>CANUEZ040000064.1:7922500-9175000 GCA_948099385.1 Fasciola hepatica
TAAATAGGAGGGATTTTATCCTGATAGTCTTCAAGGATTACGTTGAACAAGTGAGAATTAGGTACTTCAACGCCTAAACAGGAAAGGCTGGCAGACCAATGATTAGAGCATGTAGAAAATAAGTCATTAGAATTACTTGAAACGCTTGAAGCGGTCTCAAAATGGGAATCAATATTCTGGAGGAGCTTTATTCATTCTCCATGCACTTTACACTTTCAAAGGAATTTTCGAAATGATTCAGAAGTTAAAAGTCGTTTGACTACCACGGGATTCGAACCCATGCGTGTCTGCTGCCTTCGCGTTAACACCTCTACCAAGCCGAAGGTCTTCTAAATTTTCTCATATAGATAACGCAGTTTACTCACCCAAATAACAGTGGAACACGGCGTCCGTCACAGAGAACTAGCTGATAATATGACTGCCTACAGCAGGATTTCTAAAGAATTTTCAAAGGAGTAGTTCCACGAAAAATCATTCTCCTTCATTCAAACCATGAAACTGATCCCTACTAAATATGCTCTTTCAAACACAGTATTTATCCCAACATCTGCTCTAATTTGAAGCCTTGTTTCATCAGAAAATGCTCAATGCTCTCTTCATTATACTTGTTAAGGGAAGATTTCGTGAAATGTGGGGACTTGTTAACATTCGATCTATTTACTAGTCTATGTTATTTATGTTATCCTGATTTCTGTTGTGTTTGCGTCGTCAGCTTACTTTCGGACACTTCGTCAATACGCATAAACTACCTGTGCGAAGTGACCATTATCGATTCATTTCTTACGATTTCGGGGGCTAGAAACACCAATCGAATCTGACGGAACAAACAAACAGAAAACAATTTCGAAAAACACCCATGAGAGCTTGTACTCTGAGTGAATGCACACAAATAAACGATGCTGTACTCTGACCGGAAGTCATTTAAACCCTCTTCCCCCACCCAGTCGCCGCTCCGTCGAAGTTCGGTGATCGTGTGATGGGTCGACCAATTAGTATTGGCCATTCATTAGTTTGTGGTTGAATCCGCTAGATGGAGCAAACATCGATCTTCGTGTATTATCGGAGATAATCTTAGCTAGTCAGGACGTTAGGTCGAAAGTGATCTGAAAAACATATATCGTGTAAATCAGTAACTTACCTTACCACAAAACTTTGTGGGCATTACGGTAGTACTTCTTCTCATATATATATATATATATATATATTTATATATATATATATATATATATATATATATATATATATATATATATATATATATATATATATATATATATATATATATAGTCAACGTGGTTCAGTCTTCTATTCCATTAGATAGTATATGTATGCACTTATCTTAGTTACCGGTTTTGTGATGTTCACCGTGTTTCGCTGTTGTTCAACGAACGATAAACAAAAGGTAACAAGAAACAGCTAAGCTCTGTGAAAACTATGTGGTACTTAAAGTCAAGTTGAATAAACATTACCTACTAAATCTGAGAACCATTAACAGATGAACAACGAACATCGTTTTCTCTTCAGATCGATCGTTTTTATACGGACGTTTTCAGGCTTACCGTCGCATTAGTTACATGGATACGTAGATAGAGAAGGAGGACTACAAGCAGACGGCCGTTTAAACACTAGTAATTCCCGCATTGTTGACATTATACAAGCTGTTCGGAATAGCCTCCGTCACTTAGTGATGGTGATACACTTCTATAGTGACAATTTTTAACAAGGTAGTTGGAACAGTTGCACACAATAGCTAGTGCGTTTCAAACAATTCGGAGGTGAAGTAAAGTGAAGTGAAGCTCTAACAATTTAAGAAAAAAGTGTGATACTTGAAGTACGAAGATGTCATTAAGACAAATCAAGTCAGTATCTGGGTGAATTTATTGGCATTGTTATAAGAAAAGCAATCACCATTTACAAGTTGTCTACTTGGCATCACACCAGCAAATTGATGATACGGGATGCCGACAAAGATGCTCACGGTGCTGTGGGATCAGAGGCAGAAAGTAAATAAGAAGAGAGTGAAATTCTTTGATAGATAAGTCAGAATATTATTGTTGCCACATCCGATCATGAATGCTTGGGCACTTAAAGTCAGAAGAAATGTACGTAATGTATGCATGCACGCGTAAATTTGCGCATGCATGTAATTTTTCAGAATTTATAACCATCTGTCTATCTATCTATCCACTTATCTACCCATCTAATATACGTAATGTATTATATATATATATATATATATATATATATATATATATATATATATATCCCTGGCTAAATTTCGCAGCATTTCAATTAGGAAACTAAACTGCCCCTTCTGCCGGCTGGGGTAAGAATGTGACCGTCTTCATTCTGTCGTCTGGATCCTTTTTCTGTGCAACTGGCTTGAGTGCAATTCCTGATGAAAGGACGACCAAATAGAGCATGTTGTACGATATCATCCAATAGATTCTTCTTATCTATGGCTACACTGTTGCATTCGTAAAGCTTCACAATATGGGCAATAACTAATCACAAACAACCGCATGTGACGAGTTTTTGAAAAACATGGCTTAACTTGGGCGTAGGAAAAATTTGACAGCTGCTGTTGAAGCCTTTTCGATTGTCTCCCACTTCGTTGTTATGATCCCGGCCTCTTCTTAGTCACTCCAAGTTTCTCTTGTTTGGATCAGTTTCTTTTATCTCCCGCCCGCCTAACAGACGCATTGTCCATAGATGTGATTGGTACTGAACACGATTCTGCAATTCGTGAACATTAGTAAGTAGAAGTAAATGGATTTACAACTGGAAATTTCCAAACGTACAACGAGAAGTGTTTGCGTGACGCGTCAAAAGGTGCGACAAGATGCCGAGTAGCCCGTGTTGTGCGTATTGATTCGGAACTTGTTTGGTGCTGATTGAACTTGTGCGTCTTCGCACGAATCTGTGTTCGTGGAGAAAAACATGTGAATGTTTGTGTGTGAGAGTGTATGCGTCGGTTCAATGGTCATAAGGTAGACAGTTCAAATATGCGCGTGTAGCCCGGTAAAGAACTGGCCCACGACAAGACGGAAAAGACGACGACAACGACAGTGACAATGACGGCGGTTCGATACGGACACGGACAAGCAGGGCCGCCGGATGTGTTGCAAGCAGCGCTCTTCCGTGGGGCTTGCATTTGCACTATCTGCAAAGGCATAGGAAAAACGAAAAACCGATGAGACGAAGCTCATTCAGTGTACAATCAGATACTAATACATACATCAGTTAGCATGGGAATGGTGGTCTATACCATTGCGCTACATAGGCATAGATTTTCGGTCGACGGAATGCACAAGGTCGGACAAGTGACAGGTCGCGGTCGGGTGAGATGACCTTTCTCGCCATCGCCTTAACGTCGAGATTCAGCAAAATCTACTTGTAAAGCTTATTAGGTTTTCAATGAAACCCATGAACCAAGCCAGGAGCACTTCAAGGGGAACGGTATCTTGCGATGAAACTGTTAATTGTATCATCATTGAAATATGGCTATGGAAATCAATTCTATGCGTGAAATGCTATTAACTTCAGAATTTTAAAACTAAAGAACATACCAAATCATTTCAAGTCAATAATGCAATTGGTTTGTCCGAAAAGAACAAACTCTCACTGAAAAGTTATCAGTTATATGATTTGACTACGGTAATAAAGATATGATAAAGAAAAAAAGGTAATGAATGAATGAGCAGGCCATGTTCTTCAAAGAAGAACCTGATGGACATGGACAATCGGGACTGGGTGAGCTTTTTTCGAAATTCGTTTATTAGGTGTTCTTTCGAAACAAGCGGCCTATCCAGATGTAAAATAACTGAGTTATGAAAATTTTATAGTTCAGAAACATACATCAATTTAAACTTACTACATGTAGCGTCATCAGAAATACTGCTAGAGAAAGAGAACGATGAGTGCAGCGGGTACCCTCAGAAAGTATAGGACTACACAACCGTTTACACGCAGATAAACGGAGTTTATACATGAAGTTCAGTAATTCGGAGTAGGATGTTACGGCACTCAGAAATACATTTGAAGAAGCATCTGACGAGCAGACCAAGTAAGTTGACAGACGGGCAGTACAACCGGTGACATTACACACAAGGATGCATGAACTTGGAAGTGATGTGGGTACAAACACGTGAAGATGTCAAAGAAGAGATATATAATGTTAACCTCCTTAACTTCAAGTAAGTATATTTCGCATGGTGGGCCCACTTAGGATCTGATGAGGTAGGTACACCAAGATATTTATTGCATTGGGCTCATTCCACGTTTGAACCTCCTATCCTTTACTCTTCACTTACAGTGTACAGCAATTCAAGAAGAGGGATCCGGATTATGGGGGTTGTCAAATGTGAAACTGATCTGCGGTCGTACGAATTGAACCCGGGTCGTTATTGTCCAAAGTCCACAACGATAACCATCTGACCACGGCCGGTCGCTTTTGCCTAATTTCATTGTGATGTGGATTTACGATCAACGAAAAACAGTACTTCTGTACACTTGCCGGGATGAAGTGCTAAATTAATGGCATTGGACTACCCCGTTATCGTACAAGTAGACTGTAGTAGTTGGGTGGCATTAACATTGTTCTGGGATTCAGAATCGCCCGCAACATGGTCGTTGTATCTGAAAGTAAAGGATGGCTTAGCAGGTGACGGGTAATACACAAAGCAAGCGAACAACAGTTCAGCGTTAACAAGGATTGTAGAGGATCTGTGATCAATAATGTATGTGATTTGAGACCAGTTGGTGAAATAATCTCTTAACCAAAAAGAAAGCTTTGGGGATGTTCCTTGCTAGTCTGAGAGGTAGTGAACGTTCTCTATAGGAGGAACTGAAAGCAGTCCTATGATCCGGGAACCAGAGGTGAACGGGTTTGTTTTTCTGATTAGTTAGCAAAACCATTGAGTGGATAAGACAGCTGTCGGCATCCATATTAGAGTGCTGTTTTTGTTAGGTGTGCTGTTTTACTTCCGAAATATTACTATTGGATTTGAGATCATCAATAATGATCAGCTGGAAAGTTTTGAGTGACGCAATGAGAAGAAAATTCACTTTTTCCTTCTTCGATATTGCAGTGATGCGAACCTCATGCTGGGGGTCAGCGAGCTTGCCTTTTGGCAAACGTCGACGTAATGCGGAGGAGAACAGAGAAGCCAAGTCGGCGGTATACCTTTTCAGAATGACAGAATTGTGGCAGTCGGATTCAGAGACTTCATTGATATGTAATGGTTTAAAATATTTGTGAATATGTCTCGGATGGAGGAATTGAGGATTTCCCAGTTCGTCTACTGTCCTAGGTAGTTTGTTCAATAAACCGATCGAATTAATTTTTGTTACAACAAACCTGTTAAATTTTTGGATATCATGCTTGATGTAATTAGCTTGAGGCAGGCTACCACATAGCATTTTTAATCGATTCTATAGCTTCCGAAAAGAGCTACCTTTGTACGTGATACTCGAGTATAGTCGGCCAAGATAAACAACTCCTTTTATGTATTACTGTTCAACTTCTTTAGCTTCTCAGACGCAAAAAGGTCTGGAAGCGTCATAATTTTTGTTCATGAACAGCATGTTTCGAAGTAGAGTTTTAAATGGTTCGTAATATTGTCACAATGTATAGACACGTCAGGGTCTTAGAAAAATCCAATTTAGAAGAGACTATCGAGTAAATGAATAGTGAGCGCTTCATGCTGCCATAAGTACACTTTTCGGGCTGGGTGGTTGCGTTTACTTGAAGTTTAGGAAGAACTCCGACTACACAGAGATCAGAGTTTCTCATGGGGGCACGCCTCACAGCACGGAAGAAAGGCGGCTTATTCACGAAGAAGCAGTCCAGATAAATGCTATCTCTGGTTGAATAATTAACAACCTTACAGAAGGATATTAGACTGTGGGAAGTTAGATCAAAGTTGTTGAGGTCACCAGCCACTATAAAAGTGAGGTATCAGTTCAGTCTACTAGTATCGAATAGAAAGAATTCAGGAAATTGGCTAGTTCCGTGGAACTGCAGTCTGGTGCTATGTACAGATTACATATTACAACAGAAGAATGTTTTATGGATAAAGCTTGTCTTACATTCAACGGTCTGACAGCAAAATATTTTGTTTTATGTAAATAAGCATAAGCATGAACGACACCAAAAACAAGACATGCGTAGTTTCCAGCACCTTCAGATTTTCTGTCCGATTGTCTGCTCAGCTTATAGCTGGTGAATCCATCAAGCTTCACTAACTCACCATCTATCCTCATATTAAGGTGTGTATATTATAATAAAATAAAACAACAGCTTGCATATTCCGAATACTTCAATGAGTAGCGGATATCACACGTTTTCAACATGACTGAACGGGTATTAGATGATAGAATCAACGGGAAGCATATCGATTGAATATTCCTCCAGCTAGAAGTTTTACGAATTTTCCCAACCACTTGTCGTTCGATTCTTTTTACTTTATACTTCACAGAGCGCAGCGAAAGGCGTAGTAATGCATTCCTGTTACGTCCAGCAGTAATACAACGTGCGCGTTGTACTTAAGCATAGAGGACAGTGATGAAGTGGTAACGTCAGCATAAAATGGCGTGGCCAAATGCAAAGACCATCTTATATCTTAGCTTGATTGAGAGGCTATTCTCCAGTTTATGAATGGGCAGTTACCCACTTATTTCAAAAATTAACCCCGGTAATGAAAGCAATCTATGAGGTGAAAATATTTTTACTGAAAGAATCCATCAAAGTTTTGTAGATATTATGCCCTCCAGACTGAGGAAAGCTCTGGAGACCGGATTTTGGCACACCTATTTCCGTGTGTTGGTAAACTTCACTTTTGTAGGGGTCCTATGACCATTGATCTGTAAGTAGTTACTGTTCACTATATTCCCCGAATTAAAACATAAATCAAATTTTTCAAAAGTCAGTTCTTCAGGAAAAGCAATCAATATATTGTAACAGCTGGCAACGAGGAAATCTCGTTTACTGTTAATTATTCGTTGGTCGATGAAGCCTTTTTCATCAACCAGATCGCCCTATTTACAGTGCACCAAACAAAGGTCACTTTCTAACTAATCAGGGAACGTCACTGATGTGGTAAAATAAACAACATATCCAACACAATGTTTACAGTTGACATCTAGTGTTAGTAAAGGGCTCTTCCTAAGTACGGCACGTTTTGGTTTGCTGGTCCGAGGTAAATCAAATCGGAAATGATACTACCGGTTTTCCCGTCTTTGTTCAGCCTTGCCGTATCGTAACTCAGCCTAGTGTGATAATTCTCAGCCAGTAAGTAAATTGAGCATCATATCACCTAAACCGGTCGTTGTGAGTGCTGTCAAATTTATTCGGTCGCCCGCAGTTTCAATTAAGTGTTTACTTGAGTTAGTTTATAGATTTTATTTGGAAACCTGTTGCAAGTTTCCGTATGATAAATTCCCTCCATAAATGTAAAAGCAAGTCGATCGTACCTAGTCGACAATGACTACTAGCTCCGCGTTAGATTTTGTGTGAAATTGAGAATGGCTACTTTTATCGAGCATTTAGATCCTGCGGTATTCATTCTAATCTTCGCTGATTACGACCTGTGTATATGTGCACGAACAAAGTCTGTGCTTCGAAACCGTAAGGCAGATAAAATAGGTCAGTTATCTTCGAAGCCGGAAAGTAGCTCCTCTATGTGTAGCCCCCAAGTCTTCTTTAGAGAATCTCAGTAGGCCGTCTACAACTCGGTAGATTTGACTGCACTCGAGCATATGAAGTGAAGCTCCGGAGCAATGAAAATTTCACCCTGATCTTTCGTAGTGCTCAAAATTTCGTTTGTGTATGTCTCGTTACCGTCCGGTGCAATGTATATACATTGTGCTCTCATGAATTCAGTAGTTAAACTTTGAGTACTATTCAATGAGAGATTGGCAAAATAATCCCATTATGGTAAGCAAAACATGCGTTGATGGCGAACATACGTTTTCGATGATTGTATTCTCAAGCCTTTACAATCATATAAGAAAACGAATGAGTAAGAGTGGGAAAATATCTTGCTAAGCATGTTGGAAGAGATAAGGATGGAGAAGAATGAGTGAGTCAACTTTATCCAGGAAACATGTACGGATGAACGGATTACGTAATGGGGGATAACTGGCTTACTTTACCGTAATGCTCATGTGCGACACAGTTGACGGTTTGCCATGGGAGGAGTGCTTGGACCAATTTTCGTTACGAGAAGTGCTGAGGCTTCGAGAGGAGAGTGTCACTGGTTTGATCCCTTCAATTCAGTTCCTTTCGATAAATATCTTGGGATAACCGTTGCTTAGTGGGATTTTCCGTATGTGCCATAGTTCGGTCTCCAGAGTGACTGTGTTGAAGGTATGTATTTCACCTTGAGCGGTCTTCAAATTCGGTAGTGTAGTCCGTTCCGTCTCCGTGCTTTTAAGTTGTGTGTTCACGCCCGTATTGGGTTCATTTTTTCACATCACTTTTTCTTGGTTTCATGGTAACTGTTGTGTGACTGCCCTAAAAATAATGCCAAATGGTGTGTCGTACACAAGAAGCCTTACGGAATCTCACAAATTCACTAGGGTTATGGCGAAAAATTCATCTGGTGGAATAACATGGAACAGAGTAAAAAGAATCTTCGGGATATCCAAAGGCCACATGAAGAAGCATCGAGCCGGTCTGAAAGTCTTTTCACGAAGACCGATTGTCATTAACATGATATTACCTACGACTGATTTGTAACATGTGCTCACTGCCTGGAAATTTGTCTCGTTAGACAAGTACAGTTAGCAGTTGGGGAAAGAAACGGCTGGGCGTCTTTCTGATCCAAAAATTTGGCTGCACAAAACACTGAGGATGAAATCATCAGCATTGGTGGCTTCATACCATTTTGTGTAGATCTTCCAGTCCCCGACAAAAATCACGGTGGTGGAGTCGTTATCAACGTCAAATGTCGGCGTTGTAAGTTACACCGAAATTCGTTTGCTCCCCGTATATCACACAGCCCGATCGTAACATCTATTTCAGATTGGTTTCCGGTCAGTCTGCTTAGAAGCTGTTGTTGGAAAGTATATATATATATATATATATATATATATATATATATATATATATATATATATATATATATATATATCCTACATGTCCTACCAATGAACCTGATGAACTCTGTGATACCTTTTCCATGTTCTTTCTTAATTATCTCAACTCATCCCTTTTATAAGCTTTGGTAACTTCCATAGGTCTGATTTTGACTTTCTTAACGCACTTGCGCTGCAAAACATCGTTGCCTTCCCCGTTAGACTTGAAGTTCATTTGGATCTCTGTTTTGTGAACAGCCCCATCTTGTTCCCTACTGATTGTCGTTCAATTGAGGACATTTCGGGTCACGCGGTCACTAATTTTTTTCATGTTATTTAGGGTAAATATAGCTATAGGCACTTTATGCAACTTGGCGACCGGCAGAGTCGCAAACTCCATTACACTCTAGACAATCTCGCTTGACTGGCAGACATGATTGCACAGACTGGTCTTAACGTATTTTCTCCCTCACATTTATCTTTGTTCTACCCTCAACCGTCAAACCACCTTAATCTTTATTTCCATTTAAGCTGCCTAAAGGAAAGTATAATCGAGTGGAAAGATTTTCATCCCTTCATCTAAAAAGACTGCTTCGTAAAAAGAAAAGTGCACGTAAAGACAAAAATTTTACGTTGGTCAGACTCCTATCTGAGTCAGTCGAAGTCGGGTTACAAAAACTGAGCGCCATATATGTCCAGACACGGACAACAAATAAAAGTAGTCGCGATACTTGGAAGGTTCTCACACAGTTGATCGGCAAAATCTCGAAGAAACTTCCACCACCGGTAGATGTTGAAGAACTCAGTCGGAACTTCATCGGTGGCAGGGACACAGCTTCAGCCTCGAGTTCCGATGCCAACAGCCGTTTGGTGCCTATCAGTCGTTTCTTTAGTTCCCTCGAAGTATACGAAAAAACCGTCCCAACTACGACCTCATAAAGGATATGGCCCCGATGAACTGTTACCAATTGTGCTGAAGGAATGTGCGGCCGTATTATCCCCTATCATATCCGACCTCTTCAATCGCTACTTAACCCGTACGAAAACCCCTGACGAATGGAAAGTGGCCTCCTTTACACCCCTACCCAAGAAGGGAACTAACGAGTTTCCCCATAGAATACACTTTCGTTACTCTCAACGTGTCTGAACGATTAATACTACAGCGAATATCTCCTCAGCTTAATGTGTCTGTCTCTAAGGAATTCGCCTTCCGTCGTTCACTTTCAGCCCTTAAAGCCGTAGCTTCCCTCACACATTCTGTCTTGTCGTCACTGGATCAGAAATATATGGCGGTTACTTTCTATTTCTCCAGTTACAGTGGAGCTTTCAACGGCGTCGACAAATCTAAGCTGCTACGAATCGTGATGGATAGCGGAACCCAACCAAATGATTTCTACTCGCTGTCCAATTAATTTTCTGGTAGACAACAGTTTACACAAATTTGGGGATAGAATCTCCACGTTTTTCTCCACAAAAGCTATCTTACAAGGAGCAATCCTATCTCCATTTTGGTTTTCTACTTACATCTCCTCTATGCCTGTCCAGGATGACTGCATGCTTACAAAATACGCCGGTGATATGATTTTTGGTACGTCGTACCCCAATCAGTCTACGTAAACTCTTCCACAAGATAGCATAACTGAGCTTGCTAAATGATCCTTCATACGCAACCTGCGAATTATATTGCTTTATCTTCACAAAAGGATTGGGTGTTCCAGTCTTTTGAATTCCATCACCTCCTTGTTCATAAAAAGTGAGTAGATCGGGGGAAGTTTATGAGTGAAGTACTTCGGTGTTTTCGCTAATCGTGGCCTTTCTTATTCTGAACATGTGGCCGGGATCTTTCGGAACATCAGATGGCATTCGTTTTGTTTTAAGACTCAAATTCTTTGGTACTCCACTTCAAAAAATTTTCTACTCCGGCATACTACCCCACTGGCTTCATACTTCTCCTGCCATATTCGCTGGATTGTTTTTTAAAGATTTTAAATTAATTTTCCCTTCCCTGAAGCACTTATCTAGATGTAGCGGTATGCTTCGAAATCAGTTAACCTATTTTACAATGTACCGACACATCAATTCCTTTACAACGTTCTCCCGTAGGATGCTGGCTGATAAATCGCACCTCCTTCATCTAGATCTCAGTAAATGTATTTTTTCATTATCTACACACTTCCACTGTAAATGCCTATATGCTCGAACCAAGATCTACAAGTCCTCCACAGTACCAGTGTTGTGAGTGTATATACTACTTATTAAGTAGTTGATTGCTGAAGACAGAACTATGGACAATTGTGGATTAACGAACACAGCTAAGTTCAGCAATCCAGGCGCAATAAGGTAAGCGACAATCTGCAAACCACCTGACCGCTCCTCCGTTGGACGATGACTGTTTTCAAGTGAACAGGACAGCCATTTGGCAAATGAGGATGTTTGTAACGTTTGTGTTGTTTTGTCAATGTCCGATCACGTTAATGGCTATAAACAACCTATTGACCAAGGCACGCCTTCTGGATTATAACATTTGGTGCCGTGACCAGGATGGATCTACCATGGCCGGAGCCGTTTGAGGATGGCGACATGCGGACCTTCCTGGAGGATTTCGAGGATCTGGCGGAACTCTCGGGGATCCAATCGGACCGGGGTAAGTTGACGGCCCTTCGAGCGCTTCTCAAGGGCAGGCCGCGGGCGGTGCTGGATGCGGCGCGAAGGGGCTCGAAGGAGCTGAAGTGGGCCGCCGCCAAGGACGCCCTGATTGCAGGACTGGACACCCCGGCCGACCGTCAAGACGCTATGCGCCGGTTCAAGGCCGCCCAGCTGGGGGTTGGTACGGACCCGCTGGTGCACGCCGTCGCGCTCCGCTCACTCCTGGAACGTGCGTTGCCAACGCTGGATGAGGCGTCACGGGCAGACCTGGTGGCAGACCGATTTGTGGATAGTCTGCCGGAGCCCCTGCGTGGGATGGTACGCGTCGCCCGTGCCGGCCGTTCATTGACTTTGGTCCAGCTCGCGGATGTGGCTCGGGAACTGGCCATGCTTGGCGTGCCTGTGGTCAATACGGCCCATGTCGGAGATTCATGGAGGAACAGGGATTGTGTGGAGAAGGCGTACGGTCCAGAAATTTTGAACACGGAGGACAGAACAGTGGAAGCCAGACAGTTGGAAGAAGCCGGGTGTTTCTGCTGTGGAAATGTGGAACCTGTTTTGAACAAATATCCTGAATATCAGCAGAACATCGAAACAGTTGTACCAGAAGTATCACCGCTCGAGAATTCAACCATTACCGATGAGTTGGCGAACTGTGAAAAATCGAACCAAATCCGTTGTGAAAATGCGGAAGATCGCTACCCAGGTTGCCTTGAACATGAACATTGTGACGAGGAAACCGAAGACATGTCGTCTAATATCGCAGTCACTGAAGCTGCAAGCTATGAGGAAACTCAGACTGAAGTCGAAATTCAAGACCAAAATGAGTTTAGCCGGAAGACTGCAAGAGAAGTTGCTTGTGCTCCAGAGAATCTGCCGAAGGAGGAAGCCGAATATGATGCCGTTCAAATCAAGACAGTTAAACACTCGGTTCTGGATCACGTTCAGATGACACAACGCGCGGTCCCACTGGGAAAGGAAGCAGCTTTGCACTATTTTGTGGTAATCTCCCACGACAGCCAAGCAGCCTGGGGCACGCTAAAGGTGGGTACTGATCGTGGAAGTCGCCTCAGCACAAGGTTTCATCCTATGCCGATTATTCACCTGAAGAAGCACACCTCCGGAGGAGTTGTGGGGTTGATGACAACACCGCCACGAACCGGGGTTGGAGGTATGAACCTCGGAATGGAGAAAGACTTGAAGGCAGTCCTCTGGATATGGAGTATCTTTTTTTTGTCAGGGGGGAGGAGTGTTGTGAGTGTATATACTACTTATTAAGTAGTTGATTGCTGAAGACAGAACTATGGACAATTGTGGATTAACGAACACAGCTAAGTTCAGCAATCCAGGCGCAATAAGGTAAGCGACAATCTGCAAACCACCTGACCGCTCCTCCGTTGGACGATGACTGTTTTCAAGTGAACAGGACAGCCATTTGGCAAATGAGGATGTTTGTAACGTTTGTGTTGTTTTGTCAATGTCCGAACACGTTGATGGCTATAAACAACCTACTGACCAAGGCACGCCTTCTGGATTATGACACCAGGTCTTGCCCGTTTCCTTGCTAACTCTGATGCTATCATTGTAGAACTACACTGAGTGCTGGAATGACGTTATATTCCACTCGGTATCATTTTGTGACTGGAATTGATTATGTGGCGGCTGAATATCAGCTATCGGATGAATAAAACATATACCTTACTTGACTTGTTTTGAATGCAACACACCAGAATCCATTTACAATCAAGCTTCACGAAACTGTGAAAGTTCTGGTACTGGTCATTCCGCGTCACTTTCCAATGCAATTTCCTCCCGATCGAGCCATTAGGGCGCCTGGTTTAGCGTACATCAATAAATAGCAGACGATTTTCTTCTTCCATTTCCGTGGTGAACTTGATCGCCGAGTGCTTTGTGTGAATTTTGCATGAGACTTTTCCTAAATGAATTCGTGTATCAGTGACACAAAATATATCACCCATGTAGCGGTATTAGTGGTCACATCGACTTACCTTTCTGTGTAAAGCCTGAGTTTCCAGCTTCGTTATGATAATGTCTGTAAGAAGTGATCATAGTGATGAATCCATGGGAACTCCATCCTTCTGGGGATAGTAATAGTCATGGGGTAAAAATTATACATTGGAATTTCATCGAACGGTTAGTTCTCTTGGATTCACAGTCGGAATTTCTTAGAGTACCTTCTCATCATCAATGAATGCACAAACGGAGTTTACTGTTTCGGTCAAAGATCCAATAGAGAACAAAGAAACCAAATCGAAAGAGAACATTTTATTCCTTTCTGTGTTCGCATTTTTAAGAACTACAGTAAAAAGGAAAGTGTCGCAGGGTGTGTGCATCACGATTCTTTGTCGTTCTGGCTCTAAAAGAGGGACTATCTACCGGGCTATGGCGTGGTATACTGAATTTGTCATGGAAACAATAGGACGTAGGTGCTGTTCTTGCTTATGAACTTTTGGACAGTCCTATGGTCGAGGTACTGTAGAACCCACGGGCTTTCTTGTGGTTAGCTGCTCAAATAGCGAACGTAACTTCCAAAGCCTTTTATTTTAAAAGGCCGCTTCCGTAGATTTCAAGCTCGACGTACTTATTGGCTGATAACTGCCATACCTGGTTGAGTAACTGTGAGGCCAGGCTGATAAATGGCCAGAAAAACCACAGAACCAGTTCAAACCACAATTTCATCGGCATGAAACCGCGCACCAGACCACTAGTGACAGCAAGAATTGGAACATAGTTTATATCACTCATTCCGTTGCATCATTATCAACAATACCTGTGCTCCGCACAAGCTTGTTGACAATAATACACTACTGTGAAGATGTAACCTGTTAGAGATGCTCTTGAATTTAGCAGACATCGAAAGCAGAAATGTTAATGAACAGGATTGTCGGGGATCACAATTTTCAACCATCAGGTGCAACTAGCTAGAATTTTATCAAACAACGGGACAGTAGTAGTGTACCCATCGACTGCCTATTATGCAACACCGATAGATGCGACTACGCGTTATCTATCCCGCTATACTAAAGATAAGGCAATGCACGTTAATACCACGTGAATATTGCAAAACAATGCATGGTTGCTGTAAAGTACATTTTAGTATCAATAGAATATACCATTCAGGAGGGTTTTTTGTCACTGCTGTTGATGATATCATTTTATCAACTAATGGTACTAATGTGACTTAATTAATGCAAGTCTAATGGTTGAAATCCCACGCAGAAATTTAGTTGAAGATAGGAACTAAGTCTGTCTTTGAGAAAGATCTTCTACGCTTGGAAGCATCACTTACCTGGCTGTAGTTAAGGACGAATTCATACTTTCCCTCTTCTTTCTAATAGCTATTTCTCATCCCCAATCCCCTCGTTATAAGACATACGGACACTGAGATTTCACAATTCAGAAGTTGCGGCTTTCAGTTTTCAAATGTGAATGGACAAGATGGCAATTGCTTACATATCGCGACTACTTGCGAGTAGCGTGTGGGATGGAGGATACTTTTGCTTGATTCGTAAATGATAGTCCAGCTATAATCCTCCACACAACCTCCGCCAGCCTAACTGAAGGTGGAAATTATTGTAGTCAGACCAATTGTGTATTGATACCGTTTGGGGGCATATCATGTTTTTATTATTTCAGAAATGTCGTAAAATCTACTTGTTTCTCTTTTAGTTAATTCAAAAATCGATCGAGAAGGTTCTCCATCAAAGATTTTTAATGGAACCTATTCGACGTATTCTTACTTACCTCAGGTGTTCTTAGTTCTTATCATGTTCCTTTTACTGAACTCCGAGTTCCAGTCTTTTTTGGATTACAGTTGGAGTGCAGACTGACTTTGGCCTGACAATAAGCAATTTCTGTAATGCGAAAGTAGCCGATTAGATGACTGTCGATCGGCAGGGAGAAAATCAAGAATTGACTCCATGACTTTGGTCCATTTCGAGTGAACACAGTGACCTCCAGAGAAAAATTAAGCACCCTTTAACCTTTATCCACCTCTCGGGTCAGTCTGTTTTTATGTAACGAATAGTGGCACTACAGGATTTGTACGGTGCTCGGTAACAAAAAGGTTATCGTCTAACTGAAGAAGTTACAAGTTTCGAGCAGAAGTACCTTAAGGAATCCTTTACACGAGTGTTTCATGCTTATATTTGTGGAAGCAATCCAAAGGGGATTTTATATAAACCCCTCTTAGATATTTCGCTTTAAAATGACAACATAACAAAGGAGGATATGGCCAGTACACTGATGTACTGTAAGTTGCGCCAGAGGAATAACGTGGATTTATCATCCGATATTGATTGGGGTCACTCATCTCAAAACCAGTGGATTTTTCTATAAAACAGGTACTGATCAGTTAAAAGTAAAGCAAGGCATAGAGCTCCAATGTTTTATGGGTGAAAAGTGCATCAACTGATTCACACGGGGAAGAAATCAACAGTATTCATAATCAAACAAATCCTCTTACAACGCAAAATCCACTGAAATGTCATTCTTGTACGGATTATCCAACATTCGTTTATAATTTATCCTTCTTCAGTTAACTTATAAAATACACTCATCATCGGAAAGTCGTAGTGGGATGAATTTTCCCCCCACGAATTAGAGCACACCAATCAAAAGCATTAAGTCACACGATGCATTCAGGAGCTTTTCTCTGCATCTACAGTCGAAATGGTCTATTATATGGTGAACTGAGAATGTTCTCATAAGCCTAAAGGGGAATCGACACCAGATAGCAGTCATCCATCTGTTACTACTAAATGAGGTGGTATTTAAATATCAGGAGCAGTTCACTACGTCAAGGCTAATATAATTATTCTTGCTTTTAGTAAACTTAGGGGTAGCAGTGGCCAAATTGTAATGCCTCGGAGAATCTTAACAACCTTCAATTGTAAAATTGAATCGTTACAGTGGAAACTAGAATGATATATGTAATGGAAAACCCACTTTCGTCTTTCTCTTCGTGGTTGCGCATCATTGGATATTCACTTGAGTTATTCGTGTCCGGTTGGCCGTTCCGTGATAGCTCAGCTGGAGGATCAATTGTCCGGAAATTAGAAGGTCGCTGGTTCAGTTCTGACTCGGCTTGAATTTTTGGATGCAAAAAATGCTAGTAGCCATCCCATTATCAAAATCTTCGTTTGCTCGGAATGCAAGTGATCGTACTGGGAGTGGCGCCGCGCTTTTTGTCTGTCATACTACTGCGCACTTAACGATTTGAGTCATTTGTTTCCTTCTCGTACGGTCACCCAATTTGTCTGTTCGCTCACAGGTCTTCGTAACCAGGCTCGGAGTGTGGCCACCATTATAGCTATGCAACTGTCTCTTCCATCTATCAACGTTGTGGGCGGAGCACTCACACTTGAACTGATGAATGTAACCAGACTTAACGTGGAAATGTACTGGTTCTTTTACTGGCCATACTTTGATCCTGGAGATCATGGAGAAGGAGAATTTTGATTGCAGTTAATAACACGTCTTAGATACCTGTTGAGTGGACAGTTAGTAACGCATCCCTAGCAATCAGCTCTGGAGCTATTATGACTTTGGTTTTATCTGGAAGTGGTTATAAGTGATTGGATATGAAAGGTTTTCGGATATCCATTGACCTCAAAGGCTCTGAACAGAATATTGCACTCCTGTTTCAGGGCACTGACTATACAGAGGGGGGCAATCATGGGCTGCCTGGCTGATGACAACGAGATCGTACCTCCGGACCCCGGGGTTCACAGTTGGCTATTTAAACTTTTCGATGGCATTCCACCATGCACACGTAATAGCCAGGCTGTAGGATTTGAACCCGGGGAAAGAAGGATCCAAAGTCCAGCATGATAAGTGCTTGACTGCTTCTCCACAAAAAAAACAAAATTTTTTGTTCAACTTTCCCATCGTGTTTTTCCGGGACAACTCGGGTCACACCTATTCGGAAACAATCAGCGTACATTAGGTTGTCATCCTTTTCGTAAGAGGTATGGTTTAGCCTTTCCATCGGCAGCCCAACGCATCACTCGCCATTACTGACAGCTCTAATTGGGTGCGAGCTCTCCAAACTGTTCTCTGAGGCCTACGTTCCTCTTCTAAACTTGATATTGATGCTTTAGTTGCAGAAACATTATCCAGAAAAACTCTCTGGTTACCCAGGAATCACTTTACTGCGAGTCGAGTAGGTGAAGAAGATGGTGGCTCATGCAAAACAGTGGGCTTCAGCGATACGCCTTTTTTGGATGCATTCTCCGTGCGCACAATCTCGATCTGCTGCATACGGATGGTTCACGGGAGCTTATACCTTTACACATGTGGATAGCCGTAGAACACTTCTACAACTCCTAAACGAGGATCCTTTCAAGGTTCCTGAGCGATATGATCGAGTTTACGTCTTCTATTGCAAGCGAAAAAACAAGACGAAATCTACCCTGTCGACGATGTAGATAATGAGACAACGAGTAACGATAACTCGTCAGTAGTTCCGTCACACATTACGGTAGATATAACCACTACACTTCAAACAGGGCAGCTTGAAACACTTGTGGTCCCGCGAACAACGCGACCTGGCCGTGGTGCACACTAGCAAAAGTGCCTTGTAAACTGTCCATTTTTATCCCACCTAACACTATTTTACCTTTATACCAAGCTCCGATTGCATATTCTTGAAAACCTCCAATGAATACGGCAAATTTTTCTTACGAAATCAAACTTTTTATACATCCAACAGACTCAATAAATTTCGTTCATTACGCCTCTAGTGATTCATCGTTTGTTCATACTTGTTTTTCAAAGCCTTTCATTCCATGTACGCGCATGTCCAGTGGATGAACCCACAGGAATCGTGTTGAAGTCCTTGTATGATAGGTGTCAGCTAGGCTCGTAAGCATTTCCATGAACCTCCACCGGTGGCACGAATAAACTTTACCACCGTAACAAGGATCCTAGACGGCTGATGCTTCATGAAGCTGGGTAGACTAGCGATAGCCAGCGCGAAGTATACTCTTAATTAGATTGAAGGGCCTCTTTATTAGTTCTCCTCAAGGATGGTGTTATTTTAGTGACTTGGAAAGGTTTGAGTTTTCTTGTGTAGATTCGTTTATTCAAGTCAGTCTGGACTAGACCTAACTTAGCTCTGGGCAGCTCATGTGTTATTCGATGACATGGCGTCGTTTTTCGTTTATCCCCTTGTTCTAAAGAAAATTGAAGTTTATCAATTGTAAAACATTTTTGGCTCCTCCTCTTGCGGAAGGTTGAACCTTAACTCCCTTAACTTGCCAGTGATCGAGAAATACAGTTTAGAAAAGCATTGTCGTTCACGTATCCCGACTACCTTTCACCGTCCTCTGCCAACAGCTGGGACATTTGACTTGCTGCCTCTTTCTCCAGGAAATTCGTGGAGCCTAGTAACCTGTGATGCTAAATCTCCGTTAGATATTTCACAATTTCTCTCTTTTTGCTTTGGCTACTGAAACCATTGAAGTAGGCAAATATAAACTGGAAATGTTCATAATATAACGGTTCTGTCGACCAGCGTAGGCTCATATAGATTTTTGACAAAATCGGTGTTCCTTAGCAGTTGCGAGCCCACTGCTTCATCGTTGTTTTTTATCTGCCAGTGCTTCTTACTGATACACATAATTCTTCGTCACCACTTCAGATAATAAAACGAATTTCGGACAAAGACGTGCATGTGACTTTTTCGTGGTCGGGAATTTGACAATGTTTCACCCCATCCCATACTTTGAACCTAAACATAGGCTGCCAGAGATTTTTATTTATGAATTTCCTTCAAACTGAGATTAGAAAAATAGAAGATGCAATTTAACAAACCAAACTAAGATTAATAAAGAACAAGGCTAGGATCCGAGAGGAAGTTCTGAGGATTAGATTATGACCATTGGTAGCTTTGCATGAATTCAGTTCATTTATCGGGTACTGCGTACCATCTGTTCTATATAGCATCAAACGATGGAAAATTTCACAAAATTGGCATCTAACCAAAGCCCTTATGTGATTTATCACACCATTTGCTATGGTGTAATAACTAGCCGCGAATGATTATTACCAACCAGTTTTGAGACCGAACTATCAATTTTGTGTCTATTGTCTGGATAAGTAACCCCTTTTTAAAACACTGTTTTAAAGCTCCGGCTCAATAAAAGAACCTGCTAATTTTTTCAATCGAAGAAAATGATCGGTCTTCACCAGTCGACCTTCCAGTTACCCTTAAGAAGCCTTGATTGTGCTGCACAAATATTGAATTTGAAATGTAAAAAATTGTCAGCTATCCACCAACCAAGGAAAAAGGAAGTAGTGAACGAAATTATTTTCGGCACTTTCATCCTCTGGCTGACAGAGTTACGTAAATCGGGGTTTCTCGATGTTTACAACAGATAGATAGTCACGACCATGAAATGATTAATTTACAGCAACTGAATGTGCTGAGTGATTAATAATGATTTGGAATCCATCACCGTATTTTTCTCCCGAAAATGTCCGACAAAGGGCCTGCAGTCAGATCGATACACTTGGGTTCCACGCCTTACTAGTTCGTTCAACTTTTTCACGTCGTTACCGGATTCATCTTGAGAAGATGAATTATCTTCGTTGCGACACAAATTGCACAGCACTTTTGACTCCAAACCTATATAAATTATCTTCCACTTGAAGCCTGTTGGAGTTAGACTAATCCTAATGCAGCCTCAACGTTGAACTCATGATAGACGAACATGGAGGCCCCACAATACGGTCATTTCGTCCTTTTTAGGCGACATTAAAATTGCATACGCACCGAGTCCAAACTGGTATACGACGATGGGTTAGGAAGGTTATTACCAGACCATTATTTCTAGCTCCTGTTGTATCCGGTTTAAAAAGTCCCGCGTACTATGCAAACAATCGATCAATACCCCTCTCGTGGTTGAACATACGCCGGTGGTAGTCGAGTAGCTTGGAGGGTTTGAATAATACCTCGAATCCCTGCCTATACCGATTACATTGGGGGTAGACAGTAGTCTACTGTCGTAAGGATTGTTGCCGCATCCAACCCATTTGGACCTGGTGTGATACTCCACTCCAAGTCTCAGGGTTTATTGGTTGGCTATCTCTAATAGTGCAGTGAATCCTTGGGGCTATGGGATATACACCCCTTCCACTACATTCATGAGAAAGCACGTAATCATATATATATATATATATATATATATATATATATATATATATATATATATATTGATAGTAAGTAGTATGTTAACGTGTGGACAAAATTTCCCCGGAAGCACACGACCGGTTTCGCGGTTGTTGCTGCTCATCAGGTATGCGTACCCGGTACTCCTCTGCCCACTCGTCTTCATACTTGTACACTTCGATGTTATATGTTCACTAGAATCTAATTTGAATCGTCTGGAGTGTGAATGGATACTCTTCATTGAAGAGCCCACAAATGGATCACAAATGTGATTTCTCATATTTATTCGTGTCTGGGTCACTGCTAATATATATATATATATATATATATATATATATATATATATATATATATATATATATATATATATATATATATATATATATATATATATATATACATTGATATTGATATTGATATTGATATTGATATTGATATTGATATTGATATTGATATTGATATTGATATTGATATTTGGTCATGCTTCAGCCCGAACAGTACTGACTGACTGATCCTGTTACGTTTGGATATACGACACGTTCTTGTCGGTGAAATCACATGTAATACCTTTAACTTACTCATTTGCTTGCATACTTACCCGCTTATTCACCGGCTACGGCCCGGTAGAGTCCACTTTATTGCAAACATATAGAGTGCAAACAATACTTGCTTTTACTATTGCATTCCAGTCAAAAGGATTAACAATTTGCAGTTCCTCGAATCGAGGAGATGAAAAACAAGTGATTACGCACCAAAATTGCCAAGAAACTCAGCTGACAATTGCTCCCGGTCTGTGGGGATTCGGGCCAGATAGGCAGCCGTAGAGTTGTTGTGGATGGTAATGCGAGAAAGTATGGATGGAAAAGATGAATGAGTAGAAGCGAGACAGTTACACCTGAGTAGATCATTTTATGAAAGGTGAATGCTCTCCACAGGGATATCGTGAGCGAACTTTTCACATGCGGCCAGGTGTAATGCGCACAACTTAGCAGATACTTTGGTTAAGGTTATGAAAGATATCCAACTGACCATAAGGAGATCTCGACGAATTATTATATTTTTTCAGATTTGGTATGATAGCCTGCGTCGTTTCTTCACATTGTTAGAAATGTGAAATGACCACTTCAAACTTACATGGATGGAGATTCCGAATTATTTGACAGGACCCATTCCATCTAGAGGTTCTGTGAAAATGACACATGGATCACAGGGATATGCCAATCGAGAAAGGGTAAATATACGTTCAAAGTATATGGACAAATTTAAAGGTAAACCCGATCGAACAGAGAAATCATAAAGATGAAACAGATTCCTGGAAAGGTTGCTGAAATCCTGGGTTACAGAAACAACTTGACCAAGAGCCACATCATCGACAGATTTAAATAAATGTGCAGGAGAACTGGATGAAAGATCATTAATGTATGTGGAAAATAAATAGGGGGAAAGGACGGCTCGCTGGAGCATTCCTGAATTGTTCGTCCAAAGTATGGATGTGTTAAAACCTAGTCGTGTGCACTGAGTTCTGTTGGCAAAATAATCAGACAACTATACTAAAAAAAGGCGTGGGACGGTCGAAATCCTCCAGTTTACGGAGGAGGATAGGCAGCGGAATAGAATCAAAAGCAGATAAGTAGTCTAGAAAAGAGCATCACACTGACTTCGCTGATTCATCCAAGGATTTTCTTACATGGGGGACTAAGGAAGCGATGGCATCCACAGTAGACCTATTCGACTTGTAGACAAACTGTAAGGGGTCGTCGGACGAATTTATGAAAGAATCCAAACATTTACCAGTGGAAAACCCTGTAATTTTAAGACCAGATTAAGTTAGGGCAATGCTACGAAAGCTTTTCGCTGTGAAACCAGAATTACAACGTTTGGGCACTGGAACAATAGTGACTGGTCTTAAGCAGTTGGGAATAATAATAAAAAGCATAACGATTTATTTAGGAGAGAAGTAAATATATGGGCTACAGCAAAAGCACCATATCTCAAAAGTGATGACGACGGACCATCAGGATCAATATCTGAAGTTATTTTGGAAGTAGGAAGAAGCTTAAATTCTATTTTTTTGTATAGAAAGGGGTTAATGGCGCACCATCTTCTGGAATGAATATAACTGGAAAGTAATGCGAGAGGTGGATGAATGCTCTATTGAAGCTGTCGAAGTCCGCTGTAAATTTCACCTGTTTCGTTTTCTTTTCACACAGCAGCCGAATGCATTGCCAATATTCGGTCACTGTTCTGGTTACATACGAGTTGGCTAGCAAACTCCAACGGTGATTTTGATCTCTATGGTGTTGGTAATGGCAATTTACAAGAGTTGTCTCAAGGCCGTCGGTCGCTTTTTGTATATTAGTAGTTGGTGCACGAGTTTGTCAAAATACTGTAGTTCAAACTGTGTCTCAGTTCCAAGAAGTTCATCTTCATACATTGGCCTACAAAAGCTTAGTCTGAGAGATGGTGCTTAAATGAAAGTTTGTGTTTTTATGTTTATTCAACCAATAACCTCGGATTCCTCTGCTATGGTTTCGGTTGCCACCTTCTGGCATCGTCCAGTAAAGGGCGAAAAGAATAGAAGCATAGCGATAAAGATCCAGAAAGTCGAAGTACCAATGGGAAATCAAGATGACAAGGAAAGAGTTCGAATGCAACTACGCCAATGACTGCGACACCTAGCCACATCACTGAGTGTCTCCAACCATTTAGTAGGCGGATCACGTGGACCCCAGTTTAGAAGGCTAACACGTCCTACTCGGCCAATTCCTTTGGTCAAGGTTCTCATACCTTTCTGCCATGTCATGGGCTGACCACCTCAACCTACCTTCGAATCACCACCTGCCTCAGAGAACAGCGCACGATGAGGATGTCTATCGGTGGGCATGAGTAACACATGTCCCAACCACCTTACCCTGTTCAGATTCAGCACTTGATCCAGTGACTGACCTCTGGTTTCTAACACCTTACGCCGAACTTCAGCATTGCTGAAACGGAGTTCCCACCATACTCGGACAATGCTCCGGAGATATCGATGCTATAACACCGACAGTCTTCGCCCATCTTCTACCCTCAGAGGCCATGTTTCTGTACCGTATAAAAGAACGGACCTAACCACCGCATTGTACAGTCGACCCTTGACAGACAGACGGATGTCACGCTGACGCCACATATGATGGAGGTTGGCAAAAGCCAAACGCGCCCTCTGTATACGCGATGATACTTCATCCTATTTCTGTCCACCTAGTGAGATGTAACTTCCCAGGTTACAAAATTTATCCACCTCAGCTAGAGCTTCCCTTGCCAACACAAGCTTTGGTATTGAGCCAACCCAGTCCTGCAACAACATTTTGCACTCTAAAGGTGCAAAACGCATCCCAAACTTTTGTACACTGTTGTTAAGGCTATCTAAAAGAGCCTAAAACTTACTTGGATCTTCACTCAGAAGAGCAATGGAATCAGCATATTCCAAGTCAGACAATTTACTGCCTGAGCAAAGACCGACGCCGCTATTCTCACACGAATATAGGGCTATCTCAAGAATCGATCCAATTACGAAATTGAAGAGGAAGGGCAAAAGAGGGCAACCCTAACGAACACCCCTTTCCCTGGTGAACTCGGGGGAGAGATCGCCGTAAGCACGAACTCGGCTTCGGCTGTTCGCATACAAGCATTGGAAAAAGAGAAATAAACTTCTGCGGCACACCCTTCAATGAGAGGAAGTGCCAGAGAACTGTGCGGTTGACTGAGTCGAACGGCTCTCTCAGATCAAGAAAGACACAGATTGTGGGCCTACAAAAGAAGTGTCTATGCTCTAAGTCTTGCCGAAGAGTGAAGATGTGGTCGATACAAACCCCACCAGGTCTGAAACCGGCTTGATTCCCACGCGTGCACATTTCGCGGGCACTGGATAATCATGGGGTATAAGACTGGTGAGCAGTTTAGACGCGACATTTACCAAGCTAATTCCTCTGTGGTTTTCACAAGAGGATCTGTCACCTTTCTTGTAAATCGGCACAATCACCGATTCACACCATCCCCTGGGAATCCACTCACTATCTCAAATAAAACGGAGGAGTTTTGTTAACGCCAAAACCAAAGCTCCGCCTTCATCCTTGAGAAATGATGGAGACAACCCATCTGGTCCAGCGGCTATATACTTATTCAATTAACTGATCTCCCGCATGATCTCCATCTCTGATGGAGGACTGATATCCACTTGCATTGTCTTGCTGGCAGGTCAAACTAGAATGACAGTGAACATATCTTTGTGGTTCAACCTGGAAATTGGACGGTGATTTCGTTTCTTTTAAGTTGGTTCTGTGTCAAGCGCTCTTCCTTCTCATCCGTATCGAGACTATCGCACTCAGATGCTGCTCAAATACTGAGCGTTCCCTGTATTTGTTATTCATCGATCAATAACGGCTGGTTGCATTACGACATCATCGGGGTTTCTCCCTTTTAGATACAAAATCTTTTTCTAGCTGTATACAGGGAGAACTTGGTTTTTCAAACTTCGGGGGAAGTTTGGTGTCCTGAACATGGGGCTGCTGCATCGCAGATGATGCCGGACGTATGTCACACTACCCAATAATCTCGTACAGATAACCAATATTTATCCTTTTCAGCTTTCATATATGTTGTTCTACGTTTGTAAGTGTGAAACACTGGATTTCATATTGTCAACTGATACGATCGGTAGGGGAATGGCATTCGAGTTGTTTCTTTCAATACTTCCACCCTTGCTCTGCTTGCGTGTTAATTACTTTCCGAACTTCTTTCTGTATCATACAGCGACTTAGGAGGAGGACAGCCTGAGCACTGAGTTCAGTAAACTACACAACGGGAACTGAATCTGTCGATCGATTTCACAATGAAAGTGAAGCAGATTGTCACCGTTTTATGTGGAAACAATCAACTATTTTCACTTTCCCTCGTGTTTTTATGTGGTCAAGGGAACATCACCGGACATTCTGTCATAAATAACGTTTTCTCAGTTTCAAGAATTTCCGATAAGTTCACTTTAGACAATTTTACCGTGACGCGAAGTCGTTTGGGTCGCAAAAATCACATTCGGCTGGAAATTCCCCCACACCATTTTTCTGGGCTCACTGTACACTGCAGCGTTCGATACAGCCGCTGAAATCGGCGTACGTCTCGCGTTAGGTATGCTGCCCAAAGAACCGTCGCACACATGGCGACACCCACACACATCCGCCAAAGCGCGAGCGCCGCACGGCCATCGTCTTGGTTAGCATGACCCAATTCGGGCGTACAACAATGCAACATACTCAACCGAGGAACCATGCGGGGACCAATCACAACGCAGTCGGACCGAGAAGTCCATCCGATTGGTACGCAACGGAGTGAAAACCAGCCTGTGGCAGTTTAAGCCAGTTAGTGTTCAGCCGATCTGAGAGTTGCATTCGCTCGGGTGCATACGTGCGTGCGTACGTACTTTGATTCTCTCTTCCAATCGCTTCATGGCTGGTCCGCTGGCAAGCTTGCTGTGCATGTGCCTGGGTGTGTGTGTGTTTTCGCACAGTGCTCGCTTGTGCGTGTAGTTGAATTCACTAAGCATGGTACGAAAGTCCATCGCATAGTTTCGAGGCCCCAACTACCAAATATTATAAACTACCCGAGCGGGATCAAATCAAATCGTCCAGCCGTGTCCTATGTCCATCTTTTGGTTTTCATATGTTTTGTTCTCTGCCTCGTTATCACCATCACTATGACTATGATGATTCCGTTGAGCACCAATAACAACTGTCCAAACAACGCGGATTTATGGCCGCTGACAAATGAAGTGAACGAGAATGGACCGAGACCGAATAGTAGAGTAAATTGTCCCTCAGATCCCTTGGTGATCAGTAGTAGTAGTGGTAACAGCTGCAGCGGCAACACCGTGAGTGATCCAATCAGTTGTCGAGCTCAGCATGCATACAAATCGGATCAGATTAAGGTCACGAGGATGATACCAAAATCTACGGGTTCCGCACCGATACGTCCCACTTCCCCATCCAACATGACGATGATGCGAACTGGGCCCATCATGCCTCGACGTTTAATGGAATGGAACGATCAAGACCAGTGGGATGTACGTTGTATCGGATGTCATCAGGCTATTCGAGATCAATTCTACTGCCATATGGCAGACCAGTTCTGGCATCAAGCTTGTCTACGATGTTTTACGTGTGGAATTTTACTCTCTGAAAGGTGCTATTCTCGTGAAGGTCAACTGTTTTGTCGTGACGATTTTATCAAGTAAGTTCCATGCTTTCTTTCACGTGCCCAACTAGGCGAGTGACGAGGTGAGGCTTGATTTTTTCTCCTGTACTGCACTAAGTGGCAACTGTTCCCGTACGTTGTCTTGCACAAGAGGAGGAATGCTAGCAATAAAACAGCATAAAGAGACCAAAATATTTCCTAATCTTATACCAACAATGGAAAACCCTTTTGGTGTTCGTTAATTTGCGAAAAAAGGTAGTGGAAGCACTCACGAACAATTTTCTTGTCTTGAGTTTACAAACAAATGACTCGTAGAAGCATACCTGTCTTCATTATCAACAGAAGGGTAATTTGTCAGTATCCACTACTTTTAACTGTGAATTGTCCTAAGGGTATCCACACAAAGACACCGGATCAGTCTGAACTGGAAATTGCTAAATCATTGTCGTCACTTGATGTTGAAATCGTTGCATTTTTATTCTTATTAGGATCAAAAATGGGTAACTGAGTGACTATCGATGCTTTTTGCGTGTTACTTGTCTCTATCCGACCACCCCTCTCCCCTAACATAAAGATACATCTATTAGGTTATGGTCACTGTGAATACTGTGAATGGAATTCGATATCCAATGAGAAGTCATCTTATACTGAAATAATGCGCAGAACCCACTAGGAAACTACTTGAACATCAGGAGACATTCCGGATATGCAAAGTTAACAGAGCCCTTAGAACAGATTGTAAACCCACTTTGATTTCACTTCGACAAAGTGAACTTGATTTCATGCATGACATTTCAGTGAGCAAACCGACATCACAAAGCACGATTAAGGAGTCGATTCATTTAGGTAATTATTCTCGATCAGAATAATGAATAACTGGTTCATTTACATTGGAATTTACGATGATAATAAATTCAAGTAGAACGCGAGTGAGTACTACGTGATTGTTACTCAACAGTAAATGTTGTTATACGTAACTAGTTATAGTAAAATTGAACGAATAAACGGACGCATCTCAATGATTTGTAGTAAATGTATCCATATCCCTTCATCGATCGTCTGCTGGTGGTTGGGAAATTTTAATTCATGACCTATCCTGGTTTCCAAAGTCAAATACCAACGAGAAATGATTTTTTTTCATTGACTACAATTTACTTAATCAACACAGCCATGTCATTTATTCTTCTATGGGGAATTAATCATGATTGAACCATTTGATGGCATTTACAGAGTTCTGTAACCTTCCTGATGATATTATTTGAACAAAGAGAAGAGGTTATGAGTCAATCAGAAATTCAGTATGTTAAGGTATAAAATTGTAATTTAGATCTTTGAACGGTACATAATTTCGTCAGTCTAATAGCGATTGTATGCACTGATATTCATGCATCAATATCTCTCTCGCTCTTGAGATTTAGCAAGTTGACTTATCTCATATAGTTACCCGATTGGCTTAGGCCAAGGATGCCTAAAAAATCCTTTGCATAACTCACGTGTATTCATGCAGGTTTTTTTCGGTTTGTCATTAGAAAAACTCGTTGACATAATCGCAATGTAGCTATTATTCTTCAAGTTATAAAAAAATGTCTAAAAATCCCACAGAGCTCAGTTGGAAACACACAGGATGGCGAACAAGCTCTTTTTCAGTGATTCCTAATCATGCATATACAGCACAGTATACATGACATGATCATAGTTATAAAAAGCGTATTGCCAGATAACGCCTCCTAATCGCACTTGCAGGGACAATTGTGATTGAAGCATTCGCTGGTCAACAAAATTAGGTAATACATTAAAAAGTAGTCTGGTTTGAAGATAATTATTACAAAAAGAATAGGCTTTCCCCTAAGCTTTTTTCATATTTAGTCTATCTTTACACTGCAATTCCGTCGATATCAAAAACGGCCAATGAATACTACTAGGGTGCGCTGTACAAAATGAATGTGTCTTCAAGCATGCTATTTAGTGACAGATCATTGCTCGGAAGGCAGTAATTTGATAAATCGGGGAGCTGTAAATTAGTCCTAGAGAATGACATCCGACATTGTTTTCGACAACAACGGTGATTGTCGCCGTTTTCTGTCATCCTAGTAAACTTAATTCTCTCGATTTTCCAGAAAGCAAGAGTGATACTATAGTTAACTTGCAAGTGAACATCACTGAAACGGAAAGAGGTAGACTTTTGAAAAATAATCTGTAAATATTCGTCACAGTGGGACTGAAATAAGACAGTTCTCGCTCAAAAACCTTGGGTGAACGATTGAGTCTAGCATTTAAATACCAGGCCATCCTGACTGATTCTCAAAGGTTTGCTGAAAATCATGGCTACGTGAGATAGCACCTTTCCGACCCTGGCTTTGAACGGTATCAGCCCGTTGCACGGAGATCAACACCTGTGATAAATGACTAATCTGAAGGGGCCTAAGTATGATCTGCAGAGCTTGATTACTAGGTGGGTGTGAGTAGTGTGAGATTAGGTTTTGCAGCACATGCTTCATCCGACAATGTCAGCTTTTCCAAAGAGGGAAATTTCTCAAAGATCTTTCAAAAAAAAACTTGGCTGGGTACTTTCAAAGATATATAGAAACCAGCTCTGAATGATCTGCACGAATAACCTGTGACGAGCTGTCACTGCCAAAAAAAATCGCTGAGACAATATATATATATATATATATATATATATATATATATATATATATATATATATATATATATATATATATATATATATATATATATAACCTTTCTTGACAATCATAATCATGTCCGGGAGTAGCTGAATGGTTTGTAGTGGCGACGATAGCTGTTGAGTACGCAGTGTGACAGTCTCCACTGTTACTCAGCCTGGAAATTTTTTCACGCTTTCAGGATTGCCAGAATTGACAACTAAAACCTATCCAGCTCAATTCAGCAGATTGTCAAGGTTTTTAAATTACTATTAAATTGACATTGTCCCGAAAAATTAGGTGGCTAAACATCTGGTCTACAATGGTGGTTCCGGGGGACTACAGCTATCAAGCTGAAACATTTTTCAAGAAGAACAATAAACTTGGCGTTTTTCGATGGTGAATTTGTGTGATGAGTCATTGTGTTGTCGACCCTGGAATAATTTCAAAATGCAAACTAAATCGATTTTGAGAAGACTGTGAAGCAATGCGTGCATTCAAATCCCGATCACGTTCTCCCACACCCTCAACTCAGGTCCCGTCATATTCCTCTGTACTTTTCAACCATATAATCTGTGCACGCCGGGCATTTCTAAGCTGCAATCTACAACCCAGTACCGGTGCGACTTGGTTCTGGTTTCCCATTGAGGGCTAAGACGTTGCGGGACAAGCCTATTGCGTTCTGTGCTAGAAAAATTCCACATCTGGTTTCGAGAGAAACTGTAAAAATCTACAAACCGATTCATTTAAAATGCCATTTACAATTAGCTTTCTTTTTAATTTAGTTCTGAACATATGCACGAGAACATGAGGAGGACTAAACCATGAGGGTCTGTTATCCCGTTTCACCAGCCAGCCAACAGTGATAAAGTGTTTTTTTCAAACTTTCTCAGTGAGACGTTAAAATAGAAAATAACGTGGCCTGCCAATTTACGTCACTCGGATGGTGTGTGCTTGACGCGAGTCTTTAGAAAGTTGTGTGGTGGGCGCAACATTAAAACCCACTCAACCGTAACCGAAAGTTCGTACTTCAAACGAAATTATCAAATAAATCGAAACTGATTCGGTTACTCGACTGCCCTATAAGAACATCTTCACGATAGGTTAAGAAAGCCGAGGTATAGCCAATGCATGTTCTAGCCCAGTCGAGTCCGTGGTACATATTATTTAATTCAACCGGAGTCCTGGCAATATTAGTGTCATAGGTTATATGATGTTTATTTTGTCAAGAACCGCTCATCCATGATTCCTTGTATAATTCGTTCAATATTGCATCATACTCATGCTAAGTAGTCCAACTGTTTCTCGACTTAAGGGTCCGCTCTCATTTCTCACGTCAGTGGGGTTTCACACCTCGCAAATTGCCTGTCTCGGTAAAATTTCTTTTTCACCAACAAAGGGGTTTTGAGACCACAGACTCCTGTTTTTTAACAGAGAATGCTTTCCCCCGAAGTTTTCCCTTTTCTTCTGTAAATTTTATTGAGTAGTATCTGATGATACAGGCCGTTATCTGCCACGTCCAACTATTTCACACTAACCTGGGCTCGTCTATGGTTCTGAATGCGGCAGGGCAATTTATTACTTGATACCACTCGACCACCACCGCTCAACGGTTCGGTTCGCTTTTATAAGAGTTGTGACATGAACAGTTTCACGTAGGTGGTTCTCAAAATCCAGAGGCAAAGAGAACTCATTCAGGAAGATACCAACTGTTCGATCTACAAAAGGATAACACTTCAGTCGGTAGACTTTCGTTTCGATTTACTGTTTGTGATGACATTTTATAGACCATTATTGACAAATTCTTCTGGTTTGTCGAAGATGCCATGAGAGAAGCATGAGACGATCCCGCCCTTTTTGGATCCGATGACAAGCAACTGACTGGCGTTTCTCAAACAATAACAATTCGTTTTGGTACTAAAAGTGATCCGGGTATCAAATAATAAGCAGAATGTTTCTACTACTCACAGTCAGTGGTTCTGGGTTGAAATACATAGAAGATTTCGGAAGAAGGTTGGGGACGATTAATTAGTTTGAATATGTCTCACGAATGGGTGGATCATTCCTAGTACATCAAGGCTGATGTAGGAATACACTGTGACCAAGTGTCCTAACACTGGCGATTCCGTGAAATGAACTGCAGGTACTGTCAAAACTGATGTAAACAGGTGGTCGATAAGCACTCTTGTGCTGGTACACCGCAGTATTACCGCAGAACTACATAATTTTATGCATATATACCATAAATAGCAAGGAGTGACGAAGTTTTAGGGTACTAACCATTGTGGTCCGTTTGTGTGCTGCGAATAGCTGCACTCAGAAGGCAGACGAAACCACACTTTTGCCACTGCACGTGGGCCGTAGCTATGATAGCATATGCGCCTCCGAAGGGAAATGGAATGAGATTCCGTTACACTGAATCAACCCAAACATTACTCAGGACACAGTATTCGCACATGGTATTAAACATTTTGTCTGTCATCATTCTTCAGGATTTTTAGGGCTCTCATTGGCGTAGATTCCACCAGGTGGTCGATGAAATAATTTTCTGTCTTATGCACCATCACATTGCGCAATTTTGATTATAATGTTCAATGTGTAGGTAGCCCACTGAGTGCTCTCTTTGGGACAGAGAAATATTTACGTATAAATTTATATCTGCGCAATTATAAGGTAATGGTATGAACTGGACCTTGAAATTGCGCATACCTTTACAAGCCTTACATTAAGTAACTAACAAAAAATCGCTCTGTATGATCTTATATACAAACCTCTCGTGAAGCAAAGCACAAAACGTTATCCTGAAAAACCTTCCCGGGTGACTACTTTTCGTTGAATTCGGGACTTTTTCAGTCGGAACGGGGAGGATTTTCCCGGCATTTGGGGTGGCTCAAATGGAAGTCCACCAACAAAGCTAAACGCGTTTTACTCCGAGTCCGAATCAATAAAGTTGGTCGTTGTTATACATCGATAGTCGACGGGATAACATTTTCGGGAGAAATTCCTACACCAAATGACATTTTTGTGAGCTTTGTGCAGTTCTTCACATACCACGAGCCCATACAAGAAACAAACCCATCGCCAAATTGACAAGCCTCGTAATTTGAATCCCGTGATGTAACCAATATGTGCTCTCATTTGCTGGGCTTGCAGTGCAGGCTTCGTAACACGTGATACCAGCCTCATTGAGAATTGCGGCAACCACACGCCCAACAGAGAGTGAGAGAGCCTGGGAATATTTCCTCACGGGATTAAAAACATGGATTTCCGACACGGAGTTTTAAACGTAATGCACACAAGATCCTCCTAATCATTCGATCTGCTAGGTCTTCTACCTCTGAAATGTGTAATTGGGGCCGTTTTTCTGTGATTGATCCGATCGTCGGTGCTCCCGTTCGCGTTAAAATACTGAGCAAGATAATGTAAAAAAAGTATCAAAATTATAGGCCTGGACAATTCTTCTTTGATCCTCTTTATGGAGGTGAGGAGAAAATTCAGCTTAGAGGATCCAAACGACTTTGAAGCCAATGCTCATATTGATGGGAATTGGAAATTCTTTTTTTCAGTAAGCATGTCAGTCTTCGTTAAGAAATATTTTTAAACTACATATATTGTGAAATTCCCGAATTATGAAACATATGGCATAGGCATAACCAGGAAAAACAAATTGATGGAAAGAAGGCCTCTACCAAAATATTTGGATAGTAAACCTAACTAAATATATCCTAGGATAATTTACGTGATTCTGTTGATCAGTTTAATTATATTTCCATACCTTGTTAGCTCACAACCTTTTACCCTGGCAACCAAGTTGGTGCACATTCAACTACCCATAGCACGCTAAAGAATTAACGTAAAAGAAGAGGAAACTTTGAATGAATGAAAATCATCAGCCGGTGGCCTGATAAACCTTCATGGATTCATGAAGCCGGAACTACATGCTGGGTAGGTTTTCGTGTGCATCACGATCGACACTACATGCAGTCTATTCCGACCACTGACGTTACATGTTGTATGGACTTCCAAATTCGGATATGAAATTTAGTGACCTTCAGGTGAACAGAGAATCTCAGCAGTAAGACATGTTACGTCACATACATTTCACTGATTAGTGGGGGTAAAATGGTCGAGAGCTTAAATTCCGTCATGTTTTGTTGCGGTGAATCAAACGGTGGAAAGCAAGTCTCAGTGATCCAATGGCAGTACACCAGGTTGCTATGGTCAGTATTTTGATTTTCACTTCCGGCCAGTCAAGACGGTTCGGTCCACCAAAGGATGCTGACAAGCTAGGTAAAGTAGATGAAGCTTAATTCCAATTATTGTCAGTAATGGTGCCCTGATCTGAGGCGATTTATTTGTGTCCTTTTTTACGAATAGAACACTGAATACAGTCACTCAGCAATCAGTTGTCAGTGGTGTACAGGGTTTTCAATTTTTAACACTATGGAGGACATTACTGAAGTCTATCCAGTTCGTTATCCAATGGGCTATAGTTATTATTACCGTAACTGACACGGGCATTTTTAGTAAAACTGATAAACTATCTAATTCTTAAATGCCTTTTTCACTAATATCACTTCAAACAGTCAGCTATAATTGCAAATCGGACACGTTTTCAGTTTCGTACATAAATGGGTTTGCCTTTCAGGAATTCGGTCAGATTTAATCCGGAATAATTCACTAAAAAGCCGGCATAAGAATACCAGTGGATCAGGTTTATGAACTATCGTCTATGTTAAGCTTGCAGGTGAGATAAACTAACAATTTGCTTCCCACTTACTGCCCTTACAGTTGTTCTTAAATCTACCAGAATGTGTTCGATGCAGCGAAGATATTAGCATGCTACGACAATACAACAATAATTCACAAATACAGTCCAATTCACCATAGCCACAAACAGTCACTCAATTATCAGAGAGGACATTGGGAAACTCAGACCCTGGGACTTTAACGATGAACGGTGAATTCAAAATATCCCCGGGGTAATTTGGACGTGGTGAACAGTTGGACTTTTTACTGGTGCGGTCTGAACCACTCGCGTCGAAGTTGCTAGCTAAAGAATGTAACCACATAGCCACAAACGGTCATAGTATCTGTCAGAATGTGCACAAACTCATTTATACTAGAGTCAACGCTATACGGTGGTAGACATTTTTCAAAGATGTGTCCAGTTTTTCCTACTATTCAAATAGAGATGTTTTTTTTACTAACAACAACCGACTACTGCTGTAGATTTTATTTCTTTACGTGGCAATACAGGTAAAGACTGAGAGTGGAATTCTATGAGAAAAATAGGTGTGAATGGGGCTTTCAATTACCAGATCGAATGCTATCAACCCAAAGGATGAATCTGTTTAGCCCACACGATACTCGTCATTTCAAAAGTCAAATACTTTTCTTTCGGAACTTTATCTTGTTTTGTTTTGTTTTCCAAACGGAAAAATTGTCTAGATGCCATGATACATCATTGTTGCTCGTAGTCCACATTGACTGACGGTTTTCGCGAGCTCCGTATCCGTAATCGTGTCGTTTAGATCAAACTCATCTCATTCACAGTCAAAGTAACGTATTCACTGGTGGATTGAAGGTGCCACCTCCACTGGTGTTAAAAAGTCAGCAGTGTGAACATCAACCAAACTCAGCAATGGGAGGCCTGCAAAAACCACACGGCATTAGTTGACTCATTGTGAGCACATTTATGGAAACATCTTCAACAACTACAGGAGTTTCTGACCAAGACTAACTATACAGTGTTCAGCGTGAGACTGACTGATACTTGAATTCCCATCGTGCCGTAAATCCATGTGTGTTCAAACGTCTCTTTAGTCTCAGTCGAAGCGCACACTTGATCGTACAACTTACGGCATCGCAACCTCGGTGAGATTCAAGCTCACGACCAGGCACAAGTCAGATCGGCTCTGCGGAACTGGAATAAACGCCGTATCCCGTTTCACTTCTTGATCCTTTTAGAATAGAACCACTTGAATTTGGCTTATTTAAATTGTCATTAGCTTTACAACCTCTAGGTTGTGCCAGTGTATAATCTTCAACTAACTGACCGATACGCTGAAAGTTCTTCCCGATTGTACTTACTATCACTTAGACAGATCATCTAAGATGAAAATACAATTCGTCTTCTTCAAGAAAAATTGAAAATATTAGTTTTTTAATGATGCTGATCAAATTGCTGAATTGATACGGTTTGCACATAGACGCCAGTGGATCTGCTGAAATGACTTCTACTCACAAGTCCCAATGTAGTCATAATTATCTGGGAAAGTTTTCTGAATTTTTGCTCCAGACCAAGCTCATTCATTAGAAAATACTAATAAGGATTGAGGTGGTTCGTTATATTGTTTACTGTTGCGGAAGCTACTTGTACTATATGATCTAAACTAGAGAATCAGTCGAGTACCAACAGTTGTAGTGATTACTCCGCGATAGGTGGACGATCAGTTGGCGTTTTGCGCGCCCAACTTTAGTGACAAATACTACCGCTGGAAAAACTCGACATTGTGTCCATCCATATCCGTTGGGACTGACAAGTCACATTTCTCAGCAGCTATGATTAGTCATGTTAGGCTACAAAATGTTTAGAAAAATGGTGGTAGAAGTGTAAATATGCAGGCGTCTCTATTACTCTTATATTAGAAAACACGGATAGCAAGAAAAGACTTTCGTCCTTCCGAGGCCCTATATTTTCTTATCCCATCGAAAATAATAAATGACTGGAAACGTTTTCAGGTGAATTCAAGCTTAACTATATTGCCACAGATTGAACTGTAAGGAAAATCCTCTGACGTCCAGTCCATTTATGATTAATGTCATGCACACTGAGAAATTAAAGGGCTACTTTAAGTGCCTCCAACTGTGCATTCATTCAATGTGAATATGTAGGTTGCATGAAGGGCTACGTAAATTAGATTTACTCACATAGATGAATGTTCATTTTATTCAATAATAGTATGACAAACATTGTAAGTTATCAATACGTTCGAATGAACCTCAAAAGCAAATGTTTGTTTGCACGGTCCCACACATAGCTGAATTGCCATAAAAATTCAAGGATTGATTCAGATTCGTAAAATAATGCTATGAGCGTTTATTTTTTTTTTAAATATTACCTGATTGCAACAGGAAAATTGTGTTCTGATCATTTTTTGTGAGAATGTTCAACTCCTTTGCAATAAAAGCCCGAACAGGTTGCTAGCGGTTAGGTTCACATCAACGGTATATTCTGCATTTTAAGTAGTTAGGAATTTTAGCTTCATTTATTATTTGTTCTTTGTAATTTTCATGATGGTGGACTATTAAATTCGATGATGGATGAGCGTCACATGGTGCATCAATACGAAACAGGCCATTTATAGCTCCACTCCAGATAATCTTACGAGTGACACGTTGAGAACCCACAGCATCCTATATGTCAACTCCGGGTCGACAGTTGAGACTTTGCAAATGGTTGGTCATCTTCCCAGCACGTCAGTGAGTACAGTTGTGCAGACCGTCCAGAAAATTCGGAATCTCTTCAACTCGGTTGGAATCCTGATACGCTGTCCAATTCCAACTTATAAAACTGACGCTAATCTCAGTAGCCAAAAACGTACAACAGACACAATTGCTTAGCGAAAGACAGAGAGAGTGGTGTCAATAGTATAAACTAGAATTCCAGGATTTCGAACGAACTGAGGTGATCCCGAATTTCTGGGACAGACTGCACAAGGAGCTTCCGTGGATTTTCGATCCTAAGAGAAGTGTTGGTGCGGCAGGATGCATCAACATTCGATAATCGAATAAACTGATACCGCATTCCGTCACTCCTTTTTGAAAACGCGAACTTCCTCTACGGAAAGTAGTTGACTTCCTGGTGGACGCCTGGAATTTTTATCATCAGAAATATTATCCGTGAGTTGATTCTTAGAGTAGTATTAACACTCAACTCACCAATGAAATTCACGGAAAAACTGTATAGCTCTTTCGTCCGGTCTGTTAGGAATCAGCAGCAGTAAATAAACACGGAGCCCCAGTAGTGACTGAAACTCGGGGTGCAGGACTCTGAGTCACATTCATTACTACCATGAGGCCATCTGGGATGGCCCTTAATGGTTTCGTCAAAGAGGATGGAGACGAAACTTTTGTTCCTTTGTTCTTTCTTTAATTTAATTCCTTCTTAATGTGCATCATCAAAACAGTATTTCGGGAAGAGGTTTGAGGCTAGTTAGAGGCTGCCGGATGGGGAAAGGGACTGATGGTAGTGGCAGCAGAAAGCGAACGCGTCACAAAAAGTTGTGAAGTGCACCCTCATGATCAATTGATCACCGCCGCTCAACTTTAGATGTTAGTACTTCGTTTAATCTAGCTAATTACCTACTCGAAACAATCTAAGAAGAGTAAATAATGAGATTACTCAATCCATAATAACAATATCCATAAGTTACTCTTGCATGCAGTCAACTTAACTTGGATCTGATTCCCGTTTTCGAAATTTGTGAGCAATTAACATTATATGTCCGTTTGCTTTAGTTATCAACACAATTTATATAAATGTCACTGTTTTGCGGAGGCCATTGCCTACAGTAACTGAAATAATTAAATGTTGTCAAATTTATCTTCTTCCTATTTTAAAGAAATCGATCACAGGGATGCAGTGTTTTAAGTTTTTAAACGGCTTGTTTAATGTCAACGCTGTATGATATGGCGCCTTTCTGCAGCAGGCTTTTGAAAGGTAACAACCAGTCACTCACAAAGCGATCCATTCCTATGATGGGAAGAGCTTCCGTAGAGACCTGTGTCGTTTGGTGTTGATGGATAGCCGAATGGTCGAGGGCCTAGTTCAGGCTCAAATCCCAGTTAGGACTTGATGAATATGCCTTGGTAAGATTAAATGGCTGTACAGCGCTTCCAATGATTCTCACTAGTGAGTTGCGCGTGGCTTCTACACACGGAATCATTCTCATAAATACTTCAAACTTTCACCCACGTAAACTGATCAATAGCACTTGGGAAATATAAATAAACTGATTAAGTTTTATATACCACCAGGAAATCGTGTATACACACTACCTGAGAATTCAGCGTTTCTCGGTGCCCGATTGGCATGTGAAATTCCGTGAGATTATCTGACGTGAGTATAGGAAATTCCACGCGAGTTCACTCTAAATCATGATTTTCTGCATAACATCAATGCTTACAGCAACCGAAGATTCGTGATATTAGAAAACCGTCTTCTAAATTATTTTAGCGAATGCTCTCGTAGTTCATTGGGTTGCAGTGCCGTTTAAATCATTTCACCCGAAATTAGTCCTTGATGCATGAAATCGGAGGACTGACTGTTGACTAATGCGATGCATAATTTGACGTAATTTCAGACCGGAATATATACGATCAGACAAAACTGCATCGCTTGGCTGCGATCCGGTTCCACTCTCATCTGACAACACAATGAAAACCAACAGAGCAGTCGTGTAGCATATCGATTAGCCCAATCACATATAAATTTGGGATGATCTGTCCTTCTTTGTAAATATCTAATGATGAATCACTTAGCAGCTGAGACTCATGGTACGCGTTTCTTGGTACAACTCAACTTTCACGTCGTCTTATTACAAGACATCCCACCTTGGTAGGCGTGTTTGACGAATTTGACCATGGAACTTGGGAAGCAAACATTTTCCATAGAGTGTAGAAATTGGTATCCGAAATAGAACATCGTAGTTATATGATGAGGTAAGCTGTTTAGTAAACAATTTTCTACTTCATAATTATTTCATTATCTTTTTGCACCATCTACTTTACTCATTTTTCAATATTTGTCGGATCGATAGTTGTATATAATATGATTCATCATGCAGCTTGAACGCTCAACTCACCATTGAAAACCATGGAAGCACTGTACAGCTGTTTCATCCTTGTTGGGAATCATCAGCAGTGCACATCCACCGAGCCCCCACGGGGACTCGAACCCGGGGTGAACGATTGTGAATCGAACACCTTAACCACAAGGCTATCCGGGCTGGCTCTCAACGGTTTGTTGAACATCTATTTGAACAGTGGTGCAAGGCTCAAAACCGGTTTCTATGGTTCCGGAGACAGCGCACGGAATTTTTAGTTCTTGTTTCCTAGGTTCGAGTTTACCCGACGATATGGCTGCGCTTTTGGCCGTCCGCAGTTGGAAAAATTGGGTTTTGTGATGGTGTTTCTCAAGTTCCCAGTTATTAACCGTTTTTCACCCGGTAACTAAGTTCATTTTCATAATGCTCGGACATGCAGAAACTAAGTTTTACCGACGTTGATTCATTTCGCCATAGGAAACAATGGAACCCGCTGCAACAATCGCCTTCACCACCATTCACCCGTCGAGAATGAGATTGGAAGAGGTTATAAATGAATAAACTCAAAAAAAGATATGAGCAATAATCGATCAGATTGCTAAGGGGATGAATAGTAAAAAAAAACACCACGTGTTGGACGCCACATCTGTCCATCAAAGGTAGATAGACATACTGATCAACTCCGTGTTCATTATCTATCAGGTCTCTAGTTATTGTACCCTAAGGGGAAATGGGCAGCATTGGGGGCGCATATCTTTGTGTGCTCGCTTGTGGATTCTGATGTGCATCTGATCGCAGTTCATTTATTCTGGACAGGACATAATAGTGCCTGCTTATGTGCGCTACTCTGTCAACCATATCCATGTGCGCGGTATGTGACTCTGTGTGAGGCGGTGAACAAAAGGCGCACAAAACAAACGAAGCTCCTGATCCCCTACCCCAGTGAAAGTATGGGTGTATGCGACTGTGCATTTGTGCGTGTGTGTGTGTGTGTGCGTGTGTGTGTGTGTGTGCATGTGTATCTCGTTATAACTTAGCGACTGGATAAATGGAAAACTCTTTTTTGGAGAAAATAAGCCACCACTTACGTTGTACCTCAGCAGTGAAATGAATCGAATCAAATTTTAGCCAACACAACACGCCGGTGCAATTAAACACGGATGCGCAACGCTACGTAAGTGAATGTACCGCGGTCCAGATCACATGACTATCCGCTGTGCATAACGGCGTAAGACAAACAGCGTGTGACCGTTACGCTCGTTTCTCACACAGTTCGAAAGCATTTAAGGGTTGAATTGCGGTTGGATTGAGGGGAGACATTTCAACCGCAACAATGCTACCGGTGGTTCTTTTTGGAAGCACTGTAAAAAAAAGAAGTTTGATTAAATGACCATTCGCTTTTGTAGCTTGAGCTTAGATCATAAAAACGCAAATGAGGATGCCGATGAAAGGCCAGACGTTAGTTATCTTGGACTCAATGGGGAATGAAGTATCAAGTGCACGATCGAAATACCCCAGACACTGAGGTCTTTCGAAATAATCAGTCTCCAACACGCATGGTTTCACCCTTGTAAAATTTTCTAAGTTACAAGGGGAAAGTGAGATAGCTTCTCCCTAACACACAACGAATATACTCCTAAATTTATTCATATCGTGACTTCTAGAGGAAAATTGTAGAAATTAAATCGTCGAATTTTCCAGCGGTCTTGCCACTCCAAGGTTTGCTACCAGATGGATAGAGCCGTTCAAGCTCATATGATGTACAGCCTAATGTGAGACATGACCTGGCGCATGATTCTAACACTAAGCAGTTTTCCTAGACTAACCTCTGGTCTGACAAACAATTGAACACGGTGAATTCTACGTTGCTCAGGGTATCTTCAGTGAAACCCGATCATTAGGGTTGTTCGCGGTTTTTGCAGCCCATGTCAATCGACGTGGTGAATTGTGCAACTTCTGATTCACTTAACTGAGTTTCTTCAGGAATTTCTTTGTGCACGGAAGTAACTGTGTGCTGCTTAATTCTCACCACAGTTCGTTCAAAGTAAAATTTTGGTGAAGGCAGTTTACGGTGCCATTCGGATATTTTCGTGGTTGCGACACAGCCAACTTTGCTATTCGTATAATACTGGCTTTTGATCGGTTGAAGGCTTAAGCAACTAACTTTTCTCTAACACCGTTTGCAAAGGCTTGTGGAAATGTCTTATCAAATGCTATCTCAGATGAAATACTTAATCATTTTTGGTTGTTATTTGTATTTCAATGCAGTTAACATCAATATCCGAGTCGGATATGTTCATATTTTGCAAGCCAAATCTTGTTATGACCCCACTTTCTACAAGAATAATGAGAAAAAGAATGCTGTCAGTCACAAGAAGAACAGAAAGTAGTTTTATCACAGGAGCAAGTGTCCGATCTGCAGGCACAATGTCATCCCTTTCCTCTTTAATAAAGTAGCAAAATTCAAGGTTTTTAGTGAATATTTCTTCAAAGCAGCGAAAACAACCTGATATTTAACGGGTTGCGCTCTTATGACCTTGAAATCTAGGTCAGGCATTCAAAATAAATCAAACGTCCTTGTCCGGCGAGGTCACCATTCACCGTGAGCTGGCTGTTGAACTTCTAGACAACATAGTATTCCCTATTCATATTCAATTCATTTTTGCTTCTCACTGTTGGGCAGAATCATGACAAATAATTCAGGAAAAATGAGTGTTTCTGGTGCAGCCGGCTTTTAATTCTCAATGATAAAAATCACCCACTCAGAATTTTGCTTTCGTCAGTTTGCCAATTTAACATCCAACTAATTCCGGACTTATGGACTTCAGACTAATTTATAATGGTGGCCAAGGTCACACAATTCGGTCATCGGCGGATCGCAGCAGAACTAACGTGGCCAACACTCAGCTTTATAGAATGTTATACTACAGTATAATGTTGCGGTTAACTAAGGAAAGTGCACGAAAGACGAATTTATTGCGGAGAAAAATACTCATCCAGCGAATTTCGACATTACTTATATACTGTTGTTATTGAATATATTGTAAACTGACCTCTGAAAGTTCTCAAAAAATGATTTTTTCCCGCCTGTCTTGTTGAACTCCATGTTTCTCCGGCCGTCGTAACCCGATAGCGATATGCTCAATTAAGGGCTTTCAAGTAAAAAGAGACTACAAAGAATCAAATACTGCAGTGTACTTAACCACAGTCAAATTGTGTGGGGGCTTGAAGTTTTCCAAATTGCTTGAAAGGAGGTTGTTTGGCGAATTCTTGTCCTAGGCACTGTTGAACCAAGAAGAAGTTCCTGAACACTGGGAGTTTTAAAATACTGACTACTTAAAACTGGCACCTGTACCATTGAATTGTTCAGCATTCTACCCTTTTCTCGTTTGTGAAAACATCGTTCAATCTTTGCCGAATTGAATACCACTTCTGCTGTCTGAAATGAGTTATACGCAAGTTGCACAGAATTTACAGGTTACAGGGTAAAATAACTACAGTTTATTTCATCTCACTCCTTTAACTTCTAATACACCCAACACTTTCATACAGACACTATGGTCCCAGATGTATGACCTGCCGAAAGTCCATTCAAACTTTAGAACTGGTTCAGTCAGTTCGCAACTCATTGTTCCATATGCGGTGCTTTAAATGTGCCATATGTGAACGTCCCCTGGCCACCGGTGATCAATTTTATTTGGCTCGGGATGACAAATCGGTTATCTGTCACGAGCACTACAATCCGGTGGGATCGTCAAATCTGACAAACAACCCTGTCGATATGTTGCACATGTCAACCGGATCGAAATTCCCTGCAGTTGGATCCACCACGTGTGTCACAAATGCTTCTCGAGATCAAGCAACTCCTATGTCGATCAACTGCATCACCCAAACGACAGTGGCACAAAGCCTCAGTGTTCCTACCTCAACAACGAACCGGGAAGAGTTCGGCACTGGTGGACTGGGGGTAAGACTTACAACAAGCAAGAAAACAGGCCCAGATGTGAATACCGTAACAACGATAATGAACGGTAATATGTATTGTTGTTCATCACCAGTGACCGAAGAAGGCAGTGTCAAATCTCCTACTGGGACCAGCAACTCAGGTAAGTTTCCTTTGGACCTGATACATTTTGATCATGACAATCTGGCTGTCTGGCTGACAGATGAAATTGCGTTCATGTCCTAACATAGTGCGTGCTTGTTTTCGTGTAACCATTGTCTGAATATCATCGTTCTGTTAATTATACCATCCTGCTCATCATATGTTCATCATCCGTGATCAAAACCCCAAGGTGACTGAAATTTAGCAACTGACTTTTGGAGTTGTGGGCAAATATTTATTTGCACAGCAGTTTATCCATAGAAGCAACTGATGAGCCCCATAAGTCAAATACTATATGACAATCTAAAGATGATAATAAGTCTTCTCAAATTTATCTAACATAGTTAGTGTGTCTTGTTCAAGTCTGTCCCATCATTCAACGGGTCCAAACATTGTGCTCGACCACCTATCTGCACGATCGCAGCCTTCAGAGATATGAAAACTGATCATCGTTTGAGTTTAAGGCCAACTGTCCAGTTTGTGCACGCATAGAGAATTACGGAACTTCGGTTTGTTGAGTGATGTCTGTGACATCCAAGTAATAAAAAAATCCCCATGACGTCACAACAAGTAAGTAGTAAAGAAAATGAACTGTTCATCACGAGAGAGTCGACCCTCGCACATACACCCCCACACAACCCCGCGACCCAGCTTTGTGTGCAGTTGTGCTCTCTCCTTAGCAGTTTTCAATCTGATAATCTCGTTCGTTGGTTCTCCTTCATAATAAAATGAACCTTTGCGACTGATTATTGAGTGTCTCCTCTTCACCGCAGTTCTGCAATGGGGCGTTCTGAATTAGCTGAACGGTCGAAATATGACCGGTTGAATACCGTCTTGCCAGGTGATATTTAGCACGAAAAATACAGTTCAATTTTCAGTATCTTCTAGTTCTCTTTCCACTTTAAAACTGTGTCTAATATTTCACATAGTGCCTCCAATCGCACACGCACTCAAACACCAACTCTAGCAAAAATGTTTCCCACTGTGCATACATATGCTACACTGATGTTTTCATTCCACACTGAAACAAGGAAAAGAACCAATTCACCTTTGTGTTCTTTCTTTCAAAGTCTGATTTTAAGATAACCATGACCTTGATATAGAAAGACAAGACACGTTTAACAGGCTCACCTGAATAAACTTGACCGTAATTTCTTAGAGACTCGTTAAGTATTCCATCTGGCCCTGTCAAAATGCGTTGAGTTCCAAATTCGACTACATACTACATGAACAGTGGCAACGACCCTCCTCCCTACCGTTCAGTGATGATGACGATCATCATCCATCTAATGAACACGAGTCCTTAGAACCTGGCAACTGGTTCGCATCAGTTGACAGTTTTCGTTGAATTGCGCAACAGAGAGAACGCATTCTATACCAAAAACCGTTGAATGCACGCACGCATACACGTAAAGACGCCGATACGTGCATGCATTTGTCTGAGTCGCATGGCACGTGGGGATGGTGCACACTGATGGACAGTTTGAGAACGATCCGTCTCTTCGCCCTGTACCGGTTTACTCTGAGTCGCCTTTTCGTTGTCTGGACGTTCTCATCACCGACTGACTTTGCATAAATTATCACACTGGCATTGTCTAGTTCACTACGACTTCTAATGAGACTAGAGGCATGAAGGGGACGTTTGGTACGGCGTGGCCCGTACTTGTGCTCTCCCCGTTGTGTGTGCATGCTGGTCAAGTGGTCAGCATGAGAGGATGTGTGGGAGAGAACAGTTGAGTTGCGTCTTGTGAGCAGTGTAGAAATCGCCCTGGACCGACGGCGCTAGGTACCGTGCGTGATCAGTGCGTCCTCGTTGCTGACTGGATGGCATCAAATGCTAATTGTCTCAGACGGGTGAGACTTTTCGTGAGGAAGGTGGGGTGGGGTAGATACGGTGAGAGATAAAGATGGGTTTGTGGAATTAGGTGGCTTCTGGGCGAACCATGTGGTCACTGCTTGATCGAATTCACACAGTTGATTGAGCATCCTTTGGGGTTGGGCCTTAGTTGTTAACCGGTCAGAATTTCCTAAACATTGCCGAAATTCAGTGCTTATATAACTAAGAGCTAAACAGAATACGAAAACCGAAAGGAAAGTAACAAAAAATTGAGATTATTCACTTAGATGGTGCATATTCGTGCCAGAACATGCACAAGTTATATTTCTCATCTACACAGTAACCGTTTTCTATCTGCCGATGATGATTCAGCTGACAGCGATGATTATTCGGATGGTATCAGAAATAATAAAAACGACTGGAATGTGTGAATTGCAATTCATATCAACAAGTCAAAATAAAAACGAGTCCAACACAGTATGACAAGGATTTACTTTTCGGAGTTGACATTCTCCTTGGTTATAAATTCAATCACAATCTGCTGACTAAAACCAAAATGGGGACACAACTCGCCTGGTATAAAACTGCTTTGGTGCCACGTTTTGACAAATTGTATCGAATTTGTCAACACCGAGAGCTATATCTTTTGAACTTGAAGTTGTGCAAACTTGTCGCGAACCGACCACCTCTCAACACGTGTTCAAATACCGCTGTCGAGGCCCGACAAGAGTTTGTTGGGATTAGCTGTGGATAGGAGGAACCAATGGGGTGGAGAACGCTTGTCGTCTGTTAGATTGTTGAAGGAGTGATTTCTCTCCGACCTTTAAGCAGTTGCGAAATTTTATACATTTGCTCCCCAGACGAGGCATACATTGTCATCTATATCCTATGGGAGGGTTTGACAATCCACTGCGTTACCCCAAAAGCCGGCAGGAAATTGCACAAACCAAGCAATAAGTCCGCAAGGCAAATCACAAATGACATTTGGAATGTACTGGACCAAGTGTAGACGTACAGGCGCACACAAACTGCATTGTCCATGTTCATTTTGACAAGTTTGTCAGCTGTTCTTGTCGCAATCCTCTATGTTTTTATTGATATTCTCTTTGACGAGATTCGATGAATAGCGTCGAATTCACGAAAGCTTGGTCCTCGATTTTGCATGAAACGTTATTCTCAAACTAGATTATTCTTCCTGAGTGCCATCTACTATATGGGCGGCAGTGAGGTGGGAAATGTTCTCCCTAAGGTGTCGGTACAAGATGGACTGTGTTTAAGAGGGGGCCGTGGACCACGAATGAATAAGTGAATGAAGAGTAGATCGTACTATGAGCCTAGGTTAATCATCCTGCGAATAAATCGACCTAGGCGTGAATGACGCACTGGCATTCTCTATTGATTTATTCAGACAGATCACTGGCAGAGAGATAATAATGCTGTGAAAAAGATATGCGGAAAAGGTGCAATTCGTGCTATGGTTTTTCTTCTAACTAACGTTACGGAAGTTAAAAGCAATCTGGAAAAGTAAGAACGCACAACTTTTCGCAAGCGGATTGCACATACGTATGTAAAATCGAATAATCAATGGCTACAATTGACTGTCATTTGGTTTCATTCGGTATATCAAAAATGGTCGCATTTTCCGTATGTCTATTTACCACAGATTAATGTCCGCTTAATGAACTTAATTTAGTGAACTGAAAACTTTTCTGATTGGTTATCGACTTTTTATTCACATTATCGCACAGGACAGTTTATTAGGTGAATGATTTTGGTTGCTTTCTTGAATTTCGCAATGACTACGGTCCGCAATGGTCACCACCAATGAGTGCGTCAGTTCTATTTCTTTTCTGTTTATCAATTTTTTTAGTTCCCAACAATGCCATCAATTCAGGACAGACTAGTCTAACGTATTCTTTGGAATGTACGTCTGGCTCCATCCCGTTTTTAACAAACAACTACCCGAGGACCACGAAAAATCTCCGTATTCTTGGTGTAGATGAAAAGAGCGTTCGAGAACCTTTTCCAGAGAACGTGGAGTCCACCTGGTTGTCAACCGGCTTAGACCCCTCTGTGAAGCCGGATTCAGAGCTGTTCTACCGGTCATTGTGTCGTAATAACGAAGTACTAAACACAACAAGCCTTTCATTAACTGAGATGAGATCAATCAGTAACATTTTACGAACGACATCGAAATATCCCTCTGACTGTTATGACCTGAATGATTCGCATCAAACGCTCTGTCTTATCCCTGGTCCAGGTACATCTAAGTCAGGTACCACTGATTCCTATCCACTCCCAGCGGTTTCGCCTAGATCCCCTTCACCAGAAACCACTGGACCAGATTTAAAGGAGAGTCTACTTGGAGCCAAGTATGAAGCCATATTCAGTTTAGCTTACGGAGCAGGAGAGAAAAAGCATTCGTTAACAAGCACGGCTCGCCTGCCTGGCATCATTCCAGAACAAACCGAAACAGATTTAACAAAACCGCCAATGACCGGAACTATGGAATGTAAAAAAGAAGAACCTATTTTCGGTAATTCCACCACGGACGCGCAACGAGACGGTGCCGGTCTTGGAAACAGTGTTAATAACCCCAACAGCGAAATACTTCATTCCGAACAAAACATGATGGCTGGGGAGCAAGATGAAGATGACGATGAGGACGACGAAGATGACGTACTTGTTCACTTGGACGAAGAGCTTGCAGAGAGTGCGCATTGTAGTCTTACCTTCGCTGACGAGGACTGCAGTCATCTGGAGGACGAAGAAGAAATGAACAGCGATTCTATTCAGGGCTCACCCGGACGTTTGATGCATATGATACCTAATCGGCGGCAAACGCCACGTCATCAGCACTCTCGATACGAGCAACAGTCCTCTCCGATGTTAGGACCATGTGGTATGCTACAAAGTGAAGCGTCTTCACAAACTAGCGTAGGCAGTGAGAATGGACGAGCTAATTCGATCACAACTGGACAGTTGGGATGTGTCCCGAGCGGTGGTTTGGTTGGCGGCTCGGGTTGTTGTGGTGGAAGCGGTGGTGGGGCGAAACGCCGGGGGCCACGGACAACAATCAAAGCAAAACAACTGGACACTCTCAAAGCTGCTTTTGCAGCAACTCCCAAACCAACACGACATGTGCGCGAGTCATTGGCCCAGGAGACTGGGCTATCTATGCGTGTAATTCAAGTAAGTGCGTTTATATGGTACACGGCTTTTGTTGAATTTGCCAGTGGCTGCATTCTCGTTTTTCCTTGTCCTTGTAAGTTATCATATACTGTGAATTAGCTTTTTCCCAAAAACATATTGTGATTATGAAGACACGTTGTCAGTAAATGATAACTAAAACAAAATAATGAATGTCAACTGTTTGCTTGATATTTTCACGCATACTTAGCAGTAATGTGTATGGTGTATGGATAATCTTTGCCACGAAAATTGTGAACTGCGGACTTGATATTCTGTTCATCTACTTTCCGAATGGTTTTAAGCTGGGATTTAGGTAACTATCGACGCATTCTAGGCTCACAATCAGTGAGACACGGAAAAAACCTCCGGTTTATTGAAAATATCTTATTATAATGAAGAACGGAAAGATATACAGTTTCAGACTGACGATTCAAATCAAAGAGCGGAGCAATAAACTATCACTGTTCAAACGAGGACAGAATTGCTATTGACGGATAATTGGTCTTTCGATTTTATGAATTTGAGTCATCATTTATTTTGTGAGCTTTTCAACAACTACGGAGAAATTTACCAAATGAAACTTGTGGAAATGAACGGTACAAGCGGTCACTTTAGCATCAGTTAACACGAATGAGAGAGACAAATAAATAAGGAAAGAAAGAAACGGAGGGCAAGAGAAAAGAAAATGAGGGAAAAACTGGCATGGTTCAGCTCAGCAAATATGTGGTCTGATATGGGTGAAACACAAAGCAAATCGATTATGGACTGTATCCTGATGATCGACCAGCTGTCACCGACAGATTTATTGACTCAATGGTTCGAAATTTCATGCCTCGTTCGGAAAAGTGAGCAGCAACACTTATGGATTAAGGGTTTCTCAAACAAAATGGATAAAACAGACTACAGTCGAATTGCTTTCAAGTGTAGATCAAGTTTTAGCCAAAATCTCGAGATAATCGAAAAAATTATCCCCACTCACACGAAGCATTCTGCCCGACATGTCAAAAGCTTTTTGACTGTGAATGACCCAAGAAGCCGGAATCGTATAGAGAACGGGAAATCCGGGATAATTTTTGGCATTCAGATGTTCACTCCCAGAGCCAGAAATGAACGCGAAATTTGTCGTTCACCGAGCAGTTGCTTCATCAGCTAGGCTATCTCGTCACGGTCAACTGGAGGCGAATAACGCAACTGCGTGCAAAATTACGTTCCACGGTTCAAAAGAGGCTCTCGGCGTAAAATTTCGGCTGCGATAATTGTAAGTGAATTGTATAATATCTACCTTGTTATAAAAAATGTTTAACTGCAAAAAAACGACCATATCTGTATGGAATAGCAGTTAGGAACTGGGGGAGCGATACTACCACTACTACTACGTAATCTCTTGGGGCACGTAGATCAAGACCATCCAAAAGCATCATACAACTTTCTCATTACGTACTACTGATAGAAGACAAAAAGGCAGGCAGTCTAAGCACAGTAAAATAAATAGTTGTTACTGATAAACATAACTGGCACTTTATGCTTTGTGAGTAAAATTAACATGTCCATAGATTTTCAGGAGAAAAGAGTCCTCTTACCGCCTTTGTAATCACTTACAAGTAAAAACAAAGGAAATTAAGCTCTTTTCAGCACAAAAGACCATCACACTTTACGATCACGGAGGATATGAACTGGCCACCGACAGGACTGATTCTCAGCGAAAGTTGGCTCATAAAACAATATTTTTGCTTCATCTGTACGGTTATCAAAGCAACGTTTATTTTCACATCGATTACCACGTTTCACCTACAAGTCTGCTTGTATGCGTATTACCGGTAGAATATTGATGGAGCAAAATTCCCATAAATACAAATCAAAGAACAACGAAACAACGAACGAAAAAATAGATCTCATTTGACCGACAGAGATATTTCTTACATGTGACTTTTTGAGGCATCCAGACTTTCAGAGACATTCAAGTCTTTCAAAAAGAATCAGTCACACATTATCAAAGTGTGTTCTTCGTGTATGACCTCGTGGCCACTCAGTTCGTACACCTAAGCTATACTGGTGGGAACCAAACCCATTGTTCAAACTATCAACAACTACCTCTCACCTGGTTGAGTTGTATATGGACAGCCACGAGGAAACTTGAAATAAAGACTGTCTTTCAAAATCACCATCCAAATTTCCCATCTGTGGACCTTTAATGATGTGACATTTGGCACTGTATTTGTTTGTCATACCTCCTGAAATGAAGTTGTCGCTTCTATCTCTAAATTCTGGCGGGAGTTTGTTCAAAATAGCGGTGCAAAATATCAGCACGCATTAAGGTACATATTAATAAAAACAGATACTTTTTTCAATACTTATTAAGCTTGTGCTCAAAGGATTTTCTCGTTGTGCTGTGGCATGTTATGTCCAAACCGCTGTTTGACCCTTCTAACACTCATTTTATACAAGAAAAAATGAAGTCAAGATAGAATACATTATCGTCGCTCCGATTATCGCTCAAGATTCACTTTGTAGAGCTTTTTTAGGCAGAATAGATGTCCACCACAAAAGTCATTCGTTGTGTGGATGAATTGCAGTTACCTTTCAAAACCAGTAACAGAAAGAAGTCATATCATGTAATATTCATGTTAAACAAATCGTTCAGAGCAAATACGGATAGGTTGATGATAAGGTGTTTGACTGGCACTCTTCTACGCCCTGTTCGAGTCGCCACTGGGGCTTGGCGGTTATGTAATGCTAATGATTCGATGGATTTCATAGGTGATATTAGCGTTCAAATTGCATGCTGAACTATTTACCCATAATTAGCTATCATTATTATAAAGAAATCCACTGGGTCCTAACTCAGACTCGAACGCGGCTTGTTCAATTGGGATTCCAGGCCTGGTATTCACTAGGTTATCCGTGATGGGCAATTAACGGTTTGCCTCGAGTCAGAACTGTTTCTCGAATAGAAAGTCTCCGCAATATTGATCGTGTATCGATTTGTTGAATACCCATCGAAAACTGATTGCTTTTCTGTCCTCAGTAAACAAATCCGAGTTACTAAACGAAGTGAATTTCACATGCTTAAGAAATGCGCGCGTGTATGAAGTTTGATAGTTCTCGCTTTCTTTTGGAACGGCATAATAGGAGAAAATCCCTGCAAAATCTGTGATGGAGTGTATCCGTCCTAGTGTCACTTGACTCTGTGACAACTCAGGCGGTCATCTTAATCTGAAACAGAAATGCCAGCCAATCAACTAGGATCACCAACGGCCTTTCTTTCTCTTGTCCTACCATGAAGCTACCAGCCTTGGGAGTTAGTCAAGCGAGTCTTGGGCACGGTCAAGATTGGGTTGGTACAAATAAAATTGGCTTATTCATGTGAGACAAAGTCTCCCTGGCCAATTAGCCTCGAATGTGTGTGTGTGTGTGTGTGTGTGTGTGTGTGTGTGTGTGTGAGGGAGAGCATGAGTGACACACATCATTTGTCCTGCACGCCGAGAAGTTCCAGCTGACGAATTTCCTCCGAATTTCGACCACAAATGAGGACGCAATTGTGACTGCTTCCGTTCCATTCCACCACCACTACCCCTTTAGGGTTGCTCGCACCTCTAGCTTGCCCTTTCTTCTTGCCTTATCCTAGTCAGCATCTTTGTAGGGTCTAACCAACACGCTCGCGTTTGTACTGTCAATCCCACTACTCTCTAGCTGAACAACAACAGCTCAGGTGGCTTGTCTCAGACGTGGTTCAAACTCGCACCTCGTGGGGTGTAACCGACCCAGCAACTTGAGATGTTCGCCTCGGTAAATTTCTGAATGAATGGGTTGAAAACTGGACTCAGCTTTGCTTCATCCAGTGGGTCTATTTAACCCTAGTGTGACACAAAAGTATTATTACTGGTGCTACCACATGACATACAGTCAATATACTGATAGATTCTCGTTTAAGTCTATCGAGCTTATAGAATACACACACACACACACACACACACACACACACACACACATATATATATATATATATATATATATATATATATATATATATATATATGCCTAAGTGCATGCATACATACAAAGACTTGTGGTTTTGATGGGGGAAAATGTGTGGCCATTTTGTCTAGAACAAAAAAGTCTAAAAAGCTGGCCCTGCACTTGAGTTTGAAGACAATAAAACTGATCAAGATGATTTTGTTATACATACCCAACAGATAATTAGCGAATTAAATGTTATTCAGGCGTTTTTAATGTTACAGTTAGTAGAATACACGCGATACTAAAACGACGGGGTGGCAACCATGCGTGGGTCCGAGTCCCGAAGGGGTCAACGACTTTTGACTTTCGGACCATATTAACGACATTTCATTCTGAACACCACAGGCCCCCCTCTGCTTGTTCACGTATGAGTTGATATAATTTTAACGGATTTGCTAGAAAATTTCAATATCAAGGCAACTGATGTATTTGTTAACCTCAGTCAGTGGAGAGTTTTGTCCAACTTACCGTTTGCTTTTTTCCATTGCTGAACAAATACTGTCATTTTAATTATGTGGTTTCACTCATGGCGTCATAGTAGTGCGTTGTGGCTTTTCGAGCTTAATTTGGGCGTCTCTCGTCACGTTTGGGTTTTCCTGTTTGAATCGGCCAGTTCATACTGTCAGTCAGGATATTCTGATCGAGAGTGTATTCCCTAAGCTGTCATGGGATGTCGTAGCGAAGTGTTGCTTTGCTGGCTATTACCGCCTAAGAATGGTGGCCAGCCTTGCGTTTAGTCTTATGTTGAAGCCTCATTTGCATTTGGACATTAAAGAGATCGAGACGATAGGAAAACCGAATTGTTGTTATGCTCGGCCCCGTTGAACGCGGATTGGGGGGGGGGTGGACAAATGGGATGAAAGGGGAAGAAAGGTTGAGATAATGTGTGGATAGATGGACCGAAGAGGACATACACGGATACTGAACAGGGGGATTTTGGACGGACGAACGGATAGATGTAAGCTAAACCGACTGCATTAGGAAAGCACCACCCGCACCTAACAGTCACGTGGCCAGTGTGATCGATGGGGTGTTGCGTTCATACTACCGTCGTCGACCTGAAATATGCGTTGGTGAGGGACAGGGGGAGACGGAGGCGAAACGGTGACTGTGTTGACACAACTCAATCCCTTGGCTTAGGAGAAATCTCCGACTTGTACAGATTTCTTGGTAGGCGCATGCATGCACACAGTAGCAACGGCTCATGGAAATAACCTTAACAGTTTGACGCTGAACCGGGGGGAAGCGTGCAGAACGACGAAAATGGTCAATGAAATTTACCGCCTTCTGCTTCAACCGATCCACTCGCCCTATGAGTAACTGATATGGGTCAAAAGCGATGAAAAATCGTTTGTTTCCCAGTTCATATCCTGGACACAGAATGATAAACTAAACGATTGCTGTCAATTAGTTGCTGCATCTGAATGATCAGTTATTCAACACAAACTTAAATTTTGCCTGAATTTCAATCGCAATCCTACTGAAAAGAGTAATACTGATTTTAATCCTAAAATTCCTCAATTTGTGAGAATGTAAGGAAAAAGAATTTCCGGTCAGTCAGTCAGTCAGTCAGTCAGTCAGTCAGTCAGTCAGTCAGTCAGTCAGTCAGTCAGTCAGTCAGTCAGTCAGTCAGTCAGTCAGTCAGTCAGTCAGTCAGTCAGTCAGTCAGTCAGTCAGTCAGTCAGTCAGTCAGTCAGTCAGTCAGTCAGTCAGTCAGTCAGTCAGTCAGTCAGTCAGTCAGTCAGTCAGTCAGTCAGTCAGTCAGTCAGTCAGTCAGTCAGTCAGTCAGTCAGTCAGTCAGTCAGTCAGTCAGTCAGTCAGTCAGTCAGTCAGTCAGTCAGTCAGTCAGTCAGTCAGTCAGTCAGTCAGTCAGTCAGTCAGTCAGTCAGTCAGTCAGTCAGTCAGTCAGTCAGTCAGTCAGTCAGTCAGTCAGTCAGTCAGTCAGTCAGTCAGTCAGTCAGTCAGTCAGTCAGTCAGTCAGTCAGTCAGTCAGTCAGTCAGTCAGTCAGTCAGTCAGTCAGTCAGTCAGTCAGTCAGTCAGTCAGTCAGTCAGTCAGTCAGTCAGTCAGTCAGTCAGTCAGTCAGTCAGTCAGTCAGTCAGTCAGTCAGTCAGTCAGTCAGTCAGTCAGTCAGTCAGTCAGTCAGTCAGTCAGTCAGTCAGTCAGTCAGTCAGTCAGTCAGTCAGTCAGTCAGAGTCAATCGTCCGATCGATCGAACAACGAATAAACACGAGCATCCGCTTACGATAAAATCCTACTTCTTGTGAAACTTCTTGATAAACAGGCAAAACTAATCCTCTTTTCCGCTGACCACAATCCAGTCTAGTTTCTTCCTTCAAACAGACAGTTCGATTGGATTTGAAGGTTTCAACTTTGCGCAAGTGTTGTCTTGTAAATCCAATCATCATCTGCATTTAAACTTAATGGATGAACTCGGCTGAAAGGTAGGTGCGGAAAAACGGGTGAGTACATATGCTTTCACATTAGTAAGGAGAACTGAACGGGGTGTACCAGGCTTACTGTTGGGTAATTGTCTTGCACAAAGGCCGGTCCCCTGGGATTCCGGTAACCACAAACACACTCATCCATTGCCTCTCCCGCATTTGTTATCGGCCTATCCGTTGTTTGCCCTACTCGTATACACTTACTGAGTGACTGACTGACTCACTTGGCTTAAAAGTTTACGCGTTCTCTCTCTCTCTCTCTGGGTTCCTCATCCCTCATGCTACATATGTTTCTGTTAGTGTGTTTATTAGCCGTATAAATGTTTGAGAAACGGTTCACGCAGAAAGGTGGAAGAAATTTAAACAGCTTCTTCTTCACAAAGAAAAACTCAGAGCTCTTAAACTGTTTCGCTTTGGTTCGTTTCTTTATTCTTGTTATGTTGCGAACTGTTTGTAACTATAGAGATGTTTTCATAGAATGTACTGTTGGCACGAGAAACCTGAATCTTATGTAATGGGGAATCCACTTACGTTTTCACGTCGAAAATTTGAACGCCGCAAGCCGGAATCGAACTGGCGATCTTCATCTGTGTGCTGTTCGTCCCACTGGGAAGTGACTGACGAGGTTAGTCCAATTAATAACACCTGGTTAGTTACTGTGTATCACTGGAATAGTGGTTCGCGTATGACCGATTATTCACTAGCGTTATTCACAGCCGACTGTCCGGACCGCGATAGCTCAGCTGGTAGAGCATCTGCCCGGTATGCGGAGGGTCGCCGGTTCGATACCGGCTCAAGGCGTCCGACTTCTCGATGTGGAAAATGCGAGTCGATTCTTCATTACATTAGAGATATTTGTTTGTTTGTTTGTTTGTGTACGTGTGTGTGTGCGCGCGCGTGTACGGGTGCGCTTCTGTGCGTACTTGTAACTACACGTGCGAGTACATCTGCATCATAGTGACTACCCGTCGCGAATATATTACTCAAAATTGGTAATAATAACAACAAAAATAATCAAAATATTTGTAATCCTTTATCTATCATATGGCAGTGGTGGCAGTAAGAGACTCCCGGAAGAGAAACGACCAGCGGAGGTAAGATTCGAACCCGGGGCCGTTCAACCGTTACTGGTCTCGTTTATCTCCGTGTAGTTCGATCTTGCAAGAAGGACAGTCATTTACGAGATACTAACCGTGATCTGATGCCGTAGAGATTTTTGTCCGTACGATAGAACTAATTTCGAGTTGGCCATTTGGAGGTGTTTCATTTCCCACGGTACCGTATTAGGTTTACGAACGGTGCTACCTGATAACCTGCACCACTCCCTATCTGGACTGTCGTGTGCATACGTGTAGATTTTGTTGCATTTTCTTCTAGATTCATTGTCCAGTGTCTTTAATAGCGAGCTTTTACTTATTTTGATTTACTCCGCTACCAGTGCTTTTCTATTTACCTTAAGTCACAGAAAAATCAGTGAGTGTCGGAAAAATGTGTCTGTTCATGTTCGCTGAAGCACTTCATTGGTATGAGGGAATGCACATCACTGGAATGGATTACCTTCTCACTAATGAATAAGCAAGAAAGCAGTACTATTATACCACTGCACAAGTTAGTGTATCCCAGCGGACAAAGCTACATTATCCCCAATACCTAAAAGAACACATGCACAAAACGAATATACCAGCGAATTTATCTTTAATAATCACGCTGTACATCATACTATATGTAGCCAACCCCAAATTGGATTCTTACAGTTTAGGCGAGTGCAACGTGGCTCAAGAAATGAACAAACCAATCAACTTGATCTCGATCTAACAGTGAACCGAAAGTGTTGTAAATTTCGTCTTGAATTCCTGAAGGTTGGGATATGAGTGGAGCGCTTACTCAAACAAGGTGGGCGTATGACTGAGTGAACAGGTTGTCTTCCCGTAATTGAGTGACTCGCAGTCAAAAGAAACCCCAAGTCCCAAGGCAGAGAACACAGGCTAGCTTAACTACGTGTACTATAGGACAGATGGTCAAACAATACCAACAGCATACCTCAAATTGTGGGTAAATCGATCACAAAATCAATACAGTCAAGAAAGGCTTCAAGAAGCCCTGGCAACAACTGACAGGAACAGCTTGATATGGCAATGCAGGAGAGAGAGAAAACTTATAACAAAATTAAAAGAACAACTCAAGACCGAAGAAAGAAGAAACGTTATGTACAAGGTCATGTGTATGGACTGCGACAAATGCTACATCGGTCAAACAGGGATAAAAGTGGCCACTCGAATGCACGAGCACAAACTGGCTACAAAGAGACATGACCAGTCCTCTCTCATATCCGTCCACGAGGATCAAGAAGGACAAAGGTTCAATCTGGATGAGGTTAAAATTCTGGATCAAGCAACCACGAGGCACGCAAAGGAGTTTTTGGAAGCCTGGTACTCTTCAAACAACTCAATCAATAGACATTGAATTGGATCACGTGTACAGTCAGATGAGAAACAGAGAGTCGAACTAATCAAGAAAGTCAAAAGCGGAATCAGTGGACCAAAATCATCCAGCCCGTATTATTAAATCTGAATTTTTCACGCTCATACATCTTCGGAACTGAATCACCAAGACTTCAAATACACAAATGGAAATAACAGCACAAAGCAAAAGAGCTCAAGCTCACCAAACGGGACGTCAACTGTCAAAAGTCGAAGGTCAAAGGTCAAGTTAGTAGAGGTAAAACCGAAAAACAAACGTCAAGCCTTGGGCACAACGTCATCTACGAAGCTCAAGGTCAAGACCAATGACAAACCTATAAATATAAGAGACCACTAGCAACAGCGCACATGCACTGACGATATCACCTCGACTGGTGTGGAAACGTTTATGATCTAAATGCCAAGCTCAGCAATCAGAACATCATGGCAGGAGACAGTCAAGTGGTTTACAAAGCAAGTCCTTATTTATGAGGGCTTTTTGGCCAATCCAAGGACAGAAGAGAATTAATACTTCTCACTCACACAAGCTTGGATGAAGAACCAGCGGGATAACATGGTTATGAAAAAGTGCAAGATCGTAGAAAGATGGCCTAGTCCAGTCACTTACACGGATAAGCCAGATTGGGAGGAAAAGCTAATTACGTTCAAAAATTTGTGCCTCATCATCTAACCCAGACAATTATGAAGTGGATCATTCCAAAAGCGGGGAGAACAGGTTGCGTAAGCGATAAAGTTGAACAGCTAGGAACAACTATCAGACTCGTGACAACTGACGTCAGTCGATACTTATCACAGAAACAAGACTTAAAACTGCGTGACCCAATAGGACTGAACAAACGAAATGTAACGCGGATGAGGAAGCCAAGGGGTTGTGGTCAGCCTGAAATTTAGTGGTGAAAGTGCATGAAAAGTAAGCAAATTGTTTGGCGAATACAAGATAAAATTATGATGGGAACCATGGGATCTGGGCTAAACCAGTTTAACAGTGTTTCTCGGTATGATGAGCTCAATTTCCTTGCCCATCTTTAATCAATCTTTACTCTGAGGGTTGACGGCTACCATTTTTACTGCAGTCAAGAAGTCCCAACTGACTCAACTTGACTGCTTCGAACTCTTTAGGTCACTGTGAATGCAACGGTCACCTTATTGAATGATCAGGCTCAATAATGCAGTGACACAAAAAGCCCGACATTGTTTCAGTGTCCTGGGTGTCAAACCAAGCCCAGTGATGGTACAGAGGCGAGTTCGATCAAACGACTGGCTTAGTGGCCAATGCAATCGGTGCCATAGGAACAGCTGAATCAGTACCCACAGGACGCGGCTGTTGGACCATACCCCTCAATAATTAGTACTAAACTGACCAGAATATGAAAAGAATCCGAAACACTTCGTGCCCAAATACTTTCTGTTAACTGCTTGCTAAGGTATGTAATCCACGTCATATATTCCAAGGAAAAATAAACTCGAGGCACGTTTAATCACGTGATTATTCTGTTCAATGTAAACTAGGAAAAATGTTAGTGTTGAATACCATCCGATGAAAAGTTTTGTTGCTGGTTATTCTTCTGAGTTGTGCAATGACTTTGATCGAGTTGTGCCTTAGCAGAAACTCGGCCGAAGGTCAATCAAACAACTAGGTTATCATATGTGCGGCTTAGAGATGGACACGCGCTCGGCAAACGAATGTAACTCACTTGATACTTGTGGAGAGTGCCTACTCGGATTTAATGAACAATCATTTATCAAACCATTGTAAACCCATAGATGATAGGCGGATAAAACGAAATAATGAGGTAAGCGTAATATCGAAAGAAATGAATATCACGTTACAAAAAAAGTTGAATCAGACAAGTGAGTACAAAGAACATCGTCAGATGAGGATTTGGGACTTCATAAGATGAGTAGATGTCCGCTGTTTGGATGGTAGTGGGTTTATCTGTTCGAAACCACCCACCGTTGGTACAACCAACCTTAAGACTCAATTATAGCTCTTGACGAGCTCATGATGATGATGATGATGACTGCAAAGCTGCAGTCCGACAAAAAACCTGCTTCTCTAAGCATTCTGCTAACTGACAATAAGTGAGTTCATACTTCACACCTTGAGGCACGTAAAGTAGGAGGGTTTTCAAGTTCTAAAATCTTACTGTTCAGCCACTTTGACGTAATCTAAGCCTAAATACATCCGTGCTATGCCAGATCGGAAAAGACCAAACGTGACTAAACGAATTTTATTTCTATCTATGCCCATAAATAGACATGATGCTTGAAAAACTGAAGAATCAGTTGAGAATAAATGATGACATCTTAGTTCTCGGTTGCCTGTTCATTAGACCCAAAAGTCTGTCTTGAGTAGAAATCCATTTGGTTAAAATTTTCATGAATCAAGTGCAGTCCATATCCGATTTGCTGTGATTTTTCAGAATTAGTCCTTGGCTCGCATGTAGTGTTACATCCCGGAACAAAGTTTCATTTTAGGATTCCACAAAAAAGACCTAACAAGAAACTCGGCTAAACGAAAGTTCCAGTGTGATCATAATCACAAATATGAAGCATTTTTCATTTGATTGGTATATTTCATCACTGATCCTCTTTGAAACACCCTGTTGTCTCACTCGTCATCGCGGATGATATAAGCTGGTAGTTGAAATTCTCCGCTTTTCTCAGATCGATTGCTTCTCAGAGACGGGTGTACATGTGCTTATCAGCTTCTCGTAACCTCTATCACCAACTCAAGCGGTAACATAAAGCTTCGATTCAATAGAGATACGTCTCAACAAACTTGCACATTCAAACACACACACGCACACACTGATGCGCATGAACGAGCGGAGAAACATAAACAAACAAAAAGGAACGAGGGATTGGCGGGCGGACACTTCGTTCTGCTTTGGTTCGATGCGGTCAGATTGACACAAACAGTACCACTGGATAAGCAACGACAACTCGGTCAACTCTCATTTCTGTCACTCTAATCTATCACTAACCTTTCAAGCTGGTCGGTTAACCAGTCAACCAACTATCAGGCAACGGGCACAGCAAAAATGCGCGCGCTAGTGCACACGTATCAGCCCAAACTCGCAGTTTCTAACACCACACCACCCCCGTACGAGAGACATTGAGCTCGGTTGACACAGTAGACTTTCACGGACACATTGATGAGAATGTACACACAGGCAAATCGAGTGTGGATCTATTTATCTACCCATTTGTCTGTCTGTATGCATGCTACGCCGTATCTGCAACATCTCACGGTTGACTGATCGTAATGAGAAGATAAGCCGATTTTGAACTGACGCTTTATGCATCTTTCAGCACACGACTTCCCTCCTTGAAGTTGTCGTGTGCTCTCGGGTCGGTTTGTCTGTCTGTAACTGATGAGACCGATGACGATGACTCTGAAGATTCGCAGGCCACGATCGCTGCTACTGCTGTCAGTTCGCTGCCGCCACGTGTCTACCAGGAGAATGAGACTTCACTTCACTTCCACTGACCCTATAGGATAATTCACTCACACACGGTCGGTTACTGAAAAGTCCCTGGAAATTCAAATTATACACTAGTAACAACATTTACAAAACTTTTCAGTCACAGCATTTCTTACTCATATTTGGGTAGTTAACGATCGACCACTTGTTAGTAAGTAATGAGTCGACACTTAAAGTGATTTACCATTGATCACGCTTTACTAGGACATCGAAAACTATAGGTTTATCACATTGGTTCATAAATTTATTTTGCTAAGTTATCACATTATGGGCAAGAGTAAGAGAAACATTATCGAACTGCTTCCTCTGTACACATAAGAGTAGCAATATTTCTTCATCATAATCATCAGTTTTATGCAATATGGAAAGCTCTTTACCTTCATTGTATGAACTGTGACTAACGGATCTCAAGTAGGATCTATCTGTGATAGTTCAAAGGTGTGTTGGGCGGGAACATAGCGCAACGGACTGAGCCACAGATTAGAGAAATTGGCTTAAGCGACTTTTGTTCCGGGAGAATTCCTATCCTGGTGTTACTCTGTCTGTCGCTTCTTGAGTTGGGTCTCACATCCAATCGACCGTTTTGACGTTGCATCACACTATTTTGTATGGATTTCTTTCTCGCACCATGGTGATTGTTGCTTCTGAAGTCCGGGTGTATGGGCATCATTTCACATGGAAGACTATCTCCGAGAAAAATCTTGGGTTTCAGGAAAAATCCCCGACATCCAACTGCAGTTTGCATTCGTAATTTCTAAATTTAGATCGTATTAGGAGGTGTCGCTGATTTATATATGTGCGCATGTGTTTTTGCCTATTCATATAGCTTTGTTGCTTTTTGTGAGCCTTTTACCAAATTCTTATCATTACTCCACATTTTTCGATAATTATTGTTCTTCTTCAATATACCTGTTCAACTAGGTGTGGTTTCAAAATCGTCGCAGTAAAGAACGCCGTATGAAACAATTGAACGCCTTGGGTGCACGTCGACCGTTTTACAGAAACCCACGGCGATTGCGCGGACTTCGTCCAGGTCTTGGAGCTCCTGATTTAAGCACCGAGGCAGCTGTGGAACTGATGTCCAACCCGGCCTATCACGGTTATCTGGTCGAAAGCAACCCGGTAAGTATGAATTTTCCTCAGTTAGTGTAAATCCTTATGGGTGGTATATTGCATCGATGGAAAAATTTTGATCTGTATCCTCATGGGTTGACAAAACAAAGATTAGGACAGAGAAGGAAACGGGACTATTCACCAGTTATCTTAGCAAGTTTGTTCAGTCTTTATGCATAATATCCGTCTCAATCCCGTGAACTTCGTATTGTTGATTTCTTCCATTCACCCGCGGCTGATATCCTGCGTCCCCTTGAACGAAAAGTATGGCTTCAATGGATCTCCATAAAAATTACTCGGTCAAAGAAAGGTAGAAAAAAGTCGATTGTGGACGGGGATGGCTTTGTCCAATCTAAAAATCTAGCCCGATTGTCGTGCTAGGTTTTGCTCAATTATCAATATCTTGGATACCACTTTACGATTGATAAGTAATGATAAATAACCGTTACAAAGCAAATAAATGAGGTTACGGGATAGGTGTAGAATTTTCAAACTAAAAGAGTTGCGAATGATGCCCACAAGTAATCAATGACAGAGATTAGGGGAGTATTTCACGTGAGGCCGATTCATTGTCCACACTTATTAAATACGTCATACGCCACAGCAGTGGTCAATAGTGGGAAGAGCATTAGCCGCGAAATGGTTTGGTCACAAGTGATCAAGAACCGTCACTATAACACAGAACACTTTCTCCATAGGACTGTCATGTTCGCACACATACGGAAAATGAAACAATACTTCATCGGTTTTTGCAGTATACCCTGGTAAAAACTGACAAAGAATCCTGCTCAATTCCGCTCCTTCTGACGTGAAAGAAGGTGCACTTGAACTGCGCAGCGAAAAGCCTACTACAGGTTTCGTTGAACTGCGAATGAAATCGTAGTCTTCGGAATTGTTCGGCCCCCAAAATAAAAAGTTACACCCTGACACAAAAATGTTACGGTAACTGCGTCTACCACTTTGTGGCTATTAGATACGAATGCTTTCCGGGTTATCTTTTTCCTCCGTAACGAACAAAGCACGATAGATTCAATAAATTCGCCATTCGACTCATAGATACACGAGAATGAGAGCCGCACACAAAAAGTAAGAGGCATTCGTTTACATACAAATTTATACCATTATATTATCATTCTGTTCATCATATACTGGCTTGCCTCCCATATCAGTGACTTATTTCAGCATTTTAAGTCATACAGTCCGCAGGCTCATCTACGATACAGCTACACCTTTTCCAATCAAGCTTTAGCCAAGGCCCACCATTCTTTAGCCACGACCTACAATTCTTCAGTACTAAAAAAACAGATTCTTCATCATAATTAAATTGAGACTGTCACGGGAAATTGGTTGTAACTGAGTATTCATGATTTCGTTGCCGTGAAAAGTATATAGCGAAGGAATAAATGTGTCCACGTCTATAAGATTTATACCCTAATAAGAAGCATGAGTGGACGCATCACCCAGCAGTGGTGCAGTCTACCCAATAAAACTTCCGATCTGACAGACTGGAAACATTTATTTATTGAGCCCAGTAGGTTCCGCATTGTTCAGATTGTCGTAAACACCACTCCGGTAATACTGTTGACTATTTCTGACTTTCTTGTTACGGGAGATCAGAGTGATGATGAAAGTGTACTTTACCTGAAATTATTCGACACCGGTTATATCAATCAGGCTACGAGCTACTGAATACTAGAAGTGGACTGTAGGCCTTTGAAAGCAAGCCTTACCTGTCCATTGGACGTATGCTTTTCCCAGTCGATGAATAAGAATTTTCTGTCAGAGGTGCTAACAGTTTCAGGAAAGGTGTTCCTTGGAAAGAGCTCGTTCAATCTTACCAAACAGATAATCAAACCTGGTACTTTGAACACGGTGGCCGGGAATAATCATTGAGATTGTGGGCAGTGTGACTGCCCGATGAATCATATCAGACGTCGTTGATCAGAACGTTATCGTCGTGAACTTTGTACAACAAGGACCCCGGTTCAATTTCCACCACAACTGGTCACTTCACCAACTGGCAGCTTTTCATTGGCCACGGGCCCCTTCCTGGAAATTTGCACTTTTGTCGTATGCTACTTAAAAGAAGTAAAAAGAATATTTTAGATTAAAGAGATAATCTCCTACTACTTGTACTCATATTACTGAGTTATTTTAGTTTTATAAACATTAGCACCGTTATACCTACTGACACTTTTCTAATTGCGTACATAAATTTTTCATTAAATTAGAATTTTATGGAGGCCTTATAATTCACCAATTCATCATCAGATATGTTTTCTCCCCGTTTTGCTTGCCCCTCAATAGGATTTCTACAACGTGATCGCTGCTGCTGCTGTGGCAGTTTCTTTCGGTTCGAACGGTCCCATGCCTCCCGGTCCTCTTGCTTATCATCCGGTTCCGGACCCGTCTCATTTGACCGGATCGGATCCGCGCACAACTGGGCTCCCGAACGAACTGTTGGACTTTCCTCTTAACCAGATGCTACCTTTTGCTCCCCAAGTACCACCTCCTTTATCACAAGTACAGCAACCCCCACCCCCGCCACTACCTCCGTCCACGTTATCGGCCACAGGAAATGTGGCACAGACCGGAAGTTTACCCTCATCACATCTATCTCTTCCGTACGCTTCCCAACCTCTTTCATGTCTCCAACCTGCGCCTAATACTCTAGCATACACGGGTACCCCACCGTTTTCACTCGGATCTCACGCACCGAGTTGTATAAGTCGCATAGACAGCTCTGGAAAGCAGGATCCACGTTACCATGCATCACCTGGTCTAAACATACAATCTCCTCTGTCTATATCTACTCAATCCTCAATGCCAACTTTTGGCAAACCCCTTCACTTCCCACGTCCGTTGTCCCCATCAAACATTATCCTACCGGTCAACGTTTCAAACACTGGGCCTCTGATTTCTCACTCGCCAAGTCCAATGAACACCGTTCCTAAATTGGGCAACTCCCCGTTCTTCCCAGAATATTCCAACAATGCTGAGCTGTCCAGTCTGATTCCGGGTACTCACAATTCACAGCTGACTATGTTTGGTCGACAAACGTTGTGCGCCCCATCAGGATACCCATGAGGAGCTTCGTAGCCGTTTTGCCCAATCTACTCTTCCGTCCCGTTGTACATTAGAGTTCCTGAAAATTTTGTCCAAAAGATTACGTATGCATTATAGATAACACATCGAACAATCACATCAGGAAAAATATGCAATACTTGGCCCCTGACAATCGTCTTTCCTACTTGAACCTTCATACAACCGTATACTACACCACAACTTTCTTCATAAGGCATTCTTTCGAAATGAAGGTGTACATTATTGTGCGAAATGAGCATTGCAAAGTTGCAAATTTGGTATATATATACATATAAATGCACACCAGTGAAACTCTAATCTTCACCAGAGTGTGCTCACGTGATCGGTAATATATAAGCAGCTGGACACATTTTATCCTACCGACACTCTTCGGCATTTCCCAAACATCGTAGTATGGACAGTTTGCAACAGTCGGAAAACAGATATTCCAAACCACAAGGGATACATTGTCCTCTTTTTTTACTAATATAATTACGCAGACTTGAACACGTTTTATGGGGTTTTCAAATCTATGTTGTGTAATAGTGTGCACAGTGTGACAGCCGCGAACGACGAAAACGTTTAAGGAGACGCCATCTTCATAATTACTCTAGTTCGTCAGCTGCTTTGTAGACTACAAGTGAAGCCGTATGACCCATTGATGTGATGATATCCGATAATCTGGGACGTAGTTCATTGTCCGGTCGAGCTTTTATACCGAAACATCTGTTTTCTGTCAACCAATAATGAATTTTCTCCTCAGAACCTTAGAAGGAACTCAAATTTACAGCGTATAACAGAAGCGTTTCTGCTATCAAACGGGTATCCCGGTCTCATAGGTAACTAGAATCGTCCCCGTTGTTAAGGTTGTTCTCATCCATAGTTTTGGCTACGCTGAGCTCTATTGAGTTGAGGGGCTCTTTGTTACAACCCGCGGCACGTTGTTGACAGATTACGCATGCTCTAGCTGATGCCAGTAACAAGTTCTATAAGGGTCTATCCTTCCACTTGTGCGAGGTTTCGTTGGTAATTCCAAAGCCATAAACTAATTTCGGTCTGTTGGGAATATTTACTGCCTGTAGATGAATACATTTTGAAAGAAGGATGGACACTGGTGTAGTCTGCGTAATCCGTTTCCAGTACCCAAGAGACGACATCAAAAGTGATGGCACATGGATAGGAATTTCGACGGACACTGACAGTGTTGTTTGAATACAATTGAAGCGATCTTTTTCTGGTGCAGGAAAAGCGTGATTCAGAAGACTAATCTCTTGAGATGGGCGAAACGAATGAGGCGGTTATGCAATAACAGGTGTTCATTGAGATTTAAATTTTATCTGTCGTCAAGTAGCACGGTAATCCACTGAAGAATGTCGAAGTTAATGCCAAACAGGTTCCCAAGCAAACGGGGAACTGTTGGTCTGTTTTCAAATGGAAAAGCTGAGTCACCGAGGTTGGGATTGCTCTTGGCCCCGTCTCGATGGAGCTCTCAGACTGTGCCTACTCTATCGAGCCTCGATCACGTACACACATTAGTTCAAAAACATTAAAAAATCGAAGTATTTTGACTCAGTAGTATAGGAGAAATTCCAATATGAAGCTTCAGCAGCCCGTATTTGAAAAATTCATTTAGCAATAATAGGTACTTAGCTGTGGTTCTTTAAGGCTGAGCTTTCCAGTTCGCTGAGTGTTAATACCGACCGCTAAAAAGCAAGCAGGTAAGTGAACTTAGACGCCCGGATAGGTTAATCCAATCACGTTCCAATTTAGACTGTCATGCTCGCGAGAGGCATTCATTCGAAGCACTTGTGGAACCAATAATTCCCGAGGATTACGACCAGGTTTTTCAGTAACTTAATTTCCTCTTTGTCACGCCACACTAGGTATTATAGTGTTTTATAATTATTGTATAGTATATATTACAGCATGGCTTAGTATAGTGTAGTATAGTACGGTATAGTATAAAACATATGTCCCTTTATGCTTATTGTCAACAAACTACTCTTTTTCCCAAGTCGTAGTCGGACTCGTTCACGCGTATATTAAACTTCGGTGGCAGCCAATCTACTTGCGAGTAATAGATGTCTGCACTCGAGAATAGGCAGACATCGGAGGTAACTTATTTCAAATTGCCCTTATTTTGTGTAACCACAGTGAACTATTTACTGGAAAATATACCTGAAACCGTCATTATCTGGGGTTCAATGGTTTTACTGCCACAGATTACACACAACCGGATTGGTCAGACTCATTTTCTACTGTCTGCAATAGCTGCAGACCTAAAGGACTGAAAAATGGGGTATATATCAATAAATAAGTGTATAAGGAAAACAGGCCCATGACTGGCTCATCCAGCAACTGAACATAGCCCGAAATGTCTTTTGCAATAAACGATTTATTCGACCTACAAGTTTAGGGAAGAAATACTAGAATCTAATGGTGTTGTAGTGAGTACTCCGTAGGCGACCACCTTGCGGTTCAGTTGAAATAGGTGTGGAAACCCTTTCAGGCACTTACTGAGCTTTGGGCTCATATGGGTTTCTGTCTTTTTGTTGTTTCATTATGAACACGAGAAATCCGTGGAAGGGCACTGGTCCTTGCTTACTGCTCTACCATCATCTAGTAGGGTCACTATAATCAGGTAGGAAACTCCTTCATCATGAGTACATATACTGGGTTTAATCACAAAATCCTACTCAAATTGCCTTTTATCGGCCAAGTGAACACATTGCTATTTTACACTTTTCGTCAAGGAAGGTAAATTATATGCTCACACTCTGCAGCCTTTGTCTGAGATACATTCTTAAATATTAAATATCATTCACAGGATTTATTGTTGGTACGAGGAGCCTGAATCTTATGTAATGGAAAATCCACTTACTTTTTTCACGTCGAAAATTCGAATGCCACAAGCCGGAATCGAACTGGCGATCTTCATCTGTGTGCTGTTCGTCCCACTGGGAAGTGACTGACGAGGTTAGTCCAATGAATAATACCAGGTTAGTTACTGTGTATCATTGGAATAGTGGTTCGCGCACCACCGATTATTCACTAGCGTTATTCACAGCCGACTGTCCGGACCGCGATAGCTCAGCTGGTAGAGCATCTGCCCGGTATGCAGAGGCCCGCCGATTCGATACCGGCTCGCGGTGTCTCAATTTTCGATGTGAAAAATGCGAGGGGATTTTCCATTACATTAATTATCAGTTATCACTCGTAAAAGGTTGTGATTCTACTGCTTCATGGACGGATGCTTATTGTCGGCCCTGAAGAACTTCGCTATTTAAGTGATAAGAAATGCATATTACTAAGTAAGCTTTGTTGAATAGCTATGAAGTGGTCATTATTATCTGTACGATACATGAAAACTAAGATGGGAAATCGTGTTGAACATCCACCCGAAGATGAGACTGCCTCATGTATTCGTAACAAAACTCGCTAGGGAATGTTTAATTGTACGAAAATGACACTTCACTCCCTACTTAAGGGCTGTGAAAGTATCAGAGCTGTCCTATTTTTGGAAGGGCTCATCGTTATCATTATGTAGCGGTCGAGGCTCAACTGGGACTGAATACACGACGTGCAGGGTGTTGAGTCAAACAGTGAATGTACACAGCTTCCCTGGGTCGTGCCAATGAAATTCTTGTGAATGCTGTGTGATACGACACCGATTTGATACTGGTATTAGACGAGGTGATCACTACACAGCCAAATTAAGAGCCCTACGGATGAACGAATTTCAATTAGGAGGATGCACTGTTTGTGCGGTCAACAACATGATAAGTTTCACTGTCAGATTGTTTTTCGTTAAGAAATTAATTTCTGATGATAATTTTCCGTGCAGAGTATGATTACTACGTGCACAATTAAAAGGCATTCGTGCTACAATTGTTTCGGAAATGGATCACTCCATCTTCAGATAGCGGGTGACGTAAATTCGTTCAATACGGATGCAATTCAATAACAGTCAGACGTATTTTACTCTAGGAGAATAAAACTTGGATAGTCTGGTAGTTAGGTTTTCCATTTACAATAGCTAGCCCCGGATTCGAATCTCAGTGGGGACTCGCTGGTTTTGCACTGCATATGGTTCCTAACAAGGACGAAACAGTTGTACAGTTCTGTCATAGTTTTCAATGGAGAGTCAAGCATTGCTGCACAACGAAATATTTTGCAGTAAAATTCAATCTGCTGCTACCGAAGAATAAAATTATTGGGTGAAAATTAAAAATGATTAAGTACTGAATAAGAAAAAGGTAAGAAATGTGTCACATGCTCTCGAAAGTTTCAGTGGTCACTTTTCTCGCAGGTACTTTCCAGAATTCCTTTTACCTATTTCCTGCTAGTATTTATTAACATTTTTAAAACAGCCAACGGCAAAACAAACAAATTCAAAGAACCAAACTCTCACCGTAAAGAAAATAACAGCGAATGACTGCGGTCAGATCCGTACAGGAATTGATAAATCAGATCTATCCTAGAAGTTAACCGTATTTTACTGTCCAGCGGAATATTTGAGTCCGGATAATCAATGCCGTCTTTCGTGTCAAGAGTACGCCAATTCTGCCTCAACTATACTGTTTTGATCAGACGCATTCTCAGCTCAATATGGTGAACTCATGAACGGTCCAAATTTAAGCGCCACAGTCATCACTACTACTGAGGTAAATGAAGTATCTTTCTTGTCAACCGAATGACTGAATTCTGCACACATCCAAAAAATGTTCATCCCTCCTCCGTTTCATCTCCTTGCTCCTGGAGTCACAACGATCCATGTCGTCCAGTTGCTTGTTTTCTGCAGCAGTTATTTCTTCGCCACCAATTTGAGCGTCAGGTGTTGTATTGCAGCCGTTCATCAATCAGAACTATCTCCTTCACCACCACTACCATCCCACTGTGCATAACACGTCCTGTTGTGTGCGAATACACGGGACACCTATGGGCATGTTTGACCAGCAAACATGGTGTGCAGCACGCCGACGATACTATCAATCCCAGTGGCAGCAGTAGAACAGCCTCAGTCTACCCCTACAAAAAAGCTGCTAAACTGTCCGCACAGTAGGTAGTCGAACAAAACATGCCATCTGAACGTGCCAGGACGTTTTTAGTCATCGTCACCGATCCGGAGACGGGGTTTCGCGCTGCTAGTGTGGTGCTTGTCTCGGGAATGGGAGATTGTGGGTGGGATATGGTCAGTTCAATCGTATTCCAAACTCTTTCGCACCCGCGATAATGACCACGGGTTCGAATGCGTGTCCGTATGATTTTTTCACCCCCCCCCCTATCCTTCTATCCCTCCTACTAGTCTAATTTTGGAAGACATGAGTAAGACTCGTCTGTTTGTGTACGTCTCAATTCAGCACATGCAACCGGGATCACTCACCTAGCGTAATCGTGGCAGGAAATATTTTCCTAACTTGTCTCTCAATCTCGGTCTTCGTTGAAATACAGCTGTTATTGATGGTGAAGCTGATGAACTTGAAGTCGTTGTAAATGTGAGTGAGAGGAGCAAGAAGTATCCCCACACACAAATTCCGCGGATGTCAGATAAAGATGAACGGAACGAATGGACATCTGGTTTCTCAATTCCGTTACCTTCTGACGAAGCCCCTTGCTAAATTGGATAAGTAACGACAAACTGAACGATTGCAAACGCCTTTGATTTGTTTTCTGTTGGCATCACCTCGGGAAGTAAACGACCAAACAACCAAGTCACAATGGGATAAATATTAGTCTGTATGCCAAACAGGTGACAATAAAACTAAATTCCCTCACAGATAGCTTACGAGTGCTATTTACTGACGTTAGTGATTGGGTTACTCGTAGTGACCGAACTGCGCGAAATGAGGTCAGAAGGCACACGGACTAGTATTGGCATGTATTCTTCCTTTATGATAAAAATATGGCATTCTTATGGGCATGACAAATGTACGGGTAATCACAAGTTCACATTTGTTGATCCAGAAATGACGTGATTGGTAGGCACAAACGTGTCAAATGCTGTCACGTGATGTGTAGGCGGTTCATGCGCGTCGGAAGTGCACGCTGCTGTAGTTAGTGTCCGAGTTTGCGCTAAGATGAGTCACACGCCCACGAGGTATTTGGTCGTGTGTGTGAAAATGTGCGAATGATGATTGGAGTGTGCACTAGACAAATGAACAGCAATTGATCCAAATCAGATTTCTGGTGTTGCATGCTAGTAGGACACAAAATCACTGCAATCATCATGCATGCAAACGAGTAAGAATTATCGTTTGTTCAATATTAGGCCCAGTCCTAACCGTAAAGTTTGTTTTCCATTTGTTAAACTTATGGGGAAATTAATTAAGCGTCGAAATTGTTTTTAAGAGAGCCGGAGAACCATCACGCAATAAAAACCCCGTCTGGAATTGCCTGAGAAAATTACAAATCTTCCCAACGCTGGGTCCCATAACTCACGCAAATCGGAGAAAAAATTGAAACATAAAATAACATGATTCCGATCTTAGTAACGCGAAGCACTGCACACAAGCCTGTTCATCACCATTCAACACCAATCTGTAGGTGAGGGCCGCGTTGTTTAGTGTAAAATGAGCAGAACGCATGTCCGATGTCAGTTCTGCCTCCTTCAACAACTTCCAGCTTAAAACTCAAAGTTCTCTTCATATTAGACGCATACAAATTGTAGATAAGTTGGAAAAACAGAATCAAAATTAGTATACCAAACAAATAAAAACTGCGAGTCAGTTAATTTGCGGTTCCGGTTTTCAGGTGAGATAAATTACGAGAAGTTCCTTTAATTAACTGGGGTCAGTTAATGATTCTTTAGGTTAAGTTAATCCAAATGTTAGTAGATTCATTGGTGGATTCGAACTCACGCATGGAGACACCTACTGTTTATTGTCGCTTGTGTTCTACCAGCTGAGCTACGATGACAAGCCAATAGGCTTCGAACATTCCTTGCCGTTCAGTCGCCTGGATTACATACGCTCATGCAACCCACCAGCTGGATACACGGAAACGATTTGTTATGAAACAAGATTTGACAGAAATGATCCCAAATGTTGCATAGAACTCAGTTCGATTTTCAATAAGTAAAATGAGCGAAGTAAGAAAAAGTAACAAAACTGAGCAGATATATTTTTTAGACCCAAGAGCTTGCTTTATAGAAGTTAGGGGTGGATATTGTGCGCTTCCTTTATGGAATTGCGATGCTTTTATGCCTTCTTTTGGTGTAGTCACTCCCTCAGATTGTAAACGTTAAAGTATCACCATACTTCCAATTGATCTGAAGTCACATTGCGGCTTCATACCGTGATAGCAGAGTTGCGTAGACGTTCTTCATGGTCCTTCCAAAGAGGCCACCTGAGTGATCAATCAAAACTTGCACCCGAACTTGAAAGAATAGCGGAGACTCCAGGAAAACAATTGCCCTAATTTACCAATAGTATATGGAAATAAGCATTTCAGCCTATTCACTTTCATGCCGTAAGTGGTCTCAGGTTAAAATCACCATCAGTCAGGTGTGGTAGGTTTCCACGGCGTTGGATAATTTCTAACCACTCAGAAAAGCTGCTATGCTAGCCACTGGATCAGTTCAGGGAAGATGGAACTCGATAAAGAGAGCTCGTAAACAATGCAGGAATTATCCGCATTGCTTATTCACAAATTACCATTTTCTATTGTTCTCATCTAGTCATTCTAGATTCACGGTTATCTCGGAGCTACTGAAAGCTCCGGAACACGGGCAGTACATACGATCATCAGTAGAAAAACGGCAATTTGACTGTGAGCGGCACAACAACCACAGCGTCTGCTAACATCTGGCCATAATGTACTTTTGATGGAACAGCATCACTGAGCCCCCTTCGAAATTAAAGACAAACTCTTTTAGAAATCATGGAAGCTCTGTAAAGCTGTTTCATCCTTGTCGGGAGTCACCAGCAGTGCGTAATCATCGGGTCTGCACTGGACTGGCTCCGTACGATATGTTGCACATTAAGGCTCCATGCTAAAGCGCCATTCAGTTAGCGGATTTCAATGGTAATAGTCTGTCGACCGCAAAACAAATCGACTCCTATGATGGATGACCTCTCTGCCGGAGCCTAAACACAAACAAGGCATCCCGAAGAGAAACCTGCAGATCTTGGTTAGTTTGCCGGTGTGATTGGCTAGGGATTAGATTTTACACCACATGATTCATCAGATAGCGTCAGTGCAAGGCCAGCCCGGATATCTTGGAGGTTAGGTTTTCGACTCATAATCGTTCACCCCTGGTTCCAGTCCCCTGAGGCGTTCGGTGGATACACAACACAGATGATTCCCAAAAGGGATAATCACTTGTACGGTGATTTGACGTGTTCAGTGGTGAGTGGAGTATTGGCAATGGATGATGAATTACATGATGTTGAATCTAATCTCCTACTATTTGCATTCCTTTGGAAAAGGTTGAATGGATGGCAGAACCATTCTTTTTGCTGTGTTGCGCGCCGATATTAAACAAAAATAAACCACGGTTTACGGATGCCGCTGTGTAATGACGGAAAGGCCCAAATGGAATCAGGAGTCATACCAAATGGCACTGAAATGTATTGGCGTATTAGCATACAAAATGCGGCATTTATGTAGACATGAAATACCTAAAGGAACACATGCAAGTAGGTATTGATCCATGAGCTACGTGACTGGTGGACACAAACTTGTCAAACTCCGTCAGGTGATGTGGAAGCAGATCATGCAGTATGACGTCGATACAGCAATAATCAATATCCAGGGCTACACCGAGATGAGTCATACGCCCACAATGTATTTGTTTGTGCGCAGAAATGCATGAATGCTGACTGGATGGTACACTGAACCAATGAATACTGGTCCGAATGAGTTTTCTCGAATTGCTTGCGAATGGGACAGAATCAACACAAGCTGTTACCAGGGTTACCGCGTTCCTGTGTGATCCAGAGGCGGTAATAACTTTTGGCGCGTGGTTCAATCCACGGAAGGGAAATTTTAATAGCATGAATTTCTTGAGTTGCCTCTGTTGATGTGAAAATGTGGAACGTAGAATCCACACACTGAACTGATATGGGTTCGAAGAATCATCCTCACGATTTCTCCTTCAAGGAGACGTTAAAACAAACTTGTAATTTCTAGCACAAGGGTAACAACAACGCTGATTTAACCATTTTTGGTTTATACACACAAACGCACTCAGTGACCGGCTTTTCCCGTGGATGAGGAAACTCATCACGTGAATCATTCGCGGTAGTTAACCAGGGGAATAAGATTGGTGGATTGTATTTCTTTCTCTGTGGCGTTTTAATGTTAATTCAGGATCACGTCCGAAAGCATCAAATTTCGAACTCACTTAAAAGGTGTATGAACTTGCCTCAAGTTATCTACTTACCATTCATAGTGGTCTGTAAGCTTCCGAACTCATCGGTTTCATCGGATGAGTTCTTAGTTACTTTTTTGACCGTTTTTGTTGTTGTTTTTAAGGAATGTGTTGGTCGATTTAAAGTAGGTAAATGCACCACCCCAAATATTATTATTACAAGAGATGATATACCTATACCTATATATTTATCCTATTCGAAAGATTTTGAGTAGGCTTTTGGACTAAACAATGATCACAAACAATACAAACAACAACAAAACAGGTGAATTCGTTCTCATTCGTGCCAATCATAGTTCAGATGTCTCGAACCTAACTCAATACTTTGCACACGTAGCAGGGGCTGCTTTTCTCGGGAACGGAAGACCGAGGATAGGAGATCCTACTAACAAAATTTCAGCGAAACATAGGTCACAGGTCAGTTTGCAACGTGATCCAAACGACTATCATACAAGCATACGCGTCTTCCTCAGACGGATTACGGCACACCTACCAAAATGTTCCATTTAGTTGGGTTCAATTATTCTTGTATACAAAAGGCTTCTAGCGCCTCAGGCAGGAATCAATTAGTCTCCGATTTCGTAGTCCGACAATCTGGCAATACTCTGCACCGAAGTGACCTTGATACTCACTAAACCGAAGTCTGCATCCGTCACGGAGTTCGCATATGTCAGACCTAATAACTGATGACCGATTAACAGGTATCAGGACAAAACGAAATTGCCGTCTTTCAGTGATGAGATTTGTTAGAGTTCCGGGAAATACAATCCCAAACTTCAAACAGGCTTCGGATATGGAAAGGGACCAAATATACAGGCAGCATGATGGATGCCCTCGGAAAAAAAGCTAGTTGGAAAAAATGAATATAATATTGTGAAAGTTATTTGGATCACCTCAAAACATTATCAAAATCTGCCAACCATTAATACATTGTAAATATGCCCAATGCACCTAACTGGTGGAGTCCGGTTAGTACAAAGGGAAATCCTGCTGTAGGCAGTCAAATTACAAGCTAGTCCACTGTGGTGGATGCCATGTGCTACTGTAATTTGGGCGGGTATACTGTGATCCATATGCAGAAAGTCGAAGGTCCTCGGGCGTGGCCTCGTAGCTCAGCTGGTAGATCACTCGCGGTACTTAAGCGAGGGTGGTGACCATGCGTGGGTTCGAATCCCGCCGAGTCCAAGGACTTTTCATATTTGGGTCACCTCAAAAGTTATTTTCACCTGGAATGGTCCAAAGTTAGCCTTGAGTAATTTGTACGGACAGGCAGCGGACTACATAAGTGCTCTACCAAATACAGTCTAGTTCTGCTGTAATTTGTGGTATATTCTGGTGGATTTCGTTTCCCTGTCATTTAATTTTCAATTTTTGACTGTAAACGATCCCCACAACTGGTCGTGATGACCTACAGTTATTACCCACGGACTCTTGAAGAAATGTTCTAACCTGCAAAAAGGTTTATTAAACGCGTCTATAAATGCAAATATGACACATTCGAAGATGCAGTTGTTGACAGTCATGACGAACAATTCGATGCCTGTGGCCATTTTAGTCCTAAAATACTTTCAGACATTAATCAACCTTTGAACGACAAACTTTCAAAACTACTACCTGCAACCTTGACGCGTGAAATGGTAAACCCCTACTTACGCACGATTCGGCACGCTGCTTCTCTGTTTTGTCACTTCTTGCTCGTCTGTTTTTTGATGCAACGAAAGTCACCACAGAATTGCCAAGGAGTCTGTCTACATAAATTTTTTTTAGTGTCCACATTTCTATATCCATAGATAGGGTGTAAGAGCTGAAGATTCATCCACTCATGAGTATCAAGTTACTACTGAGTAGACATGAATTATAGTAAACGTTTACAAACTGGGAATTTACCCTTGTGTCGAAGATAGCTTTAATTGCTTCATTATATTCTAAGAATCAGCCCATTTCTTACGAATTGTCCAAATTTCCTTGAAAGGCACAGTCCTAATAAATGTGACAGGTTTTCAGCCAGGACTGTCTTCGTGGAAGTCTCTTAGAAAAGCGAAAAGTGAATTCAATGAAAACAAAAAAGGAATCAGTCCTATAAAATTCTCTTCGCATAAGAGATAGATTGAGTTAACTTAAGTGAACATGAGGCTACTCTAACAGAAATGAGAATTCCTTGGCATATGCGTAAAAGTGATCACAGAAATAAGTGATAAATATTGTGAAACATTTCCTGGAACAGAAAAAAGATATGGGTCACGAAATTAACAAACTTTGTTTGCGATTTCGAACGTAAAATGTCCATTAGTATACCGTACAGCAAGAAAGACATGGCAGTGTGTTAGGGTAGATTGAAAGCCCTTGTGGTGCTTTTCGCGAACCACCGGAGGTTTGAAGAGGCGTCCGTTTAAAGAGCATTATTGGACAAAGTTTATCCGAAAGATTTTACTGAGCGATGCTGGCTACCGAGAAATATATGCGAAAAACCAAATTTGTATTGCTTTATTGTCATTTACTGGCCGATATTCATTCAACCAAATGGATGGAAGTCTTTAATCAGCCATAAGGCATGCATACACACCGAAGTAGTTGAGCCTATTACAGATAACCAAAAAGTAAAGTTTCCAAAATCATTAAAATTATTTTTCGCATCTTAATATCTCAAATGCTATCTATCAGTTGACTTGCGGTAGCGATGAGGTGTACACTGACAGAACGAATGGCTGATTCGCTCAACAAAAAAGCGCACCAGCAAGATTGCTGCAATCGACGTTGCAGCCAGCTGTGACCACACATAATAATGTGAAATCACCAGCTTTTTCAATAGTAATATAGTAGTATTAATTTCCTCAGGGCACAAAGTGGACCGGACTCACTCTTTCCGATTGAAGTTGCGCAATCCAATAACGAAGCAGTAGGCATTCAGCAAAGTGATGCCTGTCATGATACTTCAGTTGAAGTCTTGTGCAAAAAATATTGAACTCTCTTTTCCCCCACCGAAAGTACTGTCGAAGCCTCCGTCCAAACCCAATCCACGGTAAGAATTTTCCGACCGTACCATGCACAAACTGGTGAGTTTCACCTTTGAGATCGACAACACTGAGAGAAATGTTTGCATTTCGTGACACATTTCTTCTTTCTGTTTTGGTGAATCACATGAAGGGAACCCAGTGCCTTCTAAATGTCTTGGAATTGTAATTGCTTTTGATGGTTTATTTAGAACTAAAAGCGGATGCCAATAATGACGTTCAAGAAAAAAGCGCTTTCTATGCAGCACCCACGAATGGAGAAGGTACGGTGCCTGAAAAATCGATCGTATGTACGTTTCCCGTTGTGACAGTTTTATCAATCGACCATATACTGATCGGCGGAAGTCTCGGAAGCAACTCATGACCATACGTGTTTCACAAAACTGGATTATGGGTGATGCGTTATGCATTGTGAACGCTCAACGGCTGACTGAAGGTCATGGGCGTACTGCTTCACGTGGTATATCTGGAATAACCACCAGCAGTGTACCATCACTCAATCCCCAAAGGGAAACCGGAATTGGTGTGCAGATTTATAAGACCGAAGAACGGAATAACTTGTGTACTATTTTTCCGCTAGCTTTTTCGGTAAAACAGAATGACACCGAAACTGTCGCACGGGATCAGCGAGTACAAATCGCTCTGAGTGAGGATAAAGCTTGGAAAACCACATCCAATGCGATGGTGATGCACTTTCGCAGATGCGGGACACCGAATGAACAAAAGTTGCCAAAGCAATCTATAAAAGTCAAGTGAGGTATTATATTCTAGTGAACAGCATGGACTAATTTGAAGGCCCCCTCACGTGATCAGCGGCAGATCAATGGCAACTAGTCAACCTCAGTTAAAAAAACTTCGGATCGTTAGATCGTTGAACTAACTGCCTTTACATAATAAGTTCTTCGCGGCATTAGTGTTGTTTGGCCCCCAATCTCTAAGGTATGCTCCTAATCACGGGCCATAGGATGGTTTACATAGTTCCCGAACTGCGTATTAGATGATAAGAATACTTTGAACACAACTCAAGAATGAGGTAAAGAATAAATTTAATTTTTTATCATGTACTGACACATTTACTAATCAGAGGATGAATTTAGCAGGGAAAACTTTGTTCGTAACTATTTTCTCTCCCAGTGTTTTCTGTTCAGTGTCTATGGAACGTCTAAGCAGATTCGCTAAAATGTCATCCTCAGTATGTATATCCCGCGGACTTTCTGTGGCGAAGGGCATGTGGTTTGTGGGGCTGCTTTTCCACGTAAACATGAAGTATTTTGAGTAATCACTGCTTACAAATGTCTGCGCATATAGGTGCGCGTACAACCGGTGTTGTCGGTGGACCAGTATATGACAATGAAGCAGCTTGTTCACTGGCTCACTCAAACACAAAAACAGACACGATGAAAGGCACACACAATTGAAGATCCGGAACTGTAAGAAACAGTTCGTTTCCTAGCTTTTCTGATGATACACCCCATCGAATTTCGGTCATGTATATTCGAGACATCCGACATGACCGTGTTTGCCAAACAACATAGACAACCAGCTCATATGCGAACTTGCTTGCTGTGACTGGAAAGTCATCACACGTACACAAAGCCACACAGCTGTGCGACAATCGTGTTCCAAGTCGAGACACTTAGCCGATCTCTCGGAGGGAGTAGACGACAAGGAAAGGCTGTATTGGGAAACGCAGATGAAGACGGTAACTGCGGCTCGACGATTACGTCCATCTAAACGGCGGTACCTCGATTGTGCGCTGAACTGATTAATTGTTCGTTGCGCAGTACATGACACAGACACACAGACACACACACACACTGGCGAGAATTCTGTGGTGCGAAGATCCGCAGTTACGAAGTTGGCAAATAGGCACCGATTGTAAACGCATCCACACCTTAGCCGTGCCCAGTCGACAGCCTCGTTTTCGCCAAATCGTTTCAAATGGTTTCGGGGTCATGGACTGTCGGGGCATGACCAGTGGGTAGAACAGGATGTGGACTTTGTACGGTGTGTGTGTGTGTGTGCATGACAAAAAATGGGGTTTTCCAATTCATGACAAATTGCAAACATAAGGCGGATTAGTCAGACGACACACAGTTGTATTTAGTTCGAAATCTTTGACGTACACCCTCCCCCCACACCCGTCATGTAGTTGGCAAACTGTAGGCATGAAACACACATCAAACATGTAAAGTCGGAAAACAAATCAGCATGAAGGAGAACAGTTCGTGTAAATGTGTGTTCGACATTAAACAATGCCCCTCTTTATTAAGGGCCAATTGTGTTACTACCGAAATTAGACCAAGATACTAATAAAGAATCATCCGTAGACATATTTGCTTCCTCGTAGAATTTAAATCGAGTTCACTTCGCAAAATAGACAGCAGTGCAACATTTTGCTCAAATCACTTCAAGGCATACATTAGTAGGCGGGATAACGGATCTTGACGAAATAAACACAAATTAGCCTAAAGGCTAACGAGTGTAGTGCTCAAAAAGCTGCAAGTACAGTTTACATTCCACATCAACCTTGGTGGAGATGTACCACAGCTGAAGATTCCAAACAAGCAGAGGGAAAAGCTGTACGGCCCTTCTATGATTTACAGCAGAGGGTTCAGCTTGGACACTATGATGGGTCCAATTAAATCTGATCTCCTACTACTTACAGGTATTTAATTAAGGATAAATCAGCCAACCAATTAGTCAGTCAACGATGCTTAAGTTGTTGATTTGCTAGTATGTGTGCCCTTGTGCGGACGTTTTATGTGAGGTTTTACTGTTAGTGCCAGCAAGACAAAACAGTCACCTAAGGACGGCTGAGAAGCCTTGATATTTCTTGCTAATGTATAAGTGAGATCGAAAATTTTTCACTGCCTGTTGAAGTTAATCTGCCGTGTGGGAAAAATGAACTATTTTCACGGGAACCTCGGTTATGTATGCATTCACATTCCAAATTTCCCTTTGTTTGTCACCTAAAGAATACATATTTTGACAAGATGGTCGGCGTTTGGCTGAACCTGGTTTCAATTATTCTTTCAGGTAATGTGGAATCAAAGGCTTATTCTTCCGGAAAAGAGTGGATCGATAATTCCTTACTGGTCCTACAGTATCTAGTCAGTACTTTGCAATGTGAAATTTTCCACTCAGATCATCAATAAAAATCCATAAAAACAAACGATTCATTTAGTTGTTGGCTACCTACAGGTGTAATGAATATTCATCAGAACTAAACTGCCGATCAAATCACTGCATACAGAAATGCTATTCCCAACACTTAAAGCTGTCTGACTATTTCAGCGGAATCCTAACTGGTCAAACAGTAGTACGATCTTTCCATAGATTTTTAATTATGAGTGAAACACGTGGACTGCAGAACAAAGCAATCTCTAAAAACAATGATTTTGATTTTTGATTGTCCTGATTCTCTTCTGTCATGACTGAAAGACGACTTTTCCTAGAGAAATCAAGGCACAAAATTCGGTAACATTTTGTCGAGTTCCTGAAAGAACAACTCTGTCGGTCTTCAACGTGCATTCTTTCCTCCTATCCTTTCACTTCGTTTATTAGCAACTTATCAGCCGCACCATCTGTAAGAATTGACAACTATACTGATGATCTGGTGGTCAGTCAGTCGATCTCTAATCAAGCGGACTTTACCTCATTTTTTGATAACTTCAGTAATATTCATAACTTTTCGTCCCATTCTGGCCTAACTGTTAACACTCTCAATTGTTTTCAGAGTACTTTTTCTCTTTCTCATTATGCTTGCCCGAATAAGCAATCGGTTATCAATTTCGTCCTTGTTTCCGGAATCGACACAGCCAAATACTTGTGCGATGCAATCAGCGTCAACTTTCAACGGTCATCCCATGTTCTCGACCGTATAAAAAATCCGCTTCGAATATATTTTCAAATCAACAGATTAAGGCAGTTTGGTGCCAGACATGCTGTCAGTTTTGTCCATCAAAGTGTTCTCCAAATTTTGCTTTATTGCTCTCCCACAATCTTTCCTGGTTTAAATAGGAAAGATCTTCTCACACCGCACCGTAGCTTATCTATGTTCAGTGGCATTTTTAAAATTCCCGTTGGATGTCTTATCACCGAAATAGTCGGCCTACGCACCACTGCCTGTGAAAAAACTAGCCATGAATTCTCTTGTGAAGCCAATGCATCTTCATTATGTCTGCATGTCAGTCGCATTCCTTTATATGTTTCGAATCTAGACTCATCCTCCCTCGTAAATCGATCGTAACTGTAAGGAGCCTCACTTGCCGAGTGTTCTACATTACCAAGTGGATGTCACAGAACCTCGGTGACTGAACCATTTTGCATTTTGAAAGTTAGTTTGAGGTAGTTCTCAAGTGACATATTTTGCTCTACATGTTTACATTTTCGGTTAAGATGTTTGTTAACTTACAGAAACCCACAACACAATACAATACAATACAATACAATACAATACAATACAATACAATACAATACAATACAATACAATACAATACAATACAATACAATACAATACAATACAATACAATACAATACAATACAATACAATACAATACAATACAATACAATACAATACAATACAATACAATACAATACAATACAATACAATACAATACAACACAACACAATACAATACAATACAATACAATACAATACAATACAATACAATACAATACAATACAATACAATACAATACAATACAATACAATACAATACAATACAATACAATACAATACAATACAATACAATACAATACAATACAATACAATACAATACAATACAATACAATACAATACAATACAATACAACACAACACAATACAATACAATACAATACAATACAATACAATACAATACAATACAATACAATACAATACAATACAATACAATACAATACAATACAATGTAATACAATACAATGTAATACAATACAATGCAACACGACACAATAAAATGCAATACGAAACTTGGAATAAGAGAGTTAGTCCATTAATACTGTTCATAATAAATCTGACTGTCATTTGTAAAGAACTATGAGGACGGGTTTGACTTCAGTCAGTGAAACATTCAGTTTCGTCGCTTGATAGAAGGACATTTTCCGCTGCCATGACGAATAATTTGAGGTGACTGTAACCTTTTTGTCATCTTTTGGTGTTTTTATTATCTTACGACGCAATGCTTTTCCCTATTGATCAAGTTTATGAAGGAAGGAGTACGGCGGTTGGAAACTTGAATCGTTTAGCCTAATGCCCAGAATTGCCCTCAAAAGCCTGAAGAGTTACCAAGAATTCAAGAGATGTTTTACCGTGAATATTTCTTGTGCAACATTATTTCGATTTACTTTGAGCTGGTATGGAATGGCTATGTAGCGGCTGAAAGTTTGCTGTGGATTACGTACAGCATTTATCTGATTTTGTATTTGGTGCAACTAAATCCTCGGTTTTGTGGCTTTCTTCCCGAGATTGTTCTTCCACGTGGTTTTCCCTTTTTCAGGCAGAAAGCTTGTGGTGATGATTTAAGTCAGAAACAGTGAATCCTTCTAGGTAATTTTGATCAAATGCCGGCAGGAGTATTTGTAACCTGCAAAAGTACCGGTCGCCCGCTCTCCCCTGCTGCATTTTACAATGCTTAGGTATTTGCCTAAACGATCATTACAATATGGTACAGGAAGCAGTTTCTAAACTATGCGAAGTCTATGTTACTGAAATAATGAAATTAAGCGGATGGCAGAACCAAAACACTTATCCGATGTCAGACAAAACATTGCGCTCAGTCGAGTTATTGTCTCTTAGAAAATTCAACTCCTTTCAGCCTAGGGAAAATCTGTCCGTGACTAGTCTAACTTTAGTCTAATGATGATCTTCACACACCATATATCTACATCCTTCTGATTTCTAGTTCCCATCTTTTAGAGACAAGTCCACGCTGCGATCCATCACGCAAGCTTTCACTCAGTTTTCCTCACTGCGTTCTCAGATATATATATATATATATATATATATATATATATATATCCCTATCAGGAAAGTGATTACCCAATTTTCTCGCTGATGACTTAAAGGTAACCCCAAAGTCCTGGTCTGTAACTGTGGGCATTCAGTCGAAGAGTCTGAGTGTAGAACGTCATGCGTGCCTAAGCCGCTCAGTTATCAAAATCACCAAATTCCTTCAGAATTTAAAGACTTCTATTAGCAGGAATTTCGATTTCATAGATGATAGTTCATCATGCCATGTCATCATTCAATACATCACTGAAAACCACGAACACTTAGGTATCCACAGGAAAATAGTTTATCATACGAGTCGCTCGGTGTGCAGGGAATGTTCTGCTAACATTCCAAACCAGTGTCCGGATGGTGCTATTTCATGTAGTTTATAAGTTCACTTAATCGCTGAGAGTTAGCCAGGATAGCCTTTAAGTTAGGGTGTTCATGGTCATTCGCCCCGGATTTGTATCTCAACGGAGCTCAGTTGATACTCACTGCTGATAATTCCTAACAAGGATAAAACCGATGTAAAAAGCTTTGGTGATTTCCAAGGGTGACTTCAATGTTCACACAGTACGAGGAATCATTTTGTAGAATTTAATGAATAGCATCAAAAATAAACGAATGAAATGCTACAAAGCAAGCATATCAGTGTTCCCGGATTTGGCGACTGGAAAAAAAAGTTGTTGGTTCACTTTTTCTCACATTCTCTACGTTTGTGGATACTGCTCAGACATGTCAAAACGGAACAGGCTTTCAGCTTACCTGGCCTAAATCGGACAAACCTACTGGATGGACTGAAACCAACAGATTTTTTCACCCCTTTCATTTAAGCCTGCCGAAGAAAAACGTAATAAAATTGATAATCATCGCAACGGCGACAGATAGACAACGGCGACGGGCCCACTGTCCTCTTTTCTACTTTTCGTGGAGTGAAAAAACTACCCCCCAGTCAACAATGTTTTGAGTGTCTTCCGAAACTGTCAGTTATTAATCTCGACAATCACATTTATTTGTGATTGGCTAAGCGACAAGGTAGCTGACTGCCTTTAATTTGGGAGGGCTTTTTCCATCTCCAATTATAAAAGATTTTTGTCGATGAAAATCATATCAATATGAATTTGTTTTAACAGCCGTTATCATGTTCCCTGTCCAGAGAAAATATCAACCTATGCTAATTTAACTCCGTGGTTCTTCCATCGTACGTTCTGATCGATATCGCTTCAGAATATCTCAGTGACAACAACTTGTCACATTTAAAGCAATATTCAACTCTTTGCTGTGCGTCAGATAAATTATAGTCAATCATTAGTTAGAAGCAAGTACCTGACGGAACACCTGCGATGCACTCATACGGCCAGGTTTCACCTTGAACCTTATAAAGGATGCCGTTAAATGCCTAGTATGGACAAAGTTGTCTTATTAGAGCACTTACGTTCGATGAAACCAATTTTCTATATCGAGTTCGCTTGACACCTGTCTTTTTGGTCAAATGGAATCAAACCTTTTCCATCGCTGCTTACTAAATGGGTAGGTGGCTACTTATGAGACATCCAGTCGAACGGATCGCCTCTTGTCCATTTTTCACACTTGTCAGCGATAAGGAATGAACTCTGATGGTGGAACTTTTTGAAGGTCCGGACAATCCTTAACTCGAATAATCGATCTCCGAGTCTGGAATTCCTAGTTTCGTCCAAGTATTGACACGCATCAAATGAGAGTGCCTCATGATCATGGTTATCTCTGCAACCGAACGGGCAGCAGCCTTTTCTACTGTCACTGAGCCTACGGTTATTCTGCGTTTGAGAACATGTGTGCGTACGAGAGAGGTGGCCATTGATTCAGAAGAATCACTGCAGTGCTTCAAAAATCTAGGTCTCCACTCCACCTACGCATACAAAAACGGTAGAAGCTACGTCAGTGACATTAATTTTGCCACCATCCAACGACGTACATGCATACGGTAATGATAAATGTTGTTTGCTATTGCGTGTTACGTTTGACAAATTATTCGGGCTCAACCTTTCACACAGGCAGGGCTCTGACGTGAAATGTTGATCCTGGCCCTTCATCATCCCACCAGCCGTTTTGTACACACACACACACACACACACACACACACACACGTGCTCGCGAAATCCTAAGCACTGTAGTATTCGTAGAACCCTTCACATTTGACTTTTTTGCTTGCCTGCTTGCTGGTGACTACGAGGTGTTGTGCCAACCGTTCCTACCATTGTCCAGTTACAATGGACTGGTTCCCAGGAGGATACTACAATTCACGGCTCGCATAGGCCACCTAATGTGACACTTAGATCCCCCATCGGTCAGTTCATTCTCATCCTACCCGGTAAGAACAGTTGGTGCCATATTTTATCACTGGTCAGATTGCAAGTGTGTTTTTACGGGTGTGCATTTGCTTGTGCACCCAGATATTTACGTGTGTTGCGTGTGTGTGACCTATCCATTTGCCTCTCTATCACACAGTTGGAACACGGGCGCTTGGATTAACAATGAGTGTACGACTGAAACTGACAAATCAGATCAGATTCAAACAATTTAGTGGAATGATTTTGTTTTGTGAAATGGTTTAAGCAAATCATCAGTTAAATACTTTGAATGGAAAATTCAAAGGTACGAGCCAGACAGCACCGTTTTGGCAAAAGGTTGACGAAGTCAAATTCCCATCCAATCATTCGAAATTGATTTGATTCAAAAATAAATCGATGGTGGACAGTAAATCATCAACAATTATCCCGGTGTAAAATATATTTACTTAAGTCAATTATGATCACACAAAATGGATATTGAGCATTATCAGTTGAAAGTCTCCATTTGGGAAAACTACTTATTTGTTTCGTTTTACCAAATAAATTTTTCTCTAGATTTTAATACAATTCCGTCTTATATTAGCTCCACAACCCTCCCCCCCACCTCAAGGTGAGGACTCACAAAACAATGCAAACAAAACAAACGAACTGCGGCATCCCATACAAAAGGACAGTTGTAGAAGTGTGGGTAAAGTTCCACACGAATGCACTAAGTAGATAATCTTCAGAAGAACAGTGGATTCGACCACAGGGTAACGAAAATCGATTCGTTATTGTTCAGGAGGTCACTTTTGCAACGTTAACGATTTAGACATAACCTTTTCTGTTATCCGAGGCAGCAGCTGCTCGCGAGAAAAATCCACGAAATGTAGTAGTATCACGAATGAACGTGTATCGTGATGGAATTGGAATTAATTGCTAGAGCATCCCACTCCGTCAGAGTAGTAAAAAGTGAGAAAGCAAATTTCTTTGTTAGGCTGAAATTTATGACAGTCGTGACTTTCAAGTGATCTAGCTGGTTGTGAAAGCCCACGTTTTGTAACTTGTAATATTTGGTGTTTTGGTTCTCTAAACAAGATGGTCAGGTGGTTATTCATATAAATCGGTTTGTTGTGGTCTGCAGTTATTCTTGAAGCAACTTCGCTGCAGATGAAAAAATCAAACCCACTAAAAGCTTCCTGTAAGACAACAAGATCGTCGATAATTTTACTACTGGTGTTGCTAAAACTACTGCTAATAATACTGATACTTATTTTGATACTTATGCTAATTTTCATTAATATTAATATTAATATTAATGAAAATTAGCATAAGTATCAAAATAAGTATCAGTATTATTAGCAGTAGTTTTAGCAACACCAGTAGTAAAATTATCGACGATCTTGTTGTCTTACAGGAAGCTTTTAGTGGGTTTGATTTTTTCATCTGCAGCGAAGTTGCTTCAAGAATAACTGCAGACCACAACAAACCGATTTATATGAATAACCACCTGACCATCTTGTTTAGAGAACCAAAACACCAAATATTACAAGTTACAAAACGTGGGCTTTCACAACCAGCTAGATCACTTGAAAGTCACGACTGTCATAAATTTCAGCCTAACAAAGAAATTTGCTTTCTCACTTTTTACTACTCTGACGGAGTGGGATGCTCTAGCAATTAATTCCAATTCCATCACGATACACGTTCATTCGTGATACTACTACATTTCGTGGATTTTTCTCGCGAGCAGCTGCTGCCTCGGATAACAGAAAAGGTTATGTCTAAATCGTTAACGTTGCAAAAGTGACCTCCTGAACAATACCGAATCGATTTTCGAACACTCATGCCTACTACGCGGACAATTAATCAGTATCCTTCTCCTGCGTGGATACACGCCTGTTGATATTTGTTCATACTCCAGTCCCTCTTCTGTTTGTTGACTGATCGATTCCGCTACGTATCCATCGGCCTTTATTGATCTGGGGCGAAAATACGCCAGTGGATACATGTAACTCGGTTCAGTGGCAGCACTAGTTCACTCCCTTGATAGTTTATTACCTGCTCACCGGCTGCTGCCGGGTTTTGAGTTTACGTGCACGGAAATAAATGGAGTCCAATAATCACGTGTTCTACTACCAATTGCGAACACACCAAAAGTACTAACACTACTAACAACGACAAAACTAACACAAATAATTCTACTGATAACCATACTAATATGAATACTAGCACTATACAGATGCCAATAATAACAGTAATGGTTATTACGTTAGTAATAACTACATTCGCAATACTATTCCTAATTATAATTATAATTATAACACTAATACTAATGTCAGTACCACTACTTGTGCTACCACAAAATCGACACTATAAAATGAACAACTTATACATGAGAAGCTAAAGGTTAATTTCTGTTCCATCCTTGAAAACCAGCTTATTTAAAGCGCCGTAAACAACATGAATATAGAAATACTAACCACGTAGATATAAACCATTCACCTCAAACCTAAGTAGGTTAAGAAATCAATTTATCCAGCAATATCCACATTGGGCTGAACAGCAAAAATGCAAGCACAAAGGCATTCTTAGTTGCAGTTGAATATTTAGCCTCTTGACAATTTTTTCTTTATTGCCTACGTTAACGGAGGATTTATAATCCATGGGGTAATTCGGCATGAGATGACAACGCCATCATCATCAGCGAGAAGACGTTTGATAGAAGTGCCATCAATCAGTCCCATTAGCATTACCTGAACCGCGTTTTGTTGTTGACATACAGATGGTCCGTGAGTGTCGACTGTCCTTCTTCAACAAAAGAACCTCACATTGTTTAATGGGTCTAAACTAGTAGGCTTCGTTTGTCGTTAGAAGAGCATCTGCAGATAATATGGGTCTGTATTCAAATCAAGTCTTACTGGCCAAAGACAGGAATGACAATCACTCAAGGATAGCAACGCAATCAGTTACACCAGGTTCACTACTGCACAACAGATTTTGCAATAATCGTACTCAGTGGTAATAGGGGTGCGTCAAACCGGCCCATTCTTTGGCTACGAAAAGGAAAGACAGACGGGAAATTTGTTTGTTCGCAACGCCAAGAAGAACTGTGAACATAGAACCATGGCATCAGCTGTTTATATAACTCAACTTAAACAGGTCGGACCAAGTATGAAAATCGATAACATCTAAGGAGATTAACCTGCAAGAGGAAAGCCGACTATGTCGCCTAAACTCCGAACGTACAACCGATGATTACAGTGATTAAAATAAAAGATATACGGAATTAACGAAAAGGGAATTTTAGGAAAATTTAATGTTGGAAACAGTTGTCTCCATTTTGGTGAGACTGGATAGTCTCCCCAACATAGAACACATTAGTTGAGGAATCAGTTGTACGAACTCATTGAAAGGCTTTACCTGTAAAGTTTGGTGCTGCTATAAAGTGAACTACTAAACCCTCAAATGCCAAGCCTGACTGGTCACTGTTATGAACCCAGCTTGGATCTTCGAAAGATCCCACGATCTTTGTGTTTCCCCCAACTGTTTCATGTAGTTTCTGAATGATAGTAGCTGTTGCGTATACGACAGGGGTCATCTTTAGGGTCCGCAGAGGCACCCTTGTTACAATAAGCTGGTGGTTTCTAAAACGTAGACTATCAGCAAGGAGCTTTTATTGAATCCTAGTAGGTACTTCAGCGTATGCCTACTCTGATAAAGCATTTAGCCACCCTGACTTTTCGTATCCAACCATCCTACATAATAATAATATTAATAATTACGGTTTTTGTCCAGGCTACCTGAGTGAAGCAAGTTGTAGTATATTCATTTAGTTCACAGCAAGACCCGTCATAAAAAGTCACTGAAGCACCATGTAAGACATTATTTTATGGCTGATTTCTTTCACTAGTTGATTACGGTTGATCCAACTGGTATACGACACCGCAAGAACTAAATGGAGTTTGCCCAATGAACAGAACATTCCAGTGGTGTGAACTATGAAAGTAAAATCTCTGGTTTCCAGCAGAACAGGATTCTTAAAATCCATAATGGCCAAAATCCTTGGAAAGCGCCGGATAAGTCGTACATATATTAGTCTGATCGGTACTTCATCATTCAGTAAGTCAACTCCTATGACGGATGATGTCTTCTCTATAGTAAGAGTGGCTGAAATGGAGACGTTATCTACAGAGCTTGGTTGTTTGGTCAATTTACGTATGCTGTATAATTCATGAGCACTTCTTAGTGTTTTTCTCCTGCCTAACACAAGTTCGGAAATCAAGCAATGGGTGATGCAGGAGGCAGAAAAGCTCGCTTATATTTCACATTATTCTGTCCAAAACTAGCAAACGTGGTCCGCAAGTGGTTAAGATTTATTCATCGTTTCTTCTCGTATGCCTGAAACACCACTGAGTGTTTGCAAGACCTTGATGGATTACAAATTAACTAGTTCTGCTCATACTTTAGGAAAAAGAAAGAAGTTGCGAACTGAGTGGTCGAAAACTGTTCCGGGGACAAAATACTCATTGTCGTCATCATCATCATCATCATCGTCTGATCAACCGCTCTGTTCACTTTCGGCCTCCTCTCGGCTCAATCCTCAGCTCTGTATTAGCTGCTTTTACAATTCAATTCACACCTTTCTGAAAACAAAATGAATAATGAATCCACCGATTTGTGCATGTATGACTGATTTCACACTATTCTGGTCAAGCGGCAGAACGAGTTTTAAAGCCATGACGTCTTTTGGAATCACAGCCAAACACGCAAAAGCCTAAGCACAGACACAAAAACAGAACTGATATTCGTATTAAAAGTAGACTCCACTTAGTCACCTCACCCAATTATTACGTATATCTTCACACCCTACTAAATATTAGCATGCCCGCATGAGTTCGTGCTAGTGTCTGATAAGGGTGTATAAGGCTATCATGGTCCATCACCAAAGTGTTCTGGTCCTTCATTCTGTTATCCACCTTCTTCTGGGATGCGTGCTGTCACTTTCCAGTGGTCATCGGACACATGGACAGAGGTTGAGTCGGTTCACACACACACACACACACTTCTCGAAAACAAGCTCGCTCAATTCGATCCTTCGTTATAATTTTTCCCCGGTCGTGCAACGCATCTCCGTTTTTGTTCCAGATAGGAATCCATAGTTCGGTTCGACTTATTTTAGGTTCAGGAAAAAGTTTGTATTCTCACCTTCTGTGAGTTATTTCCCTCACCCCTCCCCTGTTCCATTTTGCAGAATAGCATTGGCGCAAACCTTTCCTACCCTTGGGCTATTCGCGGATCTCCCAGTCCCAGGTCATCACCCAAGCGAAATGAACCTGGCCATTGTTTCTCCCATTAGTATGCCTTGCACTAATGTGGCGCGCCACATCTTGTGTGCTACGTCGCCACTCCCTCTCACAGCATCCTTTTTCTCATCCAAGTTCAGTCAGACCGTAAATACATTACACAAAGGCATCCATCTATATCTATATGGCCTTATTTGTTTATCGCGTTTGTTCGTTCATTCTCTCGCGTTCATTCAATTTGGCGAGTGCGGTTCTTTCCTCAGATCACCTTACGTAGTCCAGAACACGCTTCGTTTCCCCTAACTGACCGCAACTCAGACAATCAAGACAGGACTCAAATTCGTAACAGACAAACAAACAAACAACCTAACAGTTAGACAGACTAACACGTGTTTTCCTCCGAAGGTGCTTTTACCGGGTAAGGAGGAGCAACTAGCGACCAAGTTGTAGCAGTTCCGTCCACAAAAGGACCGCGGCTTTGCCGTTACCTGAACTACGAACGGAAGACACCTGAACGAGTGGTTCGTTGAAGTGACTACCGTGCCGGTTACCCTGAGGGCACTCAGTTCGGCTACAGATGAAGTGCGTATACGTGTGGGAGGGGGACAGAAGGCACGAAGAGGTAGGGGCCAGAGGATCGACCGCCAATCCCGCTGTCGGTGCATATGACGGTGTAGGGAGGAACTGTGGTCAGCCTCGGGCCTGTTTGAAAAGCACATTGTGTTTCCTACGATCATAACTTCGTTAGTCTGACCCCGAGAGACTGAAAGTAGCTCAACACGGGGGTAAAAAATAGAGTCGAAGATTATTTTGTAACATTTGTCTATCATTTGACTCGGAAAGTGAAAACTCAGTAACTGCACAGCGATAAACCATTTGACAGAAAGTCTTCGTTTTCAGAAATCTGTTCTCGAACTACCCAGACTTTGTGAGGAATGATTGTATTTTACAAGTGGAAGAAGGGGAAGGAATGAAAACCTAACTGATCCACGCAGTTTTTCTATATTGTCCCATGAGTTCTGCTTGACAGGAAATGCATACTAACGACCAACAGGACCGATGAAAAGGAGGTCTTTCATCGTTCTTCTGTGAATATTTTCCAAGATTCAAAATTATTCGATTAAGTGTAGGGCTAAGTCGATTACGAAAACGGAGGTAATAATGTGATAATATTTGATGACTTGATTATTTCCCCGTACTTTCCGACGATTGATTACATGTTCACCTACAGTCATTGAATAGATTTATGAGTTTGCAAAGTTTTAGGGTCGCGTACTTCCGCCAGCCTTGTCCCGTTGACACAGGCCATGCAGATAAGTTCACTGAGCACTCCACAGTGACGAGATGTCCCGAAACAAAATGGATCACCCGCTAAAGCTGATGATGTTGGAGTATTTTCTTGATCGGCTTCTGACTTCTGACTTCGACTTTGACGAATCAACTGGGGATTTCAAATCAAGGAAACCATACCCACTCAAAGTAAAATCCGCTTGAATTATCAATCTGTTTTTCAGAAAATGAACTTGTTTGAAGATAGAATGGATCACACAGGTCTCCGTATGTTTTTGTTTATGGGAAAACTCGGCCACATAAAAATGGTTACAGTGGCTGCGAGAAAACAGTTGTCCACCTCTTCTCTCACACGTGAGCAAAGTAATTTAAGGGTCCCTCTTTGTTTTTGAGATTATCGATTAAATAGTCAAAGCGGTGAAGTATGTGAGAAAGGTCATTTGGAAATCGGAGAACAATTCAGCATACCAGCTGGACCAGTGGCGGTAAAAGGGTTATCGTCATGGAATTTGGATCACAATGTTCCGAGTTTGACTTCCGTCGCCACCCTTCTTCTTCCCATTCAGCGGGTATTACTTGACCGCGAACAGCTTCCAGAAATAATGTGCTATTTGATATCATGAATGTAGGAAGTAAAAGACTATTTTCTTCCTCATCTTCGTTGCTATCTTCCGTTGTGGCCACCATCAACACCCGCATCCACAATAATAATAAAAAACAGCATCAAGACAGCGTTGATATGGGTAATGATAGCAACAGCATTGACGGTAAATACAACAACAAGCACTCATGATATTACTTTTGATAACACTAATTGCAACTGTTAGTAACAATTGAAATCCTAAAAATAAAATTGATAATAAAAATAATGATAGTAATAGGGAAATAATGGTTATCTTGAAGGCACGAAACCGTTCGCGTTAGCTCCAGGCCGAGCTACCAAAAGTGAGTGATAAATTTCTCTAAAACCGTTGACGAATAAGTTGACAAAGTGGCAACGATCATCTCACCTAGGGATTATAGGTAGTGAAACTGAATATAATTCATCCAGCTGTGAAATTTCACAGAGCTTATGCGCATTCGTCACCCATCGCTTAAGGCATTCATACACACACACACACACACACACACACACACACTCTCTCTCTCTCTCTCACACACACACACACACACACTATGTAACCCGGGTTGCATAGTCTAACCATCACCCCCGTTGCGTAGTCGTTCGACGCTTTCTTCCTGTCTCATGGAAGATAGTCATTACTCCAGCTCGCTTTCCCTCGCTTATCTATCCATCCATCAATTTGCTCGTCTAACTTGTCCGGCTAGATGAATGGCAGCAGCTTCCCGTCGAACAATAGCAACAGCCTGAGGACCAACCAACAAAGAATCATGCACGCGTTCCAACTAGTCATACGTAACCCATCATCCAGTTGACAGGCCTATATCGCTTGCGCCTCTTCTCACACCCGTCCAACCCCATCCTAGCCCAGGTCACATCAATCCCTGGGCTGTGGGAGATAATTCTCAGACAGAAAAAACGCGAAAAAATGACGAAGCTTCGGCGAATTCTTCGACACAACTCTCTTCTCCCTTGTTTTCACCCTTTGCGTACATCTCTGTATGTTTACGTGCGTAAGCATCACACTATTAGTGTTAATCGCATCGTTTGTTCGCTCGGTACTGACTGAACACGATGTAAGGGTCTCTCTTTGTGCGGACAGCAGCTTGGGAAAATAAAATCGCAATTTAAGCTTAGAATAATCGTCCAATCTCATCGTTTTTAGCCCAACTCTGTAATAGACCCCTTATCAAATTAAACTATTACTCAGTCTCTCTGTGGTTACTGATTCACCGAAATGTGCTTGTGCCCTATTGATCCTCGGAAAGCCGTTTAATAACAACGAGGTCACCCCCTAGTTCTGTGAACTACGGTTCCAAGAATATTACGAAATATTCACTTATACTGTCATGGCCAGTCCGAATGAACGATAACGAAGATGTCATTGAATTCGTAGCATAAGTTTCTAAAACATTTGCTGTTAGTTGAACAGGGGAGAGTATCAGAGTCGTCAATATATTCTCGTTTCATTGACAACGTCTCATTTAGATGGAAAGTTACGGGCTGAGAAAAATGCGACGAACTGGTTGTGAGGGTGGTCAAAAAGCCACCATCGGGAAATTCAAACCAAGACAGACCGATTTCGATTCCTTTCACAGCCGGTCGCCTACCAAAACCGACAGTACAGGACTGGCTACGGTCCCTAGCCAGAAACATTACATCATCGTATAACAAATAGGATAAGTGAAATTTCATTTACATTTAATCTTACGGTAAGTGTAAGCCTTCTATGTCTTAAAACACACACCTCATTCAGAACTATGGTTAAAAAACTTGTGGAATATTAGTTATAACGTTCTTTTCTGCCTGCATCTTTATGGATTGATTCGATCTTTTCGCTATCAGACGATAGTGCGAGTTACCAATCGCAACCAGGGCACAAAGTCAGAGGTCATCAGCCGAAGGAACTGGACCAAACCTCCACCTCACAACGGGAATCTACGAACTCACCAAAATATTATATGATATAGCATTTCAGAAATCATGCGCAGCGCAACCATAAATCCACTGAGTTTCAAACTCGGTCTGCACAAGCTTTCGTGAGTTCCACACGTTAATCATGCAGCTATCAGAGTAGATACTCAACAGTTTGCAGTACGTGAGAGTTTCTTGTACCTATTTTTAAGTGTTACAATAAACAGAATTTGGAAATATAAAATACAGTACTCGTCAGCACTATCTACGTCAGGAGTGTACTGATCGCAGGTCAGTTGAAGTCGCGTGACCTTGAATGACTTGATAAACTGGGTTCAAGTTTGAAAGTTCAAATTTAGTAAAAAATCAAACATGATCTATTGTCAAAACAAATAAGATGAAATTCAACACAAGTGGTTTCTATCACTGATACATAATTGTTGATTCTTCCAGGTGTAGTACTTTGCCGCTATATCCATCATATATTTGCGCATCAGAAAGCTCATTTAAAGCATACCATGTTATCGCACGGTTCAGAGACAATTTCGCAACTGAAGGTAAGCTCAATGGGAAAACACTGTCGGTTTATTGGGAACGCACGATATGAAAATAAATGTCATATGAGCAGCATGTGTTAAACTTTGATTCTGTTTTCTCCAAGCTGGAGCAATTTTAACTCAGAACCGAGCACTTTCACGAATGTAATAAATGAGAGGAGGATGAAGTCCTAACAACACACCAGGCACTTTTGTTATGATAGAGACTGAGCAGTATCTTTCCGTAAATTAGTAAACAATTTTCGCATTACTTATGTAAAATTTTGATGTTGATAATTTTCCGTTTCAGTAAAAACGCTCAAAGAACAATAGATATATCCCCAGAGAACAGTCTCCTCTGAATCTGCATACGCCACGTCGTCGTCTGGCAGATTTAAAGTCAACATTGTATGAGAAACTTCGAACAAAGCAGAATTCATCGGGATCGAAAGAGAAATATTTCCAGCCTTTCCGATCATAAGTTTTTCTCTGAAGACTAATTCCCTGCCGGATGGTGCTTCAGGTCATACTTCAAACTAGGATGTGTATCTCACAGCAGTGGACTTATTTATTACTTTGTTATATGACGTGACAGCAGCGAAGTCACGAACACCTTAAGGGTTTAACGGGAGATAACTGCTCTTAAACAACTCTGATTTGGTTATGATGGAGGATACGTTTTTATTACTGAACAAATAAATCAACGCATTTCCTCCACATTACATTTTAGAGGTGAAATAATACATACAATGGAGCTTACTTACTTACTTACGTATATGCTGCTGGCTCCTGCGAAAGGATGAGTCGGCTCTACGCGTGTCCCGAATGGAAGGGAACCTGTCATGAGTTTTGGGAATTTGGTACGATGTGGTACCCCCCTTGTCACTCGGCTTTTTGTTCGAGGTAGAAACCCTAGCCCATGCGCAGCCAACCACTACCTGTTACGCAACAGGAAGTTTTGTGTTGGGAGCCGGTGACGGAACGAGTGGTTCATACGTCTTTTGGAAGGTGGTCTACCAATCCGGGATACCCAACGAGTCCTAGTGATTCCATACGATTTCTTATCTCAAAAGATAGTGATTTGCACATTACAACTTGCAAAATATTCGCCACGAAGATTCCTGTGGAACCCAAGCATCCCCTGTATCATGATTCATCTTCATCAAGCTCAAATCCCTCTACATGTTCTGCATTTAGACTTATCCTCTCTCACATAGATATCTATCGCAAGTCTACAGTGCACTCACCACCCATCATGTGTTCTGTTTGATAAGGTGGAAGTCCCAGTCGAACGTTGCATGAATGCCGTTGGCTGAACCGGTATTTCCTATATTATTTATCCTGCTCATTTCAAGGTGACCACAATCAGCTGCCCTTCTCGATGACTGAAATGTGAGTTTTGTAACTCACAGAAGTCATCAACACACTTTAACAAAAGTTTTCTTGATTGTCGCCTATTGAAGTTTTGTCCTTCAGTGAGAGTAACGATAGCTTGAAATAACTTTGTGTTTAATTGTCACTTGATATACAGATCGAGTGTCTCGAAGTGACCCATTTTATCGTCGGTGTTAGGTAAATACAAAAGTCATCATTAATTTCGAATTCTGCAACCGCCCCAACACTTTAGAGAACACTTATCCGGAGCTGATTTTTGAACAATCCACCATGTCACCCAAATAGCTCTGATATTCTATAATGACCATCTCATGGAAGAGAGCTTAGCTGAAACGAATGTGTCCGAATGATAACTGCCAAGTTCAGCTACGTGATAATTCTGGATAGTAGTAGAAGCTGTAAAGAAATCTATAAAACGATTCTTTAAGTATCCCTAACCAGCACGCAAACATCAAAAATCCTTTGAAGATCCCGCTATAGCTCCGTATATCCATGCTTTACCTCCAAAAACTAGTTCATTTCAGTTAAAGATGTCAACGTACTTCAGAAAGGTAATCAATATGATGAAAACCTGTTTCCTTGGACGGCATTTCAACACCATTCACACTAGTCGTACGAATGGTTCACACATCTGGCACGCTGGTCCGCCAAGAATGTGGATTGTTTCGTCTGCCTGCCGTGCTGCACGAACCTTGACCCATTTTGGCATGGAGATTCCTGTTGGCTTTGATTACTTGAATTGCAGGGAACTCTGCATTGGATTCTAATTTGACTATTTTAGATCATGGTATCGGTCACTGTCCCGTTTTCTATACTAAATGAATAAATATTTTTTGTATTGACCGTACTTAATAGCGCAATTTAACTGTCGGCTTTTTCTGGACGATGATACTCGTGTCTCCTATGGGCGTTTGTTCTAACCACATTTTGATTGTTCCCATGACGAGGATTGGGAAGTCCATCTGCAATGAGCATGGATTACGCATGATTTAACAAAGCAAAACATCAGCAAATATCCCAATGATTACATGACATTGTAACACTAAGAGCCGATGGTCGTATACGCAGTTGCGTCGTATTCAATGGATGGTATGGAATGGGTTGGTCACAAATGTCTCACACAGACACGCTCTCTGGGTGTGAGAAACATCCCCAGTAGGCTAGATCACTTGTGGGAGAATGGACAGTGGATCAAATGGATAGAGCAGTTTCTCGGTGGGGGCCTATGATGAGCTGGTTAACTCGTTTCGTATGTTTATGCCTAATTCATTCGGACAAGATAAGAGCTTTATTTGGTTTCACTTATAATTCGTGAGAAAAAATATACACAACTTTTCTTACTAACAAATAATTTCTCACCCACCATTTCCAAATATGCAATTTCTGCATAGTCGTGTGAAGCCACACACACACACACACACTTCAATAAACGAGAAAATCTTAGAGGTCAGTCAATCATGTCCTACGAATGCCATTCCGAAGTTATTCAACCGATCCAAATGTGCGTTGTCTTCTCTCACTCGCTCGTTTATCCCCAACAGGCGATCAGGTCACATGCTTGGTCGGCCGAGACTGAGATGGACTCAATCGAACCGAAAGTGGCGTCTTCGGTGTGCTGTGAGCGACACATTTATAATGTTGTAGAATCAAACGCTGAACGATTCACTCAGCCCACTTCTATTCCCACCTCTAAATACAAACACAACAGATACGGATACACACCCGCGACAAGTTATCCGTTAGTCAGCAAACCGAGTCGCCCGCGAGCTAAAATCGAGAGGCTTCAATGAGTCCGCCGTCACACCCAAACATCCACAAGAGCTCGCAAACACAGCCGGGTTGTGCTGGCATTGTTTGTTTGATCGGTCCGTGGGTGAATGGTGGGTGGGTAGGTGATATGGGGGCCACCTGAGGCATGTACGGTGGGTAAAACTTTGAGAACATTCCCGAGGGAATCAAAAACAGACGATGTCAGTTTGTGAGCAGTTTGAGAGAAGGAGAGTGCTTCGAGTAGAATAGAGAACAGTGCGTAGAAGAGGAGTGATGCGGGGACAGGGAAAATCGAGATGCCACCATATAGATGCGTTTCTACAAGAAAGTGCGAGGCGTTTTCACCACCATAAAAGAGCACATTGAAGCACAGATACAAACACACACACACACACACACACACTCAGGCACGCACACCATGTGGAGGGGATCCAAACTGTGATCAGATCGCTTGGCTAGCAATAGAGATGAAGGCGTCGTCTGTAATTCACCAAGTGGGACCAGAAAAGATAAAGACAGAAAAATGTCAAATCCGTGCACCAGCTATTCGCTATAGCCCTTCGGGTTTGATACCTTTTCCTCATCCGAAGGTTTGATCTGGTGAAGTGGAAAGCAGAAATTTTCTAGACACCTGCGATTATATTGTTATATTAAATTCCGTTACAGCAGAGTTCACTGAAAATTATTGGCAATTTCGTGGATGAAGTTGAACGAATGTTGAACATCACGAGTATTATTGATCCATATTCCGGTTTGTGTTGACCCACTGATCTCGAAGTAATCACAAACAAATTTTTGAAAAGAAGAACCTAGAGAGAGAGAGAGATGTTCAGATCGTACAACAACACCGCTTCAACACAATCCATCAATAGTTTTGTCCTATCGTATTTCTCTCATGGTACTTGCTTTCAAATAAGACGGAAGTGTCATTTGCTTCGTTGTTGATAGTGTTTGACACCATGGACAAGTTTTCCACCCAAATTGCTCATAATCTTCTTTGGAAGTAAATCGAGTAACTGGTCATATTCACTACTCACTACTCGAGTCCAGATCGAATTGAAGACTTCGCTGTTGTTTGGGTACGTTCAGTACAGATTCTGCTATGAAAGTCGAAGTCGAAAGAATCGCCTTCCCATCTTGATGCAACCACAAATCTCATCTGATAACGTTATGGTGATGCAGAAATTCGACTAGATTCCTACCTCGAGTCCTCATATGAGTTTCAAATCAGTCCAGTAATTACTCATTTGGGGCATTCGGGTGGGCGAAAAGTGAAAGTAGTTTTTGACGGCACGAAATTTCTGTTATGCTTACCGTACCACCGGTCTCGCTGATCCGGTTATGGCAGGCGACTGGAGTTCAGATTATATTTACTAAAGCAACGGAGAGTGGCGTTATGAGGGTTCTAATGTTTCTGAATAACAAAATAACAGAAACGATGTGATAGGCCTTCTGGGAGTCCTATCATCGGTAAAGATCTTTCTACTGCTGATGAAGTGAAGAGAAGAGTTCAATGGAAATTGTATGAAACTGTAAGAGGCAGATATCGAACAGGGAAACGCGGATTCTGATCAGCATATGAATTACGCCATTACAATTGTTTATACATTCAAACATCTTCCATTGTATGAATTGAAATAAATTGGCAACTAAATTCAAACCACCAGTTGATCACTGCCTATCAGCCTAGTCAACTGTCAACGTGGATTTACGGAGTGAAGCTTGAAATATGAGAGATACACTCCTGGAATATTTTATGCGCTGCTAATGAACCAACCATTATGAATTACCAATGGATCCCCCAAACTTTAAATTCATTTTTGAATGATGTTTTCTAATGCTCTCTTAACAGTTCCCGACTGTCTTCGTTAAGGAAACTCATGCTTGATGGAGTATGCTGCACTGTTTACAAGCATAATGGGCCTGATATCATCTAGGTCGGAAATTTGACATCACAATAAATTCAACTTCTGTAGTACATATCATTGCTCATACAAACCTGCATCATCCACTTTCAACGATCAATTCACTAGTCGGTTTCATCGGTTGTGTTGAAAAACAGTGAAGAATGTAGACTCGCCGACTTTCAGCTCGGACACGAACTATGAGAATGAGTCCCATACACTGACAGTGAATCTGTTCGTACTAGCTTGCCCCGAAAGCTCACTTCACAACAATACTAGACAAGTGTTAGTCGATTGGTTTAGTGCGTCTACCTACTACCTTCAAGGTCAGAGGTTCGAATCCCACCACCATCGATCTCTGTAGTGGGAGGCTGTGGTCACCCAAACTCGTCACCACACCTGACCCATTGGGCCCCCATGTGTGACTCGAGTGCAAGTCTCAGTATAAGGCTGTCAGTTGTTTGGTAGTGCAGTAAGCCGTTGAGACAATGAGGGTTGCCCTTTCACAGCACTGATATGCAAGCAAGTGGTGATAATATTAATATTACTGACCGTTTTGTTCTATCTCACTAGCTCGAGTGATAAGAATTCTCTGCCCTCAATCCATCTGGATTTATTAGTACCAAAAACGACAGCCTATATGCGATGCGTGATGGTCATAGCCAACTCCTGGCCCGTAAACTTATTGGTCAACCTGTTCCAGACAACCAGTTCCCTTCTGTAATTAGTCTGGTTACAAACACAATGGGCTGATTCGGTTCAGGCAACAGTAACCATTTGATTGGCCTTCCCTTCGCTTCGTGGACTTCAATCTGGTCCTCGATTCAGGATAGAAGAAGACGAATTGGCTGCTCGCTGAAGAATCATGACGTCCGCTGACGGAACTCGGCCGTCTTTTGGCAATGTGTCAGTTGATACCTCACATATAGTAATAATAATATAACAATAGTGGAAACACGATATTTCATCCACTCGCCATGTCAGGCTGTGTTCGGCATGAGGTAAGACATCAACATACAGACCGATCAGTCTTGAACCTGACGCGCGAGAGTCACAAAACAATGAATACATAGTGAGTTCGAATACGTGTTGATTCTCGTTGAATAAACATTACTCATGGTTTTGAAAATATAGATGAACTATTTATTCTATTTACCGATGGATATTTGGTAGTGAATTCAGGATCGTCGAAGCTGCACGCGAAACCATTCTATAGGCATTGTTGAAAGTCAAACGAAATTTCAGTTATTGGAATTAATATGTCCTCGACAAGAGGTGTTACAACTTGATACACACTTTCTGTGTTAGTTTAGAAAAGTGCCTCATTCAATCTCGCCCACAGTAAAGAGCTCACCGTCATACTCAAGTCAATGCTTTCAAGAGGCAACTGTTTTAATTGGATGGTCATTATTTATTCCTACTCAGATCAACAGATGTAATAATTTTTGAAACCTACAGATCACGGGAATGCATTATTTTCTAGAGTTTTTTAATCATGAATAATGTTTTGTGTACCTCCAAATTGGAAGCCAAAACGAATCAGATGAAATATGAATTTCTTTGCAATTGTTGCAAGTATCGATTATAACTAGGCGTACAGCGCTGGCTTCTGATTGGTCAACTGGAAAAATAGCTAACTATGCCACATCCCTTTTTGGAAAGGTGTGTTAGAATTAACATAAAAAGACTTTCTCTGGATAAATGCTCACAGAAAGTTTCGTAGCTAACAACTTCACAGAAAAACGTACAAAATGTGTCATCTTGACGGTGTCACCCTCTTGCTTACTAGCGCCGCGAAAATGTACTGTCTTGAATGTGCCTATCTCCGTCATCGAGAAAACAAACTGGAGACCTAACGGACCGTGTTCATACCACTTTGGATTCAAGGCCATATAATTCCAGTGTAGTGAGCCGTACTGGTGTTCGATTAATGCAAGTGCAGGATCCTGTTAATGCACTTACTGAGTCGTTGGCTTATGGAGCTTTTTTCTTTTTGTGTTTCGTAGATCGAACACATATAACCTCACCCCCTACCTCCATTCACAGGGAAACAGTAGCACTTGTATGTCACACAAACAATTCCATAGCTTCTTTTATCTCGAACCTAACACCAACCACAAAATTGCCGATCAAATGCCAGATGATGACACAGTGTTTTCTAAATACGTTTGTATTTCCTTCGCTTATTTTACCAAGTGAAATATAATCGATATTTCCACAGAATAACTTGCTCCTAGAACAAGCCTCCTTGACGGAAACAACCTGCAATGTATTTTACTTTCATGACTCTACAAATTATTCACAGTTGATCATTCCTTGGATGTTGCTCGTCAAGCATCAGTCGAATTGATCGTGTTAACCAAGGTCACTCAAATCCAAATTCACACAGAATAACACACAGCTAATGTGAACAATATTCAGTTATCGAAAATTCCACATTTCCAACCGTTGTTTGATATTGTGTGAGAAAATTAGGAAAGTATAGCTCATAACAAAGAATCACATCTTTCACTCAAACTTCGACCGGACCCGTACAACAATGACTTTAATCGGAAGTACATAATTGTTTGTTTCACGTGTCACACGCAATCACAATATTACACACAACACAACAATGTGTGAATGTATTAGAGATAGGATATGAGAAGAGCAAAAGTTTCTTCATTTTCTCAATACAGGTTACAGTAATTTTCCCGTGGCTTGGACTTGGTAGAATAACTGGTATACTGTGATAGCTCTGCTTCGATTCAGCAATTGTCAGATCCAAAACAGTTGTAGCCCATATTTGGAAGGGACAATGGATTGACGTTCATTGAAAATATATCTGGTCAAAATACCGTTGTTACGTTAATTGACCAGGTTACAGCTAACGCAATATTCAATTGATCGCAGTGAGCAGTAGAATACTTTAAATGGAGAAGAAAGTTTCAGTGTACAGCATCAACGATAAACTTACACACGAAAACCATGGGAGCATTCTAGATCTGGTCCATCTGTCATGTTTGGGATCATTCGTGGGGCATATCAACCGAGCCCCACTTGGGACTCGAACAAACGATTAATGGTTGTGAGTCAAACATTTTACCACCATGAAATCGATCAGGAGAAAAAACAAGCGAAGTGGAACAATAGTAATAATAATAGTAGTATTAACAGACAAGGAAGATAGAATGCTACAACCCTGCAATACGAAGAACCTCTAAACAACCTTATCGGTTTCACTTCAGTTTTGCACTGCTCTTTCATCAGCTGCGGATTATAAGGCTTGAGTCTACATTGTGTGTTTTCTCAGCGTTTTTAAACAATAGTGTTCTTGCTGAGAGGGAATTGTGAATAGGGATAATCCTTTGGAATTCGCATTGCAATGGAGCCTATTCACAATCCTTTTCTCACCACTATGTCATTCTTAAGTGAAAGCAAAATTCGGCTAGGCGATCGGACAAACTTTTGTTCCATCGTGATATCGCGAATTCGCCGATGCTTTAGACAACCCGGAGGTTCCAAATTGCAACATTCTCCAGTTATTCTCGCGTACCATTGAGAATCGTTGGTGCGTAATTCTGTTGACATGTCTTGTGCAATGCTGCGCAATGGCCTTTTGGTCTCAACATACGGTAGACTCTATTCGACTCGATTCACGCAACTTAAGCTGATGCTCCTCATCACATAGTCGTTAGTAGATGCTACTACAAACTGATGTCCCTTCCCCCTGTCTTTTCAAAGTCCCCTTTCGTTGAGTAGGATGTACGGAGTACTCAGTATCACTTACACATCCTTTCTGGATAGCCTAACCCACTCCCCGGCGTTCCCCGGGCTTGGTTTGTCCACTTACACACCCTTCTCCTGGACCATCGAATCAGACTGTGAAATGCTCACATGGGAATAAACGCTACTGTCTCTCCATCTATCCTCCCCTCCCATTTCAGTGGTTGCCCATATGCGTGAGTTGTCAACACCGTGAAGATGTGCTCTCACGACCAGGTCTTATCATGCTTGACTTGATGAGTAAACGAATTCATCTCGCTAAAACTGAGACTAACCTGAGAAGGTAGAACCTGACGGATCTCCAAGGCGTTGCGAAAGCGGGATTGCTATCATCACACCGGTATGATCTAGCAAATGGAGCCAATTATTGGGACCAGATGTTTTTCTGTACTGTCTACGCGTCTACAATCGAGAACACGGAGATGACCGCCCACCGACTCAATAGCTGGACCATTTGCCAGTAGGATACGACTCCGTGGGAAGAGGACGGGGTCACTCAGGGTGACGTTCAGGTCTAAGTCAAATCAAATGGCAGATGGGGATGGCTTTGTGACCTCGTCAAAACAAACCTCATCGAAACGTCATGTGCCTAGATGAGAATTCACAAGACCACGTGTGCGAAATAGAAGGTGAGATGGTGAGATATTTAGAGCACGCCATCGAAAAACATGAATAACCTCAAAGTGCTTATCCACCAGTTTCGAAAATTCAGCCTCATATCTGATCCGAATCCACATGGATACACCCAGTGATTTTGTCGAGTTGGATAAGGTTGCCATTTGGCGACTTCTGTTTATCGATGCTAAGCAAGTGATAGTCGTAATTAGCCCTTCAATTTGGGCTAGTACATCTTCCTGGAATACTCGTATTATCGGACTTAATACTTCAGTCAACCAACAATTCAAACCTCTACTAGAGGATGAATGTCTTCCACTAATCACCAAACCATGTGTACCGTATTCCACAAAACAGCGAAACATGGTGACTTAACACATTCTTTCAAAAGTTGTTCGAATAGATTTAAACTTTCCAACAAGTTGGAAACTCCACTTGGGAAAGCAGATGAAGCTATGTAGTTTTGAGTGGGTCATGGAATTGATAGCTTTGGATGACGCTGGATTATATGACTTGTATTGTGGAATGACATAATATGCAGTATCGGCATGTCACTATTCAATGAGGAGTGCGTCAATCGTTCTCATCAATACTAAAGACTTAGTAACAGGTGATTTCAACTACAAGTGTAATCAGGTTGATTCTGAGCCCGTTGGTGTAGCACCTAAATATCAAGTAATTTTCGCACAGTTCAAACCATTGAAGTAGTATTCCGTAGGATGATGATGAATTTGTACAGGCGAAAACATTCTTCTAAAGTCCAATCACAATTTAGAGCAGTATACTAAACCAAAAAGAAAGCTGGTGGATAAATAAAGTTACAACACCTAGTAAATTATCATCCCGAACTGTGGGACTGAGAATCTCTCATACTGGTTTCATGTCCACTCAGAGGACGATAGTTTCTAGAGATAAATAGGAGGAAGGTTGACAAATTGCTCAAGCAAACTAGTCGTATTGGGCGACTGGCGTTAAATCTGTATGAGGAAACATTCTGTAACTGAATGATAAAAATTACACACTATTGCTTTGGTGCACAGTTCAACCCCCAAAACTAACACAAAACAAGGCAAATTAACTCCCACTTGTGGAGCTCGGATGCAAGGTACCAAGCTGCTCATTACCAGTTGAGGTGATATCTTCCAAAGTGTTTGTGAAACACATGTCTTCCAAACGCTGAGTTCAGGGAATGAGATCTCCCAGAGCCACCGGTCATCAACACCAACATTTTGCGTTGATGCAGAAATGAGAGGTTTGCCAAATGTTGGAAAACGAGAATAGGCAAATAACAAAATATCTGAAGTTATTACATTCGAAATCGGTTTGGAGGATACTGAAACAACCATACGTCACGTGATATGTTCTACATAAGCGCTTGATGTTATGTTCAGTTAAACAGCGTTGTTGGAAATCATGGACGTCAAAGGAGGTTTCACTTACTTCTGGTACCTATCTTCTCAAGAATGGTTTACAATCGAACCGCGATAATCCAAACGTCAACGGACCATATTTTATCGTATTGATGACTTCTGTGAGTTACAAAACTCACATTTCAGTCATCGAGAAGAGGAGCTGATTGTGGTCACCTTGAAATGAGCAGGATGAATAATATAGGAAATACTGGCTCAGCCACCTTATCAAACAGAACACATGATGAGTGGTGAGTGCACTGTAGACTTGCGATAGATATCTATGTGAGAGAGGATAAGTCTAAATGCAGAACATGTAGAGGGATTTGAGCTTGATGAAGATGAATCATGATACAGGGGATGCTTGGGTTCCACAGGAATCTTCATGGCGAATATTTTGCAAGTTGTAATGTGCAAATCGCTATCTTTTGAGATAAGAAATCCTATGAAATGAAAGAAAGAAGATTGATAATGGCTAAATATCAATTCAATATGAGGCCAACTTTCGGAGTTAGAATAGGAAGGAATACGGGAACGTAGCAGAGTAAGATTGGGAGAATAGATTGATGAACAGATGAAATAAAACGACGGCTAGCCTTGCACCAAGCTAACTCAGCCTATGAATGTGTTTACACAGCTAATTTGCACAGTCCAGAATATGGAAAAACTACTGTGAATGGGTGTTGACTGTAACGCCCACGAATCTCATTAAGTCAGATCGGGAATTGGGGACAATTGATGACCAATTGTTATTTGGTGTAGACGGGATGAGAATGGGAGAAGCTACATAGGAAACATTTGAAAGTGTTTAGATGAAGACCAGAATGGTATGAGAAGTTTTGAGTACCGCGAGAGTTCACAGAAAAAGAGGTAAACTCTGGTGGATTAGAGATGGTCTGGTGGAGTACCACTTGAAATGTCGTACAGGTTATGCAGTTGATTGCTGTCTAATATATGTAGTAAATATAAGAAGTGAAAGAGTAGCACCAGAGTTGTTGATGAAGATGCTCGACAAACTAGTTTCAAGCTTTTTGTATTTTCGCTTTTATTCGAAAAGTGGTCCTTTAACCATGAAAGTTAAGAGGCAGTATAGCCTATATACTGCAGCTTTCATGATATAGAAAGTGAGACAGGATGAGAACAGGGTCAGAAACAGAGGATCGGTCATGGAAGATACAGAAAAATGGCTACGGAATATCTTGTGCAACCTGAAATTAAACAAATGATTTCGGATTGCATCGGTTGACAATTTTAGTGCATACTGACTTGGGTCAATGGAAACAACAAAAGAGGTTCACAATCGACTGAGGGTAGCGCGTCAGGCTAGCATGAGTGCGGAGGAGTTGATGGAAATTGGATAAAAGCATTATGGTGGAATGTTAGGTGTAGAGTGCTTAGGAATAGACATCGATGTTAAAGGTTTACAAACAGGTTGGAATATTGTCGACATCAACGAACTCATTGATGAGGGAGGATATCTTTTCGGATAGTGAACACAATCAAAATGTGAGATGAGTGAGAGATGAGCCATTTGCTTTCAAAGCAGAGCCCACTTTTGAAGTTCAAGGCAACGTGGGTAATTCTTCTGGGGGAAATGACGTTATTTGTGAGGGAAAACAACAATTATCGGATGGTATGATGTCCGTGGACGGATGGATAAACACGGTGTTCAGGTATTAGGCATTTACGCTGCAGTTTCTTAACCGGGCTCGCTGTTCGCATAGAATTCTGGCTTCGTGTCAAAGAAGTTTGCCATTTGATATACGAAATAACGGGTGGAAAAATGTGGCATTCAACCGTTGCATCTCTTGTTTGATCCAGGTAGAGTGATGTTTCATAGAAACCTAGTCAAATAGCTTATCGCCTTGTTTCTGCTACCCCCCGAGAGCTTTTAACAGCGGAAAATCTATTCTACCACTACTAATAAATACAGCATCCATCGGACAACACAAGTCAAGAACCGAATTCAGTGTCGCGATCAAAGCGAACATTCAAAATAGAACCACGAAGTGTAACGTTGACGTGTGAAAAGTCCCCTGAGATGATCTTTATTCGTTTCAACCTCACCATCAATCCCCACAATAGTGCATCACCAAACATGACAGTTCTTTCATTCTGTCCCATCAATGTCTGCGCATTTTCTATTTTTACTCATTCCACACTCAATTTTCCGAATGCGAAAGAGCATCAAGATCTGTTTGGGATATAGTGAAGATCTCGCCCCAATATATAACCCCACATATTTAAGCATATGACCATCATTGAGCAGTAGATTGCGATTCTATATCTGCCCATCGAACCTGAAATACAAATGCCTCTGACCAATTAGAAGTTAAAATGGCCTATTGGGGTATTCTATTCTTGTCGTATACTCATCCACGGAAATGCACTGAAATTCACATAGGAACTGCTCAATATCCCTAGGAATCTGTGATTTGACCCCTCAAATATTCCCAATTCTCTCCCACAAATTTTCCCCGCTTTCGGAACACGTGGCGTTGACGTATACTCGCAGTTAAACTGATTTGCATACGTCTAGCAATAAACTACATGACATGAATTTGTGACATCATTTCATGTTGGCGTTCTCATGTGTTGAGCTGGTGTGAGAGCTGCTTTTGAGACCACTTTGTTTGACGGTCTGTACACGGCACACTATTCATAGACAGTTCGTCTTTACTACAGATCGATGGACGTGGAACATGCACATACACATATAGCAGTGGACGAAAATAAATAAAAAAATGCTGATTTGTCCGTAGCTGTGTGGTAATCCATTATGTCAAGCTAATTGAGAACCACGTCCGGATTGTTGCTGCTGCCGTTGTTGTTATTGTTGTTGTTGCTGTTGTGCTACTCGGTACATGGGGAATTGGAAACTTCACGGACAGCTAGGAGATAGCTTGGGCCACCGAGATCGAAAGGGACATTGTTACAGAAGGTGTGCTTCTGTGAATGTGTCCAAGCCGGTGTTCCAGTGTGTGCGCGCACACGCACACATGCATGCATGGTGCCTGTCAGAGCGACAGACAAGGTAAGCTGTTTTGAAAAATTTAGGAGAAAATTTCAGCTCATTTTGCACGAGTCCGCACACAAGTTCAGGACACAAGTCACATGCGTCCAGTATTGAACAGTTCGGGCTTGTTGCGTTTTGTAACGAGTCTCAAAATTGGCTGTAAACTGATTCCAATAAAAGTCCCGTCTTCTCTCATTGTCTCGGTTGTGAAGTGAGTGCACACTTGTTTGACGGAGCCAGTTAAATTCCTACGTAAAAACGAGTAATCGTAACACATTTTATTGCATTGTGGGTAAATAATTCTTAGTTGGATGATTGACTTGGAATGGAAACTGATTGCAGAGAAGTAAAACTACTGTTGAAAGAAACATCTTTTGATGGTAATGGTTTCCAATAACGGTTATTCGAGCGTTATGTTGATAAACTCGAATGGTATACATGGTCTTTGTGGTGACAACGAAATCTCCTTTATTGAAGTGCATGATTTCACACGTCCAAAGAATGATAATTTCAAGTATTGAAAACTTTATTTTTTATCGAAAAGGGAAAACAGCATTTGGTATACAATAGTTCCAAAATACATTCCACAAACGAATTATTGGATCAGAGGAAAAGGGTTTTTTAAATCGGAAGAAATTAAACAAACAGATGGTTTGAAGGGAGCAAGATCCGTTAGTTATCTTGGAGCATTTTTGACAAATGTTAAATTAATCCAACTCGTATTTCCCCAGCCTTGGGGGAATTCAGATCGCACAAGTATGTCCATAACCAGCGGCGGTCAAATGGTCATCACAATGAACTCCCGGCTCTTATATTTCGAGTTCGAATCGTGTGGTCGTCACCGGTGCCAGTCACTTCCCCAAGACTAACACCCACCGACTGGCCGAGTAACCGTAACACATTTTATTGCATTGTGGGTAAATAATTCTTAGTTGGATGATTGACTTGGAATGAAAACTGATTGCAGAGAAGTAAAACTACTGTTGAAAGAAACATCTTTTGATGGTGATGGTTTCCAATAACGGTTATTCGAGCGTTATGTTGATAAACTCGAATGGTATACATGGTCTTTGTGGTGACAACGAAATCTCCTTTATTGAAATGTTTTGAGGTGATCCAAATGTGAAAAGTCTTTGGATTCGGCGGGATTCGAACCCACGCATGGTCACCACCCTCGCTTTAGTACCGCGAGTGATCTACCAGCTGAGCTACCAGCCCACGCCGGAGGACCTTCGACTTTCTGCTTATGGATCACAGTATACCCGCCCAAATTACAGTAGCACATGGCATCCACCACAGTGAACTAGCTTGTATTTGACTGCCTACAGCAGGATTTCCCTTTGTACTAACCGGACTCCACCAGTTAAGTGCATTGGGCATGTTTACAATGTATTGATGGTTGGCAGATTTTGATAATGTTTTGCATGCATGATTTCACCCACCGACTGGCCGCGATCCCCCCTCCTGAGACACTGTACGGTTATTACACAATACAAAACGAATTAACTAAAAACAGAAGTAGATAAAAGAAAAGTTCTGAGTTGTCAGTTCAGGTTCTCCAAACAGGTGAAACAGTCTCTCACAACAACACCAACAACACAAAGTGTGAGTGATCCACTGGGGAAACATAACGGTGATTTGCTGATAGTTCTGCGTGGGTTAGTCGCAGCTAACTTCGAGAACGATTACAATGCGGTGCCTAATTGGAAATTATGGCGTAAGTAGTATCTAAAAGTGTCCAGAAAACTAGTCTCGGAAGCATCGTTTCAGTACTGCAATGGATTATTCTAAGAGTAGCATCCATTCTCACTCCTGATAGACAAACTAGATTGTTGTGCAAAAGGAGTACCGGATCGGCACCACCGATAAGCTGTATTAACCGCGAAGCCGGTTGTGTGTCACCGAGAAACTTCATCCAAACGGATAAGTTTCCAACCTAGACCAGAGAAGAGGCATAGAACACAACCACACAGCAGACTCGAGCGTATTCGAAGGAATGACAGTGAACGCATCACTCTTTAAACCACAAAACAAATCCTACCGGAATTCAACTGTCAACAGGACTATCAGTTCACCATATGAATGCCTCCTTGTTTAAGCTTCGTATGTGCTCAATTGCAAGTTGATCTGCAATGGTCGTGTGAACCTTCTGTTGTGATGTGGATATCTGCTTATGAGGAAATGTTCGTTGTGTGGAGCAATCAGATTCAATGTGTGTGGTTTTGTGGTTTGTATTCATGATGTCCTTGTTGGAGTATCGTCTAACCACGCGGGTGAGTGATCATCGGCATCGTGTCTAGCAAGTCAATTCTGATTGTATTTCTTTCGAAGTGGACTTACTGACTGATCCGCTACTCCTTTCTGACTAGGAGCTCGTAAACAACTTGTCCCCTCTTTCCCGTTACCTTTCTCGAAATCCAAGCAGAAGGACGTAGTCTGAAGTCTTTTATACATAAACATTGTCGCCTACACTGAATCCACGTTTGGATCATTGCTATTGAACTTCCAGTTTCCCTAACTGTTGATCCTCTGCTGGCGGTTTAGGAAGTATCATTTCGTACTTGGTCCTTATTTTCGGCCCAATCAAGCATTCGCTACCTGGTACATACCATGGAACATTTTGATTTGAAATGATTCTTTAGTTAAGTAGGAACAGGTTATTGACGTTGTCCAACTCCTCCTTACCTGGGCATATTACATGTCATTTTAGAGTATCAACAAATCGATCCACCGGCCCGTTTGATCGTGGGCGTTATGGTGGATTTCGCATATGTACAATACCATTCATCAAACAAAATCGGGAAAATTTCTTCGATGTTAATTGAGCACCATCATCTGAAACGAGTATCTCCGGGAAATCTAGTGTGCAGAATCGTAAACTAGTTAGTGGTTAGTTATATGATGCTGACCTATGACCACTTTTTGATGTAGAGTACGTCAGAGGTGGGAGGTGGACTTCGCGAACCGGTTCAGCAAAATCAATGTGAACGCGGTTCCATGATTTTGGTGTCAATAGCCATAACAGTGACCCAAATTGTGGTGGTGATTTCGGAAGTGCTGCGCATTGGCTGCACTCTCTGACCAATTTTCAGATGTCTGGTTCATATAAGGCCAATAAATGTAGCTGATCATCAAGCATTTCACTATATTTGACCTCATGAAACTGTCTCACAATATCAGATCTAATTGACTTTGGGCTAACTATTCGTCCTCTGAAAATAGGGTAATCACCCGTGGTCGATAGCCAATCGCGTCGTAGGTAGAGCTCGCAAGTCAATCTTCAGGTGATTTTCTTTGACCACCCGTGCTTCAGAACGACTTTGATTTCACTGATGGCATTGTCAATATTGGTAGATTTCTCGATCGTGTGGGCCGTTGTTGTGGGGTATGGAATAGCGTTTACCTGCTGAACCTCTTTCTCTGTGTCAACAAAAGCGACAACCAATTAGTCATCCGTCTATTTCCTTGATGATATTAATAGAGATAATGCATTGACACGCCCCATCTCCAAGGAGGATTACTGTTGATTGTGGGAATTGTACTCCAACAAAATCCTAGCCCACATTCGTGGATGGTTAGTGGTATGAACCGATATGCACTTCTTGTAGTTAAAAAGCCAAAAGTGGTTTGTGGTCGATTTGGAGGCCGAAACTTTCTCCCTGGATCATTTTGTGAAATTTGTGTATTAAAAAGCTAATGGCCAAACCCTCCTTCTCGATTTGGCTAGAATGACGTTCAGCAGAAGAAAACGACCTGGAAGTTTTTACCTTGGATTCCCGAGAATCATCGGATGATCGATGCAGGATTATTGCTCACGCATCGTAATAAGAAGCATCGGCTGCTACAATAATTTCCATTGATGGATCGTAATGTGCTAACAATAAAGGAGATGACAACATCTTTTTGATTGACTGTAAAGCTAATTGACAGTCGTGTGTCGATTTCCACTAACTAGAAGGGGAAAGTTGTTTGTTGAAAGGATCTCGAAATATAAGCATGTCTGATAAAAACTGATTGTAGTAATTGACCATGCCTAAAACATGATTGAAATGTATGAATGTCAGTGGGTTCTAACATATCGCAAATGAGATTCATTTTTTCTGGGCCCAGATATCTAGCAGTAACATCAACAACAAAACCCGAATACTTGAAACGGTTAGCAAAGAAAGAAAAATTATCCGAGCGAATATGAAAACCATACTGTTTTATGCGGTTTATTGACTTGTTCAGATGGTGCAAATACTCATGAATGTTTGCGATACCAATGGTAACTTGCCATGGAGACTGCGTCAAAATGGTTAGATCAGAGCCTGAATCAAAAGGAGAGACTAGCGAAAAACTGTTCATATTAAGACATACCAGTTTGCTTGTGAATGAGAGTTCAATAGTAAGGAATAGAACAAACTGGAGTTATAAAATATCTCTGCATGACTCGTCGAACGTTTAAGATGGCTCAGTTCTGTCGGAAGTGTTTTTTGAATCCGTAACAGCGTGTTTGTTTGTGTCCTATCATGAGAACAATTACAGATTCGGTTAGCACATAAGGAAAGATTCAAAATAATGTTAGTCCCCATATTTTCAGCATATGGCAAATCGTCTCGATTGGTGATTTTGCTACGAATAAGAAGCCTTTCATTGACATGTAACAACTCGCAACCGACTAATTTCTGTGTACGCCAGTCACTTCACAATCGGTTCTGGATCCACTTTGGTTTGTAATTCTCGGGCTTTCCTCGGTTATGGTCTGATGAGCATGGCCCTGAGAACTTTCCAGCTGAGAATCTACAAGATGGCGTATCTCCGCATCGGACTGTGATTGTAAACCACTTGAAAATTACTAAACATTTAAGCCGATATATTTATAGGTCCTTCCAGACTGAGTTTATTGCATGTGCCATAAAATCCTCCGTTTGTATTGTTTTAACTTGGTGGCACTGCAATCAGATGTGGAATAGAGACGACCATGTGGACAATATTAGCATAAGATACATTGCTGTTTCCGGAAAACGTTATATCGACTGATTCTTGAGGCAAGATGAAGTTGGCTTATCTCTGGTATTTCACTGGACCGTATTTGCGCATAATCAACCTGACTTTGTCGGTGTTTTCCCATGAATCAAAATCCACGCTGAATAAATCCCCAAATCTCAATTGTTAGGCCTGCATTTGTTGTCTGATGCGATAAATATTCGCCCATACTTTTTCCAACCATTCGATGGGTTTGATCTGTGCTTGAATCATTTGCATGATATCAGCCATTTGGTTAGACATGATTCTCCTCGGATGTGAACGCGTGGGTCAGTCCACGTCGCTATCGATAAGTTTCCGACCTAGACTGGAGTGTATCCGAATGAATGATGTGTGCATGCATCCTTCAATGAAACCACAGAACAAATCATACCGGAATTCAAATATCAACAGGACTATCCGTTCACATCCTCTCTAGCTTCTTAATACAAATATCTGCAGATAGTACTCAATTTGAAGGGTGAAGAAAAAAATTTAATTTTTCATTTTTCAATGACTCTTTAGTCGAATATTCTATATTATTCTATATACATATATATATATATATTATATTATTCTATATTACGCAAAGAAGATGAGAGTCCCTAGCACGGATATTGAGAATTTTTAAAAGTTTATGAATTAGGTGCGTAAATTGCAAACGTATCAGCATCGATTGAGGCAACATCATCCGTGAATGAACGGGGATATCAACCGGACTAGAGTGGAAACGCCTACCATTTAAATGCCCAGCTCAGTGAATGCGATTATATGGGCGAAACCAAAAGTTCAGACAACTATGTCTATTGTTTAAAAAAATTAAGGAAAACGAAGACCTACTCCCGTGTGACTGAACAAGAGCTGAACATTTCTTTTGGGTTGGTTTGAGCGGTAATTTTGAGTTCGAAATTCACCGTTGAGAAGAAAAAGTAATCGAGAGAATCTATGGACATATTGATTATGAATTCGGGTGAACTTCAGCAACTGCGTGTTCGCGATTGTTTTTGTGGTAATGAATCGGGCAGATGTGAATGTAATATCACCCATAAGGTTCGTTTTCTCCTCCATATTACACAATGAAATCACTGTCGACATTCTTCATTCGTTCACGTGTTGCACACACCAGCCAAGACGTTTTCACATACAATTCTTACGTATAAATACGGCCCCAGCTAGGCACAGATTAGCATGTGTGGTGTGCGTAGATAGGCAAGAGTGTTTTACATGCGTCCATACGTTTTTCTCCTCTCTTCTGTGCACTGTTAACAACTGATTTTTCGTTTAGTCATTTGACTAATCTATTAGTTGCAAACGTTACTATTTTTCTTCAAATGTAAAATATCTAGTCAAAGATTGTTAGGTTTCAGGACAAACATTTGGAAAAATATGGAGATTTCCAGAGAGTCTCGAGGTTTCTATACTTTCTCTCAAATAAACTACTACGGTTTATTGCTAGCATGCCTACCAGCGGTGGTCAAACAGTCGACATAGTGGGCTCTCAAAACTACAGTCTAAGGTTCGAATTCTGCTCTCGCCACCGGGAACATTCACCAGTTGATAGGCTCTTCCCGATATGTTGTGCCAACATAACACACTAAAAGGAAATGAATAAAAGCATAAAGATAAGACGAAAGTTGCTAACATATATTTGCAACTTTGAAGTAGGTATGTAGAATAGGCTAGCCACGTCGAGCTTCCGATCCGAGTTCCTAATAGTTCAGAATAACATAAGATGCGAGCATAGTCTACGAGAAAACTGACCAGTTTCTAGTGAGTCATTTCGGCTGTTTGTTCACAGATCATCTCAATAATTCGTTCAGTTGGTTACGATAGACATTCGCCGTAATCGGATAAAGACTGAAGAACGAGAGTGACACTTTTGATGGTTCAATGTGAATTCGGCACGATCGAGCTATTATTCGGAAATCAGCGTTGCACCATGCGTTTGTTAAAATATCTTTGTTTGTAGACTTCTCTTTCCCAATGGTCTATGTTGCACCAAGACCGAGCGAGTATCTTAAGCGAACATATTCCTGAGATATCTAGTGGTTTAGACAGTAAATCGTTCATGGATAAAATGGAATTGACACGAGTGTATAATGTGCCTGGAAATAATCTATAATACTGAGTAAAATACTGTGGTTTGAGACGGAACAACCTGTTGATAGTCTGTCTGAATGATAATCCGAAAGACTCAAAATCCATCATCTTCGATTTGAGTTGCTGCTGGGGATCTTTGGATATTCATTGTTCATGAATTCGAACAAACTAGGTGAAATGGTTCCAGAGTACTTTAATGGTATTCTGCAGTCAGTGAACCTATGGTACAGTGTGATTAGTGATTTTATGAAACAAGGTTTTAAAATCCACAACTAATACTGTCGGCTCTGAACTATCCGGCATATAGTACTAGTGATCTTCATTAAAAATCCAATTTCAGACGGTTTCAACTTTACTCAACTTTTGTTCTTAGAGCTTGCAATTGTTGAAAAATAACGAATTTTCGAATAAGACCAGATACGGGCTGGCTAAAACATCACCAGAATGTCTCGCAACGTTTCCAGCTGTTTGGACTGTCTCAGTTCTACAACCGGTCGTACATTTAAAAAAATAATACGACTTTTCGCATTATTCACTTTTTCATCGAAATTTCTCCGGAATTGTAGTTCAAAAGTTGCTGATGAACACAAATCTGCGCTTTGAATGATGAAGGGGCTGATTATTTATAGAAACAAAACAAAAAGAATTAAGTGTAAGTATGAGAGTCACAAACTCCCATACTCTGAATTCGAAATGATCGGGCTTTTCTCACTTAACAACATAAGATGGGCTAATTTCGTTTTCCAAATTTCCTCTTCATGAAAAATAAAATGAGTGCATTTGTTGTCTAAGCTATTGTTGTGCAATTTCTCAGACTCTCATTTAGAAAACCAAGCTTCACCTTTGGGAATAAATGTTATCTGTTTCTTAGGCAACGCATTTATTGCTTTTCACTTTCATAGTTCGTAGGTCATTTCGATCCAGCATCATACTACTACTGGGCCAATCAGTAACAAGAGAATATGAACCATTTCTTCCAGTTGATAATTGCAATTTTGCTCGTATTGCAATAATTAGGCTGTCTCGTTTTTTGTTACGCAGACGTATATGATTGTGGAAATCGAAAGCCAGTCACCTGTGTGATGGGATAACTGACTAGATAATGTTTCGGAAAATTTTTCCGGGAAATTCGAGTCTTTAACTCAGTTTGACTTCACGATATAGGATCTTCAATATGCTGACGGCGTCAAGAACTTAGATTTCTACTGTCGTTATTAGCCAAGAAATAAAACTAAGGAGATGAGTACATATGTCCATTCCTTATTACCATAATGTGAAAAGTGTGTCACATCCACCAGTTTGGTTGCGTCAGTTTGATTTTATCGTCCGTGTCGATCGGGGTTACTGAGAGCACCAATTGGATCTAAAATTAAACCTTGAGGTCGCCATCTGAGGTGGCCTTTAGATAACACACCTGAAATAAGAAAATCTCTTGCTCCAACTTGCAGAAGTTTGGTTTTTAGCCGTAAACTCGCGATACACGATAGATTTTCAATCAATGAAAAATGAAATGAAAAGTCCAAGAGTGAAAATTATTCGAAGTTCATTCTCGTTCAGGGAAAATCGCTCAACCAATTTACAAACCAACCAAACAAGTTGTTACGGATTCAAAAAACACTTCCGACAGAACTGGGCCATCTTAAACGTTCGACGAGTCATGCAGAGCTATTTTATAACTCCAGTTTGTTCTATTCCTTACTACCGAACTCTCAGTCAGAAGCAAACTTGTATGTCTTAATATGAACAGTTTTCCGCTAGTCTCTCCTTTTGATTCAGGCTCTGATCTAACCATTTTGACGCAGTCTCCATGGCAAGTTATAGGCTGTCCGACTCTCCAATCAACAAGCAACCTGGCATACAATGTTTCAGGTAACTAAATAGTTATCACGGAACAGTAAATTGTGACTGTAATTTTCATGGCAAAAGAGTTTCCACACCGGCATGTATTGTTAATGATTGCTCCCGTAATCTGATTGACATACAGTGGCACTGTGAGACACAAACACTAACAACTTTTGTCATTCTAACAGCAACGATGTGAATAATATTTTATTAATCAGAGTTAAAACATAATGTCCTCGAACAAAATGGGAATATAACTGAACTGATTGTCAAATTACAAACGGAATATAACACAGTTTTCATTGACACTTTGGGATAATTCACCAGAACACAACGCAACATGGTACCTGAAAAAGGAGGCTGAAGCTATATTTCGACCGAAGAGACCAGTCCCATATGCGGTCGGTGAACAGATTAGCAAATAGTGAACGCGCATGTAGGAGGCTGGTGTTATTCACCTAGTGAACTACTCAGATTGGGCAGCATCGATTGTAGTAGTGAGGAGACCAATCGGCACAGTGTGCGTTTGCGCCAAATTCTCAACGGGTTTATATGATGCTTTGGAGACACATCAGTATCTTCTACTCGTTCCTGAGGATCTTTCCGCTGAATTAAACGGAGAAGCATATTTCCCAAGATCGACTTCTCAAATGCTTATTTGTAGGTAGAAGTCGATTAGGAATGAAAGCAATTATTGATCATAAATACACGCAAGCCGCTGTACAGATATAACATACTACCGTTCGGCGTCGAGTGTGCATTTGCCATATTTCAGTAGATTATGGACACGATGATTTCGGAGTTGGCACTCGCAAGAGCTTATATGGATAACGGTACCATTGGTATCGCAAACATTCATGAGCATTTGCACCATCTGAACAAGTCAATAAACCGCATAAAACAGTATGGTTTTCATATTCGCTCGGATAATTTTTCTTTCTTTGCTAACCGTTTCAAGTATTCGGGTTTTGTTGTTGATGTTACTGCTAGATATCTGGGCCCAGAAAAAATGAATCTCATTTGCGATATGTTAGAACCCACTGACATTCATACATTTCAATCATGTTTTAGGCATGGTCAATTACTACAATCAGTTTTTATCAGACATGCTTATATTTCGAGATCCTTTCAACAAACAACTTTCCCCTTCTAGTTAGTGGAAATCGACACACGACTGTCAATTAGCTTTACAGTCAATCAAAAAGATGTTGTCATCTCCTTTATTGTTAGCACATTACGATCCATCAATGGAAATTATTGTAGCAGCCGATGCTTCTTATTACGATGCGTGAGCAATAATCCTGCATCGATCATCCGATGATTCTCGGGAATCCAAGGTAAAAACTTCCAGGTCGTTTTCTTCTGCTGAACGTCATTCTAGCCAAATCGAGAAGGAGGGTTTGGCCATTAGCTTTTTAATACACAAATTTCACAAAATGATCCAGGGAGAAAGTTTCGGCCTCCAAATCGACCACAAACCACTTTTGGCTTTTTAACTACAAGAAGTGCATATCGGTTCATACCACTAACCATCCACGAATGTGGGCTAGGATTTTGTTGGAGTACAATTCCCACAATCAACAGTAATCCTCCTTGGAGATGGGGCGTGTCAATGCATTATCTCTATTAATATCATCAAGGAAATAGACGGATGACTAATTGGTTGTCGCTTTTGTTGACACAGAGAAAGAGGTTCAGCAGGTAAACGCTATTCCATACCCCACAACAACGGCCCACACGATCGAGAAATCTACCAATATTGACAATGCCATCAGTGAAATCAAAGTCGTTCTGAAGCACGGGTGGTCAAAGAAAATCACCTGAAGATTGACTTGCGAGCTCTACCTACGACGCGATTGGCTATCGACCACGGGTGATTACCCTATTTTCAGAGGACGAATAGTTAGCCCAAAGTCAATTAGATCTGATATTGTGAGACAGTTTCATGAGGTCAAATATAGTGAAATGCTTGATGATCAGCTACATTTATTGGCCTTATATGAACCAGACATCTGAAAATTGGTCAGAGAGTGCAGCCAATGCGCAGCACTTCCGAAATCACCACCACAATTTGGGTCACTGTTATGGCTATTGACACCAAAATCATGGAACCGCGTTCACATTGATTTTGCTGAACCGGTTCGCGAAGTCCACCTCCCACCTCTGACGTACTCTACATCAAAAAGTGGTCATAGGTCAGCATCATATAACTAACCACTAACTAGTTTACGATTCTGCACACTAGATTTCCCGGAGATACTCGTTTCAGATGATGGTGCTCAATTAACATCGAAGAAATTTTCCCGATTTTGTTTGATGAATGGTATTGTACATATGCGAAATCCACCATAACGCCCACGATCAAACGGGCCGGTGGATCGATTTGTTGATACTCTAAAATGACATGTAATATGCCCAGGTAAGGAGGAGTTGGACAACGTCAATAACCTGTTCCTACTTAACTAAAGAATCATTTCAAATCAAAATGTTCCATGGTATGTACCAGGTAGCGAATGCTTGATTGGGCCGAAAATAAGGACCAAGTACGAAATGATACTTCCTAAACCGCCAGCAGAGGATCAACAGTTAGGGAAACTGGAAGTTCAATAGCAATGATCCAAACGTGGATTCAGTGTAGGCGACAATGTTTATGTATAAAAGACTTCAGACTACGTCCTTCTGCTTGGATTTCGAGAAAGGTAACGGGAAAGAGGGGACAAGTTGTTTACGAGCTCCTAGTCAGAAAGGAGTAGCGGATCAGTCAGTAAGTCCACTTCGAAAGAAATACAATCAGAATTGACTTGCTAGACACGATGCCGATGATCACTCACCCGCGTGGTTAGACGATACTCCAACAAGGACATCATGAATACAAACCACAAAACCACACACATTGAATCTGATTGCTCCACACAACGAACATTTCCTCATAAGCAGATATCCACATCACAACAGAAGGTTCACACGACCATTGCAGATCAACTTGCAATTGAGCACATACGAAGCTTAAACAAGGAGGCATTCATATGGTTGAATTCCGGTAGGATTTGTTTTGTGATTTAAAGAGTGATGCGTTCACTGTCATTCCTTCGAATACGCTCGAGTCTGCTGTGTGGTTGTGTTCTATGCCTCTTCTCTGGTCTAGGTTGGAAACTTATCCGTTTGGATGAAGTTTCTCGGTGACACACAACCGGCTTCGCGGTTAATACAGCTTATCGGTGGTGCCGATCCGGTACTCCTTTTGCACAACAATCTAGTTTGTCTATCAGGAGTGAGAATGGATGCTACTCTTAGAATAATCCATTGCAGTACTGAAACGATGCTTCCGAGACTAGTTTTCTGGACACTTTTAGATACTACTTACGCCATAATTTCCAATTAGGCACCGCATTGTAATCGTTCTCGAAGTTAGCTGCGACTAACCCACGCAGAACTATCAGCAAATCACCGTTATGGTTCCCCAGTGGATCACTCACACTTTGTGTTGTTGGTGTTGTTGTGAGAGACTGTTTCACCTGTTTGGAGAACCTATACTGACAACTCAGAACTTTTCTTTTATCTACTTCTGTTTTTGGTTAATTCGTTTTGTATTGTGTAATAACCGTACAGTGTTTCAGGAGGGGGGATCGCGGCCAGTCGGTGGGTGTTAGTCTTGGGGAAGTGACTGGCACCGGTGACGACCACACGATTCGAACTCGAAATATAAGAGCCGGAAGTTCATTGTGATGACCGTTTGACCGCCGCTGGTTATGGACATACTTATGCGATCTGAATTCCCCCAAGGCTGGGGAAATACGAGTTGGATTAATTTAACATTTGTCAAAAATGCTCCAAGATAACTAACGGATCTTGCTCCCTTCAAACCATCTGTTTGTTTAATTTCCTCCAATTTAAAAAACCCTTTTCCTCTGATCCAATAATTCGTTTGTGGAATGTATTTTGGAACTATTGTATACCAAATGCTGTTTTCCCTTTTCGACAAAAAATCAAGTTTTCAATACTTGAAATTATCATTCTTTGGATGTGTGAAATCATGCACTTCAATAAAGGAGATTTCGTTGCCACCACAAAGACCATGTATACCATTCGAGTTTATCAACATAACGCCCGAATAACCGTTATTGGAAACCATTACCATCAAAAGATGTTTCTTTCAACAGTAGTTTTACTTCTCTGCAATCAGTTTCCATTCCAAGTCAATCATCCAACTAAGAGTTATTTACCCACAATGCAATAAAATGTGTTACGATTACTCGTTTTTACGTAGGAATTTAACTGGCTCCGTCAAACAAGTGTGCACTCACTTCACAACCGAGACAATGAGAGAAGACGGGACTTTTATTGGAATCAGTTTACAGCCAATTTTGAGACTCGTTACAAAACGCAACAAGCCCGAACTGTTCAATACTGGACGCATGTGACTTGTGTCCTGAACTTGTGTGCGGACTCGTGCAAAATGAGCTGAAATTTTCTCCTAAATTTTTCAAAACAGCTTACCTTGTCTGTCGCTCTGACAGGCACCATGCATGCATGTGTGCGTGTGCGCGCACACACTGGAACACCGGCTTGGACACATTCACAGAAGCACACCTTCTGTAACAATGTCCCTTTCGATCTCGGTGGCCCAAGCTATCTCCTAGCTGTCCGTGAAGTTTCCAATTCCCCATGTACCGAGTAGCACAACAGCAACAACAACAATAACAACAACGGCAGCAGCAACAATCCGGACGTGGTTCTCAATTAGCTTGACATAATGGATTACCACACAGCTACGGACAAATCAGCATTTTTTTATTTATTTTCGTCCACTGCTATATGTGTATGTGCATGTTCCACGTCCATCGATCTGTAGTAAAGACGAACTGTCTATGAATAGTGTGCCGTGTACAGACCGTCAAACAAAGTGGTCTCAAAAGCAGCTCTCACACCAGCTCAACACATGAGAACGCCAACATGAAATGATGTCACAAATTCATGTCATGTAGTTTATTGCTAGACGTATGCAAATCAGTTTAACTGCGAGTATACGTCAACGCCACGTGTTCCGAAAGCGGGGAAAATTTGTGGGAGAGAATTGGGAATATTTGAGGGGTCAAATCACAGATTCCTAGGGATATTGAGCAATTCCTATGTGAGTTTCAGTGCATTTCCGTGGATGAGTATACGACAAGAATAGAATACCCCAATAGGCCATTTTAACTTCTAATTGGTCAGAGGCATTTGTATTTCAGGTTCGATGGGCAGATATAGAATCGCAATCTACTGCTCAATGATGGTCATATGCTTAAATATGTGGGGTTATATATTGGGGCGAGATCTTCACTATATCCCAAACAGATCTTGATGCTCTTTCGCATTCTGAAAATTGAGTGTGGAATGAGTAAAAATAGAAAATGCGCAGACATTGATGGGACAGAATGAAAGAACTGTCATGTTTGGTGATGCACTGTTGTGGGGATTGATGGTGAGGTTGAAACGAATAAAGATCGTCTCAGGGGACTTTTCACACGTCAACGTTACACTTCGTGGTTCTATTTTGAATGTTCGCTTTGATCGCGACACTGAATTCGGTTCTTGACTTGTGTTGTCCGATGGATGCTGTATTTATTAGTAGTGGTAGAATAGATTTTCCGCTGTTAAAAGCTCTCGGGGGGTAGCAGAAACAAGGCGATAAGCTATTTGACTAGGTTTCTATGAAACATCACTCTACCTGGATCAAACAAGAGATGCAACGATTGAATGCCACATTTTTCCACCTGTTTTTTCGTATAGCAAATGGCAAACTTCTTTGACACGAAGCCAGAATTCTATGCGAACAGCGAGCCCGGTTAAGAAACTGCAGTGTAGATGCCTAATACCTGAGCACCGTGTTTATCCATCCGTCCACGGACATCATACCATCCGATAATTGTTATTTTCTCTCACAAATAACGTCATTTCCCCCAGAAGAATTACTCACGTTGCCTTGAACTTCAAAAGTGGGCTCTGCTTTGAAAGCAAATGGCTCATCTCTCACTCATCTCACATTTTGATTGTGTTCACTATCCGAAAAGATATCCTCCCTCATCAATGAGTTCGTTGATGTCGACAATATTCCAACCTGTTTGTAAACCTTTAACATCGATGTCTATTCCTAAGCACTCTACACCTAACATTCCACCATAATGCTTTTATCCAATTTCCATCAACTCCTCCGCACTCATGCTAGCCTGACGCGCTACCCTCAGTCGATTGTGAACCTCTTTTGTTGTTTCCATTGACCCAAGTCAGTATGCACTAAAATTGTCAACCGATGCAATCCGAAATCATTTGTTTAATTTCAGGTTGCACAAGATATTCCGTAGCCATTTTTCTGTATCTTCCATGACCGATCCTCTGTTTCTGACCCTGTTCTCATCCTGTCTCACTTTCTATATCATGAAAGCCGCAGTTTATAGGCTATACTGCCTCTTAACTTTCATGGTTAAAGGACCACTTTTCGAATAAAAGCGAAAATACAAAAAGCTTGAAACTAGTTTGTCGAGCATCTTCATCAACAACTCTGGTGCTACTCTTTCACTTCTTATATTTACTACATATATTAGACAGCAATCAACTACATAACCTGCATGACATTTCAATTGGTACTCCACCAGACCATCTCTAATCCACTAGAGTTTACCTCTTTTTCTGTGAACTCTCGCGGTACTCAAAACTTCTCATACCATTCTGGTCTTCATCTAAACACTTTCAAATGTTTCCTATGTAGCTTCTCCCATTCTCGTCCCGTCTACACCAAATAACAATTGGTCATCAATTGTCCCCAATTCCCGATCTGACTTGATGAGATTCGTGGGCGTTACAGTCAACACCCATTCACAGTAGTTTTTCCATATTCTGGACTGTGCAAATTAGCTGTGTAAACACATTCATAGGCTGAGTTAGCTTGGTGCAAGGCTAGCCGTCGTTTTATTTCATCTGTTCATCAATCTATTCTCCCAATCTTACTCTGCTACGTTCCCGTATTCCTTCCTATTCTAACTCCGAAAGTTGGCCTCATATTGAATTGATATTTAGCCATTATCAATCTTCTTTCTTTCATTTCATAGGATTTCTTATCTCAAAAGATAGCGATTTGCACATTACAACTTGCAAAATATTCGCCATGAAGATTCCTGTGGAACCCAAGCATCCCCTGTATCATGATTTATCTTCATCAAGCTCAAATCCCTCTACATGTTCTGCATTTAAACTTATCCTCTCTCACATAGATATCTATCGCAAGTCTACAGTGCACTCACCACCCATCATGTGTTCTGTTTGATAAGGTGGAAGTCCCAGTCGAACGTTGCATGAATGCCGTTGGCTGAACCAGTATTTCCTATATTATTCATCCTGCTCATTTCAAGGTGACCACAATCAGCTCCTCTTCTCGATGACTGAAATGTGAGTTTTGTAACTCACAGAAGTCATCAATATGATAAAATATGGTCCGTTGACGTTTGGATTATCGCGGTTCGATTGTAAACCATTCTTGAGAAGATAGGTACCAGAAGTAAGTGAAACCTCCTTTGACGTCCATGATTTCCAACAACGCTGTTTAACTGAACATAACATCAAGCGCTTATGTAGAACATATCACGTGACGTATCGTTGTTTCAGTATCCTCCAAACCGATTTCGAATGTAATAACTTCAGATATTTTGTTATTTGCCTATTCTCGTTTTCCAACATTTGGCAAACCTCTCATTTCTGTATCAACGCAAAATGTTGGTGTTGATGACCGGTGGCTCTGGAAGATCTCATTCCCTGAACTCAGCGTTTGGAAGACATGTGTTTCACAAACACTTTGGAAGATATCACCTCAACTGGTAATGAGCAGCTTGGTACCTTGCATCCGAGCTCCACAAGTGGGAGTTAATTTGCCTTGTTTTGTGTTAGTTTTGGGGGTTGAACTGTGCACCAAAGCAATAGTGTGTAATTTTTATCATTCAGTTACAGAATGTTTCCTCATACAGATTTAACGCCAGTCGCCCAATACGACTAGTTTGCTTGAGCAATTTGTCAACCTTCCTCCTATTTATCTCTAGAAACTATCGTCCTCTGAGTGGACATGAAACCAGTATGAGAGATTCTCAGTCCCACAGTTCGGGATGATAATTTACTAGGTGTTGTAACTTTATTTATCCACCAGCTTTCTTTTTGGTTTATTATACTGCTCTAAATTGTGATTGGACTTTAGAAGAATGTTTTCGCCTGTACAAATTCATCATCATCCTACGGAATACTACTTCAATGGTTTGAACTGTGCGAAAATTACTTGATATTTAGGTGCTACACCAACGGGCTCAGAATCAACCTGATTACACTTGTAGTTGAAATCACCTGTTACTAAGTCTTTACTATTGATGAGAACGATTGATGCACTCCTCATTGAATAGTGACATGCCGATACTGCATATTATGTCATTCCACAATACAAGTCATATAATCCAGCGTCATCCAAAGCTATCAATTTTACGACCCAATCAAAACTACATAGCTTCCTCTGCTTTCCCAAGTGGAGTTTCCAACTTGTTGGAAAGTTTAAATCTATTCGAACAACTTTTGAAAGAATGTGTTAAATCACCATGTTCCGCTGTTTTGTGGAATACGATATATATGGATTTGGTGATTAGTGGAAGACATTCATCCTCTAGTAGAGGTTTGAATTGTTGGTTGACTGAAGTATTAAGTCCGATAATACGAGTATTCCAGGAAGATGTACTAGCCCAAATTGAAGGGCTAATTACGACTATCACTTGCTTAGCATCGATAAACAGAAGTCGCCAAATGGCAACCTTATCCAACTCGACAAAATCACTGGGTGTATCCATGTGGATTCGGATCAGATATGAGGCTGAATATTCGAAACTGGTGGATAAGCACTTTGAGGTTATTCATGTTTTTCGATGGCATGCGCTAAATTTCTCACCATCTCACCTTCTATTTCGCACACGTGGTCTTGTGAATTCTCATCTAGGCACATGACGTTTCGATGAGGTTTGTTTTGACGAGGTCACAAAGCCATCCCCATCTGCCATTCGATTTGACTTAGACCTGAACGTCACCTTGAGTGACCCCGTCCTCTTCCCACGGAGTCGTATCCTACTGGCAAATGGTCCAGCTATTGAGTCGGTGGGCGGTCATCTCCGTGTTCTCGATTGTAGACGCGTAGACAGTACAGAAAAACATCTGGTCCCAATAATTGGCTCCATTTGCTAGATCATACCGGTGTGATGATAGCAATCCCGCTTTCGCAACGCCTTGGAGATCCGTCAGGTTCTACCTTCTCAGGTTAGTCTCAGTTTTAGCGAGATGAATTCGTTTACTCATCAAGTCAAGCATGATAAGACCTGGTCGTGAGAGCACATCTTCACGGTGTTGACAACTCACGCATATGGGCAACCACTGAAATGGGAGGGGAGGATAGATGGAGAGACAGTAGCGTTTATTCCCATGTGAGCATTTCACAGTCTGATTCGATGGTCCAGGAGAAGGGTGTGTAAGTGGACAAACCAAGCCCGGGGAACGCCGGGGAGTGGGTTAGGCTATCCAGAAAGGATGTGTAAGTGATACTGAGTACTCCGTACATCCTACTCAACGAAAGGGGACTTTGAAAAGACAGGGGGAAGGGACATCAGTTTGTAGTAGCATCTACTAACGACTATGTGATGAGGAGCATCAGCTTAAGTTGCGTGAATCGAGTCGAATAGAGTCTACCGTATGTTGAGACCAAAAGGCCATTGCGCAGCATTGCACAAGACATGTCAACAGAATTACGCACCAACGATTCTCAATGGTACGCGAGAATAACTGGAGAATGTTGCAATTTGGAACCTCCGGGTTGTCTAAAGCATCGGCGAATTCGCGATATCACGATGGAACAAAAGTTTGTCCGATCGCCTGGCCGAATTTTGCTTTCACTTAAGAATGACATAGTGGTGAGAAAATGATTGTGAATAGGCTCCATTGCAATGCGAATTCCAAAGGATTATTCCTATTCACAATTCCCTCTCAGCAAGAACACTATTGTTTAAAAACGCTGAGAAAACACACAATGTAGACTCAAGCCTTATAATCCGCTGCTGATGAAAGAGCAGTGCAAAACTGAAGTGAAACCGATAAGGTTGTTTAGAGGTTCTTCGTATTGCAGGGTTGTAGCATTCTATCTTCCTTGTCTGTTAATACTACTATTATTATTACTATTGTTCCACTTCGCTTGTTTTTTCTCATGATCGATTTCATGGTGGTAAAATGTTTGACTCACAACCATTAATCGTTTGTTCGAGTCCCAAGTGGGGCTCGGTTGATATGCCCCACGAATGATCCCAAACATGACAGATGGACCAGATCTAGAATGCTCTCATGGTTTTCGTGTGTAAGTTTATCGTTGATGCTGTACACTGAACCTTTCTTCTCCATTTAAAGTATTCTACTGCTCACAGCGATCAATTGAATATTGCGTTAGCTGTAACCTGGCCAATTAACGTAACAACGGTATTTTGACCAGATATATTTTCAATGAACGTCAACCCATTGTCCCTTCCAAATATGGGCTACAACTGTTTTGGATCTGACAATTGCTGAATCGAAGCAGAGCTATCACAGTATACCAGTTAATCTACCAAGTCCAAGCCACGGGAAAATTACTGTAACCTGTATTGAGAAAATGAAGAAACTTTTGCTCTTCTCATATCCTATCTCTAATACATTCACACATTGTTATGTTGTGTGTAATATTGTGATTGCGTGTGACACGTGAAACAACCAATTATGTACTTCCGATTAAAGTCATTGTTGTACGGGTCCGGTCGAAGTTTGAGTGAAAGATGTGATTCTTTGTTATGAGCTATACTTTCGTAATTTTCTCACACAATATCAAACAAACGGTTGGTAATGTGGAATTTTCGATAACTGAATACTGTTCACATTAGCTGTGTATTATTCTGTGTGAATTTGGATTTGAGTGACCTTGGTTAACACGATCAATTCGACTGATGCTTGACGAGCAACATCCAAGGAATGATCAACTGTGAATAATTTGTAGAGTCATGAAAGTAAAATACATTGCAGGTTGTTTCCGTCAAGGAGGCTTGTTCTAGGAGCAAGTTATTCTGTGGAAATATCGATTATATTTCACTTGGTAAAATAAGCGAACGAAATACAAACGTATTTAGAAAACACTGTGTCATCATCTGGCATTTGATCGGCAATTTTGTGGTTGGTGTTAGGTTCGAGATAGAAGAAGCTATGGAATTGTTTTTGTGACATACAAGTGCTACTGTTTCCCTGTGAATGGAGGTAGGAGGTGAGGTTATATGTGTTCGATCTACGAAACACAAAAAGAAGGAAGCTCCATAAGCCAACGACTCAGTAAGTGCATTAACAGGATCCTGCACTTGCATTAATCGAACACCAGTACGGCTCACTACACTGGAATTATATGGCCTTGAATCCAAAGTGGTATGAACACGGTCCGTTAGGTCTCCAGTTTGTTTTCTCGATGACGGAGATAGGCACATTCAAGACAGTACATTTTCGCGGCGCTAGTAAGCAAGAGGGTGACACCGTCAAGATGACACATTTTGTACGTTTTTCTGTGAAGTTGTTAGCTACGAAACTTTCTGTAAACATTTATCCAGAGAAAGTCTTTTTATGGTAATTCTAACGCACCTTTCCAAAGAAGGATGTGGCATAGTTAGCTATTTTTCCAGTTGACCAATCAAAAGCCAGCGCTGTACGCCTAGTTATAATCGATACTTGCAACAATTGCAAAGAAATTCATATTTCATCTGATTCGTTTTGGCTTCCAATTTGGAGGTACACAAAACATTATTCATGATTAAAAACTCTAGAAAATAATGCATTCCCGTGATCTGTAGGTTTCAAAAATTATTACATCTGTTGATCTGAGTAGGAATAAATAATGACCATCCAATTAAAACAGTTGCCTCTTGAAAGCATTGACTTGAGTATGACGGTGAGCTCTTTACTGTGGGCGAGATTGAATGAGGCACTTTTCTAAACTAACACAGAAAGTGTGTATCAAGCTGTAACACCTATTGTCGAGGACATATTAATTCCAATAACTGAAATTTCGTTTGACTTTCAACAATGCCCATAGAATGGTTTCGCGTGCAGCTTCGACGATCCTGAATTCACTACCAAATATCCATCGGTAAATAGAATAAATAGTTCGTCTATATATTCAAAACCATGAGTAATGTTTATTCAACGAGAATCAACACGTATTCGAACTCACTATGTATTCATTGTTTTGTGACTCTCGCGCGTCAGGTTCAAGACTGATCGGTCTGTATGTTGATGTCTTACCTCATGCCGAACACAGCCTGACATGGCGAGTGGATGAAATATCGTGTTTCCTCTATTATTATATTATTATTACTATATGTGAGGTATCAACTGACACATTGCCAAAAGACGGCCGAGTTCCGTCAGCGGACGTCATGATTCTTCAGCGAGCAGCCAATTCGTCTTCTTCTATCCTGAATCGAGGACCAGATTGAAGTCCACGAAGCGAAGGGAAGGCCAATCAAATGGTTACTGTTGCCTGAACCGAATCAGCCCATTGTGTTTGTAACCAGACTAATTACAGAAGGGAACTGGTTGTCTGGAACAGGTTGACCAATAAGTTTACGGGCCAGGAGTTGGCTATGACCATCACGCATCGCATATAGGCTGTCGTTTTTGGTACTAATAAATCCAGATGGATTGAGGGCAGAGAATTCTTATCACTCGAGCTAGTGAGATAGAACAAAACGGTCAGTAATATTAATATTATCACCACTTGCTTGCATATCAGTGCTGTGAAAGGGCAACCCTCATTGTCTCAACGGCTTACTGCACTACCAAACAACTGACAGCCTTATACTGAGACTTGCACTCGAGTCACACATGGGGGCCCAATGGGTCAGGTGTGGTGACGAGTTTGGGTGACCACAGCCTCCCACTACAGAGATCGATGGTGGTGGGATTCGAACCTCTGACCTTAAAGGTAGTAGGTAGACGCACTAAACCAATCGACTAATACTTGTCTAGTATTGTTGTGAAGTGAGCTTTCGGGGCAAGCTAGTACGAACAGGTTCACTGTCAGTGTATGGGACTCATTCTCATAGTTCGTGTCCGAGCTGAAAGTCGGCGAGTCTACATTCTTCACTGTTTTTCAACACAACCGATGAAACCGACTAGTGAATTGATCGTTGAAAGTGGATGATGCAGGTTTGTATGAGCAATGAAATGTACTACAGAAGTTGAATTTATTGTGATGTCAAATTTCCGACCTAGATGATATCAGACCCATTATGCTTGTAAACAGTGCAGAATATTCCATCTAGCATGAGTTTCTTAAACAAAGACGGTCAGAAACTGTTAAGAGAGCATTTGAAAACATCATTCAAAAATGGATTTAAAGTTTGGGGGATCCATTGGTAATTCAGAATGGTTGGTTCATTAGCAGCGCATAAAATATTCCAGGAGTGTATCTCTCATATTTCAAGCTTCACTCCGTAAATCCACATTGACAGTTGACTAGGCTGATAGGCAGTGATCAACTGGTGGTTTGAATTTAGTTGCCAATTTATTTCAATTCATACAATGGAAGATGTTTGAATGTATAAACAATTGTAATGGCGTAATTCATATGCTGATCAGAATCCGCGTTTCCCTGTTCGATATCTGCCTCTTACAGTTTCATACAATTTCCATTGAACTCGTCTCTTCACTTCATCAGCAGTAGAAAGATCTTTACCGATGATAGGACTCCCAGAAGGCCTATCACATCGTTTCTGTTATTTTGTTATTCAGAAACATTAGAACCCTCATAACGCCACTCTCCGTTGCTTTAGTGAATATAATCTGAACTCCAGTCGCCTGCCATAACCGGATCAGCGAGACCGGTGGTACGGTAAGCAGAACAGAAATTTCGTGCCGTCAAAAACTACTTTCACTTTTCGCCCACCCGAATGCCCCAAATGAGTAATTACTGGACTGATTTGAAACTCATATGAGGACTCGAGGTAGGAATCTAGTCGAATTTCTGCATCACCATAACGCTATCAGATGAGATTTGTGGTTGCATCAAGATGGGAAGGCGATTCTTTCGACTTCGACTTTCATGGCAGAATCTGTACTGAACGTACCCAAACAACAGCGAAGTCTTCAATTCGATCTGGACTCGAGTAGTGAGTAGTGAATATGACCAGTTACTCGATTTATTTTCAAAGAAGATTATGAGCAATTTGGGTGGAAAACTTGTCCATGGTGTCAAACACTGTCAACAACGAAGCAAATGACACTTCCGTCTTATTTGAAAGCAAGTACCATGAGAGAAATACGATAGGACAAAACTATTGATGGATTGTGTTGAAGCGGTGTTGTTGTACGATCTGAACATCTCTCTCTCTCTAGGTTCTTCTTTTCAAAAATTTGTTTGTGATTACTTCGAGATCAGTGGGTCAACACAAACCGGAATATGGATCAATAATACTCGTGATGTTCAACATTCGTTCAACTTCATCCACGAAATTGCCAATAATTTTCAGTGAACTCTGCTGTAATGGAATTTAATATAACAACTTGATCACAGATGTCTAGAAAATTTCTGTTTTTCACTTCACTAGATCAAACCTTCGGATGAGGAAAAGGTATCAAACCCGAAGGGCTATAGCGAACAGCTGGTGCACGAATTTGACATTTTTCTGTCTTTATCTTTTCTGGTCCCACTTGGTGAATTACAGACGACGCCTTCATCAATACTGCTAGCCAAGCGATCTGATCACAGTTTGGATCCTCTCCACATGGTGTGCGTGCCTGTGTGTGTGTGTGTGTGTGTGTGTGTGTGTTTGTATCTGTGCTTCAATGTGCTCTTTTATGGTGGTGAAAACGCCTCGCACTTTCTTGTAGAAACGCGTCTATATGGTGGCATCTCGATTTTCCCTGTCCCCGCATCACTCCTCTTCTACGCACTGTTCACTATTCTACTCGAAGCACTCTCTTTCTCTCAAATTGCTCACAAACTGACATCGTCTGCTTTTTGATTCCCTCGGGAATGTTCTCAAAGTTTTACCCACCGTACATGCCTCAGGTGGCCCCCATATCACCTACCCACCCACCATTCACCCACGGACCGATCAAATAAACAATGCCAGCACAACTCGGCTGTGTTTGCGAGCTCTTGTGGATGTTTGGGTGTGACGGCGGACTCATTGAAGCCTCTCGATTTTAGCTCGCGGGCGACTCGGTCTGCTGACTAACGGATAACTTGTCGCGGGTGTGCATTCGTATCTGTTGTGTTTGTATTTAGAGGTGGGAATAGAAGTGGGCTGAGTGAATCGTTCAGCGTTTGATTCTACAACATTATAAATGTGTCGCTCACAGCACACCGAAGACGCCACTTTCGGTTCGATTGAGTCCATCTCGGTCTCGGCCGACCGAGCATGTGACCTGATCGCCTGTTGGGGATAAACGAGCGAGTGAGAGAAGACAACGCACATTTGGATCGGTTGAATAACTTCGGAATGGCATTCGTAGGACATGATTGACTGACCTCTAAGATTTTCTCGTTTATTGAAGTGTGTGTGTGTGTGTGTGGGGGTGTGTGGCTTCACACGACTATGCAGTATATTTGGAAATGGTGGGTGAGAAATTATTTGTTAGTAAGAAAAGTTGTGTATATTTTTTCTCACGAATTATAAGTGAAACCAAATAAAGCTCTTATCTTGTCCGAATGAATTAGGCATAAACATACGAAACGAGTTAACCAGCTCATCATAGGCCCCCACCGAGAAACTGCTCTATCCATTTGATCCACTGTCCATTCTCCCACAAGTGATCTAGCCTACTGGGGATGTTTCTCACACCCAGAGAGCGTGTCTGTGTGAGACATTTGTGACCAACCCATTCCATACCATCCATTGAATACGATGCAACTGCGTATACGACCATCGGCTCTTAGTGTTACAATGTCATGTGATCATTGGGATATTTGTTGGTGTTTCGCTTTAGTAATTCATGCGTAATCCATGCTCACTGCAGATGGACTTCCCAATCCTCTTCATGGGAACAATCAAAATGTGGTTAGAACAAACGCCCATCAGTCGTAGGCATCAAAAGATGCCAAAAAATGGCCGAATTGGAACTAATGCCTAGTCGTTCAGCCTCAACAGAAACAATTATGCATCATGCAGTTACTTGCTAGTAGTGTATGGGATTGACGAATCTTTGTTTGGCTGACTGTCCTTTGGACTCCATCCTCCGAGCATATACATCAAGTCATCCGACCAACCTGCACTCGGAACCACCAGACTCCAGTTTCGCTCAGATCGGATGACCTGAGTTTAGTGCGTGAAAATTGTAATTCAAAGGACAATCAACGAAACAAAGAAACGTGATTGTAACCACAACTTCTCTTTACTTCCAACAGCTACAAGGGTGTTTTGATTCAAATCAACATTGATGTGAGGGGCTCAATCTGAGATGAGCAGTTGAAATGCCTGTGTTTCTTCTATGTGCCCTTTAGTTTCTGTTTACTGCTGCACTTTCTCCGATAATATTAACAACCGAGTGGAAAAAATACACCTTGGCGCACTTTGTTTGTCATTTCAAACTTCCCTTGAAATAAGCCTCGCATTTATCCGCGGAATGTCACATGTCTGCTAAGCGATCTGGGGTTAGTCTTCAGAGAAGCCGCAAACGAGAAACATTTCAAATAAGGGGGAAAATCTCCACTAACTTTTACAATAAGTTATTTCATCAGCGGCTCTTTTGATCAAACATTTTCATGTTGTTCGTAGTGATATCCTTCGGACAACGAAATTATACTGTTGCACTAGCCGTTTTCGAATCTCAACAACAATGTCTGCAAGCAGTGACGTCTTATTTTCTCCTGTTGAATAAGATAAAGCTCAATCCAAAGTGCATTTGTGAGTTGGTTTGCTTTTTTTATTTTATTTGACCAAACTTTTGCTTATTTCAGTTGAGAAAGATTAAAACTTGGGAATTCGTTGATTCGGGGGATAAAAAGTGAACGATTACACGTCGAAATTGCCAAGAAATTCAGCTGATGCTTGTGCTTGTGAGGATTCGGACCAGACAAGCAGCCGTACAGTTGTTGTGGATGGTAGTGCAAGAAAGTATGGATGGAAAAGATGAACTTGTAGAAGTGAGACAGTTCTATTTGAGAAGCTCATTTTATGAAGGGTGACTGCTCTTCGCAGGGATATCGTGAGCGAACTTTCAAATGCGGCCAGGTGTAATTCGCTCAACATAGCAGATAGTTCAGTGAAGGATAAGAGAGATACCCGACTGATTATAGACGGACCCCGATGAATAATTTCAAAATCATTCAGTGGACCAGCAAAAAACTGGGAAACAGTGAAGCAGAACAGGAAAAAATGATAAACGTAAAGAGAAGTATTAGTGTCCAACGTCAAAATGCTCCATAGTTCGGATTCGGCAAGATAAAATGCGTAGTTTCTTCATACACTTTGAAGTGTAAGGTGACCACTTCAAATTTGCATCAATGGTGATTCTAAAATATTTGATAGAACCTACTCGTACTGTGGAAATGACGGGTAGATCACGGGGATAGGTCGATCGGGTAAAGAGGGATCTGCGTTCAAAGCTTTTGGACAAATTTAAAGTTAAACCCGATCGAACAGGGAATTAACAAAGATGAGAAGAATTTGAAAAAGACGAAGATAAGTTATATCAGAGGGAGTGGGGAATTCGGTTGAAGTATGATTGACATAGCCTACTATGAAGTGCGAATTGTCATCCTACACAGAAACAAGAGGACTTACGAAAGAGTCATGTCAAGACGAATTAGTGTTCTGTGTGCAAAAGAGAGCCACATATAAGTTTGTTATGAATTAGTTCCTATGGCGAGGAATTATGGGATGGCAGTGCATGACTGAACAGTGAACACCGTTCACCGAGTATATACAGATGACTTCAGACTTGCCACACCAGGTAGAGCTAAGAACAGAGTTGTCTCAGTATGGAAGGCAATATTCAGAGCCCACGGATAACTCTGCTCCCACATTGATTTAACCGCAGCTTTACGAATCCGCAGAATAAGTCTTTAGAGTGAACGGCAACAGCACCTTTGCAAATAATTGTAAAAGAAATGAAAACTGAACAAATGTACATAGACTGAGGAAGATTTACTCCTTCAGAGTGATAATGCGACGAAAATGTGATCTCATCAGCTATGTGATGTGCCACAAAATGTAGGCTAGAATTGTGTCAGTGTTTTTCTTACTCACGACTGTTCACCCCGCACAAAAGGTTAGTCATATCTCTTTCCAAATCTCACCTTAAAAACTACATTTACTTTTCTGTCGTACTCCTTTTTTGATTTATAGTGTGGCAAACCAGCTACATATACTCCACAACATACCTGGTTCCCACATATTTTTGTTTTGACTACGGTTATTACGGTCAGGAGGCGTCACGATTTTGCTTGTATTTATTCGAAAATCTGGAGGATATCCTGAAGAATTTGTATTCTGCTTCGATATGCTTTTACTCTTTGTGGTATCACGAACTAATCAGTTAAAACTCACCTACCGAAAGATTACCTGATGGAAGGCAACAAAGAAGAATCTGGGAGATCTAATATGGTATTTTTTGGAAGGCGCTGCTAACATCATTTATCCATCTTACATAACAGCCATTCTGCTTTGAAGGAAACTCCAGAATCACTCTGACCGGCTGATTTACCAAGTGCTCTCCTAATCAGAGTATCTACCAACTGCATCAGATAAGTCGAACAATGCCGGTCACAGTGTATACATTTACTCCTTTCTGTTGACTGATACGTAACTCAAGCTGTAATCTATTCAGTTCAGGTCAGGTCAGAACTTAAATCACAATAGAGAGAAGAGTTTGGGTTGGGGTAGGGCAGTGCGGGATGGGGGGAAAGTGGTAGAAAAGAGGATATGTTCGACGAAAGATGTTCTCAGGCCTGTCATTCAGTAGTCTTAGGGACTAAATGCATGAATGACCAGGATATTTACCAAACCTCAGCAATGCTTTTGGCAACATGCTGTGTTCCTTAGAACTACTATCACCAAAACGTCCTTCGGTGTAACAGTCTCAGGATGAGTTACGTAACTGAGAATCTTCAGTGTTGTTTTCCGGATTTTTCAGAAAGGTGTCTGAATATGCCCAAATGATATAATATGATACTACGAAGTGACCGATGTTAAAGACAGATACACTAATGAAAGCGTGCCGTGAGGATTTTTCTATAAAAATACAGTGGAAAAAATGAACTTTATCCAGAAAACAATATTGCACTTTCTCTCATTTCTTCTGATATCCGTTCAGCAACACTATCCAATGAAACTCAATTTGTGTACTTATCTTAACCTCAGGATTTCCAAATCCACAAAGTATGATACATTTACACTAGTCCAAACTCGAATCACAACGTTTCAAAATGTTGTTGTGTCATGTTCGATCAGATTCTTTGTTTAAGGACAAGAATAACGGGTATACCAATTTAAAAGTATGACACCATTCATTGTCTTTTATACCTTCTCTGATCTGCACGGCACTGCAAACCAATTTATTGTGTTACATTTTTCAAAAAATGATAAACGATACCTTACCAAGAAGTTGCTGTCTCAATGAAAGAGGAATTGTCTCCTGGATTAAGTTTGACATGAAACATACGATCGTCGTAAACCAGGACTGTTTCTCAATTATGATTGAACTATAATTTAAGAATCTTGGGCCAGTTTTTTTCGACAAGTAGCTTTCGTAGAATTTATTATTCGTTAGAGGAATCTGAATCTTATATGGCGGAGAATCCACTTTCATCTTTCACATCCAAAAGTCCAGAGCCGTGAGCCGACCCGCGGTGGTGGTGTTTTGTGCGGATTGTTAGATAAACTTACTGCTCTTTACTTTGTTTTCACAATCCTGGGTCCGATTCTCGTTCTAATGTTTTCCTGATAGAGCAGATGTTTTAACAGCCGGATGGTTGTTGTTTATCAAAGTTGTGCCCATATGTTTCGTACTGAACAGAAATAAAAGCATATCGATTTACAGCTTGACAGCTTTTATTTTAATTCATCTCTTAAACATGCTGTGAAAATTTGAATGGTCTGGTGGTTTTCGGAAATAATCTATCCCTTACTATCAGCTTCACAACCCGGCATGAACGTTTTTGTTATCTGTGGACACCTGTCCATGGTCAGTAAAGATGATAAACGATACCTTACCAATAAGTTGCGGTCTCAATGAAAGAGGACTTGCTCCTTGGGTTAAGTGTGACATGAAACACACGATCATCATAACCGAGGATTGTTTTGAATTATGACTGAACGATAATTTGAGGTTCTTTGGCCAGTTATTTTCAGCAGATAGCCTTTAATTGACAGCAACTGTATTTCTCGGAAGGCAGTCATTTATGAAACGCATTTATTCGGTAATTTCATTTATTGGCTAAAACAGTCACCAATTTGAGGTAATCGGGAATATTTGAAAGTGACTTTTAAGAGATGATGAATTCGGTATGGTGTTATCTATAGTATTCATTATCTTTTACACTGTTTTCACAATCCGGGCCAGAACTTTATTCCTTAGTTTTTCTGATAGGGCAGAGGTTTTGTCAGCTTGGTGGATGTTAATCAAACTCGTACCGATATGTTCTGTTTTGAACAAAAAGTTAGAATATCTTGATTTGCAACTTGAGCTGTTTTTATGTTTCCACTTTTCTCCTTGATATACCATGAAAAGTAAAATGGCCTGGTGGACTTGGAAAATAATCCCGTAAGTGGTTTGGAGTCTGATGCAAAGGGCAAGTGTAAAAAATGTTTGTGCTACTTGGAAAATAGTCAAGTGTCAACCAGCTGAACGTTTAATACATCAGGAGATGGCGACACAAACTTAACCACTATAATCTGACTATTAATTGCCTGTAAATCATTACACTGCGCTCATTGCCAAGTTTCTTCATTACCATGACCATAGAATTCATCCCCTTCAGAGATATCAACAGGCATATTAAGGTCTTCTGCAATCACTTGCCTGTTTCCTTTTCAGAGGAATTGGACGCCAATGACTGACAGGAAGGTGTACGGTACTCGAAGTCGGACAGATGTTTAGAAATACGAAGAACATGCGCCCAGTCGTCAAACTAGTTAGCTGCGGATAGCACAACTGGAATGACTGGCACTGATCGGCAAGATGTGTTTGCAAGGTGAAAAACTCAAAGCAAAAGAGGCATTCTGTTTGAATAGTGGAGGACAAGTGGCGGAATAAAAGAAAACTCCAAATGAAAATGCTTTGGGCGCTATTCGGAGAGTGACAATGAAAGAACGAGGAATTTCTAGAAGGAATTATTATAACTAGCAAACTTTAGGTGTGACGGATATTACTAAAGGCCACTGATTCTATTATAAAACTCGTAGGGTCCATGGCAAACTGGAGAAGCTTAATACAGTTTGATATCGTTCAGAGATTTTCGGCCATTCAGACTAAAAATAACAGAGCAAAATCTCAGAAGTAGGGAGATTTCGTTCCGAAATACATTTACTGAGAAAAAAAGCATTGTTGATAGAAAAAAAGTTATCGGTTGATACTACGGAGGATTTACGACCAGGGTCAGATTAGTTCACTTGGGATAGTTTATGAGAACAAAGAAAATGTGGGTGATGACGACGTTTATTAAAGTTCTTTCAACTGATGTCCAGGGCTGGGCATAAAGATGGATCGGCTTTATAAGTGGGACAGTTGCAGAGGAAGCAGTAAGTTGGTTACCTAAGTAGTTAGTTAGGCAGTTGATTTGTTCTTAGGTTGGTTAGGTGGATTATTGATAATAAGCTTCACAACATTTCCAACCTTACTGGTCACTTCAAAAGTTTGCAGCTACATTATGAACTTCACAAAACCTGTTAATAAATAATTGTGAGATCTCGACCCACTACCAGGTTACAACAATAATAAAAAGCTGGTAATGTTCGGCATTTTATTAGCCGAGTTTTATGTCCCCAAAAATATTTCGTCATTTTCGTAGAAGCAAAGGAAATCTAAGAACCTCATCAGAAATAAAACCTAAAATTTATGGAAATTTATTTTTAAGAACATTATGATATGAAGCGTAAAGACCTTATTCTGATGAATGTGCCTGTAGGTTAAGATAACTAATTTTTTTCTGCCAGAAGCTTATTTGCTATTGTAGAATATTAAATTCGACAACATGTAGATCAAACGTTTGACGATACATAGAAATAACCCGTTAGCTCTTATTATAGATTTTAAAACTGAGCAAAATTCGAGTAGGGGTACGGAAAGTACCCCTAATTCCCCTCGAAAGAGCAGTGATCAGCTCTCAGAGTATCAAAGCCTAAAACAGCTTCTGTAGTTACCAGATATTGATTTCGTCTCTCATAAGCTTGCTTAAGGTTGAAACAGAGCACCATATTTTACCAATATCAAATGGTATTATTTTCAACTATCGAATAACCAACAATCCATAAAAATAAGTGTGCTTTCATTGAAATTTCCGTGGCTTTGGCATGTGAAGATATATATATATATATATATATATATATATATATATATATATATGTATATAATGCCGGAGTATACCTAAGCCCTAAAAATGAGAAAAAAGGCCCCGTTTAGTCGTCAACACTGAAATCAGTAGAAAAATACTCGAATCCGAATTTATCTCAAAACCGACACGATGAACTTCAAAATGTCTTTATTCCCGTCACTTCGTCAATCCTATTTTCATGGGGAAAAATTTCACGTATCTTCTGCACCAATTGGTTCCCTCGCCAGAACTGTATGATACGGCCATTTAACCCAATCTTCCGAAATCGTGTATCTATCAGCCGTACAATACGAATTATTAATTACGCTACTCAAATATTTTAGGTAGTTGGCTGCTAAAAATGATTTAACATTATGTCCTCGATTGCTGGATGGGTGGAACTACTCAAACGTTGGTGCAGTGTCCGTGAAGAAGGAAAGCAGGACCCGTCAGCTTGTTCCTCACTACACTTGGCTGTAATTTGTATTCATTGCTGTAGAACCTGGCATTCCAAGAGTAACGGAAAAATTGTCATTCGAGGAGTTAAAATACCTCTGCTGAACTCCATTCCTCCAGTTGATTTTCAGGCAACAGAACGGACCATATTTAATCCACCGATCCGGAGAGAAAATATGCCAAGCCGAGAACCCGTTCTGATGCTGAAGAAGCAATCCTTATGGCCTAACTACGGCTATCGTTCGGATGAAAAACGATGTGATCGACTGGTTAGGGGAATCAACTGCATCGCGCAAAGCAGGCTGCCAGAGCAAAAGGGCTTGACCTTAGCAGAGGCCCGCAGGATTTGTGAGCAATACAATGATATAAAGGCAGCTAGTGAAATAAAAATCGCAATCTTCTTTCGGAAGACTGCTTTCAAGTCGGTGCAACCAAGCGATGACAGCCAAGCCTAGAAGCACCCTACTTACCAGACCAATACAAGAACAACTGCAGAAACCATCACCCGAGGCATGTCATGTGGAGAGTTCCATTTACGTTCTACCTGTCAATTTCGTAAAGCTACATGTTATGCCTGTGGCAATCCAGGTTATAATAAAAGGGTGCGTCGTGAGGTGTTAAATTTGACGGAGACTAAGCGGGATGGTAATTGCTCACCTGTTCCAGAGCGTCATGTCCCATCGGATCACAATTTTACCCGTACGGCTCTTATTTACCTCTGGCGTGAGAAGCACATCCATGGATGACACAGGAAGTACAAAATCAAGCATTTCGGAAATTTCATTGAATATGCTTTTTCCACATGTACGAGTAAAGACAAAAACAGTCAGGATTCGGGGTGTAACCTGGTACCAATTCGATCTACTGAGTGCATGTGAACTGAGAGCCAAAAACACAATGACGAAATCATATATGTGAAGTTTCTAACTTCGCGAAACAGTTCATCTATTCTTGGTTTATAGGCTATTCAACATTCAAATCTACAACCATAGCCGGATAAAGATGCTCCATCATCTGATTTAGTGCCTACGTTGATTGACAAGTGTCCACACTCAAATGGTGGAATCAAGGTTCAAACGGTGAAACTTACTGCTGCTGGGGAGCCAATATTGATCAAAAACCAGATATTGACACACGGGTTACATGATAAGGTGAAGTCATTTCTGAACAGTCTGAGACGTAGGAGCATAATTTCGCCGGTCGAACAGTCCTCATGGGCAACCGTTATCGTGGTAGCAATGAAAAGTGACACTTAGAATCAGTGGTGACTTCAGGATCACACTGAACCCTCGATTACAGCGTTGTACTTCGACAACTGAGGACCCTGGAGATTTATTCGGATATCGGAGCGAGAGCAACATTTTTTCCAAAACGGATGTGGCCATTACTTATTTGGAAGTCCCCTTGGATGACGAATCCAAAAAACCAACTATCAATACCGAATGGGGCTTTGTGGTTAAATATTTTGCCCTTCGGACTACATGTTTCACCTCAAATATTTCAGAATTGCAAAGGTGAAATTATTAATGGTTTGCGAGGAGTGAGAGCATATCGGGATCCCGTTATCATCTTTGGGAGGAAAAAACAGCACGATTAACGATTACTAAATCTGTTACAAAGATTAAGGGACTAAAAAGTGGCTACCCAACTGTCCAAATGCGTCTTTAGACGGGTAGATGGCTTGGGTTTAACCGTTTCTAGGGATTGCTATAAGTCAGACCCCAAAAGATTGCTACCTTTGTCAAAATCTCCACCATCAGAGGACGTGACTGAAATTCGGACAATTCCAGGATATTTGCAGTACTGTTCCCGGTCTATTTGCATTTTCTACACCAAAGCTGAACCGATGTTCACTTTGCAAGATTCATCGACATGACAATGAAATAGTCAGCATCAACAGATTTTGGGCAAACTCATTCCTTGTGTTGTGCAGCGAGCATTATTAAAGTCTTTTTTAACGTCAGTACCCATCACTTTGGTGACAGATACATCTCCAGTTGGGATTGCTGCTATTCTTGAACGGGAAGGCTACCTGGTACCCTTTATTTCTCGATTAATTAACAAAGTGGGAAGGAGGTACTCTCAGACTCAAAAGAAGACCTTGGCAGTTGTCTGATCTGTAAAGCTCTTACACAAGTACCTCTCCCGTACCCACTTTAAGACAATGACCGATCTCTAGGCCCTGAGTTACATATATGATCCAGGAACATCACTATCAAAATCAACGACTGCTACGGTCTAGTGATAAACCATTCACCTCACTGGATATGAGTACGATATCAATTTTCGTTCCGGTTCGTAAATTCCGCAAGCTGATTTTAACCCGGTTTTTCTAAACACACCAAGGAACCAGAAAACTGTTTTGTGTAAGCTTCTTCAAATTTCGAGGAATGACACGGTACGCGAACCAAAAAAACAGTTATCATAAGATCCTCTCAGTTCTCGGTCTTGGGTGGAAAAGTATAGCAAGAAAACGCTTCCCTGAGGAATTCGGATGAAGGATGAGCTTTCAGTATCCACGGATGGAGTGTCGAAACTGACGATCAAGCTTGAGAAGACCTTTTCCTAACGAGTTACACGAAATAAGGAATGAGGAAAGGAAGTCTCTGACAAGGCAAACGTGTTGGTGGCTGGGAATTGATAAGAACATTCGATCAACAACAATGAATTGCAATCAATGCACCCTTAAAATGCACCAGAACCTAAAGGCCTGGACAGTGTGGCCTGAAGGCCGTCTCCCATTACAAGGAATACACGTCCACTTTTGTGGACCATTTCTCACTGAATGGTACGTTCTTGTGTTAGCTAAGGCCTGTTACTACTGGCATGAAAAGTGTCTGACTGAGAACACTAGTTCACATTTTTCAGAAATGCACTTCGTAAATGTTTCAGTCGAAAAGGTACTCCACGGATCAGAGTTCCTTACCATGGAATTGAAAAGTTGGTTAGATGGAATCAGATATCATCGTCTGCATACACCTCCCTGACAATCGTGCTTGAAAGATACAGGCGCGAATTTTGTAAGGACCCCAAAAAGTGCCCTGAGTTCATCAAATTCACACACATTGGTTGAGTCCACTTTTTTCATTGATAACTTCTTACTGGAGTATCGGAATGCCGTGCGTTCTACAAGCAAACAATCACCAGCTGCCTTGTTCAAAGCCATAAAACTGAGGGAGTCACTACAGTGCCTGGATTCCACTGACTTCTCTTATTTCCGTGGAAATGGTCTTTGACCGCCTACAAGTATCATTATGCGACTGTTGGGATTGAAAATTCTGGAGAGTACGAATTTAAAAGATAGTACAGTTCACAGAAAGACATATTGATCAGATTTGCAATAGAACAGCAGTTGGAGAACAACAAGAAGAAGCACAGAGAAGCCTACAAACTGGCGAGCCAGCTGTGTTGCGCAGGTCACCTCGCCTTAACCCAGCGTCAACGATTCAAGCCGACAGCATCACTAGCCCAAAATAAAGGGTAAGGACGTGTAGTAATTCTGTTCTATTCACATACAATAAGAGAAAACCCACTTGGACCCATCCGAGTTCATTTGTTCAGTGTACACACCAATCAGCTTTCTTGCCTTTCAGCACAAACAAATATACTGTGCCCGTATGACTCATCTCAGTACAGCTCTGGATATTGATTATTGCAGTGTGCGCGTCTCGCGGGCATGATCTCTTGCCATATCCCGTGACAGTGTTTGGCAAGTTTGTGCTCACCAATCACAATGCTCATGAATCAATATCTGTTTGTTGTGTTCCGTTAGGTATTTCATGCTTATATAAATGCTGCTTTCGTATGCTGATACACCTATACATTTCAATGCCATTTCCTGTCTTCTGATTCCATTTCGGGCAATTTGGTCATTGTGGCACGATGCGCGGATCCTTATAATCATCGAACCACTTAACAGTCTAGAACCTAGATTGCATGCTGGAAAATGCCACCTTTCAGCCAGTTTGATTGAATTTTTAGGCCATTCCCTCAAACAATGGCATAAGATCAAGCGCGGAAAAGTTACGAACAACTGCTGATGCGACCTGTCAAGAAACGCAATGGAAACAAAGTATATTTTGGTTTGTGTTAATAATATCTGCACTACTTTGGGAATTTTCCTACCATTTCAGATCTTGTTAAGCAGTTGATGAACGAGAATATGGATGTTATCTATAGGGTCCTCACAAAAATGCACACTCAATGAGATAAAGCACCACAGATTTCTGGCACTAGTGATGGCGATTTATGACAAAAACTGCCGTATGATTTCCACAAATGAAGCGCCAAATGCTGGTTTTCGTGCTACTCTGTCACAGATTCAAGACGAACAGGAAGAAGTTATAGCTTACTCTTTTAGAAAACTAAAAGAACTGTAGCCATCTAGCCCGCTAGAGAAAAGGAAGGTCTAGTATGCTTTTGAGCTTGAGTTAAATTGAACCACTTCCAGTTCACTAGACAGCGTGCGAATCACGCAGGTTCACTAATATTCAATACTCGCAGGCGCATTGGCCTTGGCCGCTGTACAGTCTACCCGAAAAATTCGGGATCACCTCAATTCGGTTGAAATCCTGACGTATGATCGAAGTCTATCTCATATTACTGATGATATTCTCTCTTGTTACACCGTAGTGCCTATCGTATATTTCTGACTACTGAGAGTAGTATCATTCGTACAAATTGGAATTTGATCTTACGTCAGGATTTCGACCGAATTGAGGTGATCCCAAATTTTCCGACAGATACTACGATCATCGTCGTTATGCTAGCTTGCTTAACTACAATTTCTAGGTAAGGTCATGGCTTCCAAGTGACCATTTAGCTAGAAATAGACCAAACAGAACAGCTGTTAATCATCCTTAGACTTTTGAAGTGATTTCGGCTGTTACAAGAGGGGAATGTGAGAAGACTACCGCTGAAGGTAACTCTGTGCGCCACCTTCTAGAGTTCCTCTTGAATGGATGGTCTAATTAGAGTTAAGTAACCTGTCAGATTCTTCCATTTTACGTATTACGTCACGCACTGTAAGTAGTCAATGGATATCTTGTGCCAGGAAACAAGTTTTTAGCTTCACACAGTGTTATTCAAAAATAGCGGGAAGGCCATTCTGGCATCTTGCGGACGAAGCGGTGCGCCGAATCTTGATCCTGATGGCCCGCATTGTCAAGGCCGTCAAATATTTTTGTATGCCAAAATGAACCATGCCAGTTATCCGATAAGAATGCAAGACCAGCAGCATTATCCATACAACAGAAAACCTCTCCTATGAGCTTCAGTTCACTAATGGCAACTAACATCACAGTCCCTATAGTCTTCGCTTCGATTTATCAAACACTGTCTGATTACAAAGTGTTTTTGAAGTAAGTAGCCGCAAGTTCATCTACGTGGAAAGGCAATTACAGCAACAGTCAGCCAGTGGTTACGACAATGAATCAGTTGCTTTGGCTCGCCGGAAGAGATAGTAACAGACCACAGCCCGTAGCACACAAGTCAGAAATTCACGTTATTCTTGGGACTGGATGCTACTTGATACTTACGAACAACACTATGCAATCCAACTGCTAGTGGCATGGCAGAACACATCGTTCAAGCACTAGAAGAAGTAATCTAGACAATTTATTCGTCGGGTAAAACCTGTCTTAGTCTGGATAATCTGTTTACTTACGTAATTACGATCTACCGATTAGCTAACCAGATAACAGCGCTACATATGGTGAGACGTGCTGTTCGTACAAATCTGAAAGTTGCATATCCGGTCTCGGAAATATACAACTTGGATCAGTGTGAACATGGTTCTCGATACCAGGCTAAGTACGAGAAATCAGTCTCACCTACCCAAGGGATGCTTTTGTTTGTTTGAGAAAAAGAGCATTATCAAAGGCTCAACCAAAGCCATCTACTTTCTTTCGGTCAAGCACTCATCAGTTAGTTGCGGAGAGAAGGGTAAATGCACTAGACTTTTTTCCGGCAACCAAAGAAATGATCGCACGTATATCCAAGTTCTCTCTGAAACCTCGAAAAGGCTGTGGTCTCGACATCCTGCTAGGAAAAACGTGCAACTCAGTACTTACGGGTTCGGATCATCATCCCGTTAATAGTAGTAGTGATGCTGGATGTCGCACGCACATGTTCGATGGGTACGCGGTCATTTGTCTCAAGCCTGGAGACTTACTCATTCAGCGTGTACTCTGACCTTGTTTCTTATTGACTATTTCTTTCTGCTTGTCCTTCGATCTTGGTCCTCACTGATTTGTTTCTAATTTTTATCAAATGTTTGAGTAAGAGTACAGTGAAAGGGGTATACCCCATAAATCTAGAGGCCCGCAATAGTATTAGGGATAGCCGGCAACTAAACCCTGAGATTTGGAGTGAAGAATATTGGCCAGGTGTAGCAATGAGCCAGACGACAGTGGATTACTGTCCACCGCTAGATTGACCGACGATGACAGGATTCGACTTTTTGACCTCCGATGTGGTAGTCAAACGTTCTAAAGCACTCCACCACCGACTCATCACAGTTGGTTACGGTCAGAATACAGTTTTCCGCTTTCACTGCGGTCGTTGTTCTCAGCTGTCCCCAGGTACCTCCGTTTTGGGACTTAGGAAGAACCAAATAAATTAATAACTTGTTGATTTACTGATTAAATATTGACCTAATATTTTGCGTGATCTGATCAACCTTCGGTAATGCACTATATACTGGAGGGGGCGATGAACAACCAGACCGAAAAATACGAGGTTTATGACGACTGAATGGCTACTTCTCTTGTCGAAAATTATCCATTTTGCAGCTTGAAGAGACATCACGTTACAGTCAGCAAATGTCTGGCGATGACTAACCACGTACTACTAGCATCTAACGGGTTGATTTGATGGATCGGTCACATCTAATTTTTACAGATAAAACCCGTTGTACTACCAAACATTACAGCTGGAAATGGGAAAGTTCGACATCTCCGAGTTTTGTACGAGTCAATTGAACAATTAATTATGTATGCGCGCTCTGAAATGTCTAACCCATTACTTTATTTAGAAGAAAAACATTATAAACGACACTATCACATCAACATCTGCCATCTGACAATAGTAAAAACATCTGTTTGCTCGCACCAGGGCGTGCACATCCTCGGTGCTTCCTTACCTCATTCGCTTCGTCACCAGCCCATAAACTGTTATCACCGATTTTCTCAACTCACTCCGTTAACCATACATTCTTCCCATTGCCGTTTTGCTATTACTGATTTTGGTAGTGCAAAGGTTATACTGCAGCTAAATATTCACTCTTGAGTGCATAAAGTAATTACTTGACTTGACTTGACAAGTGAGTGATCTAACGCACCCAATACAGCTAGAAGATAGCCAGCTAGTGTTATCGTTTCGATTGACAGCTAAATCACACTAAAACACAGCGAAATGTGAACGATCACCCTAGTTCCACTTCTTGAGTTCTGATGTTCTCATTTTGGCTGCTAAAGTCAGTTGCACTTATTTGTTAGTTTTCACACATGTCAACCGTAAAAGACTGACAGAATGTCCCCTTGAAGTGAAGAGCAACGATGTTAGTATTGACAAAGAGTAACTTCAAAATTGCAACTGAAAAACTTAGTATGAATAAACAAAGACATAGACACGTTCAGATGGTCATATTAGTAGCATTCCAACGAATATGAGCTAGCTATTGGTGGATAAACTGATCTTGCAGTTCAGACTGATAGCCACTGCCATGGAGAATCCCGTTCAAATGCAACGGATCATTTACTCGATGGACGTCGGCAATTAGTCTGCTGGTTAACCTGTATATTTTGATTGTAAACCCCATTTTGAGAAAGTCTACCCCTGGTAATGGACAGGTTGCCGACAGGTATCCGACAAGTATCTGCGAAACAAAAGCTGCTCTGTACTTTTAAATTTGTTTTCCAGAATGCTAACGGAACAAATGAACCCCCAAACTCCTTTCGTTTCCAGCTGGTTCAAAGAGGCATATTCACTTTCAGACTGGATTCGTCCACTAACCTAGACTGGCGAGGTGGGATCGTTTTACCATTGACCGATGGCGGTCGAGTAGTTTAGAGCGTTCATTACTACGTGGGAGGCCCGAGGTTCGAATCCCCGCCATCATTGGTTACTTTCGTGGTAGACAGTAATCTACCGTCGTCCCAGTCGTTACCACATCTGACCATTTGGGACCTTATGTGATACTCTACTCCAAGCCTCAGAGTCTGATTACCGGTTGTCATAAATTGTGCAACTGTCCTTTGTGGCTACGGGTATATCCCTTCCACTGCACTGATGCGGGAGCACGTAATAAAAAATCAGTAGCACCCTGGAATTATTTTTTTCTTCAACCGGTTGGTCATTAAACCAGAATATCTGTTTCTCGAATATCAGGATATCCATTTGGAAGGGAACTCGGCGAGAAGAGCTTTTATGAACTAAAGACAACAACAACAACTTGTCACACGAATGATTGGAGACGAAATCATTTTTTTAACGTTCAAAGCAGTTTTGCTGTTAAACAAGTTAGTATTTTTTAATTATTCTTTTTACTGATTACACGGTGATTTAGTAACGAACATTTCAGACACCGATCCCTTGAGGGATCACAAAACTGTCATATTTATCCTAGAAGAAGTGATCAAATTGTGACTTAATTATCAGCCAAAGCCCAATTTGTGTTTCGTCCTCAGAGTAAACGTGAAATCACTGAACCCAGATTTCTTGACAGAGTTACCTATGAATTCATATTTTATTGGTGGAACTTCTGTTTTGCTGGGTAGTGCCACGTCCACTAGAAAAGATGCTGAACAAGTACATACATCGTTTTACATTAATCGCGTTCTTGTCTAAGACAGGTTTCGTAAGATGGAATGTCATACAAAAAGACAATCCGCACTGGTTTTATCATACCGAGAATAAAGATTTACCGATTAATTTGTAGGAATCGAAACAGTATTTGCTTTTTGGTAGGTAGTTCATACTCTTAATGTTCACATCGGTAAGCAGGTGAAAAGTCATTGCGTTGACTACTTAGGGGCAATTAGTACACTAGTACAAATTGCATAAGGAACTGTGCTAATCGACCCGGCTGAGATCCATTTTTTGTTGTTTACGTTTTCAGCAAACATTTCACGAGTTCCTCCTGGTATGAATGTGAAAATCTCTTTAATTTTGAATGAGGAACTACCTCTGGAGATCGGTCGGCGAATATCTTCGCACTGGTCATCAGGAAAGTTAGATACAATTAACGTGCAACTCGCACGGAATTTAGTCGCAAACTTTTGCTCCCCAAGTCACCCGTTCCGTCTTCTGGTCCAAAGTAAAAGTTCAAAAATGACTACCATTGACCGTTAAAGAAAAGTGGGAGACCGGCTGCAAACTTTTCACAGTTTTTTTCACTCGCTTTTGAGCACTTTCTAGATTTATTTGCTCAAATTGACTAAGGTGCACGGTTAGCTGGGAGAGTTCCGAGATGCGACTGTTTCCCACAAAATGTATTCTCGGTTTTTAAGTTCTCGAACTCTTAAACCCGAAGCCAGAGTCCCATAACTAACACAAGTTTGAAAAAGAAAACAAACGCGTTTTTTTCTAATGACTTAAAACAACGGTGCACTTTTCTGTGTGACGTATTTGGTAACCGTCTATCGATACAGAAAGCGCTGGAGGGATCTTTTTCTTGAAAAGTACTGGTTTTAATTTGGTCAGAGGGAAAATCTTGCTGGAGAAATAAGTGAAAAATCTGTGATATCAAGGCTCTGTGGAAATAAAGTATGTCATATGATACGAGCGTTACAGGATGGAATGTGAAGTGCTTAACGAGACTGTTACTGACGGTACTGTCCATATTTATCGGTGTATTGGAATACCTGAAAAATCTACTCTGAAAGGTACATAAGAGAATAAATAATTTTGATCGGTCGTTCAGACGTAAATACAGACATTATCTATATCTGCCTCGTCGGCAAATAATTCACTTTAGGGCCAATAAATGTCGTGGAATAAAACGACATTACGGATAACCAGCATTGCAAAGTTCGCTAAAAAATAGTGACTTTCTGGGGCCAAATCCATTATCAAATCGATGACTAGCACTAGGAACCATAATTCCACTAGTTAAAATTGTACCATTATTTTGGAAATCACTTGAGAATTTCAAACGGAAACATGCTAGTCTCTGAGTGAACCTGCTTCAGTACCACTACGTCAAATGTATCTGATTAGCTAGGTTGAAGATAATTAAAATTCGATCAAGTTGAGCACATTTCTAAGGACTTAGAAGTTGCTGCCACGGACTCGATTAACGTCCATCCTAAATAGCTTACTAAACATCTTGTCCCATGCAACCGGAAATGAGTGTTGAATGGTGTTCTGCAACCAGAAATAAAAAACATCAACCACTAGTGTGACGTCATTTACGACAACGTCAATATTCTAAGCGGCTTAGTGAATTTGTTCCCCTAGCTGTCCAATCCTTCAGACAGCTAGGGTAAGTCAAAGCTAAATTTTTCACCCTCAACCGAGGTAGTCAGAAATAAAATATGTAAAATAAGTATAAAACAAGTGAAGTAAATAAATAATAAGTAAAAATAAATAAGTAGAATATAGATATACATCAGATAAATAAATAGCTAGAAAAAAGATAGAATCTATTCTCTGACTAGTAACAACCAAAGACAAAGTGCACGTAAATGTTTAATTTATAACTTTCCAAGCAAATACGGGGAAGAAAATACATTAATTTTGGAACAGTCCATTTTTCGTCTCTTATCTTATCAAAGGGGAACTGGTACGAACAAAGATAGGCAAAAAGATGGCTCGGACGAAATCGCATACAGACAGGGGCAGTTGGGGTTTATGCATGCTTATGGAGTCAGTGGATAGATACGGAAGATCTAGTCGCGCTATCTGCTATTGGTTTTGCTAAATAAGCCGAAAGCTGACTGACAATCATCTGTTTACCAGTCTATCAGTGATAGAGCGAAGGTTCATGAACAAATATACGAATTAGCTTAGCAAGCAGTGTGCAATTTCAGACAGATGATATGTGAATTGTTTATGAAGTGAATAATTACAATATGTTAACATTCGACAGACCATTGGAAATCACATAAACTCGGTGTACAGCTGCTTCATGAGCCCCAACAGGTATCATCATCAGCTCTGCGCATCTACCGAAACCTTAGCTGTGACACGAACCGAGGTGCGTGATTTCTAGTCACACACCCCTTAGCACCAGGTTATCCGAGCCGGCTGTCACCCTCGAGTTTCGGGTTAGCATTCTATGACTTAGCACCTACTCCTAACTGACTTTGAAAGTCAACAACCAGTCACAGGCACAAAGATCGACATCTATGACGGATGTGTTCTCATTAAGAGCCTGGATGAAAAAAGTGGGTTGCCGTCAGCCAACAAAGCTTGGTTGCTTCGTCAATTCACTGATGGGTTATAGCAGAGTGTCGTCCTTGGATTCATCACTGAAAATAACTGAAGCAGTGTAAAACTGTATTCCGACTTCGTACGAATCATAAGCAACAAATATGCACTTTCATATGAGAGAATGCAGAACGAGCTAAATTTGCATTGAGCATCGAGCGTCTGATATACACAAGAAGTTTGTCGGAACCGATACTCTTAAGTGGTTAACGAGCATGGGATGATTTTCTTTCTATAACCATGAGTTTTCGTTACGCTTCGCGCTAAATCCACAATCCTACTTGTAAAACTTGTTTACTTTTTGAAATACTCTAATTCTTCATGAAAATATTGAAACTACTGATTAAATCTTGAATGACAAACTCTGGGCACCTGCAGAGAATATGATGATGTCAGATATTCTGCGGTCTGTGACTCACGTAAAGAGCTGGGTCCAGTGGTGCTCGAATACAAACTGGAGCTAATAAGCATTTTTACACTTATTTATTTTCCGAAAGTTTACAAAATACATAAGGTAATAGCGACTGCTTTGTTCTGATCAGATTCCAATAGGAAGGGTTGAGGTTTAGAGGGAAAATTTGTTTCACAGGTTTCTGGAAAACGAAACTACGGTTTTGATGGCAAAAGTTGAGTTTCACATATTGTCATTATACAGTTTGTCAGAAATAAACCCTTTTGCATAACAACTTTCTTCTCTGGATGTACGATAGGATTATTTCCAAAATGATTTGTCAAAAAAGCAGCTTGAGAAAGTGTACAATGAAACAAGCACAGATTTTTAAGAATAGTCACCAAAAAACCATAGTCCATCAAATACAGGTTCCAGAATGAACTGTAAGGCGTACCTTACCAGATACCTGAGTTGAGCAGGCCTTCCCCGAGATAACTTTGAAATCCCACCTTTTATGGCCAGCTTGATTTCGTTGAATATAGATATAACGATTACAGGCTTTAATCAGGTTCATCTGTAATAACAACGTTATAAAATAATGATTAAAAAAGTGAAATCATTTTACCTTGTGATGAAAAATCTCTTTGGTGACGTGTTGAGGGCTTCTTTTGCGGTGTGAAAACTATACAGAAAAATTCCAGTTGTTGTGCTTTTTTGTTGCCTAAACGACTTGAAACGCATCTTAAATGGCAAACTTGATGTTGCGTCATAAAAAACGATGTGGCACGGATGATGTGATCCAATGAATGTGAACCTTGACACCAAGCTTTTTACCTCACTTTACTGTATGCTCTAAACGAATTCAATTTGACAGTGAGTAGAATATTTTCCATAAAATCACGTGTGATGAACAGATCAAGTGTTGAAGCGCATTTAAAATGTGAATTTTGGGGTTTTTCGAATTCGCTATCCTACGCGCTTTACGAAATAGTTTGCGGCAGACAAAAGCTTATGCCAACTAGTCGGTGGTGGTATATTAAACGATTTTGCCTTCATGGCTACGGAACTCCCGTGTATTTAATACTGCCGTAGATCCATAGTGAATTTTACGATGTTCGAAAAAACTGGAATACATGAAAATAAATGCACGAGATTCGAATCAGAGCGACCCCCGGAAACTTGTTCATCGTAACTGCTTCCCAAGTGCCCCTATTTAGTTTCTATTACCAACAAAACTCGATCGGCTCTAGGAGTGTACCTAAACACGAAAGTGAGTAGAGAAATAATTAAAAATTGAATTCTTGCCTAAGACTACAAGATCCCTAAAGCAGCGATGTATTCCGTGCAACAGAGGGATGGCCTAGCCAGTGAAAAAGATACTGTGGTATCGGCCATATCATATCATGAATTAAAAACCCTTGTAGTTTGAAGACATTGTTGCAAGGTAGGGTAGAACCAAAAGATACACGGACTATATTATTATACTCATGACAGCCCGAGTTCATTTTGCCATCCTCTTTTTTAAAGAATGGCTTTTTAGAATATGCGTGATACGTTTGTTCGAGAATAGCAGAAAAACCATGGAAATACTGTTTCAAGCTTTATCCAGAACTGAACATAATTCTTTCCATAGGTTACAGATTTGGAACGCAAGCCTAAAATGAAAGCTTTTCTCCTACTAACAAAATCTCAAGAAGCTATACTACCGAAGGTTGTACGTTTCTCTGCAAGAACAGATTAGCACAATAACGTAATCTAGTAAGCAATGACTAACCGAAAAAGTCATACATCAAGTGGGGCCAAGACATCATTGCTTAGGACTAAAACAATCAGTCGTCACGTACGATAAGCTCCGCAGTGATTTCTTTTGCTTGTAGGTCTGAACCTCACCTTCAGCTGGAGAGAAATCATCTACCGTCATCCAACAAATTGAGGTTGAAACAATTATAATGGAAGTCAGGCGGCGAAAGTTACGAGTGATAGTTACAAAAGCGAGATTTCTTATGAGCTCCGGGAATGTTCTGCTGTAGAGACAGAAAAACTGGGATGCCACTGAAAGTGGTCAAAATCTAACAGTGGAATAAAGATAATCAACAATCTCCAGTGGCAATATGAGTAGGTACAAATGCTTTTACCAACCCTCTTCTTCGTTTGAGAAAATGAAACTACCAAAGAGATGGAACAAATCTAGAATATCTTCCTTTCATACTAGTAACTACGTGATGAAGAAAACGATGATCACAGAAATGAGATACAGCTGCACTCCGAAAACATCTTATGCGGAAGAAAAATAGGAGACAATGTAAAGCTAACTCACCACCATATTATGGAGTTGGACCGCTCTGGGACAGATAAGCGGGACCTCCTCTGTAACTGTTATCTATCGATTTCAACAAGACTAGAACATTAAAGTAGTCAAATCCCGTATTTTCCACTGAGCCACTCGAAGAGACAAAAATTTGGTAAGTATTGAAAGCAGGCTAGTTATTTCTACATTTTGATGAAAGAAGCGCTATTTCAATTCGCACAGAGGTACACTGGTCAAAGAAGTAGTTCTTTTGGTAATCGTCTACAAAGAACTCTGAGTTCTTTTAATTCGTTCTGTTGATGTTTGGATATCCGTAGTAAAGGTATGACCAGTCTTTTCAATGTGATCGCTTTATCAGCCGGATAAATATTGTTTGCTAAAAAAGACAATATATGGATACTCTTTCACTACCGCATGACCTGATCGCATGAGGTCACCTCATGTAAAAAAAGTACTCCACGAAATTGTTGTGCTTACCTTGTGAATAAATTTTTGTCCCATGAGTGGAAGTAGTGCAATCAGGTATTCAAACAACCAAAAAGTATGATTGTTTTAACTTAAAATTGCCTCCGACTATATACACACACGTACAAGTCTTCGATTTCTGTCGGAGACGGAGATGGTCCAAACCTGCCTCCTATTAGGCTTGATCACTTATATGGCCTACCCATGAACGACAGGTGAAATATTTGAATCCAATATCGTACGGAACTGGAACCACGGTCAGAAAAAAAGCTGATGGGGAGCACGCAAGATCCGAGAGTTGATCCGTCTTCTAGTCTGAAACAGAAAACAAGGTGCTGCGTTCAACATTCATGTAACAAAAAGGATTCAGTGGAAAGAAACGCGTCGTCATCGAGAGGAATATATTCCGAAAGGCTGCATTATTGTGCATACTGTTGTACTACTGAAGTTAACAGCTTGTCTGTCTGATATTTAGACTAACTAGCTGATAAATTATTGAAAAGGGATCAGCTTGGAAAAACGCGGTAAATCTTTTATTCACAGACGGTTAAAATATTTGTGGGACACGTAAATCATTCTTACTTTTCACGAGTTTTACCATATAACAATTAAACTGCTCTACATGAGTGGTATGGCATTGTATCTGGATGACAGGACAAAATTTCCCCGAAAGCACACGACCGGTTTCGCGGTTAATGGCGCTCGTCGGGTATGCGTACCCGGTACTCTTCCGCACAATCATCCTTAACTTTGAAAGAATCACTTTGTGATTCTGAAAATGGACTCCCCGTTCATGCACGCTCCTTTCGACTCAAATGAGATTACAGCTGTAAACTGCTCTACCTATAAAATTCCAATTAAAAAGGAATTAGTAAATTATAAGTGATAAATTATCCTGTAGTAGGTTCCGTAACGCTGAGCCTGGCGTCTGGGTCACAAACGTTTCGTCATCAGCCGAGGTAAAATTACCAGTTTGCAGGTATCACTTTGGTAGTAGTTACACTTTATGGCCTAACCTCGAAGCTCAGTCATCAGGAAACCTCAGAACCATCAAAATGAGGTACAACCAACACAGAAATTTAAAAACATTATAATATGTAAAATGTTTTCAGGTCGTCCTCCCAGGCAATGTTATGACCTTGTTTTGCCTGTTTAGGTCATAAAGACGTAAGTAAAAAGATCCCTCACAAGCTCCTGCTCTTTGGTAAACTAAGGATTTCATGGAACATTCAATATTTCGGTCGAAACAACTTTTATGCCAACACCCCTGACTTTGCTATGATTAGAAAGCACTCCCTCGTTCCAAGTGTCTTCCCTTACTTGGTTTTTAATCCCGCCGGGATGAATAATTTTTTACGTTTGGATCAAATCAGTCCTTTGCAAATGTTCTGTCAAAATGAATTTCATAATTATTTATATTTCGGAGTCGAATTTTGGAGTTAAATACAAATTTTGTGCCATCGTTTGATCACAGATGACTTTATTACTAATATCTTAGGGATCCTATGATCAAGTGTAAAGCAACTTTTTAAGGATAACGGCTGGCCCACTGATCCCACGTAGGCTAACCTCAGGGATAGCTGACTAACAGATCAAATGCGTGTGCGGTGCCGCTTATGTGTCTCACGGCAAGGCATATTTCACAAAATATCGAAGTAAATTAACCGAGTTGCTAAAGACAGCTGATAATTCGGACTGTTGCCCACCTGGTACAGAAATAACGCTCGTTATAGGTTGATTCGGCTTTCACCGTTTTCCTACACATAAATACAGACAGCCAAGTTGCTTGAGTTAGTGACCACCTAGGTTATACGTATCTTTCTTCCAGAGGCGAATTTCCATGTGTAACTTAAAATCGCACAACAGCCTTAGTCTCCGTAGCAGAAGACAGTCTGCATGACATGGGGACACAGAAGAGGCCTAAACCAGTTACAGGTTACGTTACTGGAAATCCAGTAGGTATGAACAACAAGCAAAAAGCACAAAATTCTCAAGCCCATGTTCCCATCACCTCTTGCTATTACTGGGCGCTACCCTCAATACAGACCCATCTTTCTTTCTGTCAACAGTAATTAGGTATTGTTAAAAAGGGTTAAGATAAAATTTCCTGAGCACAGCTGTTTGCATACAGTTGTATTCATCACTAATTTGGGACAGATACCATGAAAAATAGATTCATTCAGAGGTTGCGGTGTTAATAAATCTAGCTGTATATACTTTCTTTACACCGAAATACATTGCGATCAAAAGTGACCGATGCATAGTGTCCCTTGTGAATCAGGCGCTTTCTTGTGCCTTGGCAACAAAGCCCATAAATTACAGTGCTGTAAACTGATCACAACATCAATAGCTAATTTTGCTCCGAGTCAAAATGCTTTCCTGGGCATTTCACTTGACAAGTGTAGCACGAAAGTGGTACAAAGAATATGAACGATGACAGCTTTCTGGAAAGCATTTGTTTAAATATATGAGAACGTGAATATAGATAGCAGTATTGAGAGGTTAATTAAGTTGAACTAAGACCTGGATTAATCATTTGATGAGCTGGTACAGCTTCATCACGAAATATAATTGATTATTTCAAATAAAAATTGCTTAGCGCACACAAGAAATCTAAGTGATCAGCTTAGTAACCAATAAAACAGGAACCATTCGGGACAGTTGCTTACCTACTCCCAAATAGGGTCTTCAATAAGTATTTTATAAGTATAGCAGATGTTTCAACAGCTAATCCAGGAGTTTTTCTACCTATGATTCTTTAAAATCCCCGGCTTCTGCATATTTATTCACCTCACCTTGATATAAATAAGGGCGACCCTTATAAAGGGTTGTCCTGTAAAATGGGAGACGAAAATAAATTTCCAAAGAAGTCCTGAAGGACGACACTTATATTTTGCACATCAATGTTTACTCTTAATGTTCTAAACTGACAAACAGTTCTGATTGCGTGCACAACCCATATTGTCCCAAAGCTTACATGCGGACGGCACTTTGGTCCCCGATGAAACCACTACGGACAATCTAAGCTCTAATATGCGTACACGAGTTTGACTTTTTAGTATGAAATCAAGTCCTTTAACCCATCTTGTTGATTCCTTATTTTTTATTTTTTAGAAAACTATTGAACTGAGGTACAATTGAAAGGGCATAGGAAAGTCTTCAAATTGCAAGGTATACACAAATGCCAACGGCATTCAGTCGGTTCTATCTTCTCACAAGTGAATTTAGTTTTACAGTACTCGAAAGCTGATGATGTGCCAGGTTATCTGAGTTATCTTTTCAACACACACAGATAAACAATTTCAACTGATAAAAGGAAAGCACGGGATGCTCTCGACAAAACTGAGGAATACCATGGTTAAGTTTATGTCATCAGTAACAATAGAAACGGGCACTCAGAAAAAAGAAGTCGGAACTATTAGTAATACTCAAGGGTCGCACAAATCTTCCGTCAACTGTGCAGATGTGGATACCACGAGGAAAGAAGCATAAGATTTGGAACACTTTTCTTTCGCCATTCCTTGATGAGGCAGATTTTATGCAACTTCTACTTATCTCACAGAACAGCAGTTTTTATGCTCAAAGTCTCCCATATTTTTCGTTTTTGGACGATGAACCAGGGACTTCCATATATCCTGCTCTTGTAAATATAATCAAGAGTTCCAAGAAAATAATTAAATTTCGACTTCTGAAGTCGATTATTGTGAAAATGACGACTGAGTAGTGCCTAGTTCTAAAAACCGGTGAGTGTTATCTCGTTTGCTCCATGTCGAGGAGGTAAAACATGGAGAATATAATACAGGGTTTGAGTTCCAGATTGGAATTGGAATAAAAAGATGTACCATGCTTCCAAGCACTTCTAGCAGAAAGCTTAAGTGCTCCGAAGAGAATCATACATGAAACGAATTCAGTTATTAAGATGCAGAGTGACTGCTAATCTCATCCCATTTTTGTTCTTGTTCGCAGTCTTTGGTAGTTACGGTATTTTGAAGCAGTGTTTAAGATCTGAAAGAGGCAGTGGGCTGTTCGAGGAATTCAACACATGGATAGTTCGACCGCGGAGTCACTGGTTCCGCCACAGATTTTGCTTTAACAAAGTGGGCATAGTACTTTCTCGTAGTTAGTCTCATGTTTCGTTAAGAAGCACAATGCTCGGTTCCCAACACCGTGCAGTAAACTTACACAGAGCAGATATCCGTAAAATAATGCATGACACTTTTCTCTGGAATAACACTAAACGATGTATTTTGCTTAACTCTTGATACGCAGATTTAATCGGATGTGGGAAAACAAGTACTTAACACAAATAATCTGGAAAATTGACTAAAGTGATTTTGTCAAATTATAAAATCCAGCAATTATATTCTTCATGATGCACATTTAAATCTCGATTCGTATTTCATGAAACTTCGTACAGACAGCGAGGCGATGTGACTATGAGACCACTACTCCTTGTCGACGCATTCTTTGCAAAGTTAGAAGGAACTAAGCTGAAGTCCAAAACAGACAGCTTTAAACCTATCTGTGGTTAAGCGGACAACATATTTTGTGTGGCCGACGCCTGTACTATGTGTACTATGTGATTTGTAAGTGGCCCGAGAATGAATCAATGAAAAACCACTGTTTCGCCAAATTACAATTTTACATGACATTAATTATGTACTTTTCAGTGCTTATTGCATTGTTTCTGCAGAGAGGGTCAACTGAGAACAGTCTTACACAGCCGAGTTCGAGTCAGTTCCCATGTACTGGCTTTCAGTGTACCTTAAGTTACTGCGCAGTGGCTCTAAATACTTGTGCTAACAGTAGGCTGAGTTTGTGACTTTCATAGGCGTCTGATGGATGATTTTGGTGCTACAGGTCACAAATCTTTCATCCCTAGTCAAAAAGACTAGATCAATACACAGAAAAGCCCACTATGTTGGTGTGTAATTAACGGAATTTTGTCCTCTAATCAAAATGTGACCTTTAGATTGACCTGGAAATTCTGCATAGTTAATTATTCAAGGCGACAACGTTTCTTACGCTGAATTTCTCGTAGTATACCATGTGAAGTTTGGAATAATAACATTCCATATTGCCTATTAGTTTTCTCACCAGTTCCTTGGGGATCTGTGAACACTTCATATTGTATGGTGAAAAGGTCACATTCGACTTGGAGATCAAAATCTTTTAGAATGTCCGATGTGACTGATGTTTGAAACTGTGAAAAAAACTTGAACCTAGATGTTTTTACCAATGTTGAGTGAAAACAGAACCTACTAGAATTACTTGCTTTTGATGGCTTGCACACCCCTGGAAAAGCTGCGGTACACGTTGGTCCGCTTTTGGAATTACTTTTTGGCTGAAAAGCATTGTATGACTATGCTCAAACTGGCATACATACAATAAAAAATCGATAAAAATTCCACCACATCTTTGTCCAACAGAAACCAAGGAAACAAGGCAAACGTATCTGGGGAATATAATTTTGTCTTCTGATGCAAAACCAAGCTCCGGGTTGATATCAGTTCTAACGGAGAAATCACCCCGCCTATTTCGGATGAATAACATTCCCATCCAGATTTTCTGACAGAGGTACTTTAGTGGCGCGAGAGATTTTGTGTCTATGATAGCCTCTAGAACGGTCTAGATTATAAACTTGATAGTACATGTAAGTGGCGCGTATCTCATTCAATTTCTCCGTTGTATTTTAGAGTTGTCGTCAGACCTCTTGATGGATTTAAACAAATAACAGTCGGACTGCTAATCAGCAACAATTGTTTTTTATTCTAACCACTTATTATCTCACGTGTTCCTCTGAGTAGACTTATTGTTCTTCAAACGGATTTCTGGTTTCGTTATAAAAAATGACTACCTTATATTCGAATCGTCTTCTGCTTTGAAATGTAAACTGAATCAATGGCAACGCAGACATCAGACTCGCACAGCAGTTGTCAATGACGCTCAGCCTTAGATGGTAGTGAGTCCTGCAATCTAGATAGTTTTAACCACCTCGGTACTGGTTTCTCTAATAGAGACAACAAAATAACTGAGTTTGATGGCAAATCAGGCACCGACTGTGAAAGCTCCTAGTCACATTCAGACCACATTTAGACCAGGAGATAAATATCACCTTTTAGAAAAGCAAGTGAAAAGATATCTAAAGAAGTTTCACACCGAAACACATGTAAATCTGTCTCTGAATCAGCCGGATGGACTAGCCTGGGACTAAGCAATAGATGATAAGTTGGTGAAAAAAGTACTGTAGGAGAAATCATCCGAGGAGATCTGTGAACGATTTGATCCGCCTGGCCTAATAACCGACAGACAGCGAGAATTTCATAACAGGGAAAACGACAAGGCGAAAATACATCTGTATTCTTTGGTGAGACGCGCTAACTGACCAAAAAGAATCTCCAACTTTGCCTCCCACTAAGCTGGACAGTATTATCTGCCAATAGCCGAGAAATACCGAGAACTTCGTTATCCGACCTCCACCAACGCTAGAAAAGGTTTTAAAGTTTGCGACGAACTAGAGGTTTAGTATAGAACACGGATATGCACCGTAATTATAAAGCTCAACCGATTCGCTCGAAAACCAACGAAAACAATCTCACACACTGAGCTGTTGGAGTGATTCTACGCGGTGGAATTTCGGAGGCTACAGATCAAGGGGGTACGGTGTCCCGCAACTTGAATGAGACCAGATAAGGGGACAAGCTTAAGTGATTCAAACGGATTGACCAAAGGTGACCGAATATAAAGCCTTACAAATACGGCTACTGGTGATCAAGTACAAAGTGTTCACACTGATATTAGGTGACATACAGGCTAACAGTTTGGTTGATACGTGTAAATGAAATTTAGATGAAAATTATTTAATTGGGTTTTAGGGAAGAACGACTAAATGCCACGAGTTTAAGGGGTAGTCGTGAGAAGTAAATGGTCAACCTCTAGTAGCTTCAAGTATAATGACCATCAATGTGCGGCCAAGCAGCGTGAATGGACTGCAACGCCGTAGTTTTTCGAAGGTTGACTCTTGACGCCATCAAGGGGATTTACCCGCTGACTACTTCGCAGTGGTAATCGACATACGCAGGGTAGTTCGCAAACAACGGGCGGCGCAGTTCAATTAGTAGAGAAAAACAGTCGGAGATGGTGTATCGTATCACTTTCGGCTCCTGCCTTACAGGACGAGGAGGCTGCTGTAGCACGCTAATATCTATGGATACCCTGTGGAATAACCTAACTAGATTGCACTTCGGTAATCGATCATACAATCGATACTGTCCCCTCACACCAGATTGAGAAGCGCGCTCGAAAACTTCCTCACTGTTGTGAAGTAACTGTAGGAAAAGCGGTCCGGTAAATGTTGGAAAATAATGTAATCCATCCCTCAAACTTTTCGCGGACCCTAAAATAGAGCACAGCAGAGAAGCGTTACACTTTCGCCATTTCTCACCAGATGCTCACTACAGATAATTTGACAATAATCATTACCACAACAGAGTAACATTAGTGGTGATAGGTTCACAAAGGTCATGTTTTTGCCAGGAAGACTCCAGGGAAATGAATGACTCATTGGGATTGCACAAACTAGGCTTCCATCTTTGGGTCGCATTCACTTCGGCAAACTGTAGTAAACGTAAATTTGTGGCAGAGAAAATCACAGAGAACGCACTTCTGCCATCGATCTGGCGCTTTGTGTCTAGCAAATGACGTGCGATGGACGACGGTGACTGCTGCCTTGTAGGTGACCTTCAAGTGTATGCTTCCCATTGGTTGAGATGGGTGTACACCCTCCATGGGACACGTTCGGTCACTATTAGTCGGAACTGCCGTTCATTTCGGCCTGTGTTAGGTTGCCGGGCATGCACACGTAAACACGTTTTGGACGAGTGGTTTCGCTTGGACTGGAAACGGTTGTCAAACAATCTTTTGGTTTAACGAACACCCGCGGTTTTTAAAAGTATTATGCATAAAATATTGGGTAATCTTATCTGTTAGTTTTGAATTACGTATGTAGATGACGTGGTTGTCAAGGGAAGAACACTTGATGAATAGTTACGGAATAAAGCACGAGTGTCTCAAAAAGTGCAGAAAGTAGTTCCCAGGCCTAAATCATGTGAATGTTAATTATTTCTTCGACAGGTGGCGTAACTGGGAAATATCTTGTCGGCGTCAGAGGTTCAGACTGACCAGACTAAAACCTTGTCTACTGCTACTAATGTTGGACAGTTGCGCAGTTTTCTTGGTTTGGCGGCTTACCACCTAGGTTCACCCCAAAGTTCGCCACCACGGCGGGACCATCAGTTTGCCTTTTGGAAGGCAATAAAATATTTAAACGGAATGAAACAAAACAGGTGGCTTTTGACGACTTAAGCATTCGACCATGTGAGGTAGTGATCCTAGTTTTCGGAGCGCTTCTGAATTTACTGGTGAACTAATTCTTGATATAGATGCGGTAACCAAGGGTACTGAAGCTGTAGTTTTGCAGAATTATAAGCAAAATGCAGAACATGTTATCTCCTTAGACAGTGAAATCTCAGGTAAGCGGGGATAGAATTATTCTACTTTGGTATTGTTTTACTCTGTCTGTTGGTAGTTACACTTTATTTTGAGTCATCATTTCCTCGTCTAAACGGACCACCTTTGAACACTTTGGCTTACAAATTTTGTGAATTCGGAAGGGCAGGTTTTGAGGTGATAGGAATTCCTGATGAACATTTCTTCAGTCATCTCCATAGGTTCGGAAAGTGTCACGGCAACGCTGACGGCATGGCCAAAGCACTAACAGAGATAACAGAGAGGGTCCGTCATGCATTCCGCAAGTGACACTGCTTGGTTTCGAAAACAAACATGGTTAGAAATGTAGCTCTCTAAGGGTCCTGAACTTGCTTCTGTATACGAACGTTAAAAAGTCAAGCTGTACGGTGATTTCAAATAAACTAAGAAATTGCTTGCTTAGTCATATTGCAGATTACATGAACGTTTTCACCGCACCGAGGAGAAGGTAAATTCCACCTCGGACAAATTCTAGTTTTGGGTTGTTGCTATATTATCTAATTCCACATTAGTACGTTTTCCTAGAATTATTTCGATAGATGGAAAACGGCTTCGCCGTCAATTGTGTGATGAATGTTGAGGTGGAATTTCAGAAAGATTCTAAATATATGCACCACTAGAAGGAGGAGGGACTCAATTGTCGGAAAAGGCGCCTAATCTTTTTTAAATTATTTGGAACTGCCAAAAACCTCATGTCCTTGCTGTAGGATTCGTTGGAAGGTTTTATTTTGAAATATTTCCTACCGTCACTCTGAGGCTTCCAACAAAGCAAAGTTTAACCTCTTGATGCGAAAGCCAACCAGTCTGTCCAGGAGTTCATTTTGCGATTACAAAAGCAGGCTTTCAGTTGAAACTTCGGTGATCAATTTCAGGTTTGACTGCGTCACAGGTAAATTGATGGCATAAATCACCCAGAGCTACCATAACGCCTACTGCTCCTCCAGGAATGCACCTCCCAGTCTATAAGATCAGATTGTGAGTGGTACCACGACGTGTGCTGCAACGCTGGTTACGAACAGCGTGTAATGTTGAACAGTGAAAATTCCCAGCCGATTCCTGCTCAGTGGAAACAAACAGCTATGCACGCTGTCAAGGGTACCAACTCCGCTAGGAATTCTGCGCATAAAGCTCAACAGTCTAAACAGCGGAATGCATAGAAGTCTTGTGGTCAAAAGCGTTCCCGACTTACCTGCAGATTCCTCAATGCTGCATCGTAAATGTGGCGAGACCGGTCACATCCAACCTGTATGAGCAAACAAGCCTGTTTAGTATAACGTATCCTATTGACAATCCCTGTCTGTTCTCAGATCCCTAGTCCCACAAATTCGTCAACACTAGTTCTTACCCGTGCCATCGCCGTCCCCAAAAGTTTCTGGTGAACAACCGCACGAGGCACGCTTTCATGATAGACGCTGGAAGTACTCACTTGTTTGTTCCTGACACGGTTTTTCAACATCTTGATTCCCTTGTGCAATTCCACCTCACTGTCCTTTCGGTCAAAGATATTACCAGACATCAATAGCCCGTACTGTGATCGTGTGAATTAAGCCTCACGGTTGATCACTCAAATACTTTAACGTGTTCGTTTCTCATGACTCATTCTGGTATTTCCATCATCGGTTTCAATTGTATGAACCGGTTTGCGTGTCTCGTTAAATTTAGGTCTGATTCCTATCAGTTTCGCCTTCAGTATCTAATACTTGGATGTTCACACTTTTCTGGTGGCACAGAAGTGGAGCCGGCGAGTACTGGAGTAACTAGTTTCTTTATTTTGCGAAATGCGGCATCATTCCTCTCGAGTTACGTGATCCAATAAAGAAAGAGTTGAGCGATTCGGTCTTCTGGAGATGACTATATCCTTGAGTTCCTTGGCTGTGTCTACTCCAAATGCGACCCCAAAGAGATGACCACCGCATCACATTGAATGGATTTCTGAAACAGTCGGCTTGTTCAATTCTCGAACCGGAGGACACTCTGCATTAGTCTCATGGTGCTGATGTTTTCTCAAAGGTTGATTTGCAAGATTCATTTTTCCCGATTTCATTTGATGAACAGTACCATGAATTGAAAATCATCAGTACACCTTTTGATTTGTTCCGGTACAGTGTTCGCCTTTTTCTCTCAACGTTTTACTTACGGAAACGCGGTAAAATCTGTGAATTCAGATTTGAAGGGTGTATCAGTGTATCAAAATGATTTTGTTACACAGGCTCTGGAAAAATACGTACAAGACGAACGTCTACTTTCTTTACATGAGAGATTAGTTGACAATAATCTGGATGTTTATCATGAAAAGTGTATTTCTTTACTTCCGTGTTATGTTCAGGCTACTGGGTCAGTGCATACGGCTTTTTCCAGACCAACAACTTTTGTACCTTTAACTAACGCCCCTTCTCCAAGATCTCGTATCAGTGCAACATTCGGCATGGGAAAATGTAATCCATTCCACATGCCAATTATTTGCTTCGTTATGCTCATTCCGAGAATTCTTCCACTTTCGACTTTCTACCCAAACATCCACTGCCGTTTGGTAAACCGGACCTATTTCGCCGCGCCAAAAATATTACCACCCATCCTTTGGGTGGGGGGGGGGGCGAAGCGGCATGAAGTGCAATTTCCAGGAGTCCCACAAACTTCGTGAGTTAACTTCCCTTGTACACCACACTATTCTGTCAGAATGACAGAAATATTGCTCCCTTACTATTAGTCATAAAATTCTTGGAAGAATTGAATATGGACTACTTGGGTATCAGAAAGATGGTCAGTTGCTTGACTCGTTGGCGACCGGAGCTGAACAGTGATTTGTGTCGTATTGTTAGATCATGAATTGCGTGCACAAAGTTCATCCAGAGTTATCCAAGTGAACCTCATGGACAAAGTCTACAGGGCAATGGCAACTCTTTCACACCGATTACTGCGGTCCTTTCGTGACAAGTATTACGCATTTTTCAGTACCGATCCATGTCGTCGCTGACCACAACCACCAATTTTTCTACTACAGTTCTCCATAAGACTTTCAGTCGAGAAGGCATTTTATATGCAATCGTTACTGATAACGGTAATCATTTTTCGGCCAAGGTGATTGGTTGACTGAAGTCAATGGTTTGCAGTCATTAGGTAATTCCACCCTGAAGTACACAATCGAAAGGAACCTTTGAGAATTTCGTACGCACTTTCAGTAGTGCATTTGCCTCTGCACGCCTTAACATATTCACAGACTAACTAGAATTGTTTACCGTTTAATAATGCAGTAGCGCGGTGGTGCACATTCGACTGAGAGTCTGGCTACCCTATTCAAGATTCAAGTCCTGAATACAAATTTATTGAATCTGGAATATATGGAATTCGTTTATTACCAGGAAATAAATCAAGACCCTAGAGGGGTTTGAAGCTTAACCCATAGGAGAAAAAACTTGTCACATCGGTGACTTAGATGGTGGTTACTTCAAATTCAAAAATTCAGACTAAATTACTTTTAACATACCGATTCCCGAAACTGTTTCTGACAGTAATAATTTTCACGTTTCTGATTATGATGGTCGGTGGTCAAATGGCTATCACAGCAATATTTATACCATTCTGTTCAGGGTTTGAATCTTGCCATCACGGTAACTAGCAGCTTATAATTGTCAGTGATCCCCTTCTTGATTTGTTGTACCATTTTCACGTAACAAAAAGGCGGTAAGTAAACAATAAGGACAAAAGAATGTTTCAGAAGAAGAAAGTTGCTAAGATCAAACAATACAAGTGCTAAGATTCAAAAGATTGCATGACGAAGGGCAGAAAAACTGCGGAAGTCTCAAACTTCATTCAGTCTGTGTATGGTGTTACGAATAAAAACGAACTGTGAGCTTGAATAGCTGGAATATAGACCGTATGTGCTTTTGGAGTCTGCTGATTACATTTTGAATTTGACTCTGTCATTTAGTGTTTTGCTTCCCAGACGAATTCTGGTTCCAGGCTGGACCTGTGCTGCATGTTCCAGAGTATTACTTACTCGGATGATTATTCCGTTGGATAACACAGCCCACGTTCAACTGGCAACGAAAAGACAGATAATATTTGAGAAATTAGGTGTTTATATCCTCAGCTGAGTGTTCTGAAGATTATTGATTTTTCATTGTTCATCAAATAAGGCCCAGAATACACACGGCTATTGGCGGTAACTCAGTCACGATTGTGAAAGGTGTTGGAGGACCGGTATCATGATTTCGATCATCTGAAGGAAAATAAAATATATAATGTGGAGTCTCAGATATTGCGGGCCGCACCAGTAGCGGGATGTTGGTGACTCTATTAGAGTCTATCAGTCGTGCGACGCCCTAAAAGATACTTTTTCGTGTCTGCGTGGGCTGCTGGTACCCGTCCACGCTGGTTACTTCAATGAAATGGTGGGATCTAACATTACGGGGCCGTTTCCGGAAGCTCAGAGCGGGAATAAATATATTACGGTTACGATAGTCTATTTTTTAAAATTTGCTTAAGTTGCGGTGGTTCTAGCCACAAATGCGGCCACCGAGCCATGGACAATATCCGGTCACTGGATTTGAAAGTGAGTTGAACCTGATCAGTTGTATTCCAACAGCTGAAGTGGTTTTGAAAACTCCACGTTGTATGAGCTTCGCGAGCTATTCCGAATCGAGTAAGCTTGTACGACTGCGTATCAAGCTGAAGGTAACGGCTCAGTCCAACTGACTAATCACGCTTTCAAAGACCTCTTAAGAAAATTTGTAGAAGAAAAAAGGCAATTAGACTAGGTCCATGAATGGTCTGTTACGGCATACCAATGCACCGTTCATCCTTCTGCTGGACCGACTTCGCATTTTTTGGAGACCAAGAGAGTAATGTAGATACTTTGCAACTCACGCATTCCAAGTCTGAGCCGGTCGCCCCAAGTAATTTCAAACTACGTGGTCAGTTTAAAGGAGACCTTGGGGAGAGCTCATAACTGGCTTACCGACATCTGAAAGATGTTTGTCAGGAGTAAAAAGGATATTGCTATCTCGGCGTAAACAATGCTCCTTTTGAGGTGAGGAATAACCTATTCTTGCAGCTTGAAGCAGTACCCTCTAGGTTTTATACTAAGCTCAGCGAAATATGGAAAGACCTTCAGGTAGTAGAATGAGTAATTTCAGAGAAAATATGCGGTATGCATAAAGGAGTAAATCAGAAGGAATCATTCACCGAACATTTTATTCGACCCAAGGCGGTGTTTAGCATTGACATATTGACTCAAACCCATGGCAGGAAGAAGGTACCAGATAGCAGAACAGAACCAGAGGTACCAATTAGGGGTGGACTGACCAGGAACTAGGTTGGTGCTTAATTAGAAGGAATGCGGACTGGTACGAAATTTGTCGTGTCTATGGCAGCCACGTAAACAGTCTAAATTATTGATTTATTAACAAAAAAACGTTGGCTGTCTCGTACGATTTCTCCGTTGTACTCCGGAGCTACAGTCAAGCCATGTAGTAAAACAAACTAAACAACCGTCGGACAGCTAACCAACAACAACTCTTCCTTTGTTCTAACCTTCTATTATCTCAGGTGCCACTTGATATAAAGTTGTTATTCTCCGAAAGGTTTTCTGGTTTTATTCTACACTTTAAAAATCCATTTAGTTCTCGGGGTGATAGAAAAGAACCCGATAAAAACCACAAAACTGCAATTCCTCAATAACTAGAGGACAGTAGGATGAAATCTCCAGAAACCATCTGCAGGTTTTCTGTGGCAGACGTATCTCGGAAATTCTCAGCGAACCACACTACGTTATTTTGTATTATCTACGTCAAGCATGGCATCACAAAATAACGCGACGGGCAATAGCCAGCGTATTCGATTGTGATGATAGTGTTACCTACATTTTGCTAGAAAAAGAGAGTCCAAAGAGCATTGCTTCCACCCAGTAAGAATGTTTCACCGTAAGCTCCCATAAGCCACTGCAGTGATGGATGGAGCGAATTAAGCAGCCCCGGCTTTCGGCCGATCCAAGGCTGGAATTGTGTGCCTGGCAGAGTCGGTCACGTGTTGCAGTCGGGGAGGGATTTAAATAGCACCGGATATCGTTGCTGCCGTTGATGTGATTTGTCTGACCTATGCTAGGACTTAAATGGCTCACAAATAAGTGACTAATGAAAGGAAGTTATCAAATGAACTTACTACACCGAATGCAAAGCCGCAGAACTCATCAAGCAGTAGTATAAATAAATACCAACATTGACCGGAAGGGATGCTATGAGCGATAAATTGAACAAAGCAGGATACACTGAGCTGAATGAAATGAATATTTCCGGTGTATATTACAAATTCTTGGAATACTATCTTAATGCATGACAATGTACAATGTGCCACAAAAGTTCAGTACCTCAGCCATGGACAAGGCAATTAATTTGCTTTTAGCTTTTATGGTTAAGAAACCGTAAACGACTTGATAGTTTAATGTGGACGTAATAGATAATTTATTCCGAGTAAAGAAGAAAAATGATGACGTGGTTTCTCCACATTGCACTTTGGAGACGAAAAAGATGCAGGTATGGCAGCACGGTGTCACCATTCGCACGGTAATTAGGATCACCTAAGAAGCTGAAATAAACCACTGTGAATGAGTTGAACGATGTTATTATTAACGCAAGAATAATCTGTTTTCAACCGTCATGCCACCAATGAAATTTTAGTTCTCACTTTTCAAATCATGGTTCAAAGTATATCGTGTTTGAGAGTCTAGTTTTATAAAATATTCACATTACTTTTCGTCACCTAGAAGTAAAACAACCATGAATGCCCTCACGTTTACTGACCATGGACAAGTGTCCAAAGATAACAAAAACGTTCATGCCGGGTTGTGAAGCTGATAGTAAGGGATAGATTATTTCCGAAAACCACCAGACCATTCAAATTTCCACAGCATGTTGAAGAGATGAATTAAAATAAAAGCTGTCAAGCTGTAAATCGATATGCTTTTATTTCTGTTCAGTACGAAACATATGGGCACAACTTTGATAAACAACAACCATCCGGCTGTTAAAACATCTGCTCTATCAGGAAAACATGAGAACGAAAATTGGACCCAGGATTGTGAAAATAAAGTAAAAAGCAATAAATTTATCTAACAATCAGCACAAAACACCACCACCGCGGGCCGGATCACGGCTTTGGACTTTTGGATGTGAAAGATGAAAGTGGATTCTCCGCCATATAAGATTCAAACTCCTCTAACGAATAATAAATTCTACGAAAGCAACTTGCCGAAAAAAACTGGCCCAAGATTCTTAAATTATAGTTCAGCCATAATTGAGAAATAATCCTGGTTTACGACGATCGTATGTTTCATGTCAAACTTAATCCAGGAGGCCATTCCTCTTTCATTGAGACCGCAACTTCTTGGTAAGGTATCGTTTATCATTTTTTGAAAAATGTGACACAGAACAAATTGGTTTGCAGTGCCGTGCAGATCAGAGAGCGTATAAAAGACAGAATGAATGGTGTCATACTTTTAAATTGGAATACCCGTTATTCTTGTCCTTAAACAAAGAATCTGATCGAACATGACACAATAACATTTTGAAACGTTGTGATTCGAGTTTGGGTTAGAGTCAATGTATTATACTTCGAGGATTTCAAAATTCCGAAGATAAAATAGGCACACAAACGGGGTATCATCGGATAGTGTTGCTGAACGGATATCAGAAGAAATGAGAGAAAGTGCAATATTGTTTTCTGGATAAAGATCATCTCTTCCACTATATTTTTATGGGAAAATCCTCACGGCACGCTTTCATTAGTGTGTCTGTCTTTAACATCGGTCACTTCGTAGTATCATATCATAACATTTGGGTATATTCAGACATCTTTCTGAAAAATCCGGAGAACAACACTGAAGATCCTCAGTTACGTAACTCATCATGAGACTGTTACACCGAAGGACGTTTTGGTGATAGAAAATCTAAGCAACACAGCATGTTGCCAAAAGCATTGCTGAGGTTTGGTAAATATCCTGGTCATTCATGCATTTAATCCCTAAGACTATTGAATGGCAGGCCTGAGAACAGCTTTTGTTGAAAATATCCCCGTTTTCATTAGTTTTCTCCGCCCACTCCACCCCAAAATCTCGTTTTCTCTCTCTTTCTAGCTTGACTTAAGTTCTGACCTTTCCTGAACTGAATAGGTTACAGCTTGAGTTACGTATCAGTCAACAGAATAGAGTAAATGTATACACTATGACCAGCATTGTTCGACTTATCTGATGCAGTTCGTAGATACTCTGATTAGGAGAGCACTTGGTAAATCAGCCGGCCAGTGTAACTCTGATCTTTTCCTCAGAGTAGAATGGCTACCATATAATACGGTTGAATGATGTTGGTGGCACCTTTTGAAAAGTACCATAATAAATCTCACAGATTCTTCTTTGTTGTCGTCCATTAGTAAATCTTTCGGTGGGTTAGTTTTAACCGATTGGTTCTTGTCGACATTAAGGTATTTGCACCTTTCCCTTCGAATTTTTCCCTGATCTTTCCGATTTTCCACCAACTTGACTATAGGTTTGCAAATACACTGAACGAGATTGACTTCACTCAACCTCGTAGCGGTCATCTGCGTAATTTGGTGTACTAAGTTTCACAAGTGCCGTGAAAGTGTTGACTTTATCCGTAAGCTCCATCTTGAAGTGTCTGATGGAACATACAAGGTTCGAACAAGCTGGGGATATATCGTCAGTTAAAGCCTTCAGATATTTGACACATTTGTGTGATTCCAAGTTTATATTCCAGATGACAAGTATATAGATAAGGTGGCTTTTCATTACGGAGAATTTTTTGTTTCTACAATTTCCGTTACGGCGAGCGGTGAATTATTACAAGTTTTATAAAACTGATATTCAAATTCGTCAATGTTTTCGGTGATACATCAAACAAAACACAAAAGCACAGTTCCATTCAGGTCTCGACTTGAACTGTTTTCAGTTCTACTATAAATTAAGAACTGTTTACTCTATTACAAGTGAATTTCATTAGTGAGTCCATAAAACTGAAAGCCTGTTCACAATATCGGTTGGGAATTTCCCGTATCTGGTGGACGGAGAAGAGACACGATCAACAACTAAGATTTACGCCCGATATCCCCAAGGGCACCAGCAGGCTCACATTTCTCGAACGGATTAGTCATACTCCCCAAACATTTGTCCGTTAAGTTCACTCTCACAACGGATAAAGAAAACTACCCATGCGTTTGAAGATTATCTTAATCCGGTCTAACCCTCGAATTACGTTTTCTGAGAACCTCCGTCCAAATAAATGTAGAAGACTTTTGTTTTATACTATCTGCCCCCTGGCAAACAGCACGTGCTCGTTGGATGCGAAAACAATATCTCAGGTGCAATCAAATCAGAAAGGCAATCTTTTCATGACACCTGCACAAGTGGACCAGCCGGTTGTATTTTAGGTATTAAATAATTTATATGTTCCAATTAAAAGTCCCTTGGGAAAGAGACACCTGGAGTCCAGGAAGTGCAAAGCTTACAGTGATTCTGCGAAAAAATAAAAGCATACCGACGCTAAACACGAACTCTTCAAGATATCCTCCAGATTTTTGAATAAAAACAAGCCAAATCGTGAACCCTTGTGACAGTAATAGTTGTGGTCAAAACAAAGATACTCTGGAACCAAGTACGTGGAAAATAATTGATTTACCATAAGGAAAACCAAAAATGAGTGAGACAGAAACATAAATGTAGTCTTTAAGGTGAGATTTGGAAAGAAATACGATTGACATTTGGTATTGTTTGAACACTCGTGGGCGAGGAAACCACTGTCACAATCCTAGCCTAAATTTGGTAACACATCACAAAAACTGACGGGACCATATTTTTGTCGGAGGAGTAATTCTTCATTTGTTTATGTATATTCGTTCAATTTTCAATCGTTTTACGATTATTTGCAAAGGTAATGTTGCCGTCTACAGGCAAGACTTATTCTTCGGATTTGCAAAGTTATAGTCGAATCAATGTGGCAGCATAGCTATCCGTGGGCACCTGATATTTTCATTCATACTGGGAAAAAGTTGATTAATTTTGGCTTTGATCTCAACTCCACTTGGTGTGCCAAGTCTGAAATAGTCTATACATACTCGGCGAACGGTGTTCACGGTTCAGTCATGCATTGCCATCCTATAATTCTTCGCCATGGGAACGAATTCATAACAAACTTATATATGGCTCCTTTTTGCACACAGAACACTAATTCATCTTTAAATGACTCTTTCGTACCTCTTTTTGTTTCTGTGTAGGATGACAATTTGCACTTCATAGTAGGCTATATCAATCACACTTCAACCGAATTCCCCATTCCCTCTGATCTAACTTATCTTCGTTTTTATTTCAAATTCGTCTCATCCTTGGTAATTCCCTGTCTGATCTGGTTTAACGTTACATTTGTCCAAATGCTTTGAACGCAGATTCCCCTTTCTCGAACGACCTATCCTCGTGATTCATCCGTCATTTCCACAGAACCACTAGGTTTTATCAAATATTTTAGAATCACCATTCATGCAAATTTGAAGTGGTCACCTTACATTCCAAAGTGTATGAAGAAACTACGCATTTTATCTTGCCGAATCCGAAATATGGAGCATTTTGACGTTGGACACTACTACTTCTCTTTACGTTTATCAGTTTTTCCTGTTCTGCTTCGATGTCTCCGAGTTACTTCGATAATCTAGTGGTAGATCTTGAAATTATTCATCGGGGTCCGTCTATAATCAGTTGGGTATCATTCATATCCTTCACTGAACTATCTGCTATGTTGAGCGAATTACAACTGGCCGCATTTGAAAAGTTCTTTCACGATATCCCTGCGGAGAGCACTCACCCTTCATACAATGATCTACTTGATCGTAACTGTCTCGCCTCTACTCGTTCATCTTTTCCATCTATACGTTCCTGCATTACCATCCGTAACAACTCTACGGCTGTCTTTCTGGCCCTGTCACGAGTATCACCTGAATTTCTTATCAGTTTCGATGTATAGTCGTTCACTTTTCATCCTCCGAATCAGCGAATTCCCAAGTTTTAGTCTTTTTCGACTGAAATAAACAAAAGTCTGATCAAGCAAAATACAAAAACAAACCAACTCACAAATGTACTGTGGATTGAGATTTATCTTATTCAATAGGAGAAAATATAACGGCTAGTGCAACAGTATAACTTCATTGTACGGAGGACACCGCCACAAACGACATCAAAATGTCGGATCCGATGAGCCACTAATAGAATAATTTACTGTAAATGTCAGTGAAAATTTCCCCCTTCTGCAAGATGTTTCTCGTTTGTGGCATTTGTGAAGACTAACCCCAGATCGGTTAGCAGACATGTGACATTCCGTGGATAATAGCGAGGTTTATTTCGAGGGAAGTTTGAAATGGCAAACAAAGTGCACCAAGGTGTATTTCTTCCACTCGGTTGTTAATATTATCGGAGAAAGTGCAGCAGTAAACAGAAGCTAAATGGCGCATAGAAGAAACACGGGTATTTCAACTGCTCACCTCAGATTGAGCCCTCATATGCTTTTGTAGCTCTTGCATGTAAAGAGAACTTGAGGTTGCCATCACGTTTCTTTGTTTGGTTGATTGTCCTTTGGACTACACTTTTCACGCACTAATCTCAGTTCATCCGATCTGAGCGAAACTGGAGTCTGGTGGTTCCGAGTGCAGGTTGGTCGGATGACTTGATGTATATGCTCGGAGGATGGAGTCCAAAGGACAGTCAGCCAAGCAAAGATTCGTCAATCCCATACACTACTAGCAAGTAACTGCATGATGCATAATTGTTTCTGTTGAGGCTGAACTACTAGGCATTAGTTCCATTCGGCTATTTTTTGGCATCTTTTGATGCGTGTTATTCCCAGGGGCTGACAAATTTTAGCATCCCAACTCATCATTGAAAACCGAGGAGGCACTACGGAGTTAGATATTCCACCCTTTTTAAATTCATCAGCAGAGCACATCCAGCGAGCACTCACTGGGACCCGAACTCGGTGTGAACGAACAGAGATTTGAACAACTACCTACAGAACTATCCGTAATAGTACTCAGTGGTTTGTTAAACGTCAATGCTTTGAAATATCGCCTTTCCATTACTGACTTTTAATAGTTAATAACCACTGGTTGGCACAGTGCCTAAATATTTTGACTCATGACTTTTACCACTTAGGCTCAGTCGATTTTGAGGCTCTGAAAATATATGCATATGTATTTACTAACCCGATAAAAGATGGTTACTTTCCTCGGAATTCGCTAGGCTTTTCCTCAGGTTGAAATACCAGCTAAGGTTTTTCAGTATTTAGAATACTTAACTTACCTTTCTACTGAAAACGAGTATATATTCAACTCCCGAACCGAAGAGACACAGCTCTGTTTCCCGTTTTCCTTTTGGTGCCACTGATCAACCCGTTACCGCACATTGTTTTATATGAACGCCAGGCTATACCAACACATCCGTTCTGCGGACGGAACAACCACCCTCTTGAAGCAAGTGGCCAGAAAATAGGAAGCTGTGATTTCCTTCAGATTAGCTCTGAAACTGTCATGTAAGTGGAGTTTTCCTAACCAAAATGGTGTAATGAAATTTTTTCAATCCAATGCCGTGCGAAAACAAACAAACTAAAATTTTCCTACCTGGTAAATGGTTCAGCTGTCAGTAGTCTCTGAATCCAAACAAGATTACTTTATCCACTCAGCATTGCTTTGTTGAATACTAAAAACCGTTAAAAAACGAAGTCTGATCAACTCTTTGTTCTGTCAGAGGTGACCCTAAGTTTGAATTAAGATAAACTTTGGAGGTGTTTTCGTAGTCAATTTTGCAGATCAGCTTTTGAAAACCTCGTTGTCCATTTCTTGGAACTGCAATATGGAAGTAACTGGGGGAATTTAATAGCATGGGGGTGATGTTCATGGCGTGAATGTCAATCTCATTGTCAGTTATAAAAACTGAAGCAGAAATGTACTGGTGTAAGTGACGTTATCATATTTGGATGGTGGGACAATGTTCCCCTGTAAGCACACGACCGGTTTCGCGGTTCTTGCTGCTCATCAAGCACGCGCACCCGGTACCCTCCTACCCAATCATCCCTATACTTGATCATTCGAAAGTAGGCTTATCACCTCAACTTTACCTAAATCCTAAGAAGCCTGCGTGGACGGAGAGTAAATTCTTAGATTCCAGACAAAACAGCATGCTGCTTTTACCAAAAACGGGAAACTTGAGACCATGTGTCCTCGTTTTGAAGTATGTCTATGACTAACCGACACAGTACCTTACGAAGAATAACCCAGTAGTTCCAAAAAGGACATTCCTTCTACGCAAACTCCTCGTAGTTCAGAAAATCATTGTATTAGTGTTTTCTCAAGGTAGAAAACTAAAGGTTTCAAGTACATAATCAAAATGAACTTCTTCTTGCATTATGAATTTGATTGTCAGTCTACGTAGTCTGTGCTGATATCAAGATGAAGCACAAAAAACTGGCTTTTTCGAAAAGCCTTTTTTATGCATGTTTCATACAGCTGAAGAACACGAAAAATGGTGTTCCGTGTGCAATTAATAAAGGTAGATATTTGTCACGATTATAGAGTCAACTTTTGGTGAACCTACTAACCGACTGTGACGTGTTTTTGATTTTATGTTTGATGGTAAGTTAGGCAAACTGGAGTGGGTTTCTCCGAATGTGATCTATCCATAAAAAGGTGTGGCCCACAGATATTACAACGAGGGAGTAGCAAACGTCAGTCCCTGTTCTGGTAGAGTTTAGATATCGTGAAATAAATCAAAGAGTGATTGGAAAACTCAAAGATGCAGAACGAATGTGCTTTCTATTTCACTGCTTTCTCTCGTAAGCAAGAAGACCTACTTTGGTAAGCAAGGCTCAAAAGTAGGCAATATTTTATGGACTGAATAGTCTGAATAGCCCAACAGTCATGGTCACATTAAGAACAAGACGCTGGAGAGCGAACAATTGTTTTCAATGAATCCTATACGTGCTCTTACAATTCATATGGGTGAAGTAACATTGGAATGCGTTAGCCATTGGCCGGAGTAAAGGTCATTGTCGTGGCGTTAGGAAAAACGGGGTTGGTGGGGAGGGGTGTCTCTATCGTGTGTGTGTTATGATGAGAGTTTCACTCCCACCGTCACGAGTGGTAATCGATAGTGGACTTTTGGAGTTCGGTCGGCGATCCGGCCAATGGCTAACGCATTCCAATGTTACTTCATCCATATGAATTGTAAGAGCACGTATAGGATTCATTTTATGGACTGTTTACATTAATTTCGTATCCAGCCATTTGATTTATGTCCAAGATCACAGAAGGTCCAAGCAAAACGAAATAGAAAGTTAAAATAATTATAGGATTCTGATACCGTGAAAGAAATGAAAATACTGGTCACTACGATTTTCAGCCACGGGTAAAAAGCACTGCTGTTGTCATATGACTGTAATATGCGAGTAGCATTCCCCTAAACGGGGTTTCACTTGTCCAATTTACAAAAATACAACAAGAAGAAAACCTGAATGAGCCGAGGCTCAGTAAGGGCATCAAAAGTATATGTACATATTATGTGAACAAAAATATCGCTGCTCACTATATATCAGTGGTTCGAAACAAGTGAGGCAAATACTGAATTCCATATAATATTATAATCTTCATTCGGTGTGAAAGTTCAGACCTTTTCGGGGGGGGGGGGTGCTATATCACGTAGCACACGAGTTTAACAAAACGTTGAGAGCCAGCTCGGATAACATCCTGGTTAATGTTTTTTAATCACAGTCGTTCGCCCCAGGTTCAAGTCCTAGTTGGGGTTCGGTGGATGTGCACTGCTGATGATTCCCAACAAGGATGAAACAAATGTACAGGGCTTTCACCGTTTTTTTGGTTTGGTGCTTTCAGAATTTCAAAGAAATTCCATGTGGTTGTACTAGCTGATTACATTGTATAGGAAGAAAAGGTGTTATAGTACTGGCACAATGAAAAGCCATTTGCGTTCTTCGATTGCCAAGTTTGGTAACCGGTAATTTTCTAAAGTGACCATCAATTTAATTCTTTTGAACTAATCAAAGGCTGAACCGGTAGGAATTCTTAGGAAAAAAGACTTCCGGCCAATTTTCACCAGTTTTGCAAAAAGATCTCACGATTCGCACCGAAGATTAAGAAATACAGTATCTACTGTCAAATTCATTTTCAGTGAAATTAGAAAGGTGTTTCCAAAAATAGCTGAAGTACTTCCAAACACCCCAAAATACTATTAAAATATTTTGAACAAGCCTCAAAACTTGGTGTACACTAAGGAGGACTTTGAGTGTCATCAAACAAGACGAGAATGTGTCAGCCAGATCAGTGCATTTACAAAAGCTCTCTGCTGTTAAAGAAAATTTCAGTAAATCATTACAAAAGGGTTATTGTTTTGAAAATGTTTTTTCTCGATCGAACCACCCTGTTATAAAGTTTGTGAACGCGCGTTGAGACCAAGTAGTCTCAGTTTCACAAACTCCATAAGTCCACAGTACTGACTAAAAGAAACGGGAATGCTGTGCGTAGTAACAGGTGTAAAGCAAATCTCTTTATTTACTAATTATTTTAAATTTTGGCCTCTGGATTTGTTTCTTAAATAAACATCCTTTATTTGGTTTCAAAACGATGCCCATTTAGGACTAATATGTCAATTTAACAAACATTAATGCGATCACTTCTTGATCAAGCTTTACGAATTCGAAAACAGTTGGAGAAATAATCCGGTGTGAAAAGAATAATTGTAAAGGAAGTGTGAGAGACTTTAGTTATCCATAACCTCTATGATTTTTCAATGGGAAAACCGGTCTACTTTTTGAGGTCTTTAAATTTTCAGTTACGTCTATTGAAGATGCAACACAAAATATGTCCTATGTGAAATCCGTTTTCTATTACATAAAATTTACCAAGAGAATCTCGTTATCATCATTATTATTGGACATTTTGTTTTGTTCTAGATCATATTTTAGTGTATCGAGCCCCTGTTTATAACTTTCTAAGGAAAATTCCACACAACGTAGCTTGCAATTTAATTGAATGCGATAGGTTTCGTGCCCATCACGCTGTAAAGCTATTGAGTATAAAGATTATAATGGGTCTATGTATACTAAAATAATTGCAATACAGAACATGAATATCAACATTTAGAGGACTGCAATTATTGACAGAATACAGCAACCACAGAACTTCTTTGTGATAAAAGCTCCTTGATAGAAGGATAACTTATCATCGTCATCATCATTATCATCATCATCATCATCATCATCATCATCATTATCATCATCATCATCATCATCATCATCATCATAATCACCATCATCATTATTATCATTATCACTATCGTACAGCCTCAAACAACGGGAAAAGTCCCACTGACCACTGCCTTTGTCATAATATTGCACGTAGAAGTAGGAAGTATGAATATACTAGATGGACAGGGAGTGGACCTACAAACGTAGGAAAAGGAAATAATGCCCCAATAGCCAACACAGGGAATACACAGTCTGTACAAACAAGCATTGATCAATCATTCTCATTGGGAAGAAATAATAACTGTTCTTTGATAGGAGAGTAGTGCACTTAAGACCGTAGTTTTGTAGACCATGAAAGATAAATACATAGAAAACCCTATTGAGGACAGTTCTAATACAAGTTCATTGCGGCAAACGTCAGGTTTTGATGTAATTTGAATACGTCAACAGCATGATCCATTTGAAAAATTTCCAAGGTCTTTGATGTTTCTTCGTAACACAGCTGTGAGGGCGCGCGCGGTGATAAAGCATAAGACCTCCATGCATTTATCTGAATGCAAACCACGGAAACGACGTTTTACATTCAGATCAATTAAAAATTTATCTTAATTATTATTAATAAAACCAGCTGTGGAACTATATTGAACTGACCTTGAAATTCTGTACATTTTGCTACATAGTCACCGTACGAAGATTATTTTTCTACATCACCTTTGGTAGAAATAACAAATAAAATCGTTTTCGGAACGTCGTCATGCCTAATGTTGTGTTATTTCCTAGGCAATGTAAAAGTGACTATTCGACTGTAACAAGTCCTTAAAAAAATCTACTTTTCTATGATCTTTTGGGTAAAACGAAACAACAGTTTAGGAATGTCGACTGATTATCCATTGGAAACTTAGCTTGTGCAAGGAAGCTGCGTCGAAAATGCGTCTCTGCTTGATGGTTGACCATTACTATCACTACTTGTCCGACCATAAGGTTCTAAGAAATTGATTTGTGCACCGGCGAAAATGTAAATCATTTTGCCCCTGACCTTTGGAGATCACTCACTTTCAGAATATCCATCAGAATTCTCCTGTTGGCTACTGGAAAATATACCCAGCAGCAAGCTCGTAGTCATTGGTAACAAAAGTTCCCTTCGCTCAATTATTCTCTATCTACTGATGATTTAGTTTAGAAGATTGCTTCTGTAGATAACACGTTATTTATTTTTGTGACTGAGTTAGTCGGAGTTACCAAATCCGGAGTATCCACGTTGTAAGTGGTGGTTTTACTTTAGTCAGCAATCCAGATGTTATGAAGCAGTGCGCATATGTAAACGACATCATCCATTAAGTCACTCCTTGTGACGGCTCTCATTGATCTCTTGGTGAGTGACCAACTCGCTGGAAAGGGAACTGCTCCCCGGGCGCAGGGCAAAGACTCGAGTGCAGTATGCTTCTTCTAACCTCATTGTATTCATTTCTTTCTTTGCATTTTATCAAATTAGCTTCACAATTTTCTTGTCATAAAAGGACATCGTTTATTTCGTCAAATGTATCCAAAATCTCTCTGGATTGAGTGGAGTCATTCAAGATAGATTAACCCGGCTTTCCTAATCTAATGCAATAATTTATTGAGGAAATTCCCCCGCACAATATAGCTGGGCCAAACAGAGGCCAATAATTCAGAATCTTTTATTCATTTTCCATGAGTCCCTCTAAACTACTTTGTCCTGGCGAGTTTCTTTCTACAAACACTCAAACTGTCATTGTAAAAGTATACCACACTACAGGCTGGGAAGGTGTAAGGTGTATGTTTTCGTGTTTGATGGGTGAGTATCAGCTGCGATGCCTGAAGCACCACACCTTTTCCCATCAAGCTTTAGCCAAAACCAGCAATCCTTTAGCCACGACCCACCATTCTTCTCCCACCATATAGTCCATTTTCAGTCCGCTTGAAGAGGCCTTCAGTGAATTCAAACAGGTAAAATGTTTGCCACTTTAATTTGTTTATATTTTTTAGTACGTTAGGAACTGGTTCACTGAAAATCCAACAGTAATAAGCGCTGTGCCACACGGTTCGACGATACGGGTACATCATTTAAATCTTTTCCAGTCAATTTTTGATACAGCCTTTGATACCATTACCACGGTCAGCTGCGCAGCATATGACAGTCACACTTTTATATTTGTTCCGTTAGCATTGCGACACCAATCTTTGTAAAAAATAAATAAATAAATTGTTCCGATATATCTTGATGTCATTATATTTCGATGATTTTGACCCGACTGGCTTGCAGCGGCATGGCTAAAGGTTGTGCGTCAAGGTTAAAGGATTGTGGGTCGTGGCTAGAGAATTACGGGTTTTGGCTAAAGCTTGATGGGAAAAGGTGTAGAATAAGGAGATTTTAGTTTTTCAATATTGAAAAAATATTTTGTACGAAAGCAGATGTATGTATGTAAGTAACCTGATATCAATTTGGTAAGAGTAATTGTTCGTAAACTTTTTCTACATGGGAAAGATTTTACTGTTTGATATAACTGATATAAAATTCGTCACTTTGTTTAATGTTGTCACAGTTTCTGACCATCGTAATTTCAAAATATGCATTCAGTCGCTTTACCTGAAAATGTTTTGACTATGTGTTTTGATCTGAATTGATGCAGTCACACAGTTATTTGACAAAAAAAAATTTTGGTTTAACCAATTTTCCGAATCTGAAAAATGACAGTCATTCAGCCTCAAGTATCTTGATAACGACTCGCCTCTCAATCAATCACAACCTACGCTGCTCACAATTTTTAATTGTGATTTGTTTATCCCAATGTTTCGTGTAGTACAAAAAGAAATCCTATTATGAATGAAATTTTTATTTCCGATGCCCCACAAAGCCAGTGACTAAACTTAAACTGCTGGAGGTTAGTTACAGTTTCTTGAATGGCGCTAACCACTTCCTTCATAAAAATGTCACATTGTTTATCTTTACCAGCAAATTTCCTGCTTTAGAACCGTAGCGGTTGTTTGTTATAAGTAATACAACGCGACAGCAGTTTCGTTGAAATCATTTGAAAAGGTTTACACAGTCTTGAATTTAACTACCGAAATTAATGAAAGCATTGCGTAATCAATTCTAGTGATCATGAGTTCAATCAAACTGATAACTAAGCTTATTGTTTCTTGGTTTTTCATAGAAAAGGGTTCACTAAACAGTTGGGATAAAATCTGATGCAAGCCAGAGTTCCGAATTCTATTTTTGGATACATATCTTTACACAGGATGGTCATAGTCATTATTCAGTAGTTCTAACACGTGTATATTCTGAATAAATGACCGCAGAATTTGTGATAAGATATTTATTTCGTCGTCAAACATGTTCAAGTCAATCAGTCCCAATCAGCTTTCAGTATTTTCATGTGACAAATGCTAAATTACACCATGGATATTTCCGTGTCAAGGTATGATATCACGCGTCCCGTTTTGTACGTTGCAAGTTCGCTTGAATTGTTTTACTGTCAGAAGATGCAGTGCGAAGAAAGGGCCTGTTCCTTTTTATGCCTGTGACTGGGTTTCGCGGAAGGCGCTTACTTCGTGATTTTGAGGGCCTACTACAATACGAACTTGAGACCTTGAATAAAGTTCCGTATAGATTCCCAACAGACAAGACGAGACAATGATCAGGGGTACCAACAGACTGCTGTGTGCTAGCTGTTGTCAGGGCTAACGGGGGCATATACCATCCGAACCCATTGAGTGGTTGTCCGTGTGTTTAATAATCAAGATCAAACCGATGGCCATTACAAAATTTAGTGCACTCATTATGCATGATGAGCAAATTCTTTGTACTGAGTGACAGAGCAAAAAATAAACTCAAATCGCACACTCGACAAATTGAGTTAGCATACGAATAATACTATACTCATGAATGAATTACGCCACTTATCTCGCACGTCAGCTTTCAACCTAATCTGATTAAGTTCCTTATCATGCATTCTGCATTAAAGTCAGATATAGTTCGGCAGAAAAAATCTTCTTATGGGTCAAAGGTATTCGTTGTCCCTCTACTGATCCACTCAAGCTATTGAAACTTTTACTTTTGTCACGTTCTTGTACAAATACAGAAGTGTAAACTGGAAAGCAATCCTTATCTTGGAAAAAAATAAGTTTCTTTTATCGTAGAAAGTGATAGCTATGTAATAGTTTTCCCTTCATAAAAAGATAATTCTGAAAAACACAGAAGTTGGAAAAATAATTCCTCCTACACTCAGTCAGATCAAAAAAACTATTACACTTTGGTGAATGCCATGTGCGACTGTAATTCGGGAGGGTAAACACTGTGTGATTCGTCAGCAAAACGCTCGAAGCCCTTGACGTGGTCTCGTAGCTCAGCTGGTGGGATCCGAACGGTACTAAAACGTAGGCGTCGTCCAAGCACGAGCTCTGATACAGCAGACTATGTATCGACCACAAAACGGAGCTGCTAGTATTCCAATTTCTAGTGTCACTAGAGCACAACAGAAGCGAAACCTTGTGAAATATCTGGCCTTCAGAGAGAAGTAAATTTGTTCTGAGAAAATTTTAGAGAGAATGAACTGGTGTTCATAAGAAACACCTCATGTGAAAGCACCTACCCAGATTAATCAGTGAAAAAAATCTCACTGAAAACCCTTTTAAAAAAAGTGAGGAAGAAAAAAACATTTTATTAGCTTGCCTTTTAAAGGCGATAATTTGAGTAAAGTCTTAAACCGGCCGGTGGGGAGAGAAATTTGAGGCACCTTCAAAGCCGCCTCATTTAGTTGTTTTGAGAAGATTATCTGACCCCAATTAAAAACAAGGATAAACTGCCGATGTTGACCTGATCAGTGATTGTGTACTATTTCACGTGTGTTTGCGACGCATCTTATTTAGGCCGAACGACGCGACAACTATCCAACTGGAATAAAGAGCATCATCCAAGCGGATTAAATCAAGGGCAAACTAGATCAATAGATAGCACCATCGTAGCTTACTTACGTACACTTACATACACCGCTCTCCAAGTTATTTCCCTTGTGCCCTCTGAAAAATGCAAGGACATTCAGTTGCGCACTCTAGCGATAGCTGAGGCTATTGGAATAGGAAAGATGACCCTTGACCTTAGCGTCCAGAAACGTTTGGTCCATGCACTCCAAATTCCACGACTCAGGATTGACCACCACGTCACCCAGAGGAAGTAAACTACATAAGCTGCTCATACGACAAGGATAAGTTGACTGTGATAAACCTCCTATATATGATTACTGATAATCCCACGTATATCGGTATGATCTTCTGCTTACTTTTTTAAGTATTACGTGAATGGCTTGAGGGTGAACCACCGAAAAACAACTGTTTGTAGGATCTACCTTTTTAAAACCATAAACCTCAAAGGTAGCCGGTTAAAGGATAAAGAAGCAATAGATCAATCGTCCAACGGAGACTCAATTCAAAATTGCGCACAGCCGAACATGAATAAGTCAGACATTGGTTGAAAGTGCCACGTTGATACGATGAGGCCAAAGATACCTGAAAGGCATGTGGCAGTAAGCCAGATAGGAACAAGGAGATTAGGCTTTGAAATCTATCCATCTTAGGGTCACCATCGCTTGGACCACCTACGCAAATGTATGCATTATTGAATCACACCTTAATGACGTTGCAAACATGCAGGTACACTTAAGTAGCCTTTAAAAAAATAGCAATTCAGAGGCTTACGAGTATCCACTAAGAGAGCTCAAGTATCAGAAGAAAACAAAAAATGAAGTGAATCTGCGTAAAACTGCTCGAGATATTGTGGAATAAATCAAAGATTAACACTAGAAAATCATTCACTTAAGAAAAAAATAAACACGAACTAATTCTTTTGTTTACCGAAAGCGGCTTATTGTTCGAGCACGTTTTCAGCGACGCTATCTCCACAATTGGTAATGACACGTTCTACTTTATAACCAGAATAATGAGCTGAATAAATTTCATCCCTTAATGAGACTTTCGGATGTCACGAAAAACTAGGGTATGAACTGAAAGGATCAGTGGATAATTAAAGCACAAAAATAATGCATTGAGCGATAAATTTATCATTTTTGAATTAATACAGTCGTTTGTGATGGATTCGCTATGGTATAAAAGATTCTACAACTGAAGTGATTGCCTCTATTTCATCAGACAAAGTAGAATCTGGACGCGAACGACCTACCAACAAGTCCTCTCTTGATTCAGTTAGCTACGTTAACAACTTTTTTGCCTCTGATCTTGATCACGGTGGTTTTGGATAGACGCCGGAGTAAAATGTATGGAAATTTAAACGCGAGGAAAACAATCTATCTTAATTTGTGAAAATATGGGTTAAAAATCATTTGAGTCAAAAAGACAGTGGTTCAGTCATCAAAACGGTTTTAAACCACTGAGTAACTTCTCGTATCTTGAAAAAATGGCCTAGAACAATGAGAAAAAGTTACAGCTTTATTTATTCCCTTAGCTACTTTCTGTGGTTGCTTACAGCGTTGTGTCTGTACTTTACGACAATGGTTCAGCAACAAGCTGCTTTAGGTAGCCTTCAACAAAATACGTTACCAACAAAATTCCATCTGTTCAAAAATAGTTTAACGCGATTTTCTTCAGTGTTGATAATAATGTCCGGCATCTTCATCGGCGTAGCTAGACCAACGTTCATCTTGTGCGCAGGATTTTTCGAGTATTAGGGAAGTTTACCATTAACAGCGGATGTCCAGCGTTGTTAACAAGCAACAAACTTAGAAACGGCAAAAGTTATCGAAACTATGTGCTCGTGTGACTAGTCGAACAGATTTTCAATGAAGCACCCGGACCGCTTCGATCGGTTAGGGCTCATTCGAGAGAGGATCTTACATTTTGTTTTAGCAATCATTTGATGGTTGATGTCTCCCAAGCAAGTGAATCAGGTTTATCCAAACCAAACCATGCTTTTTTAAATGGAAAGAGAATAGCCTAAAGAGTGAGACTGACTTAAGGTGAGTTACCAACCCATATGAAGAACTGGCAGATCATAGAAGAGACTATAGCCGTTAGTTCTAGATCACGTATTAGTTTCCAAATTAGTGCCTTGATTATGCAGCCTTCGAGGTGTATTTCACCATGTAGTTTCAGGCCCAACGAGGGTATTTGGCCTGAGGTAATTCCTTCAAAGATGGTCACTCAATAGCCATTTCTCTTCCTCAACGACTTACTGTGACTTTGTGTTATGATATTTATTTAGGTAAAGTGACTTACATGCTATTCGCCCTGGATAATACTGGAGTGAAGTTTGCCATTTATTACTTTAGTTAATAACTTTTCAGGGACCTTCAAGCCGGAAGAGTTACCAGTTTTTGTCCTTGTCCCATAGGTTAAAAAGCAAAGACTTTGTAACATGATTGATTATTGTTTTTTTTCAGTCACCAGTGAGCTGAACGGATCCAAAGTCATTACTTTAGCAGAAGATTCACATCAGGAAACAAAGATTTGATCTTTCTCTTGAATATGACTTCGTGACCTAACGGACAGGATTGGAAGTTTTCATGCGAATTCGGCATGTCACAGCTGAGTTCACTACGCAGAACATATATAACGGGACAAAAGGTTACCTCTGAGTTTCATGGAATTTGATAAAGAAAATATGAGGTTTTGAATACTCGCATAATTTTTCATGAAGTCCACAAAGTGGAATGAGTTTGAGACAAGAAACTGTTGTGTCATCTCATACCTAATCCAAAGGTTTTGAAAAGTGTTGCCATAGAGCAGTTCACTAATTTTTTAGCCGAAAAAAATGCCCAGACAGGCACCATAAAGGTGTGAATTTCTAAGGAAAGGTGTAGTTCGATTTAAATGAAATTATTGTCCGTTCATCCACTTCATTGGCTGAAAAGTATTTTGCTTCATGGCTGTGAGGCGCTTAATCCATGGTCTAAAGTGGCCACTGCCCCATCGAAGATTACCGGTTACCACGATCATGAACTTCAGATTTCAACTCCAAATATGGTTCCAATGGATTAAATGTGGTAACACGCCGGGCGAAATCAGGTTACCCTCTACCAGCGGTGGTTGCTGGATGCGGTGTAGTCCACGTTTTGTTCATCAGCAAATTTTCAGGACCTGTGTTATGGTGGTTCCGAATTAAACTTGTGGCTCGAATGATTTTACAAGATTATCTCAGATGTCTTATTTTCTTTGGAAAGAAGAATGGCCAGTTTAAATTTTTATCCGAACTTTAGACGAAAATAGTGATTATACAACTATGAATCTGAAGTTATTTTTCCTGAATTTATTCAATTAACTACATGCTTAAAATCTAAAAGTGTTTCTAACAAATACAGCCTTGAATAGTAGTACACATCCCAGAAGTTAGATGTATATTAAGGAATATGGTTTCACGAATGCGATTTATTCACCAGAGCCAACTTATTTTTGTTCTGTGGGTTAAACAAATGAAGTTGTTTGGGACGGTTTTTAAAACTTTATCATTATTATCTATCTTTTGATGGTATACTTTTAAATTCCTCGTTTTGGATTTGGATTACATTTGTCATTTCCTGGGGGTTCTGAGTGGCTGTACACCGAACGCGAGTTCCGAACATGGAATTTATTGGGAAACAGCGTCCACAATTTTTCTTTTTTCTGTTCAATATGAGGATGATGGAACAACGCGCTGTTTGTACAAATCAGTTGAAAACAACAAGAAAATGCGTGACATCACTTTTGGGAGGAAAAGTGGTATCTGCCTACGAGTTCTCTACTCACTGTCTTTTGTCACCGAATTGATTACAAGGTTCGACTGCATGTTGTTAAGCAGAACTGGTCTAACTCACTCATCAAATTTGAGTGACGTGAAAGAAAATCTGGTACTCCGAGTCAAATTTAGAATTTCTTTGGTATTTTTTTTATCCTAAATTAACCATCGGCTTTGCGAATTAGTGTATTTTTGCTTTCTGGTATGCTGACTTGTGATGAAACATATGCGACATAAATGCTAAGCTCAGCTCTCAGAATATATTGAAAATCACTTACCTGAACAACGATCAGCACGAGGTTTACAAAAGCGTTAAGAGCAAACCTAGTCCCGGTATCCATTCATGTCTTTTGATGGCTTCATTCACAGAGTTAGCTGCCGTCTTCGACACATGCTGGTTGCCTTGAATCTTCCACACAGCCAAACTCAAGTTTCTGGTTTTTAAACTATTCTTTCGCGTTTAAGACTGGTGACCTTTGCACGTTCTCCAAACTGGACCCATCTAATTAAAGGCGCCTATGGATAACCTGCGGAAGGCATATCACAAACACCGAAGTCTAACCAACAAAATTGCAAGGCAAAGTTTCCAAAGTGCCCAAACCAAGGATAACAAATATAGTAATGACGGTTCCATTCGATAGTTAAGTCAAAATTGAGGACTACTACCAAAAGGACTAGACGAAGAAAATTGGGAACAATATGGATCCTGTTTGTTCTGCACTTATCAAAAGCCACGATGGCCGCGGTTGTCCTTAAAGAGTAAAGTAGACACCGAAACGACAAAGTTAGACGCACTTATTTCAGATCGGAAATGAATACAAAGACAAAGAACAAAATCGACAAAGCATTGGGACGCATTTATCCTGAGGATATCTTTCATGATTCAATCCAGAAGATTAGTCATCTGCTACTAGTAAGAAGAGGTAAGTATTATGATGAGGCTGTCTTTTAATAAACGAAGACTGTTAACCACACGTCGAGAAGGCCTTTTGCCAGGAAATGCGAAATCTAGACTGCTGTGGTTAGCGGTAGAACACTTGTTGGTAGCGCAGCCTTTATTTGTACGGACGCAAATACAAAGCCCGGTCGTAGCTGGTGAGTTAGCCGCAAGCAGGCACGTAAGCTAGCAAAAAGAGCTAAACTGCATGTGCTGCCACGTACAGAAGAATAGGATCAGTCAGTACATAGGAAAATCAATAAGTCAGTACTGCTGGCACTGAAGCATGATTGAAGATTAAAGCATAGCAGACGTATGCTCATTCATGAGAGGAATATTGACTGGTTGTCCGCGTAGTGTGCTTCACTTTAACCACACATAACACAGACCAAATTCGAAATTACAAAAGTATTCAAAAAAAATTAGAAAAAATGTTTGATTTCTTTCGTAATTTTTACGGATGGCTTTCTGTCGTTGACTTTCCGTGACAACTGTAAAGCCTACTAAAAACGAAGTAAAATTTGTTGGAAATCAACTAACAGACAAAATATGTCCCACTTTTAAACAGTTTGCCTCCACCAGACACAGTTAGCTGATTCAGTCAGAGCATCGAGCAGAGTCAGAAGCCTGTTCACTACAATCCTAGTTTGTGCCTCGGATGCGCCTCTTAGAAGGATTCACGGAGGGACCTCAAAGGGGATTCGCTGCTAGTTCTATATGGGTTGGACGCTGATAATCTCAAGGAGGACGATGTTGGGGTTGTGGTTTTTTATTTTTGTCATAAGTGGTATCCACAGATGGGTGGATATAGTATCTTGGAAGCACACAACCCGTTTCGCGGTTATTGCCGCTCATCAGGCATGCTTATGCGTTGTTCTTATTTCCATCCATTTTGTCTGATACTTGTACACGCAGTAAGTATTTGTACACTACAATCTAATTTGTGCATCAGAAGCTCTAGTGGATGCACCTCTGAGAAGTGTCCACACATTTGAAGCAAAAATTTAACTGTAGTGAACATATACCTATGGAATGCACAAGTATCAGAACAAGTGTGTAGAAACAGAAGTATCAGTTCAGCATACCTGATGAGCAACTGTAAACAATAAACCGGTCGTACACTTCCGGAAATCGTTGCCCCACCCATCTGTAGATACTACTTGCGCAAAAAAGAGCCGGAATCTTTCGAGCAAAATCCATACTTCAATCTCGGTCAACCATACCTTTATTTTTGCTTTTTTAACTACTTGAGTATTAAGATCTTTATCTGATCACGGCCTCGTACTGTAAACTGTGGCCTAGAAGTTCTTCAGATTGCAAATTAGCTTTATTGGATATCTTAAGATGATTAAGTTCAACTGTTCCAAGGTAATTAGCACTTCAGTGGAATTGAAAATACTGGTAGCGAAATAGATCATCATTTACTGTAAGAACCAATATGACCGTGCAGAGAGCCGAAAGCTGCAGCGAACTCAGTATTTTAATCAGGCTAATGTAGTCATCCCACCAAACATATCGTACTCGAAATTAGACTCTCAAATGTCTCCTCGAAAAAGCGTCTACAGATAAAATTAGGTAGTTGGAGAGGAAAATTTACGATGATGCAAGGTTTGCCGGATAATTAAGTACTCGAATCTAAGCGGATTATCAAGGTTGAGAAAATATTTTACAAAACCCTGAACATCAACGCATATGAGTTGTGTGAATACCACTGCAAATAATAATAATAATAGTAACAATAATAATAACAGTAGTATTGTTTACATCACTTTCTCCCCTACTACTCGTAAGTGGAACTGAATTTCAGCGAAGGGTTTGGGAATAATTGGGAGCTGCCGTGTGTGGAAGAATTTCGTGGCAGAAGATCTGCATTAACTCTTTAACTTACCAGTGTGAACGGTGGTTATCCCCTGGAACGGTGTTTATAATCTACTGTTTACTCGGGCACGAATGGTACCAAGATGACCGTGAATCCCTTTAGATTTTTCGTATTGTTTTATTCCTACCTAAAAGAGAAAAAAGTATTCCGTATTCCTAATGATGAACTGCCCCATTTAAAATTGAACAAATTCAGCGCGCCAAGATTGCCCGGCCTAATGAATTCACAAAGAAAAATAGATTTGATTGGTCAAAGTAGGTCTCAAACACGTTCCTAATTCATGCAAAAACCATGCGAATAAGGTTGTATTGGGTTAATTCACGGTCAAGGGTTTCGTTGTCAGGGGCCAAATATAAAAGGTATTGGATGGATTAACGACAGGAATTGATCACGGATAGTTCAGAATGTCACGTAACGGTTCGGAGGTAAACAAAAATTTACTGATTTTGGGGGATTGAATTAATTATCTCAATCAGATTCGACCACTTCCAGTTGAGTCATCTGGTCAATATAGGAGTGATATTCTAGCGTGGAGTAACCATTCACAATTATTGCAATCGTTTAATAGTTACTTTTTGTCCAGAGATTGTTTCAGCGGAGTTACAATTTTTCACCTAGGATATACCCACAGGTTTCTTATATTCAAGTAAACGAAAAGGAAATTCACTGAATTGGTGTGAAGCGATAAAAAGAAAAAATACCCATATGGTCATTTTTATTGAGGGGGGGGGGGGGCTTGGGAAAGCAAGAAGAATTGAACTGCTCGCATATGTAGCCCTACAAAAATGGCAGAAAAATCCCAAAATAACTGCACGAGGAAATTCTTTAAGCCTGTGATAAGAATCACATCAATCATGCAGTGCGACAAAGAAATATCCTCCTGTAATTCCGTTGGTTTTCCAAGATTGTGATTGGGATTGGCTGTAAAATGCGTACGTATAGAATCGCGGTGGGTGAATAACCTCGGACTCCTCCGCCTTTTACATGTTCAGTTCAAGGCAAATATTGTAAAACTCATACAAAGATGAGCCTAAATATGCTCGTGATCTGGTCATCAACCACACAATAAATTGATCATTATCGTAGCAGTTTGCTTCCAACAGTAAAATTCCGAGTATGAAATTTCATTAGCAGTGCAAAAAACTATAAACTAAGTTTAGTTAGCTAAGGATTAGAATTGCTCATGAAATAATTAATGCGAAATATAAGGGCTCAGAATAATCCATGAAACCGCGAAAGCTCGCTCTGTTCATCCATATCATCTTTTAGAACAATAATCAACAGTGCGAATCCATGGTGATTCGTCTGGAATTTCCACCCATACTCGGTAGATGGTTTTAGTTATCCTCTTTTCACTTACGCCCTTGTTTGTACTGAGTTCATATCTCGGGTCGATTATTTTAAAGTGAAAATCCGTCGACTACCAGGGTCCTTACGGGATGATCTTCACGTACAACTTTGAGGAAGCCACTAAGAGCCATCACGGACAACACAATATTCATACTGTATTATTCATAATCCTGCCCACTTCCATTGCGTCTGAATTCCAGCTCAGAATCGGTGAGTACCCTGTGCTGGCGTTGTCTAGTAAGCTAAACAAATCAGATGTATCGTGCCTAAGTTGTTTAAACTGTTTTATCGAAAAATGACGCTGAATGATGCAGCGTATTGATCTCTTAAAGAAATTCTGAAAATCTAGACGGAAAGTACTCCACAAGTATAATTTGCTACATGCATGATAATAGTGACTTATCATAGTGATGACTACAGTTATGGAATAGGCCAGGTCAGACCGGTGGACCTGCGATTTTGTCCGGCTTACGTCCAGGTTCCTGTGCTGATGGCCTGTAGTGAACTTTCAGGCGACGCATTCGTTTTTTCCACAGTCGCGTAAATAAACGCATCCGGCTTTAGTTTGCCGATGGCCCTCTGAGACCCGACTTTGTAGACAGTGAGCTTCTGTAATTAGTAACACTCAAAAAGTCTTGGGGGGGGGGGAGGATTTACGCAACTTAGCCCAAAGAGTTTCAATTTTCACCAAAACATTTATTCCAAATCATAGAAACCCAATGTATTTGTGCAGTTACAGAAATTGCTAATGCCAGTACAAACAAATACAAAAGGGAAATGGATAGGGGAATAAATATAAACCTCTGGTTCCTATTAGGTAACCACTGTTGTATATGAATCCACTACAGAACAAATCTGATGATGTTCAACATTCGCGCATGTATGCGGACAATTTTGGTCGAACTAGGCGTATGACGCTGGCTAAAACGATTCAACTTTTTAGTATGCAAAGGAAGTACAGACCAGTAACACTGTTTCTGCGAAGGACACTACAATAAGATCATGGACGCCCGACATCTGTAGACAAAATCTTCCTTCAGGGGCACTTCATCTCCTGTGGTTTAAGAAGACGACGACACAATCTTGAGGGGATAAGTTTTAGATCTTAAAGTAGATCCGATAACATCAAGGTTATAAGTATTTCCCCATACTTCCCACCGAGGTGGCATAAAACCTGTTCTAAATTTAATTCACACCACACAATAAATAAATATACAGTCAGTCATTTATCTACTCACGACGTTTCAAATCACATCGATCTTAACAACACCATTATGAAGTCTCCAAAACAATCTGGCATCGCACTTCGTTCTTACAAGCATTTCTCCTCGGTCAGCCTTTAGGGTTTGATAATCGTGATACGTGACTATTACTGGTATATAGTACAGGATTAGATAATTATAGAATCAAATCAGCTATTGATATTCGACGAAAAATTAGGTAGTCCCCGTTAAGAAAATTTGTCTTAAGCGAAACCCTCCAGCAAACACCGACATTTTTTACATCTAATTAAATTAGTCATCAACTTGGTATTTTATGTTTCAGGCTGCATTTCCCAATGTGATTTCAAAAAACCTAGTCACCCTACGCCTGGGTCAAAACAAACGGCTCTTTTGATGTATGGCTTCACGCTTCATTGTGAACAAAGAAGCGATGCAATAAAAAGAACAACAAAAATTCAATTTCCGACTACGTGACTCACCCGACTTGTTTACCACTGATGATCACGCAAAAATTAATGCTGGAAATACGAACCGCAAGAAGAGTCCGTGTACGGCGAATAAGTAAGCTCGTCGTTTGAAGTTTTTGAGCATTTATCATGTTTGCAATCTTTTTTTACAGCAACTCAAGTACGAAGTAAGGGAAGAGGAGGTTAGTTTGAGAATTTACCCCAACTGCTTGGTTCTGGATAATTTATGGGCAGAAACCGTTGACAGACGCAAGGCTCTTACGAGCTACAGGTAAGAACTAAAGAAGAGACAACAATTTGTTGCACCGAATTGAAGGAATAAATCTGTACCGTAGAAGGGGAGGCGCAATTTACACTAGAAATGATCGTAGATTGGTTCTTTCACCTCTCTGAACTGGGATAACGCATTTATTGAAATCAAGACCATAAAACCTAGTTGTATCTTTGAAAATGTCAGAGTCACCTGTTGCAAGATGAAAATACCTAAGAATTTTAGCTGAGAGGCGTTCAATAACAGAACGCTCCAACAAACCGCTGCCTTGTACCGTCCCACCAACTCTAGCGGGAACTCAGATCTGCCTCAGAATCATGTCGTTTCATTTGTGAAAAACAAAGAGTACATAGGTTGTCGTCAGATAGGCCCACTCGTTGCACACAGTGCATTGGTCTGACTGGCGTGGGTGGCCTCGCCTTGAGGCTTGAAGGCCGCTGGCAGGATTTGTTTCGTGTATCGATTCACGCCATCGATCGACTGTCCTGTCGCTCGACCGTTCGTGGGCTTGGTAGGGGCTGGTACTGACGCACTGTCTGCCAGTGAGACTAAGCCGTCCATCAAATACTGTCAGACCGTACCCTCACGACAGTCTCCATAATGTTTTCGACTCACGAATGGATTAGCTTTAAACGGATCACTATTTTCTATTGCTCAGCTTTAGGAGCCTTGATTAGGCTTGCGAAATTATCAGCTTTGGGAGTGACTACTTGAACCGTGAGGTTCGACGGTGTTCCCAGTTAATTTCGTTGCGGCAGATATCTGAAAATTTGAACTGCTAAGTTAAGCCAAATGAATAGTACAGGTAAAAAGTTCTGGACAGAGTTTTTCGGTGTTAGTGAAAACAGGATAAAATAAAGTGTAGACTTCTCTTACATGATAGAAAAATCAAAGTAATTTTCCGAACAATCTATGCGTGAAAAACAGTTGAAGCATGTATAATACGCTGCACGTCCAATGTAGTGAGGCGGTAACAAAAACTCTGGACTCAAGGCCGACTTGGTGTTAGTTAAGAGAGCTAACTAAAAATGGTCATGAAAAACTCACAAAACCTGTCGAATCAAACGTGGACTGAATCGTTGCACAGCATTCTGGTAAAAGATAACAAACGAAAGAATCGTTTTGTTGCCTAAAAGTGCCCGCTTGCCCTAACTTCCTGTTTACACTTATTCTCTTGCAGTTTGCTTTATGAAGTCCACCAGGAAAGTCTCAATACACGGTTGCGTACCGGTCTCTTAGCCTTTTTCATGTGAATTATTTCATTTGGTTGTTGGAAATGAGAATTCGATGTCACCCGCGAAAAGGACGAGTCACTTGAGACTATCATTTCTGACCTCCCGATTTCAAAGTTTCTTCAGTCTATTCCGGTTTGATTTCAAGTTCTTCGTAGTTGATATGGTAATTAACTTTTGTTCTCCAGTGAGATATCAAAGTAAAACCCTGTCCTATGCTAGTGTCCAAATGAATGTTCACCGAGTGTTATGTGGACACTGACTTCAGCTACCTTCAGTGAATTTCTGTGGTGCATACATTGCGAAAGGTCAGAGTTTCGTTTGTATATCTTCAACGCGAATAGAAAAGTGTTAAAAATGCCAAGAGCTGCATTCAGCGTCCAGCTGGTATACGGAAAGAAAAATGAAAGAGCTTATCGGTACGGGTGACAAGTCGAGCACGCATTTCGTGTGATTTTTATCCGCACACCTTCGGATGGCCCTTAAATTACGGTGAGGATTGGATTTTGGTTTTCCCTTTTAGGGCATTTTGCAGACAAAAAAATCAAAGTGATGTGGAAGATCGCATCAACATTCATGAAAAGTATTCTAGTAAATCTCTGATGATTGTTAAAACCATTCATGCGCTTGCTGGATAAAGTGTGCACAACCTGCACAGGTACATTTATGACAAGGGTGAAAACAATCAATATTGTATATATATATATATATATATATATATATATATATATATATATATATATATATATACTCCAGTTGTGAATGAAAAAACATATGAGACTTTTGAAAATCAACTTCGGGTCTCTTTAAAATTGATAAAACGCCATCTATTTCTAAGACACTATTACAAGATGAATATTTTCGTTAATCCGATTCCGTAACTGGGCCAACTGTGACGTTCACTTGAGGTCTTCAGAGATAGCTATAACTAGTGTTAAACCGATGTGACATTGAAGCTGGAAACAGGAATCAAAGATTTATTATAAACTCGGTGGAGGACGGCTTCATTTTACGCTCCTCAGTATAACCGACATTCCCTAAGCAGTGTGGGTAAATAGTGAATATTATAGATGTCACGCACTGGCAGCACATATTTTGACTAATACTTCACGAAAATTATAATCATGAACTGCAAGCCTACGTCTTAGATCACTTAGCAAAGAGCATAGTTTCCATCAAATCAATATTCATTCCGGTTTCTAATAAAAGCCGTTAAGAGAACCGCCTTACTAACTATCAAGTCATTTATTCAATCTTAACTTCTTTTAGGGACAAATTCCTGACAACGAGTCTGCTTTGCTTAGCAGGCCAAGCAAAATACAGTTACCGCTCTATTTATCCAGACATATTTTCGTCAGTATTTTATCAAAATAAATTTGATCACGATCCAAACTGACAGACTGCGCATAGAAAAAAAGCTGTAGTTTACATCAATCAACTAGGCCCTGCATTTACACACTCAGATAACTTTACCATCAACAATAGCTGACGCTTACAATCCATCGCTGGAACATTTACGTCTACCTTCAGAAAATAATTTATCAGTCAGCAAACTTGATTGGTGTCACAGAGGCAGGTCTAACAGAAGTTCATGAATGTTTGAGCTAAAGGCCACGGCCGGTATACTTTAACTGTAATGTTTGTTGCCCAATTTACACACAATAAATGGAAATTAATTTAGAATAATACGAAAAACTCAAGTCATAATCCTCACTTTTTTAGATATCACCCTCTTGCAAAACTAACTTACAAACGAAACCACATTATTAATGTGTCAGAACCGAGATCGGTTCGGAGAGTATTGAAAAATCTGTGCACCATGCGAAATATTACGGTAAAATGTTGATTAGTTCCATTACCACATTATGTCAGTATTGTTGAGTGAATCACTATCATACAGTTCCGTCTATAATTTTTGACAACCGATCGCCATTATCCCAATTACCAAGGGTCTTAACATGATTGGAACAGAAAAGCTTTTTCGTCCGATAGTTTCTACATCGACAACACTGAAAAAATGCTACGAATGCTTTACTTGATCGCCTTCAAACCCACTCCAATCCGCACACGGAACCTTGTCAGTTCGGCCACAAAACAAAAGATCCACTCTCGATGCTCCTGGTTCTTTAATCTACTTCATTGCTAATTCCCTTGTCCGTTCATCCCAATAGGTCCACTGGGATTTTCGTGATTATTCCTTAGCCTTTGATTCAAAGCCCCATTTTCTTCTTCAAAATCCTTAAGCTTTCAAGTGCACCACACAAGTCCTTGCCTGTCTGTCTATTTTCACATTCAAATGCAGAAAACCAACCTAAGGTACAAGTATTCCAAACCCTTGTCAACAACTCTGGAGTGCTCCAAGGTGCCACGTCTTCTCCTTGCTTATTTCCACGTACCTCAACCACCTACCAGTTTCTTCCGCGTCTAACTTACATAAATATACTGGTGAGTCTCTTTGCCAGGTTATTTACAACCCCTCCAAATTCAGAATCATCGCTGAAAATCTACCCCCAAAAAGGACATTTTTCCACCCCATCTGGTTCGAAATCAACCTTTCCATATGCCTTTAATGTGGTTTCAACCACTGCGGCTTTCTTTCCTCTACAGATTCTGTTTATAACTTAATTCCAAATGGTTTTCCAGAGTGAACTGTGTCAAGTACCTGGGGGTTAGCATAGACACCAATCTAAGATGGACACCTCACGTGCAGCACTGTCAGTAAATTGGGACGCCTATCCTTTCAAACAAAAAACAGGTAATTTATAACTTCACCAACAGCTGCTTCCAACTGTATTCTTCAATGAGTTCTTGAGGTCATATGGTATTTTTCTCCCTTAATTTCCCTGGCCTTTTGAAACAAGACTTCAAAGCCTCTCGCCCCGCACTGGTAATTATTAGCCCTCATTCCAGCCCTCCTCTTTGATGTTTTTTGACTGAACTTGTCAACCAACATGATGAATCTCGTGTAACTCTAGCCTCCAAGATATTACAAGATCCAGCGCATCCACTACACCATGACCTATCTATTTTTGATTCTCATTTATCCACGGGATCTGAATTTTGACATCATTTTCCAGAATTAACGTTAACAAAATCTCTCCTGTGTCCTATCTGGTGCTCAGGCTGACCAAAAAGGACAAGACTAAAAAGGAATTACTTTCTGAATTTGGTTGATGTTCTCTTTTTCTTCTTCACTCTAATAAACCGTAGGCGTCCACTGTAGTATATTTAGTCTACTTTACCTCAGTTTCGTCAGAGCCGTTTCAACTGAAATGCAAATACGTTGCATGTACAATACAATATTGTTTCAATCTGATTGTGAGCGCAAATTTTATTGCCCAGCACATAGAAAATGACGTAAATATGCCAGTCAGCAAGTTCGTTTCCTAACTTGAAATAAAAACTTAAATACGCACGTTACTAAGCCGGAATCTCTTTAGTTGTAATCCCAATAACTGGCTGATGGTACGTGCCAGCCTATGAATCGATTGATAAACACATGAAAGACTATTTTGGTAATGACTGATAAAGCAGATATTACTAACATCAGGTCATACGTCGCTTAAATGCAGAATTTATTGGGTGCTCACCAAGTTAGCATTCTCTCAGGACGGTCATTGACGAAGTAGACTCGCATAGCTGACAAACAATAGTTTATTTCAAATTGTTTAAAGATTTAACAGACTGGCCTATAGGATATAGTAAACGGTAAAGGAATAAGTCTACATTTGTCATCAAAGTGGGGGTAGGAAATATTCTTGAACATTCTTGAAATGGCGTTCAGTACACCAGTTAGGATCTAAGAAAGTAACAAACATTCATTCTCTGCTGGAATTCAGTCACGGTATGGGTGACATATTGTCTACTAACAAAGATGAGTACCAATAGGTGAAGTATCATTCAGCGTTAAATTTAACGTGGAAAAAGCTGCTGATAGCTGACCTGAATAATCTCAAGCCTAACACGTGGGACACAACACTAGGAGCCAAGTTTAAGTCCAAATAAAGCTTGTACGTATCTGCAAGTTTCCTTCTTTTTCCGTATCCTAAAACATCCTTTGCAATAGTATCTTACTACTCGAACTGATATCTGAATATAAAGAATCAGTACACATTTCTTGCACGAAAACGGTAAGGTAAAACATAAAAAATTACCAACTCGTGGGCAAATATTCTCCTCTGTGCGTCAGCTACAGTTTCTGATTTGGAGTATCACTGAACCCGCACAATCACAGATCTACCATTTGGCTGCATATTCTCGAAGTTTAAGTCCCGGGACCTTGAGCTTAACACGTCAGTATCTGAATCGAAGCAATTGTCGACGTTCTGATTTTGTTCTTTCAGACACCTGCAAAATCTATAATTACGTTTGAGCTTGTTGCTATTGACAGCTTGATCATCTCTCGTACACCAGACTCACAAGCACTATTCTCCATTTATTTGTATATTAATTGTTCCAAACTAAAGATGGATATTTCAAAAATAGGGGTTTTGCCTAAGGGTAATTTTCCCATCACTCAAGAGCGCTTCAACAGTCGTCAACAGTAAAGAAACATAGCATAATCTCTTTTGTATATTGTGATTTTTGTGTGCATGGAAGTTTTAGTGCTGACTGGATGGGCAAAATTGATTGAGGTACACGAAAGTCCACACGTTTACATGACAAGAGGGTCGTAATTACCATCAGCGTACTAGGGGAATGAACAATGAAGAATGGACTAATCTCATGAGCCCAATAGTGATAACTGGAACACATCCTAAAGAAATGCGAAGTATCAAGTTGTGATCAATATTAGACAGACTTTGTTCATCCTCCAAAAACACTTCACTAGTTGGCCTAAGATCAGTCTGCTGATTACCATCATCGTTGCTGAGCGTTATCTTTTGGCGTTTATTAATGCTCAAACACTTCGAGTCTTTGAGTCTAGGTTGCCATCTCACCCTGACCCGCGGTGGTCAAGGAGGTCATCACGGAAGGCTTTTAACTCTTGTACCCCCGCGTTCCAGTCCTGCTTCCACCATCCATCACGTCCCATTCGACAGCCTCAAACTAGCCCCGAAACCCTTCCTGAACTTGTGTACTGCTATTATATAATAAAAAGTAGTAAATAAAAGGTGAAAAGATGAAAAGCCAAAAGAAGATAATCGCACAGTCGGTGTTTATAGTTAAAACGTCGTCCCTTTCAAGTTAAACTAAAGTGGTTTGTATGGGAGAAATACAAATAGTTTTCTGTTACCCATATGACACACACTGTTGATGCTAACCATAAATCCTACAATCATATCCCAATGTCAATAGGATCTCGATCAGCGGCATGCTGTTCTTCCCGCTGGAAAGTGACCGACGAGTCCAGTCCTTTACTTAAAACCAGAACGTTTTCTGTGTTTCATTAGGATAGTGATTGAACAACACTGAACACTCACTTGCGTTATTCGCGCCATACGGCAAAAGCTGAGCTACTATGCAGTAAGTGGAAGGTCACTGCTTCGATTCAGGCCCGGAGCATGAATGTTTGGAGTGAGAAATGTGAGTATATTTTCGACTATCTGTATTAACCATGCTCGTCATGCCAAGAATTCCACAAAGACTGGAATGCGATTTGAAACGGTATTTCCACACTTTCCTGCAAATAGTTTAACCGCCAAGTGAGTGACTAAATGCAAGTGTATTTACCTTGAGCTCAAATTCCATTCTGCTTCTCTAAGCCTTTTCAGAAAAAGGGAAATCTGGAAAAATGTATTTGTTCAACGATTAATTTTTGTACTTAGAGTATTGAATAACTGCCACCGCAATAAATCAAAGCCATTATGCGAGTTCAGTAAGTCGCAGTGACCCCGTCGACAATGAAGCTATCACTAACTGGTGCGCCCGTAAAATTACGACAATAATTAACGAATAAAAGTTTCACTAAAAGTGCTAGAGCTTTTTTCAAAAACTTTATTTTCTCCTCAGGTGCGGCAAATTGGTGCTGTACGGTTTTGGGGTAAACTTCAGAAAGTTTATACGGCAGAATCAACCAGAAGTCTGACAGTTTAACTAACACGTACTGGAGAATAGTGAAATTCGTTTAATCTCTTCCAAGTGGTAAGAATGCATTCACAAGCACGGCGTCACACAGGTTGGAACGCCGAATGAATGAATCTGACCGACGAGAATAAAATAAATACCCAGAGTTGCTATCTTTCTTCTAACTCCCCGTTACGTATTTGGAAGAGATGTATAGTTGCACGGGCGGCTTCATTTATGAATGGGTCTTGAACAAATCTTGGAATTCCACGAGATTTTTCAGAGGAAGAGAAGCCGTGGAAAAATAGTTTTGACTGTCGGACTATGTACTATTTTGTGAATTTTCTCACCATCTCCATGCCACGGCTGATTCAGTTCTGTTTTCTGTATAAAAGCAAATTTTAGGATTTGGTTCACTAACTTCCTCAGCGGGGAATTTCAGACAAAAAAGAAATATGTTTTCACAATAAGCTCAAAATACTGAGTAAAAATGACTGATCAAGAAAACAAGTATGCTTTAGGGCAAAACAGTGGGACTGAACAATTGTCTGGTACAAATAAAAGCAACAACAAAAATATACTGGAAAAATGGTCAAATGTATTATCATTTGACAGAACTGGGAGAAATTTATATGAATCTATGGATAAAACATATCAACTATTATGGCCTGGCTGAGAAATATTCGTAACTCTTGGTGTAGTTTTATGCGCTGCTGGCAGAGTGCACACGATACTAAAACAGAGGCAGCTCCTAATCGTGGGTTCAGATCCACGAAAATAACAATTTCGCACCACTCAGAATTGCTAGTCAATGAAAAATAATGACTAAAAAGTGAAATTTATCTTAGTAATTGTCTGTGGCTTCGTATTACCTTTTCGCAGTCCAGACGGGTACACAAAGTAGACGCTTTTCACTGATGAGAAAATGATAGCAAACCGGATTCAATGCAATATCTGTTCTAGGCTTTGCGCTTTGGAATCTATACATCTTGCTTTAAGTGATTGATATGGCATTTTAAGCGGATTACGAAGATTTTACTTCGGCAAACACGTTTGATTGTGAGACATGGTTCATTTGGAGCCTTTAAATATGAAAAAGTAAATATTGTACTTAGGAAACACAGAACTAAATGTAGAGACAACGTTCTGAAATGCTGATTCTAGTGATCCTCATGGATTTTTCAACTTCCCCTTGCGAGCTGGAACTAACATCAATGGGTGCATCTGCTTCGGGGGAATTTATTAATAAATCAGTAAACATGCACTCCAAACGTCTAGATAAGTCTTGGATGAATTCAGAATCAGGGGATAACCTATCATTGCTTGACTGGTTTCTCAGTAATAGATATAACTCTGGGGAATCTGGAATGGCCTGGACCTAAACCAAAATTGCCGGAGTTCTTTAAAATCTGGGTAGAAAAAAGGCTGGAGCAGTGATAACTTAGGTAAGGAAGTATATTGGAGAACCAACAAAGTGGCAAACAAACTCGCTTTCAGTTATTTGAACTCATACTAATTTATAACACTGAGCATGACTCACAACAAGAAATAAATTTATATGAGGAGTGTTTTCCTAGAAAGTGGCTTTTTTGAAAGTTTTATTGACAGGACCATGCAAGGAAATGAAGAGAAATCAAAGGAGATAGAATCCTTAAAGAAGCCGTTCAAAAGCTATAAACTAGAATTATTTACAGAAGATTATCAGGGGTAATGAACAAAACGTTTTATGTGGCTGGGTTACAAATTATGTTCGTTTTCAACCCGTTTGAGTGTTTTCATTTTAAGAAAAGAGTGCCAAGTTCAACGGCCTCCTATCTGTGTATTCATCCACCTGTTCCAGTGGAACAAGACACTTTGTTTGCACTAACAGGTTTTCACCCGAAAGCTTTCGTGAACATCACTCGTCCTGGTGAAACACCAGAGCTACTAGGACAGTTACGAATGCTCACCTTTCTGAGTCAAACCACTCAGTGGATGTGATATACACTTTTCCCACCAATTTCAATGTCCAAAAAACAGTCAACACTTGCCTAGTTTCGCATCCTAGCCACAGCTGAAACCGTGAGTATCCGCCTCTACGACTCTTACCTACATGCTCAGAAACAACTTGTGCAAGACTCATATGCTCCCTTGACCTACTTCTTGTTCCGGAACGCGTGTGCAACCACTTGAACAATCCACGTTATGGCCATCTTCACATGCAATCACGCAAGTGAAGAGACAGGTATGGATCTTCGTTTCCCTTTCTTATTCGTTGAGATACATTTAACTTTATGTACTTGTACGAGTGCAAATAACTGAAAACGAGCTTGTTTCATCAAACTTTTCGTTCCTAATGTATTCCGTGGGATTTTTCATACATCTAGAAAAATAACTGTGTCGAAAGAATAGCGTTTGAGAAGACTCCGTGTTTGTCGGTTGAGCATTTGGAAGAGCTTGTACATATAGTGATTCTCTGCACACTTCTAATGATAGAAACTGATAGACGGATTATGCCCATCAGAAGAGTAGTGCAGAAAGTTGTTTGACTTATCTCTCTTTTTTGCTAGAGGAATTACTGCTAAGGTAAATTAGGAAAGCTGGTAAATTCAAAGTGCACCTAACTGGTTCGTAGTCAAATAGAAAAGGGAGTTTGAGTAAAGTTGTAGATGTGCTCGAACTGCACTTAGCAGTCAGTTTTAGTGCCGTAAATGATAGCTCTATTGCGCAAAACCTTATCAGGATGATAGCCGAGTTGGTCGAACTTAAAAGGAAGTTACTGTTAACTGTAACTCAGCGATTGCTGTACATGAGACTTCATTTCTGTAGATAGAAAATCAGATTTGTATTTAGAAAATACGGAAAGATATTTTGACGGCCTATTGTAGTCTGAATTGCCGAAGGGGAGTTGGGACTTTAGAGCATTTGTGGTGCTAGTATCTGTCGGAATACCAAAGAATTCCACCTTTTGTTCGCAGAAAGACTCAAAGTAGTTCAAGGGATAATTGCTGGTCTGCTCTTCAGTAGTAGGTCAGTGAGGATAGCCTACATGTTTAAAATCCACTTTTAAGCTGGATCTGTCACGGTGCATGTAGGCTGCTTACTTCTGATTTTAAAGCCATTTGAGATTTCGAACGATAACATTCAGTTGCACTGGAAATTAGTTTCCACAATGCGGAATAAATCATAAGTTGGTCCTAAACTGCTGGTAAGAAATCTTGCCTGAAAATTGACTCTGAAACTCGGTTAATCACCATTGCTCCACGATACCAATGCACGCACATCACCGTTTTATGGATATACAGTCAAGCTAGAACCATAAGTACATTAAACTGAAGGTAAGCAAAAGGCAAATAAATTTTACCGCCTTTCCAGTCTTAATGGATTCTGTGAAGAAATGGGTAAACTATTTTATGAGAATAAGAAAGGCCACGATATGCTAGTCAAGTCTCCAACCATCCGGTCAGCAACAGGTATACGGAACCATCGAACAACTGAAGAACTGTACTTCATTTTATTGGCAAAAATATTAAGTCTGCATATTATATTAAATCCAAGAAGAATACCGGAGTGCTTCCTCCTGGGAATTTGCAAAGGGTTCATTGTCAGATAACCTCAAGTTTTATTAGCTTTTCAAGCATTCATTTATGACTCGAATTTAACTTCAGAAGCCAAACGAATAGTTTTGCAAGAACCGATTATTATAAAAACTACTTCTTAATATTTTCAGTTATTAGAACATTAAATTAGCATTATCGCTGAACCCTTATCTACAACCCATCTGGAGGACATGGTTCATAGAGCTTCAAAAAATTAATCGTTTCTACCTAAGGGACAGCTCAGTCATAACTTCCTGAGTGAGCTTTTCAGAAGTTTGAAAAATTACCGAAATATCCCTAAACAGATGCAAAGCTTGTGAAATGAGAACCAGATTATGCAGCTTGACTATTCTGGAGTAAGTAGCAAAGCCACAGAAGTTGAAACATTTAGGCAATGAAATGAGATTTTATAACTGCGTCGTTCTTTGAAATTCAGCCAACTAATTACCAGATTCACTTCTTGAAAAGTCGTAATTCTATCGCCCAAAAAAAACGCTCAGGAAATCTCCGAAACCAATAACTCAAACAAAGTTTTCATCAAAGAAAAAGAATGAATTAGATTGTTCTTTGCTAAAAAGATACTTCTTATTCTGCTTAACACCGTCCTCAGTCAGTCAGTTAACATCGTAAAAAAGCTTCGTTTTTAGGTAACTGAACTCTACACTTCTTTCAAGAATTTTTTTTATCGCTTTGAGAAACGTGTATAATTTCATTGGATTTTAAAAAGAAATAACTGGGAAACGCTGCTATACCGCGCATCCAGCGTCACTCTAATGCTCATGATGAAACCGGTAATCATACGACGTGCAATCCCGTCGTGATGCTAGTTAATCCAACTAATCATCATTGTTATTATGTCAGAACCGAGATCGGTTTGTATTGTATGGAAAAATCGACGTGCTACGTGAAATTTTATAGTGAAGTTGTGTTGTTCAATATTAAAGCCTAGTCTAAATAGTTGGTAGGTGGCCCACTTTTCCGTCTCCTCATGTAACTTTTTTAATACTGGTTTCACAAGCTAGTCTGGAGAAAGGTCACCTGTGGCGACCAAAATGTCAGCAACCCACCAAAGATCCCAACCACACTGTGTTACTGAACGATGCAATTTCACTACATTACTGTTGTTTAATTTAGGCTTTCAGCAATCTCTGGATTTACTGAAGCCAAAAGAGAAGCCATGTGCAATTCATGCCGTTACCCAAAAGACATATGATAAAACAACATAATGAAAGGTGTTGTGAGTTGTGCAAAGCTGGATATTTGAACAGGGTTGTTCAAATAAATTTCAAGTTTGATACGCAGAACAAGTCGAATGTTCACGATAATTTTTTAAAAGTCAACCAGTGATCGGTGATGAAACTTTTGGGAAAATATTATCGAGTACCAATATATCTCTGATTTTACGAACACCATGGGAACCGTGTGAGCACTTTAAGCTCTGGTGTCCACGTGAAACGAAATGTATCCCAGCTTTCCGAACATTTTATATGGGAAAACATTTGATGAATATCAGTCTGCATGACAAATTCCAATTTCAGTTGTCTTGAAGCAGTCGATTACTTACAAGCCGGTTAAATTATCCGTGCGGTGCTTCTTGAATGTGGAATGGTTAGCATTTCTTTGATATGTTCTGAGGAAACACTACACGAGTCTTCATTACCAGCTGACGTTGCTGAGCCTTCTTAGCAGGCCGGTAGTAAGATTCATACAGTGCTTCCTTCGTTTTGCAATAATCGGTGGATTTTATTGCTGAATAATAAATCGCCCGATAAAATTTAACCTCCATAGCACCAACTCACATTAGGAAAATGGTTATTTCTTACAAAGGATGCAGAGCTATCAAACCACTGTGAATTTTGTTGTTACTTTCTGAAATATTGGACAAAAAGTGGTGAGCGCTTTTGAAAGCGACAAGAATCTTTTTGTGGAAAAAGAAATATCCCAACAAACGTGCTATCTTTCTTCGTGCAATAAAGGGCTGAAAATGGTTGCAGCAGCACAATACCCGTTTTATTTGTTAAGTCGCACATTTCATCATTCTGAGAAGAAACTAATCCGCGCGTTATATTGTTATCCCATGCGAAATCAGTGCTACACATAATTTATTACGTAAATGAATTGGTCAGCGAATATTTTCCATTCAAATGATAACGATAGTTTCAATCGTTACAGTTATTCAAAAGTCCATTAATGTAACAACTAAGTGGGCTGTTTTCAAAACGGGAAAAATGAAGTGACAGAAATGAGGCGAAAAATTATCAGGCCCGCAAAGACAAGGAAGCCATTCACCAGATTTTACCAATTTGCAATGAATTTCACACGAAGATTTGGAACAGCTACGCTCAAAATTATACGCATTTGTTTTGCATACTGAAAGTTATGCCAGGGCTGAAAACAAATGTGCACGTAATAACAAGAATATGAAGACGAACGTTTAACTTAACAAAATATTTACAGGCTTTTACCAGGTAAAAAATATTTTCAGTAAACCTCTCTCTTAATACCTCAATTAAACCGTTCAGTCAGTCAGGCCATTTTAGAAAAACGTTTCCTCTGTATAAATTAGGCGCGTTTAAATTGATAAAGTTTATCTTTTCAAACGTAAAAATTGTATTTACCTCTCAAAAACATTGAATCAAAGACTGCATAAGGCAACAAACTCGAGATCGCACGTGATTTAACTTCCTCTTTCAGGATTTTCCAGAGTAACGGATAGCACTCATTAGCCAACTGGGTTTTGCTGAAGTCTGGTTTTCCCGAATTCACATATGCTCAACGAACTCAAGTGTTCAAACTCGATGATCTCGGTTTCGTACCGAAATTTATTCGAGTGCCACGGCCTGCTTTGAATGCAAACCTACTGAAGGAAGCGTATCCCTCAAAGATCCTGCCCCATTTCACGGTGTTTGAATATTTGTGTTCGGTCAATTTGAATCCGCTGCTACTTGTCCACGTGATTTATTAGACGGTGAAAAAGCTTAACTCATTTGTGAAAGTTCATTCGTTGCAACCTAGTGTAGAATCTTTTTCAGCTAAAATCAGCCATCCACTACAAATTGTATGGCATATCCAGCATGAAAATACATGTTTTTATTTGACAGAAAATAGCCATAGCAACAAGTCAAGCAGTTATGCAAAAAAATAGAAAATCGGGCCAATCGGAAAAATGGTTGAGACACGTGAGCAGGTCAACGTGTTTGAAACCGGAAATTTTAGAACATAACCTAAGACCAGAATAGAAACAGAAAATATCACGTGCCGATAAACATAGCGACTGTTTCTGTGACGAAGTCGATTCACTGACTACAGAATGGCATCAAGTTAAAACTTTTTTATTACGGTATCAGAATTAGCTCTAGCAAATGTTATCTAAGAAGGTTTTTCAGAAGCTACGTTCAAAAGTTGTTCAAAAGTAGTCTGAATTTCAAAAGCTTTGACTTTTTAGCGAAAAAGCATGATTTCTGAGAAATTTTATTGGTCAAGCCTGATGAAAGCCTCTGCCATAAGAAGGAATTTTTTGGACCATTTTGCGATACTTTTTCACGAAACGAAAAAGGTTATTTACGTTAACCCTTCTTCGAAAATTAAAGCAAACGTTTTTTTTATTAAAGTTAATCTGATCAAACCCGGCTGATTTAGGAGAATCAGAGGAAAGAAATTTAGCCACGGTATTGCAAACAATGTAAAATTTGATGCTTGAAGTCCGGGACAAAATGAAGTGTTCGTTAATTGCGGTTTATTTCTCTTCAAAATATTACGGAGCATGGCATACGCTCGATGTAAAATAACAATAATACTGCACACCACAGTACTACTGGTTTCGTGAGGAGAAGGTACAATTAAACTTAAATAATCTTATCGGTGGATTTACGATTCTTTTGTTGGAAACCGAAGTTGTTCGTGATTTCAAAGGGCTAGCGAATCAAACAATGTCATCATTCTTTCAGTTGCGAAAATTTAAGTTCACTGAAATCACGAAATTGATAAAAAAAATTAGACAATTGAGTCTAAGAATTAGAAAATAAATCAACCGATCTCTTTTGTCCAATATGGCGTGGCTGTGGAGTGACAGATTTGGAAATATCAAGAGAAGGTGGGCTAAAACATGATAAGTCTTCCATCAAAATATTTATTACCCCGTAATGATCACCTTTATATAAGTGACCAGTGTTACTCTAAGGATTACTGTAAAATAAAATTTATTAGTTTGGTTTTAATTGACAGCCTGAAAGTATATTATTTTTCATTTTTTGTAATTCATACATAAATCAATTTTTTGGGAGCAAAAATGTATTTAAGGTCGTGTGGCCTATCGCCGTTATTCCTCTGCTAAGCTTTGATAATAGTATGGATTTTATCGATACTTTCATAAAAGTACGAGTGCCATATAAGTAAGAATAGACTGATTTGCCTTTCAGAGGGTTCATGCCCTAGCCAGTTAGAGGGATCTCATCAAGACTTAGAGGTTCTAACTTATTTATCCATCCTTCATCTGAATGTTTTGTCACCCTCAATTTTCAGAACTTGACGAGTTCTACGGATTCATGTGTGGACTTTGAGCAAATGTTACCTTGAGCCATACCATGCAACAAGAACGTCAAAGTGGACTTTTGGCACCAGTCTCAGCAACAAAGGTGAAAAGTCCTCCGATCTGAAACATCCAGTTCAAAGCTTCAACAGGAAGGATTTTTAGTACACCTTTCGTTATTTCTGGAACATGAACGAAAGAATAATAAAAGTAGACCTGCCGTTTAGGGCGCAAAAAGGTGGTAATGCATCCGAATTTCATGATACGTTGAGAAAAATATTCAAGAGCACTGAATTCAATCCATAACGTTTTCAGTTGCCCAATAACTCATCAAAGAATTGGAAAAAATGACGTGATGTATCTAAATTATCCGTATTTTTCTGGTATTTTCGAACAAACCCAATAGCCATTTTTCTATTCCATATTTTTAACCTCATCATGCTAGGCGTTCTCAAAAGAGAATGAAGTTTCGACCCAGATTTTGTGACACTTTTCAGAAGCATCCCGTTAGCTATCCCCTCTGACTGAAGCCTTTGATTAGCACCCATAAAATTTTAACTGAATACCAAATTTATACCCCCAACGTATCGCCAGTGAGGGGAGAGAGGATCTTAGATAATTGAAAATCGACTTACACCGTTCGTATCCGAAAGTTTAGTTCCAGGAACTGCAATTTCTATCATATAAGATACAGGATTCAAGTGCCAATAATGCACTCTACGGATACGTTTTAAAGCCCAATGGATGGCGTTCCACGGTGTGCTCTTCATCCCATTGGGAAGTGACCGACAAGGATATTTCAGTGAATTAGACAAGAACAGTTAGTATCGCTGAAATAATGGTTTGTGTATCATTGGATATTCACTTGTGTTATTCACACCCGACTGGCCTTACCGCGATAGCTCAGCTGGTAAAGCTCGTACCCAGTAGGCCGTTGGTGGCTGGTTCGATTCCGGCTCTCAGTGTTAGACTGATGAGTGCGAACAATGCAAGTAGATTTTCCCTCATCTAAAGCTTTATGACTGGCATATTTACAGGAGAAGGATCCAAAAATTGCCTTTTGTGAGAAGCCGGAGTCAGCTGGAACAGGAGAGGGCTTTTTCCGTCGAGACAAGTGAAATGTCTTTGACCAGTTAAATAGTCAGAAATCAACCTGCAACCATTTGGATTAGCATCATTCACGAAGAGGATATTTAGCAACACTGACCACCTGCTACACTTTGGATGATTCCTCCTTACACTCCAGGTCCAACTAAATACTGCGTGGGGACAATATCGGAGGGAAAATGTTGCGCCCGTTACAACCACTAAAATACCCTTGTGTTTGATTAACATCAGTTAGGAAATTCAGGAATAGCAAGTTGAGTTCTCCTCGGTGTTGTTCTTTCCACTTGAGAACGACAGGCGTTGTTATTTTGACTAAAATGCGCACCAATTATCCAGGTTTATTTTCATCTGGATCAGTATGCTAATTATTGACTGACTAATTAGGAATGTATGCTTCTCACACGCTTATCTCTGGAAACATTATTAGTCAGCCAGATAGTACGACGTTTGTCTTATAAATCTTTGTTTGTATGGGAAACTTATATGTGACAGACTCCAGCTGCAACTGTCTTAATGTTTAAGATTCGGAATGTATTTGATTTTTTCCTTTCAAAAGAACATTGTGCAATATTAACCAGATTTTGAAGATCCACATGTTTTGCTTCGGTAATCTAAAGGGTCAGGGAAAAAAGACGGGAAATAGTTCGGAATCCAGAGTTAAAAACCTCGGTGAAGCTTTCCGCCTCTAGAATTTAATCGCTAGCTGACGGATACTGTTTTGAGTAGGATAACGGGGAGATAGAAGAATAGGTCTACCAAAGCAGAGCAACCACTACCGATCCATTTCATCTTATTCTCCCGAGAATAGGTTTACCAAGCAATTGGGAGTTTATGAATATCGCCTGCGGTCGGTTTCATCGTTAACGTAGGAACAAGTGTGGTGCCCTATCTGACTCATCGTAACAATCCGACTGGCTTATTGTTCTCTCTAGCGCACGTCGCACCGCTGCACAGACCAGTTGATGCTTCCCAAACTTAGGAAGCAGCTGCTAGTACGGTGAATAACAGATGTATAGGGGCTGCACATGTAGATTATCATCACTGTCTGGCGTCAGCTCAGCCTGACCCGGAAAGGACTGTACAACGCATCACTTCAAACAGTTAACTCCACCACGGTCTCTTCCTCTGTCTGCTTGTTTATCTATGCAGATCCATGAACTTGACTGTGTCCGTTCGACAAACTTGTAAAATCTGGAATAAGACGAAATGAAAGGACGGGAGTTGCAAGTAAATTAGGCGCGTAATTGGGTAGTACGTGGTTCCAGTAAGTTTTACCGCACAGCTTTGGATTTTACAAATAAAAGAAAACATGAAGGAGCAACTGGCATGCAAAGACTTTCAGATATACACGTGTAATTCATTTTTTCCAGCCTACATGGAAGATTTTTCTGTTTTGACATAGAATAAAAGAGTACGAAAGCGGAAACCACATCAACCGGTTTGCCGTAAATCGAATTCAACGGACTGAAGTTCTCGCAAGCAGTGATTCATTGTCTGACTGCAAACGAACACCAAAAACCACTTACTCAAGTCAATGAAGCAAACAAGAAAGTTCACCGCAGGGCACAAACTCAATGCACGTTGTCAAACCAATACAAATAGCAAACATTTATCGACTGATTTGTTCACTGTCAAAAAATATCACTTTTATTGGCTTCTACATTGTTGCATAACTTGCCTTGGTGAACGAATATAAATCAAAATGGACCAAAGTTTGTTGTCCGTTGAATCTATTAGTATATTTTCAAAACAATTAAAAAGTGCTTTTTCTGAATTTCAAAAAAATTTCCTTTCGGGCAAAAAACCTCCCAAAAGATATTTCAACTCTTATTCAGCTAATATGTGGTCGGTCTTGAACACAGTTTTGAAGCGATCAATCTTTTAACACTTTCTCGGTGCCCCAAAAAACCAAGTTTCGAGGAACTGTAACCAACTGCATCTTGAAAGTAGGCAAAAGATTGTAGGTTTCTTTTCCTCTCACCGAATCACCATTGTGGTTTTTCTGTTGACTCTCCTACGAGGAACATCCAAACACAGTCGTGATGCACAAACTGTCCTGTTAGAAAGGGATTCTCCTTTCTGTTTTGGCACGAATATGGATTAGAAACAAAATGTGACTTGTGACATTTGATGACCTTTTTATCTATGCCTCATTCTTGACAAACTACAGCTCTCGATCTTTTCTGAGATTTGATTCAGTGGAGCCTATTAATTCGACCGTGGTATTTTGTGTTTTCGTTACTACTTCGAACTACTTTTCGTTGTCTTGGTTCAGTTTTTTCACTTCATCATCGGTATTTTGTCCTTGAAGCTTAAGCATAACGAGAACGTTTCGATTTCCGTAAGAGATAACGCTGGACTTGAAGAAAAAGCACCAATACGCCACTTTTCACATTCTCTAAAGACCAGAGTGAAGAAATAGACAACAGGCCATGGGAACATTCCGCGAACATCGAGATAAGGAAAAGTTTCTTTTTGGTGAGGAAAAGCGAATCCATCCGCGTCCCGTTGATAGCATAACCTAATATCTATTCAGTCTTTACGTAGTCCCAAAATGTAGTCCAACAGAACTAGCCAGCTCTCCGGATTCGTTCTACTCGACCTTAGCACAATGGAATAACCTCTCACATTTCATTGTGGTTCGTGACTTCAACAGCCCCGATTTGACATTCGACCGTCTTACGCCCCTCCATTGCATCATTATTTTTCCCACCAGATACACTGATTATTCGTATCTTTTAACATGCGGAGGTGTATCCTAAAGGGGAAACTTCGATCAATACATTGGTAAAGTTCTCCCTAAAAGTTTAACCAAATGTAATCAACAAAAATCTAACTAGGCGCCCGATCCACAAAAATGCATTTCTGCCGGCACGACTAACTCGATATTCATTTGATGGAAGTCATGGGGTCTCTTCCAACATGAATCTATCTTACAATCCTGACGTTTCTTTACTTTGTGACAATATTATGGGTTATCTGAACTTCTGTTAAGAAACACGCTGCTTGCCAACAAAATTTAAGATTCATCCAGACGGCTTTAATCCCTCGAAGTTAAAGGAATTTCGGACAAGGAAAGATTATGGTTGATATAACAAGCTTGCAGCAAAACCGTTGAACCTGTTCATCAGAGATGGGATCGTTCTTCTCAGCTGACTATATGTAAGTAACAGACCAATAGACTCCTCTTTCAGACAGATATGGAATGGACCGAAAACGCTGTAGTCACGCGCCTCACGCATCTACCAGATGAAGAAAATGCTTTTTCATCGCAGAAATCCCAATCACTACGCAGGAAAATATCTAAACTGGATAATAAAAGGGTCTATTTCCTGATATATCCTGTCAGAATTTAGAAATATACGTTATCAGACCTATCTTATGTAAATATATTGGAGCCAAAATCGTATCAGAATTCAACTGACAAACGATGCACAATGTGATATGCTATGCACAATCACTCGGCGTTTCGGTTAACGTGAGTAACCCTTCTCACGGCTGTCAGTTGTAAACCGGTCTTTAGAAAGACTGTCTGCAGAAACCGGAACAAAGACTGAGTACCATCATTTCCGACTGCGCTGTGTTACCAACTAATGTTGTCTTATAATAGTTTACTTAGGAGACGCAACAACATTAACGAAAAGCTTCAAGAAAATAGCAAATTGACCCTTAGAACATTTGCCGTAAACTTCCCATTTCTGAGGTCGCACTTGAGCATCATTTAAACTATTTTCTCCATAACTATACCGGAGGTGGTCAGACGGTTAGCACCCTGAACTATAGACACTGAGAGCCTTGGCTAAAATCCTGCCGTCACCGGTCACTTAACAACGTGGCATTTTTCAAATTACCGCCGCCTGCTACTGTACATTTTTGCTCAATAAACAAAAGAAGGTAGTAGATTATTTATCATTATCTAGGCGAGTGGGTTTGTGTATGCAGCTGTAGTCTCATTTGAATCATGCCGAGCTTGCATGGATTATGAGTCCATTGTTGGAATCACATGAAGATTCTTCCAAACTTATTTCGTCCGTTACAACTGCAAACCAGGTGTGGAGCTCTCAAGTACAGAGTTGATTGAGCAGAAGATTACCGGGTACACATCTCTGATGAGTGCAATAATGACAAAATCAGTCGTGTGCTTCCGGGGAAATTTTGTCCTTTCATCCGGAAACAGTACCAGACTACTCATACCGTAAGGTGATTTACGCCTTATAGTAGCCTGAATTATAAAACCTAGAGAACGGTAAATGTTTCGTAGGATACAAAAAATTAGGCGGAATAATATTTCCCACTCTTCGTCTTTTAATCTCAATTCTGGATGCAGATCACTCTGAGATCCTCCCGATAGTGTGATTCACTCATCAAATCCGGATTCGGATGTATTCCACGGACAGCCTGCGAGATGAGTTCATTCGGTTTGATGATAAGTTATATACTACGAATTATGGTAGGCTGCATCAGGGTTTACCGTGGCTCACCTGCGTAGTGCTCATAGAGTGTACCGGGATTCCTACGAAGAAAACAATGCTTGTTCTAGCCCAGGGGTTCCTGAAAATACCATAAAAAGCTGGAAAATTCTACATTCATAAAGCACAGTAGAAAACAGGGCCAGACAGCGCGTGAAATGTAGTTCCGGTCCCAATTTGTGTCGGTGCTTCTCCGTTCACAATAAAATACCCATCACATATTGCATAGATCTCAGAGAGTTGTGATTATGGTCAAGCCAGAGACAGCGTACACAATCAAGAGGGCAGTGCATAAGAGAATTACTGAGAGTGTCGGAATATACACCGGCTTTAAGGGCCTATTTGTATCCTGTTCTTACTGAATTAAGTTCATTAGTAATTATATTCACTGCAAGAGGAAAACAAGGCGGTCACATTTAGTCACAAAAAATCAGTTATGCCTCTGAGATAGATGCTAGATATGAGTGACTCACATAGCCTTCCTTTGATGAAAAGACTTTTAAGACCATCAAAACCCAGTCAAACATGCATTTCTCATCATAGCCTAAAGAATGTCCGACAGTTTTGCCGACTTACGACACATGCCAATACAAGACAAGTAGTAGTCTTGATATGTGTGATAAAATGTTCACTGACGTTCTTTTAACGGAGAAGGTTACATGGAGGTGAGACTTCAATTCAGTGTGAAAGGTGTATGTGAATCGCTTCTACCAGACCCATGAAGCCAGAAAAAGAAACAATCAGTCATTTTCTTTATTTGTAAGTGAGGCTAGAGGAAAGTAGGAACAGAACTCTCAGTTAGTATGAACCGATCAGTACAGGTAATTCTGAGGTTTCGTGTCAGTTAGGGGTAAACGAAATCTTATTCAATTTCTGCAGTCTCCCCTAAGAAACATGCGTTTTACTGGAGAAGGCTTTCAGCAGCTGCACTTATAAAAACTGAGTATCCGGAGTAGTTTGTTCATAAGAAAATGTTAGGAATTCCTTGGAAGTCTTCAGTACCTACCGTGAAACCATGGGAACAATACTAACAGCTGCCTTTTAGAGATGTCGTGTCCTGTGAACTGGTGTGAATTAAGGAAAAAGGTCGTTGTTCGCATGAGCACAAACTATTCCAGCCATCCATTGATTTCCTTGAATCTCAGGTAACCTACTGGTCCTAAAAGCATCTGTAATTACGTATTTTTTTAGTTTGCTCATATTTTTCAAGATTTCCAGGCCGAACGACGAAGTGGCTTTCCTAAAAAACCAGAACGTCTAACCGACTAGACTGAGCACCGGAGATACAAAGACCGTCTCTAGTGCAAATCTAGTGCACTTTGTTGATTCAGGGCATCAAATGCACGAATGAGATGTTTTCAGTTAGATCAGTAGCGTCCGTCAACAGAGGTTCGCCACCAACACGTGGCAACAGATGAAGCAATCGTGATTCGGTTTTTCAGTCTATCACTATTATCAAAAGCGATTTGCCATCTCAACCCTTTACCTTAAATAAGAATCAAAGTCGGCCCACAAACGGAATGCTCCTTATTGTGTGACTGCATGACATAACAAGGATTGATCATATTTGGACTCAACCGATCCAACCACACAGCACGACGATCCATTCCTGTTGGTTCATTTCGAGACAAAAATCAATCCACACTTCTTCCCAATAACACCGCTGAAAAAGTTAATCCGAGTAAATTATGTTGTAAATAAACGGCTTGGAAACATCAATATGTATAACATACATCAATGACTTTATTTACTAGGAATTGTGAACAGATTCGTGCCCGCCATCTCACTCCACCGAATACTGGGGCAATTAAAGTAATTATAACCACTGGTTGTAAACACCCTGTCGAATCCAGTCACTCAGGAAGTGTGATCAAATCATTCCACCCGATATGTGGAACCTAAACCAGTCAGCTTAGATCGAACAGTCACTTTTACAAGACTCAAACAACATTCAAGTAGGACCAGAATAAGCAGTAAAATTGTTTGTTCATCCGAGTAGACTCTAATGGTCTACTTCCGCTTCTTTTAACTCAGAAAAGCTGTTCCAAAGAATTTCTGATAAGCAAAATTTTGCGTTCTAGTTTTCAAATGTCAGGAGAGAATCTTTAGCCGAGATAACGCTTGACGGAACGGGATCGGTTTCAGTAGCAGGATATAGAGTTAGATTGGATTATCAAGTGGTAACAAGAAGTGAAAAGCAAAAGAACCAATTCAAGCGAGAAAATTTACTGAAAACAAAATGATGGGACAATAAAATTTACAGTTTTTTTTAAACTGCGCATTTTTCCAGAGGACAATAGAAAGAAATAGGGAACTGAATCAACTTGCAGCAGCTTCTAAAACCTACTCAGTGCTCAGCACTTTGATTCATTCTGTCATTTCATTATGGTTGCACATTGGTAGTCCACAAAGAGTCCTACTGCGTATTTATTCCCCGATTTAGTTCAACGTTTTGCGCATTCCATTTAACCGGACTGAAACAATAAAGGTCGCCGCACGAAAATCTTAATAAGAGCAGCCTTATTCTCTATCGCATGTTTCATCGTGCGGTTCTAATAATAAGTGCACAAAGAGACAGTGCATAGTAACTACGGCATTGTTTTTGTTGTATGAGAAACTTTGGCAACGGATGAAAATAAAATATTCTCACGGGTTCAAAACCGTAACCTTCGACTGGAAAATGTTTGTCTCTCATATATTAAGCTCTCATTTAAATAGCAATGAACATAACCTATATTAGCATTTTATCTGCCGATAGCTTACAGGATAAAACAAGCAACCTGTAAAGATAAATATCAACACTGGATCATCATCATTATTGTAATAGCAAAGCAAAAGATGGTAAAATTCTCTCGATTGAACCTTTATTTCAACGAATAATCCAATTTTGTCATATTAAAAACACGAATATCTAATAGACCTGTTTTAAGTAACATTATCCTCGGGACTAACATGGTTATGTAAGCAGGTTATGAACGAATAATTTTACAACCAACGTATGTGTGTCAAGATGTAGTCGGATGTGATGAGTTTTGCGTAGTTAGCAAATGACAACGAGTTCAACATAGTGTACAGAGTACCTACGAAGGCACCGAAAATCGCTGGAAAACAATATTCAGCAAAGGTAGTGGCTGTAGCGATCACACTGCTCAGTCCATTGCCTTGTCATCAAAAACGCTTTGTTATGACATTCCAACTGCCCTGGTCACTATCGGAAACCGAACGTCGAACTCAGTGTGATCCAAACAATGATCCCTTAGTCATAACCTGAAATGAATATTCCTTTGCTGACCTATTCCCAACCACGAAACAAAAATAGTTTTCTATCCCACCTTTTTCTAATTGCACAACACCAACTTTCATGTATACCCAATCACATTTTGGCACATGGACATTTATTTTCCAATACCAATATAAATGAGGGTGGTTTATTGCGGATATTGCGCGGAATTCTACTTGTACCAGTTACGCGTCCATCAATTGCAAAATACCCCATTCCCATGTATGGATGGTAGGTTCACGCTCATGAGAAGTGCTTATAACCTGCACTAGTCGTATAGTTGATGCCTGCTATTGTGCAATCTGCTCAATTCCGGTGGCTCAGCACCAAGGATGGGCTGGCGATTTCGCCCAAAAGTCCAGACTCAGAGAGTTGTTAGTCTGGCTCAGCTATCGATTCGTGTAATCTGTTTAACCACTTCATAGTACTACTGAGAAAAACAAGACTGTGACTACTTCAAGCCCAGTACGCAGTGAACAACTGATGATCTGAGGTGAGCAAGGTAATCAAACTACTAATTATACGACAACAAAGTTCAAACCACCATTACTGCCCTTAAAGGCACTGTACAAGAAAAAAACAGTTGTACCTTTCTTCCATGGTTTTCTATGATGATTTGTTCTTTTATCTCATCATGAATCATTTATTAAACAAACCAATCTCCTACTACCGACGGTGAAGGATTTTGAGAACTGATATGCCAGCTTTTATTATTGGGCCTGCAGAACAGGCGGAATACTAGACATTATTCGGTTTTGTTTTGTTCTCTGGCGAAAAACAAGGAGTCCGTATAATGTGTGTCGTCGGGATAGAACCAAAATATCATAAATGCAATGCGTAGTTGTGGACACCATGAGTCTAACAGTATATACACTGCAAATAGACGGTGGTTGTGGTTTCTGAAGTGAAAACGGAAATTTTAGTGGAAACTTGAAAGACAATAGAATTCATTCTGCAAAGAGATCCTATATGAATTTCTGACGGCTATGTCGCACAACTTCAGTTCAGTGATTCCAAACACTTCTGAGCTTGATAAATTTCAGCATAAATGACCCTCCTCGATAAACTTAACTTATTTCTATTCATTTCATGATTCAGTGACTGGCCTTTGGTCCTCACCCCATGAGTCCCATTGGGGACACATTGACCTCCTCATATACCAAACATTCTACCAAGATATCGTTGTTCAAAACCGATGAAATGTACTTGTTTTTACTCGTAACGACCATATTTCTGAGCGGTATGAAAGGACGAAGCTATTTGTCGCAGTGTCAGATATTTTGCTGTTGTTCATAAAAGAGGCCCTATTAGGTTGTGAAAGTGAAAATTATCGGTTGCCAGGAATTCGGTGCCCTAAGTACATGAAAATCTCCCTACCGGTACTGCGCATCAGAGATGCCCAATAATGTAGAGCCAGTCAAGGTAGACGTCTATCCAGTAGTGCGTATCTCGTTGTTTCCTTCGGGTTTCCTATCTATATTCCTGTCCAATAGTGATAATGTCTTTTGGTGGAAGATAAGAGTAGCAAAAATTCTAAGAAAAACGTTTACACAGAGATCATTGATCGCGTTAAATTAGTTAAAACGAAAGCAAACAGGGCTCCATAGTTTGCAACTCACAGCAGCTGATTCACGACAAATCTCTCACCAAATGCACAAAGTGGAATAAGTAGTCAGCTTCCCGGTAATAAACTGAATAAATAGCAGCTTATTCAGAATGTGCGTGATGAATCCAAAATATTATAACATATCAAACTTTGCTCAAAATTATTCACTGTTGCCGGTTATCCAGTAGTAATTAAAAGGGCCTAACTTTACCGCCTTTCGCTCATCAGGACCACAGACATGTACAAATGGATTTTACCTACAACGACTCAGAATAAGCACTTCAACTGAATCACAAAATATTTCACTTCGGTCTGTGATGAACTTGACTGAGTGGTATTTTTGAATTCCAGGAGTGGCGAAATGAATCGAACGAGCTTTTGCAGTAACGCCATGCACAGAGTGCTAAATCTGTCCGGTGTAAACTATCGCTTTGAATTTTGGATGGCCCCGGTTAGGTGGCTAAGCGTAGAGGCATTGTGGTTGGTATCGTATCAAAACTTTATACCTGAAAAGTTCACTGAGTTCGTGACCCTGTTGTCCAATGAACCTCTTTATTGGTCGCTGTTTGTTGAGCTGTCCAGTAATTCAGAAAAAAGGTAAATTTCTCTAGGCCATCGAATTCATGGTAAGCAGTAGTGAATTTTCAGAAGGTAGGGTTTGCGAGGCTAGTGTAATCAAAGGATACTTTTTGAGATCACAAACGCTCTGGTATTAAAATGTTGGCGCTGAGAGTAATGCAAGGTGATTGGTGATTCAGGTAAAACGATTTTCCTCAACAGTGAGTTGAGTCCGTCTTTCTTGTGATGCTAATATTTATAATGTTTTTGATTGCTTATATATATATATATATATATATATATATATATATATAAATGATAGGTACCAGTGTTTAAGATAGAGACAAAAGAAAAATTATTTTGTTCAGTTCATGCACGTTAAGTTCTAACGACCAATAGACTGACCGTGGAGAAACGTTCGCAAATCAAGTGAATAAGAAAGTTTGAACAATTACAAAATCCACCTACATAATTCCATAGGATATTCTAATAAAACCCCATATAAAGTAGTTATTCATCGTATCTTGTCAATCCTCAACTGTGAATCAGCTTCACGACACCACAAAACTAAGTTTGCTCTTCAAGATCAGATCCAGTAAAGGCTGTTCCGTTCGGTCACCTTAAAATACATGATGCTATATTGTGCCACTGAGGATTTCCAGTGGTTGAATGAAAAGCCTTAATTTGTCCACCCACCTCCCCTTCCCCCTTAAATCAGGAGTTCGCTGGGACTCTATCTTAGAAACTCTTATCCTTTTGTAATCAGCTTTTGGAAGTTTGAAATCAGTCACGTAAGTAGGCCCATTTCAGATTATTGCTGTAATAATGCCCGACTCTTTCCGCAATGGAAAGCTTTCTGTGTGGCGGACAGGCATCGGTTGATTAGAGCAACTTATCGCCGAAAAGGAAGAAAGCTGGCTGTTTCACAGAGTGCTCAGCAAAGCTGACAGATTCTATGAAAGGATGAATGGTGTTAGACGCGTAGATGGGAACCCATTTGGAGATTCTGTTCTGATATTTAACTATTCTATGTTTGAAAGCGAATTGTGGAGGCGGCCGTTCAATGCAAATCGCCTTACTTTTACGTTTACCCTTGATCTGAGCCCGTAAAAAAGTGCACAATCAACAACTTTAAGACATCAAATAATCAACGAAAATATGAAAATACGGACACCCGTTATTTGCAATAATGATCGTGTGATACATGAATTTCAAGCATCACGGACAACTTCATAATTAGTCGCAGCAAAATAAAATACCTGAAGTGAGCAAATAAAATAACTGATAGACAGTCATTTTCTTGTAGCTGATTTAGAAAAACGAAAGGAATCGGCGGACATCATCACAAAAATAAGCTTTTCACCCCAAGATATATTTGACCCTTTAGACTTTCCATAACCAAATTCTTCTGAGGACCGATCTGCGAATTAAGGATTGGGGGTCAAACATTCGTTATTCCCCCGGGGTCGTTGTTCAGTGACCTCAAATCTAAGTTTATTGAACATCTGTGGAGATTAATTCAAAGAATTTGTTTCGTGAATCGATTGAACATTCGAGAATTTTGGCAAGGCTTCAAATAAAATCTTCTACATTTAAGTTACCCGGCCTCCCTTGTCTTTCACTCTCTGGTAATTTTTCTCCTAATAAGCCTTTACCCGTTTCGATAACTTCTGCCAGTCATTTTAACCAGTAGATTTGCTTTCGTGTACTCGAACTGGTTGCTGATTTGGTCTTTTGGTTCTTAAATTTGCAACCGACTGGAACGTTTGTTTATGCTTAAGTATTTGTGCAAGCCAAGAAAGTTGGTGGTCCTCTTGTGTTTCAGCTTGCTTGATTTCACTTTGCCCTATGCGTCTGTGTGTGTGTGTGTGTGTGTGTGTGTGTGCGGGAGTGGGGCGCGGGAAGGTACGCGCCAACATTTTAATTTCTTTGGTGGCGAACCCTTGTCAAATTCCCACAGGAATAGCACAAACTGAACAAAGCTCCGGCAAAATTTTAGCATATTTCTCTGAAGATGGTGTATCACTCAGCACTTATTTTGAAGTCCTTTGTATTTATGATGGTGCGGAATATCAATAGTGTTTGGTATTCTCATATTTGCTTGTTTCTAGTGATTTCAACCAATGAATCACTATATGAGAATAATGATTACATATAAGATAACTCAAAATTCGTAATAAATAAATTCCGTCCACTTGTTACCCTAAAAAATATTGCGATCAATTAGGAAATGAAATGACGATTTCAATAAAAGATGGTAAGCAATTCACAATAATGAAATAAAAGTTAGGTTTTAAAAAAGGTATGTTGATCCTTTTGGAACAGCTGCTGTGAGCAGCCCAATAACAATTTTACCGGGGCTGATGCTATGGGCCAAGGTTCTTTGGGCGCGCTAACCGTACCTTCAATTTTTGGTGTTCAAACTCCCTTGGTGATGCATCCTAGATCAACTGACTGAACACACGCGATAGTATGGCGTGGGCCATTTCCATGTATAACTAACAGCAAAATAAAAGAGGCCAAGCAAACTGTGTAACGGGGACTGACCTGTTTCTAAGGCTACTGCGTTAATCGGGCCAGTACCAAGATTGAGTATCACAAGTATTCATCACTGTGTGACTGACTAGTTGTCAAATGCCAAATACCGCTGAGGGATAGACGATACGTCACCATGGGACTTGAAACGAGTTATCAAGTTATAACAAAGGTCAGTCCGTGGGAGCCCAAAATCTGCGCTCGGCAGCTACTTTGTGAATACTAACTAGGGTGAAATATCAGTGGGCTATCAATGACGTCTTGTACGTTGAAGCTGCGTCATGCGTTATCTCACTACTTAAGAGTCAATCTTGGTAAACAGCCACAATTTTTCATTCGTAGTTAGTAAGCACTCCAGCTTAGAGTTACTTATCTAAACTCTTTGTGGTTTAAAGTTGTAAGGGCGCTAGTTGCCAGCTGTTGCAGTTTATGTGCAGACAATCAAAACTGTCTTAGCTTAGCCTCTGGGGAGAAATTCTACTTGGTTTATACACGGGAGGTCTTTATATTGTAAAGTATCAAGTGGTAAATAGTTGATCAAACTTTGATCGACCCGCTAACATGCGGTGTTTGGGGCTAAATTTAAGAAAAAACGATCAACAATGTGTCACAGCGATTTGGGTGGTGGTTGAATTAAATTGTTTCCGAAGTGATTGACCATCAGTATTAGCGCTCAGAATACAACCGAATATCAAGAAAGCAATTTGTACGTCTGTTTCATTCCTGTTAGGAAGTATCATGCACCCCGAACTCAAGTTCATTTAGGAGCTCAGTGAATATGCAATGTTGTTGTTATATAACATGGACGGAATAGACTTGGTAATTTCGTGGTTAGTTAGGCGGTAATTCTACCAACTGAATCCGTTTATACTACGGAAATGTCTTTAACTTCAACTTCATTCACTTGTTCGTAAGTGTAACTTTTTTTGCAGTCATGCGATAGATCTGACAATACATCATTTATTATCCTCAGCCCACCGCAAACATCAATGAAAGGGTTTTTAAATTTTCAAGCTAAGAGGTGTAAAAATGAGTAGGTAAATCTTCCTCTGGCGCCTGTAGATGAAATCAGGCTGGAAAATGTTTCACAGTTTAAACAAACTCCGAACTACTCTGCTATCTACTGTTACGGCTAAACTCATTCAACTTAAATCCAAATTAAACGGTCGTTTATTCCAAAGGAGCGTAGAAACCATCGTCTATTGTAGAAAAGTCATCTCTTTACATATTAAGCAATGCGCCTTTGCCTGATGTTTTTCTTACGAGTTATTCATTCACGTAAATTGAATGTGACAATAACAACCGCCTGGCAATAGTTATACAAACGACTCTCCTTCTAAAATAGCCGATTGATATAATTCATTTGATGGATAAAAGAGTCACTATGCAACGAACACCCTCCGAACAAGCGCTATGCGGCCGTGCGTAGGGACCCATATGCAACGGTTCGTTTCGAGCAGGAAATGTGCTCAGCCTCTGATATGCAATAGAAAGAGGATTCAATTACCTTACCGTTGGGACACAGATGACGTATTGAGAGCTATGAAACACCATACTACGACGAACAATGTGTGTGTGTATGAGTGTGTGTGTGTGTGTGTGTGTGTGTGTGTGTGTGTGAAAACGCTCATTGTGATTTATGACTACGTGCATTAAAGACCCCTTTTCAAATGTTAGAAAAAACTATGGTTTATTGCTTTGACGTTAAATAAACACGCGGCTTGTTTCGATGAAACGAAGCGCACCTAAGTAGTTTGATTTTGACGATTTATTCCGATGGTGTAGCCCCATTTTGATTCCTGGGAAAAAGTGGGCTAGTTATTTGACAGTGTAATTAGGAAATATTTCGAAAGAGGGGAAAGTGATCAAACAAGAATGTGAATTGCAAGAAAGAATTGTTTTTTGAATAAAATTAAAGTAAAGTTGGGATGTCACTTCCCTTTGGCACTAAGTTAATTTACTTTTGTAAGTAGCGGTATTAGCTGCGAGAAATTCCAGTTAGAAAAATAAAAAAAGTTTATTCAAAAGTGTAACCGTTAGTTCAAAATTTTTATTTTCGTAGGTGAGGAAAAACCAGAAGCATGGAATTTTGCTGTTCACTTAGAACTGTGTAATTATAAATCTTTACGGATGCACTCTAGAGGCACAGCAGTGCGTCCCTATAACGTGACGACCCGAGTTGTCCTTCATTCCATCCCACTGTAAACAGTCACTGACCATGTGAACAAACGCCACGACTGTACACTGCACTTGTAGAGATGTGGTAACTTTCTTCTGGAAGCACTGTGAAATATTTTATGCAAGTTTATCAGTGGAAATAATTGTATTCAAATACTGTCCCGATTGCAAACATCCCGGTGCAGGATGATGCCCATGAATTCAGTAACATTAGTCTGCTCAGAATGACCGAGTCAGATATACAACAATGAAAGTCACTTGACAAGAATCAATAGTACTGGAAAAGCAAATAACTGTACAGAGCGTGAAGTGTTTGAATAAACAACAAAAGTGTTCATACGTCATGGGAACAGGGTGATTCCCTCACACAGCACCACCACAGAGGCAGGAGGCTCGCAACAATAATCACAATTTTACATACAAAAAGGAGGACTGCCAAGTAGTCATTCGCGTTCCGGTTGAGTTCAGTGAAAATATGTGGTCCACCTTGAGGTTCGGAGTATAAAACCTGGACAGGATGGTAAAATGTGCTTTTTACAGTTCAACTGATATCGTAATACTACTCCAGGTAGATATGCATAGAATTAGTGGATCATTTTAAAAGTCTAACCGAAAACCTGGGCCATATAGCTTAGTCTCATTTGAATTATTAGGAGCTTATATGGAGGAAGAGTCCATATTTAGAATCATAAAGTGGTTCTTTGAAAGCTGTTTCGTCGGTTAGTCAAGGAAACTTTCAGAAAGGGCCACATGGTCCTAAGTTTTGATTTTTGATGCCAATAGCATGGTGTAGTATCTGGACGACAGGACAAAATACCTCCGAGGAGCACACAACCGGTTTTACGGTCGTTACCGCTCGTCAGGTATGCTTATCAGGTACTCTCCTGCCCAGTGACAGCTATACCTGAATACTCCATAGTGGGCTTATCACCTTAATTTCACTTGCATCGTTGGGGAAGTACATGAACGAACAGTCTATTTTCTAAAATAATAAGGTGATGCTTCAAAAGTTATTTCTTCGGTTAACAAGGCTAATTTTCACACAATGATACAAGGTGCTCGTACTCGATGAGAGCCGACAATCGCGAAACCGGTCGTATACTTCTACAGAATTTCATCCTGTCAGTACCATACTACTCACATCAGAAATCGAGGATCTAGACCACTTGTGAGTACTGAATTATTCTGTTTACGACGAAGCAAAGCAAAATGGACCTATTGAACACCATGCACTTTGCTATCTTCCACGGTATGCCGCAATTTGCGTAACCTTCCCATCTGAAAGGTGTAGAAAATTGAAAACCAGATCTTTAAATATGAACCAATATTGAGCTTTAAAATATCCTTATAATTTCATATTTTGTTTCGAAGATAAACATATATATTTGACTGGTAGGAAGAAATCATTGAAACCTTTTGTTCATGCATATGAAGATTTCCAGTGTGCGCCATGAAAAAAGTTAGACAAATTAAGTTCTAGGTGTAAACAAACTACTATTTACATCATACCAAAGTCTCTACCTGCAACAGTCCAAATGGTCTCAGTAGATCTTACGAATATTTTGATCGTACAGCGTCTCCTGTATGCAAATCTGTTACATCCTTAGACAGAGCTGATCATGAGGTAGTACATTCCTCAAAACCTCTTAAATGAATTGAAATTTCGGATCTATATCAAACTAGTTACACCCCAGCGTATGCTAATCATATCACGAGTATGACCTCTGTACTCGGCCGAAAGAAAACGACTTAAGAGCTGGTTGCACAGATGCCAAGATACGTGCACGCTTCGTCAACGGTCATGTCTTTGAAGTCTAAAATTAACTTGACGTAAATCAGTTACCTGATCTACTCAGCATTCACTCGCACGTAACTGGATCCACGTGATATGTGCACTAAGATTTTGGCCACATCAGCTGTTAGTGTGTAAAGTTGTCACTTTTTTAGGCTTGCGAAATGGGAAGCCTTTAAGGGCCTCGTTAGACCTCCCTGTATGGTCACTATTTCATAAAAAAGTAAAGCTTTCGTATGAGGTTCTGAATCAATGGTACCGACGTAAATATCACAGCCGACATACTTAAAAAATGTATGGCCCCGTCCTAATACCTTTGTGCTTTGGCTGGTTTATACTCTATTGCTATCCTGTCATTCGTGGGATCAATGGGGCCGATACCGAAGATACGTCCGACCAAGAGGTATACAACCAACATTTGGTTGGTCGCCCATAACACTAGACACAAACCAATAATACTAGACATTTATAGGAAATCAAATTGGACAAAACTTACGAAAGTTCAACTGAAACCTTCATTTGTCAATTAGCGACAAAGATACCCGTGCGAGAAAGTCAAGTGAGAAAAGCGTCAACGTAAAGTGAACTCATGGATAATTCAAAACAAGAATGATAGCACGTTTTGCAAAATGAGCTCCTTTTGACCGTCTATCATTCACTTTGTGTATTATATTCGTGGTATGACAAGTGATCTTAACGAACTGAATAAAGGTCAAAATAGGTTTCATAAAATTGTCACACCGAACTGGATGGTCTAAGATGAAAGTTGCTTTCGTGGTCGAAAACCATAAGGTTCATATACCTAACACTATTCACCATCGCTCGCCACCAGTTATCATATGGCTAACATAATGGACAGCATTACATCAAACGATCGATGGCCTAAGTTATTTTCATCTCAAAAACCAATCACTGTGAACAGTTTGTGACAACCGTAAAGACCACGCCCAACAAATCACTGGTTATTCAGCAAGTTCTTGAACATCTAAAGAAAAATCAAGCACATTGTCAAGCAAACTTTAAACTTCAAAATACGCAGCAATTTGCTTGGCTGAGGAGGCCACATTAAAGTTTTGTCGCCAACGTGGGGAATTCCTGATTTGCGAAACCCGTACATGCGAACGGGTCGGAAATATACGGGCGATTGTATTTTTCATGATTTACTGTCCTCTTCTTCATGGTCAAAAAACTTTTTTATTTAAATAATAACAAAGTGGATGGTTATCATCGCAATCCCTCAGGCTTTCTTTGGCTTTTTGCACAGGCCCATAACTAACAGATTGCCGAATGATCGGATTTCAAAAAGCTTCAATTTGGTGCCGCACCAGGTTTTGTTTTTCACTGGATGACCTCAGTGGTAAGCTGACTAATCCAGTTATTTCTGGTGAGTTACTCAAACCACAGACTAACCGGAAGGGCACTGTAGCCTTTCAACTATCTCCCTCTCTTTCCATGCAAACACACATGCGTGTTTGATCGATTGATTGTTCACTGAACACGCCCAACGTCAACCGCTATGGTGTTCGATTCAACCGAAATTCTGAGAAAAGTGGTTGGGTTGTAGATTATCGGAACAGTCGACCTCCTTATTTTACAGTACTGAATTATCATCTTTATCCTCGACCTTTGATTTGATGCAAAATAGCCAGCCGACGCCCTAAAGCGTAGCTACAAGGAGCCTTGTGGCTAGTTTCCTAGATCTAGGTTAAACCTCACGATGCTCCCCAGCGGATTTTGATTTCTGACCAATCTGGAAATATACACAGAAACGAGCTAGATATTAAAATTTGCTAACCTGGTGAATCGGAGTCCACACACGGTTGCTACTACCGGAGTGATACCGCGTGTGCATGACCTGCTGAACTGAGGGCACGCCGGAGGTATTAGGAAATTTTCGGAAATTGATCGTGATCCACATTTGAGGAAAAATTTACTTAAAAAGGTGAATCAGTGTAAGATAAAAATGTATAGCATTGCATTATGAAAAAGCTGTCACCAACAGTGCAGGTTATTACATGTCCCGCCTGATCAGATTGCTGCCGGCTAATTCACTGCAGTGCGCGTGAAATATTGTACGAAAAAAACATAAGAAAATATCTTCGCTGCTTGAAGCTCACAGACAAAGATTAGTACGCCTATCTCATGGGTGTAAGTGCTGATGCTGCTCTCATTAATTTACTGAGCTCCGGTTCACCGAGTTTTGTATCTGCTTCTTCAAATATCGCACACAAGCAGTCCTCGCGGAAGACCACGGTACTCAACGTATTGAAATCTCCATGACTACTTGCATAACAGACTGCAAATGCGACGGTAAATAATGTAAAAGAAAATGTTCTAAGTGACGATTTAAACCAATGTCGGATCACCCTCATGAAAAAAAGACTAGACAAGATTCTAAGAAATGAAGTAAAGTTAAACTACCCTTTTCCCATCGAGCTTCAGCCAAAACTCGCAAGTTTTAGTCACGAACCATCATTCGTTAGCCTTGATGCACAACCTTTAGCCATGCCCTGAAAGACAGTCAGGTCAAAATTATCGGAATATAATGACATCAAGAGGTATTGGAACAATTTATTCTTTTTTTTTTACAAAGATTGGTGTTGCAAAGCTAACGGAACAAATGAGAAAGTGTAACGATCATATGCTGCGCAGTTGACCGTAGTAATGGTATCAAATGGTGCACCGCAAACTGATTTGAGAAGGTTTAAACGATGTGCCTGTATCGTCGAACCATATGGCACAGCTGTTGTTACTGTTGCAATTTCGGTGATAGTAATGGTGTCAAATATTGCTGCATAGATAAATTGATGACTTTAAAGGGGGCGCAGCCACGATAATTGTGTTTGCTGCCTTCAGAATTTCAATGTTTCTACTTCATTTTGTTTCATCATACCCAGTTCTGATATTTATCTGTGACTGTAAATGCAAAACAGGGCACCGTTCGTTACGTTACAGGTTTTACTTACAGGACTGCTTTTATGTGACGTTGTACCTTTGCACGGGGAGAAGCGTTGTCGACTGGTTGATATTTCGTTCGGAGGCAGTCAGGTGATATAATCACAATGCGGCCGTTTGTGACAGTAGTCACCTTACTTTACCCGGCGCCGTACGTATCCCCTCTTGACAATATGGGGAGCTTCAATATGGATGAGAAGAAAGGACCATACCGTTTCACCAGCGCTGAATATCGACGGAGGACAATCGAATGCGCACGAAGGGGAGATAATTTAAAGGACATTGCCAAACACCTCAACATCAAGATCAAAACTTGCCGTGCTATTGCAACTACAGATCGGGAAGCAGTACTCACATCTGGGTCCTACAAGACGAAGTTCAACGAAAAGTTTGTCAGGCACTTGTGTGAAGTGGTGGATGAAAACCCCACAAGCATTTTGAGGCAGTTAAAGGAAAGGCTGGAGAAGGATTTCCCAAGCACAACAGTCAACAAGTCATCCGTTGATCGATTTCTGGATGGGCATCACTATTCAATTAGGAAGCTGACTATTCAACAAGTGGAATGAAAGAGCAGAATATGCCGATTGGCTGCAACGATCAGGTACCGCAACTTTGAGGTTCTATATTGATGAGACCAACTACAACATATGCTGCGTCGTAGCTATTGACGCTCAGAAGTAGGCAGTAAACCATCCGAATTCTACCGTCAAGTAAAGGACATAATTTGAACATATTAGCTGGTTCATCTATAGCTGGTATCTCGACGTATGAATGTTATGCGAAGATTACATGGGATATTTTTATTGAGTTTCTCTCTTGCTGCTCAGCGTTTATTGCTACTGAGCAACCTGATGCACATTTCCAATCCAGTCACCAAGTAAGTTTTCTTCTATCCTATTGTAACAATGACAACAATACACGACAGGACACTTGTATTTCACCGGCAAACAAGTCAAGTCTTGGAACAAATACAGTCGTTTATATAGGCCTTTTTCCAAACTGCGCGGCACCGAGATTGCTATTGCCGCTGCTTGAGCGCTTCGGCTGCTTTCTGTCCAGTAGCCTGTGGCCGATGGCTTGCTTCTCTTGGCCGTCATTTCCCTCCGGTTAGTCCGACTGTCTCAGTTGACGGCTCGATCGGCAGCCCTTCACCTGAGCTATCTTGCTGGTTGCCGGAGATCCCGCTGCTTCCTCTCTGGCCGTCTGCATGCCTCTTTTTGCCTGCTTCGGGCCGCCTCCGATATATTCGCCACCTGTTATTTTGTCTGTGGCCCTCGTTTGGTTCGTTCGTTCGCCTTGATGTTCGCACCGTTCCCTCACCCCAGCATTCCCTGTTACACTATGGTCCATTTTTCAATCCCCTTGAAGAGGCATTCAGTGAATTCAAACCGGTAAAGTGTTGCCTATTTTACCTTGTTTAAATTTTCTAGTACATTAAGAACTGGTTAGCTGAAAATACAACAGTAATAAGGGTGTTCCATATGGTTCGACGATACGGGCACATCGTTTAAACCTTCTCAAATCAGTTTGCGGTGCACCATTTGATACCATTACTACGGTCAACTGCGCAGCATATGATCGTTACACTTTCTCATTTGTTCCGTTAGCTTTGCAACACCAATCTTTGTAAAAAAAGAATAAATTGTTCCAATACCTCTTGATGTCATTATATTCCGATAATTTTGACCTGACTGTCTTTCAGGGCATGGCTAAAGGTTGTGCATCAAGGCTAACGAATGATGGTTCGTGACTAAAACTTGCGAGTTTTGGCTAATGGTTGATCAGAAAAGGCGAAAGTTCATAATATCTCATTCTTCTGTAGATCTTCTCCTGTTTGAATGATCCCGACTTTTAAAATGCTGGCTATTCCCAGTGGAATAAATATACATACATATATGGTCATTTGGATCTAACATCAAGCTTCAGAAATGTGAATGGATGCCCTTCCCTGATGAGTCCACGAATGAATCGTACGTGTGATTTCTGTTATTTATAGTGACAGTATAACAGAAATGTTTACAAACATGAAGATGAGTAGGCAGAGAAGCACCGGGTTCGCATACCTAATGAGTGGCAACAACCGAGATACTGAAAGTGTGGTTCAGAAGAAATTTTGTCCACCCATTAATACGCTACTTACCACCAATAGATATATATATATATATATATATATATATATATATATATATATTCATAATTTCAAATCAACAGCAACTACTCGCCAAATAAAATCGATCTGTAAATCTCCAAATTTACTAGGTAGTTTTCTCATTCAGAGTCCTATATTCCCAGAAATATAATAACTCTGAAGCAAATACAGCACTACTATACGGAGTATATTCATAATGCACAACTTAGGCAAGTAACAGAATGGTGCGTGCTCGTGAAGATATTATAAAGTAAAATGATGAAATTTCAGAACAAGTAGCCCGTTAATCCTTAAATCGGGAAAATTATCCGTTTACCTACTAACCCCGGCCATGTGAAACGTTAGATCCGGAAGGAAGGCGGGAGAGAGGTAGCCGCTGTTGACCGGCGTTGATCGGTTCCTAACTCGGAATGGGTCATATTCGTGTTTGCACCGGCTGACTCCGAAGTCGTTGTAACCTGAGCTCACGACTCCTCACCGTCAAAGACGGTGGCCAAACACACTAATTTGTCTTTTGTTTAAATATTACGAAGATGATACCGCTTACAAAGGTTAAAAAACATGTCCCCTTTAGCGTGTTTTAAAAAGGTATTTCATTATTCGTCCAGTTTGCAAGTTCCAATTCAAACAAAAGCCTTGTAGAAAACGCGGCAAGTAAACTCTCAATTATGTAGAATTTCTCTACATTTTAATGTAATCCGTTTGCGCAATTTTTGCAAACCTTGCTTTTGTTCCTTTTCATGTTGTTTTTCAGCGAGACTTAAACTACTGCCATTAAATACAACACAACGGAAACTTTGCAAAAGACCAGTTTAGAAACTGCACACGAAATGTTTTGCTCAATTTTGCCCTGGAACAAATTCAAAAGAAATAAAACTGGGTTTGGATTTTGATTAGATCAGGCAGTTAGTGAGATTTCCGTGTGCTTGGACTACAACAAGCGTTATTTATTTTCCTTTTTATTTGTAGACCTCTTGCTGAGGAAATCTGGTTCCAAAACAAGTTCAGACTTTGTTCAGTCTGTTTGTATGCAAAGGTTCTCTTGCACTTTGCCCAATTTTGTTACGTAGTCTCAGAACTTCCGTCTACATATGCGTGTCGTTCGCCATAAAATCCCATAAAACGCAATCTGAGAACTTCGGTTCGCATTAATTTGAGATACTTCCCGTAGATAAAGAGTTTGCTTCAAATCTGAAAGCAGTACAACCGAAAGTACAAAAGAATAATTATTTCAGCTTAAATTGGATAGTGTATTTTCTTATGCATGACTTTGATAGACACTGATGAAGCATATAAAGGCCCGGATATACTTGAGAGCAATATGTTTAAACCATCAAAAGCTGCTCTATTACGACCAACGATACCAGTTTCTTGTTGCGATTTACTTGGAGTTCCGGTTGTACCCCATCATAATACTTACCCTCGCTGTTTGATTTCTTTGATTAGCATCACCAGCAGGCGTTTAGATGCTCATCATATTATCAGAAGACTAAGCGAAATCAATAATTTTTACCTTACCTTAGTAATTTTGTTTACGGTCGTTGAAAAAAGGGTGTGGTTTGCTAAAACATACTTAGTGTGTGACAGAGTGGAAGTTGAAAATTCTGCTCAGGCTGGATGTCCTTCTGTGAGAATCCGTTTGTGAACAGAAAGCAAACCTACTTGAAAACTCCATTAAATAGACAGGGAAAAACAATGAGGAACTCAATTAAGTTGGGTCCGGAAATAAAGCCACACACTTACTTGATTTGGTCGACGAAGCTCAGTTGCAAAAGGTAGCATGGTTTATATATCTTGTGGTCATACATATCGTAGAACCCGTAAACCTGGTTTGATAAAATAAAACTAAATAAACTTCCGATTAGGAATATAATACAAACTAAACACAAACGACATCGAACAAATGTAATCGGAACAGATACGAAGTGCCTTAACCAACCGAAATAGTAGCTCGACCGGCGGTGGTCAAACGGCTACCCGGGTTCGATTCCGGCCACCACCAACCACCTCCTCATCTTGCAGAATTTCGTGGGCCGATGCTCCCTTCCTGAATTGTTGTACTTTGTTGTACAATAAATAAAAAAGTAGGTAAAAATGTAGTTTACTATTTTTAGTTATTATTTCTGAAAAAATTACGCTGCAATAAAATATCACTCACGGTATATTTGTGAGATATAAAATATGTCAAACGTATGACGGCCTTTTTGATCACTCGTTCAAAAGACCTAGTGATAACGTATATTTGAGCTTCCTGTTGAATTCATTTGATGGGTAATTCGTAGCAATGGATATCATCCTGTGTTCTTTACTATTTCGGCACAGGTGTTGTGGAGTAAGTGTGAAGAGCAGTTACATTAGCTGACGTAGCCAAAATCACAAGTTATGCAATCCAAGTTTTGCTCCACACCACAGGTACACGGACTCAAACTTAATACCGGCGTGATGGTGTGTGTGTGACCACTGTCCAATGCCCAATTACTTCCAAATACACTGACCCTATCGTTATTGCAATTTTCAGCACAACCCACTGGCTCAGTTATTACTAATAAGCGGTAGTCAACGGTTACCCTTGCTGATGGAAATGTTCACATTTTACTTTCTAATCTAGCCGCCATCTGTCGAATTGCCTCATCAGCGTCCCAAGACAGGCAGCACCACCCTCCCACTCCCGACCCAGATTTGCTGCAACAAGGTTCTGACGGACAGAAACAAGTTCTCTTATCGACTATGAATTGATCGGGTTGCAAACCGTTTGACATTATTCAGTTCTTTTGATAAAATCAGATTCGTTGGGTTTGCCAGGCTATCCGCCTTGGTTTTGATGGGCGTACAAGAAAAAAGCTTTCACCGTACTCACTTGATCCGAACCCATAAATATTGATTAATCGAATTTTATGGGCTTCATACCTGATTCACTTCGGAATCATAACTACTTCAAAAATTTAGACTGGTGTTTGGTACAATGAATAAATTGTTTAATTTCTTTGTTTTCTTCCTCGCACTGGATTGCTTATGACAGTCGGAAGGGGAACGATCTCGGACCAATCTGGTTTTAGCAGGAAACAAAGTACTAGACAATTTATTCTGTTCTAATTTTAATTGGGGATCAATCAATTCCTTGGTCCCAAGAAGCCACTCCAATACAGAACCTGAATGACCGACATAAATGTGTTCAAAATTCTTTATGAATATAGACAGATAATTGAGAAATACTTTTGGGCACCGAAGCCAACAGTCGTTCATCGAACATAGTTCATTGAGTGACTGACATGATTGCATCTTATTTCTTCCGTAAGCAAAATTTCCCACAACATATTTCCACTTGAACAAGGCGTTAACCTAATTGCAGGAGGAAAATATAAAATTCCAGGCAAATCACCACTGATTAAAGTGTGGCTGTGTTAGTACATTGAGTTGGACCTAATAATTGATATGACCTTGACAGTAGGTGAAATGATTGTGGAATAAACACAAAACAAGGGAAATGTCCGGAAAAATATCGATTTTGCTCGATTGGTAGCCGATTACACGCTCATAATAAGTTCAGTTTGTGGAAAGTAAGAAAGGAAAAGTCATACTCAAGTTGTGTTTTTCTGTAATCTCAGATATTATCGAAACTGACTTGGATCTGCTATGATGAATGCAGACTGAAATGTAGAAATGATGCTTAACGCACCGTTGAATCTGCCACGTCTACTTGCCGAACCCACTTGACGATCTTCAACCGGCTAATATTCAGCTTACCTTGATCCATATCTTGGTGACTGATAAACTCATCGATCATTTCACTTAACACAAATGCACCCACACATGTCCTCCGGCACTGTGTAGGTTGCGACGGTGTAGTCACCTGTGGGTCGAGCGAGCACAGTCAAACGCGGTTACCAGGGCTCGTATGACCACTAGTCACAGGAGCTGGGCGTGCAAGGAATAACTTGTGAATGCATGGGTGTAGGTAAATGTATGTGTACTTGAGTGTGTGTGAAAGCGATGACCAAATGGATCAATTTGGAGTCACACAGAGAATCGACCACAAAGTAGGTGAATTGCCTTCTGGGTCAAAGGATAACAAAGAAGTTTGGCAAATAGGCACGGCAGATTCAACACACAGTGTAACCGGAAATAACTTTTTCAGGATGTTAATCACTTGCAAAATGCAACATCGCAAAAACGGAAGCGTTCTTAATTCAGATTCTCAATTAAATCTAATCACTTTGGGCTTTAGACTACATTGTTTTTGTACATGACTATTTGACAAAATCGTAACCCAAATACACCCCTCTGTCTCACTCAAGTATTTCTCTCTAAGAATGAATGATTGCTGTCATACAGATGACTTTTTAGCAGACTATGAACCAAAAAATGTCGTTGCTTATAGATTAAAACGCGCTAAAATCACCACGGAAGCTTGTCCTATCTCGGGTAGTTAGTTTTTAAAAAAAATAAAAAAATATTTTGAATTACTTTTTTTATCTAGCACGAAACAGTGTACAACGATTCAGGAAGAGGGTCGCGGCCAATAAAAGGCTGCCTAGTGAGGAAGTGATCGGTGGTGGTGGAAGTAAAACCCGGGTCTTTGTTGTCCAAAGTCCACAATGATAACCGTTTCACCATCGCCGGTGAGAGTCTTGTGTAAAACACGCTAACTGTACTGAAAAGCGGTCGATAATTGGACAGAAAGCTACTTTTTAAACTTCCCTGGAAAGTTTTTTTTAATTATGCTGATACGATTCCATGATATGAACACCGATGTCTCTCAATTTGATTGTCGTTGAACCTGTAATCTAAAGCTTTAGTAGTTGTCAACATCCATCAAGATCGAGAGTGCGTCTGTGTTGGTTTTCTATAGCCATCTCTTTTTTAATCGGTTTTACTCCACGAAGTTTAATATGATTGCCTCTTCTTATACCTCTTGCAATATGTTTATTTTGACGTCTCCCAGGACCTTCTAATATTTCTCACACCAATTACCTCAAACATTATGGACACAAGGAGAAAACGGCTTTCTCGAAAACTAGGAGAAATCTTCTGAGTAACCCGCTACATGAAATTAACACTAATAAACTGACCGATGGATTGTTTCTAAGTTTGGTTTTATAAAAACCTTTCTGATCCCCAAACATTCAGTGTTTGACGAGACGTCCGAAGTCTGAAGTTAACTTGCGCTTAATAACGTTTTCTTCATCACCAACCATGAGTAGCTCCCAGTAGTTAAGCGCGTCAGGAGGGGAGAGGGGTATCCAAATGGAGTTTCACGTACCACTCCAAAAGATATCTTCAAACAAATAGTTCCGGTCAAACTGGATCAGTCATTTGGTCAGCTTTATGTTGCAACCTGTTGCCTGGTGGTATTGTGAAATAGAAGGCATTATGGAACATAACAACAACTTTTCTCAACTCCTTACAATTAACGGATGATCTAAAGCCATTGTGAAAAGCTTACTCGTGAGTGCAATGGAGAGGCTATACTTCATGGTCACAAAGGCCCTCTGCACCACTGGATATAACCGGGAACCATACCCTGAGACCTGGACTGACAGAGAGCCTCAACAAGTCAGGTTTGGTAATCAGCCGGATGGGAGCAGGTTACCGTGTACCACCAAAGTAACCGGTAATGCCGGAGATTCGAACCTCTAAAATCCGAAAGGGAAGTCAAACCGTCTAAATCACTTGACCACGGCCAGTAAATCATTCTCACTCAAAGCATCACAACAACGAACCTCGTGATAACAAAAAGGCCACAAGCCTTTCTGTCCTCGTAAAACTCATCTGATAAATACAAACAACTGTTCTATTTCTAGTCAATTCGTTCTAAGACAGCAACAGTGGTCGGAAATAAAATGAGTACAGACAAGAACAGCAAAAACGTTTTTACCGTATTAGAAGTAAGCAGCACGTATCCACGTAGACAAAGCTTCTCGGAAGCGAAACACCGCTTTTACGTTTATGGCCGCTCGCTGGACATGTCCAGAAAGAATCCTATTTAGAGAACACTATATTGTCTCACGGTTGAATGGTGGTGTGCGAAATTCAAAGCATCGACTTGCTTAGTGGTTTTAGCTGAACTGGGATCAAATATAATATACAAAGAGCAGCAATTCTATAACAAAGGAGATCATTTCGCGGTAAATTTCCACGCGTCATTGCTAACTGGGGCGGAGTAAAGTTGGTTTATCTTCGATCGACTGGAAAGCAGTATTGAGAGCACAACAAAGCTGTTTGCGTAATGCAACCGTGAAAAAATCGAATCACGTAGTAAATCATTTACGTCATCAGTTAACTGGGCGAGATCTGTGGTGTGAAGCAAAAGGGTGATAACAGGACACTCGTAAACAAAACAGTTAGAAGAAACTCATCACAGTCGTTGTGATATTATAGAACTCATCACATCGGTAGCCGTGGACAAAACTGTTCACCTGCTACAGGTTTTTGTAACCGTTAAACCAGTGAAAATTTTATTACCAATATATATATATATATACAACTTGCTTTCAAAAGTCTCGATCTGAATAAGATTGGGAATTTTTCCTAGCGTTTAGAAAACAAGTTATTGCACTTGCACCAGGTAAAAGGGTACAATGTTGTATGTGGAAATGGACTAATTCGAAAGATCATCATGTCTGAAGGATTTTGGCAAATTTTGTTCGTCGTTCAGACGAGTGATCCCTTTGCTTCTTAGTGCTCCTTGATGTGCCGGAAATGACGACAATGAACAGTTTGCAACGCATTTGTTTCACAGGCGAACCGAGTTATCGCTTATCTATCGAGGAGTAACGCATCATCAATCAAACGTGATACTTAAAGATATATCAGATTGGAAAAATGGTGACTAGACTAATATACAGTATGCATTACAGTAAGAAATCTTCACAAATTTGTTCCCGTGTACATTCTTGCATACGTGAGGCTTATTTGACAAAAGACCAACACAAGTGACTTTTGGTTCATCACTGTTACCTGAGTACTTTAGCAACGCAAAACCCTAAGGTGGGATGCAATGAACTTCACAAACAAGGGAACCTTCCCAATGTGACTGGATGTATAAACATATACATAAATGCTTACTGTGAAACAGTTACCTCAGTTAAAAGATTGTCTTGGTTCTACGTGATAAAACAGAGACTAAACGTTTCTGCTTGATGATTTTCAACGAAAAACCCACATCAGTTATTACGTGAACAATTTCCACAGTACAAGGGGTAAAGAAGCCATAAGGTACATAAGTTGAATCTCCATGTCGCAAACGTTTCACTGTATTGGTTTATGAGGTGATGTAAGTGCATCATATTATCACCCGTTTTGCGTTTTGTAAATAAATGTATGTCTGATACAATTGTCATATTCAGGCGAAAGCTGTAAAAGAATTCAGATATCTAGGAAGGTAGAGATTTAGAAGTACTACTACTACTACTACAGCTAGGGAGGTTATTCTCGTTTTCCATTCGCGGCTTTTATTATAATCGGCCTTGCTTTGGAATCGATAAAAAAATCATAAAATCCTACACATCCATCAAACCCTTCAGGTTTGTTTGGAAATAATAGCTATGCTTGTGCTGAGTTAAATATCTCGGCTGAATGCACAGTTGCATGACCTGCGCCCCACAACCTCCTACATCCAACCATGATTACAGGGGAAAGAATTTAAAATATATCGACATTCCACATAAGCATTTCATTGAGATGTATTTGGTACCTCAGCCGAGTAGTACCTCTGAATTGGTAGACTGTGGGTCCCCTGGGGTATCTTTCATCTCTTTAGTCCCCGTCACTTAACCAACTCTCACTTCTAGCTGCAGCTGAGGTACGCATCAGAGGCAACACCCCGTCAAAATGCTCAATAAGTGGGCCAAATCAAGTTAAAGGTAACCAAGTCGCCCAGCATGCGAAGGCGGATACTCCTGCATGAGCCAACGAGATCTGTTGGGAGGAAATGTCTACCAAGGAAATTTGTCTAATCAATATGGTTACAAGGACGCCTGTGTCTAGGTCACTTCTACAGAATGGCAAACGAGCTCCTACAGAGATACCAGAACCCATGCGTTAAGATCCCTTTGGAAGCCTTGGGCATACTCGACTGGTAGACTTCCATCCAGAGGGCATATCAACCAATCGTTCAGTCATCAATTTCTAACACAAACTTCCTGTTGCCTGGCTGTACAAGACCCAGAGTAGATACCTCGAACAAAATCCGAATGTCCCCGGTAAGCGACACGCCTCGTGTTCCCGCGGCAGCCTAGGTCACATATATGCTATTTGGAGGACTTAAGATCCAAAATCACATCCAAATCGCCTGCCGGGACGTCAGATAGTTCTTGAAAACTGGAAGTCAAGCCATCACGGCGCAAATGTTATATGGCTATCGCATCGAAATGGCATGTCTCTCCGAAGTTCGGTTGCTGAATTCCGGTACTCCGTGTATGTACGTTGCTGGAGCAGACGACAGTTATCATACTTACCACAGTAAACCCACAGACAACTCGGGTCTCCACGGTGTGGCGATAGCTGTCGGCAGCAAGGCTAACAAGACACTGCTTGCAGGGAACCTCATATGCCCTCGGATGGCCCTGGCTAGTTTTGTGCCTCATCTTTTGACATATCGGTTTTCGAGAACTATGCATTCAACGTTGCAGCCGGAGAAGCTTCAAAGGGGGAGTTCTACGATGCATTACGAGATGATAAATTGCGTTCCAGAACGTGACGTACTCCTTGTTGTGTGGGATTGAAAGACCCGCACTGGCACCTCCATCTGGCAACTAGGTACTTTCTTGGAAAATATGGATTTGGGCTACCGTGCAGCAATGTCAATAGTCTCACTAGTTTTGTAGGCTGTAACAGCCTACATGTTACAAACACCAGCTTCAAACATCCCCGGAAGAGTTTGCCATGCTGCCCTGAATACGGCTAAAAAGGGCATCAGGTCGACTACTTTCTCGTACAAATACGCTGGTCATATTCAATTGGAGACTGCCGGTCCTACCGAGGTCCTGAGAGTGGTAGAATAAATGGAACCGACCACGCCCTCGTCCGTGCACGCTATAAGATCCACCTAGCCAACAGCCACAATAAAGGTGCCTCGAAGAGGATTGGTGCACAGCTTTGGGATCACCGAGAAAACTTCAGGCGGTCTCGGACTTGATAGCCTCCCATCCAGGCAAAAAGATACACTAGTGGAAAATCAGTGAAGTTCGCCTAAGGCTCCCGTCCAATAATTTACTTTAGATGAATTTGGGGTTCACGCAAAGACGACAGAAAGATTTGACCTCAGGGGCAACTCTCCATTCTTCCACAAAGGCTAGAGAAGTTCGCCCAAGTGGTTACCCAGACTTCCGTGATATCCAGTGAAAAACCACCCCTTCAGACAGAAGCTGCCACAACTACTGCTGGACCGAAATCACGGAAACCATAGTGACCGCGGCTAACCGCGGTAACTTCTCAAAGCTATTCTTCCTTTCAAGTACTGCATCCGGTAAGTGATAGTCGGCAGAAACCTAGCTCCGAGAAGCTCTCGGCCTGTTCTTTCCTGAGCAGTTTAAAAAGATTTAACGATAGACCGAACACTTCGACTGTTTAGTAAACAGTTGGGGGGCAAGCTCAGTGAACTAAATCCCAGCAATCCAGAGAGAGATCTATGACAGTAATAGCAACCTACCAAGCCGAAATGATGCCATCGTCGTAATACACAAGCTGAAGAATCAGGAAGCCCACGAAGAAGACGGTATAGCACCGGAGATATATGAGTCATGTCTTTCGACACCCAGTTTTTGCTCAATCTGGAGAAAAGAACTATTCCAGGAGGACTGAGGAACTTCAGAGCTACTCCTTCTTTCGAATAAAGACGACAGGGCTGCATTCCTAACCTACCGTGGAATCCGTTTAACTGATGTGGCCTCCAAAATATCTACCGAACTTTTATTGAACCGCTTCGCAGTGGTGCGGGGCCCCAACACGCGTACCAACCAAGGAGACTTTTGTCGTGTTAGAGGGTAGCTGGATTAAATATTCACCTTTTGCAGAGTATCAAAATATTGGTACAAGTTTCTGCAATCAACTGCAGCTGCTTTTATTTATTTTCTGGGTTGACTGTGAGCTAGTTGACAAAGAATCGCAATGGACTGAATTACGAGAAGATGGAATGTTCCAGAAGCTTGTCAGTCTCATGAGGTCATGCTACACAAACGCACGAGCGAGAATACGTATCTACGGAAAAGAGTCCAGTGACTTCTCCCTCTACTCCGACGTTAGACGAGACTGCCCCTTGTCGCCAAAGCTGTTTAACTACTCCATCGACTGGATAAGGCATCAATGGATCCCTGATTACCCTGATGTCCAGTTGGACACCGCGGCTCTCATTACGGATTTGGAACCCGCAGACGATATGGTCATCTATGGATACAACCAAACAGCCGCAGTCGGTTCCGGATGGGGTAGAATCCCTCGCAAAATCCATGGGACTATAGATCAATACGTCGAAGACCAAGATCCTTTAGACCTGCACAACAGTCCATTCTACCGATATAGTTGAGCTGCGAACCGTTTGAGCACATCCCAGCGTTTAAATATCTGGGTTCCACGATTCTTCCAAAAGGTCGGGCTAAAAATAAAGTCAAGTTGCTCAATGACACTGCCAAGACTGAGTTCATCCAATTTTGCATTACACTCGCTGAGCCCAACGAAATCAGTCTCAGAACCGAAAGTTCGCGTTTTCTAGGCCGTTATCCGTCCAATAATGATCTACGGTTGAGAAATGTGGCCACTACGCGTCGAGGACATCGGAAAGCTAAAACTGCTTGACCACTGGTGTCTGCGACAGATACTGAAAGTGGCTTGGCACGAAAAGCTTTCAAACGAGAAAATAAGACAACGGTGGCCTGACGTAAGAAGTTGTCAGTGTTCCTCCAAGACCGACCATTGCAGTGGCTTGGATATGTCCTACGACGTCCAGACAGCGGATGTCAAAACAGGGTCTCTCTCCTGTTCTACGACTAGGATTGCGCTGTCACTTTGAAGGACTGCTGAAAACATGGGTCAGTAGTGCCAAACCGAAAGATGATTCAGTAGGACTCCATTCCGTCTACGGTGTTTGTAAATGGAAGCAGAATTGGACTTCGCTGTGCTCAGTTCTCGCGTCAGGTCATCAGAACTCGTATGAAGCCAACTCATCCTCTCGCAGGAGTTAGTGGTATGAAAGTAAAAGTAAGTGTATAGATTTTATTGCCAAGGCGGAGCGTGAAGTTCATTAGCATGCTCATAACCTGATTCCCACAAGGATATTCTTATGTTGGTGGAACAGAAAATATATCGATGAAATTGTGAAAAACGTATTAAAGGTCACTGATCGCTGGACCGTGTAATTTGCGTTGTGATTCGAAAAAGAAAAATTCATTTACAGGAAATGACAGCTTTCACTGAATAAAGAAAAACTGAGGATTTCGCAAAGGACCTCAGCTGTTCGGTTAAAAGAGACATATAACTTCAGAAATACTTCCACCTAATCAACTCAGTTATCACAACTAGACCGATTAAATACAAAGAAAGCTTGGTGATCAACAATGCTGGCCAGACATTAATAATTTTGTATATTGTAGGCTAAAATACTTCACTTTCGTGGGAGACTGTCTAAAAAGACCTTTCTTCTAACCCACAGCAAAAGACCTATGAAAGATAGCGCAAATTATTCTTCCACTGGAGATCACTGACCAGTGTGCCAGACCACCTGATATACGGATAGGTCCCCATAGCACCTTATTGAATAACAAATTCGGAAACCGTGGCAACGGCGTCTAAAAATCCTACTTATGGTTGATTGGAATTTAGAACACAGACAAACGGGATATTCCCTGGGCACTAAATTCGTGATGTTTTCTCGAGGCATTCAACTGTGGAAACCAAAATCGTGGAACACAAAACACAGAACTAAACTGAAAATCACAAAAGGCCCGAACTTGACTCCTTAGTGGATGGATAATTATACACAAAGTTTCACCGCCCATTTCACTTGCGCATGAGTTTCGCATTTTCCCTGCGTTCATATGGAGTATGTGACACTGATGAACTTTAGGTAGATGAGATCATGGGTTAGTTCACGTTAAGCCTGTGACCACAAGATGAACTTGAAAAGGTTGCGACTTGTTTATCCTCTGCTTAGTAGGATTGACTCGCTTGTTCACTGACTGTATGTTCTAGTTATAGAGATAATTCACTGGACAGAAGTCAGAACCAAATCCATATTTGATTACCGCAGCCAGAAATATAATAAGTGTTGATTAGAAAACCCAAATTAAATCTATTGTGCAACAAAAACGCATTTCCAACATATGGACAACAGAATCACCCCCAAAAGATTCTGCTCTGGACAAAATTGAAGAAATCCTGTGCAAATTATAAAAAAATGGAGCATTTTGTTATTTTTTTCAAAATTCGGGGTGGGGCGTTTCATGTAAGAAAAGAAAATGCCACAAATATCCAAACGTACGGTTAAATGCGATCCGGGGTTGTTATCTTTTCAGAGTTGAACAATTAAACAAGTGAATATGTAGATTGGTGCACTTCATGTAAAATAAATTACACTGAGTTTTGTAACATACCACCGAGCTGAAATCTGGACCTTTTTCGAGTTTCATTCTCCAAGATTAAACCAAAGCCTTACTGTCTAAATCAGAATTTGAGTTCTCATAGTTGTATGCAGATAAAGCACACGTGAGATTTTTTAACCCTGTGAACTCGAGAAAAGCCCAGCTATCTTAACTAGACTAAAAACAATGAACATAAATTGTCTCCAACGGTATTTGGTAAAAATTAACGACAAAATAATCAGTAAAACCTAAGTGATCGTATTGAAAGACGACAGTCCGATATTCACAAGTGCTTTGACATGATGCATGTAATTCGATAGCACGCAGCATTCTGAAGTCACCTTGCAGTTATCCTTTTTCACTACCCCCTGCTTACGCATGAGTGCAGTAAAAGGGTCATGTATCCCATTGCTTCAAACGCCCAAAGCTCTGCAATGAATAGGTAATACATGCAATCTGAAGAACCGAGGCAGCGAATTGCACAGGGTCAAATAGGTTCAAATAAGTGATAAAAAACCAAGTAACAGCCAACAACCGTCTACCACCATCGTAACGGATCGTTTCCGATTCCACACCCTGGAGATGATAGATTCTTAGACAACTTGGCCGGAAACGGCAAATAAAGTCACTACCCACGGCTTGGAAAAAGTCACTCAAAATATATTATATTTATATCAAGCAAAACTACCTTTCCATGAGTGAAAGCAACAAGACCGCATAATTCATCACATTAGGGCAACCTGATAGTTTTCACTGTGTAAAGCACCATAGTCTAAAATTCGCAAAATTTTCATATTATCGTTGATCTAAAATGAAAACAGGTTTTCAATGCAAACGATAGATAACACTACCACGGTCAGTGGCGCAGTACACCACCATCACACTTTCTCATTGGTTCAGTCAGCTTTGCTAAACCAATCTTTGTGAAAAGAAATGTTCCAACATTTCTTAACGTCACAATATCCCAATACGTTTGATCTGACTGGCTTTCAGTGGCATGGCTAAAAGCAGTGTCCCAAGCATAAAGGACTGTGAATTGTGGCTAAAGCTAGACAGACCGACCACATGACAATTCCAACTTAACTCTGACCAGTCGCTAAAAATGGTAGATCTTTATCCGTAAGCATCCGCATGATTTTTTTCCCGTGTCTTCTTTGTACAAGTATTGTCGAAACTCCCTAGAGGTCAGAATTTTTCGAAATAACTAATCTCCAAAATAAAAGGTTGTACCTTTTTAAAGGTTTCTTCACTACCTGGTGAACTAGCGCCAACTTCTTCCTTACACATAAGGAGTAAATTCATAATCGTATTCAGATGATGGCTCTCAGCAGAACGTTGTCAAAATGAAATAATCGAATTTTCTGATGATTTTACTATTGCGAAATCTCATAGCAACTGGATAGATCTGTCAGCTTCAATAAATTGTACGGTCTTGTGTGAGATATGGCCAGTTGCATCACTCCGCATCAGGACAATTTTCCTAGTATAACTTCTGGTCTGATAAATAGGAAACTTTCATCTCTTGAGTACGGGTAATTCAGAGTAGTTCAGGACATCTTCAATAACTCCCCATCGACAAAGTTATTCGTAATTTTTACAGCCTAAGTCAATAAGCTTGGTGAGATGCGTTAACTTAAATTCTTTAAAATGTGTTTCTTCGGAAACTTATTTTTACGCTGGACATGTCATGAACCCCCTAGTTCTCACCACAGTTCGTCCAAAGTACACAGATGATAAAAACGATTTACGATGCATTTCCGATATCATCGTAGTTGAAAAATTTAACCAACTTTGTTGTTTGTATAATACTGACTTTTGATCAGTTGAAGGCTAAAGCTACTGGTTTCTCTCCATCGTCGTTTCAGAAATTCACACAGAACTTTTTTAACACTTCTCCAGAATAAATACCCCAAAGACCGTTTTTATGTCATTTGTATCCTAATGCAGCTGGTATCATCATCCAGGTGGGGTATGTTCATTTTGGAAAGCAGGTCTCGTTGTGACCCCACTTTCTACATGAATAAAGAGGAACGACATGCTGTCGTTCAAAAGAAGCACAGGGTAAAGTTTTATCACAAGAAAAAAATTGTTCTTTTGGTTCGCATAATACTATCGGTTACCCCTTTTATAAAGTAGCGAAATTTTTCCGGTTTGCAGTAAATAGTCCTTCAACGTAGCAAAAACAACGGATATTTGACGGACCGCGCTCATACGACCTAGAAATCCAGGTCACGTACTCAAATCAAGTCAAAGGTTTTTCTCCGGTGGGGCTACCATTACAGTGAGTTGATTGTCGGACTTTCAGACAACATAGTATGATCCATAGATATTCACTTCCTCCTTGTTCCCTTCTTTTAGACTGATTCATGGCAGAAAATTCAGGTAAAAGAAACGTTTCTAGTAGGACCAGCATTTACTTCTCAGTGACAAAATCCACCTGTGGCGAACCTTACCTTCGTGGGCTTAACGATAATTCATACTTAACATTCAACTGCTTTCAGACTTTTTGACTTCATACTAATTTATCATCCCGTCCAAGGCCACAAAATTTGAATGGCCAGTGTGTCACAGCAGAACTAACGTGACTAGCATCAAGTTCTGTAGAATTTCATATTTCAACCTTGTGTCGTGAGTTGTTACGTAAATTTCAGGACAGAGGAATAAATTACGAAGAAAAAAGTACCTTCAGGGAATTTTGACAACACCTATAATCTGTAGATGCCACGGGAAAGAAACGCTAGAAAACGACTGTTTCACCGTATTAAATGTTTCGATGGACCTTTTCAAATATTAAAAGACGCCTTGCGAATTACAGAAAACCTTCCATGTGGTTGCTCTGCCATGGTGTCGTCATTCACATAGCCAAGGCTTCAGTCATGATGAGAAGTCTGTCTCTGAGAGAACCTCATACTCGTCGTCGGCCAGGTGTCAGACGATCAGCCTATGCTTACGTAGATAGTCTGATTATAGTTCTTCAATCATTTCGGATAAGCTTTTTTTCTATTTCCATGACAACAGAGAACTTAACTGTAGACCGATTGATATAAAATAGATATTCGAGACGGACGAGGTGGCTCATACTTGGCTTGCTGAAAACTGAACTGTTTCGTTTTCAATATGTTATTGATTTGGGCTGATGCAAATCACCTATCGACTTCCTCATAGTAAATGTATCTTCTTTAAAAGGAACTGTGATCAACACGACTACTACTACATCGGTCTTCAAGCAGGATAATCAGGACCGCGCTGCCCATTGCATCGAGCTGGGTGGGTAGTGATGAGCGGGCTACTGCTCATAGTTCCCTCTCTTTGATCCAACCTTTGTCTTCTGTCCCCATCCACCTCTCTTTCCCCCATCTTTCCATCCATAATGCTCCCACTGATAACACGGTCGATACTCGCAACTGTTCATTGTCAAATAGTGTGAATTATCCCCTATCTTGTAGCTCAAATTTTCTCAAGTCCCGTCAGTTTATGACTCTCAGCTCCTTTAACGTGCGTACTCTCAAGCAGGTCCGTCAGCAGGAGTGCCTAGCCATCACAGTAGGTTCTCTGAAGATCGATGTCTGCTGCGTAAGTGATAACTGTATCCGGGATTCGAGCAGTGTGATTCAACTAGCTGCTCCTGGTATCTCACCAGTGTATTTACTGCGCACTTCAGGAGACGAAGCAGCTAGAGCCACAGGTAAACGTGGTGTGAGAATTGTCTTGACTAACAAAGCTGAGGCTACTCTTCAATATTGGATCCCGACCAATAGTCGTTTATGTGCAGTGAGACTCCAGGGGTCAGTTGGCGTTCGAAAGGATAGTTGTGTTAAGCGCAGCTTGCTTGTAATCTCGGCATAAGCTCCAACAGACTGCCGCTCTGACATGCAGAAAGATGAGTTCTATGATGAACTCACCACTCTCGCTCGCAGGACCAAAGGCTCTGACATTGTAGTGCTGGTGAATTCAATGCACAAGTTGGCAAACTTGTTGTGTCAGAAGCTTGTTTAGGTGGGCGTTGTGCTCAACCTGCTCAGCGCGCAGATAACGGAGATATGCTTCTCCAGTTTTGTGCAGACAATCTGTTATTCATATCTAGTACTAATTCCCGACACAGCTCGCATCGCACAAAGACATGGGGCCCGAACTTTGCAGGTACTTTGGGTCAGATTGATCATATCACAGTAAGCTATCAGTGGTGCAATTCTGTTCATGACCGTAGATCTTACTGGTCCACTTAGGTGGAGTCAGACAGTGCTTTCGTTTTAATACGAATATCTCTCCAGCTCCATGGTCATCGTCGTAAACCGCAAACCCGATTAGCCGTGCAGTGTTTGTCTGATCCAGAACTGCTCACCCGTTATGAATAGAAGTTAGCACATGAACTAGGATCTACGACGAACAGTAATGTAGATGAGCATTAGACCCATATTAAGCAGGCAATGCACGTGGTAGCAGGTTTTGCCTGCGGTGCTAGATCCGTTGTCCATCAAAGACACTGGGTTTCGCAAGGTTCGATCAGGCTAATAGAGCAAAACGTGAGCTCTCTAACTGCAAGGCAATGAACAAGATACAGAGAAGTCTAAAAAAAGCAAGTTACAAAAAGCCTTAGGAATGATGGTGAAAATTGGTGGGTCAAGGTAGCTGAAGAAATGGAAATAGCAGCTGCTTCAAGTAACAGTCAAAGACTGTTTAAAATTATTCTCTACACCGGTGGACGGCGAACCCCTGTCAGTGAAACGATATGCGATAGAAATGGAGAGCCCATTCGTGGTAAAGAGCAAAGGCTGGGCCGTTGGACCAAAAACTTCAAGGAGCAGTTAAGCTGGCCACGTGCTAATATAGTTGGTCCAACGTCAACTACTGTGAGTTCTTGGGAAGCATCACTTAAACCTTCATCGGAAATGAAAGTGGAGTCATGTATCCGATTACTAAAGTGAGGGAAAGTGGCCTGTCCTGACAAACTCTCTCCAGTTCTTTTCAAAATCGGTGTAGTGCGTTGATAAAGCCACTTACCACCTTGATCTGTGACATTTGCAAAGAGGAGCTTATTCCGTTATTATAGGTCGAGTCATTGATGGTATCCATCTTCAAGAAAGGAATACGCAAAGACTGTAGTAATCATTGTGGGATTAGCTTGATTCCGATAGTCACTAAGAAATTAGCCTCGATTTTGCTAAGACCGGCTAGTGAGAGGAACCTCTGCGAACAACAGGCCGGATCCCGACCAGGTCGAGGATGCATCGACTAGATTTTTACTCTTCTCCAACTACTTGAAACGCGTCACACACACACACACAGTCGGCCAATAATAATGGTTTTCCTTGACTTCAAGGGCGCCTCTGATTTTGTTGACCGAACAACGCTATTCAATGCTCTACAGCTGTAAAGTATGCTCAGAAGTTCGTGAATCTACTGAAGTCATTGTACTCTCATATTTCTCACCGCGTAATGGTTCACGGTGAACTATCCAGTCGGTCTGAAACGACTGTTTCTCCAATCCTGTCCAACTTCGTCATGGACAAAATAATGGAGAAAGCTTTGGGAAATCTTCAGGATGTAGGGGTCGAACTAGGAAATAGTGAGAAGCTGTGTGACCTAGATTACGCAGGCGACATTGTGGGCTTGTTTGAATGCACAGAACATGTTCAACGTGCACTAGATAGACTCTCAAGAGCTGTAGCTCCATTTGGCATGTGCTTTGCACCTCCAAAGTGTAAAGTGATGTTGCAAGATTGGACGTCAATGATTCCGAGCTTGATACTCGATGGGGAGGAACTAACGATAGTTGACCGCTTTAATTACCTCGGCAGCTGAATGACCACGGATGCAGAAGATATTCGTCTTTTTGAGGTTTTCGATCACCGACGTTTGCGTGGTATTGCTAAGATTGGATGGAATGACCGAGTAAGCAATGCTGAAGTCAGAAATCGAATACTGGGTACTGTTGTGTCCGTAGTTAGTAGTAGAACACGCAGTGGTGGCGTTGCATTTATCTGTAACAGCGTAAACGTAAAACCCGGCCGTAGCCTGCGAGTAAGCCACAAGCAAGCAAGGGAGTTGTCATCGAGCTAAACTATACGTGCTGTTACGCACAACAAAGTAAGACCAATCAGTACATATCAAAATCGATAAGTCAATACTGCTGGCGCTAAGGCTTGATTAAAGATCAAGACCAATCAGGCGTATGTCCATTTACAAGAGGAATATTGATCGGATGTCCGCGTAATCTGTGAGACTTTAACCAGATGAAACAAGTACCACATCAAGGAGTTCTCTGTCACAGAGTATCCAGCTTAGTAGTCTTCGTTGGTTAGGGCACGTGCTTTGCATGGCAGACACACGCCTTCCGTACGGTGCCGTTTTCCGTTCCTCCTAAGGAATGGAAGAAACCACGTGGAAGTCAACAGATAACTTGGCAGCGAGGAATGAGAAAATGTACAGTGAACTTAGGGCAAGTAGATGACCCACGTTTTCGTGGTTCGGGTCCAAAAGATCCCCCAACCAGTTGGTTGAAGAGACTGAAAGGTATGGCAGTGAACATTGAACAGTGGCGATCGTGTTGTCACATTCTGTCAAATCAGAATGATTTATCAATGTGTGTTTGTGCAGTTAGACTGTGTATCCCGAGTGTGTTGGCTGCTAGGTCATTCTTTCCTTTTCCCACCCCTGTGGATCCACTCCCTGTCCATCGTGTATATTCATGTGCTCTGATTCAACTTGCTACTTGGTGAAAAAGGCAATGATCAGTGGGGCTTGCCCTACTGTTCATAGCTGCACGATGATGATGATGACTCTTTCTTTTCGCCTAAATTTAATACATACACCCCGGAACACGCCCACTGTGACATTGGGACATGCGTTTGAAGACGGGCGATAGTTTTCATTGGTCTATTCGCGCACCTGCATAGACATTGTGGATTAATGTAGCTGATTCACTTGGGCCATAGGTCATGGGGTTCCGGACAAGTTTTAAAAGGCAGTTGCGTATAGACCAACGTTTATTGCTTCTGTATGGCCTACATATATTTGAACTTGGAGGGGGGGGGTTCGGATAAGATAATTTGAAAATTACGAAACAAAGTGAATTAATTAAACCGCGTGGTTTAGCAGACTAGTGGCAAATAGCAGTCCCGAAAACCATGCCAGAAAAGACAGTCTATTGAATGTGTTCGTTGGCAAAAGTGGTTTGATTTTTGATTTAATCATTTTGTTATTGTACCTGGATGACAGGGCAAACGTTCTCCGGCAGCTCTGGACCGGTTTCGCGGTTGTTGTCACTCACCAGTCATGCGTACCGGGTACCATCCTGCCCAATCACCCCCATATTTGAATGCCCCACTTTATGCTCACCAACTTAATTTCAGTTGCATCGTGAGGAGCGGAAGTGAACAAAGAGTTCATTTTTTAGAATCACTACGTGATTTTTCGTAAGTTATTTTGTCGGTTCGTCATAAACAGCCTTCAGAACGAGGACCGAATTTCACGAGTTTCTATTTTCCCGTGGTAGTCAGGTAAATGGAACCTCGCAGGGTGTCTCGAAGTTCTGCATTTCTCGTAAATGTTGGTAATTTACAAAAAGTTGTTTGGAAATCTTTTATACCCTGGTCGTCGTCTTCCGTCGTAACCTGAGAAGAAAATCATCCGGACATTTCCAACTGATCAAAAATGTCTCTCTTTTTCCGAGGCAAACAACAACAACAACAAATTTGATTAACCAATTTCATTTTGACTTAGAAAACATTGTTCCAAAATGTGTATTTCAATTGTGGTTTTCATCATATAATCCACAGGATCCGGTTACTGACAATGCGTTTGTTTCCTGTGGAGATCTTGTATGGCTTTTTACCAAAATTGAGGAATACGGACTACCCACATTTTCTTATGAACACCTGAGTTCCTAATATTGGTTGGGAAAATCCTTTCCCATGAATGAAACCAATGTTAGTACTAACCAACGCGGAAAAGTTCATCTTTCCGCGAACTGTGCGACTAAATCCAATCGGCCAACGTGCATAAAGCGTGTAGATGATTGAACAAAACATGTTGTGTCTCTAATCCCAGTGAAAGGTTTTATCGAGTAACGAACTCTGAGTGGCATATAGTGGTAGTATGAATAATCCCAAGGGGACAATGATTTAGTTTAGAACGAACTGTAGTGCAGCTCACCATAGAGCACAGCTGATAACATTTTAGGAAACTGAGAGAAGGAATACGGGTGCCAGTTCCGAGGAGAAAAGACGTGGTAGAGAAAAAATGGAGACGGTTTATCAACGGTCAAGCAGAAGCCGGAAATTGTTTCATTTAGAAATGTGGAAAACATAGTCTGTTTCTTGGTTGAGTGTTCATGGACTTTTGATGTCCTGGGCCGTTCACACTGACCAACTTGCCGCTCTTATTTTACCACAGTGCAGAACAGGACTCGTAATGAATATAATATCCTACTCTAGGACATTTGGTGTGAGTTCATTCAAAGTGATCACTGCTTTTTTGTCGCAATTCATTCTTTTTTTCCATACTCACTCAAGCGTATTATCGTCTCACCAAAAGACAAGATGGTACCTTACAAAAAAGGCAAATTTACCTAGTCCAGGTTCTTCATTATTCAAAAACCCGAACATCAAAGCACATGAAGTGGTAAGCCATTATCTGCTATTTAATTCAGGCCACCCAGTCTCGTTAGTAGATAAACCGCCTCTTGTACATCTAAAAATAGTCCTATCCAGGAAACAAGATGAATAACTGAAATGGAGCAGAATTTTTAAAACACGCTTGGGATGTTCACTTTTTCTACCGATCGTGCGGTAAACAAAAGTGAATTGGTAAAGCATTCGAACTTTCCAGGCACATAAGTGGCCTTTCTATAGAGCCTTCTCAAATCCACTACAAGACTCATCCCATTTACCAACGCTAATCCAGCACAAGGTACTGATTCTACTTACCTGGTGAATCTCATGCGTATCCATTCATATTTAATCCAAAAGAAGCAACTGGAAAAAACGAGCACGTTATCTACTCTTTTTATCACTACCAAAGATCGATACAGTTTATCGTACGGTTGTGAATGAGTGTCACAAAATAACCAGAGCAAACAACCAAAAAGCCCCTTTTACCCGATCTGAACCCTTAAGTATATAATACCCAACCACAACAGTATCATGACTTATGATATATACATACGATTTTGTCCACACTTTTACACACTACTTACCATCAGTATGAGAGCTTACATGTGCAGCCTCGTTGTTCGTTGGGTTAGCTGTGACCCAGATACGAATAACTAACAGAAAATACCGTTGTGATTCACATATGGACTCTTCAATGAAGAGTAACCACTCACATTCCAGACAATTCAAATTACATCCCAGTGAAGATTATATATATATATATATATATATATATATATATATATATATATATATATATATATATATATGCGTGTGTATGTGTGTAGCGTGACAGTGAGTTGGCCGACAGTAAGGCCACTCACCGACCGGTGCTGGTGGGATTCACATGCCGCACTCAGATGCCGAAGTTTTCGGACCATGGACGAAAATTAACCTTCGGATTCGGGAATATGGTACCAAACATTTTTCCTTCACCACACCGTACAAAACGCGCTCTACGAACCTTGATTTCCGACCAAACCTCTTAATTTAGGCTTCAGTCAACAGGTTAAAAACCGTCAACAGAAACTAGAGACGGAAAGACCGTTTTAGTTTTTTATTCAAATGTGGCCATTGCGACATATCCTCCAGTCATGCACAGCCAACGAGCAACGCGCTTGGTGATCAATGGGTGCGTGGCCCAGGGGAAGCGCACGTTGGACACCCAGGATCACGCAGAGCAAATACTGCAACAAATGGGATGATAACTGAATAAATCACCCTCTGCGAGATCCTATTTGATGTTGTCACAAAAGGTGCATGAAGGACTGACGAAATCCGTTATCAAATACGGAATGCCTCCCAGCATTTTTTTATCACATGCTTACGCATGAGTGCAGAGGAAGGGACATTTACCCCTTAGCAACAAAGGCCCGCTACACTATTAGGGATAACCGGCAATCAGACCCTGATAGTTATTCAGGAGAGGTAACGATCTGGAGGACAGTGGATTGCAGTCTACAACCAAAGAATAATCACGGAGCACCAGCCAAGACTCACATGAGGATAAAATGACTCTGCCCTGTGAACCATCTCTTTGTAGGTGTACCGCGTGTTTCGAACATGCCATGGTTGACAAAGATGGAAGAAGGATAATCGCTTTGTCTGCTGCCATCATCAGAAATGATGCAGATTCTGAAGTACGGTAAACTAACGAACATCTGATAGCCATAATTTGCCAGAGTCACAACGACCCGTGGTGTTTCCCAAGGTGCCGTGCTATCCTCATTTTTACTTCCTGCGTACGTTACTGCTGTTCCTCTACAGGAACATATTCTTCTAACTAGGTATGCGGATGATGTCATGTTTGTTATGCCGTATATCTGCGACTCTACTTTTCTTACCCTCCAAAATTGAATCGCTCAAATTTCAGATTGGTCTCGTGATCACAACTTAGGTCTTAACTCAATCAACTGTGGTGACATCGTGTTTCTCCATTATGAACGGTAGCAAACAATCCAATATTCAAAACGACTGCACTTCCATTACAACAAATTAGGAGCAGATGAATCATCTTCATTCAGTGAAGTAGCTTGAAATGCTGCTCGGCCGTAACCTTATGTGGTCTAAACACGTTGGTTTCATTTTGGTGGAAGCTAGAAGCTTATATTTCTATGCTTCACGCCCTAAATTCCAGTCCATACCCCCTCATCGTATCAAACACTTCGTCGTTTCGTGTGTCCTACCTCACTGGCTATATACTTCACCCACTAACTTCCCTGGCCTGTTGTTGAAACATTTCAAGTTCATTTCTAGATCCCTTAAGATTTTATCATCTGTCAGTGGTATATCCCAACGGCGTTTCACTCACTTTGTCACATCCCAATATAGAAAAGTTTGCCACAGCAGTCTATAAAGATTTCCACTGACTCTGCTTAGCCTATTCACAAAGACCTAGTGAAATGTATATCCACCTATCTGACAGGTTCACAATACAAACATCATCATGCACACACAAGGGAGTACAGCAGTTCTACTATCCCCTATCTGGCATGGTATTTACACAATCCAGCTTCTGTTACATAAGAATTAACACATTTTGAATAACACATGCGAACCACCCATTTCCCGAGTGTTACATTTTTCCAGGACGTGTACATGGTTATGTGGAGGCTGAATATTCGCCTCTCGGGGTGCACAAAGCAGGTATTTGACTTGACTTGACTTAACTACAGGCACGAAGGTTAATGATCTCGCAGAACGACGTTTTACATAGGTGATTCACAACACGCCATATTTGAATACCTCCCTTACTATGTTATTTGGGGTCTGAATTGAATCCACTCCTTGGCCCAGCAAACTACAGCAAAACGAATCTCGCCTCCCTGACGGGTTACAATTATGCCATTTATCAGAATGGTCTAGGTCCTTGGTATCTATCTTATTCTGGTTGAAAGAAGAATTTAGCTTCATAGGCAAACGTAGCATTCGAGTGCGGAGGATCACTGCAATTACTAGTTGGTCAATGCTCCGATATTTCATGAAAGCTTAGTCACGGAAATCGTAAGTTTCTTAGTACTTTCATGCCGTTTACCCAATACTGGAGTAAAGCATGTACCAGTATTTACACATATGGCTGAGTTCATCCACTGCTGACGCTTACCACTGCCGATTGCATACACTTGGTGGTCTGAACTTATACGAATATGCATTCATCACTAAGCTACCGCAACGCCATTGAATTTCTTTGGGCGAAGCTGCCCCCACACCAGTAGACTTATACGACGAGTCTTAGAACAGGAAATGACAGTGCAAACCTACAAGTAAGACTCACTGGCATAAGTACCACATTCGAAGTCAATCAAAACAGTATGATTTGACCTGAAAAAAACAACGTTTACACAGTTTTAAGGAGAAAGTTGTTGCAGTTGTGGAATGGACGCCGTCGGCACAAATTTAACTGTCTTACAGAAACAGGTGCTTTTGGTGAGTCTTCGAGGACCGAAATTTACCTTCTGTGCACCACATTTAATATTAGTAGGTACGGAATTTCAGCCCTAAAAGACAGATAGGAAGGTCATCGTGAGGGAATGTACTTGCAGTTGCTGTACTTCTACTTTAGAGCTTTCCCAAACCTTCAAACTATTATTTATTAGGGAAAACGATTCTGTTGTATAGCATCTTGCATATTTACATGGTTATCGCTGTGGTATATTCTGGGAGATAAATGTGGTCTAATCTAGGGATCCAGCAGTGCAGCCTGACTTATAAAATCGACAGAGCCAACCTCACATTTCATTTAAATCGAACAGTCGTATCTGCTTTGCCGCGGATTTTTATGTTCTATCCTACCATTTCGAACTGGCAGTGGGCTCACCAAAGACATTCTACAACCTGCGTAGCTCTATTAAGTTTGGGATGTAACAATGAACCCGGTAACACAGATGTTGTTCGCCTAGTGTCTAGTTCATCTTGCCTCGGCAGTTCGTTTTTTACGTAATCTAGCCAAGTACTCCGCACTGGCTTGGACACGCGGTATGTAGGACCAGAAACCAGCTGTTTCACAACTTTCTGCCCGTATTACGTTTTCCTTGCAAACATTTTGTTCGACCACAGCAGTAGATCAGACAAAGTATACGCACAGATTTGGGGAAGCGAGTGTCCCCTTCTCGTTCGTGTTTGAGTGCACAGATTTTTGCCGTCGACGTCTAATTGGCAATAGAAATTGTTGCAGGAAGCTGCGTACAGTAACAAAATTTATGCGATATACAATTCAAATGGTGTTTTGGATGCTTACGTACACCCATGGTTAGACTTTATAACCCCGTTTTTCCACTCCTACCTTACTCAGTAGTTCACACACCACCCGCTGATTCATATGTTGTTCACCTTCAGAGCAGAAAGAGCGATTTTTTTCCAGTGGAGTTTGAATTCCATGAAAACATCTCATAGCCGGCAAATCATAAACTCGCAAAATACCAATTATTATTTGACAACCCGTCTGATGCGTTCTGCTTTAATATTACCCTTATTTTCTAGTAGTTTTATGGTTAGAGCTTATTGTAAAATATGCCTTCCATTTTGGTTTTCTTTAACGTTATCCTCCTCCATGCAACCAATATACTTTTCAATGCGAAATCTCACTCAGTTTTTTGACTTGCATTTTCTTTCGCGTTGTATAGAAATGCACCTTTGATGGATGGTGTTGTCTGTTGTGACAAAGAGAATGTAAGACTTTGCAGACTAATTTCAATTAGAAGTGTTGTCCTATAAATGTTCCAACGCAAAAAGAGCTGGCCAGTGAAGTAAAACCGGTTTCAAACAGTTTTCTTTTCGAAGGTAATGATCGGTAACGTATGGAATTGCTGATCAGTGAATACGCAAGTAATTAAAACAACGCATTAAATGAAAGCATCTTAGTCTGATTATCTAGGCAATACAAGATTACTTCCATGTATGAAAGCAGTCTTACTGAGTACTGCCCCGATAAATTCCTTCGATATAGTAGGTGAACACTATTCTTTCTAGGCATTCAGCGAACAAGAATTACATTTTTCTATTCCTATGGAAACGCCTTTCCAAGCTTTTCGCTTTAACGTTTTTGGTAATCTACCACATACATTATCTGCATTACACGTTTCCCCTAACGACAGCACGAGTGACGCGAATTTGCCTTTGTGACAGGAAACCACGAGCCAAGAGATCTAAAACAGAGCCACTTGACGGGCGGTTTGATTCGCATGATTTGGCAGATGGATATCCGAGAGTCAGATTATCACATGAATTGATAGGATTACGTAATGCGTCTGAATCACAAAGTGAGCTTTTTCTGAGTCATGGTATACGCTCAGCAGCAAACTGATTCTACGTGATGATACTGGTTGCCGAATACATCGTTCATTTCGAGTTTTTCAAAAAGCTGCTATTATTTTTCAGACTCTCATGAAATTCGGGCTTTGTGGTTACATTCTTATCCTTAAAATTGATGTAAAAACGAAAAATAAATATTTTTCATCTTTGTTTACATCGTCCGTAATCCTTTGTCAAGTTTGATTGTATCTGGAGTGCTAATTACGTAGGTGGAAAGCCGGTTATCTGGGCTTATCAGTCTTATGGACAGAGCGGAGGGAGCCGAGTCATGTTCGACTGTTGCAAGCATTGTAGAAACTTGGAGCTGGATGGATATCCAGTCTGCACGTACCCCACTCACCCGGTTCCAGAACTCTAGCAGCTAACAATGCTATTAGCTCCAGTTTCTTGGGGTCAAAGTTTAGCGTGCAACAAAAATCGATTCTAACAGCCCGCTGGCTGAAAGCCTAGGAAGTCAAACCCGAATCGGGCCATGACGTCAACTTATTTTCACTTGTTTTGCAATCCAATCTTGGTATACGTGCACCTTGTCTCTAGATAACTCCTCCACCTGTTCCACATCTCTACCGCTTCGTTTACACCAAGCACGAAATTTAAACCGTTCTTATTTTAAATATGAACAGTAGGAGTTTTCATTTGTATATAATGTGATTTAGCATTGAGTACCGACCCTCGACTCACCACAGAAAACTGTGGAAGCTCGGTCCAGCTGTTTCATCCTTGTTAGAAATCATCAGCAATGCACATCCTCCGAGCCCTAAATGGGACTCGAACCCGGGGTGAACCACGTATCCGTTAGTACGAGAGATTTTTGCAAGCAACGTATTTGCACTTTTAGTCAAAACGGCTCTGACGAAACGGAGGTAAAACAAAACAAAATATACAGCCGTGCAGGCTTCAAGTTTATGAGAGTGAAGAAGAAAAAGAGAATATCAATCAAATTTAGAAAGTAAGCCCGTTTTAGTCTTGTCCTTGTAGGTCAGTAACCGCACCAGATGGGACACAGTTGAGTCTTTGTTTACGGTAATTCTGGAAGACGGGGGGGGCAAAATTCAGGTCTGGTGGATGAGCGAGAATGGCAGATAGATAAGCCATGATGAAGTGGATGCGTCTGGTCGTGTAGTATCTTGAGGGCTGGAACTACACAAGATTCGGTACGCTGGTTGACAAGTTCAGTCAAAGGGAAATCAAAGGGGAGGGATTAAACGCTGCCATTAGTTACCAGTTGACGGCGAAAGACTTTGAAGTCTTGTTTCGAAAGTCCAGAGGAAAAGCAAGACTGGAAGAACACATTGAATAACAGATTTAGAAATAACTGTTGGTGCTCGAAACTGCCTGGTTTTTCCTTGTTTAAAACGACGGGCGTGGCAATTTACGGACACAGTGCCGCACATGAGATTTCCATCTTAAATTGGTGTCTAGACTAGCACCCAGATACTTGAAGGAACTAACTCTGGGTAATGATTTGAAATTTAGAGTAACAGGATCTGTGGGGATGAGTGAGCAAGAAAGACTGAAATTAGATCCAACTGTGAAGAGAAACACTATTTGAAATAGGTTAATTAGAAATAGTTTGACATACATGTACTGACTTAACTACCCAGATATATTCGAATATATTTGCATGGAGGAGAAATCGGATGATCGTTAGCATAGGTTAAAAATAGAACAGAGGTTAGCACAGCACCTTGGAGTACACCATAGTTGTTAAAAAATGATTAGGAAACCTTTTGCTCTACCCTAGCTTGCTGAACTCGTTTATGGAAATAGTTCAATAGCCAGAAAAAATATGCGGGACGATCAAAAGCTTCAAGTTTCTGAAGAAAACGAGATGGGGGTACTGAATCAAAGGCCGGAAAAAAATAATCGAGGAATACTCAAAGGATAGATCTTTCAAAGTTCTTTGAAGATTTAGTGACAGGATGGACCAAACAGGCTACAGTATCGAAGACGGATCTTTTGGGTTTATGAACAAACTTAGAAGGATCGGGTAGTAGATTGAGATGCTGTTGAAGACGGATAAAAATAACTATCTCAGTGATTTTAAGGGCAATTAAATTTAACTGCACCACAGGAGTTGGAACCTTTAAGAGCTAAAACGATGGTGACTGGGTGTGACAGGAATCGAACATCTGGACGGAGACTCGTTAATCAAAGCAGTGACCGACGTGGCAGGTAGGGACAGAACCTTACTTCAGAATCGCTGGAGGAAGGCCATCAGGACCAGCAGCAGAAGTTTTGGATTTTGCGAAGGATTTCAAAATTTCTACAGTAGACAAAGTTTCAAGACCTGCAGAAACACAAGAGGAATATGCAGGAGGAATGTCATTAGAGGGACGTATAAAAGTGGCCTTAGGGTGGTTCAGATCGACCTTACCATTTATGTGTTTTGTCTTCCAGCCACATAAACGAATTATGCCATGCCAAGGAATGTTGAGATTCTTGGTTTCAGGAAACTCTTTGACGAAGGAATCATCCTAATTGCTTGATGTTTGCCTTGATCATTTGCAAAAGTCTCCTGAATTCTGAACTTCTGCGAAACGTATACGAGTTCCTTTTGTCCTCTGAGTATTTTGAGTGCAGGGAGGTAATTTCACCCTAGGATGTGAACATTGTTTTAATAAGCAACACAAGTTGAAAATGGCATGTGGAGTTTCAGTAAACAGTTCTGCACCGTGGAAGAGTGAGGGCGTAGAGGTAAACCATATAAAAGCAACGCGAATGACTGCTTTAGGAAAGGGGCTGATCATGAAGGGAAAGATTACTAAGGTGAAATATTGCCTGATCTGAGGGCATGAACAATCTCTGGTCAGTGGATGAATAGATTTTCAATCTTAGAAGGGGCAAGCAATGGTCATTTGTGAAGAGAGGGCTTTCAATCTAAGTGAAAATTAGCAAGGCTGATTGGTAATGTCCAACACAGAGTTCCCTCTTGTGGGAGAAATGTCGATATCGGTTAGTCCGAAAGATGAAAGCGGATACGTACTGGAGTGAATAAAGGCGCCAACGATCATATGCAAACTTTCGTCCAGGAGGGGAACAGGAAATAGTATAAAAACGTCATAAAAGGAGGAAATATTGGTTTGTACGCAAAAAGGCGCTATACATGTGTTCTTCATACTAGTACTGCAGAACCAAATAAATCTAGGGAAGCATTGAATAGAAAGACACCCAGTACTGTCTTCAGAGTATTTCAAAACAGCCGCAGACTTGCCACTCCATGCTGAGTTGATGTAGATTACCGCTGCACCTCTACATTTTTGTTCTTCAGCATCCGATCTTAAAGACGAAAACAGGAACAGTCTATGTGATTCAGAGTTCTCAACGTTCTCACCCAGCTGAGATTCTTAAACACATACTGCAGATGCAAGAACATGAATCCGTGTCCTTAAAATGGTTGAAAACTAATGTCAGTGCCGATCACAGAAGGCATCATCATTGTGGATGTAATGACAGAGCTAAGCGGGGCTTGCCAACCAGCATATTTCTTGTCTTTTTTGTCCAATATCGCTTCATAGTAGCCAAAGGCAAAGGAAATTCACCGATCGAACACACAACTTTATTTTAATATCCGAAATTCCCCTACAGAATAAGACTGGCGTGTAACCATGATAACCGAGCAGGGTAATAATGAAGATCCACTTGGTCAGGAGCAGAACAAAAATACGCAGCGCAGTCAATCGAGGGGTGCGCGCATCAAGTCAGACTCCTAACTGCCAGGCTATCTGGGCTCGTTCCCAACGGGTTTCTCACCATCAGTCCTAGATAATGAAGTGCTTTCTAACAATCATTTTGATTTGTAGAATAATCTTATAATCCTGCGCACTAGCTGTGTTCTCATACTGATAATCTATTTTCGACTCAAGATAAAATGTTGTGTGTGTATGACCTGTAATCAGTCACCTGGAATCCAAGACCCAATTTGAACTTGTCGACGTGAACAGCCGATCGATTTTAACGAGCTTTATGAAGCGTAGTGAGTTCATTCCGCGTGATGAAGCATTTCACAATCATGGAAACAGCATTTTAATGGCATGAAACAAAAAACTAGTAGAGAGCAAAAGTTTGTCTACAACTGGTGATCTTGGTAAAAGTGATAGGGACTTTTAATTATGAGCCGATGTTCCAGATGTTTTGTGCAGTCCCACTAACTCTAATGAGAAGTCTTTCCTGCTTGAGTGTCATTTCTTTTCATTAGTATAAAACAAAATGAATACATAGGTTGTTGGTCCACGTGCCCATCCGTTGTACAAAATGCATTGGTCCGACCGGTGTGAGCAATCAAGCTGTGAGGCTCAAACACCACCGACTGGATTCGCTTTTCATCCATCGATCCACGCCATCGATCGGCTATCCTGTCACTGGTGCTTTCATGGGCTTGGTACTGGGCACGTGCCAGTGTGGCTAGGCCGTCTATCGAACGATATGTCAAGCTATACCCCCCTACACACGATTTGTGCAAAACTAAAAGGTTGAAAATGACCTGCGGAAATTATTTTTATCTTACGACTTAATTCTAGCACCTATCCAGAGAATTGGTTCCGTCTCAACCACGGTACAGAGGCACTTACAAATAGCAGTTTTTTTGCAATGATTTATCGAAGCAGTCGTACGGCAGGTCTTTTTTCCAGGGCAATTATTGGTGTTACAACGGCTACCTAATAAACGAGGAGCTGTATAATGACCGCTAAACCAAAGGTTTGTTTGAGGTACTTATCGTATCTATATAGGAACTTTGATTTATCGCAGCAAAATACCTTTTATTTTTGAAAATGAACATAAGGCTTCACGTCTATCGTCCTGCTTTCCACGTGTACCCTAAAACTGTTTGACGTACGAACAAAGTGTTGCTTTTGAAAAGTGATATTCTGAAGGCAATTCAGTGATTTCTGACAATCGCTTGTTTGTCATGTGTGTTTTGAACTGGTTCACTCTGACAATTCAAAAAGTGTGGAATTGATAACTGAGGTTGAATGCTCGTTGTGAGGGCCAGTGCCCACAACACTTCATCTTTCTGTAAAAGAAACACGTCACCGGTCTCAGTCAAACTGGGCTTGAGAACCGGTGACTTGCTCCTAATTATAATCGATGTTTCGGTAAAAAGCTTTACGGGGAACTCTGATTGGTGCGTTATTTTGTTCAGTTCCGCCTGAGTGAAAGTTACAACGGTGTGGCTTCCGCGATAGCTCAGTTTATTGATGCGATTTTCACATACATTATTCACTTGCGCAGCTTATTTCAGCTTAACACATATTTCACAACACAGCAAGCGAAAGTAAAAGAGTTTCGCTAAATCTAACAATAACATTCCACCGAATAATACCATCTCATTATACGTGAAGAAAACACGGATAGCGAACGAGCTCTTTTTCAGTAACATCATCCTTGTAGCTAATATGGTTACCCTTTGGTTGAAACCGGTAAAGGATAATCCCCGAAACCGGTATTCTTTGTTTCGCTGGCCTTTTTCTCAACCACGGAACAACAACAATCCCCCCCTATTTTTCCCAAATAGGCAACACCAATTCTGATGACTGACCGACCACTTTTCGACACACAGAAGTTGTTCGCAATTTGCGCGTTTCTAACCTATACTTGTAACTTACATTCTACTTGACTTTAAGTAACCCCAGTATTTTATGAAAATAACTACTACCAGCAAAATTAACTTCCTTGTCCTTCTGACATTGCTGATTACAATTTTACAACGTGAAATGGAAGAAGAATAAGATTCTTCCAAATTATGATATGAAATCGGCTTAGGAAGAAATGATTCAAAGTAGCTTGCCAAGAGCTTTTACCCACCCCGCGGGGTTTGAATTCTGAGGCTGAAATAGAGCAGAAACCAACAATTAGGGTTTTGATTTGATGCTCCCCAATGTGCAAACCCTTTTTTAAACAGAAGAATCTTTGCTCCTTTCCAGCTGACTGTAATGTATAAACTTTCATACTTCAGTACCCACGTGTGCTCGCTGGTGTGTGACATTTTGTGCCGCTTGGTTGAGATACGGTCCTCCGAGATTCGCCATAATACATCCTTCCTAAACCGTGTCCCTCCCACCCCCCCACTTAGTCGTGCTTGCGAACTGGTTATCTTTCTGTTTGCCAGGCTGTCGGAATTCATTGCCACACACCTGATTACACCTTCACTGGAACATAACGTTATATATTATTCACAGCAGCCACGGATCAGCAGCCTGATGCTCTCGTGATCGATCACCGCTATGTTATTGACCTGAACGATCAAAGTGTGATTCATACACCGACCACATCTGAACCAGGCGGTTTGAGTCACTTCGAGATCACCTGATGCGAAGCAAATCAACAACTAAATTTTGATGTACACTACAGAAACACGCCCAAACAGCGTGCATATTGTACGTTAAACAGCGTCGCATAAATCCAACTGCGTACCAACCATTATCAATGTTAACTCTGTTATCGGACCCAAACGACAATACTACATCTGTATTAACGTACTGAACCATTACTACCCATTCAAATTCATTGCGGTCGACAAATTTGGAAGACAGATGAAATTCAACGGCTGCCCAGTGTTTTTATTGTTAAACATTGGTAAGTGCAGAAGGTAGAAAAACAAGTCAAATCAAATGTGATAAAATAGTACTCAGTAGTAATGTACAATGGAGTGAAGAAACGGATAGAAACAAAGAGATAGTCGAAAGCTTCCCGAACTGGACACAATGCTTGTATGCCTAACCGGTAACAAATGACGCGTGGATCAAGGAGATGCGGGATCGAGGGACTAGTGAAAGCTGAATGACGTATCTGTGCGTATGCGTGCTTGTTCGATCCTATTCTTCAGAGTTGAGTTTTTGTGCGTGTGTGTGTGTGTGTGTGTGTGTTCCAGTGAGTTCATGCATCTCCTTAAAAACGCTTTGAAATGGCGAAAGTTAACCCCGATCATGAAGTATGTTGTCCGTAGATGTGATATTTATGGGGTATATGTTTTGACGAAAGCAGGCTAGGCATGCATCGTGTTTTATTCGAGCGCATCGATCTAAACTGTACAGGGTAATTTATTTACTTTGTTCCAATTATTAATTTAAAAATTGACTGGGTTTGTGAGTGTGTTTGTGTGACATATGTCGTGTGTGTGCATTAGGGGAGTGTATGTATGTATATGCGTATTCATGGACGAGAAGTGCCGTAAAATGTGAAATATCTAATTGCATAATCGAGTGAGAAATTGGAGAACATTGAAAGTTGCGATACACTGTTTTTAGTGCACATTGGTTCCAACTTCAAATGGCGCGTTCGTTAGTGTGTGCGTGTATTACAAATAAAAATGATGTACAATAAACAATCAGAAATCATGCGACAACGCGAGAAAGAAAGGATCATCAAATGGATTTTTTCCGTCGAAATCGAGAAGGTCGAACACAACCGCACAGTCGTTGCAGCCAAGGTGCAGTGAGTTTTTGCAAACGAGATTCCGGCTTGGAACTGTCGCAACTGTGAGAAGCACGCCGAGATCGGGTGCGGGGATTGCCCTGCTCGTCGTCCGGTTCGACTTCATCGTACTCGTTTTCAATCAGTTTCCGCGAATCGCCGCGTGCTAACGGGGTTTTGATCAAAGACAGGTAGTTGATGGCGTTTGTACTACCCCAGGATAATTTGCTTGATGTACGATCTGAAGATACATAGAGAGGAATGAAGGATACAAGGAAGAATGGCAGCTAAATTACGGGGGAAGAAAATCTTTTTCAATGTGTTATAGTAAGTCGTAACTGCTGTCTACTACCAAAAGGACCGACAATGACGCGATTCAAACTTCAGACCCACTGAGGGGTAAGTAAGAGCTGTGAATCACTCAATCAGCGCTGATCTTTGTGAAAGGTTGAAAAACAACTTAGTACAGCGATCACAGCTGCAGCCAGTTTCCCACCTGTATTAACAGCTTGAGGCAAATATGTTTTGCATACCCCTCACTAGTCACAATCAATTTCACAACCGCAGAATACTTTATATCCCCGAACGAAGTCAAATTCAGGCTTCGGATTTCAGGTCTGCCAGGCTGGAAGGCTGTTTTATTTCAGTATGAGTGTCAAATAAATTCCAAAAATGAAAGCCGCTAAACGTTTTGATATGATCGTACGAAAGTCGGATTCGATTTAATAACTGCTGCTATCCGAACGGGAATATTTTAAAGGCTGTAGTACTGTCCTCGGACTTGGGTAGTAGATATTTAGCTTACAGATCGGAAAGAATATTGTGAGTGAACTGGGAAATCCAAACGTTATCTTCCACTGGCCCGTAATTGTGCAGCCCTCACGGATGATTACGTCCTCATGTTGTCTACAAATATTTATCAATCTGTCGGTGGGCTTGTTCACATCTATCTTCATCTTCTAATATCATCATCAAACTGTCCGCTGACATTTGTCTAGAAAGATGACAAGTTTCTTTAATTCCGAGCCAATCTCACTGAACTTATAACTTTTAGAAATATCGGTCACTCCCATTTTCCTTAGGTTCAAAATCTCTCGCTGTATTTTGGTTTCTTATATCACTTCTAAAAACCATGAACCTTTCTTTTTGTCTGATAGCAGGAAACCGCTCTACTTTTGGCTACCAAATGGAAAAGCAACAGTATACTTAGGCGTGGGGGGGGATAGCTTCAGGATATTCGCACAAATAAAATCAACACCGGAACCTAGATTATGCTCAAAATTCAGATGTGTACCTCTCTGCACTAGTTAGCCAAAGCACCGCGCGGTCACGGCAAATCACAGTTTCTTTGTTTCCAGGTAAATGCAATGAGTTATCTGAAACATATATATCATACACCCACGTACTCGGTGCATTAAATCACGTCAGACAAAAGCTGACAAGGTTTTCATATTTTTCTGGTATAAATGTGTCGTCCAGATGACCACTTGTCATGCTCCTTTCATTATTCGTTAACTTTGATACCATTTTGAGAATACATAAAGCGAATGCTGACTTTCGCGTCTGTGACGAGCATACTGTTTAGCGGAGAAACTTCTGAAGCATAACTGAATCACCTTTCAACTGACTGCTACTACTTCTTTTGATGTTATGAAAACCTAATGTACAAAGTTATTCACGATAAAATCTAACAAAAGGATCACAGGTAAACATCTACAAGAAGTTACAAACAAACTACATTAAGTTCTTATATTAGGAAGAAGTAAATCCACCGATGTCTGTAGACCAATAACACAATTTCTCAGATCCTGGTTAAGGTGCTCTTTTCACAAGGTGAACATGCACGAGAATACTCCCATAAAACTGTTTTTTTGTTTTGTTTTCTCTGTGTCTTGGTTTTGGGGTAACCAAGAGACGATTCTGTGCGCAGTTGGAGCCAAACTGACACGAAGAGGGACAAAGCAGAAGCGGAGCAGATGAACGGACGGGCCAGAATTTTCTAATTGGTTCGCAAGAACGTCATGTCCTAGGATTCCCTATCGAGATAAATATCTTGTTGTGTGGCAATAAACAAGGTCTTCTCCTACACACGAGTGAAACAAGACAAGAGGAAAAATACAGGTTAAAGGCGGCGACCTAAATGGGAATGTCAACAACCATCACCGGATTTACGGCACCAGTTGGCTAGATGATTTTTGAAAGAGAATATTTGAGGCAATATCACTTCTAAATTTCATTCAAATTCCTATTCATATAGGTGGCAGACAGACAATTGGTGCTACATTTTTTCACCTCTAGTCATCTTCAGGATAGAAATACCTTAGGTAGGGTTGATAGAACATTGGGCAGCCTTAGTTAGCTATTGTTTTGGAAAGCCTACAATGATCCCTAAAAAATACCCCCCTCCCTCCAAAAAAGGGAAACAATCTCAGTAAGACCAGTCATAGCCTTATTAGACAAAACAACTCGAAATGCGTTGAAAATACTTCATTGGGACATGAGTAATTCAGTTAAATACTGAAAAGGTTAGAAACTTTCCAAAATCCGCAAATTCTTCCAGCTAAACTAATAATTCCAGTGGTCAGGAGGTATGTCACACTGAGAAATGTGATTATCTAGATAATTCAGCTCAAATCGTACAACGCCAACGCAGAGCTACTGAAGGAAGTTGTAAAATGTGAAGCGAAATTCACGACGGTTTTAACGCTGCGAAGATACTTAAGAAAACAAGCAACTTTTGCTTCACTACTCGTCATTTTTTATAAATTCACTGACTTCAATAATGGGTTTATGACAAATAATAGTTCTCTAATAAAAGTGGATGCTATTTCAATCGGGGAAAAATGTCCATAGTTACTTTAAAAACAGGTTCAGGCAAACAGTGGTTATCGGAAATTCATAATCATGCCGTTAAAATTTATATGATGTGAAAACCCAGGGAAAAGAGAATTTGCTAGCAACGTATTCAATAAGTGTGTGTGTGTGTGTATGTGGTGCGGCGGGGCTTGAAGTGGACACGGTCATGGTGCCGTCCCACTGAGAAGTGTGGTCCATAAGCCTGGAGTTCCTATCCGTCCCATTCTATCAATGCATAATACATCGTAACACACAATAGCGAGATGACTGACAGAATTTCTGGAGCCAACAAGGAGACAGGTTTGCGTAGACAGCCTGATTGACACGTTTCACTTCGTGGATGTTGAAAAAGATGTGGATATATTCATGGAAAGTAGTACCGGCCAAAAGCCGGCGTTAGACTTTTGGATGGGGGAAATGAAAGTGGATTTTCTATCATATATGGTACGGATGTATCGCTTGAAGACGGTACATCCCATTTCAGAAACGTACCACATGTAGAAACCATCCAGTTCATCATCAAATATTCCGCAGTTAGCCATGTCAATGTAGGAATAACGACTGAGACATTACAAGAACTTCTGACGGATTGCACGTACAATACGCAGTTTCTATTAATTGGAAAAGTTCATCGGCAAAAAAAGAGGGCTTGCTCTGGAGTTCCCGTGATCCCGTTCCAGCTGACTTTTACATGAAAATTAGTGAGCCCAGTAGGCTAAAAGACATTATCACATGTTTTGATACATACCACAGTTTTTTCGATGATGCATTTTGCATAGCGGACTCAAACTTTGATACAGGGACTTTATTGCACACATTCCATGAGGTGTATGAATCAATATAAATTACAGCCAAAATAGAAAAGGGAGATCAGATGCCCTTATCTGATGTGCAATGACACCCAAAACAAGGAAGGCTCCATTTACCGTAGAATTTATAGGAAGAAGAGGCGAACTGGTCAGTAAAAGAAATTCCAAAACCGATTAGACAGAAAAGAAACTCAATAAAGTGTCTGGTATCGACGGTAAGGAAAATCCGATCACCGGGTATATTGGAAGATGAGGTTAATTTCATCAAAAACATCTTTGAATTGGTGGATATCCCGACAAATCTATCCAGCGTAATATGGTAGGACGGGTTTGAAAACCACTTATAAACACCGGTGAAAAGGAAGATTGATTCATTTGAGTTTCTTCCAAAAGTGATATCCAGTCAGAAACCCTACAAAGGCACTTAAATGGCGCTGTGAAAACCATCTTCAACGAAGCACGATTAAGGTGTTCTTTTAAAAGTTTCCCTCTGATAACAACGCAAAACAAAAACAAATTAGCGATGCTGGCCACCTTCGTCATTATTTATTCATCCAGTTGTGTCGGTGATGCCCTCTGCGTCGATCGAACGGTACGGCAGTAGTCTCTCCACATGAAAGAACATCACCCGCCTTGTCTAAGTTAGGGTGGATCAGGGACCATTTCTAGCATGAGTCTTGGTTATTTGATCGACCCTACTCATCGAGTAGATCCCAATCAAGCATTTATGATATTTAACCAGGTGTCCCAAAACCAATCGAAACAGGTCTGAACAACGCAAAAGGAAAAACCACACCTTCGTGGTTGTATCCCCAATGATGTCCAATCTGCCTGTTTGCCACCAAACTAATTTTGAGAAAATACCGTTTCGTTCAAAAACTGAAGCATGAGAGACGAGGATCATCAGAAGAGTCAGTGGAAGCGCTATTCATCTAATTGCAAAAAACAGCACGGCCATCTCATTGCATTTTACTGCAACTTCCCACCACGAGAATACGGACATCCGGTCTGGGATTATCTACGGTGTAAACCCAAATAAGTGCAACACTGTTGGCTGTTGCATTTTAACTGTGCAAACTAAGATTTCTCTTTATTTTCACACCGAAAATCGTCTTCATCGTGGTTCCCAGCTCTCGTGGTCCAGTACTGACCTTGACTGAAAGTAAACAAGAACGTGCCAAATGCAGACATTAGGATACGTAGTTCATTCACGTGACAGGGTCAGCTGAACTGTTTCAAGAGTGACCGTTTACATCTTCGTTCACTCGGGGCCACGTTTCCGCTTCTGATAAAATTTTCAATGGAGTGGAAATATCTTATTGAGGATGGACTTTTCCGTAGAAACGGCTGGTTTGATTATACGACTGAACGGTGCGTAACTGTTGGTTTTATTTTCACCGTCCGTCAAGCAGTTGTCTATAACTGTCCATCGCCATATGTTGCATTATCCATAACCGACTTTGTCGTCCCTGTTTCTCGGTGTTATACTTGGAAGCCAACGAAATTAAAAGGTGTGGATAGCTTCTGACACTACCTGTCTCTGATTAGCTGCTCTGAATGAAGGATGGTTATCAGAAAATGCATTGCCAAGTGAGGAAATCAATACATTCTGTCTGTCTTACAAGATTACTTTGGTTGAAGCTCTTTATACTCAATCTTTACCATTGATACGGGTGATCACATACAATGAAGATTACAGTAGAACTTCAAGAGTTTGCCTCAGCTATGAAAAGTCACAAGAGCATGCTGACTATCTCAAAACCTACAGAAATATTGTCTTTACAATTCGTTGTAACACTGTTGACCAGTGGGTAACAAAGCTAACGTTTCCAGCAGTCTCTCATCATCACTGACAGTTAACAGGGAAAGAACGAGAAAAAAGCACAGGTGCTTAATTAGGCTGGGTTCACCTAGTGCATTGTAAATGCAATTTGACCATGTTAACCAACGAAATGACTTTAAGAGAACCACGGAGTGATTTTAAAAATGGACTCCTCGAGCATGCATGCTCCATACGACTCAAATGAGATTACAGCGGTACCCCAAACCGTCCTCCAAAAAATGGAACCATAACCGGGGTTCATGAGATGAGCCGTATGCTAGTACCAGTCTATCCTGGCTGGCAAATAACAGCCTCCTTCATGTCAACATTACTCCGTATAGCATCACCCACCGCTCGATGGACAGCTAGATGCTTTAGGCACCCCGAGGAGTAAATATTTACCCTTCGCATAAGCAAGATTTTCAGTCCGAACAATCCAACAGATAACTCGTAGAGCGTTGAGTTCTGGCGTACTTAGTACTTGGGGTGAGGGTATGGCTTGATGCACCGTTAGAAAGACGGCCTAGTTTCATTAGCAGAGAGTACGTCAGCTTTTTTCCAGGATCTTGATCAAGGATTGGGCCAACGGATTCACGAGAGACAGGACGGCGGATCGATAAGACGAGAAAGGACTCCCATCTAGTGGTGGCTGGACCTATCACCAATCATCCAATCAGAAGAGAGGTTATCCAATGCAAGTTTGAACCAATTAGTTTGTTCATAGGATGTAATGTTGGCACGAGGAACCTGAATTGTATGTAATGGAAAATCCACTTGCATTTTTCACATCGAAAAGTCAGACGCCGTGAGCCGCAATCGAATCGGCGACCCTCCGGCGCCCGACTTTTCGACGTGAAAAATACAAGAGGATTCTCCATTACATACAATTAATCTGTGTTATAAAGATTGATGATGTCGACTCTTCCTACGTAAACAGAGTGTTCTGAGCTAATAAACTGAGATGATTCAAACGCAGAAAAGTCTCCTCACTAGAGCTAGTCGGACGGAGCAGAATTGAAAGAGCAACACAAAGCAGAAGAGGTCTTGCTCCTCAAACGGAAAGTCAACCATCTAAGGTCAGAGGTCAGTTTAGTAGAGACCAGGCGGAAAAACAAAAGCTGAGAACTGGGCACAAGGTCGTCTAAGTTGCTCAAGGTCAGAACAAAAGACAAACTTATAGATACATGAGAGCGCTTCCAACAGCTCACACGCACGGACGATGTCACCTCGACCGGTAACGAAACGTTTGCGATCTAAATGCCAAGCTGCGCGATCAGAACATCATGGCAAATTAATTTTATTAGTATTATTAGGCCGTGTCAAGCACTTTCTGTGGGGCTTTCCAGCCAACCACGAAACAACTGAAGAAAATTCTACACGCCAAAGCGAGTTACCAGCTCAGATGGAACTTCTTCCTTGTTTGTAAGGGCTTAAGCAAGAAAAGAAACTACAGAGTTTCCGTACAGCGATAATTTTGAAGGAAGTGGGCAATATGTGGGACGGACCAATGAATGGGATTGGCGGAGAGAGAGAGAGAGAGAGAGAGAGAGAGAGAGAGAGAGAGAGAGACAGTCAAGTAATTGCTTCATGCACACTTCCTCAAAAAGTGAAAATTTTGCAAAGCATAATAAAATGAAACACGGTAGCAATGGGTGGTTCGCATGTGTTATTCAAAATGTGTTAATTCTGATCTAACAGAAACTGGATTGTGCAAATACCATGCCAGATAGGGGATAGTAGAACTGCTGTACTCCCTTGTGTGTGCATGATGATGTTTGTATTGTGAGCCTGTCAGATAGGTGAATATACATTTCACTAGGTCTTTGTGAATAGGCTAAGCAGAGTCAGTGGAAATCTTTATAGACTGCTGTGGCAAACTTTTCTATATTGGGATGTGACAAAGTGAGTGAAACGCCGTTGGGATATGCCACTGGCAGATGATAAAATCTTAAGGGATCTAGAAATGAACTTGAAGTGTTTCAACAACAGGTCAGGGAAGTTGGTGGGTGAAGTATATAGCCAGTGAGGTAGGACACACGAAACGACGAAGTGTTTGATACGATGAGGGGGTACGGACTGGAATTTAGGGCGTGAAACATAGAAATATGAGCTTCTAGCTTCCACCAAAATGAAACCAACGTGTTTAGACCACATAAGGTTACGGCCGAGCAGCATTTCAAGCTACTTCACTGAATGAAGATGATTCATCTGCTCCTAATTTATTGTATTGGAAGTGCAGTCGTTTTGACTATTGGATTGTTTGCTACCGTTCATAATGGAGAAACACAATGTCACCACAGTTGATTGAGTTAGGACCTAAGTTGTGATCACGAGACCAATCTGAAATGTGAGCGATTCAATTTTGGAGGGTAAGAAAAGGTAGAATCTCAGTACACTGGGCGTGAACAGCCAGCGATGATCTTTTCGGCAAATGCATCGCATACTACCATGTGGCTATCACACACAGATGTGACGGGAAGTCTGTTAAAAGCCATACCAGAAACATGATTGATGATACACAGACCACCACGAAGACTGAGATAGTACGTTTGCAATAGACCCGGGGGAAATTTCAGAACAGTAATAATAATATGCAATTATGGAACACTGATTTACGAAGAGAGAAATGACTCCATGGAGTACTGAATTGTTGAAGTTCGAGAAAGGACAATCGACCCAGTTTTCCAACAGTATTCCAATATGAAGAAATCAGTGTAATTCCATTTATAAAATTTTCTCCTGCAACTTTTGGAGAGTAAATGCCTTCTATAAAAAGTTGTCACAAGGCAGAGAAGCACTCATAATTGATTGTACTCTACAAGTGTACGACGGCACTTTCTCACTACATCGATGAATAGTCACTTTCAGATAGTTAGAATCATGATACTTCTTGTTCCCTTACGATTAGCGTAGTTTAGGTTAATAGAAATAGTGATTGAAACAAATGTTACTAAGATGAAGCCGTGACACTCTGATACTGTTCAACCTGTCATGCGATGACAGACATTCGGTATGGGTTTCCAGATTGGAGTGAAATCACATCAGATGAGGGCAAATGTCTTCACCTGTTTTTATTTGATTGGGGATCAAGTGGAATGCTTTTATATGCACGTGTATCTAGCTGCGGGTGACAACGTCCATAAGCGTTGTTTCATCTGGTTTCTCTTGATATGAGCATGCCTTTTAGTGCAATCTCCGAAGGTGACGTGAATTTATTCTTTAGTGTAAATCATAAACATGGTTTACCTACTTCCGGTTTAATAGTGAAGACGAATAGGACGGTAGAGCACATCTCTTGATATCTACTGATAGATCACTACGCTTAAGGCAAAGTTTTCACCACTGCTTCTTGATGTCGCGACTGTTTTAGAAATGTTTATTAATATCAAGCGCCTGTCTTTCACTGCCAGGGAAATAACAACAGCACATCATTACTTTCCTCTCGACCATTACTAACTATCTGTTGTGAGCGGACCGATTTATTGTTCCCTTTGATAGGCGCACTTATGCTTATCTAGCCACCCAGTGATTGTGGTCGGAAGAAACTGGGCGAGTCAGCTATTACGCTGACCTCGTAAGCCCCGACACACAGTGCTGCGCACGCATGACTCATCCCATCTGTCGTGCAAACACCTGATGCATCGACAGTCAGATGACGGCCGTGAAGCTGTCCGTTTCTACGTGGTGCGGTAATTTCGTTCTACCGCGTCCTTAAGTCGTTTGACTAGACATGCTGGAGTAATACAGACATTATCAGTATGAATGATGGTGATGATGACGACGATGAATTAGTGCCAGGTCATTTGCAACAGACTGGTTCCGGATGAAATTCAGCTACTTGGTTCAAGTAATTATCGATGATAATATCGAATTTTGAATCTCTCCAAGAACACCGAAAATTACCACTTATAAAGCAGTAGCTTGAATAATTTAAATTACAGCTCCAAGTGGCAGCAGAAACCCAAAATGATTGAGCATCCTATTTTCACTTTCCACTTTTCTCGTTTTTTTTTAATACAGAGAAGAACTACCCCGAATTTTTGCCGAATTTGTTTACAAAACAATGATCATACTTCCGTTTTCGTAAATGTGCCGTTTCAGGTGACAAATAAACACGAAAAACACCCCCAAAACCGTACAGATGAGAATAACATAACTTCACCCTGCGGTTAGATTGTTCCATTATTTTAATTTCTGAATGAGTAACAGAACATTTGCATTGCAAGTCAAAACTTGTTTTATTTTATTTTAGGTGAATTATAATGCGCACGCTGACAAATCACACTACGAATCTCAAGAAGACCCCGAAGGCACAATTTGTCAATTTTTTTAGTAAGTGGAACTGACTGTCAAGGCGAAATCAGCTATTTTGTACTTTGAAACTTATAAAATTCCCGTTTTTTGTATCATTTGACGAAACCTATTCAATACCTGAATAATACTGACAGCTACTCCGGTAGAATAGTAAGCACTGGGGTTTTTGCTTCGTTAAAATAATTACGAGTTCACACTTGAGATCTCTCAACATTGTATCTATTGCTTGTTGAGATGTGTTACTTCGTGCTCAAATATTTCTCATTTTACTTCGTGGCAGTTTTGCGACGACCGATTAATCTGGTTGAAATGAGGCTTGTTCGTTCACCCAACCGATGAGTAAACGCTGAAGCCGTTTGGATTTTTATTCTGGCCAACTTGGAAGCCTCACCGCTGCATGTAGACAACGCAAAGATTATCGGTGATGGAGTATCAATTTCTTCAAAGTGTTGTTCGAATCTGGGGAAATACTGTACCGGCTAGTAGAACTCTAACTTCACCAGGATGCGCATGTTCTAGAACACAGATTCTCGGTGTGAGATGTTTGTTGAAACGGGCATTGAGCGGAAAATGAGTCCCAATGGCCAGCACACAAAATGAAAGGAAAGCATAAAACTCCCGAATTGTGAACTGCGCCATGTACATCGCGGTAACGCTTCTGGATGGGACGCAAAGCGCTGTACCTGCGAAATAGATTAATACGGAAACGCAGCTCCTTGTCGCAGACACTGGCCTCTTTCATTCACATCAGTTCATCAAACAGAAAATGTTGCCTTTTTCTGCACTCACGGTATCGATGTATCTGTTCCGGTTTACGATCTGCTACTCTACTGAGGGTTGGCTACCGGAACGACTATCTTAAATGCAAGTTTAATGTTTGCCCGGTCGAAAATTAACTGAACCGATTATTTATTTCGCACCACCTCATATATTTTGAATTAAAGCTCGACAGACGGAGGGATGATATTGCAGTAACGGAATACCTTCCAACCAAAACTACAGTATGGAGTGTGTGTCAGTATTTCATTTTTGACCGAGGGATGAATAAGACTGATCTGTATTAGACAGAGTTATATTAGTCATGTATTTGCTATACAGTCCCGTTCACTCGACCGCAAGGAAAGCATCATATCTGATTTACATCCCTGTTGGCAAACCGTGACAAGAGTTCAAATAGTTCACGCAACGGAGTCTGAAGTTGTTAAACATGAACTAAAACAAGGTTCACAGTTTTCCAGAGTGGAAGCGTTATCTAAACTGTTCCAAAGAAGAAAAAGAATAATTCGATTGTCTAACAGATAAACGTTTACCGAGAAAAAGTTATTCTATAACCACGCATCAGCTTGTATTCAAATTTCTTGAAGACGCTTTTCGAGAATTTGCCATGCGAACCCGACAGTAAACAAATATGGACCAACTGGGATATTTGTCGATAGGAAACAGAGCGCACAAGTTCCATGATTAGGTTTGGCTTGTGTATGAATAAAAATACGAAGACTGTTCCGTGCCAAGTGACTTGTGAAAGACAGTGCTCTTAGTTTGGACCGAATGTGTCCTGAGCCAAATGCTTTATTGTTGAGAATGTTGTCTTAACAACGCGCGGTGGCTGTCATGACGACGGATAAAGGCCGACAGGAAAACCCATTATGGTTAGACCATACAATGGAGAATAATAATGGGCTCATTATACACTTCACTTTTTGCTTGCCTCTTTCCGCGATTGGATGAAGTCCAATTCGGCGAGATCAAAGTAGTCACGGCAACCCAAACGATTCGAAAGAGTCCAGCTAAGTTACGGCTATCATTAGCTCGGAGCTTTTAAACCGAGTTTAGCACTGAGCGCTGAATACAAGACTGCTGCTCGTTTATTTTATTTCGGTATGATTCAGAAAATCTTTTATCACATAAACTTAAAGGATTATTTCCAATGTATATCAAATTTAGCCTCAGCCATCTACATCCTACTATCCGCCTTTTCATATAGTCTATACAGAGCTAGCTATACCTGAAGGCCTCCAAATATTGTCAATCACATCAAGTGTTTCATGCTTAAACTATAATTTTCGTTTTGTCCAAGGCAACGGGATTTCTCACTTTTGATAACGTTGATGGGTTTCGTCTAATGCCAAATTTTGATGTAGGATAATATTCAAATGCGACAATGAATCCAACGATTCAGGATACCAATAATAATCCCCGATCCGTCATTGCCACCTATCTACTTAGACAGAAAAGGTTAATACAAACCCCGTTATCTACTAGAATATCGCTTATTTCAACTCGCGACTTCCATAGAAACATCCCCTGACCGTCACTGGTCATCAGACTTAGAAGCTGTTGTCTCATAACACGAAAGTGAGCGCGTTGTATCAAGACTAGGTTATTTATGGACTTTCAAACAGAGGTTTACTATTAGCCAATCCCAATAAATCCCGCACCGATACTTTTTCGATCAGATAGAGAGAGATTTATGTTATAGTTTTCACGGTCGTACAGAAGAACTCAGTAGTATAAGATTTTCAAAGTAGCCAAATTACGTCCTAGAAAAAGGACAACTCAAAGTTCATTTAACATACTATCGAGTACGAGAATTCCGTTCCTTTTATGGTGAAGAGGCAGCCCGAGCTGTCAGACTAACAATACTCAAAGCTTTACGGGTCAGTGAGCGATCCATAGCCACGGACTACGTACCGAAGGCTCGTTCGCCTCTGGGGACGAGACTGTATCACACTGCGTTGAGATAGTTAACTTATCACGCTGCAAGACTACAATCATTGATCACAAATTACGGAGATGAGCATTAGGCTTGATGCGCTTATAAAGGAGAATTGTCCGAAAATGCAAACCACAACTAAACAAAGGATACCTAAGTATTATTTTCAGAAAAAGTCTTTCCCAACTAGGGATGAGAGTGTTGTACCGAGTTTTCAGTGATGATTTGAATTTGATTAAAACTGCATTCATAACTGTTCCAAAAAATCTAAAACCGTGGTGATTTGAAACACCAAAAGGCTACGGGTGATGTTGTTTAGGTGAAGTGCTTCTATCGAAAATAGTCTTCACAATAAAAAAATGATTTCACTGGTTTCGACACATTACATCCTCACGAAAGTGACCCGTACCAACGGGAAATTCTTGAAAATACAAGTCAATCAAAATTTTAATGACACTGTTGAGTGGACTAATGTGGACCAACTGATCCACTAATGTCAATCCTCAAAAATCACTTTTTTGTTGACTGGTTCTGCTCCAAACTTAAAAGAATTGTTTCATAAAATTGACGTGGTTCAAATCCCGAATGTGGTTTCTTGTAACTAACTACGATAGTGGTAATAGCACTAATTACTCACTATTAACGTTATATATAATGAAAATCCTTCAATTTTGAATGAAATGAAAAGCCATAAATCTGGCACAGTAGCAAATTAAGTTGCAGTCTTATGGTTTACCAATGATATGTGATAGAAAAATCTTTTTCCATTCAGTTAGTTTTTGAGAAGCGCAATCACGATCGACCATAAACAAAACGGCTTCACAAAGCGCTGTTGTACTGAATCCGTATCACCTGTTCCTCAGGTTTTGTTACAGCTGGCCATTCATCATTCTCTCTGAAAGTGGAAATCAATGATACAAGCAGGTAATTGTGACCCGAGAAACTAGGCTTCATTAAACCCATCCACTCGATCGATAATCACCTGGTCTATGGTGCATAAGTGAATGTGCGTGAGTGTGCGCCTGACTGCTTGCCTATCCAAGTACCTTACTGCCTGTTTGTCTGGATGTTTCCCGCGTAACCGATACACTTTAGGGCACCGTCGAACCTAGATGTATTCCAATCATCCCCTCGGCAGTAATCATGAAATGCTTTGCAACGTAAAAGACTACTTGAGATTCTCGTTCAAGTGCCAATATGGGTGATTCATCCGGGTTCAGAGAATTCAAGCGACGACCCCGGATTCTGGCGAGATAAAACACAATATAGAATGGTAACAGCTGGAATCGATAGTTTGCAGTCACTCGACTTGATGAGGTCACATATAAGTAGATTGCTTGAACAATGGAAATACACAATAACACAGAAGCGTCGGATGAAGTTTCAATCCTTTATCTGATTACTGAAATCAGTCTTCGGTCTGTAATCCACACTTCGGATGACCTACCTGAATGGTAGCCGTCTGTTTTGAAGTGCTATTAAGAATTTTCATCCTGGGATGAAACACTACCCACGTGATTTGACAAATACAGGAGTGCAAGTAATAGAGAATCAATGCTGACGACTGTTAACCTGCTAGTCGGTTGTTTCTTCACACATTTAAGTTGATTATTTCTGTAATGAACGAAATCGAATATTTCTGTGTGTATCAACGCCTCACAGGTGAGTAGCGGAATCATTCTGTTTATGGAAAAAGTTCACACAGTGCGCTCCGGTAACAGTTTTATGTGCTGTTTTATATTTTTGCATCACAGGGAGAAAATTAGAAATGCACCCGCGGTAATGTTGTACAGGCTGAACATCAGTTAGCAAGTCGGACAATTCGGATTTTGATTCATTCATTTATTTCGTATTTGTACAAGCTCTAAACAAGTAAGTTTGTGACAGGAGATATTTACAAGCTCGTAATCCATACCTAATGTGATTTGTCGAAGGATGCCGACCACGAACTGATTTTCAGATACAAACGTTTCTTCCCTTCAGAATGTTTGTCACTATAGTATTTCGTTAACATAGATGCCACCTTCCCATTTCGATATTCTATTGGTTTATTCTTCGCATTGTTAGGGAATATTCATCTATTTTCATCCAGCTTCACAATGAATCTCCAACTAGTCCTTCTACAACCCCGCAGTATGGTGTCCTCGTATAGTTTTGATTAACTACTGACCGTTCCAACCAGAGTGAATTCAGTTTTCCAGGGGCAAGTGAATCAGCAAAAGAACACAGAAGTGGTTGTTGGCGACAGTCGACCTTTGGGCTGTCGTTAGCTGATTGACTGAACTGAATGGAACAGATTTATCCTGACAACATTGAAAGTAGCTTGAACTGCCCATGAAATCTGCTAAGTGAAGACGTTCGGTACAGCTATCAGTTGCTAATTGAAGAATGATAAATAAATCTTTCTTAGGAACGATCTACGTTTCATGTTTCACTTACTTTTCTGTTCGGTCATTGTTCTTTGAATATGTCCTGTATCTGTTCCCCCGGAGTGTATAGCGATGCTAATCTAGACTTGTTTCTTGTGTTCTATTAGAACACATCTTCCTGTCTCAACGGGATAACACAGCACGTTAGTTGAATTTTTCGGTAGATGGTCATGGCAATGTACAGTTTAGATGCTTTTCAAGTAGGATTTCCGGACGCATTCCTTCGAATTACCCCATTTCCCTTTATCGTACATTAGGAAATCGATTGTATCCGTTTTCTTCAGTGCCTAGTGTAAAACTAATGACTTCATGCGCCTGAACGAAACCCGTCAGCAACTGTTCAAAATGGAATATCTACTTACATGTTTCGCATCCAAAAGTCCAACGTCGCGAGCCGGGAACGAACCGGTGATACCCGGCTTACCAGGCAGATGCTCTACAAGCACAACTATCGTGGAGCGGCCAGTTGGGTGTGAATAACGCAAGTGAATACTAAATGATGCGTGAACCACTATTCCGATGGTACACAGCAACTGTCCTGGTATTCATCACTGGTCTAGCCTCGTCGATCACTTTCCAATGGGACGAATAGCACACGGCTGAACGTGGTCCAATGGGCATTGAAATATATTCGTAGAACATTATTGGAAAGTGCCAACTGATACATTTATGAATATATGTTTCGGTGTTCAAAACTAGTCGAATTTTTGCGGGAATATTATCCATGTAACAGGAGTTGACTTCTCTTTTGGACACTTTTCGTCATCTAGTTTAGGTTTTTCCAGTACGTCCTAATGACACGAGAACACCGTGATTAAAGAAAGAAATGACTCAGTCCTTTTTAAGCTTCATTGTGGAGCATACTACTAACAAGGGGCACTCAGTGAATACCGAATCAGTTGAAGGGGAGTCAGTTACCGAGCTCCGATCCATCTTTAAAATCAAGTCAAAGGATTTTTTTGTGGGTATACGAGGCAGTGACCACATAAATTAGCCATACCGACGTAACCGAAAGCTGTCTTGGACACAAAGAACGACATGATTAAACACTGGATGAACAGTATAATCGATAATAACACCACGCGATTACATAGAAGATCAAACTGACGTTTATCTCGCACGATCGATAATTTATTACCCCCCTCTATTTCGACCTCAATAAGTGATACCGAGTGCAGTGATCTTTTGCTTAGTTGGGTTGAAAATAATTCTTATGAAGTTCGGCATGTAAATGCTTGGTATTCAGTCGGTCGTAAACCTGTCATGTAACTGAACGAAAGCATTTTCGAAAACGCTCCTATAGAATATCAACAATTTACGTATAAAATCCTCTTTTCACCCACCTTTTAAATCTTCACTTATTCTTTACTCTGTAAAGACTACGGCTTTGAGCTTGCCTTGGTCGATAAAGCCATGCAATTGGTAGAACAATCTGGACATATCAAGGCAAATTTTGGATGTTTCGAAACAGGCGCATATGACTGAATGTACACCTTTTGTGCATATCCTTTTCTTGGGCTTTCGATCGGGTTTTTAAAAAAGCATCATTTATGTGCGGAATTCAATATGAATTAGCTTGCCTAGCACTATAAGTGTTCTAATGAGTCGTAGATCTAATAAGACGAGTAAAAACCTACCCGAAGTTTTCAACTTCATTTCTTTTTTTCACCTGGTTCATTCTTGATCAAAAGCTACTGAGGAAAAACCTCAGTAGTTTTGAGTCATATTAAATGAAACGTGTCATTCTTAACAATGCCAGTTAACATAATGACCCGTAGGACTGGCTATAATGGAAATTTTCGACACATTCCGAGCGGATCTGGGATCTGATACAGAAATTCTATTGTGTGTACTGTGACATGGAATAATGTGTGCACATTCTTTCAACCTGTAAAGACCTTCAGTGTTCCTTTACTAAAAATCTTACTGTCTTAGTTGCCGTTTCTCTCCGATGCCACAATGATTCCCCGTATTTGGCAAAATGTGTCCTTTTCACGGAACAGCTGCACAGGCATTACCAAAAATGAACAATATGTTTCCATAGAAACCATCATTTTGGAGAGAACGTGAGAACCGGTACATTTATGTTCCAGTCACGCACTGCACTTTTAATGATTTAGAGTGAGTTATTTTTAAAATGGTGTGACCATATCCAACGTAAAGAATAGATACTCCACATCAGATACTCTGTCACCAGTACTCATTATTCTAGATGTCAATTTGCATAACATCGCCGCACACAACTGCTGTCAGAATTTTTGAACTCAACCGAGGCTGAAGGCAACAAAAGGTGCACGTGAATTATCGTAAATCTTAGCTTTTAAGAGCTGGCCAGTAAGATTAGAGGTCAAAAAGAATGGGATACCGTGACAGTAATTTACAAATGCTTACGATATATAGAGCGTGACAAGTTCAGTTGATCTCTCTAGATAATTCTGATGGTAATTTTTCAAGTAAGTGTTCGTGAATTGCTTATTCCTGCCTAACTGCTCTTATCTCCTCCATATTACCACGCTTGTACTTGATAAATTACATTGCCCGATAAGGTGTATGCAAGCAGAACTGTCGTACGATTGCGAGCATGTGACCCTCCTTCCTTCATTTGCATTCACGTTGATCCCGGTTATTGATGTTGAATTCACGTTGTGTTCGTTAGGATGAATGAAAGAGGGCAACTTATTTGGCACATTCTTCTGATCACGTGACATTTCTCTACCCCGTACCTTTGGATCAAAGCGGCGAAAGAGGTGTTTTCACAGCCACAGGGGCCCATTACACAACCAAATTCGCGATACCGACGGCTATTCATAAGAACTTTCCACAACAGAAGTAGTGAACAAGCACTTTTTAGGTGATTCGCAATCATGCCATTGTCACATCATATTAGGAACAGTGTTAAAAGAACAAAACACGTTCTATACAGCCCGAAAAAATGGAAAAGGAAACGAACAATAAAATAGCCTTTCCAGATGTGTGCTTTAGCCAACGACCTGATAGCTCCGTTTCACCATCTGCAAACAAAAGCAACGTGGAATGGGCGGTAGGCTGCTCGCCAAAAAGCCCCCGATGAAACTATGGTTTTTGAGGCTCCACACAGCCAGTTCGGAATACTTCAAACAAGCCCAGTCCAGATGTACTTTTACGTCATGCTGTCCCGCGTTGCGTGAGATTTGTTATTTATTTTGCGGTCTGACAGACCACGCAGCTGTTTGCTGTATGAGTTAAGGTAATGCTCACAAAAGAGAAGGTCGTCTGGTGTGTAGTGGAAAGGAGGAAATCAGCGAAGCCACACCGTATGATTCACAGGTATTTTCGTCTTTCAAGACGGACAGTTAGTACACGGATCGATCGGTCCAACAACGAAAATCCGTCATTTGGACCAGTGAGTCAGTATTTCCCGTTATTCAAGCTTGATCGTTGAACATGTGTTTGGTAACAAATATTTGAAACTAAAAGGGATGATATGATGACCATACTAATGCAGCACAGTGGAGGTTCAATGCCTGTCTGGGGAGCCATCTAGTGGGAGGGTCGGTGCGAGCTAGTATTTATGGACGGCATCGTCAATGGTCAGATTTACCTAGAAGTCCTGATCCCACACATCTTGTCATTGGCAAACGTAACTACTAAAACAATTTCCCAGCAAGACTACGCGCATGCATATCCTTCCCTTATGAAACGTGAGTTTCGTGAGCACCACGGTAGAGAGACATTCGCGTAGCCCCCACGATCACTTGATCCCAATCCAATCGAATATATGTGGGATCAACTTGGGAGGATATTGGATCAGATGCAGTAATACAAATCCCTTGGGTAGCTGAAGACTGCTTTGTGAGAGAAAGGGTACCGTATGACACTAGCTTTGATTAAAAGGTCGATAGCAAGCATGACTTGACGGGTAATTATTGGTATATCATCCAAAGATGGGTCTACCTTATACTAATGAGTGGTCGTTTGAAAATGAACACATTCCATTCGCAACAAAACATTTTGATTTTCATAAAAGAATAAACTAGTGTATAATATTTTGATCATTTCTGAGAGGGGAGGGGTTCCTTCGGAGAACAGTGTATATTCACCTGGAAAGTTTTGTTCAACTCATTGTGAAGCGGAACTTAATTCGTTGCTTGGTCAACAGAGAGTAAAAAATCCGTGCCGTAGACAAACTGGGCAACGAACTTCAATTACTGTGCCATGTTGTCCCGCAAGATGGACATCCGGAACAATGCTTTGAAAAGACAACGCGACAAGTGGAAGAAGGAACAGAGCTAGTCGGTGTCCAGATGGATTCACTATACATCGTCTGGACTATCAAAGATGATATCCTAGTGAACATCATACATCGCAGACCATCAGGAGCGGTTGATAAGACGTTTCTTGCGGCAAAACTCATACTTCATTCACATAAAAGCCATTTCTGTGTAAAGGATCAAAGGATAGGGTGTCAGCTTCTGCCGCCTCATTGTATGCATACTCATTTACTTTTTCTGTGGAATTGCGATTACTCGAAAGTGTCCGTGAGCACTATCCGGTTCGGTTAAACTCCGGAATAATTAACGTAATTGAGACCGGCCTGTGTTCACACCTCGTTGAGTCTAACCATTCAATGAAAGTGACCGAAGCGTTCCGATTTATTTACAAAGTTCGAAGCAGACGGTCAAGACTAGTGAATTTCCGCCTCCTGACTACAGCGGAATTGCCAGGTATTCGCCTCTACAATCCGTCAATACGCGCTCAAAAACAGCTCGTGCAAGTTTCCTTGGCCCATTTCCTAATCCCGAACACAGTACAGACCAGTTAATCGAACTATTGACATCGACGACACCCACTCACGATCCAGAGTTGGATCCGGATCACATGTATGAAACTTGGTATCCTCTTTCTTTATTTCCGTTCTACCTTCAGTTTTGTCTTGTTCACTTAACATTGTCTCACTTAAATGCGGGTGCAGTAGCATAATTACGAATCACTGATATCGAGCCTCTCCTCCGCCTTGTGTTGTTCTCCATCTGTTCTGTGGGATTATTCGGATAACGTCCAATGAATCAGCTTAGGATACAAATTACTGTATTGCTGACTACTTTTATTCATTCTACTAATCTGTGTAACCGGACAGTGTAGCAGGTAGCGTGAACTGTTCAACGTTACCTCTTCCTCCTTTCCGCAAACGGTTGGTTGGACACTATTGCTAAATACTTCGGTTGACAATAACGTTCTTCTGTCTACTTACAAAACGGAAGGCAAATAGTACTCAACAGGAAAAGGTGGAATTTGCAGCAGCATGTCATCGGCAGAAAATATGACAGCAAACTTTTATAATCACTTTATAAAAGTAAAATGAATCAAAAATGTCTTGGCACAAATATGGTTAGTTTTTTCTATTTCAAGACATTTCTAGAACTGAGACTGGAGACGTGTGTAAAGTGTCAACTGAATGGGGTTGTTCACGAAACTTTATTATCAGCTGCAATCATATGGAAGATTACAACTCTCCAACTACACCATATACTTGTTACTTCTGTTAGGTGCTGCATAACTGATTGTGTGTATTTTTCTTTCAGTTTTAAACAAACAATTGCTTCCCTATTTTTCAACCACCCCATAAACTGATAATAATCCATTCTACTTATGAAATACGTGAATTGAGTTCGGTTCTCACTTGTCCAATATGTTAGAACATTTATCAGTCATGAGGAGAGTAATCGTTAGCAACACCGACTGCGGATATTCTAAACAGAAGTAATACGGTACTCACAAGTTGAGGCCTGTAATTTTCAGATATACTTTGGTACTTAGAATGTTTGTTTCACACAGTTTATGTCTAGTGAGAGCTGAAAGTTTTGTAATATCACCCTGTGATGGGAATACAAAACAGCAAGTCAGGAGAGCATTTTGCCAACTGTAGAACTACAGAACTAACGATCGCAACAAGAATTTATTTTCGGAACCAAAGAAACGAATGGGGGTTTGCCCATGGGCTTTTATTACTGAGAGGAGGGAAAATTTCAGACAATTTCGACTAGAATTAAACTAACAACAGTGATTGATTTTTTCACCTGGCTCAATCAGTGAGCATCCAAACTTCTGCGCCACGAAATACAATTCCAGTTAGGCTGTGACTTGCATAGTGTAAATCAGATTGCAATACACGGTATCGAATCGATTTCAACCTTTATATCCTTTTCTCTGCCATTGTTAAATCTTACACATTCACACGACGGGTTTCATATTTATCTACCACTCTTTTATAGTACCTTATTTTCTACTGTCGACCTCCATGGTGTTGTTGACGAAACTTCTGGTCTGATTTAATCGAATAAAGTTGAGCGAGCTGACACATTCTGCTGCAACCCACGTTCTGGAAACAGAAAATAATCTACCCTAAACAAACATTTTGGAACTGCAAGTTGAATGCAGAACTGATAAACGTGGTTGCGTGACGTTCAACTGCAGAGCCATAGGTCTGTCTTATCAACCACTGCTTCCCGTACCTAATCAAATCTGTTACAATAACCTCAGAATTTTGGGCATACTCCTGAATCCGAGTTATATTCTTCATCCTATATACTATCGTTGCTTCCTATTTGGTTCTTTGTCGAGCAACTCGCTGGTCAATTTATTCACTAGACAGACGGACTATAATACTCAAGTCTGCTGAGGCAATTGGCTGTCGATAACGTGAACGATAATTGAATGAGACAGGAGTGGACGCAGTCAGCGTGAAAAAGGTATTCGCTAACGCTCGGCTATCCGCAACAAAATCCAAACCGAGTGGGGAAACGCACGGGTCTAATTTGCACCTTGTGCTCTGAATCAGTATCTTACCTCGTATTGCCTCAAGCGGTTGAGTGACCCGATCCCACTGACGCAGTCCGTGGGACGGAACGACTCATTTTATACCCAGTGGGCTGTAGCAACAGATGTTATGTCCAGAAAAATAAATCCACCCATCACCACATAATCAGATTGTTCATAGGCCCTGAGCTTTTGTGTCAACAATCCTGATAAAGTTGGAGATTTTTCCACCTTGTTATTTCATTTACCTTCCTCTTTCCCCCTTGTCACTGTAGTTCGTATTTCGCGAGTAAATCAAATTATTAACACAAAAAGGCAATTTAGGCGCGAATGTAATACTGACACAAACAGCTATTCATTTACCAACCGTACAACTAACCACCGTCGAATTTTATTTACATGCCTCTCTTGTTTAGGTTTCTATAAGATTCTTTACAGAAGGATATACGGCTTTCTTTAAGCCATTCAACGGACTCTCATATATAGTGAGATATTTTTAAATAACCAAGTCACAAATCAGCTAGCAATAAACCATTGCCTATTGTCTCTTCAGTTGTTATTTGCCTCTCTCCGGTGAAACAATGATAAACTAATCAATAAATGTAAACAATGTGGAGTAGGTCTTTGTTTTTTCTCCATCCAGTTTAGTTTCTGACATTGAAAAGCTTTCAAACTGAACTAATTGATGGATAAATGCGGAAAGATGTTCCCGACTGTTCTTGCTCCTGTCATGGAATAATTATATTGTCTTAGGGGAATCGGCAAGCTAAAAAAGAAAAGATTTTAAAATATTTGAGAGGATGTCTTCTGGCCGGTACTGAATTTTTAGTGAAAATAAATGGAGATATATTTAGAAAAACAACGTACTATAAGATATATAGCCTCGTAACGCGATAATGATATTTCTTGCAAACTCAAAAGAGAGCTGTATTTATACTACGACTTGTCGTTTGCCTTGGGTTCCAGAATGGCCGGATACAGGCAATGTGGCACATTCAGTCACCCAAGCTAACTATTACCGTGGAAGCATCAAAACGAGGTAAGTGATTATGTTTGGGTACAACCAAATGCTTTATTTCACCAAAGAAAAGGGGATGGCAGCCCGTAATTTTGGGATGCATAGGGGTCACTTTGTGACCTCAATATGAATGGACATCATCAAATTAGGACGTTAAATCTGGTCACTTTACTTACAACCGATTTTATCGTTTCACTTCCCGCTTTTTGTAAAGGAAAACTAATCTATGGCAAATTACAATGGAATTTATGTTCTATGTGATGGTTACCAAGTCGAGGCAAAGAGTCTCGGGAAGCCGTAAGCACTTTTGACCTCTAGAATCCATCTCTGATGGTTACGTATACGATGAGTGAGGGGAAACAATTAACAAGGTCGTTTCATGACAACACATGTCGTTACAATCTCGTTCACATAACAAACAACAACAAAAAAAAACAAAAAAACAAATTAGCGGAATTTTCAGTAATTAACCTTTTAAACTTTTGATTATTTGGGACTAATAAACCAACGGAACAGCACACATACAAATATCTAACAAGTTCCTTTTGATGAGGACGCTAGAGGTGAATCCATCAGGTGGTCGACATTAGGCTACGAAATTATCTCCTTACTACGTTCTTTAAGGATCTAGGGGGAATATAAGCGACTGTTTGACTGTATCACCCGGGTTATTTGACCTGTGGTTTTGTAAAATTCGAAGATACAGGGAGTGCACGTCGAGCCTCATTCGCAAACATAATTGTTTACTTCAATTTCTCCGACGGATGTGCTGTATGTTGTCTGGTTGATTGGTAAATAATGAGGTACAAAATGGCTTTGTTCCAATCATTTCGAACTGGAGGTAAGCAGTTCAACTCAACAAATACGTGAACTTATGCATCCGAGAGGTAAACAGACCGGAAAAACCAGTCAGTGGAAATCAATGTTTTCGCTGCTTGGTCAGGTAGTTCTACTGAATGCATGAAGTCCCAAGGCATTTCATTCATTTTGCCACCAACAAATAAACTTGATAACCGTACAGGAGCGGTGGAATTCCAGAACTCACAACAGTATGACTCTACCGAGTTGATCCACAATCCGGCCAGTGTAATGTGAACGTGGTGCAATGTCCGTGTACGTAAGTTCAGCTAGAAGGCAGACTGATCCTTCAGGACATTGCCAGACAAATTTGGTTGCATATACCCACCCCGTACTTCTCATCAAAACACCGTCGATATCAGAGCTAAAATCGTTATAACTGTCAATATGACTATTTTTATTAATCGCAGAAGACTTCACAGAATTTGTTCAGCGGGCAAGAAGCAGTCAGTATTTTACAAACCTCTTGATATTTCCTACCTTAGGAAAAAAACACTTTTTACCTAGGTTAGTAATTGACAAGACTTGTGCTTTTGTCTCGAATTTCTCATCTGTATATTGGTTTATCATTACAGGAGACTCAATGATCGGGCAAATTCGGCAATCTACAACCCGGACTAAAACACCGGCAACAGAAAATACTTTTGCTGCTGACCCCTATTGAAAAGTGATAAAGGCTACATTGGATGATGCTCTAAACTCGAGATTTCCGGAACCCATCCAACGACCAAACACGTTAACAACTGTGCGTGTACTGCTTCTTTTCATAAGCAGATGAAATTTCTATTCCAGTTTATCAGACCAAACGATAAGAGGTGCTCATTATCAATGCCTCTTGAGTTTCTGAGCAAACTACTTGTTTCCACAAATCTTGCACAAAAGTTGCTTCCAATCAAACGGGGTTTATCTTCTAATATGATTTTCTCATGTTTTATTCTCTCTATACTTTGAGGATTTTAAACTGACATTCTTCCTAAATCCTCGTCCGCATAACTGTAGGACCCAAGGCAATGAGAAAGACTAGCTAATTTTCAGGGTTAAACACTGTTGTACTAATGAGCATTAAACGGTGGCAATCCACAAATCACGACTGGATTAGTAGTGTTAGCTAATCTGATATGCATCATGCACGCAACTGTTTAGTCACTTTTGTCGTATCATTAGAAATAATTGAAAGTATTCCACACTGGTTTCCAGTAGGTATTAAAAAGAAGGTTTTTTGCTACGCGAAGCATCTTTCAGATTGACTAATGTGGTTACTAGTGAATTGATAGAAAGTAAAACCAGAAATACTTCTATACCATTGCAAATTCAAATGACTTATGCCCTGATACCAGCCATGTCCCCATGCTAATTCCGTAGCCTCTTCAGGTGGGCCCAACGCGAATGAATAAATTTATTTGGCAGACACAACCGAGAGACCAATTCGTGAAGAGAATAGTCAGAATAGGCTGGGGCAGAGTTGATTACGTCGTTCTTGTTTCGTGATGCCCCGGTGATTGTGCACTCGGGCTGGGAGACAAGGAAAGGACAAAACCAGGATGGAAAGGCAACAGACTTGCCAAAGAAAACAGTGACAACACCGCCATCTGCTTTGTTCAAACAGCAAGTAGATGACACCTGGTTTGATTACGGCATCTATTGTTACTGACATGGAAATTCCATTAGATAGAAACATAGACGGGATGTGCACACTGGACTATTCAAATATGCTTTTTCTAACACAATTTTGAAAAAAACCTTCGTAGCAATATTGCACAAAACAAGTCCGGCAAGGTTTCGATGCATCTTAACCTTCTCACAATGCAATAGGAATGCACTGCCTTTATCCAAGACTACTGAAGTTTTCCCCAGCTACCATCATGCATCTATGAAAACCTCTACAGTACGATTAGAGTTTTAACTTAGCTATTCCTTGGTGAAGCATTTATGGATTTTTCTAGATTCCCGTTGTTAATTTTGCACACCGGTATTTCAAATGAACTTATCCACATAATGTTTTGTTTTATAGAAATCACTTGCTTCAAAATCCCTTCGGACACAGAAATGTGCTATTTGCCTCAAAGAAGTAGGAAAGCACATATCAAAGTATAACTCATTTATTTCATGACTCTACTCTGTTATCCGCATGTGAGAGAACAACTTGGAATCACTGTTACATCCATTTCTATTTCTATGAGGCCAAGAGAGATGGGGATCTCGTGAAGCCTAGAAAGCAAGATGAAGAATATACGTACAACGATGGTCCAAGTAAAGCTTCTATATATGATAAAGGTAGTTTCTACGTATGGGTGGACCAAGGTTCTCAGAATCATTCTTCTTAGAGGAACTTTTGTTCACACTTGTGATGCACAAATTCGATTGCTGTGAACAAAAGCCTTTTATGTTCCCACGATGGTTTTCCGGTATTTAATTGACACTAGCTGAGTAACTATCATGGGTGTAATTATGACAGTAAGTGTGGAGCAATGAATCAATGAGAAAGTGAATGTTTCTGGAGATGAACAATTGAATAATCGAAAATTTGATGCCCGAAAATGTCCGTGCGTCATGCTACCATTTGGAAAATGCCATATGGGCCGAAACATTTTAGAATAATTATTGAAACTAATTATTGCGATTTTTTAATCAACCAAGCTTCATGCAACGCTCACACTGTAAGTAGTTTCAAGTAATTGGCTGAGGGGAAATGCAGCATTCGGCAATATTATTCGGTCTTTTGATACACTGTAAGCACTAACGCTACATTTGGGAGAAAACAATGGCTTTGTTGAACAATGTAAAATTTCGGACCAGTCGAAAAACGCAGTTGTCGAACATTTTGCTAAATCAAACCACATGAAAAAGCTGTCCAGTTCCTTCAGTTCCAAACAAACTTCATAGTCGACAGCTGAGGCCAGTTGGTCATCGATTTCCGAAGACAACACAGTGAATCTTGGTCCCATATCCTTTAGAAGAGTTCAGAGACAATTGTTTCAAATTCCATAATATTTTCAGGAACCCTCTATCAATTCTCAACAAGTTTGATTTAGTTTAGTTCCAACTAATTGAGTTTCAAAGCCAGCAACTGTAATGATCTCATTTGTTCTCTGAGAACGAACATTTTCTGGACGCCTTTTTCGATCTGTTTTCCCCATAGTTTTGCTCTGACACATGACTTTTCGCATGCTACTTTGTTCAGTTGCGTGTTTTGCTGAAATCAAAAAAAGCACGAAACTTCCGTCGATTTCTGCTTGAATACACCTTCAATTTTCGCTACTCACACGCGCTTGCTTTTTAATTCGCCCTCGTGGTGATTTGTTGTTTGGTTCGGTTCGATTAACCCTCAATGCTCAAAATCTCATACATCTTGTAATGAGTTCATCTGCTGTTGTTCAAGTGAGAACTGACAATTGCTGACAGATTTTACGTCGCTCTTTCAACGAAAACTTGGCAGGACTTTTGAAATAAACTGCCCGCAAGATCATTAGTGGTGTACTTTCCTTAAACAACGAGAAAGTCGAATGACTCCCAGCAAACTTCAGAACAAAAATGATGGATTTAACTGTCTAGCCAAAGCAGCATCCTCGGGACTTTTACTTTTATGAAACTGTGCAGCAATTTTATTTCTCTGAGGCATTCACTTAGTGAAAAAATTGATCGAATCTTCTGGCTTGTATTTCATTAATATAAAACCATGATTCTAAAACAATGAATTTCCCAATACCAAGAGGGCACAGAGCTTGAAGCACTCCCGAAGAAAGCTACAAGAAGATATCGTGATACCATACAACTAGAAAAAGTTCTTCCGATGAATTTTAAAATGCAAGAGACGAATAGAGATAGGAAGGTTTTCATGAGGAATACATCCACTAAGACCTAAATCTTTCTACCAGCATATAATCCAGCAAACTAAGAAGAACTTTTTTATCCATTTAAAGAAGAAGAGTAAGAACTACCTTGTCTTCCTTGTTATCTTACCACTTTTTAGACGTGTTTGATTTTAATCATGGGTGCAGATTCTCTTGATCATTGTTAAATGGTGATAAGCTACTATTTTGCCTGCTGTCACTTGGTGCGAACGAAGAACCTAAAGATGCAAATGTTTTGGAAAGTTAATGAAAACTGATGCTTTTCTGCTCGGATCTATTTCTTCCAGTGCAAGAGTTTTGATCACAAAAGGCCGGATTTTGTAATGGTACACGTACCGTCTAGATTGTGCAGGCAAAGCATTGCAGTGACAGCTGAATCTCCCTCTCTGCCTCAAGTTCACTTCAACAGCCATACGTTAACAAGTCTCACTCGTATAGTTGTGCCAAACCAATCTTCGAAACTAGTGCTTCTATGCCTCACTGGTAGTGGCCGGTTATTTCAGAGCGTTTGCTTATCAACTCGGAGGCGAGAGGCTCGACTCGCCGCCGTTGCTGGCTACTTTCATGGAAGACAGTGACCCCAAGCCCTCCGGCTTGTTACCAGACCTGACGTAGTAGAACCTAATGCGGCTCTTTACTCCAGGTCTCACGGTCTGGTTGCCAGTTATCTCTAAAGGCGTAGTGGGTCTTTGCAGCTATGGCGTATACCTATTCCACTGCACTCTTGCTCAAGCACGTAACAAAAAATTCAAAAAACGTGAGATCAATCAAACAAGTTCCCACCAATCCGAGGTAAAATTATTGACACGCAACCACCGGTATGTGAAAAGTATGTTAGAAATGCATTAGTTTTTCCTTTCGTCAATCAAGAAGTGAACTTCACGGTGAAACACTTCATTGTGATCTTCTGGGGGCATGGGGCTGTGAAAACAATTGCCACATGAAACTACCGTGATACAAATTTGGCCAACCACAACACAACATGCTCATTGTTCTTGACTACAATGGTATCTCGAGTTCCGGATATTATGACACATACCTCATCTAGCCCGGAAAATTTAGTTAACTTGTCTGAAGTTTGAAACTTGTATTCTTTATCAAAGCAGTATTAGCAAAATGGGGACAAGAGATAATTCGGGACCATAAAATTCAGTTGGCAGATTATGTGAAAAAAGGTTCCCGAGTACGCACTCGATGGAGAACAGTTGAATCCCTCTCCAGCTCAGCCTCGGCTGTGACTTCACAATTCATCTGGCAGAAAGTATGTGGCGGCTGGAGCCTATGCATGTGCACCAATACAACGGAGACGGACTATCCGTACCAACTGGATCAACTCAACAATTTTGGGGTTATACATTCTCAAACTGTATCCACTCTCCACCTGAGACGCGTGGACCACTTATGAACTCCAAATATAAATCGTCATCATCGTACAGCTCTGAACAGTAGGGCAAGCCTCAATGATCATTGCCTTTCTCACCAAGTTGCACACTAAATTAGGAAGCATGAATATACAAGATGGACAAGGAGTGGATCTACAGAGGTGGGAAAAAGAAAGAATGACCTAACAGCCAACACACGGAATACAAAGTCTAACGGTGCAAACAAACATTGATTATTCATTCTGATTTGACATAAAGTGATAACACGATCACCACTGTTCGCGGTTCGCTGCCATATCCTTCATTGTCTCCAACCAACTGGTAGAGGGATCTTTTGGACTCCAACCACTATGGCGACGGGACACCTACTTTCCTAACTTCGGTGCACATATTCTCATTCCCCGTTGCCACGTCATCTGTTGACCTCCACGTGGTTTCTTCCACTCCTGAGGAGGAACAGAAAATAGGGCACGGTATGGAAGGCATGTGTCTGCCATACATGACAAGTGCCCTAACCAACGAAGTCTACTAAGCTGAATGCACCGTGATAGAGAACTCCTTGAAGTGGTACCCAATACTCGATTTCTGACCTCAGTATTGCTTACTAGGTCACTTTATCCAATTCTCGCGATACTGCGCAAGCATCGGTGGTCGAAAACCTCAAGAAGGTGAATGTCTTCCACACGCAGACTTCAAGTCTCCCAACTATACAACAAAACTGAACTCTCTGCGGCACAGTACACACGACCTTCCAACCTCAGTGAAACATCAGGTCGCCACCACAAATGCTACAGTCCAGCGTACGCAGCTCGAACCTTGGATACACTCTTGCCACGTCTACTACGGTGCTTCCATCAACTGTCACGCTGCTGTCGAGGTAAGTGAACTGGTCAACAACTGTCAGCCCCTCCTCATCGAGCATCAAGCTCGGAATCGTTGATGTCCAGTCTTGCAACATCACTTTGCACTTTGGAGGTGCAAAGCACATGCCAAATCGAGCTACAGCTCTTGCGATTCTATCTAGTGCACGTTGAGCCTGTTCTGCGCATTCGGGCAGGCCCACAACGTTGCCTGCGTAATCTAGATTTCACGGCTTCTCACTATTTCGTAGTTCGATACCCGCAACTTGGAGATCTCCCAAGGCATTCTTTGTTATCTCGTCTATGACGATATTAAACAAGACCGGAGAAATGGTATTTTCGGACCAGCTGGATAGTTCGCTGTAAACCCTTAGGCGGCTAAAAGTATGAGAGTACAATGACCTCAGTAGATTCACGAACTTTTAAGGCATACCTTTTAGCTGAAGAGCATCGAATAGCGTTGTTCGGTTAACTGAATCGAAGGCGCCTTTCAAGTCGAAGAACACCATTATGGTTGGCCGACGGTGTCTGCGAAGCACTTCCAGCAATTGACGAAGAGTAAATCTAACGGACAATAGGCCCGGATGCAAATAGAATGGAGGAACTTCCTCTACACTTCCTTTAGTAATACTTCCGCCTGACACAGGTTTCGGTTTCAGCAAAGTGAAAATAGTATATGTATTAAAATATATTATGATTCCCAATAATCTGTAACCCTTGATTGTCCGACTGGAGTCTTGGATGGATAGGTGTGGGCAGCAATCCTTCTAGCTTATAACAGCTTTAGGTAGACACATAACTAAATCGCTTCCAATTTAAATATGCGACAGTTTGTGTTCCCGCTGTCCCCAATTTGCATACGCCGCTATTGGAACCGGAGGAATCGTCACAAGAGTGGTTGACGTCAGCGGATCATTTGGTTTCATTTTTAAAGCTTTCACTAGGTATTGGCATAATTCACTGAATTTCTTGAACAGGGGTAACAAAAAAGCTGACCATGCGTTGAGCTCAAGGACGATAATCATTGGAGTGGTCTGATAGAACAGAATAGATGGACAAAACAAATTTTGAGTCTAAGTTTTCTTGACATTTTGCATGACTCTCGTGATTTCCACACTCCCATACTATGTGCACCATAAGTAATAGAAGTTAGAATCAATTTTTGTAGCATCTTGTAAGGCTAAAATAATCCTTGTACTCGTTCCAACTCAAAACGGAGGGTTCTCCAAAAACCAAATAACTAACGATAAACATACATAAAGCTAGACTAACTTGCTTCGTTTTTTCGACTTTTGTGAATCTCTTCTCTTTGGCTATTTATATTCCTCTGAAAATTCGTGTATTCCCTGGTTCAATTTCCAAACTCCTATTATATGTCAGTCATGAAAATATTTCAGAAAACCGTAGCAAATTTTACACTGTCGAGCTTTCCTTTCGTAAAGGAAAGACAGCTTCCAATCTACATACAGATATACGACAAAAACACTGCGGTAGTGGCTTTAAATTGGGACAGATCACTGAGTAAATTTCTAAACTGTAGACCCCGAGCTGCAAGATGAACAAGATACCGTGACATTCATTGCACAACTTTGTTGTCTGGAGCAAACTAGCCGGAATTTCTCCAACAACTCTGCTTACTTCGGTCCCCATATTTGTTGCCAAAGACAAAGTCGAAAATCACAGTCTAAACTGTAATAATCCGTTTTTCCGAAAAACGTGATTTGTTATCATATTTCTTCATATTGCTTACATTCGATATTTCATGAGCAGTTGTCCGCATTTAACCCTGAAACTGTCGGCCGATTGTCCTGGACGGCGCAGTCCATGAGGAGAACAGAAACCAATTAAATCCCCATAGAGTTATACAGAAGCCGCAATTAGAACACTCGTATCGCCTCTTGCCTATTCCTCTAGCACAAGAACATTTTTGCACCAGTTACTGAAACCCACAGGAAATCGGTAGTTTTTACATAAACCCAAGCGTGACTGAAAGATTTAACCCGTTTCAGTTAGCGAGTAGAAAAAGCAGACGTTCATAAACTGCACGATTGATCAGTTCACACTACCGCAGTTTAAAAAACATTTCCCGCATGATTTGACCATACGTACAACACTCAACTTTCATTGATTTTTGGGTTAATCCATATTGCTAAGACCTAGTTCGTAGAGGAAATGCTAAATTTACTAGAATAGAACCAACTGGGAGCGACCGAAGCCGCTCCTGATGCATTCCGTGATGAGTTTTGATAACTTTACTAATTGTAAATTGTATGGTATCGTCGGCTGACTTTACACGTGCCTTTCTCATCTAATTTCACTTGTATGTCACCAAACTCCAATGGTGATGACGGGCATTCGAAGACAGAGTCTGTGAAAACACGGACGGTTTCGCCGAGGTAGCAAGTATGCGAATTGCTCAACCCTAGTACTCAGAATGAGAAGACAAAGTCCCCTAAAATGATCGTCATAGCATAAATGTTGGTAGTAAGCTATGGGTATATAGTATATGGTTACAATACATTTTTCAGATCACAACACAACAGTGATTCGGATTACTTCGCTAAACAAGATTATATTGCCTTCACTGACTAAAATATACATTCACAAATCCTTTTTTCCTCAACTGTGTTCGTGGAAGTATCAAAACAATATTCGAAACTAACCGGTAGAAAACTTGAATTTTCGCTGTTGGCTACCCCTCAGTGACTGCCATCAAACGGTTTCACATGATTTAAATATTCAACTTTCCTGTGTTATCTTGCCGTCCAAAGCTCGCTAAATTAATAATATTACCCTGAATAGCACATCACATGGTCTAGTAAGTTATTTCGAAATCGAAAATTTGAATACTAGAAGTACGGTTTGATCATTTTTTAAGAAAAACTACATGCAATACTATTTACACAAGCTGTCCATAATAAGTGCACATTTCAGGCAATTCTCATGGTAGATATTAAGTTCAAGAACTGAACTATTCACAAAACCACTTTTAGTCAACTGGTTCCCTAATCGATTAGCTTGTTTTGAAAGGTTGGACAGATAGAAACAGACATAAAAACTGGATCTTGCTTTCAGCATTCATTTTGCATTCGGCAAACTGTTGTCTTATTTAAACATTTTCACCACTAATTCGTTCCTGATGTAAAAGTATCATCAAGCAAAGGGCTTAAAACTTTTAGTTTCATACTTTACGTCTGTCGTTTAACATCATTTGATTAGATTATATCAGCGAAAGACTTTTGAGTAAACACCCTGAGTTGCAAGCAACGGTTGATAATTCGTTCGGTTCTGAACGCAAACACAGTTAGACTGATCACTTGTTCATAATTTTCCCAAGGGTTCATTGCTAAATTATTTGGCACAGTACAACCAAACTTGTGTGATATTTTCCCTCAGATGATCAAATTAAAATCAATCAACACAACACTCAAAAATCTGTGTGGTATCTGTTTTAAGTGACTTTTGTTTACAGAGAGAAAGTCAACCCGCTAGCAAAACCAATTCATCATTTTAGACGCTTTCTGAAGTAGTTGCGCTAAAGTCCACGAAATTATTGGTGATAGTATTCCAAATCTCCCAAGTTAAACGCTTTTGTACCCATCACCTATCAGAATGGAAAGAATTCGTCCCGTCGGTAGACAAAACGTGGCCAGGCTCTTCGGAAGTTCCCAGGTGATGAGACTGAGACGTAATCCAGTCCCACCCTCCCGTAACTTCGGGGTTGAAGTTCACGAGACCTGGCAGTCACATGGTTAGAAGCGTTAAGAGATATGGCCAGTTGTCGCGGCCAGTATTGTATTTCCATTCGACCTCTGTTCTTCTTTATGATTCCACTTTGAGTTCTCTGTCTTCGGATCTTTTCAACTTGGGCTTCTATCCTTTTACCCTTGACTGGACGGTGCTGCGAAGTAGCTACCAAAACCAGAGCAAAGAAGTGCGAGGTTAATGTTTGAATGATAAACGTGGTTGGTAGCCGTAGTTATCAATCCACTGTGGACTATTCTGGCCGTAGACTCGTTCATCAAAAAGCCGTATCCCAATTACATTGCCGAATGAAAATCAGTAAATGACTGGTACACTGCGTCATGAATAGATAAGCACGTGATGATGTCATAGAACGAAACACTAAGATCTGGTGAACTAAAATGAACATTTATACCCAAGAGAAAGACGATTGCACTTGTTTTTAATACTACCCAAAACCGCCATGAATTTTTCAGGGAACACTGGACACAGACCTCCGTTAGTTTACTTATATTTCACATCATCCCTCCAAAGCTATAGATAGCTAAAGCGATTAGTATACGGGTCCTAAAGCATGAGCTATGCTCGCCAAGGAAGTTTGTTCAGGCCCTTGAGCTTCTCTGGCCAAAGAGTGATGACGTAGTCCGCGAATGCATTGTCCACTTGGGTCAACAACTGTTTACTCCATGACACTCACAACATCCACTACATCTCCCCGCTTATCAACTAGTCGGTTGACAGTGAACCCATCTAAGCATGTTTCTTCAATCCGACCTGTCCTATTCATGTGAAAATTTGACAGAATTTTTAATTTTTGGTATCATCTACTTTGTCTCAAAGGAAAGTTTTACGTCTGTTCCGATAGATTTTCATCTCCGTATTTGAAAAAATTGCATCGAAAGAAGGAATGAGCCTTCAAGGCTAGAAACCATAACGCCATCAGCATGTTACCAAAGCTACCAAAGTGGAACTGAACAGGCTCAATGCTCTTTACACACGATCCATAACCTCAAATAAGAACTGCCGTGACACCTGGAAACTCGTTATTTAATTCAGTGGCTTAAGATCAAGTAAACGACCACCTCCGACAGATGTTCAGAAACTTAACCGATGCTACAGGGCTGCGGCTCAACCAGCAATAACACTGAATTCAGTTATGGATTCTCAACAGAACTCTATCTCGCGATTTTATTCCTCTCTCTGAAGTGTAAAAAGAACTAACCCAACTCTCAACAAACAAGGTAAGTGGTCCGGACGGTCTACGAGAGATAATCGTAAAGGAGTGTGCAGGAACACTGTCTCCACCAATGTCGGGACTGTTCATTAGATGTCTGATTCAAAAGCACATTCCTACTGCCGGAGAGTGGCTTCTATTACTTCGATACCTGAAAAAGGATCATCCAAATTACGTCCCATCGCCAGTATATCAGTAGCCTTCAAAGTGTTTGAAAAGCCAGTTCTGCGTAGAATCTCCCCAAAGATCAACATCCTGGATCCCAACCAGTTTGCAAACCGATGCTCTCGCTCGACTTTGGATGGTCTAGCATCACTTAATCACTTTATTTCATCCTCATTAGACCGCAAACTTCTAGCAGTCAACGCGTGCTTTTTGACTACAGTGAGGCATTTAACTGTGTTCACAGGTCGAAGCTACTCCACGTGCTTGAGAGCTGCTGAGTCAGTGCATCTCATACAGTCACCGTCTGACTACCTATAAAACCGCCAACAGTTCACCAGGTTTAATGGCCAGACCTCCTCAACAATTCTTTCTACATCGGGAGTTTTACAAGCGACCATTCTTTCACCATCCTTCCACGCCTATATACCATGAGAGTTTGCTTATCGAATGAGATTATCACGCAATCTTTGGTGTATCCCACTGTATTAGCTCTCACCAAACACTCTCGTAGCAAAGAATAAAAGAACTTACCAAATTGTCTTCTGGTATCTTATTTTGTCTTTACAATAGCATAAAATAGTCCCATCTCCTTGCATCCAACTCTCACCTATTCATAAAAGGTGTGCAAACTGATAGAACATCATCTACCAAATATCTCGGAGTCACTATCACCCGTGAGATTTCCTTGTCAAATCGTGTCATAGCGGTTCTCTAAAAAATTAGGCAATTGACATTTTAAGTGTCACTTCTAAAGTCTTCTTCTACTCCACTCCATTTGATGGAACGTTTTACATTCGAATGTATCTTATCATTTTGGATCTTTGCTTCTCCGATTATCTCTCCTGGTTTACTTGTGAAATATTTTAAACTTATTGTCACATCCACCAAACACCTTTCACGTTGTAGTGGGATCTCCTATATTCAGTACTCTCAACATATAATATTCCAAAACCAACAAGCTTGCAAAACGTTTGTTTCAGAGATACTAGATGATCTTATTCGATGTGATTCTACATTTTCAGCCAAGTCCAGCTACAAACACTTGTTTGCCCGTACCACAACTTACAACTCATCAACCGTTCTCCATCTCACCAGATTCCTCACCAACCTCAACACTGTTACAGAAGAACTGAAAGATCGATTGAGCTGAATATTTTTCACATTTTCCGTGTATTTTTCTCCAATTATGCTTGTATTTAATGGTTATGTGGCTACTGGGTATTCACCTTCCCGGTACATAAAGCAATCACTTGACTTGACTTGAAGCCTTAGCAATCAGCACCCGCCCTGCAAGCATCAACCGAAATGACGCACTGCACTGACAATTAAGCAACCCAAAGGTCACTTTGTCCGTTGACCTCGTCACCAGTGACTTTGACCATGGGACCAGGTGTGAATGAAAACCAATCAATCTATCCGGTGAATGATTTACCCACACACACACATACACACAAAGAAACAAATAAACAGACAAGCATACATTGACATGTAGCCGACTCCTCAGTCAATTGGTTGTTAAATTACCTTGAGAAAAGTTACCGCGGTAACCAAAACGTCGGCTAAATACAAATTTTCCACCAACAATATCGTGTTACTGACATTACATTTTTCTTGAAATATCGCATGTTACAGAAAGAGAAGAGGGGAAAAAGCAAACTGGATAAATTATCTTTACCCAATGTGATTCTTGTCCAAAATGGGCAAAATTTTCTTTGAATAAGACCTGAAAATGCAATTTTCCCAAACAAAATATGCCACACTGTATTTGTCTTAATCACATTTTATGTAGCAAGACCGAGAAAGCCTTTGCCGGATCTACCGTGTGATCACTTTCCGTCAAGTGATGGGAGATGGCCGAGGTCGCTTCCTTGCAGCTGCAAGAGAAGGCGTAAATACAGTGGGAGGTAGATTCGACTGAATGACGATCTCTGAATGGATGAGTGGGGAGGCTCCGTGTGAATGAGTGAAAACTCAGCCCGTCTGCATGGTTTGTTTCATGTAATGCATTTCTGATGTGTGGAGTAATAAGCCGTGCTATCGATTCTCCTTTGTACCGGAGAGGTAGGTGGATATCTTTTTTGGGCACCCAAGAAACAGATGACTGGGTCTAGTTTCTTGTCTGACCATAGAAACGGGTGAACGCGTCAGGATACCCGTTGTCACGTAATGTGGAGCATATAATTGCCTCTTCATTTAGTAGAGTGTCTTTCGCACAGATTTGTCTTGCCCTGAAGAATAGAATTCCGACCAGAGCTCTCTTATATTCTATGGGTGAGAAACTTTTGAGATGTCCAGACCTAGTCTTTTTCAGGAAAAACGGATTGCTGAACAGATCTGTCACCTCTCTGCGACAAACACCGACTAAGGTTACTTGAGGCACTATCGATTGCTCACACTGAACCGGCTGTGTGTCCAAAAGCGTATGACCTTCACTCTCAACGTACCTCAGGCTTTAGCCAACCACGTGCAATCATACACACACACACACACACACACACACATGACTTCGAGCCCCATAAAACTGCTTTTATTAATCAGTCCATTTCATACAGTAGTTATCTTTCTAGCTGGATTTTATACGTACGCGACCGATGAGAGTATTCGAAAAGAATTCCTCTCGCTATGTTTGTCTTCTGAATTGTTTCTAAGGTTACGCAGCTGTTGAATATTCCATTTCCGGATGCACAAAGCATCAATTTACTTGAATGACAAACCAACTGATAGACTTACTGATTGTCCTCTTACCCTCCCCCCCCCTTTTCTCATGACAAATCAGTATGGTTGTAATGGCTTGGAGATGAACCGTCGAAAACATATTGGCCTACACTACGTGTTTCGATCTAAACCGCGGGTCTGTTCACTGCTTTCCGAAATCTTTTATTTGTTTAATAAATCATGATTCATATGTAGATAAACAAGTATTCTTGTTTGTCTTTCTTGGGTCAGGTGACAGGTGTACTTAATGAGGATATTCCATGAGTTTCTAATGAGGATTCAAATACGCGGCAACATTTCCCCAGGTGTATGTACTGGTGAAATTGAATTTTAACACGTTATTATGCTGGTGTATTAGAGTACCAGTTGGCTAATAATATGCTATCCATTTATATCGTATTTTTTACTTAAAAATCCAGTAAAGCGCCCTTCGGAAGGGCAATATACCATGTAGTGCACGAGTTCAATAAACCACTGAGAACCAGCCCGGAGAGACTTTGTAGTTACGGTGTTTGACTCAAAATCGTCCACTCCGGGTTCGAGTCCCAGTTGGGGCTCGGTGGATGTGCACTGCTGATGATTCCTAACAAGGATGAAACAGCTGTTCAATGCCTTCACGGTTTACAATGGTTCGAACGCTTACACTGGATAGCGAATCTCATGATAAGTATTTTTTTCACCAAAAAATCAACTATAGAGCTGACTTAGTTGGAATAAGGGGGTCAAAACAACAATAAGAACCACCGTGATAGCGTCAGCCGAAAACTGTAAGAATAATCTATTGTCAAACCAATTTCGCACCAAATTTTAGCCCCTTATTTCCCCCTTTGACAATGCCATTCAAATGGGTGTGAATTAGGCTCAGTAAAACACAACGCCATTAGAATGAGATAAAAGATCTCTAGGTAGCAAAAGTTTCCAGAACAATTATACAGCATACAATGTCACCGTCTGGTAATCTTGGTTCTGTGGAACAATACTGGAAAATTCTGCTTGAAATCACAAGAGAAAGACAATATAATTTGAATGTTGATATGCTATCGGTACTTTAGGAGTATTCTTCCTTTCACTGGAAAGTGGAATCCTTTTCTATCTGGTAACTAGTCACTTTCGGATTGTTCAGTCTTCTTGGTGAAATGTCAGACTTCATTGCAGGCAACAATACACTGGGTCGTGTGGCAAGATAAATGTCCATATTTATGCTTTCTTATTCCGTGCAAGATCACCAAGGCCTTAAAAATGAAATACTTCTATGAATTCGGCGCAAACGATTGTAGTATTTCCATTACGTACCGATATTGAGTTATCACAGTTCTCTAAGACTTACCGGAAGACAGGGTCACTTCATCTAAATTGGCTCGAATAGGTTTGTAGGAATAATTTAGTCTCCACACATCCGCACCACCAATTCCGTTATTCCACGGCTCGTTCTGAAACGAATCACTATCAATGAATGGCATATCCGACTGTGACGCTGTATAATCCAGTTCTTTGGTCGACTTATGTTCCTGTGAACTTGCAGCCACGGGACAACTATCTGACCATACAAACTGTGTGTTTTCGTTGAGTAATTTTAACTGGCAAAGAATTCCATCGGTTTCAGCAGACGTGAGTGGTTTAGACCCACAAAATCCATCACGATCACCTGCACTAATAGTTCGCCGGACACCGTGCAATTCCACCTCTGATACCACTTCATCAATATCATTTCCGTTCGATTCTTCTATATCATCATCGTCATCATCACAGCCATAGTCGTAGAAACTTCGGCGATCCAAATGGTCACTGTCACTTTCGGTCTCCACAGAATCAAAAGATTGCTTGTTCACAGCCGGTCCAATTCGATTTGACTGAAAACGTCTTCGTACGGGCGAGTGTTCCATAGGACCACCAGAAGTAGATGAAATTTGGTTTCCCGAGGATTCGTTACTCAGTTCGTCCGCTAAATCTGGTCCAGAACTGACTAGCTTTTTTTCTGCACCCTGCAAAAATTGATTGAGTTCTTCGTCGGTTTTCGCCAGTAGTTCACTCACTCCGACGACAGCAAATGAGCGCTGAATTGGTCTTGGGTTTGACTTCAAACTCTGACCGGGTAAATTTGTCAAACTTGTTCTAGTTGACAATCGGTTTGGGTTGTCTTGCACAACTAGTTCCTCCGTAGGAGAAGAAAGGTCGTCAAGGGCACTGTTTATGGTGAGCTCCGGTACTTTGGACACTGTTGTCCCATTCTGATCAACCGTACCGGACATGGCACTGTGTGATGCATAGTAATGTGCCAACGGAGTGGAATTAGCGATCCAAATCGGATAGTTTTTCGACTGACTTTCAGTTTGTATTGATGAGGGTGGTAGTACTTGTGTTGTAACTGGATTTATCGAATGGTAGTCTCCTGATGATCTTTCAGTGAGTGGACATTCATTTGATGTGTTCCTTTCCACGGTAGATGTACTTGGTACAGAGTTAGCATCTGTGAACTGAATTTTGGATGTAACAGGTTGACTCTTACCAAAAATGAATTTTGACGGGGCGTGAACAGATGTTTCTTCTCGTTGTTTACTGGATTCAGAGAAGAATGTAGACATGTAGGCTGGATTTTCAATTAGTACTTCCCCTTGGTCTTGTAACACGCAAGTCTTTCCGGAGAATCCTTGTGACGACTGACCGAAATAGGAATTTGAGGACCAATTTTTCTGAGATTCTAAGAACGCTGAACGATCAGATGTCGAATTCCCACCGAATCTAGGATAGCTAGATGCCAGTGGGTTCGTCATCCTTCCCAAGTTTGACCCGAATGTGGGACCACTATGATTCACAAATGACTGCATCGTTGTGGCATCCATTAGAGTATTTGTCTCATACAGTTGTACAGCAGTGGAATCAGACTGATATGATTGACATTTCTGAATTGTGGTCTGATCAGCCGGATGTGTTGTTGACAGTAATTCTCTGTAGGAAAGAGCTGGCTGAAAAAAGCAGTTCACATTTTGCATGACAGGTTTCGAACCGGGTCGGGGAGGAAGTGGTGGTCGTGCAGATGTCGACGCAGATGTTACTGGTGCCATGGTCAGACCAAAAGAACTTTGCAAACATTTTACCTGCCCGAATAATAATTCTGGGTACCCATGACGAGGAAATTGTGGCTTTGGTGGTGGGATTGGTTTAGGGTCCATCATGTGAGGTTTGGCTATATCTGAGTTGCAAATTCGTGGCAAGATAGGACGCGGAATAGCGGGTATCGAACTGGTCTGTGTGATAAAATGCCTCGGAGCTTTGACAGTCTCCACCAACGTCCTTGTACCTTCGCTACTGTTCGCTGAATTGTCCTCGTAATTAGTAGTAAGTTGGGAATCGTTTAACTTTCCTTTTGGTTCATCAGTCTTGTTTGACGATTTTTTGAGTGCAATGTTTCCAGGTGCATCATTTCTATCAGAGCAGAAATGGAAAGAATTCTCTGGTGTCTTTTGTGGAAGGTAGAATCCAAATTCACTCCGTTGAGGAGATGGAATCACAGATGCTTGATTTACAGTTTGAGAATTGATACTGTGTTCCAGTTTCCAAACAAATTTTTTGTCGTCTTCTGTGGATAATATCATTACCTCTTCTTTCAAGTCTTGATCGTTGATCCACGGATTACCTGAATTCAGCGGATTATCCAATGATTGCAACAAAACTCCACATCCATCCGAAGAATGCACTACTTCCCCGGAGGACTTAGATGATGCTACATGTTTGACTGTCTCTGTACGACCGGGAGTTTGATCCAATACTAATCCTTCACCCCAGTCGTCTACACCATCAGTCGGCATATCCGCTTCATCGTAACTTTGATAATCCGAAGTTTTGATAAGTTCATCATTGTTGTTCTCTTCTTTGGTATTGCCGTCCACTAGTTCACTCTGGTGTTTCAGTGTGTCCGGATCCTTGTTCATTTGCAGGGACACAGTATCTTTCGCATGAATATGATTCCCATTTTGAATTTGAATGGAAGTATCCGAACAGTTAGCCTTTGTAAATGGAACCAATAAGTTGGAATAGTCTAGGAGCTCCTTATGAAACGACGGAAACGATTGGATAGGTAGTGGAAATACTTCTTCATAGTCCGGACTCTCCAGTTCACCGATCATCAACGAAGGATCAGCTCGGACTAACGAACCAGTAGCTTGCTCTACCCGTATCGATTCAAACGGTAGGTAATCACTTTGCTCAAAACTGGCACTGCCGTCATCTGACGGTTCAAATTCGCTACCTTCTTCTGTAATGGTTTCCAAGAAAGCATTGTTGTATGAAGATAGAAGAGGCAGTTCAACAAATTCTTTGACCGAAAGCGAACTACTCGTCAAGCGATTTGAAAGGCCATGCCAGGTCGGTTGCGCTGTACTGGTGTCAGACATGCCAAGGTGAAATGGGCACTTGGTGACTTCGCAAGGTGCCAAGTAAATCGGACGCAGAATGGACACTACGTCGATCTGAGTACACTTCTCTGCACTGGCCTCCGCCTCCCAAACAGCTCAGTGAGAACAGATTGAGACAAGCTAAGGGAGACGAAGGCAATGCTGTTTCAGCTCATCACGGGTTCCAAAAAGGTCCCCATGGTGTGAACACGACCAGTTGGTGTATTAAATGTAGGCTCCAAGGCAGTGATTGCTTGCGATAGATTTTGTTATCAAACGTTTGAACAATCAGGACGCATAACGAGTCTGATACGATCAAATTGAGCGTTAGAACAGAGCACAAAATACATCACCAGTGGACGGAGCACAAGACGTTTACTAGGTGGACAGCACACACACACACACCAATGGTCAGCCACACACACACGCTGGCAACCCAAGCGCGGCACTCACCACGTACTCCACCCATTCAGTGTTGACCGTATATCCAAATGTCTGTTTGTCTCTCAGTATACGGTGGCCTGTCTCTGTCTGTCTGTCCTTCCATCTATAATGCCGGTTCAACACGTGTCCATTTAGCACTGTCGTGTTATCCGTAGGCCTCGGCTGCTTGCCCCCGCTGTTACCCACTCGCCCTGTTTGCAACGCAGTCACGCCCATGCAAACACGCACAAGAGCGCACAAACTCCCCCTCCTCCCACCACCACCACCACACATACAACGCGGCTGCGTTCAGCCGGCTGACCTCAGTCGGAGTAAGGAAAAGGGCGTTGTCCTAATCACCCGTTCCTGTTCCTATTGTAGGTTACGTAGCCATGCAACTCGAGCAGCAATCGTGCAATCTGTATTTGGTGGGTTGCTTGTACGGTACACCTGCGCTGTGGTGTTGCTTTGGTTATAGCTGACGCTGCTGCTGATGAGGTTGTTGTTCTTACTGGTTGATGCTACTAAAACTGTTACACTGACTGTTGGCCTCTTCACTACTTCCCGCACACATTCGAGTACTAATGTGAATGCACCTCCTTGATAAAGTCGAAATCACAGAAATAGATGAACGATTTATGTCTACGTTCCACTTCGTGTGTTTGTGCGTGCGTCTTCGAAATGCTTTCCTGAGATATTCTCAGTCGACAATTATTTGAAGCAAGGTGATGAAATGCGAATGGAGCAACATTTATCATTTCAGCATCAATAAAATCTGGCCCCCTCTTACGGTGATCAGATATCCACATGCCCGTGCATGGGAAGCAGCCCCCCCCCAATTCGGATTGGTCGTTTTGGCTAATGAGAACCACATATAGTAGTACTGTTCACCTCACAAGGTGTATAACAACTCCCCACCCCTCTCGGAAAAGAGACGACAGAAAACAATAAAGATTGCGCAATACACTCGCGCGTTACTACTACTAACGACTAACAGTGTGCTTGGAAAAACGCAAAAATACTTCACAGAATGGCCTCTAACAAAATGAGCTTCTTTCGCCGTCCAGCAACGAGCAAATATGGGTCTTCCTTCCTGCTTGCATCAATAAATTGCAATTGATCATGACATAACAGTCAGCAAGAAAAGTGGAAAAATCTTCTGTAGCAAATTAAAACTGGCAAACCGAAGACGAACATTAACACGCTTGAGATTTTCAATTTATCTTTGCTGAACCAGTGAAGCTGAGTACCTCCCAGTGCAAAAGTGGTGCATTTTATAATTAGGGTCCACTTCTGACTGGTCAGCACCCTCAATGGTAGAAGTAGCAGTAGCACTATTGGTACCAGTGATAGCGGTAGTCGTACTAGTAATGATAGTAGTAGTAATAGTAGTAGTAGTAGAAATAGTAATAGTAATAGTAGCTGTAGCTATCACCCCGATTAAGTGGGAAGTCAACCTTGCCGTGTACGTCTACGGTCAGCAGAACAAATTCCTATTGAATAAACGTGTTTATCGTAATTTCGTGGTTCTACCAATATATGTGTATATACATTATATACATATATATATATATTGATAGTAAGTGGTATGTTAACGTGTGGACAAAATTTCTCTGGAAGCACACGACCGGTTCCGCGGTTGTCGCCGCTCACCAGGTATGTGTACCCAGTACCCCTCTGCCCGCTCGTCTTCATACTTGTACACTCCGATGTTGTGTTCACTAGGATCTAATTTGACTCGTCTGGAGTGTGAATGGATACTCTTCAGGGAAGAGCCCACAAATGAATCACAACTGTGATTTCTCATAGTTATTCGTGTCTGGGTCACTGCTAACCCAACGAACAACGAGGCTGCGTGTACAAGAGCTCATATTGTTAGTAAGTAGTATATATGTAAAGATAAATGACTTACAGCCAGGTAAGTAATCAAGAACAATAGTACAGAAAGTTATCCGATAAATCGAGACAGTGCGGTCATAAGCTGTCCACTCAGCAAGAATTCAGACGAAAATGTGGAGCAGCACGGTCACGGTACAGATAATAAATCAAGGAGCTTTCTAGCTAACATAAAATAATTGCTTCAGTTACAGAATCAGAATATGCAAAGGAATTAATAATGTAAAGTATAAACAGTCTTGCCTGGAAAACGACAGAAGAGACCTGTGTCAAGTTGAATGAATAAACCTGGTAACAGACCTGTTCTGACCGCGTGTGTGTACGATAGTTTAACGGTGTGGTACGCTAATACGGGGGCTGCGGTCGGGAATTCGGGTCTCCGATGGGCACTTCCTAAGCATAGGTGAAAGGTTCAACAAATGTTTCTTACAATGGAAACGTACAGTCTTGGGACACGAGAGTCAGGAAGTTGAACGTGAAATGCTCATGCAATATACATCATAAAACGTAAAAATGAACTGTGTTCGTGCATTAGAAACGTAGAAATTAGGTCATGAATGCTCGAGGTCCATAACACTTCTGCACGCTATTCATGAGTAGGACTAAAAGAGAACGTCATCAGGACACAAGTCACACAATAGTAAACCATATTAGTAATAGTAGTAGCAGTGGTAGTGGTTACTGTTGTTGTTGGTGGTGATGATGGTGTTGTTGTAGGAGATTCACGTTGTTCCACATAGGTTCAGCGTGCAGTGTCAACACTCTAATCACCGTTATAAATTCCCTAAACTACTGACGCGCAGATGTTTTATCCTTGTTCTAAGCTATTAGCGTACATAAGTCGATAGCCAATAATGGGTAGGTGAACACTCGCTGACGTAAAACAAGCTTTCAAGTGCCATGCCTGATAGCCACGTCGAGTAGCTCATGACTTACAAAGTAGTCTATACTGCGCGAATTCCCGTCGACTCTCAGAGAAAAGATAGCCAATAATAATAATATCCTAATAAGTCGAATGGAGCAACTACAAAATTTCCCATAGCGCAGTCTGCCATGATTTGGCAAGCTGGATTTATTATGCTTCTGTGTGTTTCAGATGTTCCAGCCATTGAAATTTCAAATACTTTACTCAAAAGAACAGTAAGACAACAAATAAAATAAAGAAGAAACACCTAAATAGTTCAGTGACCAAAATTCTGTTCTCTTATGTACGAAAAGGGAATATGGGGTGGGCAACAACTACTCCTTTCCCATCAAGCTTTAGCCTATATCCGCAATTCTTTAGCCGCTACCCAAAATCATTCAGCCACGACCCGCAGTCCTTTAACCTTGACGCAAAACCTCTAGCCGTGCACCTGCAAGCTAGTCAGATCAAAAGTATCGGGACAAGGTGACATCAAGAAATAGTGAAACAATTTATTTTTTCACATATTTGTATGATAAAAATGACTGAAAAGTGAGAACGTGTGGCGATCGTATACCACGCAGATGACCGTGATAATAGTACCAAATACAGAAGCGCAAACTGACTGGAGAAGCTCGGAACGATGCGCCCGTTTGGATTTGACTGTACATGTGTTTCATTCCCCTGACTGAATAACCAGCTTCTAGACCGAATAATGACGCTCATCCTGCAAGCAATCGTTAGATAACTTGCTGACTGTTGTGCTTGGGGAATCAGTCTCCATCCTGTTCTTCAACTGCCTCGATGTGCTAGTTGGGTTTTCGTCCACCATACAAATGCCCAACGAACTCTTCGTTGAACTTCGTCTTGTAAAAATCCAGGGGTGAATGCTATTTCCCAGTCAGTAACTGCAATAGCTCGCATTTTTTGATCTCAGGGCCTGGGTGTTAAGCAACGTCCTCCTTGTTTTCCCACGTGCAGTAACTCAACTACTCTGCAAAACTATGTCGAAGTGTTTCACTTTCAAATTAGGTACCATACCGATCAGAGAATGACAGACCAGGCCTAGATAATGAGGAATAGTGCCATACCAACCTGATAGATTGATAACCCCGGCCTATTCTGGGAAAGATTATCTAGAGGATTAAACGGTTACATCCAGAAATGGGCGATGGGAGATTCTGCCCATATCTCGTTCCCCCAATATTTACTATGATCAGCCTCAGTGACCTGAAAGTTCTAGACAGCTTTTTCCTCTGTCAAAAGTTGTACACAGGGATGCAAAACAATGTCTTCTCGATGATACTTGTAAGTCCTATTAGCTTGAAAACAATTCCATCTGTTGGTTAGGCCCAAATTATTCTCAGTTTTGCACTACAAGAAAGATGACCTCATTTCATGACGCTCATGAAGCCACTTGACCTGAGCAAATTTGAACAAAATCGTCCTTTTATTGTAATTTGTCCATAAGATTTCGAGACAAAGTCGGGAACCACCATGTTTAAAACTCTTAATTGCTCGAAGCATAAAATGAATTTTGTACGTAGCAGTTAATTATATTTACCTATATAACACATATCTTCATAATACATATAGGTGACGTGTTAAAACAATGGCCCTATCAAATTTATCTGATGTGGAGAATTTTGCAAACGGTTGATTCTGTGGTGACACCCGTGTGCCACATTATGAGGACTAGACACCGTGGAAGCGACAGGTACAAAAATATGAGTACGCTTGTAGTTCTTTTTGACACTTGGTTTTGTGCTTTTAAGTAGTTTCAAATAATTAAGGGAATTAGCTCGTTTCGAGATCCTGCCGTCTCTCCAACCATCGAAACCCATCTATCCTCAGCCGAACTGAAAATTCTAGATGCAACAACTGCGGCCAGTCTATCAATTCCTCTACATCTAGACCAAGATTGACCGCAGTGTTCTTTCTTGAGACTGACTATAAATTGAAAGTAGAGAACGGTAAGTTAGTCAATTGGTAAACAAGCCAAATCTGTCGCAGCCACCAGAGCTGGTTAAGAGTTGTCACCCTTTTCAAGTGGCATTTATCTGGTGACCTGGGAACAAACTTGGTTCGAAATGCATCGAGTACCTACACACCCAGTATACCAGAGAGGAAAACTCTATGCGCCCGGTCATTTAAGGAGAGCTGGATGTCTCGTCAGTGCGACATTTATCATAATTTAACATAACCCTTCTTGGTTCTCCTTATTCGTGGTAAGATCCTTTCCCCAACAAAATCAGCAGCTTGGAAGCCACTCCCTAAATGACAGAAGCTACCGACCACCTCTAACTGATTGTTTACGAGTGATATCTGACTCATGTTCCCGTCACTCTTGTAAAACACTTTTTCTATCGAAACGAAGCAAACTGTACCCGATATTTTCATATCTAAGTCCCCCTATTGTTCCATGAAGCAAGGCGATATAGTCATCGTATTTAGAGCGCAAAATCCTGGTTCTTATGAAAGGCTTTACTGGGTCGTTTGAGGACGAAAGAGACTGCTCTGCTTAACGTATCCCCTGTTATAATGTCGGGAAGGTAAACAGAATAGAAAGCAGTCTTACCGCGTTCCTTGGTTGACAGCAAAATGACATCGTAACTTGAAAGTATCACCTAATCCGATATCGATGCTGATGGTTTTCCTCTCCGTGATGATGGAAACAAGCGCACAACGGCATTTTCAAATGAGGACAAGCCCAGTGTGCAGTTCACGCTCAACGGTCAGCAAGTGCGTACCTCTAATACACGTTTCAGGCAGTTGACTGTAATTAAAAATGTTCTAGAAATAGTCCTACCCTGTATGATGATAGCCCAGTTAGAAAGAAACAAATGACTGCAAATCGAATAAAACCTAACCGTATATATATATATATATATATATATATATATATATATATACATATATATATATATATATATATATATATACCTGGTTTGACTTCGCTAACCATATGCAGTATCGAGGTGGCATCCGTTCGCTTTTCGAGGCTCAGATGGTCCCCGCAATAAGTGAGGTTAGTTTTCTTGCAAGACTTGGGAACGTGGAGGTTACGCGTGGAAGAAACACGGGTTATCGGTGCTCGTAAAGTTATCTTAAGGTGTTTAAGGAATGCTTTTCTCATATCGCTGGACAGATTACCTCAGATTACCTTTTTTGCCCAGAAAGGTAGCTGTTAGATGACAGATTGAGATAACCACTCTATAGCATAGCAGACAAGTGTGAATACTCTTCCAAGCGTGCTTGGTCAAGTCGGATGTGCAGGGGTTTCCAGAACCACCTGAAATATCCGTTGTCAGAAATTTTGAATACACCAGATTACATAACCAAGTAACACGGTCGGGGTTGTTATTGCATTCAGGTAAGTGCCTCATCTGTATGGTTCACGGTCAATGCCTTTCTATCTTTCAATTTGCCATTTCAGACCGGGCAACTCAGCGAGACAGTAATCGAAAACCGAGCGCGGAGTTCCAAGGTCAATAGTAAAATCTGGACCGAAATTTCACACTCCTGGAGAATTAAGAAGCTCAAAGCTGATCATCAATATGGACTTCTTGTAGTCACTGCTAACGACAAGTAGTCGACGAGGGAAAACCAGCGATGCACAAACCAAGCATGTGTAACCTGGTAATCCATTAAATAGTCTTTTTGTAAGTTCGAGCAGATCGCAATAAGTTTAATCTAGAGCTGTACAATAAAGAACTTACAAATTTGCATGCCTGGCTAAAGCTCTAGAGGGGGTTTCCAGTGATACCAACCTCCGATGATTTCTAACAGGTTAGAAATCTAGCTTTTGAGTAAATCCTAGAGTTTTTAATGGTCAATACGAATGACGCTGGAGTAACATGTGACAATCCGTAAGACGTCAAATCGCCCGCTGCTAAATTTGTACAAATGTGAAATCGGGGACACTGCTTTGCAGTGAAGTCAATTTAGCTGAATAAATGGAGAGAAAGCTGGAGAAAACTGGATTTTGGTTAACGTTCCAACGTGTTAATTCAATTGTTCGAACAAGACTACGAGATAGTGTGTTAAACCAACTGTGGAGGATTCCAAGAATAAGCACACAAATGAGTATAAAACCCACCTTTTCGAAAGTATTATAAGACGGTATTTTATTATATTTAAGACTTTAGTAGGTTAACAAAATCACACTTCAGTCATAAATTTTACCGGAATTTTGGCAACCCGTTCTATTTCCATACGGAATTTCTCATTTGAATGATCACCTTTGAAGCGCATTAACCTGCCCGGGTAAATCCCGAATATTGCTTTCCAAGTCATTGTGGATTTGATCTATTAAATGCCGTTTACGGGGATAACAGATTTTGCATACTTAGACTAGATGAAATTTACACAATCTGGGTTTGAACATTTTTTCTTTTTCGTAAGTCAGATAGAGTCAGGACAAACTAGTATAGATCACTAGTTGCTTGCATGTAATTCACTTGTTCCTCCCCTGGTCACCTTGCAATAATAATCTAGTGAATAAAACTGAAAGTTCACATGATATTCACACACACACACACACACACACACACACACACACACACACGGAGTTTAAAAATCTACGATATTGCACCATGTTGTCACGCTCTTTCTTTTATTCCCAGGTGGTTATAGAATTAGTCAAGACTATGTTTGTATTTGCCAGACCTATGCTCACCTTTTATGACATGGGTGCTGAATCTAGTTGCAAAATCATTTAACTACCAGTACAGTCTCACGATGACCTTCGATGGCATAAAAGGGCATACTGACCCGTACACAGTTAAAGTGCATCTGACTGCATATGAATGTAACCGCGCGGTGGAGGCAGACAAACTGAACACCGCACAAACCATTCAGGTCAGTTTCGGGTTGGTAGTATTATGGAGTCAGAGTACGGAGGTAATTCTCTAAATGGGTGACCGCGGAGCATCCGGTTAGTAAACCACGGATGGTTCCAGCTGCCTGATGTGTAAGCATTTTGCATGTTGCGAAATTTTAGACTGTCGTTTTTAGTTGGGTGATGGCTAGCAATGCACGACTAGGCGATCCGATTTGTTGCAATCACTCAGTCTCAAGGTGTCAATCCAATAGTTGTTCGACAAGAACTATTTGCTACTGGGAACAAACCAAAGACCACAACTGTTGCGGGGGAAAAGTGAACAACAGAAATGCTATATTTATGAATAATACACTTCACAAAGTCGAGGGCGAACAAACGGGTCTGACCGTGTCACCCTGAATATATCAGCTTAAAAATAGCCGGTGGTGAAAGCCCTTGTCCGTCAGGTACACATCTTATATGAACAACCACTAGACAACCTAAGCGGGTTGATAATTCGAATATCTTTTTCCTCCACAAACTGATTTGCTTCTATGTTCGTGAGCAAGAAAACTTACCGAAAGCTTCGTGTTTCGCTGGAATGATTACTCGGTGATTACTTATCTAATATGGCACGCTTTTTACCATGAATTTTGTTTAATTCCACAGCGAGATTCAAGCAGAACACCGTAATCTCTTTTTAATTCGGAAGTGAAATACTTCGTTAGCTGGGTCATCAGGAACCACTTCATCTAGACAGTCAATGAAGGCATAATATCATGATTCAGATCACAATCACCTTGGCATCCGCGCGAAAAAAGCAAAACAAATGGCTGTGAATTTTCCTCGAAAGTTCATTACACACTGACCACTTGAGTGAAGCAATAGGACTGGAGTATATTTACAAATACATATATATATATATATATATATATATATATATATATATAAAGCTTCTAACCGGCATTGAATTTTTCCCGGGTGGAAAGGTATCAGACCTTGAGTATGCGGACGACATAATTCTTCTAAGTGGAGATCCGGGTAAATTGCAAGCTTTTCTAGACAACTTAACGGGTTGCGTAGCAATGCATGGTATGTGTTTTGCACTTTCAAAATGCAAGATGCTGTTGCAGGACTGGGTTGGTCCAACACCAAATCTTTCACTATCTGGGGAGATCATAAACGTGGTAGACGAATTCTATTACCTGGGGAGTTGCATCCCACCCTGAGGTCCGATATCGGATGAAGTGTCTCTGCATATACAGAAGGCTCTTTAGGCATTTGCCAACCTGAGTCATCTGTGGTGTCCACGTGACATCCGTTTACCTATCAAGGGTCGAGTGTAAGCTGCAGCAGCCAGGCCAGTGCTTCTGTATGGTTCGGAGTCATGGCCACTGCGGGTGGAGGACATACGAAGATTGTCGGTATTTGAACACCGATATCTTCGTAGTATTGCTCGAATCTGGTGGGAACACCGTGTGAGCAATGCTGAGGTTCAGAGGAAAGTCTTAGATTCAAGGATCAAATCATGAGATGAAACATTTGAGCTCACCAGGCTAAGATGGTTGGGACATGTGTTACGCATGTCCCCTGACAGGATCCCTCGGCGTGCTATGTTTGCGGAGGTGGGTACCGGTTGGAAGATGAGTAAGGATGGTCAGTCCATGACATGGAAGAAAGGTATGGAAAGCCTAACTAGTGGACTTGGTCATGTAGGGCGTGTTATAATTCCTGGGTGGGGTCCAAGAGACCCTCCCACTCAATGGTTAGATACTTTGGGGGATATGGCTAGAAGCCGCGATCAGTCGCGCTCTTGCATCCATAAACTTCCTCCATGGACTTAATTCAAATAATGCAGTTCTGCTCTTACTCCATTCATACTCTTTTCTTTTTCATTATTCCCTTTTGAGGTTGCCGTTAGGAGGTAGAAACCAAAGCCAACGCACCCAGTGCGTGGTTAGTGGTTGTCTGATCTGAACTGAACTGAACCGAAAGTTTCATGCGCAATGATTCATATTGTAGAAAATTCGGATGATTTTGCAAAGTTCACCAATTCATTAATTTCGTCAGTGGGTTGATTGAAAGGATTTCGGTTTTGATAATGTTCTATAGTTTGAATGACTTAAATCTACTTACCAGTCAGTGCGGTGCTTTGGAGTAACGCCATAAGGTTTCCACTTTAGTCTTTTTATATCTGTGAAACAATGGTCTAGGGGATTTTTCGATAATTTTGTCACCTCGCAAAAACACATAAGGCCCGCCGCGTTCCATAAACTTGGGTGAGTAGGCTAACATGATAATCAAACGTCGCGATGGATTTAAACGATAATTCAAACGAGATGAGCAACCACTAGTAAAATCGCCGATGGGAGCAAAATGTACAGCCGAATTTGAAGGCCCCGTCAAAAGGCGGCAAATTTTCTCAGTATGAAGTCCTAAATTAGTGACTCAATTAAGATATACCAAAGCATCTGTTTATGACATTAATTTGTTAAAGGTTTTGTTTAATTCATGTTGATTCTTTGCTGCTCTATGGGTAGTTTAATGCGCCTTACTTTGGTTGCCATGGTACCATCCTCTAAGCGACGTAAGCTCAGAACTACCAAGGCGAGGAAATGTGATTAAATTGATAAACTGGACCACATACATCTTTCTAGATTAAACTGAAATGGGTTTACCATTTACATAGTTCGGTAGAAGCCATTTCCTCCGCCTATATGATTTTCACGTTTGTGCTTACAAGAGAAGGTCAGAATAAACTGTCGTACTTAGGAAACTTGATGTGATATGCAATTTAACTATGCTTTTTTATCGATGATTGTATGACTTATCTAAATTTCAATCGATATCAACGTGAGACTTGATGTCAAGGTCATTTGGGCATGCCTCGTTAATCTTTTCATTGTCACCTCGATAACAAAAGAAAAGATTCAAGTAAGAGAGGTTGGTTGGAGCTCGGTTAGCAATTGGCTAAGGGGGAACAAAAAATATCGAAATTCGAGCCGTGCTCAAAATTGAATTCTGACAGCCTTGCATTGAGTATTGATGGTGTATAAATCATTTGACTCGGCTCTGTATTCGTTTCCTAGAGTACTCTTTTTGCTGAGCTCATATCACCGTGCTTTATCACCGTATTCTAAATTTGAGGATGACCGGAGTTTCCTAGCTTCATCCTGATATTGATGACTCGATAGTCCAACTCGAATGATACAGTGTTCACCGGCTTGACATTTCCTGTCAGTATCAGAATCGAGAAGGTGGCCTAATCACGTACATCAATAGTTCCTGTTTCGAGTCCCTAAAATCGTAATTTGTGTATGAAGGCAAACAGACTGTTTGTTTATCGGTGGAATTCATACCACTATTCCTTAGAAAATATCGTTCGATCATCACCATCTTCTTCGTTAAATGATGTTTCTGTATTTGCTGACATATTCACATCAAAAGTAATAAAACGGACTGGAGATTAGCTGGACATTGTCGCTAGAGACTCTAGTCACTCGTGTATCAGCTTTATAAGCTGCTTGGTGCTAAAGAATTTTGCAAAGTTCTCCAAAAGGGAGAAAGCATAACTCGATTTGCTCTTTACCAGCAACACTGAGGTTATCTCCGTCTAGAACGGAGTCTCTGTATCCAGCCCTAATCACTGTATCATCAGGGCTTACCAAAAATTTGTTTCAAGTAACGCCTCGGTAAGTAGACTCGCCCTTTTGACCACAGCATTCTCCATAGGAGAGGCATACCAGAAAACATGGCATTGCTTCGAAAAATAGTTCGGGACACTGATTTCGATCAGTCCAACATCTCTGATGTCTCAATTCACAGTGGTCATCTGGAAAGTTACTTGAATTTTCGTACGACATTTTTTGCGCACTAGAGTCGATTTACATCCGACCAACTAGGTTTTGGTTACGTTACTTGAAAACACTAAGACGGCAGAAGGAGCACGCTTGCGTGACTGGAAATCGTGCATCTGTGAAACAAGCAGCATATTTAATTAAATTTGGAATTAAAAACTGGACAGGCTGTATACAGAAATATACTTGGAAACTCCGGTCATCCTCAAATTTAGAATACGGTGATAAAGCACGGTGATATGAGCTCAGCAAAAAGAGTACTCTAGGAAACGAATACAGAGCCGAGTCAAATGATTTATACACCATCAATACTCAATGCAAGGCTGTCAGAATTCAATTTTGAGCACGGCTCGAATTTCGATATTTTTTGTTCCCCCTTAGCCAATTGCTAACCGAGCTCAAAGGACTCAACATCAGGAATGCTGCTGACAAACTCCAACTAACCTGCCTTAGATAGTACCCTTCGTACTTAGCTGACTTTCTGGATGTACTTTTCAACAAATGCATTGAAGGAAGCACCAACTCCGACAGCTCGAGACCAGTTTCTATGCCCCGATTACCGAAAAAGGAAGTCAATAAACTTTGCTCAGTTGCATGCAATTCTCAAAACTTCATTTGATCCCAGCGCATACTTGTTGCATTCACAAAGATTCGACAGTTATCATTTTATCTGCTTAATCTGAGATCTTTACACATTATACATTACCTTAATAAACGTTTTGTATATTCTTGCTTAATGCCACACCTCACTTGCCGTTCCCCTGTCATCCCTCCTGGTTTTCGAAAGAAAGACTTTGTCATTTTAGGCAGGTCTAACAAAGTTATACCACGATCCAGCGGTATCTCCAGTCTTGATGGGGCCAGTTTTCCTACCAAAAAAGGCTTTTATTCGTGCGAGAAATTTTGTCTGAATGTCTTATCGGACATGGCTTATCCACTGCACACGTGTTTGACTAGACGTGTTTCTTCTAAATCTACCAGGTGTACATACAACCTGTTCTACTCGCGGACAAACTCTCATCATTTGGCGTCCTTCTCGACCTTGCAAGGAACCTCAATAACCCATCGCCGGTATCTGCTAAACTCGAAGAAGTGTTGTCGTAACTCATTTTGCTGCCATTTTTGTTACCGCCGCATGAACCAAGTATTTAACGTACTTATTTCGATTATTATTATTATTTTTTGATTGCAAAACTGCCTTGAGAAAAATTACCTACGGCAACCTAAAGGTAGGCTTATAATTTTCCATCTACAATGCCGTGTTACTGACATTATATCTCGTAGAACCAGTTTATCTAATGAATAATGTACCAATGAGCATAGCGCTGAAAATTCATCCCTTGGGATGAATAAAGCCACATTTTGACTTTGACTTGACTCAGCTTGACAATGACAATACCTGTCTTTACAACGGTCGCCTGCAAATTTGTCTGTCTAGACAATTTTAGTTGACCCAAGGTTAATCTTATTCCAGTTGCCCTTCAAGTGCAATCAACTAGCTCAGTTCTTGCTGCAAAGTCACATGAGCGGTATTTAAAATGTATGCTATACAGAAGCTACTAGTAACATAATTCTTATGTGATTCAAACCACACGTAAAACCCTTATATTACCCACCAGGACGTCTGAACCATTTCACTACGGAACACACAGCATAACAGTTATTCTTCATTTAACTGCTACAAAAGTTCCCTTAGAAAATCCTGACGACCGGCGTGGTCAAACGGTTTTCTCAATGCACTTTCAATCCTTCTAACCCGGGTACGAGTCCTGCTTCCAGCACTTGTTATTCTCACCAAATAGCAGATAATAATTGGCCGCAACCCCGTTTGTGAAATATTGTACCGTTATAAAATATCAAGAGGGTAGTAAATAGAAGGTGAATGATAAAAAAGGTATTTCGGAAAGAGGTTCACAGAATAGGTTCCGAAGTGAATCAGCTAAAATATCGTAAACCACTTTTAGGACGTACACATCAAGGTCAGGATTCAATCTTATTCAAAAGCAAAATATACATGCTGGCAAGTATTCGGAAAGCAATAGACTGAGTCAAACAGTGAGTTAGTGATAAACACAATTTCACTCGTTTTGTCATCTCTTAAGTGGTGAATAAATGTGTGACAGATCTGATCTTTTATTGGTATTGTTGAAATTCTGTTGAAGAACTGTTCTTCCCCGTTAGTTTATATTTCCTGAACTTTTGGGGATATATCATAGCATAAGAATGTAGCACAAAAATCCATATAACTTGATGTCAGTTAAGTTAGTTCTGCTGCGACCCACTGAAGATTAGAACTATGTGACATTGGTCGCAGTGATAAATTAGTCTGAAGTTCAGAGGTTCAATAGTAATTAAATGTTAGATACGGCTTATTGTTAAAATGATGAAAGTAAAAGTCACCAACAATTGTTACCGTCATTGATAAACACATGCTGATCCTTGTACAAACATTTTTCTCTCCTGAAATGTGCACCAATTGTCTGTCTAAACGAAAGAAGCAGAAACGAAGCGAACATATTCAAAGAACATTATGCTGTCTAACATTTCAACAGCCAACTCAAGGTCAAGGTCATATAGGCGCGATTCTTTAAATTATCCATTTTGTTTTCACTACTATGAAGCAAGGTTTACTGAAAACTTAAAAAACCCCTGCTTCATTAACCAGGACAGGGGTGACACTATGCTAGCCCTTCAGGCACTTTTTTCTGTGATAAAACATTTTCCTATTCTTCTTGTGGTCGAAAAATTTTTTTCTCATTATTCATGTAAAAATTGGCGTCATCACAAGATCTAATGTGAACAGCAAGAACATATCAGACATAAATACTTATGTTTGCTGCATCGGAATCAAAACCGCAACCAGAAAGCAATCAGTGTATATTCAAGGGGATTTGATGATAGGATCCCAAGTGCTTCCGCAAACAAAGGTGGAGAAAATTAAGTTGCTCTAGCCTCCGACCGGTCGAAAGTCAATGTTATGTAAATAACAAAGGTAGCTAAATGTTGTATCCGCGAAATTATTCGGATCGCATCCCAAACCGTTTTGGTTATCCAATTATTTTTGCACGAACTGTGATGAGAACTAGGGGGCTCCCGAACAAGACAGTCTTCAGAAGCAATTTCCGAAGAAACTCATTTTCGCGACTCAGAAATGGTAAAACTTATCACGCCTGTTGAAATGGGCTTAAGTAAATCACGATCAACCTGGTTGACGCAGCTTTATCGAATATACTCTGAACAATGTATGATTCCTCGTGCTCAAAAATGGAAGTTACCAAAAGTACTTCTATGAAAACTATCTTGGTGCAATATAATGCAACCAGATCATGTCTCTCATGAGGCTGTATGTCTTGCTACGGCGGACACATCTGTCCATTTGGTATAAGTTTCTGCAGTGGTGAAACTACTGGAAATTTTCATGATTCTATTTTTAGAATTTCCTGTTAACAGCCCCGATTTGATTAGGATCGAGGATTTGCTTCCAGTGTTTAACGAGGAAGTTATCACGATTTTCCCAACTAACAACAAAAATTTTAACAGGATGCGAGCTTGTAAGCAGGGAATAGGATAATTCAAAAGACCACTTTGTCTAGGAAATTTCGACAAAGCCTGTATTCTAACAAGTACGTTGTCTACAAGAAGTTAAGGGGACTTTGAAAACACCTAACAAGTGTTTGATGCAGACTAGCGGGCGTTGAATTAAGTAAAAAAAATCCACTGGCTACTTTGTCAAACCAATTGTTTGGCATTCAAAAGTATCTTTGTATGAAAAAGTAATTAAACAGAATAAACTGAAAAAATGTCTTACCAAAATTAAACTGATGTACATCTTGGGCTGCTGACCTCGAGGTGCTGCTTTCGGTTAGCTACGCAGCCACCTGGCTCGCTGGCATTTGCATGAGTCATGTGTGATGCTTCACTCCAGTTCTCAGGTTTGCAGTTGTAGGCCTTCTTTGTCGGCTCAGTGAACTACTGCGGTCATGAAGTCGGCCTCCTCTAAGGAGATCACGCAGAGACACGGAAGAAAATCCCCAAAAAGTTAACATAAATTTGAAGTTATATATCACGATGGCACAGATCACCAGAATGTTTGACCACAAAGCTCAAAACAGCATTCCCTTAGTCGTCTACTTATATTTAATTTGCATTAATTTACAAACGCGTAATAGAAGCAGATATCGTCAGCAACGAATAGGTAAATTGTGCCAGAAAGTGTGAACAATTGACAAATTTAAGTCACCTCATATGAAATAAACTAAGATTCCGTAACAATATGTATGGCCGGTCTAAGATGTTTACGTATCGTGAACAGTGACATCACAAGTACCACTTCAACAGGTTCAGTAGTCATATTTATCATCCCAAAACATGTACACAAATCCAGCATCCCACTTCATCTCTCAAACTGAAAAGGCTACCATTTTATTACTTTCCTTTTGCAACTCGGTTCGTCTTTTGTACACGCACTGTTTTATATACCTTTACAAATAAAAAACCTGCTCGGGTCTGGAGAAATGGGATAAATTTGGTCCGCAAACAAATCTCGTAATCGGATTCCACTTAACCCGTCCTCCCAGATTGTACCGCATATTGTTAGATCATGGATAGATAGATAGATGGATAGATAGATAGATTGACTGACTGAGTGATAGATAGAACGATAAATTATATGACGCTTTTTTATATGTACCTACATAGGTCTGTTACCAGCGCGTATACTGGAATTCTTGGTTCTGTAATAAAGGGATCAACACAGTGATCTCACTTTTTCCCAGTAATCTGCACAGGGTATATAAAAGGTGTACAAACTGATAGAACATCATCTACCAAATATCTCGGAGTCACTATCACCCGTGAGCTTTCCTTGTCGAATCGTGTCATAGCGGTTCTCCAAAAAATTAGGCAATTGACATTTTAAATGTCACTTCTAAAGTCTTCTTCTACTCCACTCTATTTGATGGAACGTTTTACATTCGAATGCATCTTATCACTTTGGCTCTTTGCTTCTCCAATTATCTCTCCTGGTTTGCTTGTGAAATATTTCAAACTTATTGTCAGATCCATCAAACACCTTTCACGTCGTAGTGGGATCTCCTAAATTCAGTACTCTCAACATATAATATTCCAAAACCGACAAGCTTGCAAAACGTTTGTTTCAAAGATACTAGATGATCTTATTCGATGTGTTTCTACATTTTCAGCCAAGTCCAGCTACAAACACTTGTTTGCCCGTACCATAACTTACAACTCATCAATAGTTCTCCATTTGTATGAGTAGTAGGAAATTAGATTTTACATAACGTGGGATTCATTATGCAGTGTGAACGCCCAAACCTACAAAAACCTTGGAAGCACCATACATCTGTTTCATCCTTGTTATAAAACTCCAGCAATGCACATCCATCGAGTCCTCACTGGGCTGAACGATTGCGAATCAAACACCTTAACCACAAGTCTATCCAGGCTGGCTCTCAACGGTTTATTGAACTTATATATTACATGATATAGCACCCTTCCCAAACTGGCTTTGAATGTTAGCAGAGCGTTTCCCGCCCAGCAAGCAACTTCTATGATGGAAGGCTTCTCTGTATGAGCCTAAGTACAACAAAGGGATTCCGTTAGATAAGCAACAGAGCTTGGTTCCTCACCATTCTTAACACTGTTACAAACGAGCTTAAAAACCAGTTGAGCAAAATATTTTCCACATTTTCCATGCATTTTTCACCAATTATGCTTGTATTTAATGGTTATGTAGCTGCTGAATATTCACCACACTGGTGTATAAAGCAGTCACTTGGCAATTAGCACCCTCCCTGCATGCATCAAGCGAAATGACGAGGCAGAGATTCGCGGAATTTGGACTGCACTGACATTACCGACGAATAAGCAACCCAAAGGTCTCACCTCGTCACCACTTTGCACGTGGTCATGGGAGCAGGTGTGATCGTATACTAGTCAATCTGACCGGCGAAAGATGTACCACATACACACACATACACAAATAAACAAACATGCATCCGTTGAGACGTAACTGATTCCTCAGTCGGTTGTTAAATCATCTTGAGAAAGGTGACTGCGGTAGCCAAAACGTCGGCTGAATACAGTTTTTCCACCAACAAAGCCGTGTTACTGATATCACATTTTTCTTGAAATGTTGGACATTACGGAGAGAGAGAAATGGAGCAAAGCAGACAGGACACGTTATCATTACCCGATGTGTTTTTGTCCCAAATGAGCAAAATCTTATTTGAAAAAGACCTGAAAATATGATTTGTCCAAACAAAATACGGCACACTATATTTGTTGTCTTAGCCACATTTTATAGTCTTATTTAGGAGATGAAGACAACTATTTCAAGAACAAACTACGGGCAGCGGATAGAAGAGGTGGAAAGATGGCAGCAGAATTTACCCTGCCCAACTTGATGTGCTAACAGTGTTCACTCATTTAATCTCAAACTTCTGACGATAAAATATTGGCTCCGCTGAAATCCCCTCGGGTCTGAACAAACCTGATCGTGTCCAATTACATGTGATCAGTGTTGTGCGCTTTCCTCTTTTCTGCCCACCATGTTGAACCAAATCAACCCACTTTCGATCAAGAACCCTCTGCTCAAACAACGAAAACAAGTGAGCTTTATGCTATGTGCGTAAGCAGAATATCGACAGACAGATCGTAGTAGGTCGTGCACAAGGTTCTAAAATGGAATGTATCGAAAAGATGTCACAAGTAAACTCTCGTCGTTCGGCAACCCAGCTTTCCTGTTAGTGCTCATCAGTGGTGCGCCTAGGGTTTGAACCCGGGCCCCCCTTCCCCGAAAGAGTGCATATTACCACTGCACAACCCCACCTCCATTCGAGGGGCAGTCAACCGAACAAAGAATCATCAATCCCACACACTATCCGCAAGTAATTGCGTGATATATAACCCAGCGATGTCCGTAAAGAGGGTAGTCGGCCGACTTTTCGAGTAACCTTTCTCAAGACCAGTTTATAATCGAATGATCTTGGGATAATCTTATCCATGGGATGTCAAGCGTGTTTTGTTGTTGAACACACGTGTGTGTGTGAGAGAGAAGGGGGAATGGCGGGGTGGTCATTTGAAGTCAACGAGGTGTTATGACCTTTCGGATGCTTATTCATCAGCGATGTTAGTGCTGTCCATATGCCTGGTCTTGAGAAAGTTTATCCGCTTTAACCGGAAGGTCGATTGACTGCCATCTTTTCCAACAACTGTACGAAAAATCGCCACGCTGTTTTGTTTTCCGACAACGCTGTTACCGAACAATGAACCCTGACCTATGCATCTCTGAACTCTTGATTTCTTTCAAGTATGGTAACAAAAGACAGTAACTCATTCCAATATCACTTTGGGATTTTATTTCGTCCTGTTGCCCCAGATCTCATTCTTCCAAAAATCGCGGCAGAATACATCAGTAGTAGAAACACTCACTTTACCATATGTTTTGCCCAATTACCGTAAAAAAGTCATTCGAGAGGTGAGGCACGTGAAGCTAACTGATATCTTCCTGAAAGAAAAACACCACTTTTTGAGAGCAAATGAAAATTATGTTAAACATTGGAGAGAAGAAATAAAACTCAAGAGAAATATTACAAAATCGAACTGGACGTGGTAGACGAGCAAAAGATCATTCAACTCTTGGGTAGGTAGAAGTCCAAAAATATATTGCCCAGTCTTTTAGCTTTGGGGACATCTTGTTTTGCTTAACTCACAAAATGCAAGCAAATCCAAGTTAAACCACTAACTTTCTGCTCTTCAGACTTTTATTGTCTTGACAACATTTGTCTTTTGCATCACCAAGCAAGGACAATATTTTTCTTGTAATTAAATTGATCTATTACTATTAAAAATTATAATGCCTTTATTGCAATTTAAAGCTAGACCAAATGACGGTTTTCTCATAACTCGTAAGATTTCATTTACTTGCATCAAAAAGTTACCACTAAATTACGCCTTCAGCAAGCAGTCAGTGTTTCATAGCTAGTAAAACGAGTGCTGGTCTTCTCTTTATTCAACCATTGTTTAGGTGTTCATTTCGAGAGCAGAGACGCGGTTCGTTTCCTTGTGGTGATTGCAAATTCCCCAATACTTATCTGCCCTACGGCCTGAAGTGCTTCCTGTGGTATTCCTTGTCCAGAGGTGGGTTGCACACATCAGATCCGAAGAGAGTTTGTAGATGTTTCTCGGCCGAAACTTGCGGTACAGAGTAGTTCTGCCCAAGAAACATTTCCTAAACTTCACCAAATCCTATTGCTCATAGAAGATAATGATGATCGTAAGGGGAGTTTGATTATCTGAACTGTCTCCCCAATGTTTCCAAATATTTTGTTTTAAAACTGGAAGGTTTCTTGATTTTTGTTGATCATTTCTCCTGTGAAAAATCCATTCCTGTTAGCAACGTTACTCAAACAAACCCCAATTTTAGCTAATCAACCTTATTTGGTCTGTTTTTTTGACAAGCCATGTTTATTGCCACCCCGTGTATGAATTTTCCCTTACCTCTCTGAACCAAGCTGTTTCTGGTTCGACGGCCGCTCTTGCGAGTCCCCCTTAATCAGCTCTCGCTCTGTACTTTTTGCTCTGCAGGTTTGCATGAATGTCTCCGTGGCTCGACTTTGGTTTTCTGACTGCCAGCGAAGCATCATTCAATTCGTGACTGCAGTTATCAACCGCGTCCGTAGGCCATTCGTCCCGTCAGCTCTGCGCTCTAAACACGCATGCTTACATGAAACACACACACACACACACACACACAAACACACATATATGCAGGTGATCATCTTCGAAATCAATCTACTTCACACCGGCCATTTTTATCCCAATGGAGAACCATGTCCACATTTTTACAGCTCAGTTGGACACTTGTTGAAAAACAGTCTGTCGTACTTTTGGGCTTTCATTCCAATATGGCTGTTTGGAATAATGTTGTTCCGTCGATAATTCATGATTATAATACCATACACCACGTATTAAAAAAATTAAACCTTAGCATTGTAAGTCATGGAAACAAAATATAACTGTTTCATTTTTCTTAGGAATCCTCAAAAATACCTATTCAACGAGCCCCCACCGAGAATCTAACCCGAAGTGAATGACTGTAAGTCACTCACCCAAACACCAGAATATTCATGCTGACTCTACGGTTTGAAACAAGTTTTTAAAAAGAAAAACCAGAGTTACAACATAGTCCGATTTATTTCCCAGACGATTTCGTTGCATATCATCACGGTACATTCTGCAAAATGATAATGTTTATACAGGTTCACGTAGAATAATAATGCACATAACGTTTAGGAAACAAAAACGGGTGGTTAAATTAGATTATCATGGCAATAATAGGTTAGAAAATATATCTTTTTGTCGACGGAATAGGGGTTTCCATTGACTTACGGCAATGAGTTCAACTTCTTATCAATTTGCTTAGCATCATTAAGGCATGATATATCATCGTTCTGTTACTGACCTGTCAAGAGTGACAGTGCAGCTCAGTTTTGGTAAACATCCACGGCATTGATTCAGCATGCCAGATAGTCGGATGCTATGCAGCGATCTAAGGATTATCACATGCAAAGAACAGCCTCTGGTCACCCAGATCCGTCTGACAGCGATTATGCATCAACCTGTTAGCTCAACGAAGTAGTACCATTTGCGGTAAGGAGAACATTTTGCTCTCCCTGGTGGTTTAGCCAGTCTCTTCACATTTGTTTCAACAGCTATATTTTGCTATTGCTTGTCTCTTGCATACGATTTCAGCACTCGTACATCTTTATTCCACGGGATTGGCGACCATGTTCCGCCTCTGGTAAAGTTGGCACTTTGTTTAAGTTCACACAGCAGCAGTTGAGCCAGAGATGATGCGCAAATCGTGGGCGGAAAACTTACTCGTCAATGTTTCAACAAACATTTCTTCCAAAAGTATCAAGCTTCGCAAGTGGTGGTCCAGGTGAGTGAGAAAATGTCGATGACTCACATTGGTTAGCTTTCCTCAGCGCATCAAACGTTAATTCCAGCTTCTCTAAACTGAATGCATTTCAAGAAATTGCCCTAAGAATGCTTTTAGAACTTTGTTCAGCCTTGCTCATGAACGATGAGACCGTATCAGGTTACCAATGAAATTCGATCAAGGGTTACCGGTTAATTTCGGTCGGTTTTTGTAATCTGAAAAGTTTCTCAATTTCTTAATTGTGACTGAAATCCCTAGAGCCACATGATATAAGTGAACGCTTCATTAGCCCATTATTCATCAATTTCCTTGAAGTGATGTAAAATGAGACAATTCTAATGACAGTAACAAGCAAATTGGAAGTCGTGCAATTTATGAATGGTAAGTGGAGCGGGAAGCATGTAGAAAACGGTACTTTTTGCTCGAAAAGTCACGTTACTGGAAACGGAATTTTCTTATCCCGGTTAACCCGTGGATCAATTTGTGTAAATGAAAAATGGCAACATTTCGAACTAGGAGAAAAAACCACTCCTCGAAATTATGAGTAACTACATAATCGGAGAAAAGTCTACTCCAGCCGTCATGCCGTAGGAAACATGGTGGTGGGTAGTTCCGGTAAACATTGCTGAGGAAATATTTGGCTGGAATTTTCGCATACGGCGGGCATAAGTCTGCCACACAAATACAAACTGAAGAATCACCACACTGTGAACGTTCTCTGAAAGTAAACTGCACCTTGTCTTTTGCTAGCGAGACAAAATTAAATTGAACTTTTTATTATCCCTATGTTCATGCATAACGAGACACCGTAATTTGCTGCAGCTCAGTCGTAACTATTAAACTGATCGTTGGGCTTTTGGACGAACCGCCAGTAACTGTCCCAATTAAGGGCTAGTGAAATCAAACCAAAAAGATCAACAAAATATAGGTTATCTTTATTATATCTACAATTTTCTGATAGAAATTGACAAGAGATCATAGAAATCAATTAAGTATAACCTCATATGATGCTTTAGAGCGTGTATTGGTTTTTATGCTGTGCAGAACTGTCTTAATCCGTACTCTTGATCACATGGATGCTTCGCTCGCGTATCGATCCGTAGTCAGCTGACTCAGCTGATATGCACACACACACACACACACACACACACACACACACACACACACACACACACACTTCCACGGTCCTTTCGTGTGTTTGATCATCCAGTTTTCTGGTAAGCACGTTTGCAATCACACCATGTCTGACTTCTTGCTACAAATCTGATGAGCCCGACGTAAACAATTTGCAATTTTATGGAAGCCGCAAAATGCGGAAACTAATAACTACATTGAAAAAGCTGTGCTCAAGTAAGTATCCGTGAAAGTATCGGGCTAGGGCGGGAGAGAGACGGACAAAAGGTTTAAGGGGAATGAAAGGGTGATTACAGTTCGCTGCAACTTTCCACTCAAAATCTTAGGGTCAGGTTTCCGGCTATCCCTAATAGTGCAGAGGGTATTCATGGCTATGGGGTAAGTCTCTTCCACTGCACTCACGCGAAGGCATATAGTAAAAAAAGGCAAATGTTAATATTTGATAGTCGGTACTAGTTTTCGGTAGAGAATGTTTTATTAATCTTTCGGTAAACAACCTTTTTCAAGGGAAGTAGACAATCAAAAGACTTCGGGCTGGTAATCGTTTTGTGTCAGACGGAATGGATGTGTATCTCTGTATAAAACAGAGACGATTGGATCCATGTTCCCTATACCAGTGTATGTGGTGGTGGGGTCATTCGAGGTCAATTTGACATCGTGGATTTGGGGACCTCCAAATGCCCAAAATCTCGTCTTCTCCGGTGATTCATACAGGATGGGGGTCACTTACCAAGGCTTTGTTATGTAGACATTCACTGCTTGTTCAAAATCGACTACGTAGGACTCTGGCGTTATCATAGCCAACTGACAACCTTTAACTGGAGGCAACTTCTTCCTGAAATATTGTCCTAATATTATATAGAAACGAAGTTAGGCAATAAACAAGCAATGATATAACTTACAGCTATGGTATGGAGTGCGACAAACGAGCCGTGTTCTCGTTTCAGTAAGAGCATTTCGTCAGTGGGTTTGCACTTTTATTTTAGTTTTTGCATTTATCCGTGTGCAGGTCACGCCAGTATAGTTGACTGGACAGTCATTGCAGCTGATCACGTGCATATAGTCGGTAAAGAGGGGCATCGGATGTTCCAGGGAGTTGTGTATCAGACAAGGTGGATAAACGATTATGGTAATTCTTAAAAGATTCTGAAGTCCTTGGTCAGTATAAGGTGCAGATGAATGTTAATCAGTCCTTTCATCCTTGGTGTGTTTTCGGCTTCCTTCTTTTTAGCGTGTTTCTTATCAAGTGCAGTGGGCAGTTGTGATCACGAGGGGCGCACTCCTTGCCCATGTGTCGTATTGTTGTTGCAGAGTCTTTCGACTCGAAAGTGAGGACGAGATTGATGTATGCATTATGCTTTGTGAATGGACCGAATCAATGTTCGAAATCTGTTTGAGTATGTGGGTTTCTTGTATTCTCTCTCAGTGGATGTCTGTGCGTCGTTCACCTTCAGTCGACGGTCATGGAAGTTGAGGACATCGTCAGCTTTCTTTGTCTCTTTTGTGAGACCCACCGGGAACAACTGGTTCATTAGACGATGAAGTAAGTCTTCTTTATGCTTGGATTCTACCTTCAAAACTCTATCATTGAAGGTTGTGAGATGCAATCAATGTTATGGATTCTTCTGAGTATTGAGGAGGCTATCAGTGATAAATGATATTGTGTATTCCGTGGCTACTCTACTAGTTCATATGTACAGTGTACGTTTAAGAGGAAAATTGGGGAACAGAGACATAGTTTGACTCCAGGACTTTTTTTTGGTATATTGATGGATTGGCAGTTCTGATCATTGCATTCAGAATGTTTGTCCAAATACCTCCAGTAAGAAGAATCCACAAGCATTGTTGAGATGAACATGTAGAACTATCAACCAAATAAACTGCTCTCCCGAAAATCTAGCACGTTTACGAACTTTTGTAAATTCCACCGATTTTGCCGTCTTTTATAATCAAAATTCCTCAGCATTTTGTGGAAATCTTACTGATATCTTAGTTTATGTTTTAAAAATTGTTGCCCATTTGAAACCAGCTATGTGCAGACCGATTGGTTTCCCTCTTCTTGACTTAAGTAACTACGTAGCAAGAAAGAACAGGCCTACAAAAGCGGGTGAAAGTCTGAAGTGAAGCAGACTACTAAGTTGATAATATCGGAAATCGAACGTCTAACTAGTCTGTTTATACCATCGTGGGAAACTCAGGTTGTCAGGGTGAATGGCTTGCTATACAAAGCTTTGTGGCAATAATTCAAGGTGCGGGAACCGTTCCCTCAACGTCGAAGAACTCAAAAAGGGTTTCGGTTCATTACTTCAGGATATCTGTTTGCTTGTCTTTAGCAGCACTAATAAGCCTCCTCAAATCAAGCTCAAGGCTGTTCGGAAATAGCTGAGCACAGTGAAGATCAATAAAACCTCAAGCCCGGATGGTTTATCCTCTGCTGTCATAAAGTTGTGCACCGATGCCCTCTCTGGTCCCTTGGCAGATATTTACAACTGTTGTCTGAAAAGCGGCAAGATTCCTGATTTATGGAAATCAGCAAAGATAAAGCTTGACCCGAAAAAGGGCCTGGTGCACACCGCCCCATTGCATGTGCATACGCAATGCCCAAGACGTAGGAAAAACTTTTGCTTGCACATAATGCAACTGAGAATGCTTCGGGAACATATGCATCAGTTTGCACGCAGATCATCCCGATCAGCTCTTGATGCCATAGCCTAGTTAGTAAACTCTGTTGAGGCCGCCTTAGGTAAGAAATGTAAAATGGTTAGGTTGCTATTCATGGACTATAAAAATGCTTTCGGCAGTCTCGATAGGTCAGTTTTGTTCAATCTACTACCCAAACCAGGAGTCGATCAGAGTTTATGCAGACTGATTCGTGACTATTTCACTGACCGGATTCAGTTTATGTTATTTGATGGAATGACATCCTCACCACTTCCTGCCAGTAACGGTGCCTTACAGAGCAATATCTTTTCAACTTACTTCTTTTCCTTGTATGTGAAACGATTACCTTTCCCATCTTCATGTAGTTCATGTAAATATGCAGACGATATCGTTTTGGGATGTGAGTATTCTGGACCGGAGGTCACTCCCATAATCCAAAGCAGACTAGACAATACTGTAAACTGGTTCTCTTCCCGTTCTCTAAATTTGAATGCTTCTAAATGTCTCGATGCGTCACTTGACTTATCGCCCAGGGAATCAGTTCAAAACACTACTGACAGACTCAGTCTGTTTTCTGTGCACGGCGAACATATTCCCGACTCATCCACAGTCAGATACCTCGGTGTTTTGTTTACCCACAGTCTGTGATGGTCTGTGCACGTCAGTGAGGTATTTTGCAAAGCAAGAAGTCCGTTCTTTTTTCCCCTCTCTCTCGGACTATGTGTGCTCTCATGTGTGTGCTCATAAATGCATTTTAAAAGTTGTAACCGTTAGCGTTATTCCCCTCTGACTTTACAACTCCCCAGTAATCTTTCTTGGTTTGCTGAAGCACATCTCTAGATACAGTGACCTATCTAGAGTTGCATTTGTTGATACTATCATAAACAAACACTTGTGCTTGTGTGCTTGTGTACAGTGAACTTGCAAAGTCTGTACCCACATCCTCCACAAGCTGAAAGTTCAAACAGTTGTTTACTCGCACTTTTTCACATAGTAATTCTGTTTTACCCTATTTCGCTCGTTTACTTGTTGATCGGAAGAACGTTCTCTCAGAACCAAGAAATAGCTTGAAAATCGAAAATTAATCCGTTTTCTAACTCAATTTTTCCTTTTCCGAAGTTGTACCTGAATTGCATTATTTAACCTAGAGATGATGTAGAAGGCTAAAATTACATTCTTTTACATGCATAAAGTAACTACTGACCTCACTTGAATCAAAGCTCATCGAAGTCTCATCCTAAACGAGTCAAACAGTCAGTACCGTTGCGTCGGTTCAAGTAGTCACCTACGCAATCAGAGTCTCACACGCACGCACCGTTATTGATTGCCTATTGATTGACGCCTGTTCGCTGCCACGACTGGTCACACGTGTATGCACGCACGGACGCACATCGCTCTGACATTACCATGCCACGGAGGGCTTGCTCCAACCAATCAAACTTTGGCACTGAGCCATACTTGACTAATAAGCGGCCCTGCTTGACCGCACTTGGTCTCATGTACTGGTTGCGCTTGCCAAGGGATGAATGACTTGCTTGCCTGCCCGCTTGTGTACGAGTTTACTGATGCACAAATAAACGGATCTGTTGGCTGCGGTTCTCCGTTAATTCCGAACACAAGTACATGACGCGTAAATCGAATCAGTTATTTTGATACACCCCGAACCTCTCCAGGTAATTAGGTTTATCATCCAAGCCACACCTTAGTAGTGGTAGTAGTAGTAGTAATAGTAGCATTGACATTTTAGAGCGAGAAACTTGTTTGTCCCCGATCAGCTTCCACCAAAGTGGATTAGAAGATGCCGAGTGGAGAAATTTCCTACGATAGCACGATTCGAACCCGAGACCAGAGGATCCAATGTTCGCCGTCGAAACACGACAAAGTGGAATAAAACTGCATAAAGATTTTATTCTACTTTGTGCTGAATGAACAAGTGTGGTAAATTTCAAGATATTGATAGCATAAAAATCCGTCGGGTCACACTTATGAAAATTATTCTAAAGTAACTCAAATCGACTACTTCCTTTAAACATTTCCGGTGGTGATCAGGCGGCTAACACTCTTCTCTCTCGGGTTGGAATCCTCCAGCCGACGCGGATCACTCCCGACTGGCGAGCTTAAACTGGTCGCTACCCACATCCCGAAATATTGCGCTATTGTTAAATAATAAAAGGAATTAAATAGAAGAAAGAAAGAAATGTCAGTGTTTTCGTGTGCTGAAAAATAAAATGGGTAACGGATTGTCTTTTCTGGTGCTATATAAATCTCTTTGATCGTTGTAATCAAAAAAATGTCTTGAATAAAACAAATTAAAACTGATTTAGGAGCTAACTGAAAATTTTTAAATTTTAGTAGAAGACCATCCTGGATTGATAGAATCTTAGCACTTGTCCTGATGTCACTTTGAACTGCTCCGGTGATTGACAAGCCCCACGAGTAAACATGATCGAGAAAAAGCCGAATTGATTGTGTTAGCTGCTTTTTTAACCCAGTTTTATTGCCCTTACCTTTAGGGTAACAGCATTAAATGAATAGAGATATCAATAACCGAACAAAACTTTACTTTTGGAATGAGAAACAACTTCGAATTCATTAAATCACCAAGGGAAAAGTGTTTCTTGTAGCATACGACAGTTTATTGCAAATTTTAGCCCCCCCCCCTGTGAAAGGAGTTATACCAAACACACCGCTATTCTAATATTTTAGCGGACGTGACGGAAATGAACGGGAATGACTGGATATACTAAACATATGTGTATACATGTGTATATTACGGCCCGGTGGTGGTCGAGTGGTTTAGAGCGTTGGCGTACTACCTTGGATGTCCGAGGTTCGAATCCCCGCCATCACCGGTTACTTTAGTGATAAACAGTAATCCACTGTTGTCCGAATCGTTACCACACCTGACCCATTGAGACCTTATGTGGTTCTTCGTCACTTCAAGTCTCAGGGTTGGGGTGCCGGTTATCCCCAATAGTGCAGCCGGTCTTCGCAGCTATGGAGTGATTGCCTCTTCCATTGCACTCATGCGCAGGCATGGAAGAAAACAATAAATACTTTTTCCATGGACTTGTTTTCGTCAGTGAAAAAGCAATGCCTATTCTGACGATTACAGTAATCCATACCTGTGGATTCAAGCCGATGTGCAAAATTTAGTGCAAAACCACACAAGAGATGGTATAGTGATCCAATGTGACACATACATAAAACCTGAAGAATTCAGTTCATGTCAAGGCTTTTTTAACCCAAATTGTGATCGATAACACAACATCAATTTACACACAACCGACATCATCGTGTAAATCTGATTCACTTCATTTCAGACTCTGATGGTGCTAGACGGTTATTGATTCTGATAGTCACACGTCCAGTTAAATTCTGTCCTCTTACAACAATTGATACACTCATGATAACTACTTACAGCGATTTCAATTCGGCTTATGCTTACCTGTATACTTGGCCATACTTCTACTGTTCATTAATGTCTCATTTCCCTTACACCGACCAACAATACATCTAGTTGCCAGTTTGCGAGCATCCTGATTTTATTTCGCACAGTTCCGTCATCTTGTTAATCTTGATTAATAGGACCAATTTACTATAAACTTTTGTTCTTACCCGAGACTAGGAGCACTACCTAGCAGAATCCGGAAAGCTGTCTACTTGCGCTTTTGAGTAGAAAAAACACTCAGACCTGTTGCTGAAAATTTCCCATTTTCCCCGAGTTATCCTCATCTTTGTAAGCCATGTACGTGATACAGTATAGTGAAACAATTGCGAAAAACGCAGTCAGCTTTGTCTCGAACTCTTGATGCGACCTGTGATGTGTTAGAGAAAGGCAGTTGGAAACTCACAATGCGGCATAAGGAGGAATGCCTCATCAATTAGCTTGTCTAGTATTGAGATCCTCAGGCCGGAAATCTTTCACGATAGAATTTCTTGTAAGGGCAGAAACTGTACACTTCATACAATCCCATCAGCATATCCATAAGTTCAAATACAAACAACAAATCGGACGATACTTCTGCATTTAAAAATATCACGCAGTAATAAGTAAGTCAAGCGTCGTGTTCAACCATTTACCTGCTTCGCTTTAACTTTTGAAATGCAATCCATTGTATTAATTGCCCGGCGGAAGAATTTGATGATGAGAATATCGTTTGACCGAACAGTATCCAAGTCATTATTTCTGATATTAACAAATTTATCATATATATCATATATATATATATATATATATATATATATATATATATATATATATATATATAGGACCATAAGTATTGTTCTGCTTCCTCTCAGACAAACATATTTATCAGTCACTTTCCCAACAATGTAGTTATCAGTCAATCATGAAATGCAAATTGGGAAATTGTTCAATTTTCTTGTCCCCAATAAGATCGTGCTGATAAAATAATACGATACATGGACTTGATCAATAAGACATACACGCATCTGAGATTGATATCATCAGTAAATGCATTGCTAGGTTCAGTTTTATTGTCATATGATCAGAGTTTTGTACAACCTCAAAGTTTCCTCGGCAAAAGACGGAGAATTCCAACCGGATGTGATACACAAAACATGATAATTTTTGTTAGTATTCATTCAGTTCCCTCTGTCCCCATAGACAGACAGATTTTGTCGAAATTATATTTCGTTTGACGTGGACGAACGGACTGGGCACGCGCAAAACCATATGAGTCACCCAGTTTTGCGGTTGGCTGATGTTTTCACCGTGGGATATTCGGACGAGTGCAGAGGGGGAAACCGCTATCCTAGCCGGACATCTGCTGTCGGTTCTATTATGTGAAAGGAATGTGAATAATTACGGATAATCTCATTGCTAAGCTGATCATCAGACAAATCCCCAGAAAGCTGACCACAATTCCAGGTCTGTAAATGAAGCTCGCATAGAGGATTTGGCCAAGCAGCACATGAATAGCGAATGGTTGGTCTTACCGCATCTCAACGTCATGTTCGTTTGGCAAATAGGTTCGGTGGGTAACCTTACTGTTCTGGCCACAAGCCAACCAGGCTACTCCGAAGATGTCGGTCATTCTGCTGACTAGCCTCACACACGCGCGCAGCTGGATATCTCATTACGCACGAGATTCATCGAAGCAAGATATTCCAAACTAAATGGAACGGCTGACTAGGAAACTATGTAGTCATCCGCTAACAATCATGCACGTTGACATCCACGTCCTAGAAAGCGGTGAATACCTACTGTGACGAGCCTCCCATCTGAGAAGTACGCTTTACCTCAGGATTTTTTGCAGCATTGTAAAAACTTGTCAATCAGGAAATAGATAGCATCGGAAAGCTCTCAATTTGTAAACGTCGGAGCCCGAAAACCTTCAGAATCACATCAGTCTCACGACGCACCGTGGAAATGTCAAGCACACCTTGGCATGACAGAGATGCAATTCAGCAGGTGGAGTGGAATATACTTATTCCTAGTAATATTCCGTGTGATTAGTCGGGACTGAAGCTGTAGATGAATCTTTAAATATTTACTTGGGCGTTAAAAAAATGATTATTGACACCGTAAACTAAGTTTTTACTTTTATACGATCAGCTAGTTATTTATTCACATAATCTTGCATCAATTTTCCGCCTTTTTCAATATGAACGATTACTGTGTGCCGTTGAATGGAAGCCGTTACCTACTGATCGGGATGGTAAAGCATATTCCTATTATTGCTTTTGGGGTCAGGCATAAAATATTACTGTTCTATTGTAACAAGGACGACAACACACGACAGGACACTTGTATTCCCACGATTACACAAGTCAAGTCATGGAACACATACAGTCGCTTATATAGGCCTTTTTCCAAACTGCGCGGCACCAAGATTGCTATTGCCGCTGCTTGAGCGCTTCGGCTCCTTTCTGTCCAGTAGCCTGTGGCCGATGGTTTGCTTCTCTTGACCGTCATTTCCCTTCGGTTGGCCCGACTGTCTCAGTTGACGGCTCGATCGGCAGCCCTTCACCTGAGCTATCTTGCTGGTTGCCGGAGATCCCGCTGCTTCCTCTCTGGTCGTCTGTATGACTCTTTTTGCCTGCTTCGGGCCGCCTCCGATATATTCGCCACCTGTTCTTTTGTCTGTGGCCCTCGTTTAGTTCGTTCGTTCGCCTTGATGTTCGCGCCGTCCCCTCGCCCCAGCATTCCCTGTTACACTATGAGTGTATAAATGCCCAGAATATTACAACACACACTTTTGAAACCTAGTGCTCAGAAGAGAAAGAGAAAGAAAAAGTTTGACGTAACGACAGCTTGGTAAGCTCAATTCAGAACACCTGACCAAATTGTTTTTTTACTACTCTTTAATGAGTCCGAAGAACTACTCACAATAGTTAGCGAAAGTAAGCCTGGTATCCAAATGCTGCTGAAGGCACCTGTTGTTGGATTCATAATGTGACATTTTTATCTAACACCAAATTACATTTGAGTATTAGCCTGATTTCCAACGAGGGATCTATTATCACAGAGCATATCGTGTGTTTCTCAAGGAAATTTACGCGGGAAATACCATCTTAAGGGGGATCAAGAGTGTGCGTTGCAATATCTTGTATTCCTACCGGCAATACTCTCCTCAAGGGGATTGTTATCTCACGAAGTTCAACTGACTGTTTGGGTGACGTGTTCTTTCTCAGAATATGATTTCCAGAGGATCTCAATTCCCACTTGTTCATGGGTTTTGCCGGACATAGACAGACAAAAGCATAGACCAAAAAGGGAATATAGTCACTTACAGATAGCTAGCTTTTTCCCTTATTATTTTTAAACTCTTTCCGACACCATTCAAGTTTACTTGTGGAAACTTCCTTTTCGGTTATGGATTGAAGTGAAGTGATTCACACTGAGAAGGAAGGCAGTTAACAACAATATCTTCTTCTGAGAGGCACATTTATCTAGAATGGTATATAAATAATAATTCTGCTCAAACTCTGAATCATACCATTCACGTAAGGCTTGATTAAAATGGATTGATGTCAAATTATCATGTATTGACTTGCTTTCTACTGTTTACGTTGGCTATAGGTGGATCACGAATGGTTCCTACACACGATTCGAAACCCTCGGTAATTCATTGTTTTGATTCTAAATTATTTTGTCATAGTGACATTTAACTTCTGCGGCTTAAAGTTATTTTCCATTAGTTCGTATGATTACATTCACAACCGCGTACCTTACGATGAAGTCCATAGTTCAGATCATTGAAGAAAAACAAAAAAGTGTCTTTTCTAGTTCAATTTGATGAGCTTTTGCCAGGTTTAACAATTAACAAGCACACTGGTTTTTGTCCGTAAAAATTGACTTGACCGATTCCAGCTGCCTAGCGGTTCAGCAACAAGTGTGTGTGCGAAAGACTTACTCGTATTTATTCTAATCAAGACAATTCTTTTTGAATATTAGGACACGGAAACGAGAAGACTTTTCAACTCTAGACTTTACTGTTATTCACCATGATCTTTTTCGTACCTGAAAACATTTTCAAATTTTCTCTAATGAAAAGCTTTCACTGAAACACGGATAAACCATTTGTCCCGATTATGTATGAATTGCAAGCATTTACTACAAAATCTGTGGTCATAGCAAACATCTTATTACATAGTCAAACTGTGGAAACTCTTCCGCCGCTACGGGTTTCGTAACTCAAGCATACGACTCATACACACCCTGATACCGCGTGAGCTTTACCAGCTGAACAACGAGGCCTCGCCTGATATATATCGAAAGTTCTGCAGGTGGGTCAAAATGGGAATATCCGAATAGAGTACTATGATTACAACGGAGACACTTGCATAACCAGTTATCAAACATTGCTTTCGTATTACCCTGATTGCCGCTGACTCTTACTTTCAGCTGACATTTAACCGATAGATCAACATCATCCAGCCTTATGTGTTTGGATTGGTCCTCAGTCGGCCAATCACGTTCATCTACTTATCGTAATAAGTCGCAAACGATTCTTATTAAAAATGCACTGATAAGTTCATGCAAGAACCAGATGCCTGTGGATGATTTTACCCCGATGTAAAAGGTTAAAACAAACTAGCTTTACCTAAAAGACCTGCTGGGATACTTTGAATGCTTTATGGATAAAAGTACCTTAAGTATTTTTCTTAAAATCTCCATATTCCAGCATAGGTTGGACTGGAAGTAAAATTAATTCAGGCGCTAACAGACAAAATCCATGAGGTGTCTTACCGAGACTTTCACGTTTGATTTTTTCCTTCGCTTATTTAAACGTCAATGGGTAGTATCAAAAAGAGCATGAAACAAAAATTCTCCCCGTCTAAAGCACATGTTTAGTCATTTAAGTGCATTTTATACGGCCTAATGCTCTCCAGCTCACTTAGAAGCACAATGGAATGTCACGTGATTAATGGTCCCTTGTATTTGGTCAAAACAAGCTGAATGATATAAGTAAACTGAATGGAAGGTTATACATACTCCAGAGCTCTAGTTGCAGGCGAACATGCTGTTTCGGTGAGTTCATCTTCGAATCATTTCAATCATATTCATTTGAAAACGAATTCATAAAAGGAGTTCGTAAAAGGGTCTTGATAATTCGGTAAGGTAAAATGAGACTTGAGGGGGATGTAAGAGTTAATTTCGACCAAGAAACACTTGCAGATGACCAGATTATGCAACGGGCGATAATTAGCTTACATCACTGCAATGCTCAAGCGTGATACCGTTGATTGTTGGACATGGGAATTGTTATGCTTGCACTAATTTTCGCTGGGCGCAAAGCGCAGGATTCGAGAGGCGGATGATAACTGTCTCGGCAGTTGCCAGTATTCGAAGCCTAACTGTTCTTGACGAGAGCTGTGGAACCCGGTAGACAGACTGAATATCGTTCGAATGCCGGTTTCTAGGCCACGTTTAAGCTTTATACCATCCCATAGCCTCCAAGCCTAATCCATCCTGGGTGATATTCTTTGACGCTTCTTGATAGCTGCCTTTTCGTTAGACCTATGTAAGTAACACCACAGGTGCACTTGTATTATTATTATGCTTCGCACTCAGGCTGTACACCTATCAAAACGGTACAATGAGGGAATGAGGAGTACATGGTGTGAGATCCCATGATTTGTTTTGTTTGTGGGCTCAATACCGTTAGGTTACCCCGAACAAAGCAAGTGATTTTCTTAGCCTTCCTTAGTCTTTAATTATCCAAGGCTAAACCCGCTAGATAGCGGGAGGAAGAGTGGGGTCCCTAACCCACTGAAAGCCCGTGGCTGATTGTCGGTCCACACGCCCTTCGGATGGGCCAAACATCCTAGGAGCCCAGTGCACCTCTCAGCCACGGATGCCGGTGGGCAGTGTTGTACACTTCATATGCTACCCGTGGCTGGTTTGGAATCAGGGTTTAGCCATCTTGCCTAGATTGACTATCAGTCAGTTAACCTGGTGGAGAGCGCCGGGCATTTGCTTTCATCCCCCTACTCTTGTGAAAACATCGCCACGAGAAGGCAGTGAGTAGGACTTCTGTAGCAGAGGCTGCAACGGACACACAGCCATTAGGGAGCATTTCGAGAGGCGTTCAGGAAGAGTAGCCATCTCGAAGCCTGACACACCCATCCTCGACCATACTGAGGCATTTGGAGGTAGAAATGTACTTGAACTGATAAATGATCATGAATGAGGTCAACAAGGATAGCTTACTGACGCACGTAACATGGTATTGTAGCCTGATGACAGGACGAATTCTCTTTGGAAGCACACAAACGATTTCGCGGTTGTTGTCAATCATCATCGATCGGTACTGTCCTGCGCAATCAGTCCTGTACTTGAGTACTACATTGTAGGTCCATCACCTCAATCTCATTTGAGTCGGAAGGAGCGTGCATGGATGAAGACTTCTTTTTTAAAACCCCAAGGTGATTCTTTGAAAGCTGCTTAATCGGTAAGTCAAGGACAACCTTCAGATCGAGGACCAATGGTCCCAAATTCGGATTTTTGATGTAAGTAGTATGACATTGCATCTGGATAAAAGGACCGAAAGGAAAAGACCGATTTTGTGAGTGTTACTGCTCAGCAGGTTAGCTTATTATTAGTTTCATATCGGTTTGATGGTAATGAAGCGAACAGGCATCTGATCTTGGAGGTATGGACAGTGGCTTTCACTGTGGCAAGTAAACTGCTTCTGACTATCAGCTGCGATGTTCCTTCGAAGGAGAGTTGGATGAAGAATGCTTTCTTTTCTGTCTGTAGGATTCTCACTGGTTCGGTCCGTTAAGACCAGTTTCATGTCTCCTAGCAAATGAATCTCTTCCCCTTTGACTATGTAGGGTGGTTCAAACTTTTACTGAAAAGATATTGTATATTCCAGTGTCTACACTTTGGCTTCGTGTAACAAATGGAGTGCGTGAGATACTGCAAAATACTATGCTTCCACACCTGGAGTTATTTTCTAAGGACCGAAAAATGTATTTCACTGATAGGTATGATAAGTCCAGATTTAAAGAGGATATATATATCTGCTGGAATATTGCATGTGGCTCCATCCATACATGATTCCTCTAAGTAGAAACCAGATATCAAATATTCGGTATAAGATAAGCACAAAATAAAGACTGAGTAATAACGAAACGGATGGTCTCTTGCTTCGTTCATTTAATAAACAAAAAAAGATTCACCTAGAGATTTCCGAATGGGGAAGTGACCAGTGTGTCGGCGAGATTCATATCGAAGAGCAAAAAGTCCGGTAAATGTTGCTAAGAAGAACAAAATATTTATATCCCCTATACATCATCATAACTCACTGAGTAAGCACTTTTTCGAAAAATATAACTGTAAGCAACATGTCGAATCCATCGGAAACTGTATGAACAAAGTCCGGACTCGCTTTCCATTGTTCCGCCTCGTGAGCGTGTTTTGTGCCACTTCCTTCACCGACTGAGCCAAGCAGTGGATGTTGACCACAACGGACGTTTTGACTTGTACTTTTATTCTTTATGACCTTTGATGCTTCTTGACACAGACTTTTGCGTCCATTTGGTTCGCTTTGTCTGCAAGCAACTGCGAATATTATTTCGCTTGGGCTGAGTATCATCCACGGAGCTTTCACCGTGGAAGTTCGTGTTGTTTCTGTAATAGTTGTGACTATTTTCATACACTTATTTTCGTTACCACACCTCACCTATTGGCTCCTTATGCGGTTTTCCAGCTCAAGTCTCAAGCTCCGGTTGCCGGTTGTCCCTAATAGTGCAGTGGGCCTTCGTGGTTGTGGGGCATATACCCCTTCCACTGCACTAGTGCGCAAGTATGTAATAAAAAAGAATGGTACTTGGGTACTATCTGGCCTTTTTCCTGGCTGGGATTGCCGTACACGTGACTTAGCTGAAAGCTTATTGTTGGTTACGATAACACCGTAATATTATCCACTATTTAGGGGTAGCTTCTAGATCGCTGAGAGGACTGTTTATGCATCAGTCAGTGGTTGCATTCTTCTGCAATATCCTTTAGTAAGACTGGAAAAAATAACACAACTTTTCGAGAACTACTAAGGTGTGGTCGTCTGCTCAGGTGAAGGATTCGAATAATCCTGTCGACCTTCAAAATTAACTGCTAACGAAGTCCCTTTCACTTCCATTCGTAGATCAAACTGAAAATGCTTGAATTAGCACCTTCTTCGTCTGATTACAGACTACTTTTTCTGGATTGATAAAACCAGCGCAACCGACGATCTTTACAGTTTGAACAAAGCTTGTAAGATTAACCAACAAACTACAGACGGCGATGAGATTATCAAAGTTCGGATGAACTTTTCTGGAAGATTCTTAATCAGAGGAAGATTAATCATCTTAGGTCATCACCGCAAGTAACCCTATATCGCTACCGAAATGGAGTGTTTACATGAAAACAGTTTGTCTTAGAGGCTTGAAAAACTGAAGATCAAAAGTTACAAATCACAGCGCATGAAAAGCTGTTTACGACAGATTCACTTACAAGCTCGTAAGATCCATTTTATTGGTAGATAAAACAAAACGTTTGAATTCTAAGGAAGCCGTCATGTAAGTTAGCAAAAAAGAGATGATACGGTTAAATGGAAATGTATGGGTCTTGTTCAGTAGTCACGCCACAACTCTTCAAGTTGCGTACCACAGCTAGACTGTGTTGTAAGGTAACGCTGTCACCGACTAGTGGACAAAACTCCTTCGTGTTAAGTTCACATTCGACCTAATTGCGCTCGATCGATGGAGAAACACACTGATTCAGTTGTGTACATTCTGTTACCCCGCTTAGTCTTGTTCCCTTTTCTCCTTGTTACGGACCAGAACTGACCCACTTGCATTAGTCATCGTTCATCTACCCTGGACCAAGTCAAAAATGCGAAATGGTTGGATTTGGTGTGGTCTGTAATGTAGAGCTTACATTCAGGTTCCGATCACCTGATTTCCCCAGATCACCCGAAGTTCTCACTTGAACTATACTGTTCATGCAAAACCACGCCTAAGTATCGGTTCTACTCGGTTTTGATTTCCGATTGGGGCGTAGAGCATTCTGAGAAGAGCTTGTTGCGGTCTTCACAGAACTAGTTTCACATATTTGCTCATCAAATCTTAGGTCGATGGTAGTTCGGCGGTGCTTTGATTGACACCGTAACTGACCTATGAAAAAGGTCTTACATCGCTCTCCGTGCCCGTTCTCCGGTTCAAGATTGCTTGTTATTCCAAGTGGGAAAATGGTTCTCTGTGTTCATGGGTAAACCTAATACTGTGCATTCATTAAGAGGATAAGAATAAACTGATGAATAACCGCTGGAGAAGACAAACTAGTTGATGTACCATTTATCTAATGACAGGTGAAACACGGAACACAAAAGAGGTCTTCCAGTTTGGATACAGATTCTCCAACGGTAGAGAGAACGTTTTGAATCCTGGCAGTTATAGAACTGTCACTGAAGGGCAATTTCACGTACACAGTTCTCTAAATTCATCAACTGTCTGTCCTTTTCCTCACGAATTTCGTCTACAGAACTGCGGATTTTGGTTAAAGGTTGAAGGGAAAAGGTGTGAATTTTACCAGTTTATCTGTCGAAATAACAAGCTTTGTTCAAAACATTAGCATCGAACGTCAATCCTGTCGGATAGATAACCACAGATCAAACATTTCAGAATTCATACGTGAACAGGTTTACCAGATTACAACTCTACAGGAGAGGATAACAGCTATCCTAAGTCACGTGCTGTTCGTTTAGTATACGTTCCGATGTGCCGCCCGCAGACAGAAACCATCCATGGGTCTACTCATAAAAAAGGTTTAAAAGGAACATGGTTCTTACTGTCGGATCCAGTATACACCAAAAACAGTCACTCTGAATGAGGTGTGTAGTAAGCGTATAGAACCACATTCATGGTAATTCCTTCGGTTAACTGCCACAGAGAACGCATCATCCACGTGCCTATTGTGCATATGTTTTTATCCCCGTCTCCTTCACCGATCAAATCTAGTGATGCCAGCTTTACTAAATGTCCACCTTGTACCTCGTCACATACACGCGTGACCACAGAAGTCTAATACAGAATTTATTGATGGATTATGTTGGCGCGCACTTTGCTTTTCGAGCTCAAAATTCACCAGTCTTCTGGATCGGTCAGACGCTTTCCTAAAACGCTTACATCTTGCAATGAACATGTAAACTCTAATGAGAACCACTCGTCTAATGCCTTAGCTTGAATGAAAATGCCTCTCAACTGAGGCCCCGTACTTTGCATGCTTTTATAAGAGGTACTTTGCTTGGACATACCAAAGTAAATTAAATTCTAGGAGACTGGGACATTCAGTTTGAGAGTTTTTCGCATATCGAAGACATTTATTTTTTTATATTCCACACAGAGGTGTATAAAACTAGAAGGAAATAAACAATGTCATTAGGACCAGTTAAACAAAACATGATAACCTCCGAGTTTTTGAATTACGCGTGACCCAAACGGTCCACCGTGACAGCCAACCCGACGACCGCGAGACTACCAATTATGTAACTAGACCGGTAAGATTTGGGGTTGAACGCTGTTGTTCAAGGGTGCTGGTTAGAGTTGGATATTGATGAACCACCGCCGACAAACTCACCGATCACTGTGCTTGAGCGACTGGAGAGTTTCTCAGTACCGGGCCAACCGTCTCTTATTGTTGTTTGTCTTACATATATTGTCTGAATGAGTTCCACATTAGAAACTGACCCCGTGTGACCGGCAACTGGTATATTTTTGACCGTGACCCGGATACCCACATAAACTCTCATTGATTTGATCGCTTGAAAGGCATGCGAAACTGAACTGGACTGCTTTTGGCCGATTGAAATCCCTCGTGCGATTCATGCTTATGTTTGTGCAGTCTCAAAGTAATATTTATGATCGTTTTATTTACACATCCTTACTTAGAACCACGATCGGACTTATGGCTTCATTTCGCACTACGTTCGGTTGCAATGACTTCTCGGTACCATGTGAATTGCCCTCTTCCGCCCCCCCCCCCCCAATTTCAGAGGCCATGTGGGAGATAACTGTGGGAGAAAACAAAATGGAGGTGAACATGAACCAACCTCCTGAAGTGTAATATGCAAGAACCAGTGTTCCGCCGCAGAGCGGTTACGCGCGCTCGACCTGTAAACCACAAAAACACAAACCCCCACGAGCTCGAAGCTCAGTAAGCTTAGCATCGGGAACCCACACTTACATAAGTCGAGCAACAAAATGCCTCAGCCTAGTCACCACAAAGGTGCTGACAACTGTCACCTTGACCCCTTCCTGGTCCATATTGTGATACGCTGGCTGGAGTGCTCCTCTGTGGGAGTCGCTCGTGTACGACCTGAAAAGACGAAAGTCTGCGCATCGGAACTTAGTAAGCGTATAACCAGGCCCCAACACTTACATCAGAGATGGTGTGAAGGTGTGACTTGATGCATCATTCAATAGAGGGCCTAGTCGCGCCAGCAGATAGTGCGTCAGCACATGTCCAGAATCCAGGTCAAGGCTTGCGGCAACGGAGTCGAGACCGATAGGACAGCGGATTGATAGGACGAGAAAGGAAGGCAGCATAGACATCTTACCAGAGCTGGTGGGATGGACCAAAACAGATGGGGATGGCTTTATATTATAAATACCCCCATTGAACTTCCGTTTTAGATTTGAGCCAAATGCTGTTGTGTTCAGTGTCCTCTTTGCGTTCTTCTATCACAATTTCTGCTATTTCTTGAAACTGTCTTTGCGTTGCGACTGACAGAACATAAACACATTTTCAGACACACGGAACGTTCTGTGCACTATTGCGCATCTCAATGACTGCTAGGTGTTCTTTGAGCTTCCCATAACAATAAAAACACAAAGCGAAAGCGTGAAATGAATACGAAATACAACAGCGACAGAGTGACAACACTTTTGGCAAAGTGAGAATCATGAATCGCGGTGTGACAAATTTTACTAAACGCTGTATTGACCCAGAATTTAGGATTCTTCAGCTACAACGAGGTCCCGGCACAAGCCCGTCTTTGTCTTAGTACGGTGTGCACTCCACGAGTTGAGCTATGAGACTACACCGGCTGCTTCGAACATTCAAATTATGTAATCACTATGGTTGATGTCGTATGCTAATACGATTCAAGTGTTCAATGTATGCGACACATCCGTGAAGCAGCCGAAGACCTCGATGCGCCCTCGTACCGCTGAGCTGGTAGAAGGCAAAAGGTGTTAAAAAGTTGAGATTTTCGGAAGTAGGACGGTGTTTACATCGCGTGGTCTCTAAGTCCCATGAGTGAGAGAATAAAATATGCCAAAAATGCGATCCTAAACTGAGCGGATTACATTCCTTGGGTGATCTGCCGAGGAAAATTAACCTGCATAGATGAATTCGGTCCATGCTTCATCTCGTGGGCACTGCGGTGCTGTGACTGTGAATCACACTTTACTAACTCTTATTCAACGAAGACAATGACTGTGACAATCAAAACCGACTGTTTGTGCTCAACATAAGTGTTTCCAGACCTGCAAGGAATATTCAACCCCGGAAGAGAGCACCTAGTTTGTTTTACCTCACTGAACTCTCGGGTCAAGTGCTGTTTAGTTGATTAGAATTAAGGTGATTCGCTAACTGTTAAGTTATTCGTCATCCTGTTCACCTCTATCATCATGTCATAATTACCTTGAAATTTAATTACGGCCATTGGTTTTGAGTGTCCAATGATTAACTCACAAGTATGCTAAACTCTATCCACATAGGACGTCCTGATACGGAATATGCGAAACATGAATCGGTCTGCTGATGCTCCCAGTTTTGGTGTCACTAGTCATTTGTTTCAAGTCTACAAAAACCCAAATCATACCGATCAAAGTAAATGACCTCTTGTTCGGTATTTCAGGTATTACCGATATTCTCAGAACGAAACAACGCGGATTCTTACTTCCTTAAGAAAGCCAGTTTATACAATGATGGTTGTAGGATTTAGGCAGACGTAGGAAAACATAGTATGATTTTTCAAATGATATTAGAATGTGGAAATCACAAATAGAGTTGGCTGCTATTGAAAGAGATCATAAACTTGAAACAATTCGTCTCCTTTATCCAATTAATTTCGATAAGAAATCCAGCTTCATCTATCACGAACCATTTGCTTTCAACAGGTCATCGAGATGATCTGAACAGATCATTCAGAGTACGACAAGGCAATCGGAAGACAAAACTACTAACGTTAGCGAAGCTATATTGATCAAGACAGAAAACCTCCTTCTTGGGGCACAGAAAAAAATATTGTAAACAGCCTGCCTTCCCTGGCATTATCCGCTCAACCCATAGGAATTTGTGATGGCCATTTTCCCCACTTTTTTTCCATTGCGTATCCCATGTACCGAATCATATATAAACTGACATGTTTTAGGCACACCATCTACATGAGTAAACGAAAAGCTTGCGTTTCACAATGTATGTATTCTTTCCGTTCTTGTTAACTAAAAAACGGTTATACAATTATCACCGCAGATGATTTTATTGGTTAAATCATGGCTCAGTCAACCAAATCTTTTGGAGCGCACCGCATTTTATTGACGGATTTTATACAATATTAGCAGTTTGTGAAGCTGAGACTGTTCGCAAGTGAGAATGAAGCTTGCTCAGGTCAAGCTATGGGATCATTTTATAAACCCGGAGATAAATAGTCAGCAGCTACATAACCACAAGGTACAAGCCCAGTTAGACGAAGTAACATGCACAAAAGAGAGAAATCAGTAAATTTCGGCATATTTCCGAGTATAAAACTAACGTTGCAACTGTTTATGATGGGTGCGCACATGGTGGTTTAATGTGGCGCGATGTTTCAATGAGTGGTTATTCAACTTCCCGAAAAGTCATTTCACTTTATTACTGTTTTTCATCATGCACTCATTTACTCCACTGAAATGGGATACAGAACCAAGCGTGGCTGTAGTCACACAACGTTTCTACGACAACGGTCGGTGAGTAAAACGAAAAAGGACCGGATAAATTGGTTGCAAGAAAATCTGCCCGGAGAAGTAACGGAAAGCACAACCAAATCTGAAGACCCGGCCGAAAGAATTATCGTAGACTTTCGGTCAGTTAGCGGAAAAAACCACCTTTTCTCTTACCATCTAATTATTTATTGATAAAACTGACAATTACTGACACTACCCGACCAAGCTGAAAGTCATTGCGCTGGAAATTTGTCCTCTGCGAATGGATAACTCTGTAAACCTGTCATTTTTCTGCCCATCCCCCAGCCCCTCGTCATTTACAACACACACACACACACACACACACACACACACACACACTTCCAGCAACACTGTTTTACCCTTCATCTGCTTACAGTAAAAATATGGACTAATTAGTGGTTTGAATGCATTGTGATATGAAAATTAAAAACTGATTCCAATTTGATGCACTCTTTTTCAGTATAATTAACCAAAACGGTTGCCGACAACCAAAATTTGCATTTAGTTTGTGTATAGAGCACTTCTGATGTTCATAATACCGAGTATGGTCCGAATTTCATATTTGTACATCACATGATTAGATTAATGTAACCCCACTATGAACACCACAAACTGAGAACTGATGACACAAGGACCCCCGCTTTTTGCAAACCCTTAGCTGATACTCTTTTCTCTACGGATACCTTTCCTTCTCAGTGCGGAATAACACTGGTATTGTGCTAGTTATACGAAAACTGCTCAAAGAATGTGCACATCTACCAACTTCCTTGAGATTTTGACGAGCAAGTTAACTTTCTCAGTAATCTGCACGATAGGTAAATTGTTTGCGCATTGCAATCAGTGAAGTGATTGGGACCTAATTTTATTGTCGATAGTGGATAATCGGTTAATTCGTGTTTTGTCCTAATACAGTCTAACAGCTATACCGTTGGTCCTTAATCATCCATCTTTCTGAACGGGCATGGCTGTGACTGAAACTAGGTACGGTCAGATGAATCCGTGCACAATAAGAGAACTTAGGAATTCTTTTACCTTGCAAGAAGTTGGGAATCTCAAAAAGCAACCAAGTAAAACTGTTATCAATTATTAATTTCCATTTTCATTAGAAGTAGGCTTAAATCATTGATGAAATGATCCCTAGTGTAGCGTAAATACTAATATTTGCCAGGGAAAATGATAGGAGTATAGTATAGCTGTTTCAGCCTCAATATCACCGAGTTCAAACCCGGGGTACGTCGTTGTGAGTCACACAGACTTGCTCACCACGGTTTGCTTTGTGTCAACACAAGATGGTATGGCTCCCTTCCACCACTGGATCTTAACGACAAAAACCAGTCACTAACCTAGCTTTCAACTCCTGTGAAGTTCTTCTTCTGTGTCGGGACCTCAGTGAAATGAAAATGTTGCCAACAACCGAAGGAGCATGGAAAATCGATCATTTTCCTATTACCATAATGCATCTCTGGGTGCAGGTGAAGCATTTAACCACCAACTAAGAAAAATGTCATAGTCACAGCCGGCCTCTTCTACTCCGGGTTGTCGTTTTTAAAACTAGAAACAAGCTCCCCTGTTCTTCTATTATTTGCTCAAAGTGATAGATAATGTATGATCAGGTTTGTTAGGAAACCTCTAAAACACGAAGATTTAACCGCACTGGCTTACCGACTGTTCTTCTGTATCAAAGACAACCACATCGTCCGACTTCATGAACGATTTTTTGAAAAGTTCACATTTCTCATTGGGACGGTGAAATATCTGAGGAAAGCCACAGCGTATTCGTTCAGATGGTCAGTGGCCGCTTTTGTTATGACCGAAATAAATTGCCCACTTGTTACTAAGCTGCACTTCTGTAAAAGGCAAATCACCATGATAAACGCAAATATTTGAAACGCACACACAAACTCTTCCATCTAAAAACAATTTAATGCAAACCCTGTCCCAGTGGCGCACGTTTTTATACGCATTTCCGACCGCTTACTTACTGTTTTCAAAATCGCAGCTGAGGTGAACTGACTGTGATATTGAACGTACAACCGATGTGACGGTCGTGCGCTTTGTACCGTCTCCATAGGTACATTCGGTCTCGTCTTATTTATTTAGCGAGACAAATCCTGACGCCTAACCTCACGTGACTGTTAGTAACTAATAAAAATTTTTTGCGGTTGGAAATATTGGAAGAAATCGGGACAGTCAATTTTTTGTCTGATTCACATGTTTCAGCGGAATAGCTAACGATGAACAAATTAGAGCTAACAAATCACTTCGTAAGCACTCCAGAATTCATGTGGCCATGTCTAAAGCCTGTTTATAGTGTTATTTGATCTAACCGCTAGCTCTTACAACCTATAAGAGCTTCCTGGCTGTCAGTCAGCCTGAGAAAAAACCGCCAATGCATAATCCAAAACACATGAGACATTTTTTAAAGTTTGTTTGGTCGAACCATTGCCAGGAGATTTTGAGGGTATTCAACAGGCAACTCTGTCAGATATAAATGCAAAAAATTATCGATTCAAGATAACCTATGAGCTGCTAGTCCGGCAGCTCCGTAGGTTTCTTTTTGTTAACTTCTGCTTCAACAAATCTAACAATTGTGTGACTAGTAAGAATTATCGGAACAGACTGGGCAGATACACCCAGTTGGGAATTTGTCAAATCTATCAAACCTTGGTGGAAGTATTGAAACCCAGTTAGTTCTGCCAACTCTCTTCCTACCGATCGATCGGTCACCGGGGTAAGATTAAAAAAGGGGGAGGAGGTTTGATCACATGTTCAGCACACGTGATCGTTCATATCACTCGCGTATCGCTTTGGCTATTAGCACGACACAAATACGGAATGCCAAGCTCATCCCAGACAAGATTTTTCGCATCATACTTTCTTGTTAAAATTTTGACTGGATTCTGAGATTGGCTAGCAATTTTTGCTGATGCGCATTTAAGATCTATGATTGGTAAAGGTAATCGCGTTGCCTTCTTGTCCCCGTCCAGAGTGATATGATTATTAGCAGCTAACCCAGTAGTCAACAAAACTGCGCATACGAAAACGAATAGATAGAGAAAATGACTCATCATTTCTGAGTTGGGCAAAATCTTCGTCACTCGAAGTTCATATTATCCTAGCTTTAATATCCAATGGGTAATCGTGTGTTTTAGAAAGGTATTATTTCGTCTCTCCCAGTTCTATAAGATGGCTCGTGTGAGCTACTTGTTTAGTTATGATATCCTTATCATGTAAAATCAACTGATTGGCTGTGACTCGGAAAGATTTCGACTGAAGAAGAGGACTGGAATATTCAACCCCGTTCAATTCTTCCTCCGTCGGTGTACATTCCATGGTAAATAGATGTTCAAAGTTGTATGTATTATTCAGAACAACGGAATAAGTGCATCCGGAGTGTGAGCGGATGTTTTCGTTGAAGAGTGTACTAGAGAATCATAAGTGTGATTCTATGGCGATTCACTGGGTATCACACGTGACACGGCCAGGTACAAATTCGTGGCTGCGTAGGCTGAGGAGTCTCAACAAATCAGGACTGGCCTAGAATAGGTACAGCAAAATATGGCTGCATTTTCTTAGATTTAGCATATTTATACAAACCAGTTCTGCAATACAATTAACGGACTATTCCGCAGCCTTGGTTTTCTTGCTATTTTGGTTTGCATAGTTCCGGGCGGAAGTGATTTCAATACGTTCTATCTGTTCGGGCATTGACAATATTACACGTTCTCAGACAGTTCTTCTTGAGAGAGTCGCAGCTAACCTCGAAAACAACGACACAGAGGTTAGTAGTTGGAATATGAATAGTAAGTAGTGTGTAGACGAGTGGGCGAAGATTTTCGGAAGCACATGACCGTTTCGCCATTAATGGGCTCATTAAGTCCGTTCAACAGGAAACATCCACTCACTCGCCTAAAGCACGTTTGAGATAACTGTGAATAAAATACCTACGTAAAGTACGAGCGTAAGAGTGAGTGAACAGAGGAGTGCCGCGTACACATACCTGGTGAACAGCACTGACCGGGAAGCCGATCGTGCGTATCTGAAAATTTCTGTGCACCCATTTACACACACTGCGTCCAGCAAAGCTGTATGCAGATTCGACATTTTTCCAGTTTATTTTTCCCATGGTCTATTTGGTAATTGTCGTCGTAGGCCTCTGCCTCGGTGAAGTGATCGAGTTGTTGGAAATGAGGGAATTTCAATCAACCCGAGAATCCTAAATTTTGTCCCTGATTATTTCGAGTAAAACTACCACGTACATCATCATTTGGGAAAGAGATAAAGATAATTTATTGCTATTTTTCATTCTTTTCAGATTTCACTCTGTGTCTCAATGAGTCATGCAGAAGTATGCCATAGGTGCTGCTGATCTAAAGTATTTTAGTCCACTCCAAGCTCAAAAATTCCATTTAAGCAACCAGAAGAAATGTGAACGTCAGAATCAATCTTTCTAACAAGGTAACTCCAAAACTTATCTTTTTTTACTGAAAACAAACGCCAATTCTAGTTTCAACATGAACCTCCGTAAATGAAAGCAAAAATAAAAATCATCAAGTAAGAGAATCTCGTTCTCAACCAATCACTGGGTGGTCTCTGGTCGACGTGATTTATATATTCCGTTCTGATCTTTTCCCCAGAGACGCTGTAACAAGTATTACCTACATAGGAGAAACTACCGGGAAAGTCTGCTTGTCTATACCCTGGAATCAGAGACGATAAGGTTCCGCCCGAGCGGGTGAAGCTTTTTCAGAAGCTTTTGAGAGCCACTGCGAATACTGGATTGAGTGAACACATTCAGTCGGACGACTTGTGCGAAAATCACAAATCATTCTAGAATCTTGATGAGTTGATTGCCCAAGTTATTGACCAATCAAGTAGGACTACTCGAAGAAACAGTCTTGGATTGGAGAAAAAATTGTTCGTTTCTAAACAACGCACGCATATGGCTTTGTACAGAGTAGATTTGAGTGAAACTCCAAATGATGTTTCAAATTTACAGATTGATGCGAGAACAAACTGAACTGGCTTGGCTACATCACCTGAACTGACGATCAGTTCCACAAGTTCGGTTCCAAAAACCCACAAACGTTGACATTGTAATATCACAAATGACCCGATTTTTGTCCACGGGTTTTGAGAAATAAAAAGAGAACCCTCCTCAGTAGAAATTTAAAATTTTTTTTGATTATCTTTAGTTTGGAGTTAAAAGTACCCTTCGAGGTTGAACGACTGCCCAGAAGGTAACGGTTTATGGGATTTAGTTAAACAAATGCCGACTGCCTTTGACGGAAATAATGAACCTCATAACACGGAGTCAGCAAGGAAGATTCATGAGTAAATATCCGCAAAATACGAAGGAAGTACTTCTTGCTTCTTCAAGAAGATCGTCACTTCACCATATAACCGAAAAACTTCTCATAGTGAGTGAGCGTCGTTATCAACCGGTGGTGCTCGCATGGTTTACAGCGTTTGCTTACCACATAGGAAGATATGGGTTCGAATCCTCCCATCGCAAGTCACTTTGGTGGTGGACAATAATCCCTAATGTCGTCCGATTCGCCACAAAACCTTACCTATTGGCACTTTATATGGTCCTCCAATCCAAGTTTCCAAGTTTGATTGCCAGTTAAACACTACTGTAGTTTAGTTTTCAGGCCATGGGACTTACCCTTCTGCTACACTCATACGTAAACATGTTAAGAAAAAAAATCTCACTTAAAAATGTATAGGACTAACAATTAGGGTTTGAACCCCCAGATGAGACTCGATTGACGCCCACTAAATAACGTGAGTGTCAGCTAACAAGATAAAATAGTTGCATAAAAATTCGGTTGGACTTCAGTGGTTAGCTCTGTGCTGATTCTGTGTGATGAATCATTTCATAAACTATCTCGATTCTGCTCAGGCCATGAGTCTCCCGATTGATGGTTCTTTTATTTATGTAAACTTACCGGTATAAAAGACCTTCTGTCTTATCCAATCATTTTCAAGGTAAACAATTTTCTTCAATGTTTTCTGTGTCAAAGAAGATCTTGGGCTCCAAAAACTTTTTTCTCACTAAAATCTTCAAAAGTTTCAGTTGGGCGTGGCTTGAAATGGAAAACTCATATCAGAGGAACAGCTCAGCGTTGGACAGAAATTTCTCGTTCATATTTTTGAAGCACTCAAACATAAAGCTCTGGGTATACCAAGTACCGCAGCCACGAAAATGTCATTGCAATTTCAATAAATGAAGACATTATGGAAGTCCTACTACTGTCCTCCTCATTGGTCTAAAATGCTCACCTCATAAAGCTCTTGGGGTGAACAAATTTTCAAGGCACTTAGGAAATTAATTGTGTTAGGATTGACTCATTTAGTGTAGAATGGGGGGGGGGGGGTTTCCGTGTCGCAATCTCTGATGAATTTCTGCCTGCCGTGACTGGCGGTAGTCAAGTGGTTGTCATCGTGGACTTGGAGCAATATCGACCCGGGTTCGACTCCCGTCACCGTCGGTAATTTTCCTATCTGAAAGCCCCTCATGGACCACAAATTCATTTCTGAATTGCTGCACATTGCTGTATGATAAAAAAGGAAGTGAAAAAGCATTTAAAAATAGAAAAACTTCTTGCTACAAGCTTCTTCATATGAAAGCGAGTATTCTACGAAAATGTTTATGTATTGTCAACAACCAGTTCACTATAATAAGAAAATCCACGTATGTACTATGTGGGTGTTTCCTCTGGGTAGCTAGGACTGATCAGCAGTGCACGCCCACCAACTAGTAGCTGAGACTGGAAGTCAGACTGTTAGATCGTTAGTCAAACACGTCAACGCTAGACAGTCCGGGGCTGGATTTTGGCAACCTGCTTCCGTCAAAACTACATCGTACCACCATGCATATCTGGCCCCGGCACTATTGTACACTAGCACCTCGTCACCCGAACGGTAAGCAAATCCACCCAAAGAAGTCCTCCCAGTAGGAGCGTAATTGTCACGAAAATATGAAATCCTAAAACTGAACGAGTTGACTGATTTCATTTTTAGGTTAACCCCTAAAAGGGAATAAGAGAACAAACATCACGTTGTAGATATGCAGAAACCAAATGCAAGCCCGCTTCTTTCAAAAAATTGCTGCTTAATCTAGTTTACCAAAATCTTATACGGACTACTACACCGCATCAGCCAGATTGATGGCAAATCCAGTTCTTAAGTGTGTGCATATGCACGCGTTTTTATCGAGAAATGGGGAGAAATCCATCGTCCAGTCACATTTATCAACCACTGGTCGTCATCAAGACCTTGGAATGGTGAGCTCGAGTCTCTCCATTGCCGGTCAAACACGAATCTCCGTCTTACCAGTCTATGAATGGCCATAGTTATCTTACCAACATGTTGTACTGTCATTGCATGATAAGTAAGAAAAGAATAGAAATACACGATTTAGCTGATCCTGCCTCAAGACCTATTATCTCCAATAACATAATGTATCACTTGTCAATCTAAAGCTCTAATGCACAAGATATGGGTTTATGAACGGTTAACTCCAACCAAAACGGATCACTTTACGTCTGTTAAGATGGCTGAAAACAACCCTACTCGGATAAAGTGCTTTTGATAGCAAAACCTGACAATTAGGGTACAGTGGATGCATATCGTGTGCACACTGCTCCTACCAGCAGAGACGAAATCGGAAACCAAACTATTCTTTGGCTAGCAACAGAAATTTCTCTTTGCCGTTTAACTTCTCCCGCGTCACATAATCTCCCATCGTTATCTTGTCACTCGAAGCTGGTGTCATTCCATTTTCGGACGCGGACACGGAAAGGCTTGCAGAATTGTCATGGACAGTTCTCCTAAACGTTCTTTTGCTGATTTTCTTGTCAATAATCACTAAGACTCTAGGAAAATCAGTGTGGGCATTATCTCTCTCCCCGGCCGAACAAAGTCGTTGTTATCAGCATATTAAAGTATATCACACAACGATGAGAATGATGAAGTAGTAGTAGTAGTCTAATGGTCGACCGGTTAAAAAGATAGCTGAACTGAGGTATTTCTAAAACCATCGAAGAAAGATTGTTTTCTTGAGTTCTTTCACAACTAGTTCATTACCTAGCTAGGACAAATAGGCACATACTGGTCACCAATATCTCTAGTCGAACAGAAGAAAGGAAAGGGTTACATAAATAGTAAGACCTAATAGGCAAATGAATTAACTAACCACGGTTTTGCAAATTTTCACAGCATATGACAAATATTTTATCCTTTCACGTCTGAGAAATTATTCACAATTCTGTTGTTTCCCATCGTTTGCCTCAGGGCGGTCCACAGTCGCACTGTACCACTAATGAATGATAAATAAATAAGAGAAATCGATGAAGAAGATCGATGCAGTTGATTTTGTGTACAAAGAATGTAAGTGTTTTAAACCATCTAAAGCAAAAAGTGGGTATTAAGTTGTGTACCGCCATAGTGCAATGAGCATTTCGTGACTTTGCAGAATACAAAACGTAGCGCAACAGCTCAGAAGTACGAACGAAAATGTTTAACCTTTCTGAATGACACAAATGGTGAAGATAATCATAAATACGACCTTGAAGATATGCACTGTTGATGTTCTCTGAGAACGGAGGAGAAGCTATACCGCTCCTTCAATGCTTTACTTTTTTAGTAGCGAATAGATTGTTAAAGCCGCAGGACAAATCATTGTATATCCAGAAACATTTCCCGCCCAACCGTCGGTCTAAACCATACTCAACTGCCTCCAAGTTCATCAAAAACCCAATCATCTACCTATGGCATTCACATAGGCAAGCGGTAGTGTCCGCAATACTCGAACCGATAGGACGGATTGAAATCATTCCCACCCGGAACCGTTCAAACCAAGGTAAAAGGAACAACAAGGCTGCGGAATAGCGCGTCAATTGCACTGCAGAACTGGTTTGTGTAAATATGTTAAGTCAAAAAAAGCAATTAGTATATCACAAGTTGACTAATTACAATGAGCTTCTGCTGTACCTGTTCTCGGCCCGTCCTGATTTGTTGAGGCTCCTCAGCCTACGTGGCCACGAAGCTGTACTTGGCCGTGTCACGTGTAATGTTCGCTGTATCACTGCGCAAGCTAAACTGGAACGAACTGAATACTTTTAGCTGGAGTTGAATAAAGTTGAAAAATTATTGGAAACATCCGAGGGATGGGATTAACTGACATTGGAGTCACTTACCTTGGGTAATTTGTATCTTTTCAGTCTTAGATCTTTTCGTTAATCTCAGCTTATCGTCAGTGCTGCAGGGAGAGTCGAAGGGGCACTTATAGTAACTAGAATCTTAGCAAAATATTCCTAAGATAAACGATCACAAAATTTCAGAGTGGAAAAGATCGACAGTATAACGATCTGTTCTGAATGCCAACCAGAATACTTTGTTTAATCCTGGTCGCGTTCATTTTGCACTGACACCCGTTCCTCTCTGTATTTATTGTCCATCTCATTAAAGGACTGCGCAAATTCCAGTCTAATTAGCATTCGGCTGTGTGGATTTTTGTCAACTGCTTGACCTTTTTTGTGTGTGTATGCCTATGTTATGACTGATTGTGTTCCTCCTGACACCGTTCCAGACTGCACGCGCAAACAACTACCTCCACTTAGACTCGTCTCTCAAGCATCTGGTGGCCAACGGCGGACCTCCGTGCTCTTGAAACGAATGTCTTCTCCCCTACCCCGTTTGTGCACTGACTTGGTCGGCATTTCGTTTTGTTTCGGTCAGGGTAGCAGGCTGAAATGTCCCCATTTGTACGTGATAAAACTTTTTCGTCTCGCGCTAGACTGCGTTGTCTGCCGGGTAACCTCTCTATTCAGGTCTGATGTTGCACAGTTTTGGTGAACCGATCCCAATGGTACAGGTTGTCCGCTTCTGTGGGATCTAAGCCTGAACATGGACGCCATCTAGGCCTTTTAAAGAATACTAACCGTTGCCCAGTTTGTTTACAGTTTTTGATTGGGCCTGACTACATGTGACTGCACAGACACTTTCGGTTATTATCAAAAGGGGGATAGTTCAGGAAAGACCTCCACTTGAGCAGTGCTTTTTCGACAATGATAATGAGAAGATCTTTCGTCAAAAATGACAATATAAACCCCCGATAAACTGCATTCGTCTTTTGCGGTTTCCTCATTACATGGCGACAGATATCGATTTGATTTTAAATGCGGAAAGATGAACAAAATAAACGATTCTGTAAGTCCTGAGGTGTCATCGGACTGCCGAAGTTCGCGTAAACATCTGATCCGTATTTACATAAGTCGTTCAAAAGGCACTTAAACCAAACAGTGTAGTGACGCCCAATTCCTCAGTAAGTCAATGATTAAGACCACTTATCCCCAAAAGAAGAGAAGTGAAAGGAGGAACTTCTAATTTGAAAATAAGTTGACGGTGATTTTATGCAATAATACAACGAAAAACTCATCGGTGTAAATTGTGTATTTTGCATTTGTATGACAGACTTTTGCAAGCGATATGCTTGCATTCCAGTCGAAATGTTATCCTGACAAATCGACTTCGCCCTCAAAATGGCAGAAAAAAATAAATGGTGATTGATTAGACTAGCCCTGTTTAGACAGGCCGTGTTTGTGTTAAAAGCCCTCTTCATCTCGATTAGCGCGCTGTGCTTGTCTGTTTTCTTCCTGCCGCTATCCCTACTGATCATTCTGGTCAACTGACAGGACCACACACTGCATATTCACGTAACTGGTAGAATGACAAATCCAACAGGCGATTGCTACTGTTAGTTGCTTCCAAGCTGAGACTACTGAGCAAAATTCGTGGATTTCTAGTTGGTTCTGGAAGTATTTCCCAACTGCGAATGTTGCATAATCAGGAGTTCGAAAAGTTTTTGCCCCCCTTATCCAATTAACGGGAACGGTACGAAGACATACAGTGCGAGACGCAAGCATTTCGTTCACTCTTCTCGATCGCGCATGTGAAGCACATCAGTTCATATGTGATACGGTGCGTGGGATACGCAGTGGATAAATGAAGATAATGCTGATCACAAATAATGCAACAATTCGTGTAGAGTTTTGTGGCTAATGCCAGGGAAGACAGATTGTTTGCGATGATTGTTTCTGTCTTGATCAAAACAGATTCACTAAATGCCAACAGTTCTGCGTTCCGGTTGCTCAATCTTACTTTGAATGACCAGGTTAGGTTAATTCGACGACCTGTTGAAAGTAGATGCCTCACTGTAGCCAATGCTGGATCTCTTGCTGGGATTCGCTTTATGCAATCCAACGGAGTCATTGAAAGCAAAAGCCATTTCGGAATGTGTTCGTTTACTGTTTGAGCCAAGTATCCTTCTGTCCTGCCGATGTATGTGTCACTGCGACTGCAAGTCAACTGGTAGACAACATGTGAGGCATTAAGAGCAATATGACTATAGGAGTGATCTTTTAATCCTAATTCTCTAGTGGTCCGCACTATGCGTAATTGGGCTGCCATGTATGTTCGGCCTACAGCGGAACTTATTTTATGACGTAAATGATTAACAATGCGATCACCTTTAAAAAGAATGAACAAAATGGCCTGCTTTCATTCAGCTGGTAATATGGGCTCCGTTTTGCATCGTGGTTTGCTGTGATTCTCTGTGAACTTATCCGGATAGCCATTAGCCAAAAGGGCTTCCTTGATAAAATCTTCTTCATTTTGAAGTTGATCAGGAGTACAAATTTGTCTGGTCCCGTGGGAAAGTGTTTTGCTTCCACTGTGTATCTGATGCATCGTATCATATGTAAATTGATTTCCTTCACGTACGCGATCGACAAGAGTGAATGAAATGCTTACCTCTCGCAATGTCTTCTTTCCGTTTTTATTAACTAAATAATTAGGAACGCAAAGACTGAACACGTTTACGCTTTCTATCATATAGCCATATGTATTCAATGATCATAGAAAGTCCCTCATCTATAAAAAGTGGTTTTTCATTCGCCCAAATCATAGCTCCCTTATTCGATAAAAAAAATCCTTTGAAATATAAATCCTCTGTTGACTATATTTTTTCAACTTGCTCAATATAGTCAGATTAAAGAAACTGCGTAGAGATCAACAGATGCCCGAAAGAAGAGGTATGAAGACAGAGTAGGTACTTACATTTACTCTTTTGCGACTAGCTCCTGCGAGAGCATGTGCCGGCTTCATGGTTGTCCCGAATGACTCTTGCCCATTAGCGATGTGTATAGAGGAACTGTTCAAGAAGAGGCTCGGAAACTAGCTACGAAATGGCTTCCCCAGCGTCACTGGGCTTTTTGTTCGAGGTTGCAACTCTAGTCCGAGTATAACCAAATGCTGCCTTTCAGGTAACAAGAAGTTTGTGTTGGCAGTCGCTGGCGGAACGAGCGGTTCATAAGCCTTTCAGATGGCGGTGTCAGTTTAGGATACCCAACGCGTCCTAGTGAATCCTGCCCTATCCGGAATGGCTGGGTAAGAGGCTATATTCACTCACTTCACTTTGCTGTCCATGGGCTTCTGTGACTTTTATGTTGAGATTTCGTTGCCAGGTGAAAGACCCGGAACGCACTCTAATAACGTCGCATTGCTTTTGCCTGGCCACTCGCCCTCGGTCTGTCTGATATGAGTAACCCTGAAGGAGCACCTTGCGCTCAAATCGGCATAGCCTTCGCGGTCAATGTGGAACGCAGGCCCGACCATTACCGTAAGGCAGCAAAATCGATCAGTGGTAGGTGCAACATATTTCGTGTTTGAGATCAAAACGGTCTGATCATCAGCTGGTTATTGACACTACAAGGCATAGCAGCGAACCGTGCGTGAGCGGTGACTATCTTACTGCCATTCGCCCTTAAGTGTGCATGAGAAAGAACGTTTGTACTAACGTTCAGACCGCCTACATTGCTTATGGTTACCTTAGTGGTGTTTCATAATAGTCTTTTTTCGTATTTTACTTCGCAACCCCTTCTAAAAAGGTCTATTTCGTTTATACTACCGGTTAATAAAGCAGCCTTTAGTGAAATAAGCCTCACTGTCTCTCGGTGAATAATGCTGCCAATGACAAGGAATCAAGCCGGTTTACAGTATTTTGTAGTCTGTTGGGTAAGTAAAACATGAACTGGGAACAACTAGATAACGTTGTCATGTGTTACAACGTGCAAAGTACTGACCAATATAGAACAGCAGTGATTGGAACATTGAAAACAGTGCAGCGCAATTTTGGTTGGGAAAAAATCACCGATTCCAATGCATGCAAAAAAATGTTTCGAACACGATTTGAGACTCATCAAAATCTGTTTAATGTGGTCGTGTTAGGCCAATAAGATGGGTGGATTCCGTTTACATCTTGAAGAGAGCAAGACGATGAGGAAATACGCGTTTCTATCATTGGGTCAGAGGACGAAATGGCAACGAGACATTTTGCCTTGCTTCCTTAACTAACCAAGTATAGCAAAGCTATATAGGTCAGATAAGTCCAAGGGATGCAATAAATCGGGTTGGACTATGTTCGAGAATGCACCACACACTTTCATTTTGTCAATTAAGCCGATGGAAAATGTCTCGGATTTCATTTAGCAATTGTGCGGTTGTCGGCTTTGTCACCGATACCCAAGACATACCCACATTTCTGACTGACGGCTTTGAAAGCAAAGAGGGGTTTTGTCCCATCTAATCAAAACCGCCTCGGCCGTGTGATTGCAGACTTATTTATCCGAAAAGAGAACATTCAAACACCTACACAAAAGAGTCGTACGCGCTTGTGAACGCCCCATTATAATCAGATGATTATTAATCGATATGCGTACGAAGCAAGCATGCGAGGATGACGCAGCAGAAATCAGACAAGGTTTAAACCGATCGAACGTACTGACTGAGGCAGTTCTGCATGGCGTAAAAACTAATGCGCTCTTCATGGCCTAAACGGTTTGCAGACATAAACGAAACGTGTTAATCAAATGGACGGTCTGTGTAGTTGAGATGCTTCTCATTGGTCCATGACTAAACCAATGAGAGTGATAATCCCGGATACCATCAGCCAAAAGTTCTGTAGTGCAACCTATGCAAAATGCCTCACAAGCACACACGACCTGGCAAAATCAAACTTTTCCCCACCGAGATCGTCTTTGTCGGCAACGAGAAAGACAAACCCGGGGAAAACACAGAGCAGCGGCAATGATACAATGCGCGGGCAAAATTATATTTCGGCTTCTGTATACTCCAGCTGAACCATATCTGCCCAGAACGGCTGAATGTCCATTGCAAAGTAGAATATAAAATTTCACAACATAACTTATCATAAGCTAATTAAATCGGAATGCGCGAATAAATGGGGTGACAAAAGTATAGAACCCCCGCAGACGGGCTACAAAATTCACAAATTTAACCGTGCGCAACCACCATTCTCCTTGATGACCTCGATTTATCTCGGCACACTTCTTACAAGACCCGTGATTGTCCTCACTTAAGAACGGTTATCAGTTCACACTTTGACCGGTAAACCATTGAGTTCTTATACACCTGGCCAGCAAGTATGTCCCATAGGTTCCCAATCGGGTTTAGATCTGGGCTGCAGGCTGGCCACTGCATGACCTTGATCCCATGGAACAAAAGCCATCATTTTGTAATTTATAAGCAATGGATAGAAACATCATGTTGAAATATTGCGTCATCTCGTAATCTGCTGGTCCATAGCGGAATCGGAATCTGTTCCAAGGTAGGTACTCATGTAAAGGAATGTTGTGTGCCCTCAATTATAACCAGCATACTTCGGCCGTTAGCTCAGAGAGCGCCCTAAGCCAACACTGACCTCCTGTCGTTGCTTCTTCGGCCGAGAATTCCTTCTTTTCTGGATTTGTGCCAGTAATAGTTTCAAGCATCCGGTTCATCCAAATTATTATTATTCCTTCATTAAAATGGACATTTCCCCACTTGTTTGCCCATGCTAAGTGTTTTATTCCATGATAAGCGCTGTTTTTATGCAGCTGTGTGAGAGCAATATATATTTTCATTTTTTGTATTTCGTCCACATCACAACTTTGAGCGCTCGTTTCGAAACACTGACTTCGATCAAAGTTTTCAGCGTCAACGTGGAACATATTGTTGAAGGATAGACGAATAAACCTGCGTCCGCCCTATTTCGTTAGTTTTTTGGACGACCCATTCGCTTTCCAGGCGCACGCCACTCGATACATTCCATACACCGGCGTACGATGTTCCTCGATCTCTCAATTTACCTGGTAGTTTCACGTAAGCTGAGTCCGATTCAGTAGAATGCGGATTTTTCGTAGATCTCGAAATCTTTTAGCTTTTATCTCCGTGTGGAACTGCGCAAACAAGATTCGATATGAGGTTTGTAAGGCGCGTACGTGCAACCAAAGTGAGAAAGTCAGTGAGGATGATTAGGCTACTGAGGTGCATCATGTACTCCGTTGATTATGAACCACGAGATTCTGGTCCTCATGGGTTTGTCGGCCACCAAATCCACAGACCGAACTAATCTATTTTCTGCCAGGCTCAATGACCTTCTTGATTCAGTGACATTTGTTATGGAGTAGCGCACCAGAATTGAGGGGTCGTGTGCTATAGTCACCTTTTTTTACGTTTTCTGTTCTAGTTAGCACATAGTGTATGGCTTCGCTCTGAAATTTCGTATGCCATGTCGTACCGTGCATTCGGTCGTTCTGATCAGATGGGGCCTTCTTAGAGAATACAGAAGCGGAAATATGCAGAAAAATGAGTAGGGTCGTAAACTTTTTTCACGCACCGTAAGTGTTTTTCGCGCCATTCTCTAAATATTTCTCTATGGTCATCTGTATTTTAGAGATTTAAGCTTTTACCTCCCTGAAGTGCGTTGTTCGATTCTTACGGCCACCACTGGTGCCCTGCTCGTTACCACATACTTGATCCATAGGGACCTCTTCAAGGGGAAACCGAAAGTGATCGACTATTGTCTCCTTTTGTATTATCTCAGGCCACACTATTTGTTTTGCGACAAACCCAGGATCCTAAGGTAATGAGTGCGAAAATTTGACGGAAAAGCCAATAATGCGGCCGAATGATTGCAAACCTGCATTCGAACCAAGTTTTCCGATGCAGGCTTCCGTGTATTTGAAGAATCCCAGCTAGGTATGCCATGGCTTACAACTCTCGAACCCAAGACGGCCGGTTTGTTTCGGCTGACTCATTGTTCATTGTTTCTTGACAGGCTGTCACACACACACACATACTGCATGCAAACACCACCCACTCGACTAGTTTCTCATTGGCTATTTCTATCATGCGTGACTTGTAAATACGTGCATTCCATTGCCGAAACATATACTTCGCCGAGTATCACCTGACTTCCGTGTCTTCTTGATTGCGTTCCGCTGTTTGAGCCTAGAAGTGCCGATTACTGGATTCGGTGATTTGGGGCATTGCTGCACCTTTTCCCATTTAGCTTTAACCACGATCCATCGTCTATTAGACGACGCACAACCCTTAGCCATGCCGCTGAAGCCCATTTCCTAATGTCGTAATATTCCGAGATTTTTGATCTGACTGGTTAGAAATTGTGCTTAAAGGCTAAAGGATTATGGGTTACGTCTAAAGAATCGCAGGCTTTCGCTAAAGCTTTATGGAAAAGGGTGTATTTCGTACAATTAATCTACAGTGCAGGACAGTTCATCCCTCACGTAATACTACCATTGCGAGTTGTCAATGACCTGTTTCTTGACATTGTTGCTGCGTGCTTTTCCAATATAATCTCCCTATTCCTAACGGTGTTCTGAATATCCGACAAATGCTACATGTTGTCAATCCCGCAAGGATCCTAACGAAGACAAGAGAAAAAATTTCCGCAAAAGGATGAGGTGCCAAGTTTTAGGGAGGAAAACAGTCGGAAGATGTGATGTCGACGTGTTGAAATTCTTCGTCGAGTAACAACTCGCAGTCCAAGCCAGACGGTTTCGCCCTCGGTCCCTGTTCCCCGAAAAATTTGCAATAAGCAGTAACTATAATCGTTAGGAAAAACATAACAGAAATCTATCAATGGAACTTCCTATCGGAACGCCATCAAGATTTGGTCTACGGCCTCCTCACAGAAAAGGCGTTCGACGACCCGGCTGACCCAAAGTTACCGGTGGCGTTCACGCATGGGTTCGAATCATGTTGGAGTCAAAGGCACTTAAAACTTGGGCAATTTTAATTTGTCAAATCTACCAATCTCCATTCCATGAACGAGATGGTAATATTTTATGATATGCATTTGGCTATATGTTTTGACGAAGTTCCGTTCTCTAGGTTTTGCATGAAAATTTCGACCAGTACAGGATTATAGGGAGTGGGACACTGCCCGTATGAACTTCGCCGCCAACAGCTCGGTAGTGTGGGTCTCAGGAGAGAGAGATCCCAGTCATTTCTCCTCCAGCTAAACATCCAGCTTCAATTTGAAGTACTTTTGTTGTTGCTCTTCCACCGCGTCAGCTGGCAGTGAGCTCCACGATTTAGTTACCCTTCCAGATAGACGGTAGAACAACGGGAGTCCTGTCGACTGCAGCTTTTTGAGTGTCGAAGAATGCCCCCTCGTGCGTCCGTGTCCCCGAAAGATGAATTGTGCTTGCAGTTCACGTCTCATCTAACTACGGATTATCTGCCGAATGCAGACCAGGTCTCCTCGTACCCTTCGATACGTCTATGGAAACCATTCTGTTGCCTGCGATTTTATTTCCTAGCTGGTCCGCAGAAGTCCAGCAACGAGCCACGTGGCTGTTCACTGAACTTTCTCCAACTTCTGTAATTTATTGACCGTACACGGGGAAGCAGAAGTTCCACCAGCCTTTAGTCGCGGACGTATGCGGGCAGCGCATAGCAACCTGAAGGCATCGTAAGCTAGCCGCTGAATGAACATTAGATGGCACTAAGTCCACACCCACTACGGGTGTCCGACAGGGCTGCCCTCTTTCACCAGTGCTGTTCAATTTCGCGATCGACTGGACAATGACTGACTGACTATCCCGGTATCCTACTGAGTCAGGAAACGCACATCTCGGACCTAGAGTTCGCGGATGACATTGTTGTGCTAGCGGGATCTCCCGTCACGCTCCAAACAGCCCACGACCGAATAGATTTCTTCTTAAAGTCCATCGGGCTAGAAATAAACACTACGAAAACCAAAAGTATGTCAGCTTGCCTAGGGCCAACTGATCGAATGCGTTCCATCATTCAAGTATCTAGGCTCTTCACTGCTTTCGAACGGTCAGGTGAAGGATAAAGTAATACTCCAGATAGACAACTTCAGGAAAGCATTTCTCCAGCTACGACGAGCTTTGTGGACCCGCAGTGAAATCAGCCTTCGAACCAAGGCGTATCTGCCGTGCCGCCGTACGCCCCGTACTCAGCTACGGCTGCAAAACGTTGCCGTTGAGAGCCAAGGATATTAGAAAATTTGAGGTGTTCAATAGCTGGTGCTTGCGACTTATTTCGAAGACAAATTGGCGCGACAGAGTATCCAACGACGAAGTTAGGAAACAGTGCTGCGAAATTGATCAACTCTCTGACTTCCTCCAGTGTAGTCGACTGCGGTGGCTGGGTCATATCCTACGGCATCCTGAGACAGAACTAACCAAACAAACAATCTGTCCCGAACCCTGCTCTGGATGGTGCTGCCGTCATGGTGGCCAGCTTAAAACTTGGATCAACACTGTCGAGAAGGATGTAGAGCACCTGGGCTTACGGTCAGTCTATGGTGCTCCCCAATGGAAGAAAAGCCGGATCGCGATCTGCACCGAACTCGCTTCCAACCGCCGCGCATGGTCAGTCATGATACGATATATTCATGGACTCGACTCATCCTCTAGCAGGAGATGGTCGCATTAAAGTAAAAGCAAAAAACCTAAGGTACGTTTCTTGTCAATATGGTCCTGGGTTGTTAACGACGAAATCACCGTCGCTTCTAGTTCCAGCTCACAGGTGATCATCCAAAGAGCAGACCTCCCGAAAGTGCAGACATCATCTGGCCTCTATCTGAATCTGTGTACACTTTTGGGCATTGGTGGGAAGGGTCCAAGATGCGAGCCATTTCGCCGACGATCTAGAACATACGATAGAAGGCCACATGTAAGGTAAATGTCGAATGCCCTCAAAAGGATCTCCGATGTTCTGCCCTAGGTGCGCAATATGATCTCCGAATATTCTGACATCGATTCTCGAAATATTGTCACAAATCACACGTAAATCGTTTTCCTTGCTAGATTTTGGTGCATATTGACAGTGGCATATGACTCATGAACCACAAATCATGTGCTTTTGGGCTTGGGAAATTACTTGATTTCCCCCGTCCTACTCACCGCAGAGTGGCTTGTTGGATATGCAGTGAAATTGGTTTGTAACAAACCAGAAGGAAAAATTTCCCAATCTTGGGTAAAGTGCTGACGTCCAGACGATATATAGAGAATTCTCGCACTGGTTCATGCAATAAGTATCTACAGATACCATTGTGCTCGTCAAAACCTAATTTACAGCTAGGCGGTTAGTATCTTTCTGTGTACAAACAAAAAATGGCACGCACCCGGCCTGAAAGAACAGATGCCACAACTACAACGACAGAGTTCTGGGGAAAAACAGACCAATCACAAATAAGAAGCTGCGTGGGGTGATTCAGTGGGCTTTTCACGGGACACGGCACAGTGCAGCTTTGTGGACGCATACAGTGGGAAGCCCCAGCCAATCAGAACCACGAATGACAGGTACAAAAGGAACCCGCCGTGATTGGTTGATCTGTGATCCACCAATTATTTCCTTCGATGTGACACTCATAAAAACCAACTCTGCAGTAAAATTAACGCGTGTCCGCAGCTTCGGCCTTGTCACTTCTTCGGTGTGCGTAGTTTCGGGTTGGAGTGTTTCCAGCACATTCTCTCAGTTTGAGTGTTGTAAACAGCCCAGCCTTGTCATGAGTTAAGTTGATCAGTTCCAACTCTGTATCGGCGCCGTGCGTAGGCTGATAGCGATTTGAAGTGTTTTACTTTGTTTCGGCATGAAGAAACTCCACGGATCACTTGATTTTCAAGAACTGCCAACCGAATTTCAATAAACAAAGAAAACCTAAAATAAACTTTTCTCCAAAGATCGTAAGTGCCGATCTATGAACCTGCTTTGCATATGGATCGAACACGGGGATGGCGTCGATTTGTAAGTCCCTGTGAGCTGACTGTACACAACCGACTAACTTAACTCTAACCGAACACGAACTCTTCCAAGATTCCAACTCTCCCGGGGATTGTGGTTTCTGGTGAAATGGATTTTCATTTACAACGCTCGATATCAGAGGAAAGGATTTAAATCTAATCCGGAAAATTGTCATCAGGTTGGGATTAAACTGAGTGACGATGGAATGGGAATTGGTCATAACTTTAGATTCCGACGCATAGACGCATTCTAGAAGTTTGTCAGACAGATTTATTGTTGTTTGGGCAGTTAATTTATTTTCATTCGGCATTACCGACATTGCATACTGGACATAAAGACGCAGGCGAACAAATACCCCTCACTGTGTTCGCTGTCACCATTTATTTCTATTTTAAATAAATTGTGCGATAACATATCCTCATTCAGAGGTTTATTTTATAACTGAAAATTTGTTTCAAAGCAGTAACGTTTTACGCTTCTGGAAAAAATCCCCAACAGTAGAACACTTTGAACGGTAGTAAAAGTTCCTGGAACAAAGACTCACGCGAAGGTAATTTTCTGGAACATCGAGATATTTTTGATAGGTTGAAGCAAGCCATTTTTGATGATAATAAGTTATGCAAGTCCTGTTTACTCTATGACAAAAAGCAAAATTTCTTGGTTTTCGCAGAAATTCTAAGCTCGACAAGTGGGTAAGTGACTGGTGGTGATGGAAAGACCCGGGTCCGGGCCCGTGCAGTTGAAATTCTGCAACGACTGCTTGACCATCGCTGGAGAATACTAGTTTTTAATGAATTACCAATCTGCCGTGGATTGGTAATCTTTGAGTACGTGATCTTCAGTAATATCAGTGGTTTCTCTTTGTGATGTTTGTGCATGATTGTAATGGAAGGGACATGCCCCACAGCTTTGAAATTCCAGTGGATTACCGACAAAGGGCAACCATGACGCCGAGCGGGAAACCACATAAGATCCCAACAGATCAGTTGTGCCACCCAGCTGGGAGACAGCAGACTGCTGCATACCACCAATCGCGCGGAACGCGAAGATCAACGTAAAAGTCTGCATACCGTTGTCAGCCTTTAAATCGACAGTTCGTCGGGGTTATGTGCATCGATGCAGCACCACGGTGGAAATGAAAAGCAGAGGAAAATCTTTGGAGGTATCTGCTAGAGATACACTAAAAACATTTCGAAGGATCGTAATGCTCATCCGCTCGAATTCCATTGGCACAACATCCACTACAGTCAACTTGTAATCTGCCTGTCTACAATAGTGTCCATCATTAGGATACACGAGCACAATTGGTCATGAAGTGCAAATCTCGTAGCTCAGTTGGTAGAGCACACGCAGTACTGAATAATGGTAGATGCCAATGCGTCCATTTGTATATGACTGGAAACGACAACTCTCGCTATATGAATCAATCCAGCATTTGCGAAATATTTCATACCGAATATCGCAATTTCGGATGAAATGAAATTGGCAGCGGACGAAAAACGACGGCTCCAACTCCAAAACCAGATAACGTGGCGAACCCGATGAAAGCAACTTGCTTGATGTGGTAATCATATCCCTGCAAAACTAATAGTAGTCTGCCTTAGAACCACAAGTTAAAATCTTCGTTGACAGGGTCGAACTACTTGAAATAGGGAGATTTGCCTTTATTGATTACCGAAGAAAACGTTAATTTTGATCTCGTTATCTAATCACAAATCAACCAATGACGTTGTAGCAATATTTAACTTCGTTGATTTGCTCAACACACATTATTGTCTAACTGAATGCAGCGGCCATTTGGCCGTTGTGCATGGACGCTCTTAAATACATGCTAACCACTATCTACCCCGATGGTCTTCTCATCGGGAACATCGTCCTGGTTAACGTATACGCATAGTGCCGAGCATCAGATCAAAGCACGCGTGGTACAAAGAATCGACAAATGCACTTACTAAGGAACCAACATGTTGGTTGCCAACCCTACAACGTATAGACAGATTTTTCGTAACCATGCAAAACAGGCAGAAACGGAGAAACCATCTAAACTTAAGACCTTCTTTAATTGTCCCGAAGGTAATTTTTTTATATGCATCAAACATTTCTCCCATAGTCTTCGCATTCAAATTGTCCGTCAAGACTGTCAGTGGTGGAAGGTTTTCCGCACAGAAAATGCAAAAACCGTTTGACAAACATCCAGAATGTTTTGAGCTTTAGTAGTCTCCTGAAGGATTCCTAGGTCGTTCGATTCCACCAAATATCACACATCACGAAGTAGCATCTTCAATAAGAGATGGACCTCAAGTTGAAGCATTTCGCTTTTATTTCCGCTTTCTATGATGGGTCTGTAACGAAAGAAATTAAAACACTCGAGTAATCAAAACCCTAATTAACAGAGACCTCCTTCCTATTGATATCTTAAAATGGCCTTTAACTGATATCCATATTTTTATTATAGTCCTTGAAGCACCATTGCATGAGAACCTCGCACGAACATGTGGTTTCGAGCTCCTTTCCACAGGGAGACGGAGGCATCACCATTATGTTGACGTACAGAAATTACAGCGTATTACGGGTAAAAGGTTCCCGAACACAGTCGGTGTTTGAGCATCGACATCTTTGTAGTACTGCTCGAATGCGGTGAGAACACTATTAGAAATGCTGAGGTTAGGCGCGCCGCAATCGAAACCAGAGGTCCGTCGCTGGAGCGGGGGCTCAATCTATGCAAGTTAAGATGGCTGGTGGCATGTGCTGCGCATGTTCAGTGATATATTTGCTCAGTGTACGTTGTTTTTGAAGGCATGTTGTTGGGGAGAGGGGTAGGTTGAGGTGGTCAGTCCTTGACATGGCGAAATGATATGAAAGATTTAACCACGAGGCTTCGCTGAGTGGGTCATGTTAGACTTCCGGTTTGGGATCCACGAGATCATCCCTGCGAATGGTTTAGCACCTTTAGTGACGCTGCAAAGTTCCGCGGTCGGTAGCGTATTTGTATTTGTCTTTCCATCGTCTAAATGACTATCCTGTTTGCTTGCTTACCCCTCATACTTCTATTCATTTTGCCCACGACTAGACGATGCTGCGAGATAGAAACTCAACCCAAGGTACAGAAACGTGACGTTGCCAGTTGAAAGAGCTGAATACGGAACCGGACTGAAGTATTTCGAGACACTCATGAATTGCATTTATTGTTACATACATGACCGCGATAAGAGCGGCAGAACCGATGTTCACTCGAGGATTCACAGTATCATTGGCAGCCGTCTGTAACAAAACATCTGACAGACACTGTGATGTAGCGTTTATCAGGCAGTAGTGATTATGTAATTCTTGAGACACAGAATGACGCTTAGACGGCTATGGCTAAGAGATGAAACAGCCCTCTATACACTTTGCGTAATCCCGCAAAAACGGAGTTGCCTAATAAATGTTAAGTGAGCTTGTTTTGAGATTTTCGGATACGCGACTGAGCACACAATAGGGCAAATAACAAACGCCCACACTAACGAAACTGCTTCCATCAGGATGACTAACATTTCATCAAAGTCTACGATTACTAACATCTGGATATATTATGGGCACTTCTAGTGGAGTAAAACAACTGGCAGAAACTGAGCGCCATATCTAGCAAATTTATCTGAAGGTTTGTCTCATTAGTATTTACCATTGAATACCATCTTTGAATATCCTGGAAAGTTCCGGGAACTCCTCAGTCATATGCGTTTCACCTCAAAACCTCACTGGGCATTCATGAAATCCATCAAACCCCAAGGCAGTGTCTACAGGGCCGCATTTACACTGTATGTAGTCGTAGTTATTGAAAAATTGACGAAATCGACCATTTTCTAAATGAACTCATAAGTAAAAATGTCATTTCTTTCTACTGAAATACTTTGCAATCTAGTAAAACTAGCAAGGATAACTCCCTCCATGAACAAACAAGTCAACGGAATATTCATACACGCTGCAGAGGATTCCAGGATCATTGTTGTGCTCATTTATTTCCGTGGGCGAGCGTAATTTCCTAACCTAGTCTACTGAATTGATACTGATCTCTAAGTCACACAATTCATTCGCGAAACGGCATTATTGAGCTTCGCTCTAGAATTGAAGGTCACGACTTTAATATGACCGCGATGCAAGGTTTCTGCTACGCAATTACCTGAAAAGTACTCATGGACTAGACCGTGGTGGTCAAACAGTCACCAGGATGAACGTTAGACTCTTCTGCCTCGGGTCTGAATCCTACCTCCATCGCCGATTACTCTCCAGGTGATGGCCTTTAATTGGCCGCAAACCTATTCCTGAAATGTTGTACTATTGTTATATAATAAAAAGTAAATACAAGAATATGGTCGTATGAGCCAATCTGCAAACACCGTTGGTTGACGGTGCAGTGGTATTCGATCGGACAGTTCCCAATTGTCATTACCTCAGTACCGCCCACCACTAGATCCACACTTTTCTCTACACACGAGCTCCATCGTATACTTGTACACGAGCTGATCGTACCGTAAGCAACTCGATATTCGACAAGTAAATAAGATAGTTCACACATCGTATTTTGGACGTGTAACCATCCTTATCAACTATGGACAGAAATGAAGATGAACTGGTTGGGATTTAGTAGAAACCGGGAATTTTTCACATTTTAGTGCGCGCGTGGGAATCAATATAAACAAACGCCGAAGTTATCAAGCACAGTAACGCAACAAGCAGTCACACCCGTTGTCGCCCCCGGGATAAAGAACAGTCAACGATCAATGATTTTTCGCTGACTTTTTACTATTAATTAGATAGTGAGCACTCACGTGTTAACACATTCGGTTGTTATGCATGCCAGGAAAGGCATAATTTCACAGCGTTCAAAACGACCTTTTTATTATTACCCTTCTGCGGGTATGCGAGAACAAATTGGATCCCTCGCTACTCGAAAGTCAAGTGAGAAAACGAAGGGTGAATATAAGTTAGTGAATGTGTGACTTGACTCGTCAGTTTCATAATCACTCGTATTGTTAACAACCGTTCACGTTACATTGACAGGACAAGTTCGCGAATAGCTTCCTCTAGATTCAACACAACTAATCATCTTTGTAAACAGACGGGACAACTAACGATCATGCGAACTTATCTCCGCATGATTCAAATAGAACCGGAAACGAGCATGGTCCCCGTCAGCTAACCCAACATTCTCATTTCCCATTATGCAATTTTATTTTGACATAATCATGGAATGGAACAGAGGATCCAATGCATGTCTGCCGATGGCCATACGGCCGTGATCAATCGGAGAGCTACACACCAAGCGCACCAAAACGTGTATTGGCGCCGTGGACTTCCGACATTGCACGTTTGAACACACACACACACACACACACCAGGTAGAAGCGCGACACGCGGTCGAGTACCAGCCTAGTTTGCATAAATTAAAAAAGTATCACAGGAGACCACCTAGAAAACGCAGCCGACGTAATCAATCAATTAATAAACGACGGGAGGCCTGCGTGAACAGTAAGTGACTAAATTAGCCCTAGTGATCGGCAATCATATGCGCTCAGTGGAAAAAGACGGATGAATAATAGGCAAATGGAGGATAAAAGCACGCGTACAAAACATCGAACCCGGACTCCTTTCCGTGTGGCAGCAAAAGCTGTGGGGTGGACTTGGTTGATCGACTGAACCATATCTTGAGTAATTATGTGGACACAATGAGAGCTACTGAAGACAGAGTACTTTAGGCCCTTCCCCGGGCGGTAGGAGGAATGAGAGGAAGGGAAAGCATCAGTCAGAAGAGAACGCACACACACAAACACACAAACATATAGACACTCACACAAGAAGGTGCATACACTGGGGAACTGGGGAAAAGTAAACGAAAGACTTCGATTATGGTATACAAACACGCGGATTTGTAGAATTTTGTTGAGGATCGGATTCGAGGATTTCCTTTCAGGATGCAATTGTAACGGTGGGTAAACATGGTACCATACAGCCGACACGATCTCGGGGAATCAGTCTCAAATCACCGCCGTGTTTGAGAAACACAGAACCTATGGAACGAAATGTGAAGGAAACAAGTACAACTGTCAGAAAGAGTAAAGGGAATTGGTAGGAAACGGGTAGTAACGTTTATCATGTTTGTTTTATAATCGATGTTTTCGTGGACCGCATAGTCTTGTTCACAAGCAGCAACACGAACGCTAGAAGGGATTACGCTCTTCATTGATCTAGTGGTGTTTTACTTCTGGATAGCAAACTCTCAAGACCAATCGATCGCACTAATGGAAAATCCGGGTTTAGAATGGTAGCAGAATCTTTGTCTCGTGTTTCCCGACATTAATATCGCGGAAATTATGGGTGGTATGACAGAATGTATCCGGCATTAATAGAACAACCGAACAGACAAGAATAGACGCCAAAGCACTGTACATACGTGGAAATATCACATACTCAGATAAACAAGAGTGAACATTGGTTAAAATACACAAGAAAGCTACTATGAGCGAAAAATTCATAAACTCGACTAATGTTCCAAGAAAAATAACAAGGTCGATGTGAAGTTGCATCTCTGTTGTGTTGTAATCCGTTCTCGTCCTTGGCAATTAGCATAAACTTCACACGATTTGCAGATTATAAGACTGTCAATTCAGGTATTCAAAAGTGAGATCGAAAGGGGTACATAGGTATCTTAGGGTGGAGCTTTAAAGAGAAGTTAGGCGTATTTTCAACATAATGAATGAACTTGAAAAAGGTCTCTTTTAGGTCCAACAATTCCGATCTATCAATTTCAAAAGAAGTAACATGTTACGGGGAACACTGTAACAGACCAGGACAAACCAGCGTAAATGATTTCTTGTCGTCTTAGTAGCGAGCAACCGAAGAGAACGTGATAAGACACTTAGTGTGTACTGGGGGAATTTATTACTCCCAACAAGGAGCAACGATCATCATCATCGGAGAACGTTTTGTCACAGCGTATCCAACTTAGTAGACTTCGTTGGTTGGGGCATGTGTTATGCATGTCAAACACACGTCTATCACACCGTGTCCTATTCTCTGTTCCTCCTAGGGAGTGGAAAAAACCACATGGAGGTCAACAGATTACGTGGCAACGAGGAATGAGAATTGTGCAGTAAACTTCGGAAAAGTAGGTGCCTCACGTCTTCGTGGTTGGGGTCCAAAAGATCCCCCAACCAGTTGGCTGGAAACACTGAAGGATATGGCAGTGAACCGCGAACAGTGGCGATCGTGTTGTCACTTTGTATCAAATCAGAATGACTGATCAATGTGTGTTTGTACAGTTAGACTGTGTATTCCATGTGTTGGCTACTAGGGCATTCTTTCCTTTTCCCACACCTGTAGGTCCACTCCCTGTCCATCTTGTGTATTCACACTTTCTAATTCAACGTACAAGATGGTGAGAAAGGCAGTTGTCAGTGGGGCTTGCTCTACTGTTTAACGCTGTACGATGATGATGATTGCAACATCACTTCGCACTTTGAAGGTGCAAAGCACATGCCAAATGGCGCTACAGCTCTCGCAAGTCTACCTAGTGCACGTGAGCATGTTCTGTGCATTCGAACAAGCCCACAACATCGTATGCATATTCGAGATCACACAGCTTCACACTATTTCCTAGTTCGATGCCCACATCCTGGAGATCCCCCAAGGCATTCTCCATTACTTCGTCCATGACGAAGTTAAACAAGAATGGAGAAATGGGACATCCCTGTCGAACACCGTTCGTCGTTTCGAACCGACTGGATAGTTCACCGTAAACCCCTACACGGCTAGAAGTGTGAGAGTACAATGACCTCAGTAGATTCACGAACTTCTGGGGCATACCTTTCCAGTGAAGAGCGCTAAATAGCGCCGTCCGCAACGATGGCTTACAGTAAATCTGACGCGTCTGCACTACGTACAACAACTGTTACAGGGCGGATGAAATAACACCAAAGTGGAACCGATAACCAGAGCGGTTGCACAAACGCAGTACAGTGAAAATCCGTGCCCACCGTTTACGGCGTATCTGTTGATAGGATAAAAAACTGACTAAAGAAATCATGCCTTGCAAACAGCTATCAAAATACTTTCAATGGTTTCTGTTTCCATAATGAATAGTAGTTATGCTTACTCCATTAAAGCGTCCACCATAACACCACAAACAACAAACCATTTTCAGGCATAACATACTACTAAAACCGACACGTAAGTAGTGCCATTTTCAATGACACTCATCTCACGGAGCAAAATATCCATGATAAGTAAGCCCTGGTGAAATGCATAGGCATCTGGTGATATGTGTTCATAAAAGGCTTGAACCACCAACTAATCATATATTATATATATATTGATAGTACATAGTACGTAAACGTGTGGACGAAGTTTCCCCGGTAGCATATATATATATATATATATATATATATATATATATATATATATATATATATAATGGAAATTCCACTTGCATTTTTCACATCTAAAAGTTCAACGCCACGAGCGGTATAACCGTGTTCTTTGGTTAGGTTCCGACTGTCAGTTGGATATACTAATAATCAAATCATGTTGGAGTATCCCCTCGTGTATCACCGCTGTTATCACCATCCAGTGCTGGTGTGGTTTTCCATTGATGACTGGATTAGAATTTTGTGTTCATTTTCACTCCGAGTAAAAAACGTCTTGTGCCAACATCGCACATCTTGTGAATATTCTAACCGTATGATTCTAATTTCCTTCTAACTTAAAGAGTGGGAGTTTCGAAAGCGTTCCGTCTTGGTGGGATCTTTCGCCGTAGTAATACTGTCTACAGTAACAACAACCAATGAGATTAGAAATAAACACACAATGCTTGTAGTTGGTTTTACAAATGCCTGTCCATCGTCTACCTTTCCATGCTCTATTCTCACGTGCTGGGCGGAGCTGGAAGGAGCGACGCGAGGTCAGGCCATAACTTGGAGTATAGGCATGAAGAAACTAGCATTAGCATTGGCTTCGGTTGGTGCTTCCCGCCTCCCTGGTTGGGGCCCAAGAGACGAGGAATGCCGTTGGTTAGAAATGCTAAGGAGCATGATTCAGAATAGTAGTTGTGCGAATGATGTGCGGTCTGTCTGTCGAACTTTCGTGACCCGTACTCAAAAATGTCACTCCGATAAACAAAATGAAAAAACAGCAAAATACACAAGGTGAAAAGCAAAGGAAATCAGCATTTTATTCTTATACCAGTTGTCTTCTTTACCGTATTCTACGCCGCGAGCGGCTTGAGATCAAGCATGGTGCGAACCCAGTAATGACAAGTACAAAAATAGGGGAAGGGAGGTACAATACAGTAAAGAAGACAACTGGTATAAGAATAAAATGCTGATTTCCTTTGCTTTTCACCTTGTGTATTTTGCTGTTTTTTCATTTTGTTTATCGGAGTGACATTTTTGAGTACGGGTCACGAAAGTTCGACAGACAGACCGCACATCATTCGCACAACTACTATTCTGAATCATGCTCCTTAGCATTTCTAACCAACGGCATTCCTCGTCTCTTGGGCCCCAACCAGGGAGGCGGGAAGCACCAACCGAAGCCAATGCTAATGCTAGTTTCTTCATGCCTATACTCCAAGTTATGGCCTGACCTCGCGTCGCTCCTTCCAGCTCCGCCCAGCACGTGAGAATAGAGCATGGAAAGGTAGACGATGGACAGGCATTTGTAAAACCAACTACAAGCATTGTGTGTTTATTTCTAATCTCATTGGTTGTTGTTACTGTAGACAGTATTACTACGGCGAAAGATCCCACCAAGACGGAACGCTTTCGAAACTCCCACTCTTTAAGTTAGAAGGAAATTAGAATCATACGGTTAGAATATTCACAAGATGTGCGATGTTGGCACAAGACGTTTTTTACTCGGAGTGAAAATGAACACAAAATTCTAATCCAGTCATCAATGGAAAACCACACCAGCACTGGATGGTGATAACAGCGGTGATACACGAGGGGATACTCCAACATGATTTGATTATTAGTATATCCAACTGACAGTCGGAACCTAACCAAAGAACATGGTAGTGCAGCTCAAATTAAGCGGGACAGTTGGGTCAAACTTGCTTAGGTTTGGGCTTGGCACTCCGCTCTCTAGACCATTCGCTAGATCAGGTACGGTGTCCTGAACATGTTATACATCTTTGAACACACCCACTATTCATTGAAACGAGCAGCGATCACAATTTACCCGGACATGTTAGTGCAGTGGCAACAACCGCATTTTGATTGAATTTAAATTTTATTGATAATTCTTTCCATATCACTAACCATTCTCCTTTTTGGACTCATTCCTTTCAGAAGTAAAAATGTGAAGATTTCATATTCGAACTTTCTCGATATAGTGGTTTATGGGGTCATAAAAATGACGAACATTCGCTTTCATTATAGATGCACTAGGACGTTTCTATCGGAACACACGTTACCGTCAGTGAACCAACAAAAATCTGATATCGACGTATCAGATACCAGCGCAGAACTCGTTTCTTGTATCATTTCAAACAGACTGCAATTGCTTCCTGGAACTGAATACTAACTTGCACCATTGCTGTCGATGGGACAGCTGAACGCGTCATATTAACACCTCCATTAGACTTTATACTCGTGACTCTCTCTGATCATGGTGGACCTTATATGCACACTGATTTACTCCTTTTTTCACTGGATGGTGCTGCGATCAAAATACTGAGGTTAACCATCGAACAAGCTTAAGCTGAGTGAATTTGATGCAGCGATGATGCCGATAAACCATATTGAGAACGATAATCCGTTCATGCGAGTGTTTCTATGGACATTCATTGATATTTTTCAAACCAGTGAAAAGAACACACCCGTAAGCACTAGTGCGGTAACAGGTACACATGGCCAAAAATTGAAGTGGATGATCACGTAAGGTACCAAAACGTCAACCGTGGTAACAAACACCGACAATGACCAAACGCTGTTTAACACCAAAGCTAACCAACGATGACGACGTTCTCACCTCGAATACCATATCCGATAACCAAAGACTTTACCGCTGCACGAACACCGGTGATAAAAACAGCACGTGCTTTAATACAAATACGGACGATTGTTACCAATTGAATAGAGGGTGCTAATCTATAACAACAGAGATGTCATCTTCACAGTCGAATACATTACTGATTGCATGACCAACTGATTACCTCGGTTGATCACAGACATTTTGACTTATTAAATCGTGAGAAGAAGTGCTGAACTGCCTTTACCGCTGGTACCGAAACTGTAAACCACATACTGAAGACCTTGACCGATATAATTCGTTTCAGTATTTAGGCCACTGAGTATCGATCTCCAAAGCTATTTTCTGAATCACTTGACCAACATTTTAAGTAACTAAAAAGTCTACAGAGAACAGCGCAACTAATCGGCACAAACTCCTCAGGTAGTTCCACATCCATGTAGACCGATTATTATCTGATGCATCCAGAGCAAAAATAATGCGTCTTGATCCTGATGGTCGGGGCCATTAGCGAAGTGTACAAAAAATGGCACTGAACTTAATTTTCAGTTAGTTGGAAAACAAAACCTACCAATGGCAAAATGTGCGGTAGACCATTCACATTACACAACGATAATGAGAGGAAAATTCGTGTATAAGTGGACGGGAACTGCATTTACGAGAACAGTTGCTTCAACTATGAAAACAACTTAGCAAGTCATTGTTATTACCGGTTTCACCTTAGTGTTTTCTTTAAGATCATTCTGCTGAACCTGGAAAATGTCGGTAAATATCCGTTTGTGAGAATTATTAGCGCATGGATGCTCCCTTGTGGCAAATGTTTAACGAACATCGCGAGTCGTTTAATCTTATCGGGCTCGGTTTCAGGTCTCGATAGGAACCCTTTACGGATGTAAGAGTGATTATTTCTCATGAGAAAGAGACGTTCATACATCGGCTCCACGGATGTTCAAAATTAATGATATACTGATCATTCTATTCTGCGCATAAGAATGATTACAGTTGAAACGATATCTCCCACGCTCTTTAGGGTTAACTGTAACCCCAAGTATATCAAGCAACCTTCAAGCTAGAAGGCGGGACGGTGAATAAAGCAAAAGCTTGGAAATGAATCAGACAACAGCAAAGCTACCCATTAGCACTTAATGACAATTAGCTCTTTAGGAAACAAAATACCTTACAGTAAGGAATGGCTACGGAGAGCCAGTGGAAATACATCGCATCGCTTGTGCGTACTGATATCTTAGAGAGTAGTCCCAATTGGAATGCAGTTCGCAGAGTTCAACAATAGGGAACATAAATCTGATATTACCTGCAGTCTGGTTTGGATTGATTCCGATGCCATCATCTGTGATAATCGCACTGGTTGCCGGAGGGACTTCGAACTGTTTGAGTGGAAATACAGTATCATATAATCCATGGTTGTTTGTTGTGAGCACCATATTTCGACTGAATAGATGAGGCTATAAGACAATAGCCCATTGCGAACAAACAAAAGTAAAACAATACGCTGGTGGGAAACAAAGAACGGCAGGTATCTCTTCGGTCTTGTAAACAAGTGCTCTCTTGCTTTTGAAACAACTTCACATGCAGGCCAACCATTACTGTAATAGGAACAAAAATGCAGCGTGGAACTGGGTGCTATCAGGTAAGGGAATTGCTTCTCATACCATCAGTAAGTACACCGAACGCATTATAAGTCACACCTGCGAAGTGCGTGAAACGTAAGGCTAAGTGACTGTACCCACCACACTTCACAGCTTCTGTGAGTGGATGCGACTTTTTCAAGCTCACTCACAGTAAAAACCCGCGGGGATTTTATGTCTAGTAGTATTTTTGATTTCCGGTTTATTGTTCGGTAACACAACGTTGTCGGGAAAGATGGCAGTCAGTCGACGCTTTAGTTATCGCGTGTAGCCTTTCTCAAGACCAGTTAATAATCAATTGCAAACTGGTCTTAAGAAAGGCTACCCGCAGTAACCAAGACGTCGACTGACTATCATCTTTTCCGACAACGCTATGTTACCAAAACCAAACACTTGCGTATAACATATAGCGCGTTGTTTTCTATACACTCCGAACTGATAACGTCTCCGATGCATTAACTGCTCCTTTACTATGCCACATTGGTACAAAGCTTCCAGAAAGCTCATGTACTCAATTAGAAGTTGTTGATGGAAGGAAGCACAAGAATCCGAATTTAAACATGAACCTTTGATAATTGTTGTAAATGAATCTTCACACTGGCATAAAATCCGGTCTAATTTGTGGGTTTATGAAGAAATAATGATGGCTGTCAAGCTTAATCTTCCGGGCGAAGCTGTCTCAAGACTGGACAGGAGTGGATAAGTTGAAGTTCGCCTTCTGAACTTTCACGAAACGGCAACAGATCGTCAGTTTTCAGCCGTGCAGCCGCTCATCAACGAAGTCCGTGGGATTCGATTTACTCGCTTCTTGAGTGCTTGCATACAATAAACTCCCGGCTGTTTCTGCCTAAACTTCCACAGCACGAGCTAAATGTCACCAGCCCTGTCCGGAGCTACTCTACGGGGCAATGAGTTCTCGAATATGACGCGAATGCTTCGATTAGGACTTTGTGTGCAAGACTTAATGGACAGTCAAACGGGAAGATGTTTTGCACCACACCTCGACGGTACTCGCGGCTGCATACCACCGCTTTCTGATGAACTCTGTAAACTCCTGAGGCTTGTTAAACTGTCTAAACACCTACGTTAAGTCTGTTAAGGCATCTGGTGCAAAGGCCCAACTCTATCCGGAACCGTGAGGAGGAAAGTTCGAGGCCAAGACGCCCATTTGAAACATGCACCGTGAGGAAAAGATTCCTCACAGTGCTGGTTAATTATCATCAAGTATTCGCATTGAGGGCCAAGCACATCTCTTGGGTACCACCACCTTGTGTACAGCAGGAAAACTAATCGCGGAAAAATCCCATGACCGAAAGACTAGTGGAAGTGCATGCAATACTGCAATGTCTTGGACGCAGCCTAATGTACTGTGTAGATTCGGCACAAAGGCTTGGGTTTTTGCACCGGAAATTCAGACACCACGTTGAGTGCAACGATCGAGACTCACTCGGGGCTTGCCACTATAGGAAGACACTCCTTCAACGATGTACGACCAACATTCGTCAATAATACCCTCGAAAAAAACCATGGAACGCCAATTGCGTGTATTCTGGTAAAGCCTAAGTTCAAAGACCGCACACTGGCTAAAGCCGAGGTATTGTATCGGAAGTAGTGCTTGAAGCTGCCGCACGACCGAAACCTACAATCAAACAACAGACGTATGGGAGTGATCAAGTCAAGTTAACACTTTATGTACCCCGAAAGGTGAATATTCAGTTGACCACTACACCCAGGAGCATTTTATTGACTAACTTAACTTTACAATGTGACAAACTTCGCCAAGAAAACTATTGTGAATGCCCAAAAACGATTTACAAAAATCTTTAAGCAACTTAAAGAACTGCTTTGTCCAACCAGGTTTGAGCGGATTACACTCGTCTCACTAGAACAGAGATGTAGGAGAGATCTCATACTCATTCAAGCATCTGAAGGATCTTTCACTCCCAAGCTCTGCTCTACTGTCTCTCAGCCACTGAATGACTCAGCATGACTCTCAGCAGCCTAAACTGACAAAGCCAAGAACAGATTGCGGTTGTAAAGCACAGCCCCTCGTGCGTCGCGTAATCAATGCTTGAAAATAGCTGTAGAAACTGTGAATTCAAAGCCCGCCTAGAACGCCACTGGTGAAGACTCTTTCCAGGCTGCCACTAACAGCACCCTCAGTGTTTTCATTGTTGTAGTTTCTCACATATTATTCTTTATCGTCTTTCTCCTGAACAACCTTACCAAAAGGCCGCTTCACAAAATTCATTTGACCTCTCAAGTATCAACCCGTTTCAGTTCTTATACCGAAGTTACAGACGTGCCGTGATGATTACCGTAAGAGAAAAAGCAGGGTAGTAAATGTTTCTGCAGTGTATTGATTTTCACGACAAACATGACCGATTCATTCCGGACGTTCTATCAATACGCGCTCTGCAATAATTTGTAGTGAAAAGACAGACTTGCTGTGACTGCAGATGTGTTTATCAGAAAAGTGGACGACCACACGTGCACACGAAGTGACCGCATGCGCATGTGTGCATCAGTAGAATCAGTTGACTAGGGATCGAAACACGTATGGAGCAAACGAGCATGGGTGGCGCATCGGGGATGAGAAAAAAACAAATTGATAGAAAGTCCGGACTGAAGTGATCTTGCATGGTGTCAAAATCAATACACGCTCGACATTCCGCATACTGCAGTGGTCAACAAATATATTCCACGGGTTACCATGGCCAACAGGAGTGCAGTCAGAAAATCCTGCTAGTACGCTAGCGGAACCCGAAAACCAAACTGACCTCCAGCGTGATATAACTTAGCAACCGATCCATAGCCAACGCGAAGACTGACAACCGACAAGAAAAAAAGATATCTCAGGTTCATCCGGCTGCACTACGAAACCAATTGTTTCATCTTCAAATAAAACTGCTTGACGTCGAGTTCTGTCTACCTAATTAGAGGCTTTGTGATGTGAGAGTGCGTTCAGGTCATATACTACAACCAGTATTGTTATTATTCTTTTGCTACTTAAAGTTACGAAGAACATGCTCGGAGAGACACATGGAAAGTAGGGTCGAGCGGGCCAAACGTAAGACGGTTTTCCCGACGACAAGCCCAATCTTTCCCGTTCCCCACGGGTGACCAACCCGCAAATTCAACAAGTCATACAGGATTACTCATTGTCGCTGCGATGTGGGATTCAAGTGAAGCTCGATGAAGCAAGAATCTGAACTTCACACAGGCCGGAGCCAAAAGTCGTGTCCTGACCTGACCTTAATGCCTCATTCTAAGAAGGTAAATACAATGAGCTCAAATCTGTTGAATTGACTTTATGAGAGAAACCCATCGGAAGCCACGATTGTTGGCCGGGAGATTGACCAGACGAAAGAGGACAGATGACAGCTGCTGAATTCATGAGCCCAATTAATAAGCGCTATATCCGGTACTTGCAACACAAAGCACACCTGCCAACGCAGAATTTCTAGTATTAAAATAGAACAAATGGGAATTTACAATTCCCAGTAGTAGAACTACAATGTTCTTGACTTGACCTCAAAACTGCACATTTGTAGGTAAAAATGAATTAGTCGCCGTTACGATATTGCCATTCGTTGTGTTGTATGTAACTCATCACTGAGTTCCTCTACTTACATTTCAGTCATAATACGCCTGTTACTAGACGAGTAAAGCCCTCATTACCACTGATTTTGCTCCTGGCTATTTCTAATCTCCCGCTGTCGCATTCACAACAATTCACTTGTTTAGCAACAAGGATATTTATACTATCCGTCCCAAGTGTTTTGATATCGATCCGAACACACCTACGCCGTAGAATCGCTGGTTTCGTACTCTGAACATCTATCTCGGAGACACAGGAGCCGCCAAACATGATAAATTAAGCACTCTCGTACACTGTATGGATTCATCTGTTTATAATTACATCGCGCAGTGCACTGAGTACGAACCCACCATCAAGATACTTAAGAAAATCTACCTCTGACTTAAAAACATGGTATGCGTTCGACATCTTCTGACAATCTATAAGCAAGAAAACGGACAGGACGTTGATCAGTTCTTGCAGGAACTTAAATTTTTGGCAAACGATTGTGATTTCAAAGCAGTTGCCGCATTGCAACATACAAACGAACCTATACGGAACACCATGGTCTCCGACCTACAGTCTTCAACAGCTGAGAAAAGCCGCATGTACAACATGAAGTTAGCTTTGACGAGGCATAAGAAATTGCTAGATCTCTTGAACTAGTTCATAGACAGTTACAATTACACATAAATAATCAATCACTCTCCTGTTGTTCGACCGCTCCCACTTCATGCATACTTGTCACATTCCTTCCCTTTCCAATACATCTGTTTTGGCAGCCACTGGCCAAACCCTACACTTTTATGGGCACAACAGACACCCTCATTCTAAATCTCCAACCCGAGAAGCAACTCGTAAAACGTGTGGCAAGCTGGACCATTTCCAACGAATTTGTAAGTTTCAGCCCACAAAACACCATGCGAATTCTGCCCTTGACCCCTTACTATCCAGTAGTTTTAACGGCAATCCCGAAATTGTTTAGCAAGAAAAGCCGCCAGTATTGTTGTTGACGGGATACATCTTCAAGCACTGATCAGCACTGGTATTTCTGGCAGCTACATTTTCCCTACAGTCGTATGCGCTAGCAATCGGGAACTTCAGCCCATGGACTCAACGATTACTGTGGCGTTGACCTCACTGTCCTGCTTCGCTACGGGTTACTGCTGTGACTATCCAATAAAACATTATGTACAAACATCTAAAACTTCTGGTAGTATCAAACGTGTGCGTTGATATACTACCTGGGGGTGATTTTCTCAGTCTCCATGAGAAAGTCGAGAAGCACTTTCGCTTTTTGGATTACCTGCCGCTAAAGCAGGATCACCACTGTTATTCACCAACTTAGCCTCGGATTGCAGACCATTCACAACCAAATCGCGACACCACGAAGCCGATCGTCCAATGAGAGATGGTATCATCGAAACCTCGAATTCCCCACGAAGCCCAAATGCTCGTGACAAGGAACGCTAATCAAACGAATGGTAACTGATGACAATCAAACCACTAACTTCTTTACCTACTTGGATGCGTACCTCTCGCCATCGAAAATCTTTCACGTTACAAATTATACAACAGTCGGCCCCAAGAGCGCCTACCATCTAATCCCAGTAGTCGAGACAGACAAGGGATGCAAAAGTACAAGTTGTGGGAGCTGTTGCTTACTACTTGCAACGGACTCCGTTCTTTTCCGACAAGACAAATCCATTGGTGAAAAATAATACATTTCCGATCTCAGGACATGTTTGAGTTGCTCTCGAAACCCTCGAGGACACCCAGAAAGCTACAGTCAACACAAAGGACTATGACGTCACTAGTAGTTGAAACTGACGTCCGTGATATTGCTATTGCCGCACCACTAAGTCAAAACAAACGACCAGCTGCCTCCTGCCGCAAGGAGCATCACTCGGCAGTCGAGGGACCATAAGCTATCGTCGAGGCGGTGCGAAAATGGCCGACAGTCCAGACTAATTACGGATTAGAGATCAGTTACCTCAATGTACGACAGGAAAAATGTAAAATTAAGAACAAGATCCAACGATGGAAAACTGAGCTGTCTGAATTCAGCGACGACGCGACCCACAGACTCGGTGTGAATAACACTTTTTCGCAACGTTTGGGCAACAATCGAGAACAACGAGAAGCTGCGAGAACTTCATGTTTCGTTGCGTCAGCCAGGTATCGCGAGGATGAACCATTTTTATGGTCAAAATATACTATTTTCGGTCGAGAATGTCGGGCGCGTTACCTCTTCCTGTCAGGTATGTTCTGACCTTAAACCGAAACTTGGTAATGATCCCCAGGATAATTATTAAATCAAAACCATTTAGGAGACTCAGCGCCGATTTCAAGAGCCCCTCACTTTCACACACGATCGGTGTCTGTTAACAATTGTGGGCAAATATTCCCGTTTTTTCCTCATTCCGTGCTCAAACATGCGTACATCCACTGTTATAAAATGTTCCTTCAACTGTTTTTTTTTTAATTTTTGATACTCTAGCATTCAGTCACTCCGACCGCGGCGCAACGTTCATGTCCACGGAATTCACGAATATTTTCACATGACAAAGGAACAGCGGGAAACAACTCGACAGTATAACCAACAATCCGATGGAAAAGTTGAATGCCTCAACGGTAACTTGCGAAAAACTACATACTTTGCCCCAAATAACAGAGGTCACCCACCTACATATGGTGGATCAGTACCGTTGGCCTCTCGCAGTTCGCTGTGACCACGTCTGTGCACCACCACCAACAGCACTCCACATAAACGATTGGCCCAATACGATCGCCGTTTGACCACCGCAACAGCACTGCCATCAGGGTCTTTCTGAAACAACACGACAAGACCTAAAATACGACTCCCTGGTATCGGCGGAACTAGTCATGTGCAACCAACAGACTGCGTGCAGATGGTAGAGAAAAAACCATCACAACATCGAATAGCACCCCAGGGGGCCGAGCCACCGACGGAAGCCAGGTCGGAACAACCACAAGATCTGCCGTTCGCTACGGATCATAAGGCTAGTCCTGGGTGTCCCGAGACCGCTAGCGGCAAAAACGAACCTATGAACGGACAAGGTACCACTCTCGGGAGCCCAGCCAAACCTATTTACGGCCATAGGAGTCTACTAACACAATAAAAATACATCCCTACAACATGCGAAACAGGCAGTTACACAAAGACGTTGTCGCACTCAACACAATCCGTATTGTGGTCAAGACACCGAACGAATCACCTTCGATTACAGCCGGAGTGAACGTCTTGAAATTGCCATCCATTGTTTTTTAAGCAACCCATCACTGAGTTTTTCCATTTGCATTGCAGCTGCTACACGGATGTTATTAGACAGCTGAAGCGCCCATTGCTCCCCTTTGATTGCTGTCGCCACTCTTAATCCCCAGCAGCCACATTCACAACAGTCCCTAGGCCCAGGGGATCAGTGTTTCGTTCTCCAAGAAAACTGGGTTGTTTCGGGTCTGGACTGATCTGTTGGTTCGAGCCTCATCCTGTGGCCTGACGTGAACAAATCAAGTCTACTGGCGCAAACGAAAGTACAAGGAAAATGGGGATATTTTACATGACAAAAACATGGTGTTCAAAATGAATAGAAACTACGTTACGTTAACGTACTTCCTCTGCTGCGAACTTCAAAACTGCCGTGAATGGAGCGTTTTCAGGTACTTTAAGTCTAAGTTAAATGTATAGTGGACATTCGGATACATACACTTTGAAAGGAAGATTTGGGTCTGAAGTGAGAGTAATTTTGAATGAAATTTTCGACCTAGAAACCAAGAAAAATAAAGACATAAGAAGCAAAACCTACATCCTCGCCACGCCAAAATTACTTGTTTACAGCGCACTCTCCCTCAAGGTCAGTTCAGGCCACGTTACGTCACGTCAATCTTCGACCTACAAAATTAGAGTCAGTAGGGCAGTCTCCCGTATGAGCCTCGTCACCTCAACTCTGGGGCGTGAACTGAGGTATACGTGTACTGCCACTACTTCTGCAGACAATGCATTCCATAAACTCGTCTCCCTCCTTAGGAGCCAGTAAAACGGTGCCGGGCCGGTTGACTGCTGTTTCATAAGCGTCCGCGAATGACGCCGGGTACAGCTGTGAACTCGAAAGGGAAAGCAAGCCATCAACTCTGGCCCTAAGTCTCCACGGAGAGTACTTCGGGTGTAGATGAGGTCATCACGAATTCTACGATATGCCTCTGGCAGCAGTCCGGTGACTTGGGGACGACCTTCATAACCGATCCCATGTAATCCAATGACGGGGCTGGTGGCAGCCCGCTGTACTCGTTCTAGCTTCGCAATTTTCGTGGCTGTACAGGGGAAAGTGGCAGGCCCACCGTATTCCAGTCGCGGACATGTATGGGAAGCATACAGCACTTTCAAGGGTGTCATAGACAGTTGCCCAAAAGACCGGCGTATCGCTCCATACATACTCCAGCCAGAGGCACACGAGCCATCCGTGTTGACTTTGCTCTTGTAACAGGCAGGGGCAATGCTCTTCCGACGAGGGTAGCACGTGTGATCTGCAAAAGCACAAAAGGGAAAAACTTCATGAGCCGAGGCCCAGTAAGTGTATCAACGGCACCAACACTTACATTAAACGAACAACAAGATGGCGGCCTCCAATCTGGCCGTTACACTCTTCAGATTTGATTCAACCGCTATCCCAAGGTCTTTCTCACAAACCTGCTTGCCTATGGGCTTTCATTTGAAGTAGTAGGAAGTGCAGCTCTCCATCCTGTCTACTCTCCAGTATGCACGCTTTCCAACGTTGATAGGGAGTTGCGAAGTCTCCGGCTAGTGCCCCAACGCGGCCAAGCCATCCTGTAGCCTTGAAGTCTTGAATTAATACACGGGTTCGAAGCTTTGAGCCCAATTGTCTTGGTTGTTCAGGAAGTCTTTGATCTTCTGTCGGATTCACCGAGCTGAAACGAGAGTAAAAAGAAGCAAGGGGGGTGGCAGCGAAAACAAGATACACATAACATCATGCAATGTCACACTGCGGACAGTGCCTTAGGCTGAGTGGGGGTGCGGCATTCATGAACATATATGCGATAAAAGACATCTATTTTGTTTGTTTTTTGACAAAGGAATTATTGGGAGAGACCCAGGTAGAGGTCTAGCTTTTTCTTGAAGATAGTTTTGTTCTGCGACAGGACAATATCTTCCGGAAGTGCGTTCCACAGAGTAATAACCCTATAGCTTAAAGAGTTGATTCGTAGTGAAGTGCGTGGTCTTGGTTTAAAAACCTTTCTGCTGTGGCCACGGAAAGAAGAGGCTGGACAGACGGAGAAGAAGCAATCACTTTGACGTGTTTCAAAAAGGTGGAAAATCAAAAACAGATCACCCCTTACGCGTCTTACGTCAAGGGGATAGATATTGAGGACTGAAAGGCGGACGGGATACGGTAGATGGGACAGGCCCCATACTGCTCTGGTGGAGGCTGTCTGAACTCCTTCTAGGAGAGGAACCTACCGATCACCATCTGACAGGATAGTTCTCCAGATTTTAAGGTCATCGGCGAAAGTGGGGTAAGGTGACTGGAAAACAAATGGCAGATGGCTTATATACCCCAAGAAAAGCAGTGGCCCCGAGTTTGAACCCTGTGGGACTCCACTGGAGGCACTGTAAAGAAGTGAAATGGACTGCTTGACTCTCCCAGCAAACGTTCTTTCGTTTAGGAAATCCCCGATCCAATGAATTAATGGAGCCTCAACACCAGGGAGCCCTAGTTTTAACAATAGGCCTCCATGTGGCACCTTATCGAATGCTATGCCTAAGTCGACAAAAATTGAGTCTGTGGGGTACCCTGAAGCATTGGCATCCGACAGGACTTCACGGGCAAGCAGCAGGTTGGATATGCACTAATGCTTCCCCAAAATCAGAGCTGCTGCGAGCAGGGTAGCAGGGGACTCTTAATATGGTTACTGAGGCGGAGAGCAGCTAGACGCTCCAATGTCCTCCCAACTACGGATATCAAACAAAGGGGATGATAATTACTGGCGTCTTTCTTTCAACCGACTTTGAACAAGGGGACAACGATGGCTGGTTTCCACTCTCCTGGCAGCTGCCCAGCCAAAATTGACGAGTTAAATAATCTTGTGATTGGGGGGGCAATATTCCATCCAGCTCATTTGTTGCCAGAGGATGAATATCATCTGGCCTTGGAGATTGATGCGCACCTTGAACGACGGATCTACTGGGGTTCAATAAACGGAATGAGTTTTGAAACAGGGAGAAAGGAAACCAACTTTATGAAAGTGCACTGGGGAACATTGGTGAGTGTGGAAGGAACAACAGTCCATGAAGAAGTGAGTTTTATTTCAGGATCAGTAAAGTAAACCGTTCAGAAATGAGAAAGCACAACTGGAAGGTCCTGGAGAAGTCGAGAATCAACTTCCAGCCGGCTAAGATTCGAGGGAAAAATGAGCTGTTGCGACGGATACTAAAGTGGAAAATCTTCGCATAGACTTGAGCATTACTATTCTGCTTCACTGATATATATATATATATATATATATATATCGACGCATCTAGTCTCAGTGTTATTCAGCCTCATTACTGGTAATGTACAACATCCTATGGGTATGGCTTGTCTGGCGGGGTAAAGGATGTGCCGGTCAATCGTCCGGGTGTGGCGAGACATGATGGATTTAACTGATGATTGGTATATTAGCAGGTTGCGCGTGACCTTTTATTTGTATTGGCCGCAATGGTGATATCGGAAGGAGAGGCTTTGCATTAGAAGACGCTAATCGATCTGATAAGCAGTTGGGGGTATTTTCTGCCGCGTGGCTTGACTGCAGTCCCAGGTGCTATGAAAGGTTCTACTTGGGTCTCTGTCGGTATGAGTCAAAGTGACATCCTTGGTTATCCGGTGTGGCTACTGATGTAGTAGGAGACGACGAACCTGAAATAAGTGGGGATTGCAGTCTGGGCGTGGTTCCAGCTGTGGGTTATTGTAATATATGACGACAGTAATTATGAACTGGTTAGGTTTATGTGAATGGGGCAAGGATGAAGTTTCATTTAAGCGGTCAGTGTCGCCTACTTCACCTTCCGGGTAAAGTAGGTTTGCAGGGGATTGAAATATAAAGCTACCGGCTAGCAAAGTCGCGTACACTGGTTGGGCAATTGCGTGTGCATTTTAAAGGATTTTTGGTTCGCACTTTGGCTTGGCAGTGTCGGGATACTAATGAAAACCTAAGGCTTTACGTTTAGGAGGAATAAGAATTGGTAACCATCAATACCGTTTGCTTACGCAGAATATGGGCCAGCTCCGAGGCGGTAAGGTAGGTTTGAAGGAACATTATGTGAGTGAATCGGACTGGTACCCTGTTAACATAGCTCTATTTTTTCTGCCGTTTCTCTTGGCGTAGTGGTTATTCTATAATGAGTGGTTTCTGAAGCGCCCTAAAGTATAAGAAACTATTAGGGTGTCGGTGATGACGCACTAAAGAAAATTGGTCTCGTGCCGAGAAACAGACGTAAGTTCGTCTACGCTCCTACTCGACAATGCTAGAGTGCTGAGACTACACTCGAGTGTGAGCGAGGAAATCTGATGCATTGGTGATTGCTTCTTTAGCATATTGCAAGGCAAGATAAAACCCATGTGAGGACAAGTTCAGAAAAACTTGCAGGTGGGAACGGGATTGGGCCAAATTTTCGTCGGGGAGGCGAACTCTAGCGATCTGCGTTCAGCGTTCAACGTAGGTGGTGTTACGAACGTTTGAGCAATGCGTAGCCAAATTCGCAACGGATCCCGAAATCAGAAGGCGATTATCAGTGATAATTCTACGATACTAGATTATTAAAATAAACAATGACATAAACAATATACAAACCTCAATAATACGATCACAAAGACTCAACAACGAGAAACCGAATAGCAGCGTGTGAGCAGACAGCACGTGCGTCACGCAGGTCCTGAGCAAGGATGTGCCAAAATAGCGCTCTGGGCGCGAACCAACAACAATTGGTCCAGAAAAACAACCAGTTCGTAAAGACAAGTCAATAGTGTATGGAAATGAGTGATGTTGGGAAAAAACACTGAATCGCGAGGGAAAAAGGGGGATTTTCCACGGCCGGTTGTTACACCGCCCACCAAAATCCTCCTGGATCCTTAGCAAAGTCAAAGGTTCGGTATAAAGGTACTGATTCTTCCTACCTGCCTAGGCCCTGCTGTCAGTGCGCGCGTCTAATGCTCGTCGTCGACGTTCTACTACTGGTCGCACCTAACCCATTGGCTACATAGACGTGAGGCTAGTCTACATCTTCCACAAGACCAAATGACCGATGGCGGGCGTGAATGGTCACATAGACGTTGTCCTCGTAAGGGGCCGTCCGGTCCTGGATGTACGTGCTTGAGTGTGTGTGTGTGTGCGTGCGTGCGTGTGTGTGCGTGTGTGTGTGTGCCGGGGTTACAATGAAATCACAGTTATGACTACACATCAAAGGAGGACTTTCTGCAATGTCAACAAAAGACCGCGTGGCAAGAAAACGAGTAAATGTAGCATGCATGTGTGACCTGAGCTCCACTACTTCCACATGTGCAAGGGGCATTCGGTAGCGTCAACAAAAGGCAAACAAAGAACACTGTCACATGTATGATGGGTTTACGGGACGTAGAGTGCGTCGTGCATGCGCGTATGTATCGGGATGTATAATGGAATCGCACTCATCACCACATATCGGAAAGAACCTTCTGTAATGTCAACGAAGGGACCGCGAGCACCTTAACGTGTTTGACGGAGATATGGTATATATGGTGTTTCTTTATCCACCTCGATTACTGGTGTGAAAAAGGTTTACTAGGCCACAGGGTTATCAGCTCCTCCGTCTTCGCTCTCGAGTAGGTTAATACTGCGTATGTCACGAATGAGCACTCCGTTAGCTGTCTTCACCTTCACCGTTCTTATCATTTCGTCGGTGCTTTTGATGGTTTCCGTAACTACTCCCAAAGACCAAGCGCTGAAATGTGCGCGTTCGTCGGCGATCATAACCACGTCCCCAACTTTGAATGGTCTTGTTTTGGCCAGCCACTTCTGTCGAGTCTGCAAAGCCGGTAGGTACTCCCGTAGCCAGCGCCTCCAGAAGACCTTGGCCAGATAGTTCGCTTGCTTCCACCCATGGAGGTAGCTCCCACGAAGGTTTACCGTCCCTTGGAAACCCTCGTTCGACCTTAACGTCAATAAGTCGTTCGGGGTGAGCGCCAGGTGGGTGGGGTCGCCGTTCAATACTGGAACCAGGGGGCGGTTGTTCAGGATTCGCTCCACCTCAGTCATGACGGTGTTCAGGGTCTCGTCGTCGGGCGGCTGCTGCTCCATGATTGACAGCAATATCCGTCTGGCGGACCGGATCATGCGTTCCCATATGCCGCCTCGGTGACTGGCCTGTGGGGGGTTGAAATGCCAGCGTATGCCGTAGGCCACGGTTCGGTTCTGCAGTTCGTCCCTGTTTATGTTCTTGTGCCAACGCTGCAATTCCCGTTGAGCGCCCACAAAGTTCGATCCATTATCTGAGTATATGTCGGCCGGTACGCCTCTTCGGTTGATAAATCTTTGCAAGGCCCGTAGAAACGAATCGGTCGTCATCGAATGTGCGACTTCTAGGTGCACCGCACGTGATTTCATGCACGTCATGATACATCCGTATCGCTTTTCTAATCTTTTCCCGCACTTGATCCACAAGGGCCCGAAATAGTCCAACCCGGTGTCACTGAACGGCCACCAGCCCGTAGTTACCCTGCATTCTGGTAGCGGGGCCATGAGTTGTTTGCCTGCTGTGGCATTGCGTCTCCTGCATTGCACACACCGTCGGATCACGCGTTTTACAGTCTCTCGTCCTCTCAACAACCAAAGACGCTTTCGGATGACGCTCGTCACGTGACTTTCCCCGGCATGTCCCTCTACGGCGTGGACGTGTTGAATCATTAGCTCTACTACGGGTTGTCTCGCAGGCAGCAGTATAGGATACTTTGTGTCGAAGTTCAGGTGGGCGTTGGTCAGCCTACCATCCACCCGCAGCAGTCCGTTGATGATTTTGGGGTTTAAACGCTTCAGCTCGCCTCTTGGAGATGGCATGTCTTCATTGGTCAGCCCCACTTCTTCCGCCCTCTTGAGTTCTCGGGCGAAAGCCTCGCGTTGTATCATTCTGAAAATATCGTACTCTGCCGCTTGTAGCTCATCGGGACCTATCGGGCCGACCGGTATCCGACCTGAGGGCCGTAGCCCTTTCATGACTAGTAAACTTATCTTGAACCTGGTTAACCAAACTAGCGAACGAAGCGTCTTCATCCAGGAAGAAAACCTGACCAGTCGCGATAAAATGGGCGACGCTTCGACGACGTTGGTTGCTATCACTACGCCTTTGATCTCCAGTTCCAATTCCGTAGGGGTTTTTAATTCGAACACGGGCCAGTCCTGTTTGGGCAATTGCAGGAAGTTCGGCCCTCTCGTCCACGTGTCCAGTTGCCTGAAGTTGTTCGCACCTCGAGAGCACAGGTCGGCCGGATTATCGCCAGACCTGACATGACTCCACTGGTGCGTGGCCGATTCATCGTGGATAATCGTGAGCCGGTTAGCAACGAAAGTACTAAACCGGCTCCGTACGTTGTTAATGTAGTAAAGTACTATCGTTGAAACCGTCCAGAAGCTCACCGACCAAATGTAGAGATCGAAACATCTCTTCACAGCTTGCACCACCCTGACTGCCAACACGGCTGCGCTGAGTTCGAGGCGTGGGATTGAGACCGACTTCAGTGGAGCAACGCGGGCTTTGGCGAACAGGATCCTCGTGGTATATTGTCCATCTCCTGCGCACCATCGTCCGTACACCACAGCTCCATAACCGACTTCGGATGCATCGGAAAAGGCATGTAGTTCTCCAGTCCGTGTCGTATGGCCAGGGGTCAAACATCGTGGTATTCTTATGTCCCCTAATTTCTTCAAGGTGTTCAAAAATTCCTCCCAGTCCAGCCGGTCCCCTCGGTCCAGTGACTGGTCCCAATCAACTTTCTTACGGCACAGCCGCTGCAGCAAGATCTTTCCGGGTAGCAGCCATGGTGAGACGAAACCGAGCGGGTCGAACAAACTTGAGACGGCAGATAGTATGCCACGACGGGTTATTGGCAGCTCGGGAACGTTCAGTTCGAAAACAAAATCGTCCGTTTCCGCGTCCCATTGTATCCCTAAAGTGCGCTCGATAGGAAGTGGGGAGCCGTCCAAATCTCTTACCCTTTCGACCTTTTCGTGATACGGGATGACCTTCAGCACTTCCGAAGCGTTCGACATCCATTTAGTTAGATGGAAGCCACCCTCTTCCAGCAATCTCGTCAGACCCCTGAACTGCTCTAGAGCTGATTCCACATCATCGAATGACCCAAGGTAGTCGTCGACGTAGAAGTTCCTGCTGACGCTTTCTACCACCGTCCGATGTACCAGATCGCCATGTTTGTTCGCTGATTCTCGGAGGGCGTAGTTGGCACAAAATGGTGACGATATGGCTCCGAAGGGGTGGACGGTCATTCTATAATTCACCACTGCGTTGTCCCGGTCGCTCCCTTCCCACCACAGGAAACGCAAAGCATCTCGTTCTCCTACCGGAATCTTCACCTGATGGAACATTTCCCTAATGTCGGCAGACAAAGCCACTTTACCCACTCTGAAACGGCACAGAACATCGATCAGTGGTGTGGTCCAGTCAGGCCCCTGTAGTAGGCGATCGTTTAACGACTTGCCCTGGAACTTGGCCGCACAGTCGAAAACCACCCGCAGTTTATTGGGTTTTTTGGGGTTGATAACCGGATGGTGAGGCAGATACCAGATACCCCTTTTGCTGTCGGTGTTAACAGGCACCCTTTCAACGTAACCGAGGTCCTCGTTTCGCTTCATCAAATCCGCGTATCGTTCCCACAGATTCTGGTCTCGAATGAAGCGTTCTTTTAGTCGTAGTAATCGTTGGAGAACATAATTTCTGTTGTCAGTCCACGGGCCGACCGGTGTGCGCCATGGGAGGGGAACCTCGAACTGTTTTTTGAGGCCTCTAGAGCCTTGCCGCACCGTTTGTAGAGCGAAGTGATCCTCTTGAGACAACGTCGGTCTTTCGTCCCCAATGTCATGAAACTCCTTTTCATAAAGCCGTTGCAGATGATACTCTATGCGGTCCGTTTCGGCGGATAAGTAATTCACGGAACCGCGTACCCCTACTGGACCGTATAACATCCATCCCAGAGCCGTGCGTACGGCATAAGGTGCCTGGCGGTCGCCCACTCTTTGGTCAAGCACCCAATGCGCCTCTGGCACGTCGCATCCGATGAGGAGATCCACCTCATCATCTTCCCAGTCTACAACGGTTACATCCTGCAGGTGGGGCCATCGAGTCAAGATTGCGTTCACCGACCTTGGTGCTCGCATGGGAAGATCCGCTAACGTGAATGCCTCCGTTGGTTCAATTTCCTCGTTAGTGTCTAGAGAGATGAGTTGCAGCCTTAATCTACCGGCAGTCATTACCTGTGTTCCGCCCACCGTGCTCACTGCTAACGACGTCGCACCTTTAGCCAGTTGGTGTTTGTCGGCAAACCGCTCTTTCACTAAAGTGGTGTCGGATCCACTATCAACGAAAGCCAACGCCTTGACTATCCCAGTCGGAGTCACTACTCCCACGGCCACTACGCCTAAACGTACCGGTTTACTGGCAGATTGTGAAGTTGAACAGATCACGCTGGGCTTGGCACTCGCCTCGGATATGGTTATTCTCGCCTGATGCAGCAGCCGATGGTGTCTGCCCGTGCAGCCCTCGTAACCACATCGATTCCTTGTTCTACAGGCTGCTGCCCGGTGCGTGGTGTTGAGACAGATGAAACATGCTCCTGCCATCCTCGCCATTCCCCACCGTTCGTCTATTGTGGCATTGCCGAACTTGGGGCATTCTGGTAGGCTATGGCTAGTACCACAGGATCTGCAATTTGGTTTCGCCGTAGCATCTCGTGAAATGACGTGTGTGTTGGTCCAAGGCTGGTACTTTGGATGTTCCCGTACAGGGGTTTGGACTTGGCTAGTACCGGGCTTGTTTGCTCGGTTGCTGTCCCGGATGAGTCGGCCGAATCTGCTGTCAGCTATCTTCGTTTGCCTGTCTAAGTATTCAGTCAGGTCTTCGAAGTTGGCTTCTCTGTCGCCTCGGCTTATCCGTTCAGCTTCTTCCGCCCACCGACCCTGTAGTTCGGGAGAGAGGTGACGGACTATGCCTTCCAAAGTGTGCATGGCGTCTAGGTCAGCTCTGTAGCCTAAATGGTCGGGGGCTATTGAGCAGTTCTGCATCTTGATCACCAGGTCGGCCATGGTGTAGACGTCGCCCTTGGTTTTCTTTGCCTCTGCCATCACGCCCTCTATTAGGTTACGGGCTACTTTGAAAGGTTGGCCAAACAAGTCCCTCAGAATCTTTCTTGCCCTTATGTAGCCTTGTTCTGGATCGAGCATGGTGCATCCGTCGATAGCTTCTCGCGCTCGGCCTCGGCAGTAGTGAGTAAGGTAAAGAAGCCTTTGCCCAGGGTCGGTTACCTTGTTTTCAACGAACGTCTCGAACTGTTTGACAAACTTGCAATATTGCTCAGCTCGCCCGTCGAAAACCGTTAACTCCACTCTAGGCAGATCGATCGATGGTGGTTTGTAGTCGGCGACCTGCGTGGGGTTCCCTACCTTGTTGCACTCTAACCTATCGGAAGTGTCGAAGTCACTGGTCCTATACTCTCGCTGTTTCTGTGTACACTTCTCTGCTTCATGCGCCTGTAGTCTAGCCGAAAGTAACTGTTGCTCTAGTTCTATTATTCTCAGCTTATATAAATCAACGTCCTTACGATCAATATTGCTTTCAATAACACATGAGCTAGCACTGACAGGACTAGGCGACCTAGCATTAACTAAAGAATCATATGTACCCAAAACCTCCCCAGAGACTTGCCGTATTACTTCCTGTCCGGGTTCGACTGCTTTTGATCCTTTCCTTGGCATTTTGCGTGAATTTTCCTCGTTCCAAATAGATCTATTGAGTATTGTTACGAACGTTTGAGCAATGCGTAGCCAAATTCGCAACGGATCCCGAAATCAGAAGGCGATTATCAGTGATAATTCTACGATACTAGATTATTAAAATAAACAATGACATAAACAATATACAAACCTCAATAATACGATCACAAAGACTCAACAACGAGAAACCGAATAGCAGCGTGTGAGCAGACAGCACGTGCGTCACGTAGGTCCTGAGCAAGGATGTGCCAAAATAGCGCTCTGGGCGCGAACCAACAACAATTGGTCCAGAAAAACAACCAGTTCGTAAAGACAAGTCAATAGTGTATGGAAATGAGTGATGTTGGGAAAAAACACTGAATCGCGAGGGAAAAAGGGGGATTTTCCACGACCGGCTGTTACAGGTGGCACTAGGGCCTGCTTCAGGTGGGCAGGTAGCACGATACACGTCCAGTGGCATGCAGCTCGTGCCGCTCCAAGAGCGATCCACACTTTTAAGACGTTTTTATTTTTTTATAGTTATATCGCTGTCAGATGTCTGGCTGTCAGAGAAGTCGGAGCTGCTTTTGGTGGGTGACCACAACTCCAAGCCCCTACCGAAACGTGGACGACATGTAACAAGCCGCGTTGGGAATAGGTCAACCATACCAGTCAAACCGTAGCAACCCTGCAGCCCGGAGACATGGTCCTATATGACACGGCTGGTATGCCTGGAAGACAAAATCGTGGGGTATTTTTCTCCCTTTCTTATGTCAATGTCTTACTTTTTGATGTTTGTGTCGTCTCATTGGTGGTCAGCTCTGCGCAAGGAGACAGTCACAGCCAGGAATGTTCACAGATGTGCCCGCAAAATAATAATGATGATGATGGCTTGTTTCGAAGGCGCCCGAGACGTGTTAGCTGCATGATGAAGTTTTTACAAGCGATGAAATGGACAGACGGAATTCGCCTCCGTAAGTTCACCTATCACTCTTATCACATCCATTTTTTCGTTCTTTTATGGTATGCACACCTACCCATTCTGTCCATGCTCCTATCGACTCTCACTATGTCACCTCCTATTGCACGTTACTATCGCCCTACCCACTGTACTCTGCCGGCGACCGCCAATATTTTATTTCTTAACCCATGTCGGCGTTGATGGCTTGTAGCATCTATTCATTTGGTATCACCCTGTGTAACGACCGGTCGTGGAAAATCCCCCTAAAACCTTTGAAAGTTCCAAGTTTTTCTTAACATAACCCATTTGTCCGCACTATTGACGTGTCTTTACGCACTGTTTGTTTTTATGGACCAGTTGTTGTTTGTCCGCGCCTGGAGCGCTACTTTGTTATATCCTTTTTCTGGACCTGTGTGACGCACGTGCTCCACTCTCGCACGCCGCAACTTGGTTTCTGGTTTGTTGTGACCTCATTATTGAGGTTTGTATCTTTTTAGTTTCACTGTTCATTCAATAATCTAGTACTGTAGAATATCACGGATAATAGCCTTTTGATTTCGGGATCCCTTGTGGATTTGGCTACGCATCGCTCAAATCTGTGTTACACCCTGTGCCTACAAAGCTCATTGATCGCATTCTTACACCTCACTGCCTTACAGTTCTGTCAAACCCTCCCTCGTTCCCCTTCTTATGCCTAATACCACTACACACCAGCCCCACCCCTACCCATGGCCAATTCTCATATTAGAACTGCTGTTCAAAACTCTGCATCCCTCACAGCCACATTTGTTATCCAGTCACTAACACTCCATTTTCCTTGCCTGGCTCCGCGATTCCTCTGTGGATCCTTCCACTTGGCAGTGCTCCAATTAGTATCGTCCAGTTGCATCCACTTGTACTATTGCCTGCGTGCAAGCAGCTCCCAATTTCCATGTCTCTGACTCCGACTCTCATTCGTTGTTCGTGCGTTATGTTCGTCCACCGGTTTACCTGTCCCGGTGCTTCTTTCCTCTCTGCCTTTTTCGTGTTCCACCTGCAATGAGACAATCTTACTGGTTATGACTCACCTGTCTTTTTCGGCCCCTGGTCCCATCTCCCGTTTCGTCTATTGTTTGCCACAGGCATTTTATGCATGCTTTTTAGACCGTTCTGCTTTTTCACTTGCCACTTAATGTAAACTCACTGATTAGTCATGGTTCTCATTCACAGTTTCAGTCCGTTTGATCTGCTATCCTAAGCTCAGAGTGCCGCCAGTTGTCCAGGTCTCTCGTCTTGAGGACGGAGCTTCACGTCTGCCATCCCTCGCTTCCCTACTGACACCATTTCCCGTCGCCGAAAGTACTCCCAGTAGTAGGCCTAGAGCCACCAAACATCCGTCGCCTACGAAAAGTATCCCAGGCCCCATCATAGCCAATAAGACTGTTTCAACGGACGAGACTCACTAATCCTTGAGCCCAGACGTGAACCTGAAACCTGTTTCTACGGAAAGAAGCAGTGAGGAGGTTAACACACCAGATAATATATCTGGTGCTGTCATGAAAAATAAGCTCACCAACAAGAAAACTCAGAACAGGGCATCACGCAGTGCGCGGAAGGGCAAACCACAAAAAGCAGCCCACCCTTTTCGGAGACCGAAGGATGTAGACCGTCCGCCTGGTATGATACCCCCCAGGTTACTAGACATCAAAACCTACCGGTCCCCCAGCAGTCTGCTTACCCTCTAGCCCCCCCAACATCTTCAGCCCCCGACTCTCCCAGGACCTCCATTCCATCACCAAATCCCTCTCTTTCCCACTCCTCAAACCCAAAACCAGCTGCCTCTGGCGATTCTGCAACAACTCCTGAGCATGTGCTCAAGTGATTTTACAGCAATCGCCTGAGTGTGTTGAATAAGATCCCGGAGCTTCGGCAGCTTGCAGTGGATAAGGAGCCTCAGATCATAGCCCTCACAGAAACCTGGCTCACCACTGACATACTTGATGCCGAAATATCCATTCCGGGATACTTCACAGTAAGGCAGGACTCCAGTAGAGGTCGTGCTGGCGAATTCATCATATACTACGATAATTCGATCCCTCCTCCCAATTTACTGCCAACCCCTACCTTTTCATGTATTGATTGTTTGTGGGCTGTGTTTAACCTCTCCAGGACAGACACCCTATTGCTTGGTGTTGTCTACCGTCCTCCCGCATGCAATTCAACTGATAGCTTAGGTCTCATAGACTTGTTAGGCTCCCTGAAAAGCTACACAGACTTCACCCATCTATTAGTCACTGGTGACTTCAACTCTCCCAGTACAAACTGGCAAAGAGCTGATGCCACGGATATCACTTTTGGTAAACTCCTGCTTGATTTCGTACTGAAAAACTCATGGGTGCAGAACGTAAGACATCCGACTAGATATCGCACAGGCCACTCCCCGTCCCTACTAGACCTGGTCATCACCAATGATCGGTTCCTAATAGATGTGGTGCATTACTTGCCGCCTCTCGGCAAAAGTGATCACATTCTCATTGGATTCGATTATAACGTGAAATGGCCTCCTCTTCCCTCAGAAACTAAAATTTTGAGATCCTTCAGAAGGACCAATTTTGACCAAGTCTGTGCATTTTTTCGCTCCCAGCTAAATTCAACTAACCCAGGTAACTCGGCTGATGAAATGGCAGAGAATCTCAGAGAGTTAATCTCCTTAGCTGATAGGCATTTTGTCCCCAGAATTCGTCGCCCACAGACCGCTAAGCGACCCCTCCCTCGCCCCATTAGGCGCATTCTAGACGAACGCGCACGCCTCTTTGCTAGATATAAAGCCACAGGTCTTGCCCGTGACGCAGAAGACTTCAGGATCATACGAAACATATGCAAAGACAAGATAAGGTCCAATCAGAATGCAGTCCAACGATCTGTACTTGATCGGGCAAGTACCAATAGGGCATTTTTCTTTCAGTACATGCGCCGTCTTAGGGGCACAGCTCCGACGACATTAGCTCTCAAAGTGTAACAGCCGGTCGTGGAAAATCCCCCTATTTCCCTCGCGATTCAGTGTTTTTGCCCAACATCACTCATTTGCCTACACTGTTGACTTGTCTTTACGAACTGGTTGTTTTTCTGGACCAATTGTTGTTTGTTCGCGCCCAGAGCGCTACTTTGGCACATCCTTGTTCAGGACCTGCGTGACGCACGTGCTGTCTGCTCACACGCTGCTATTCGGTTTCTCGTTGTTGAGTCCTTGTGATCGTATCATTGAGGTTTGTATATTTTTTATGTCATTGTTCATGTAATAATCTAGTATCGTAGAATATCACGGATAATCGTCTTCTGATTTCGGGATCCGTTGCGAATTTGGCTACGCATTGCTCAAACGTTCGTTACAATACTCAATAGATCAATTTGGAGCGAGGAAAAACACGCAAAATGCCAAGAAAAGGATAAAAATCAGTGGAATCCGGACAGGAAGTAACACGGCAAGTCTCTGGGGAGGTTTTGGGTACATATGATTCTTTAGTTAATACTAGATCGCCTAGTCCTGTCAGTGCTAGTTCATGTGTTAATGAGAGCAATATTGATCGTAAGGATGTCGATGTATATAAGCTGAGAATATTAGACCTAGAGCAACAATTACTATCGGCTAGACTACAGGCCCAGGAAGCAGAGAAGTGTACACAGAAAGAGCGAGAGCATGAGACCAGCGACTTCGACACTTCCGATAGGTTAGGGTGCAATAAGGTAGGGAACCCCACGCCCGTCGCCGACTACAAACCACTATCGTTCGATCTGCCTAGAGTGGAGTTAGCGGTTTTCGACGGGCGAGCTGAGCAATACCGCAAGTTTGTCAAGCAGTGCGAGACGTTCGTTGAAAATAAGGTGCTAAGTGGCGTGACATCGAGTGAGGAGCGATCAGTGATATGAGTCTGTGAACGTTTACCGATATGGTCCATAGGGCGTGTAACAACCGGTCGTGGAAAATCCCCCTTTTTCCCTCGCGATTCAGTGTTTTTGCCCAACATCACTCATTTGCCTACACTGTTGACTTGTCTTTACGAACTGGTTGTTTTTCTGGACCAATTGTTGTTGGTTCGCGCCCAGAGCGCCATTTTGGCACATCCTTGCTCAGGACCTGCGTGACGCACGTGCTGTCTGCTCACACGCTGCCATTCGGTTTCTCGTTGTTGAGTCTTTGTGATCGTATTATTGAGGTTTGTATATTGTTTATGTCATTGTTTATTTTAATAATCTAGTATCGTAGAATTATCACGGATAATCGCCTTCTGATTTCGGGATCCGTTGCGAATTTGGCTACGCATTGCTCAAACGTTCGTAACAATACTCAATAGATCTATTTGGAACGAGGAAAATTCACGCAAAATGCCAAGGAAAGGATCAAAAGCAGTCGAACCCGGACAGGAAGTAATACGGCAAGTCTCTGGGGAGGTTTTGGGTACATATGATTCGTTAGTTAATGCTAGGTCGCCTAGTCCTGTCAGTGCTAGCTCATGTGTTATTGAAAGCAATATTGATCGTAAGGACGTTGATCTATATAAGCTGAGAATAATAGAACTAGAGCAACAGTTACTTTCGGCTAGACTACAGGCGCATGAAGCAGAGAAGTGTACACAGAAACAGCGAGAGTATAGGACCAGTGACTTCGACACTTCCGATAGGTTAGAGTGCAACAAGGTAGGGAACCCCACGCAGGTCGCCGACTACAAACCACCATCGATCGATCTGCCTAGAGTGGAGTTAACGGTTTTCGACGGGCGAGCTGAGCAATATTGCAAGTTTGTCAAACAGTTCGAGACGTTCGTTGAAAACAAGGTAACCGACCCTGGGCAAAGGCTTCTTTACCTTACTCACTACTGCCGAGGCCGAGCGCGAGAAGCTATCGACGGATGCACCATGCTCGATCCAGAACAAGGCTACATAAGGGCAAGAAAGATTCTGAGGGACTTGTTTGGCCAACCTTTCAAAGTAGCCCGTAACCTAATAGAGGGCGTGATGGCAGAGGCAAAGAAAACCAAGGGCGACGTCTACACCATGGCCGACCTGGTGATCAAGATGCAGAACTGCTCAATAGCCCTCGACCATTTAGGCTACAGAGCTGACCTAGACGCCATGCACACTTTGGAAGGCATAGTCCGTCACCTCTCTCCCGAACTACAGGGTCGGTGGGCGGAAGAAGCTGAACGGATAAGCCGAGGCGACAGAGAAGCCAACTTCGAAGACCTGACTGAATACTTAGACAGGCAAACGAAGATAGCTGACAGCAGATTCGGCCGACTCATCCGGGACAGCAACCGAGCAAACAAGCCCGGTACTAGCCAAGTCCAAACCCCTGTACGGGAACATCCAAAGTACCAGCCTTGGACCAACACACACGTCATTTCACGAGATGCTACGGCGAAACCAAATTGCAGATCCTGTGGTACTAGCCATAGCCTACCAGAATGCCCCAAGTTCGGCAATGCCACAATAGACGAACGGTGGGGAATGGCGAGGATGGCAGGAGCATGTTTCATCTGTCTCAACACCACGCACCGGGCAGCAGCCTGTAGAACAAGGAATCGATGTGGTTACGAGGGCTGCACGGGCAGACACCATCGGCTGCTGCATCAGGCAAGAATAACCATATCCGAGGCGAGTGCCAAGCCCAGCGTGATTTGTTCAACTTCACAATCTGCCAGTAAACCGGTACGTTTAGGCGTAGTGGCCGTGGGAGTAGTGACTCCGACTGGGATAGTCAAGGCGTTGGCTTTCGTTGATAGTGGATCCGACACCACTTTAGTGAAAGAGCGGTTTGCCGACAAACACCAACTGGCTAAAGGTGCGACGTCGTTAGCAGTGAGCACGGTGGGCGGAACACAGGTAATGACTGCCGGTAGATTAAGGCTGCAACTCATCTCTCTAGACACTAACGAGGAAATTGAACCAACGGAGGCATTCACGTTAGCGGATCTTCCCATGCGAGCACCAAGGTCGGTGAACGCAATCTTGACTCGATGGCCCCACCTGCAGGATGTAACCGTTGTAGACTGGGAAGATGATGAGGTGGATCTCCTCATCGGATGCGACGTGCCAGAGGCGCATTGGGTGCTTGACCAAAGAGTGGGCGACCGCCAGGCACCTTATGCCGTACGCACGGCTCTGGGATGGATGTTATACGGTCCAGTAGGGGTACGCGGTTCCGTGAATTACTTATCCGCCGAAACGGACCGCATAGAGTATCATCTGCAACGGCTTTATGAAAAGGAGTTTCATGACATTGGGGACGAAAGACCGACGTTGTCTCAAGAGGATCACTTCGCTCTACAAACGGTGCGGCAAGGCTCTAGAGGCCTCAAAAAACAGTTCGAGGTTCCCCTCCCATGGCGCACACCGGTCGGCCCGTGGACTGACAACAGAAATTATGTTCTCCAACGATTACTACGACTAAAAGAACGCTTCATTCGAGACCAGAATCTGTGGGAACGATACGCGGATTTGATGAAGCGAAACGAGGACCTCGGTTACGTTGAAAGGGTGCCTGTTAACACCGACAGCAAAAGGGGTATCTGGTATCTGCCTCACCATCCGGTTATCAACCCCAAAAAACCCAATAAACTGCGGGTGGTTTTCGACTGTGCGGCCAAGTTCCAGGGCAAGTCGTTAAACGATCGCCTACTACAGGGGCCTGACTGGACCACACCACTGATCGATGTTCTGTGCCGTTTCAGAGTGGGTAAAGTGGCTTTGTCTGCCGACATTAGGGAAATGTTCCATCAGGTGAAGATTCCGGTAGGAGAACGAGATGCTTTGCGTTTCCTGTGGTGGGAAGGGAGCGACCGGGACAACGCAGTGGTGAATTATAGAATGACCGTCCACCCCTTCGGAGCCATATCGTCACCATTTTGTGCCAACTACGCCCTCCGAGAATCAGCGAACAAACATGGCGATCTGGTACATCGGACGGTGGTAGAAAGCGTCAGCAGGAACTTCTACGTCGACGACTACCTTGGGTCATTCGATGATGTGGAATCAGCTCTAGAGCAGTTCAGGGGTCTGACGAGATTGCTGGAAGAGGGTGGCTTCCATCTAACTAAATGGATGTCGAACGCTTCGGAAGTGCTGAAGGTCATCCCGTATCACGAAAAGGTCGAAAGGGTAAGAGATTTGGACGGCTCCCCACTTCCTATCGAGCGCACTTTAGGGATACAATGGGACGCGGAAACGGACGATTTTGTTTTCGAACTGAACGTTCCCGAGCTGCCAATAACCCGTCGTGGCATACTATCTGCCGTCTCAAGTTTGTTCGACCCGCTCGGTTTCGTCTCACCATGGCTGCTACCCGGAAAGATCTTGCTGCAGCGGCTGTGCCGTAAGAAAGTTGATTGGGACCAGTCACTGGACCGAGGGGACCGGCTGGACTGGGAGGAATTTTTGAACACCTTGAAGAAATTAGGGGACATAAGAATACCACGATGTTTGACCCCTGGCCATACGACACGGACTGGAGAACTACATGCCTTTTCCGATGCATCCGAAGTCGGTTATGGAGCTGTGGTGTACGGACGATGGTGCGCAGGAGATGGACAATATACCACGAGGATCCTGTTCGCCAAAGCCCGCGTTGCTCCACTGAAGTCGGTCTCAATCCCACGCCTCGAACTCAGCGCAGCCGTGTTGGCAGTCAGGGTGGTGCAAGCTGTGAAGAGATGTTTCGATCTCTACATTTGGTCGGTGAGCTTCTGGACGGTTTCAACGATAGTACTTTACTACATTAACAACGTACGGAGCCGGTTTAGTACTTTCGTTGCTAACCGGCTCACGATTATCCACGATGAATCGGCCACGCACCAGTGGAGTCATGTCAGGTCTGGCGATAATCCGGCCGACCTGTGCTCTCGAGGTGCGAACAACTTCAGGCAACTGGACACGTGGACGAGAGGGCCGAACTTCCTGCAATTGCCCAAACAGGACTGGCCCGTGTTCGAATTAAAAACCCCTACGGAATTGGAACTGGAGATCAAAGGCGTAGTGATAGCAACCAACGTCGTCGAAGCGTCGCCCATTTTATCGCGACTGGTCAGGTTTTCTTCCTGGATGAAGACGCTTCGTTCGCTAGTTTGGTTAACCAGGTTCAAGATAAGTTTACTAGTCATGAAAGGGCTACGGCCCTCAGGTCGGATACCGGTCGGCCCGATAGGTCCCGATGAGCTACAAGCGGCAGAGTACGATATTTTCAGAATGATACAACGCGAGGCTTTCGCCCGAGAACTCAAGAGGGCGGAAGAAGTGGGGCTGACCAATGAAGACATGCCATCTCCAAGAGGCGAGCTGAAGCGTTTAAACCCCAAAATCATCAACGGACTGCTGCGGGTGGATGGTAGGCTGACCAACGCCCACCTGAACTTCGACACAAAGTATCCTATACTGCTGCCTGCGAGACAACCCGTAGTAGAGCTAATGATTCAACACGTCCACGCCGTAGAGGGACATGCCGGGGAAAGTCACGTGACGAGCGTCATCCGAAAGCGTCTTTGGTTGTTGAGAGGACGAGAGACTGTAAAACGCGTGATCCGACGGTGTGTGCAATGCAGGAGACGCAATGCCACAGCAGGCAAACAACTCATGGCCCCGCTACCAGAATGCAGGGTAACTACGGGCTGGTGGCCGTTCAGTGACACCGGGTTGGACTATTTCGGGCCCTTGTGGATCAAGTGCGGGAAAAGATTAGAAAAGCGATACGGATGTATCATGACGTGCATGAAATCACGTGCGGTGCACCTAGAAGTCGCACATTCGATGACGACCGACTCGTTTCTACGGGCCTTGCAAAGATTTATCAACCGAAGAGGCGTACCGGCCGACATATACTCAGATAATGGATCGAACTTTGTGGGCGCTCAACGGGAATTGCAGCGTTGGCACAAGAACATAAACAGGGACGAACTGCAGAACCGAACCGTGGCCTACGGCATACGCTGGCATTTCAACCCCCCACAGGCCAGTCACCGAGGCGGCATATGGGAACGCATGATCCGGTCCGCCAGACGGATATTGCTGTCAATCATGGAGCAGCAGCCGCCCGACGACGAGACCCTGAACACCGTCATGACTGAGGTGGAGCGAATCCTGAACAACCGCCCCCTGGTTCCAGTATTGAACGGCGACCCCACCCACCTGGCGCTCACCCCGAACGACTTATTGACGTTAAGGTCGAACGAGGGTTTCCAAGGGCCGGTAAACCTTCGTGGGAGCTACCTCCACGGGTGGAAGCAAGCGAACTATCTGGCCAAGGTCTTCTGGAGGCGCTGGCTACGGGAGTACCTACCGGCTTTGCAGACTCGACAGAAGTGGCTGGCCAAAACAAGACCATTCAAAGTTGGGGACGTGGTTATGATCGCCGACGAACGCGCACATTTCAGCGCTTGGTCTTTGGGAGTAGTTACGGAAACCATCAAAAGCACTGACGAAATGATAAGAACGGTGAAGGTGAAGACAGCTAACGGAGTGCTCATTCGTGACATACGCAGTATTAACCTACTCGAGAGCGAAGACGGAGGAGCTGATAACCCTGAGGCCTAGTAAACCTTTTTCACACCAGTGATCGAGGTGGATAAAGAAACACCATATATACCACACAATCTCCGTCAAACACGTTAAGGTGCTCGCGGTCCTTTCGTTGACATCACAGAAGGTTCTTTCCGATATGTGGTGATGAGTGCGATTCCATTATACATCCCGATACATACACGCAGGCACGACGCACTCTACATCCCGTAAACCCATCATACATGTGACAGTGTTCTTTGTTTGCCTTTTGTTGACGCTACCGAATGCCCCTTGCATATGTGGAATTAGCGGAGCTCAGGTCACACATACATGCTACATTTACTCGTTTTCTTGCCACGCGGTCTTTTGTTGACATTGCAGAAAGTCCTCCTTTGATGTGTAGTCATACCTGTGATTTCATTGTAACCCCGGCACACACACACACACGCACACACACGCACACACACACACACACGCACACACACACACACACACACACACACACTCAAGCACGTACATCCAGGACCGGACGGCCCCTTACGAGGACAACGTCTATGTGACCATTCACGCCCGCCATCGGTCATTTGGTCTTGTGGAAGATGTAGACTAGCCTCACGTCTATGTATCCAGTGGATTAGGTGCGACCAGTAGTAGAACGTTGACGACGAGCATTAGACGCGCGCACTGACAGCAGGGCCTAGGCAGGTAGGAAGAATCAGTACCTTTATACCGAACCTTTGACTTTGCTAAGGATCCAGGAGGATTTTGGTGGGCGGTGTAACAACCGGCCGTGGAAAATCCCCCTTTTTTCCCTCGCGATTCAGTGTTTTTGCCCAACATCACTCATTTCCATACACTATTGACTTGTCTTTACGAACTGGTTGTTTTTCTGGACCAATTGTTGTTTGTTCGCGCCCAGAGCGCCATTTTGGCACATCCTTGCTCAGGACCTGCGTGACGCACGTGCTGTCTGCTCACACGCTGCCATTCGGTTTCTCGTTGTTGAGTCTTTGTGATCGTATTATTGAGGTTTGTATATTGTTTATGTCATTGTTTATTTTAATAATCTAGTATCGTAGAATTATCACGGATAATCGCCTTCTGATTTCGGGATCCGTTGCGAATTTGGCTACGCATTGCTCAAACGTTCGTAACAGGGCGACTAGCAATATGGCCACGAGTGCGGAGGGCACCGGTCAGGAAAAAAACGAGATCTTGACTGCAGGTAACCTACCTGTTGGGCAGAGTCAGCATAAGGCCAGTAGGTCGGTATGGGGGTGAAGGCATGTGGGAGAGTAACTGGGACGTAGTGTGGGGTGGGGGGCGGGAACAGAGTGGCGAAATTTGGAAAGGTTTCGAGGCTCATGAGGGGCAGGGGAGCCGGTTAGTGGGGAGGTGGGGCGAGGAGGCGGGATACAGGTACAAACCTAGGGTATGTACGTGGTACTTCAGGGTTAGATGAGGGTTGGTGGAGGTGAGCAGGGGGGAACAGCGGAGACATGCTGGGGCTATAGTATGGAGGGTTGGTGTCAGGGGAGCAGGGAGGGATATACGGTAGCAACGGAGATGGAGGATTGGTGTGACCCATGCGATCAGAGAGAGGAAAAGACAGTGGAAGGGGGTGCGAGGCAATGGAAGGGTGAGTGGCACTGGCAAGTCCCTGAAGGTCACTCCTACTCAAAGGGACGATGGCGTTAGACGAATCCGGATGGTGGCCCAGTTGCTATCACCTGGAGTATCCGAGAGTACGCTATAAGCAGAAGCCGATTGAGAGTGGGGGGTAATGGGTGGGGCGATTAGTTGGGCAAGTGCGGACCTGGCAGGAGTACCAGGTAGGCTTATGGGGGGATTAGAGCGGCACTTATGAGGATAGAAACGAAGTGTCGCGGCTGAGCTAGCGGCTGGTGGGTAGTTGGTAGAGTCGTTAGAGCGAGAGCGGCGGGTGACAACACTTGTCAACGGCTCGGAGGACGGATTGGAATTAGTACGGCGGGGGCTGATGTTTGTATCAGGGTCTTGTCTTGGCTCGGAGACCACGACGGGGGAGGGCAGCTTTAATACTGAAGTGGAGTGCCGCTTGGGGCCTGTGGTCGGGGAGCGAGAGCTACTGCTAGTAGAGGCTACTGGGGGAGATGGTAAAAAAGGGCGTTTGTGTGGAGGCGGAACCAGGGGTGGGCAGTTAGACATATCTAAGTCGACAGTTTGCAGGCAGGCAGGGTGAGGCGCTGGGCTCGCCTTTGACTTCTTGACGGAGGGGCATTGGGTAACCTTCATGTCGGTTACAGTGGGGTCAGCCTGCATGGGCAAGGCAGAGTTACTTCTCAGCGAGCGAAGTATTTCCCATTGGAGGGGGGTCTTATCAGGGAATATCTTGATGTCCTCCATGGCGAAATGGCAGCAATTGTCGACTTCTTGCCAATAAACTCTCTAGCTGTTAGGTCGTCCATGAATTGGAATAGCAGGGGGCAACTATGTCGCCGGGGCTTTTTACGTAGCCTCCTGCAATGGCATCTATAGTGAGCCATGTTGCACGAACTTAGTATGTTGTGTTTCTCCAAGGAAAGTGGTAAGCGGTCTGGAACATTAAAAACCACTGCGTTCTTGGAGTTGGCAATGCGGTGGTATATTTCAGTAGACACGGAGTCTAGGAGGTGTCCCACCGAAACCAAGTTCTTAGGCGATTTAGCGGCTACAGGGTCAAGGAGAGTAGCCAGGGGTGAAACCTTTGAAAGGATTTCACCAATCAGCTCGATCTTGTTACTAAGTTCGACGAAACTCTGCTTAAGACCATTAGGACTATAAGAAGCTTAACCGTCGACGTTAATTAGGGTGACAGGGCACGACCTGGTTTTTGGGAGGGGTTGGGTGTGTTTGGATTTGCCAGCTTCAGCGATACGGAGTTTCCGAGTACTGGTTGGGGACCGGGATGGCATGATGAGTAGGAATATATGGCGGAGGTAAAAAGGTAGCAGGAAATCGGTCAACTAGACAGAGACAAGCCAAAGTTCTGAGCAGACCAGGAGTGTGCCTGGGTGCTATGTGCGCAAAGGTCTAGATGAGACCTATGCGGCAATGTGGTACGGGCAGTGACCTATATGACCCGCTATATATACAATTGGGATTAGGAGACTTGGGACGATAAGGAATAGCGAGATAGAAGAAATTTTGCTGTGTGGTGTGCACGGGTTGAACCCCACAGGATACGGTAGGCACTTAGCTGTTGCTTGGATCAAAACAGCAGGTTTTTGCGGGAGAGTATATTGTAAGTATGGGGTCGGTGGACCGGATAGAACGAAAGTTGGCTCTTATGGCAAAAATAAACAAATGAATGGAGGCACAGTGGGACAGAAACTTCAGAAGGTGCACCGGTGGATGCGTTGCGAAAATAATGTAGGAGTTGGGTTATAACGATGGGATGTAAAAACGCTAGATAGATCTTACTGTGGCGAAAATCAGGAGAGATTTTCTAGATAAGCTATGTAGAATGTAATTAAATGGAATTGGAGCAGTGAATAACCAATATAGTCTATAACTCTAACTCGCGATAAGTACTAGCGTCTGCACGGTGGTTTGCGGCAGTTGTTTACAGAACTAGGTCACGGTTTCAGGCTATTAGGTGGTATATACTGGGGAGGACACAGCTACAAGTCTAAGCAGTGGTATAAGCAAAAAAAGAAAACGAGACAACTTGAATTTCACGCGGGGGTGGCCTTGACCTTGACCGGCGAGGGTACCCGAACCTCCGGTATGAAACAAACCAGTCGGTGGTGGGAACACCATTGTAGTCGTGGCAGCGCCGTTGCAACCGTGGGAGGAAACCGCGTGGTGAGCCGATATTGAATTCTTTGCAGAGAATATAGATGCAGGATGAAAAGCATGATAAGTCGCTCCAGGGAAAGGCTTTCCGGCACTTGGGGGCAAGTGCTAACTGTAACCACCAGTGGACAATGCTTACATAGCACCTCCGGCTGGAACGGTAGCACCTCCGCCGGTCTTTTGAGCAGCGGCCGGATGTAAACCTGCCGCCGCCGCTAGGAATTGGCGCACTGCAGCCGCAAACGGTGTACCGGGTTGTAGCAAAGCAGTCGGATTTGGGTGTTGTGGCCTCGGTTGTGTTTAAAACAGCGGCGTCGGAGGGGGCATACCCGGTGAAGCCTGCTGCTCAACACCAGCACAAGGGCCACCACGTCCAATGAAGCCAGGATTACCACGATACATAAGCCGACCGGGTTGTCACTGTTGACTGTTTGGTTGAAAAGCAGCTGAAGTGTATCCTCCTTTTGGTGGACTACGGGAAGCATTATTAACAGCCAGTGGAAGCGAGCAACTACCCAGAGGGCCAAAACCACTATGAGTCCGGTTGCTGTTGTTTGCCATGGAGACTGTGCTTACGTAACTGTCGCTCCGATTCCCGGGTTGACGACGATCAAAAGATCCATGGTCTGTGCGCTGTTTATTCGCGGCATTGTTGTTCTTGCTATGTCAGCTATCGCTACTCGGATAAGTCAACCGCATCTCAAGCCACTTCGGAACGGGCTGCTTTGACTCGCGCAACAGTTCTACCGGATAGCGCACTACATTCTGATTGCGCTCCGAGAAGAAGGAAACGGCCGATCCTGGTCGGCCCACGCGTCCTGTGCGACCGATTCGATGCGAGTACTCTTCGATATCCGAAGATAAATCAAAGTTGATAACGTGCTTCACGTTTGGATTATCTAATCCTCGAGCTGCAGCTGCAGTGGCGATCAAAAACGGAGTGTGACATTCACGAAAGGGAGAAAAGCCTGTTCTCGATCCGACTGCTGTCGGTCGCCAGGAACGGAAGCAACGGGAAAATTCAAATAAGATAATGCGCCAACTTGTCTGCACCCTGTTTTGTGTCCACGAAAACCAGAACAAGACTTTCTGGATCAGTTTTTTCTTGAAGCAAGCGAACTAGCATATCAGGTTTATCTTTGTCCATAACATTTAAAACCTCTTAGAGGATGTTTTCGTTTGTGCTACCGACACTTTCCACGGCAAGAAAAATGTGAGAGTATAAAAAAGTAACGAGAAAGAGTTTGTATTTCTTTCGGAAATGTGGCAGAAAACATTAAAGTTCTAGTGCCGTAATCCTAGTGGTCAAACCCGTTTTCTTTGGCCAGCTCTTCGGTGACGCTCTGGCCGGTAAGAAGGACCACATTGGGAACAGTCAAGAAGTGATCCAGTGAGCCTCTGAACTGAGAGACACAGACACTCTCGAGGATGTTCGTCGGGAGTTTATTCTATGGCTTTGAGTATTTTGTAAGGAAAAAGTTTGATCTCAACGCTAATTTGATCCGGGAGCAAAGGTCTGCAGTGACCGATAGCGTGGGGCACTATTCGTGGAGGGAGTAAGACGAATGAGGTCAGTACGTGAGAAGGCCGTAAGGTGGCATAGCTTAAACAGGAAGAATGAATTGGGCTTATTGCGATGCAGCCATAGAGGGTCAAGACTGAGTAGGTTGTGTCGTCTCTTGTAACACAGAATGGAGGAAATGCCGCCAATTGTTTAGTGAATTGCAACTGCACGGACTCCGGAGAAATGTGGTCAGATTCCGTTATGTTGGTGAAGGTAATGGGACAGTATCTGAGGAGGGGCCTGGAGTGAGACTAGTAAGCGAGCAGTTTGAAATTGTTTAGCCTAGAAGTTCCGGATATGAGACCAGTGGTTCTTCTCGTCTTGGAAGTCTGGAGAGCAAAATACAGGGAAAACCTGAAGCCACTAGAGTAATGAAGACCAAGGTTTTGAACTAACAGGATGTACGAAGAGGATAGGTTGTGTATAAGTTGGGGTCCCGGAGGCAACTTGACACCTGAAGTTTGTTAAGCAGCTCTTAGAGGTTGAGAATTTTATACTCCATGAACTGCACTAACCCCCAGAGTCGCCTTAGGTCACTAGTAATTACATCCAGCATAGTGTTGAGGCTCTTAGGAGGAAACCCATAGATCATCTTAATGTCGTCAGTGAAAAGGAATGGGGTGCCACGGTGCAAGACGGGAAATATATCATTAATGTGAATGAGAAAAAGCAAACAACCGAGTACTCTGCCCGAGTAGCACGCTCCAGGTTTGCCCCATTGGGTGCTCTTGGGGCAAACCTGGGGCTAGCCACAACCTTTGTTTTACTTTAACCGAAGCCTAATCTAACTGCAGCTTCAAAGACTACTACTAGTGTTTACTTCTAATTCGCCGTTTGCGTACGCGTCCCACATACATAAATTTCTGACGAAGTTATAGCTGAAAATTGAGAGCCAAATTTTTGATACGAAAACTTTATTTACTTTCAATGAATGCGTAGTTAGTACAGCTTTGCAATAATCCATCGAAGTACTTTTTCGTTGAACCTTGGGTCCGGTTGTCTGTGGTTGTGATATATGCAAATATGAGGATAAAATGTAAACTGCTTTTGAAGAACTGCCAGTAAATCACTTTGCCATTATGTATTAGGCGATGATGGCACCCAATATAAATATTTTTAACAAACAGCATGGATTTTTCAACAAGTCTAACAAGATGAACAAAAGCATGGATCTACTCTGATACCTTGTAATTGAGCGGTCTGCCGATGTATACCGAGCAACATACGCTTGCATACAGCTGCTGCCTTATCACAGTTACACATAATATACTGATGGCGGAAGTGGCGTACGGGAAAGTAACGGAGGCCCAGTGTGATTCAGCAAACTTTTTGTACTTCAAATGTTGATCCTACAGTAAGCTGGTTTTAGTTGACTGTAAATCAGAAATGAGGCAACTCTGTTTCATTCCACTGGCCCATTATGCCTGCTACCTGCTCCGCAGCCGCGACCTTTGTGGAGCCAGTTTACGATGTGCTTGTCGATATTGATAGATGGCTCCTCGGCAAAAAGCGAACTGAATCTGATAGAGTGTAGTAAGCGGTGAGACCACCAGTTAACTGATATACTTTTTATTGCTTTGATGAGATTGTGATCGCGGATGGTTATCCTATTGCTGCTACCCAGCCAGCAGAACTTCACTGCTAGTTCATCGCTGACCACAGCCATTGGCATTTGTTCAACCACATTCTGAGGACTTTTATTTGCGTGCTACCAGAGTGTTGTGACCTACATTTGTCACCTACAAGTGCAGTAACTTACCATCTTATTGAAAGCTTCTGGTGTCCCCAGGACGATGTGTAGATGGTGAAATTCATCCAAGCTGTTGGCACTTTTGAGTGGCTGCGGTACATCTTGTAAACACGATGCCTCTAAAGTGGTACTGAGGGACTTTATAAAAGCACTTAGTCCCTCCAACCGTTTTTTCAGGGAGGTCTATAGACAGAAAAAAATTTTCTTGGTTTAATAAAAAAAGTAACGGCACTACACCTGAACTCGGATAATATCTGAAGCAGGCGAGGTGCCAAGTTCATTTGTGTGGTGCTGCTGCTTGGGCCGCTAATTGTAATTAGGTGGGTAATATGAAACAAAAGTGCACTAGTTACCTTGGGGATGCGACTGGCACTCGGGTACTAGCCAGTGCAGACATAGCGGACTGCAAAGATAAATGAGGCAAACTAACGCAGAATTCCGTTGTGCGTGTTAGAAATTTACCTTTGATTTCCCCCTAAAGGTTCTAAGGAAGGAATTATAGAGGGTGGCAAACCCAGCGTAACCGGTTTTTCCACCCTACGCACCTCCTGGGGCTCTCATTGGAAGAGATTTCCACCGGAACCCTCTAGGTATGTGAATTTTGATGGTTAATTACCTCTTTCTTGTGGAATAAAGCTGCTAAAAGTATCTCTGTCTCTCTGCTTCCTCTGCGGAAGCAGCTCTTGGCTGAGCGCCCAACTGATACACGAATTCAATGGCATCCTCCAGTTTGTCTATTTAAAGGTTATGCTACTTTCTACTTACCTGTATGGCACATCAGCCTGAAGTAGTAATCAAAGCAGAAATCCGCCTCTGACGTTCCTGATAGCAAATGACGCCTGTAGACTGGAAAACCCTCTGTTCGTAGCCAACGAATGTGCATCTTATCGACCTTCCAATTCTTGTGCAACAAGAAGCATGGTTTTTCGTCGGGCAAGTGAGCAACCACATACATATATAGGAAAACGTTTTTCACTAGGAATTGTCTTTCTGGGACCTGGTCACGTTTGAGTACGTAGAGAAACCAGTGGACGGTGAATACAACAACAATAATGCGTAAGTGACCACCCATACTTGAAAGCAAACACGAGTCTTTGCCACTCACACCAAACAAAAAAAGACGACAGTAGGAAAACTGCAAAATACGAACGGTTCATGTCAACGCAACCACAGAGGAAAACAACTTTCGCCTCGCAATCACAAGAGCTTCAAAAAATCTTGCTAGATCGTCATGCTGATTTGCGAGAAAAAGTGGCTGGGAAGGCGCAAGGCATTATGTGGCATTTTCCGCAAAAGTGTACGTGAAATGGGAACAATGTCCGGTGGAAGAGTTAAAGCAGACACGAATACATTTACATATGGTGTGAATGGGTGCATAGTGCAAGGTGGAATCTAGATCGCTTACAACAAAAATATACAAGTGGCCTGAACTTAATCCGTAAGTGAAAAAAATGTCCGGCGAATTGAAATGTTTGAAGTAAACGTTATCCTCCAAGAAATTGACAACTTCTGCGGGGAAGTCCGTTGATGATAATGACGTTGTTTGGCTTACCCACTGAAAATAAGACACCAAAAAAAACGACAAATTTTCTACTGCTGGGGGAAGCGAGATATTGGAAGGGACAAACCATCCGTAGGGATTTCTGCAACAAAGGTTTTGCAGTTGGTATTCAGTTCGTGGAGGCTCTTATACAACTGCTCAGCTGGTTCAGCCCGGCCCCTTTATGAACGATTTCAGTTTTCCAAGATGTGATTCAAATGGAAGACAGGAGAAGTAGTCCAGCATGCCGTGTTTTCGAACGTCTTCTGACAAATGTTAGGCAGTGCAAAATATAGACTAAATCTTCCGGACCGTATAATACAGACATCTGTTGAAAGAAAAGTACTCAAAGTCTGTGGGCAAAATCAAGATACTCAATATGCAACAGAAGATGAGAATATATGTAAACAGAGATATATAACAGCAGAAAATGCTTGTAGTATTCATCAGACAACATATATAACAAACAAACGGGGCCTATATACAAAAAGAACTGTCTATGATCGGATGCTTCCCATTGTTCCAAGTCCCGAGTGTGACAGCACCGGCGTTGAAAGTCACAGAGGGTATGGCAATGCTTTCGAACAATACGGTTTCCAAGTTCTGCGGCTGCCGCTGGACTAAAGCGGAAACTTTCTGCACGGCTGCCCTTTAGCCATGTACTTAACAATTCCTGAGTGACACTCAAACGAACTAAGTGTATATAATCCAATGGAAAATTTGCCACCATATCAACTGGAGGTAATATGAATTGGTATTCCCCAGTGTGGTGACGTCCATATTTAAGGCCGCAAAAGTCGGCATCTGTACGCTGTCGAGCGTCCAACACCGGGACCGTTGTTCTCTTAGCTATAAGCAGACCACTCTAAGAGCATTTGTCACACCCGAGGTAGCCCGTAGGACTTTTAACTTGACGAACGTCAGCCCGGGCAGGTGTGTCGCATATTACTGACACAAGTTCACATGCTACCGATATCCCATGATAGTTGATGCCGCCATCAATTATATCTCGCAATTCTAACGCCGTCTGTTCCAGAAATGCTTTTATCGGGTGCGACTTCGTTGAACCGCAATAAATGCCCATCGGGAACAAAACCAGACATCTAGGAAGCATCATGCGTGCCAGAATAAGCTAAACTGGTTTAATAGAAGAGAGATAAATAGACGACTGATCGATATTCAGCTGAGAGTCGGCGGATTTCGGACCAACGCCAGTCCACTGATTGATGGCCGCAGACCTTCGAGATGACCAGGGTGGATATACACGCCTTGTGCTAGCACTGTCCCCTTACAAGAACGAGGTGTTTGAAACAGGCTCCTCGGATCCTTCGGTACGCCGGGCAAAAAATGGTTTAGGATATTCAATACACTCCTGCGTAGCTGCATCGTCATTCCTCGGTTAACAAATGTATTGGCAAATGAAGGTAACAGCGCGTTCATGTTGATCTTCTCGGACGTAATGTTTCCCGGTTCAATGTTGACACCTGCGAAGAACACTTTATGTAAGGTCACAGAAAAAATATACTCACCGACACCAGCGGTCAAGTCTTATGTTGACGCTTGTAAATTCATTGTTCATAAGGATAACGGAGGTGTGATTGATGTAAATCCAAAACCCCATCACTAGATAACACAGTTTTCGTAGGCTGTAGACAAAATGAAGGTTAAATCATGCTGCGAATATCAAGGTACCCGTTGACGTCACATTCAGATATCGATATCAATGGACCCACATAAAAGACTAGCAGCATTCAGTACACGGTACGGTATTCAAAGCCCACTTTTGCCGACGGTAATTTTGCTTTTTTGCTCGGATAGTCCACGAGAGTTAGCTAAGCATTGTAAACAAAGAAAAATGGTAAACGCAAAACCACACTTTTACCCATTATGAATCCGAAAATGACAATTAAAAACAAATATCCATCAACGCTGGACATGGGTATCCCAGGTACCTAAAGTTCCCGCAAAATCGATGGTGTATCATTTGATACACCTATATATATATACAGAGCAAGGGTCATAGTTATAAATAAGTGCGAATTAGCTCCTATTAGGCTGCATTTCATCTACTTATGACGGATTTATTCTCTGTCACTGATTGGAGATTGATGAATCAGTCCACATGAAAATAGCACACGAAAAGCGCTCCAAGAGGTACCAACTTTGGGGTTAACCCCCAAGCCCACCTGAAGGTGTTGCCAAAGCTTCGGGAAAACCTCAGACAAGCTGCTTGGCGCGAATGCAAACCTGTATTGGTTATGTGTTCAACACTGTTTGTACGAATCTCAAGCCGAACTGGTTGGGCACCTGCCAAAGAAGCCACACCACAGTCACGTGACGGACGAAACCACGAACGCACAAGACTGCTTGAAGGTCACCACTGATGCTGAAGTAATAAAACAAAAGAGGCTCACAAGAAGGGTGCCTCAAAATGACAAAATACGTGCATGAGGCTATAGTCCTAGGAATTCCGTTACCAAATAGCACCGATGAGAGCTTAAATGAAACTTCATCCCTGCCCCATTCACTTAAACCTAACCAGTTCATAATTACTGTCGTCGTATATTACAATAACCCACAGCTGGAACCACGCCCAGACTGCAATCCCCACTTATTTCAGGTTCGTCGTCTCCTACTATATCAGTAGCCACACCGGCTAACCAAGGATGTCACTTTGACTCATACCGACAGAGACCCAAGTAGAACCTTTCATAGCACCTGGGACTGCAGTCAAGCCACGCGGCAGAAAATACCCCCAACTGCTTATCAGATCGATTAGCGTCTTCTAATGCAAAGCCTCTCCTTCCGATATCACCATTGCGGCCAATACAAATAACAGTTCACGCGCAACTTGCTAATATACCAATCATCAGTTAAATCCATCATGTCTCGCCACACCCGGCCGATTGACCGGCACATCCTTTACCCCGCCAGACGAGCCATATCCATAGGATGTTGTACATTACCAGTAATGAGGCTGAATAACACTGAGACTAGATGCGTCGATATATATATATATATATATATATATATATATATATATATATATATATATATATCAGTGAAGCAGCATAGTAATGCTCAAGTCTATGCGAAGATTTTCCACTTTAGTATCCGTCGCAACAGCTCATTTTTCCCTCGAACCTTAGCCGGCTGGAAGTTGATTCTCGACTTCTTCAGGACCTTCCAGTTGTGCTTTATCATTTTTGAATGGTTAAGAAGAGAGTGATAGCAACTTGGAACTACCAACCACAAAGATTGATACCAGCACAACGAGTGGGAACACAGCAGAGGAAGACCTGGAACAAGTTAAAAACGCGCACCGAAACCCAGACAGCGGTGGATTCACAGTGACAAGGAAAGTGGAGTGGGAAAAAAGCCATCCGATTATCAATTCGACTTCCTGCAGCATGTGAGTATGGTGCGTCAAACACCAAGTGGTAGAAAATCGAAGCCAGCGCATGATTAGGGCGGTAGAAGAAGGGTTTTTAGTTTCTCAAGGCACTCCAGCATTTTATCGCGTGTTTGTTTCAACAACTGATCCACGTCGGCATCCATCTTACCAGTCGTGCTGATTTGGGGCAGTACTTCCACATAATAAATGACGTCATCGAACTTTTTATTATCGTGATCCAGAAACTTATTGTACGATGAAATGGCAATGGGCTGAATGGGGAACTGGCAATCAACCGCTAAATGAAAAGCACCCTTTTTAAACGGAAGCAGTGTGTCTAAGTTCGAGCGTGTTCCTTCAGCGAATAAAAGAACGGACAACTGATCTCAAGAAGCTTCTTCCGCCGCTTTCTCCATAATGCACACCGCATCCTTGTGTTTGGACCGATCAATAAATATCAATTTGGAGAACCAAGTGACAAGGCCCATGGGTCCAGCAAATTTGAGCGATGATTTGTATACAACTGTACAACGCTCCGGCCAGACATCGCATAAACCTCATGAAAATATCAATGATACTTTGATGATTAGAAACAAAAATGCACGGTTTTTCCGGGTGAAGGTATTCAGGATTCCTTACGAAAGCTTTTAATCCTATGTTTCGGCCGAATAGCCAGAAAAGTCGCTTGAACCGCCGTGCTCTAATATACAGGGCAGAGAACCGTGGCGGGACGGAATCCGTTAGCCAAGTTTCAGTTACGATGATAGTATCGAAGTCGGAGTCTCAGCGAAGCTGCGGATGACTTTAGTTTTGTTCAGCATTGAACGGGCTTTTATGAGTATGACTGAAAGAGGTGATGCAGGTCTTGTTGATGAAGTTAATGGTGGAGATGATAAAGAGTTTGGTGGTAATGAATAAGGTGATAATTCCAGTGAAGAATACGGCAAGGATGGGAGAAAGACCTTAGCTGTTCCACGTATCTGATGAGATGAGGCCTGGAGGAGGGTAGCGTAAGGGAGGAGGGACGAGGAGGCTCTGGTTGAGAGAACAATTATAGTGCGGTGAATATTCTTCGAGGGGACCGGCAGGAAAAAGGCCGCCACGGATGGGTGGCAATACTAGACCAGGAGAGGCGGATGAGACTTGTAGGAGTGGGAAATTAGGTGAGGCACAGAGGTGACTTCCAGGGATTGGCTGAGTAACGGTAGAGGTATAGAGTGGTCGGAGTGGAGGATAGAAATATAGTGGAGAGGTGAAAGGAGGGGGATAGGGTGGAAAAACAAAGGTGGCCGGCCGAAATCGAAAGGTAGGATTCAAAGCCATACAAGAGGCCGGTAAAGTTTGGCACGACCAAACCATTTCCCCATAGTTTGAGTGTGCATTGCTTTTGTGGGTCTGATTCTTTGGGCGGCGAAGTGTCAATCTCTGAAGGTGAATCCGTACTCTCGGGCTAATCAGCGATGGTGTACTGGGCGGCAACCGGATACATTCCGGCGGCAAATTGGTGATTGCAGCAGGTGGGCTTAGGGACCTGGTTGAGTTAACAAGAGTGCCGAGGGTTCCAGGATGCATGGGTGTAGGCGGAGTCGGGATGATTTTGGGGTGAGTTGTAGGTACGGCGGAATGATCAGACGTGGAGCTAGTAGAAGGAAAGGGGTCATCTGGACTTGTGAGAAACAAGCACTCGGGGGTGGGCTAATGGGAGAAACCCCTACCAGCTTTATGGATGCTGGGGCTCTTTTTCCAGTCTAGGGATTTGCTTGGGCTGTTAAGAAAATGAGGCGTTTGCCAGGTGGCTCAGTTGGCTAGGAAGGCGGCGTACTGTCTAAGTCTACAGTGGCTTTGCGAGTTGCAATAGATGACAACATCGAGTGATGGCCTATGATAGGTACACGGGAGTTTTGGTGTGGACTGATGGTTGTATTTACACCGGGGTTATTGTTTTTGGCGTGGCTCTCGCGCACGTCTCTTTGCAGTGGGGTTTTTGTCAGGAAATATCTCGGCACACTTGAAGCCAGTTTTGGCTAAGACTAAAGATTGCCGGATAATAAAAACCTTGGCGACAACTTCATTTATAAACCGGTATAGCGGTGGACAGGTGGCGCGCTAGGAATGTTTGCGGATTCTAATACACCACGGACCTCGCCCACGTAGTCAAAGCCTTTGACCACTTTGCACTATTACCCTCCTCGTCAAAAATCATTGCTGGCGATTTCAATGCACCTAATATCTGCTGGGACACTATGTCATCACCCCAATACTTTACGAGCTTCGTTTCGACCATACGCGCAGGGCGCTGGGTCCAGCACGTAATGACACCAACCAGAGGTAACAGCATACTAGACCTGATATTTACCATTGGCCTATCGGACGTGATGACTACCGCCCTCAACCCTTTCCCAGGCAGTGACCATAGAATGGTATCTTGCAGATTCACAGCCGGACCCATACACCCCATATGTAGCTCATCTCAACAGCCCCTGCACGCGATCAACTGGATGAACCTCAAGCCTATGCTTCGATCCCTCAACTGGGATGACTACTTCCTACAGCACAACACTCAGCCCGCCAGTGACGTACTCTACCATAAACTACATAGCTACTTGTCAGCAATCACCACCATCGGGACCAACCGTTCTCAAGCCCGCGGCTCCTACCAAACAAGGCTGCAAAATAAACATGCAAAACTGCAGAAGATCTACAATAAAACCAAGGACTTCTCCATACTATTGCAACTTCACTCTCTCTCTGTCACCATCAGTCTTCGGACTAATGAACTGCTGAGAAAGCAGGAGCTTTTGGCCTCGAATTCCTTCGACAGATCGTACAGATTGTTCCGACTGCTGAAGAGCAGAAATCAGGGAGAGCCTACAGGGATACCATATCTAATTTTGGGAAACAGCACGCAGATTACATCTGCAGCCTAAATCGCTGAGGCGCTCAATACCTTCTTTTCAGAATCCATGACCACTGACGCCACTGTAAACCCGCCACCCGTACCCCTCATCACCGAGCAAGTTCTCTCTGACATTGAATTCAGTTTGAAAGATGTGACTCACCTGCTGCTGCGTGTTAGACCCTCCTCCCGCCCTGGCTATGACGGCATCCCCCCAACACTCTTTCATCTCGGTGGAACTGACATCGCTGCTATCTTTATGAATCTCTACAACTAATCCCTTAAAAATGGCATTTTTCCATCCCAGTGGAAAACTTCAACCATTATTCCTATCCACAAAAAAGGTCCAGTGCATGACCCTTCACATTATCGTCCTATCAACCATACCCCTTTAGCTGCCAGAATAATGGAGCGTTTGACTAAACAGCGGATGTCCGATTATCTCATTTCCCATAACCTCACTCATAGCGGCCAACATGGCTTCCTAAAGTCACGTTCTTGTACCACATGCCAGTTTGATTTCTTCAACCTAGTGACCACGGCAGCTGACGACGGGAAATCTATGATTATCATCTACCTCGATATGACCAAGGCATTTGACCGAGTTCCTCACTCCCGATTGTTAACAAAACTCCGGGCCTATGGTATTCATGACCCGCTTTTATCATGGATCACTTCTTACATGTCGGATCGAACCCAGGTTGTATATGCTAATGGTCATCCATCGCAACCGGCGCCTGTCACTAGTGGAGTCATACAAGGAAGTGTACTTGGTCCGCTATTTTTCTACTCTATATTAACGACATTTTTTCGATTGTGCAACATGGCACACCTTTCCTCTTCGCCGATGACATCAAAATCGTGTATGATTTCCGCCATCAAGATTTGAGCACAGCACTGTCTGAAATAGGTAGTGATCTTGAGAAACTTGATCAATGGTGCACTTCATGGCAGATGTGCTTCTCGACATCTAAAAGCTTCTACACAACCTACGGATGTCAAGTCCCCCTCGGAACTCTGTCCTCAAGCTCATCAGTGAAGGATCTTGGGCTTTGATACACTAACAATCTACAATTCTCGGAACATGTCTCAATTCAGACGGCCAGGGCCAGACAGATAATAGGCCTAGTTCTCAGATCATTTAAAATGAAACATAGTATCCTCCTTACATACCAATCCCATGCTAGACCCCACCTCGAATATTGCCCTATAATCTTCTCCGGAATGTATAAATCGGACAGAATACACCTGGAGAAAGTCCAGCGCACCTTCACCAAGAAGCTAATGGGATATTCCTCTCCACTGAGCTATAAGGAGCGATGCATTCTATTAAAACTTGACCCCGTATGGCTTAGACATGTCAGGCTTAACTTGTGTTTTCTATACAGACTTATTCATTGCTCTGCGCTCACTTCTACCAACTCTATACAGTTTTCCCTAACCTCATCTTACCCTCTGCGCCACAGAGACTTCAGTCTGACCATCCCACATTCCAGGCTGGCAATCAGATCCAACTTCTTTCTCATTAAATATTCAAAGCCTTGGAATAAGCTGCCTCGGACCATTCGCAAATGTGCGTCAATAACCCAGTTCAGCCACGCCCTTAAATCACAACTTACCGTTATTCATATGTTATCTTTGACTAACGCCAGCATATCTGAGGATCGAGCCTATGAAGAAGGCATCGAACTTTAGAACCCTAGCTTCAGTTTCTCCTCCCGCTCTCTGCTATCCGTCGAGCTGGCCTTCAAAAACGGGTTCAACTACTAGGATCACGGCACCATATCCCAAACCTACCATTTTCTGCCTAAAGACAGACGATAGGCTTGCCATTTATTATTATTTTTTACGTATAACCCACATTGCAGAAGGATAGTTTTTGTCGTTTACAACTATAAATATCTAGATGCCTGCCGGTTCTCGCTACTCACCCACGTTCACCTACCATCACCTAACCCTTATACATCCCTGCCTCGTCTAATTCACTAGTCGGTTTCCACAACCATGTCTAAACAATTACTGCCTCCCTCGCCATATAGTACTAGGGCAGCCATGTAAAACAACTCTTCTCTAGGTGAAGGTTTTAGCCAATGATGTTTTCCCCCAGCACCAAATTGTCCAGTGGTGCTGGATCCTAAGACAATAAGTCCCACCACCCACTAATTCACTCCTCGATCCTCTCTTATTTATCCTGGCTTCCGCTCCTCTCAGCTTCCTTGCCCGGGGATCGATTTGATATATATACTATCATAAATCCTTACATGACTTTTGATAGCGCTTATGAGGAGAGCGTGATACTAACCAGAACCCTTGATAATCTAGGATGTGCCACATCATACACCATAGTTGCCATCACCTCAGCGTAAACCTACCAGGTTACAATGCCTAAACGTAGTAACTCTCATGCCTGAGGCCAGTGCATCAGAAGTCGTATTTGATTATATGAAATACCACTGGAAGCATGAAAGGTAGTCTTTAAAAATTCTCAGCGCTGTCTTTACTTAGTCTTAGCCTTTGTCTCTAACCAAAGACGTAGCACCTGTCGGACTCCTCAACCTCCATCTAGTGGTCACCATTATTCACTCACAACTCAACTTCCGTCCCTGTCACAGAACTCTAGCATCTTCCATGACTGGCCTATACAACATTTGATCTCAGCCAGCAAAACTACAAACCATCTGTGGATCATCCCGACGAATCACGTTGTTGGTGCTGCAAGTCGTACCCCATCCTTGTGCGGACTGGCTTTTTGTTGAACATAAACCCCATCGAATAATCGCAGGCTGTGGCTGACTCTACCTCCCCCTGCATTTGTTGTCCCATGTAAACGGCATGAGGGTTCTGACTTCACGGATAAGGTGAGTGTTAGCACGGCGCCTCTGCAAACATTCCTGGCCAGGATGGTCTCCCTGCACAGAGTTGACCATAAATTAGACATGACCACCAAAAAGTAGAGATTGGCATAAAAAAGTGAGAAAAAATACCCCACTGTTTTGTCTTCCAAGCACACCAGCCTTGTCACTTGTGACTCATGTCTCCGGGTTGCAGTGTTGCTACGGATCGACTGGTGTGGTTGACCTATTCCCAACGCGGCTTGTTACATGCGGTCCATGTTTCGGCCGGGGTGTGGGAGCTGTGGGCGCCCACCAAAAGCAGCTCCGCTTTCTCTGACAGCCAGATACCTGACTGTGATAAAACCAATAAAAAATATATATAAAATAAAAACGTCTAAAAAAGTGTGGATCATTCTTGGAGCGCCACGTGCTGGATGCCAGTAGTTGTGTATCGTGCTACCTCCCTACCTGAAGCAGGCCCTTGTGCCGCCTACCATGAGCACCGAATGTAGGTCGTTAGAGTTTGCTTCCCTGACGAAAATTCGGATCCATCTCATTCCCATTTCTCACGGCTCTCCGAAACCAGTCCTCACATGGGTGTTTTCCTGGTTTGCAATGCGATAACGACGAAAAGGACACCGCGATAACCATGCAATCATGCCTACGTCCGATTTCCTTGATCATACTCGAGCAAATCTCAGTACGATAGCACCATCGAGTAAGAGCGTAGATGAACTCACGTTAACGTTCCAAGGCACGTGACCGATTACCTTCAATGTATCACCTCTGTCACCCTAATAGTTTCTTCTACTTTAAGGCTCTTCAGAAACTACCCAGTATATAATAACCACTATGCTGGAAGAGACAGTAACAGCAAAGGGCTACGCTAACAGTGTGCCAGTCTCATTTGCTCACATTCTGTTATTTCAAACCTATCTTATCGCCTCGTTGCCAAACTGCTTTCTGCGTAAGCAAACGGTACTGGGGGTTATCATTTCTAACTGCTCTAAACCGTGAGACCCTAGGTCTTTCATTAGTATCCCAGCGATGCCGTGCCAACGTGCAAAACCATAAATCCATTGTGATGTATACACCGTTACCAAACTAGTGTACGCAACTCCGTTAGCCTGCAGCAGTATAGCACAAATCTACCGCGAGCCTATTTTTACTTAGAATGTGGAGTAGGTGCCACTGACTGCTCAAATGAAACTTCATCCATGCTTCACTCACACAGACCTAACCAGTCCATTATCTATTGTCTTCGTATATCATCATAACCCACAGAAGGGAACCACGTCCAGACTGCAACCCCCCTTTATTTCAGGTCTGTTGTCTCCCACTATCGCAGTCACCAAACCGGATAACAAAGGAGGCCACTTTGACTCGTACGGACAGAGACTCAAATAGAACCTACCATAGCAACTGGGACCGAAATCAAGCCACCCGACAGGAAATACTCCCAATTGATTATCAGATCATTCAGCTTTTTCTAAAGCAACCAACACACATTCCAGTTCATGCGCATCTTGCTAATATACCACCACACTCAGCCGATTGACCGACACATACTTTGCCCTGCTAGACGAAACACACCCATATGATGTCGTACGTTACCAGAAACGACGCTGAATATCACTGAAGGCAAATGCGTCAACATATATATATATATATATATATTTGCCAGTGAAACAGCATATTAACTCTCAAGTCCATGCGGAGATTTCACACTTTATTATCCGTTACCACAGTCCACCTTTCCTCCGAACCGTAGCCGGTTGGAAATTGACTCTCCACTTCTCGAGGGCCTTCCAGTTGAGCTTTTTCATTTCTGAATGGTACATGTTACTGATCCTGAATCTAAACTCACCTTTTTATGGACTGCTGTTTCTCCCACATCCACCAGTGTTCACTTTCACCAAATTGGTTTTGGCACCGTTTCGACACTCATTCCATTTATTGAACTCCGGTAAATCCGACATTCAGGGTCTGCATCGTCTTCATGGATTGCTATCCTCTCCGCATGCACCGACTTTCCCGAGAACACTTCCTTACAAATGTTTTTTTCTTTCCTTCCTTTTCTTCTTGTTCATAATTTACTCTATCTTTAGAACATCAGCAGGCCTCCGTTTCCCCAGCTTGCATCATTCTCGTTCATAATGCGTCCTTGACATTGCGCTAACGGTTTTTCGATATCTCCACCGCCCAGCCCGGATTCGAAGCCGGTTTGAAACTGCCGCGCAAAAAATTAGTGAGATGATCCATTCAAACTGTTGTTGGCTATGTCTATCTATCGCTGATACTCTCGACTTTCATACTTTGAATTTGTAAATATTCCACCTTATTGAGTAACGTGTCACACCATGATCATGCGCTAGCGCGTGCGTCTCGACCATGGCCGAGAAATATACCATTATCATCATCAAGCTGTTGTGAGCGAAGGTTGCAAGCCCTTAAGATCACACCTTCAGCAGCTGAGAGAGGTATTCAGTCTGGAATGTTGAACAAGACAGGGTTGTTTGCCTTTTTATCAGTCTGAAGATTTCAGGAGAAAGTGTTCCGACAAACTTCGTAGCCAGCAGTAAGTTGGTCGGGGTATAGTATGAGGTTGGATCAAGAAAAAAGGCCAAAGGCATCAGCTGACCAATATTCAGTTTGGCGGAGCCAATTCCAGAGGAGAGGCAGTTTAGACTTTTGCCGATTTCCGTAGTTTGTTCATTGGCATGTCCAAATACATCCACAGGGAAATTGAGCAGTTATCCCGTGAGTTGTGGAGTTTAAGGGTCTTGAGGCGGCGGATGCTGGCAGTAATTTAGGATCGGCTGATAGGAAATGTAGGCATACCTATGGTGGTAAAGACATGGGTGGCCGATCCGATAAGATATGACAATATAAAAGGGTCGGACAGCCATAAGGAGGCAGAGGCATAAGTGCAGGGTAAGACCAATATATGTAAGCCTTAGGGGGATAGTGCTCGTCAAGAGAGGTCAATATCGATGAAATTAATTGTGTACTAGTCGTTAAGCTAAAAACTGCGAAAAGTTCCTGCTGATGGTGCTGTTGCAGTGTTTTTGGGTGTATTACTCAAGTCAGAAAGAGGGCTGGATGGTCGGAATGAGCTTGAGCCTAGACAACCGTTGTGTAAAGTACGATACAGAAACGACTTTCAACGCGTTATCGGGCATGGCCTCAGAGATGTGTTCAGAGAAAAAGTCACTAGCCAGAGGTTATTTGTCTGCTTCGTTGTTGACTCAATTACCCAACCAAAATGCTCACTAACATAAGCTCCCTTAACAAACTGGTTTGTCCTTTAATGATGGGTGCTCACTTTCACTTAATTATGATATCTCAGGCTGTAACTGGACGTCTCATTGTGCTTTTATTGCGCTCATTTCGTGAGCTCGAGTTTTACTGCGAAGGTCTGTATTCTTCAATATCCGAGGCTAGCTGATCTGCGCATATGCTCACGGTAAGTTAAGAACCCATTCCACCTGGAATCGGCACGCTTCTGATTTCTTATGACCCCAGGTGATACCAGCTTGCTCGCATCCATACGTGAAGGCCCCACCTTAACTCCAAGTATTTTTCCCTTTTCCTCTATTTTTGCTTTCCTCGGCCAAGGCGGGTGCAACGACCGGACCGTTGCCCTCCTTTTTTCCCATTCTCCCTTCTGAAACCACCCCATTTCATTGTTTTATTCCTGGTTCTCAAATTGGCCTCATCTACTCTCCCACTGCCTGGCAAATGAATCATTTTGCACTCAGGACAAGCCTGCCCTCACTATCTACCTACGTCCCTATTATCACCAAAATACCCTGCAAAACTACCAGTCTCCATCCGCTGATCCGCCATAGATTGGCCCACTGGCTGTCAGGTAAAAAGTCATCATTATCTGGTTTCTGGTAAAAAGATACCCATAACCCACAGCTGGAACATTCTCAAGACCGCCGCACTCCTGATCTCTTTCAGATCAAACTGATAACCTGGGTAGCTATCTGCCAACTCAACTTTACCCCCGGATTACCGTGCGGACCAAACGACTTGGTCATTCGGATTGGCCATGGTTTAAACGCCTGCTGACGCTAAATGGGACGCCTTACGTGGCTCACCAGTAATCCTGGTCTTATAACCAGAGTAACAACCCCTCAAGAAAGTCGCATCGGATCGCAGAGTGGATATCCGACACCAATCATCACCCCGAACCTTCTGAACACCTGTTTTCCGTACTCCATACAAACAATTCAATTCATTCTGCACTGCAGCACGAAGTCATTGACCGGAATCTAGCCCTCGCCGCTGCCTTCCTAACCTACTGTGCCCAGTTCGTCAACCCAGCCCATTTATGCCTGCTACTCTCACAACTAGCTACCTGTCATAAACCTCCTTCAGGGTCTTCATAAGACAAAGCACCAGCTACCTGCAGCCAAGCAAAACTTGGCTGTTACTTGTTTCATCCTGTATACAGAAAGTCCTGTCTTTACACTCTACCAACCCCTGCTATTCATTCGGGCCTGGCCTTCTCCCAGTGACCGTTGTCCTCCCCTCTCCTCATCAGCTCTGCATGTTTGCTTGGTCGCATCAGTGGCTTTTGTCTCCATTAGTCTGTTTCTTTGACGGCTGCTCTCAGAAAGTCCGTTCCACATCGATACACCATTCATGCTCTTCAAAAGTTCACTGCATTCCTCGTGAAGCTTTTTGCCTTCACGTGCACTACCATATGACTGTGAGATTTCCTATACAAAAAAGTCTATCCTATTACCACATTCAACTCACTTGCACTTATTTCACAGTCTCCTCCCTCCCACAGTTAGTTAACCATTGCTGGACCAGTCTTTTACATTTCGCCGGCGTCTCTGGCTGCACTTTGATAACCCCATGCGGACTTCGTTTTTAACCTTGTCTTTCAGTAACTCTCCCACCGGGTTACGCTTCACTGATCGTCCAAGTATCCAGTGGGTACACATTTGCATACTTCTTCGGATGCACTGACTCGCCGCAACCATTTTTCGGCACCCATAAGGTACACTGTTCATTATTCCTACCTCAACTCACTGTCCATATTGTGCTGTCCGACGCCCGTTGCTTTACTGGTCCTTGCGATCACTACACTCTTTAACATTCTCCAGTATAGCTAATCTTAGCATCTCCGCGTTCGTCTGGCTATACACAAAGCCCCCCCCCCAATTTGAGACTGGTTTGCAGTTCCCGCGTTAACCATATCCACACTAGTTCACTGAAACACCGCTGAGCTATATTGTTTTATTTTTGGTGCATTGTGCTTCTTAAATTTCAAAACAGTTAATACCTCACATTGTTATGTCCTGCTGTATTCTCTGAACTCGCCTCGTGCGTGTGCCTTGACTACGGTCAAAAAATATACCATTGTCATTATCATCATTATCACATTTCCTGTCTTACTTGGCCAAAGGCCGCGGCACCATCTATGAGAAACTGGTAACAAGTCTGGGGCAGCCTTATAATGAAGGGGAAAACAGCCAGCCCTGGCACTGGCGGACCTCATGGGTCACGCGTAGAGAATAGAGGGCGGAGGAGAAATGGGAATAACTCCTTACTGGGAAAGCATGCTGTCTTGCTTCTCCGAAAGAATAACAGGGTAGAGAAAGTACTTCTGGCTGCGAAGATACCAAATTTAAGCCCTCTCAATAACTGATGAATTCCCCTTCACAGCCACAACCACAGCCCGCGTACGGGATGCCCCCAATAAGGAGCCTGCTAGCTAAGTCCTCGGTATTTCTGCCTGAACCTTTGCGGGGTGACAAGAGTGCCAAGTGAGCTTTCTAAATATGAACTGACCTCACCTCTCTGGGTTCAAACCCTTTCGGATTCCCTGGCCCGTCTTCCGCCAGCTCGTGGATACCAAACTCAGTCATCTATTCAAGCTTTCTGAAGTTCATCCGTCTGAATTCCGCTGGGTTCTAAGTCTTTCTTGTTTATACGTGGACTGATCATCTCCAGCACTTGTTGACGCTCAAGAACAATGCGGAGGCGGAATCTCTCTAAGGTCGACTCCTAGGTACTTATAAGTTGTTCGCAGCCCAGGAGCCTTTGCTACCCACCTCGGTTTCTTTGGACCCATGTTGTTTTTTCCTAGCACGAGTGAATTGTGAGCACCGGCTTCCTATGTGGTGGCCTCAGATTCCACCCTCCAAACATAAATGCGCGCGGTGTAAAACATGTTTACCACATACATCAAGAATACAAACCACCCCACCATTGACTCTAGCCACTGACGACCGGATCTATAACAAAAGGTCCCCTACCGCCCATACATAAAAGAAAGCAGGTGTTTCGATAGCCACAGTCTCCAACAAAGTACTCTTAAGACTCTGTATGATTCTATATTTTAGCCTAGGTGCCTTCCCCACTAAAAAATGTCTACTCCACTACGCGCGCAGGCGCACAAGGTGATATCTCCTTGTTGACATTTCACGGAACTTAAAGAAGAACCTTGACAAAGGGGACAGATCGAAACTACCCTACAACACGACTCTTGCCATCTAGCAGATGCCCGTAGTCAACTGCCAAATTATGATCAAACTGTCACCATCATCTAGAGGAAGCTCATCTTTTTCTTCATCGCCCTAAACTTACACGTCAAAAAGTCGTCCACCTACCCCCTTGTAACAAACCTTGTCAAGAATAAAGCGCTTCGCCTTATAGCGACTTCATCAGCTTGCAGCCCTTCATTTTCCATAAAAACGTTCGCTTATCTCAGTCAACATTCTCCATCCAAGCCCCTGCTCTCAACAATTGACTTCGAAGTCCTGTCCGCGGCATGAAGTATATGCCGCTGACCGCTAAAATGAAGCCTCATCTCAGCCGTATTTATACGTATGCACCTAGCTCATCGTAAATTGCCTCCGTATGCTGCCATAACCCACAGCTGGAGCCACTTCCTGATTGCCGATCTGCCTCACATATTACAGGCTTTGCTTTCTCCTCTAAAATTGCAATCGTAGGATTTCTATCGACTCCTTAATCATAACTCCCAGCCGGAACGTCCTCTAGAGTGCCACGTTTCCGGTCTGCCTTCAGATGATGCCGGTTACTTGTGGAGCCACCATTTTACTAGGCTATGTTCTTGGATAACGGCAGGGACTAAATGAATCTAGCTGATCGAACCAAACCTCTTTTCACGCTGAACACCCACTGTTCAAATTTATACTCACACTGGCTGAGGCCACATGGAGCCTCTTACACCGGATACCACTGAGGTCACAATAGAGTTACCGGGGTTTCAAGCCGCCATAAAATCGACCGGACCGGACTGTGGTCTCCCTACACCAAAGGACATCAAGCATCGCCCCAAAAATTAACCGTAGTACACCTTTCAGTTGGTAGTTCGTGGTACGTTGTGATACCAAAAATCACGGTCGGAATCCCACTGTCGCCGTTGCATTTCCAACCCACTATCCCCCATTTGTTCATCCAAAGCAATTTCAGTCCATTTTCGCCCGTTATCCGAATCATTTTTCTCATGAACAGCCAGCTGCGTCTGATGAGCCCGCCCATGCTCGAGTCTCAATTCGTGACTCACCGCCACTGGTAAACAAGAACTTTATGAAATAAAATACCAGTCCCTCACTGTTGGTCGAAACTTGTCTCTACATTCTTTTATTGTATATACAGAAATGTTAATTCTTATACCCAATATAATATCCGCTGTCTCCTCGGGTCTGGTCTTCTGCAAGCCACTGACATGAGACTTGCGTACCCAAATTTCGTCTCGCGGCGTCACCTCTTCACCTTCGCTTTGACTCATCTGCCCCATCTCGTTCCCGGCTGACTGCTCCATCAATGACCTCATGTTGAAATCCTCGGCTAAACGTCCAACCGTCACTCACTCCGCTTCGGCGGAACATTGCAGTCCTCTCTCCATGCCCAATTTCAGATGAAAAGTCGTTCTCTTCACGTCGCAATGGAATTACCCAAACAAGCATAATAAAAATATACTCATCTAGCCTCACGGCCTTCCTCTTTCTTTAGGTTTTCCAAACCACTGCCCGCCGGCCTGGAGGTTTCTCGAGCGACGTCAGTGCTAACAAACCACTCAATACGCTGCTGACGTTGCTGACTGATAACTTGACGTTGGTTTAACTCTCCGCCGTGTCTGGATATTCTTCGGTGGAAACCCCCTCCGGTCTTCCAATGTGGATCTCTCAGAAGCCCAGCTGACGTAACCATGTACACCTTTCAGTACGTCCCGATTCTTCCTTGATCTCTCGGCGAACCCCTGTTCAAACGATTTCTGTAGATGCTACACCTTCCCCACATTTCAAAAAAGCTATATTTGGAAGCTTCGCTGTTGGTAAGCTGTCCCTAACCGCCTGCTTCCAAATCTGAAGTCACTTGGCACTTCCTGCTTCAACCGTTTCCCTTTCAGTTAATCTAAACATTTTCCAGTCACATCGTGCCGTTACTGAATTGTATGAATATGACCTTTGAAAGTGGTGAATACTTCATTCCGTTGTGTAACGCTGTACCCCGTGATAATGTCTCGTGCATGTCTCTTGATCTCAGTAGAGAAATGCACCATTGTTGCTGCGGATACTACTACTACTGTTACCGTAAATCCTATTACTATTGCTTCCAATGGTATTATTCATGATACTACTGCTTTGGATACTACCGCAAAAACCGCTCCTAATGATGCCACTACTCCTACTGTCGTAGCTGTTAATACTACAGCTGCTGTCTCCGGATGCGCCATGGAGCTTTTTCCTCCGGGAAAGGAAAAGTGATGTTTTATCTGGTTAGAGTCGCGCACACTGCCCGGAGAACCGACCAACATCCCTCTCATGAATGGATATGCGCTTGATTTGCCCCGATCTTTATTCAATCTTCAGTGAAGGTTGTACTGGAAAGCCGACTTTGCCATGTGCGCACGGGTCTTACTCTGTTGCGCGTGACACTTAGAGGCTGAGCTCTTTATGCCAACTCACCTGTTTGCTTGTGTTTCACCCGCCGGCTACTACCGTGTTTTGTTTTTATGCTCGCACAAGTGCATGGGATGCCACCATTACATGTTTTGCTACTAACTACGAACACAACACTCACAAACTCCAGTTTGCAGCAAATACGTCATACTCTAAACTTCTTCACAGTTTAAGTCAGATCACTGCCCACCGAAGGCCCCGCAGCCGAGCTCAAAACCCCAAACCAGTGCAAATGAAAAACAGAAGGGTCTTGGAATCTCAAAAAACTCCCATAAACTTTCTGTCCTCTTCACCTTGCAAGGGCTCTCGAATGGTGTTCGAGCCACCACTGAAAAACTCGACATAAAGCGGGAAGCCTCTGCTCTTCGCCGGCCGGATAAGATTCCCCGGACTTCAGGTATGATCAAGAACAGGGACACATTCGTGTCCAAGTACTCCGTACCTGTAATTATCAAGTGGCACCCAGGGTAATGGTCTCTCTGCCATCGCCGAGACTTTCAACCTGGTCTTCTCCTCTCCTGTGGCTGCCGACTCTGGAATTGCCCATACTCCAATAGCTCCATTTACCGTACACACTTTGTCCAATACAGAGCTTACGAGCAGTGAACTGTCTGATATATTCTGCTGCGCAAAGCCCTCATTCCTCCTCCAGTTTCTATAGAATCCCACCAGCGCCGATTTGATTTGGCGGGCCTGATGTTACGATTTCACTTTTTGGATATCTTAAGCTTATCACTGAAGTTTGTGGTTTTCCCTTCATAGGGGAAAACATCCGCCATTATCCATGGATACAAAATTTCCCCTCTTTGACCCTTTGAACTGCCGACCGATTACCCGCACCGCCGTGTCTTCTAGAATACTTGAGCGCTCAGTTAAAAACAATATTCATTGTCCAATAACTTGATATACAAATGCCAACATGGTTTCCTTAAAACTCGACCTTGCACCACCCGTCACCTTGGATTTTCAACGTGGTCGCTGCGGCCGCATATAATGGAAATTGCTTAATTGCCATTTTGGGCATGACTGAGGCATCTGACCGTATTTCTCACCCACGGCTGTTGACCAAGCTAGAAGCCTTTGAACCTAAATCTCCCGTGTTCAGCTGGTTCTCTTCCTATCTATCACACCGCAGCCAAGTTGTTTCAGTTGATAACCATCTCTCGCAACGCTCCCCCTTTACCAGCGGTCTCGTTCAGAGGGGCTTGCTAGGGCCATTTCCACTCTTCGAGCAAATTATTTATGTCTTCTCCACAATACTCCAAGGTACCCCATCCTTATTTGCAGATGACATAAAACTGTATACCAACTCTCACCCCGGGACCTTAAAGACGCAATTCCCAATATAAAGTACGATCTAGAACTCCTTGAACAATGGTGTCACTCCAAGAAAATGGGATTCTCTGTTGAGCAATGCTCCTTCATGACCCTACTCTATCTAGTCCCTTGGAACTCTCTTCTTGTTTACAACAACACTATGGCCCACAACCCATCATTACAAGAACTTGAGATGTAATACTAGTGCACCCCAGACTTCTCGGAACACATCTTTCGAAGCTGACCAGGGAAAATAGGTAGTTGGAACTTCTATGTAGATCTCTTATGTTGCTTGATAAAGACTTCTATCTTATCGGTCCTATTTTTGACCCTGCCCAGAGTACTGCCCTATCGTCATTACTAATACTCTTGTTTATTCTTCCACACATAGCTATAAAGAGCGTTGTGCCGTCCTCCATACTGGACCTCTTTGGCTACGCCGAATGGGACTTAAACCTTTCTTCTTCCGTGAGCTTATTCATCGCCTGGCATTTTCTTCCACCGACACACTATGAGCCTAGTCGACCACTCTATACTGCCTACATCACAGAGATTTTTTTCTTGTTGCTCCAAATGCCAGGCTATCTACGAGATATACTTGCTTCCCGCTAAACTATTCCACACTTTGAAATAAACTCTCCATTGCCATTCGTCGGTGTTTTTCCTCTTTCCACTTCAAAACATCAAAAGCACACTCCCTCACCGTTGATGATGCCCTGATGTTACTGCCACTAACACATCTGAGGCTCGAGCTTTTAAAGTAGGACCCGCGTTCCAGCTGAGCTTTAAAACCCCATTCCATATGTCCCCCTCTTTTGAGGAACCTGTTACTCCCCAGCAAGTCCTGAGCCCCATAACTCTCTCCTCATACGAGCTCTCTCCGCAGCCTCATCAGCTGCTACCAGTCGTTCTACGTCTCTAATCACTGTCCTTACCTTTCAGCTTATAATTTTTCGTCGTTCCTGCACTCTGCCCTATTGCTTTCCTAATCAATTTGCGCACATCTATTTGCACTTAAGTTTGTTCCTTCCTGATTTTGTTCCCACCAGTTGAGGCTAAGGCTCAGTATGGTCTGACACTAGATCCTTGCAAACTTTCTTTTAGGTTTACCACTCGGTCTTAAGACCTAGCCTTTATCTTTGTAATGGTCTAGTTCCCTTCTCGCTCATTCTATCTTTCACCCAAGTTCCTCCATGATATTGTCGCTACATCTCTCCTCTAATCCATAGCTAGCACAAATGGCAGACTGCTGCGCCCTTCCACTTTCATTTCAGCAATAACCGACCAAGGATCTTTTCGCCCAACCTATCCCAAGAGCACCAACTTGGCTCGTTTTTCTCGCTGGATAAAAAAATTAGACAGTCGGCACTGTTCGCTAATAACACCTCACTTGATAGCTTTCCTATTGCCTTTGATCTCTGGAACTCCCGCGAGCCTGCTATCAGATCAATGTCTACTCTACTGAAGGCAATGCTGCAACTCATCCTAATCCCAACTGTGCTGGACGTGGTCAGATCCATTGCTTTCAAAGGCGCAAGTCGGGCGCGCAGGAAGTCTGCAACGACTTGCGGGCGCAACAAGTTCGGTGGGTTGCACCTTCCGTCGTCAAACTCCATTCTTAAGCCCGCATGGCTGCCGCTAACTGCCATCCGCTCTGCTTTCTACAACGACTGCTTTTTCATTAAGCTCGCTCTCAACATGGAGACTGCAGTTAACCTTTCCATGCCTAGCAAGGTTCATTACTCCGGTTATGTGCTAAGTATCGTGAAGCGTTCATTCCCCCCCCCTCATCTCTCCCCAGCACACTATAGTAGCCCATATGGTTATTCATCCATTAAGGTAAGCACCTCACAGCCTACGTTGCCTGCATCTCATGTATGATTGCTCTCCCGTCCCTTCCGTAAACCTGTCCACTTACCACGTCAGGACTCGCGGCTGCTATTCACTTACTGGCACAAAACTGTCACTGTCCATTTCTTCATCAAAATTGACAAACGATGAGCTTCGCGGAGATATATCTCGTAGTTCTTCAGAAGTCAGAAATGTGACTAACGATTGCTTGCTCTTCCCACCCCTCTCAGTGTCTCTTTTTGCAGTGTTCGTCGATCTCTCTATCCCGATCTCGTTGTGCTTCCTGACCCCTTCATATTTTTACTTATCAGATATATTTATCAAGCAGCTGTGCCGGTGCAATTACCCAAAGGTATCGGTTGAAATGGTCATCAAAAGTTGTAGACCTACAGTCAACCTACACCAACATCGCCTCTGCACTTTATTCGCCCATGTAATCAACTTCAACTCATCCCGGATTGATTCGTCACCCATTTGCCACCTTCATGCTGATACCTTTATCCACCAGTCATTCAATACAAACTGCTGAACGCTTGCCTGCCGTCTGTCGGCCTTTCTTTCAACACTTTCACAGTCCCCCTTTATAACATGTTGGGCCACTCGTTTGGTTCTTTTGACTCATTCCCACCCTACTGGCACCGGTTGCCGATTGCACGCTCTACCTTTCCTCGGACCACCGCATTCAATATTGTCTCTTCAAAATTGCGTGCTCCCTGTCCTTTTTCGCCACTGTACGCTCATTTACCGTTCATACCATCCGTTACCACTTTCCATCTTTGCCGCTCTACCAAGGTATGCACATCTACTCATTCCGTTCTTGCTCCTATCAGCTCTCACCATATCACCTCTCATTTCATGAAGTCACGATGGTCCCAACCACTTTTCTCTACCTCCGCTCGCCAATATTTATTTTTCCACCTGCAGTCATTTCCAGCTTCTATCCTCTGTTCACTTGGTATTGCCTTATGCTCATGACGCCTACTGATAGCATTCTTATACCTCGCTGTCTGTCGTCTTCTTAAATCCGTCCCTGTTCTCCCTCAAATAACATTACGCACCAGTCACACCCTCACCCACGACCAATCCTCGTGTTAGAACTCGCCGCTGCAAACTCTGTAATTTTTACAGTAGCTTTTATCATCTGATCACCACCACAATATCCTTCTTTCTTGGCGCCGCGATTCCTCTGTGGTTCTTTCCATTAGGCAGTGTTCCGATTAGCATCCTCCTGCCCAACCCACCTATTCAACTGACTACTGGCCTGCAGGTCTCCAGTTCCATTGCCCCAACTCCTTCGTGCACACATTTCCTGGGCCTTTTTTCTATTACTGACTCAGCTATCCTGGTGCTTCCTGCTTCTTCCCTATCCGCTTCATTCGTGTTTCATCTGCAGTAAACTGATCTGATTGGTCACTTCTTACCCGCATCTCTTCGGTCATCGCTTTCACGTCCTGTTCCGCATACTACTCGCTACAGGCATTTTCTTTGCTCCCCTCAGCCTGGCCTGCTTTACCATGTTCCACAGTTTGCATAGAAAAGTTATGACATGACGTTCACTTACAGTTCCAAGTCGTCTGATCTGCCACTACTCAGTTCCTGTGATCCGTCACCACATAACTCACCTGCATTGATCAATTAATTAGAACCATTTTTGCCTGTTCTCTTCGATCCTATCATTCGTCTTCCTTCTTTGGCGTACTGCTTTTCATAGCCGGCATCACTACTGTGCTTCTTCAGTTTCCGCTACCTGTTGGTCCACCGTGATTTCCGTCATGGAAAGATCGTCTGAATTTCCCCATGTCAATCATATGCATTTCGATCTGACCCTACCTGTCTCTTTCAATTACTGAACCATTATTATTATTATTATTATTAATATTATTATTACCGAGGAGAGGCTCACCGGACCGTGGTTCGAGTAACTCCGCTTGTCGCCGCTCTTTTGAGTCGGCACACTGTGGACCACATCCAGTTCTTTGGGGTAGCACTTTCTTCCACCGATACGCCAAGTAGCGCGGTCAGAGTTTCCGTAGGCATGTCATCTGGCTGTTTCAGGACTGCCTGGTTCACACCACTGAGCCTTGCCTTCAAGGTGTCTTCAATCTGCTCTAAGTTGCGGCTGCTTCTGAGGAGCCTATTCCAGCATCCTCCACGATTGGCACGAGGTTCGTATCGCCTGAGGGTCGGCCCGGTACACCACTGTCCACTTCGTTACACCGTTGGACTTCTTGCATGAGCCCCACCGCCTTGTCAAAGCTGGTTTTGACATGTCTTCTTTAGCCTTCCTTTATGCAACCTACAGATAACCTCAGGGCTAACTTCGATGGTAAATGAATAAAGTACGACTTACGATCTCTTTTGGGTTCCGGAAATTGAGAGCAGTCTGCAAGATCGTCCAGTTTCCTGCATTAGTGAGATTTTTGATCCACTGTTAATTCTGCCTCATAAAGAGTCGTTTCTTTTTTGTAGACCCATATGGGAACGGTGGGACAGAGAATTTCGGACTGGAACTGCAGTAATGGTTTATCCCGACTTGGTTCGAAGACCGAGCTGTTAGTCATTACTTTCGCTTAGCCTGTCGCCTCATGGAAAAAACACAGAACACTGGCAGAAAACTAGAGACGGGAGAGGAACACAAGGTTCTAATAGATGCTCTCACTAAACAATCACTTCCAAGCCTTATTCAGTTCTTGTTTCAGGGTACAGCCATAATCGCTGCGATTATCTCCCCTGATACCTTGTTCCACTCGTTGACAGACCTTACGGCGAACTACGTGATTCCGATTCTGGTTGCTACAAGGTTTTCTGCGGCTGCTTTATGTGCCCTGACAGTCTGTCGTCCTCCTGAGGTCTGAAGAGAGACTTCTCACGTCTAGCTGGTGTGTCCATCCCCTTACCAGCTCTGAACACCCCGTGCTAAGTCCCTTTAAGGTTTTTCAACGAGGACGGGTTTAAATTGTCTAACCACTTTATATAGCTTACTACCAGGCATATTTAAAACTCCCAGTAAATCTCCGCTGTAACGGGTTTCGGGTTTCATTACGCACGAGTGAAGGATTCCAGATTTGGGCTCAATGTTCCATTAGGCTTCTCGAGATTGCCTCGTAAACTGGCAGCAAGCCTTCTGGTTTCTTCGGGTTAACCACAAGAATCTTCATGTTAGGCGCGCAACAGATTTTTTTGTGGCACCCTCTCGCCGCCTACCTGATTTAAAGTCCGCTTTAACTGCGAGGCACAAGTTGGATTGAGAACTGCACCGACAGGCCGCATAAACGTCGTTTCTTACATGGTTGGGCTCCATGGATCCCCCGTGATGTAATAATGAGAGAATTAGGTTCCTTAAGTTTCAGCCATTGCATCAGCTCATACGGAGCTAGTCGCGGTTGACGGTCTTGAAAGCTGAAGCCTTCAAGTCACACAAGAGTACAAGACTGGGCCCAAATTTTCCCGGATTTTAATTCATCCTGCTATTTATATACTTTTAGTGAGCTGCAAGACGGTTAATAATCAGAATGGTTGATTTTGGGCAACCCCGAGGAATGCCGTATTGCAGGGTCGAGCAGCTCAGCTGGGAGCGGAGTCCTAGTTTCAAGAGGGGTGGACAAATATGGGCACGCAATATGGTAAAGGAGGAAGTGTTTAAGCTACCGCGCCCGGCAAACCCACGCAAAAGTCGGGCGGTTGGGCCGGTCGAATTCAGGTAGACCTAAGTGGAAGTAGTAGAAATACGCACAAATATCACGAACGGAGTGCTACGCAACTGAAGAACCAAGCAGGAATGAGAGAAGTTTTGTCTACTTTTAAAAATGAAACTTCCGAAGGAGAAGCAAACAAGCAAAACCTACTCGTAATGTACGAAAGGAGTTGAGTTTGGAAATCAGCCCTTGAAAATGGGCGCAACTCCGGCCATCGAACAAGAAAGGTCGGTCGGGGAATACAGTTGTATTGTTCCGTGACCGGATATCAACTGGGTTAGCTACATGCCCAGTGAACAACACATCAGTAGAGGGAGATTGCCAAAGTGATGGCGAAAGAAGTGGCCGGATGGAAACGAGTGAACGTTGAGCAGATTGTTCACTTTCAGAAAAGTGGAATATATTGCATCAACATGGAAATGGGCACTGGGCGACAGATAAATGTTTGATGCATGCCTTTGACAGTGATGGAGACAGCCTGCAGAACAGATGAAGTACTTGACAGGTAAGATACTACCTAGTGACGTTCTTTTGAAAGGGTGATTCACTTCATATTGGAACACTGACCGAGGAACGGGGGTACGAACCGTGACAGTACCTTGCTTTTAGTATCGTTGATAAGCGGGAAGATGAATATGGCGAGATCCAACTTTAATCCTTCGTCTACCACATTCTCGTCGAACTGGAAGCCCGCCGTGAACCGGAAAGTATCCCACCTCAAAGCCTTCCCAATGTTCTACGTGCTTCGTGAATGTTGCTTTATTTGACATCGCTTTGTCGGGCTTTCCCACGCGCAACAAGCTTCAAAGTTCGTTTGTTTGTGAGGAACCTTTCAACTTCACCTTGAACCGTTTCTGGCTGTCTTGCTTGAACTACAGGAATTTGGACCTCCAGGTTTCACTGGTAGTATATTAAGCGGTATTTTCGGGGTTCTTGTGCATTTGTCTTTTTCGTGAGTTTCAATTCAGTACAGTAAAAACTACGAATCAATCTTGTTTTGGTCTTGGGATTCATGTGAATATTCTTCGCCCCGCTTGAATTGCGAATCTTGTGAATTACACCCAACGCGGTGGCTACTTGTCCGTCGGCGGGACGTGCTACACGCACTCCTTCGCAATAAACGCTGCCACTCTGTCCCAGTCGACAGTCTTATCTTTTTAGGGTTGTGGGAAACGTCGTTCTAGTGATTTTTGTGGCGTAGTTTGTGCTACATACTCGGCCTTTTTGGCCCATCGTGGAACATTCGGGTCCATACCCCCTTCAGCTGGAACCGAAGTTCAACCCTAGCAGTTGCCTCATCCACTTAATCCTAAAGTTCATTTCAGTCACTTACCTCACAAAGCGTCTGGAACCTAGCAAAAAATTGCGTCCGTGACCAATTTTCCTGTAGCTTAAAGGCACGGCTTCTCGGACTGAAGCTTTCCCTCGGTTGGCAGGGTGGCATGCATGATAAAGCCCCGATCGACCCGACCTCTGGAGACCCCATAAGTCATCAGGACGTCCCCTAGTTTCCTTCTCCCTTAGGTGAATAATAAGCTGGCTTACTCTAGGCGGTTCTCATAAGTTATACCTCTCAACACTGGAAACGAACCGGTGGATGGTCTCAGGACCTTTCACAGTAATTTTCTTTTCCGAGCCAGATATGATCACCAGGCCTGTATACAGTTCCCCCAGGTTGAGCAGTATCAGAGTTTTGTACGGAGGGAAAATCGCCACTGGTCTCCTGGAGCCATCATTTGACGGGTTTGGTAGAGCCCCCTGGGAGCGGTTTTCACGGCTTTTTCAAACCGAGTTTTGGGCTGGAAGCCGGCCGTAATAGTGTTGGTAAATACTTTGACCGCAACTTTTACCTGTACATCCAAGGTCACGCCGCCGGTCCCCATTGCTCTTAGCCTGTGAGTTGACTCTTCACCAGCTAGTTGCACGTATTTGTGCATATTCAGCGGTGGGTCTCATTCTGCAGCCCATTCACTGGCTCTGTTCTCGTCCCTCTGAAACCATTCGCCGGCGATTGCACCTTCGATTCTCACATAGTCAGAAAACTTGGAGCAGGAATTTCATGAGCCTTTCTCTAGGTCACTTACTACAAGAATGATAGAAAGGTTCCGAAGACCGACCATTGCCGTACTCCATTCTTCCAGTGTTCAGCAGTGAGCATGCTGCTCCTTTATCTTACTTAGGATGCTCGGACAAACAGAAATCTCCTTAATCATGTTATCGTCGGCTGCGATAGTCCGTCCTCCCGTGGTTTCTCCACAAGCAAGCAGTGGTTCGCTGGGTAAGAGGAGTTCCGGAAACCTAAAAATAAGACAAACTTGCACACCTCTGCCCACTTCCCTGGTCACTTAATAATAACAGTAGTGCGGTTTTATTTCAGCCAATCCCAAAACTCACTGCAAAGCACATATTTGGTACTTCTGGGTCAGATAAGGTCAGGTCATAGGACTCGCAGCTTTGGACAGTGCATCTCTGGATTCTCGCACCCAACAGCTGCAAACATTTTGCTATGTTCCGATTGCAAGGTGGTCCAAATGTTGTGTTTGTTGAGTGAGGGACTTCAAGGAAGAGATTAAAAAGAGCACCCGTTCCCGAAGAACCGGCCACCGCTTTGGATGGGCGTGTTCACCTCCCCAGCTAGCTGTTTTAATTGCCTCAGGGGGTCACCCCCGTGGGCACAACTGAATAGGTAAAAACGGACGTAATACGTCGTACTTCATTCGTTTTACGAGAAGCTTTGTCGTGTCCTAGAGAGGAGGAAACGAGTGGAAGTAAGATGTGGTACCCGAAGGAATGTTCACTCTATTAGTGTTGGCCCGGAAAAACTTCATCCCTGCAGTCATCCGGCGGTCATTTATATATGACAAAACTATTATTTTGTCTCTACGTGAGACGGTAGCCTTTTCCAAGGTTTTGTTGCATGGTGAAAAAGGAGGTGCACTTCACCCTCCTAATGGTCTTCAGCTTAAGTATGTGCTCGTTTCCCCTGAGAGTTGGACAGTTTCTCAGATCTAAAACAGCCTCTAAATATCAAATAACTCAGTGAGGTGCTTGAAGGTCACAATCGGAACCCCAATTAAGCGCCGTCTGTTTAACGAGAACAAGTCGTGGGCTTTGAGGAGTTCTCAGTATTTCTTGTCTCGAGGCCCAGAGGTCATGTGAGTAAAACGCATTTCAAAGGGTCCAAAGAGTTGCTTGTCCCTAACCAATTTTTGGTGCATAGGCTTGAAAACGGTTCTCCAGGTAAGAGGGCTTATGATTTTTGTAAAGTGGCAAATCGCTGTTTCATCTCGAGTCCCGGCAGTTCGACACAGTTTAAATATTGTCGTGTTACCCTTGGCTGCCGCCGCAAAACACTTTTGGGTAAGCTTGTTTGATCAGTGTCCTTGGACACCGGGATCTTTTATGGCATCAGAGATAGCGATACCAAGGGCGACCCGCAATAGAGCTGCCGAGCCTCCCCCCTACTCCTCCGCCCTGGAGTAGCTGTGTGCACTCACCCGTTTAGAGGCAGCTACCACAGTTTGGTCCACTCTCGTATTGTGATCGGGTCTTCCTACACCCATTTCGAAGTTGGTTCCCTCATAATCATGAGGTCACCCGAGAACAGGAAACCGGGGCACCTCAATGTGTCCACCTGGTCAACTACGTAAATCAAGGACAACAGGGGCCATAGTACCAACACCTGCAGCACTCCACTGCTTGCCCTGGCCGCACTGGGAGTCACATCCTCAAACCGAACCTGAAACGTTTCACCAGCTAGGTACGCTGTACTTCAGTTCGGAGCCACCTGCACCCCTCAGCAGACCCTCTCACTGCAACATTTAATCCAGCTTGGCTGAAAGCCACCCCATCTGAACCTCCACTAGCCCCAACATCAACATATTCCCCTTTGACCCTGACCTCCGCTCCTTCCAATCGCGATAGCCTGCCTCCTTCCAAATTACACCACCCCCCTGATGTGCCTATACCACCTCCCATAAATGGTATATCTCTAGCCTTATTCAACTCGCGTTCTATTCTTGACAAACTCCCGCACCTTAAAAAACTTGTCCTTACAAATAATTACGACATTATCTTAATAACGGAATCCTGGCTTTCTGGGAGCACTTTCAATGATCGGGTATCTTTGGTAGAGTACAGTCTTCTAAGGACCGATAGACCGAACCGGCGTGGTGGTGGGTGCCTAGCCTACGTCAAGGAAGTCTACACCACGACCCCTCTTTTACATACGGCAATCGATTCTATTCCCGATTATCTCTGGTTCACTGTGAACCTCCAAACCACTGTTCTTCACTTTGGCTGCGTGTATCGATCACCAAATTCCCCCAGTTCATTGTTTCCACTTCTCATTAGGTCTTTCGAATACCTCTCTTTGTTTCCTTCTGGAACCAAGCTTATTGCGGGTGACTTTAATCTCCCTCACATCTGTTGGCCCACCCTCTCGGCTCCTCCCAATCTTATGGACCTGATCACTAGCATTCATCTTGGCGGCTGGACACAACATGTTGTCGAACCTACCAGAAATGGGAACATACTAGACCTGGTATTTACTCATAACATGCCTCTCATCAACGTGACCGTAACACCAAATTTCCCCGGTAGTGACCATAAAATGGTTATCTGCCATCTGCCCATTAGTGGCCTACCCAGTCCCGCACCATCCTCTAACAATACATTCCTATGCAGAACTTGGGCTTTGCTAGTCACGCTTATTCGGCAGAAAGACCGGGGTAATTACTCCCTCACCCAGGACCCTCAGCATGCTGCGGAAATTTTCTACTCCTTCTTTTCCGATTGTCTGGAAAAATTGTCCAATACTGCCCAGGCTGTACCTACAAAGAGGTCGCCTGTCTCGCCACTCCATAAAAAGTACCATAAACTTCTCAAACAATTACATAATTCCAACGACTCTTCACTTTTTATTCGTCTAAACCGCCTCTCCACACTTATTCAACGACAAGATAATACACGACTTCGTGACCAAGAAGCTAAGGCTTTGAGTCATCCTAAAAAGTCTCAACTTCTTTCCATGTTGCATAAGTCTAGAAACGCTGATGTTAAGGCCGACTTCCAACTTATAATTCTGGATAATAACTCATCTTTTACCTCCCCACATTGTATAGCCGAAGCCTTCAATGCATTCTTTGCTTCAGCCATGGCTCCAGCTACTGTCATTGCCCCGCCCCCATCTTCACCACTTACCGACTCTGTCATTTCTACGATACCCTTCGATGCCAGGAGTATTTCCAAGCTACTATCCAATAGCAAACCCTCCCCTCGATTAGGCCCCGATGGCTTACCAACAATTGCACTCGTCAATGGTGGACTGGATCTCCCCCTGTTGTTGCTTAACCTTTTCACTCTTTCACTTAATGGTAGCACCGTGCCTGCTAATTGGAAGCGCTCGGTAATCGTTCCCATTCATAAAAAAGGACCTTAACATGAGGCATCCAGTTATCGCCCGATAAACCATACCCCCATCTTATCCAGAATAATGGAAAAAATAGTTAAAGATAATATTAATAACTATTTATTAAGCCTCAGTCTTATTAATCACAACCAACATGGATTCCTCCGTTCATGGTCCTGCATGACTTGTCAGTATGATTTTCTGAATTTCGTCACCGACTCTGCTGAAAATGGGAAATCTCTTGTTGTTCTTTATCTTGATTTATCCAAGGCATTTGATCGTGTCCCTCACCCCCACCTTTTAACAAAGCTACGGTCATTTGGGATTGTCGATCCACTTCTTCTTTGGTTCTCGTCCTATTTATCTCATCGTTCATGGGTTGTCTTAATTACCGGGCACACCTCTAATCCTAAGCCTGTTACTAGCGGTGTTATTCAGGGCAGTGTTTTGGGCCCCCTGCTTTTCCTCCTGTATATAAATGATATGTTTCCGACAATACTTAATGGCACGCCGTTTTTGTTCGCGGACGACATTAAGAAAGTCTACACTTTTTCGCCTGGCAACCTCAGTACTACTATCCCTAAAATCTCTGCTGATTTAGCCGCTCTTGATGAATGGTGCTCGACCTGGGCGATGAAATTCTCCGCCGACAAGTGTATTTTCCTTACTTACAAATGCTAGGTTCCTCCTGGTTTTTTACGCATTGGCGGTTCACCCATCGACAGCTAGCCTTTAGTAAGAGACCTTGGCTTAAGTTATTCTTGCTCTTTCAACTTCTCGGAACATGCTGTTCTCCAAACGGCGAAGGCTAAAAAGTGTCTTGGTCTTCTGTTCAGATCCTTTCAGCTTAGAGAGAGCATTCTTTACATGTACGAAGTACATGCCAGGCCCCTTCTCGAATATTGTCCCCTAATCTTCACTAGCATGAGAAAATCCGACAGGATTATTATCGAATGTATTCAAAGAAGATTCACAAAACAGCTTATCGGTTGGTCGTCCAACTTAAACTACAGGGAAAGATGCTTATCTCTCAAAATCGAACCACTATGGCTTCGTCGCATCAAGCTAAATTTGATATTTCTGTATAAGCTATTGACTAAACAGTCCTATTCCTCCAACCAGTTGTGCTTCTCCCCGGATACTGGATATTCAATCCGGAATAGACAGTATACCATTACCACACCCTCCGCAAGGACTGTTCTACGCTCTAATTTCTTTCTCTTCGCGTACTACAGAATCTGGAAAAAACTTCCCTTGCACATCAGATCTTCTCGGTCCAAGTATGCATTCGTGCATGCTATTGATAAATTCCTTACTGTCCCAACTGTTTTGCGCTTATTCAACGTTCACGTAACCGAACGTCAAGCTTACGAGATAGGCCTTGACTTTTAAGCCATTGCTGTGCTTTCTCTCTTTACCTTACCTTCCGAAATAACCTCACCGCTTTTAAAATTCTGATTGATTTGTTTGACCGCTTCTCTTAGCTTTCGCCATCGACATATGTAAGCAAGTCTGCGTCCACTGACTGCTTTTCCATACCAACTTATAGGATCCTGCCAATTCAACTTTGAGATAAATCTTTTCAGATGCGCTCGCATTTATAGAGACCACCGTATTACTCCCCACAGGTTGTCAATATCTCTCACCCGCTCCACGATTTATTAACTTCAGTATCCAACCCCTGGTTGGATTTTACATATATATATATATATATATATATATATATATATATATATACAAATATATATATATATGTACATGTATATATATATATATATATATACTCACTACTGTCCTATAATTATTAACACAATCATGGTGAGTAACTCAACGCTCCTCGATATCTCTTAGCCTGCAATGCCTCTCATTCGCACCATGTCCCACTACACATACTTCCCTCACCACCTCTGCGATTTCGAACTGGAAAATCCAGTCTGATTCATCCCACTTAGCGTGACTCACTAACTGAACTCAACACCCAGTTATGACGTTACCATTTCTGCTCCCACCCTATCCCCCAGCTAAGGTTCTTCTGTAATTTCATGCAGAACTTGGTCTTTACTCCTGCTCAATGACCACTCTAGGCGAAATACTAACTTCCCCATTGAAAGTTCTAGCCACACTTAGGCGTTTCCCTTTTAGTCTCACGTTTCATGGCCTCAATGTGCCTTTAGGATCCGCCGCACCGATGAGCCCGTGCTTAACTTTTGTTCTTCTTTCCGTTAACCGTTGATCCTCGGCTGCGTCACTCTATCTCACTTTCCTTGCCATAGTCTTTTGCGTCCGACCGCTTTCGCATGACCTGTCTAATGATCGCACCCACGTATACATCAATATATATATATATATGCATATATATATATACACCTGTTCATACATGTACATATATATATATATATATACCTATTCATATATATATATATTCATATATATATACATTTATGTGTAAATATATAACATTTTTATACACAATATATATATATATATGAACTCACTACTGCCCTACATATATACCTTGGGTACGCTCCACTCACTTGTCCCCATTCCTTACTAGATAGTGCCATTTTACAACACAATTTGCGTATATATAAATAAAACCGCTCCGTCCTTTAGCGATGGGTGCTCGCTCTCACTTGATTCCTGGCTCAGGCTAGAACTCAGCCGTGCCATCCTGCTTTTTTGCGCCTCTCTCGTACACTGAAGCCTTGCCACACAGATTACCATTCCTTAGTAACTAGGCTTCACTTCTCTGCGCATATGCTCATGGTAAGTTGAGACCCCATTCCAACCGGAATCCGTATGCCTCTGATTTCTCTTGACCCTGCGGAATACCAGCACGTTTGCCCCCACATGAAAAATCCTCATTTTTACACTCAGCGTTTTTCTCCTTTTTTACTGTTTACCGTTCTCGACCACAGCTGGTAAACTGACCAGACTGTTACCTTCCTATTTCCTCATTCTTCTTCCAGACCATACCATCCACTATTGTTTTATTCCTGGTTCCCAAACGGACACCCTCTCCTCATCCACCGCCTACCTGATATCGCCCTAAATCTTTACTATCACCCAACTACCCTAGGAAGCTACCAGTCTCCGTCTAGGGATCCCTAATAGACCGGTCCACTAGCCAAACGATAACGTATTGTTCGGATAACAAAATTTTCACTTTCTTGCTTCCATATAAACGATAATCATAACCCACAGCTGGAACACTCTCCGGACTGCCGCGCTCCTGATCTCTTCCACATTGCATTGGTTACTTGGGTAGCCATCGGCCAAATCGACGTTTATTCCGGATTACCGTAAGGACTGGACGATTTGATCAATGGTTTAAACCTATACTCTCGCCTGCTGACGTTACATAAGGCACCGTACACGGATTAACAAAACCTCATGAAAGTCTCACCGGATCGCAGAGGTGATTCCTGACACCAACCATCAACACATCTGCTCAACGTCTATTCCCAAATAATCCAACCCAACAGTTCAAGTCTTCCCGCGTTGCAGTACGAAACCAATGGCCGAAACCCAGCCTTCGCAGCTGTCAACTTCGTCAAACCAGCCCTTTTTTACCTGCTTCCCTCAACATTCTACCTGCCACCACCTGCAACCAAGGTCTTTATGAAACAGAATACCAGCCATCTGCAGCCAACCATAATTTGGTTAACAATTTTCTTTCAAATACAAAAAAAGAATTACACTCTTCCAACTTCTGCCTAGCCGAACCATTGACGTTTGTCTCCACTAATCCGTTTCATTGACGGCTTTTCTTTTCTTTAAAAGTCCGTTATATGTCCATACACCATTCTTGCTCTTCAAAAGTTCACTGAAGTCCCTGCGAAGCTTTTCGCCTTCATTTGAATTTCCATATGACACTGTAATCACCTGCACAAAAGGTCCGTTTTATTATCACCTTTGAATCACTTGCCTTTATTTCACATGCTTCCTCCACAATTAGTTACCCAATGCTGGATCAGTGTTCAATATTCCGCTGGCATCTCTGACTGCACTTTGAAAGCCCCGTGCTTGCTTTACTTCTAACAATGTTCTTTGGCACCTCTTTCGCCCGGTTACTCGTTAGTGACCGTCCATTTGTCGCTTATATCAACAATCCCACGACTGTCCAGCTATCCACACCGCTTCCAGCGATTTCGAAACCGATTCGGAATTCCCGCCTCAACCATTACCACTTTTGTTTACTCAAACACTACATGACTTTACTGGTGTATTTCGGTTGCTGTGATTTATAAATTTAGAATTTGTGAATACCTCACATTGACATGTACTGCTGTATACTCTGATCTTGCCTTGTGCATATGTATTGACCACGGTCAAGAAATATACTATACTATACTATACATTCCTCGTGCCATACATATTGCTCGCCAGCGAGCTGCCGTTCACCCTGTCGAAAGCCTTTTAGAAATCAAAGTGATACACTTCGCCGCCTTCATTTCTGTCCAGCCTGACAGTCGCTTTGTGTAGAAACGATAAGAGGCTCGTTGGACATGATTCCCTCTTTACAGGTCCGTGTTGCCCATCCGTAGTTGTTTGTGGGGTTCAGCTTGCTTTTACATCCCATCCCTGACGATCACTTCAAGTAATTTTGGTTACACCGGCTTAAAATGCCCCTCTTGCCTCCCCTGTGGATAGGCATCACGTATGCTTTTAACCGATCAGCAGGCAGCGTAACCGAGGTTAGTAACCGGCTGGATAAAATGTGCGAGCGCCTCGGACTCTGTGGCCGTCAGCAGGCGTGGGATGGCAGGGTGAATCCTATCTGGCCCGGTTGCCCTAATTCGCTCTAGCCGATTTATGGCCAGTTCTACTTCGACGGGGCCAATGAAACTTTCTTTCAAGGAGGAAAGCAATAGGGTCCAGGTAAAGTGGATGGTTTCTAGCTTCTGCTTGTGTGCCAGCTCAAAGACCCCCTTAATTACCACGACTTTTTCTCCGACGTTGCTTGAATACCCATCCTGCCCATCCACAACCTCCCCTGCTGCTACGCGCGACCGTGCCTTAGACCGTACATAGTTGTGACGGGCCGTAAGGCATTTTTACCGTTTTTACCTACCTAGCTTCCCACTGTAGCGGACGGGACCCTAGCACCCATGTATTCTTATTCACGGGCCATCAGAAGCTGCAGAAGGTGACGATGTCCCATACGCGGTGGATGCGTCTACATGCAAATTACTTGTCTGCATGAGCCTTCCAGCTATGAAGGCCTACCACGGCCATCTTAATCAGCTCACCGGAGCAGACTCATCGGTGAGTGGAATTAAGCTACCTTTTACGAGCGGCCACGTCCTCTGTTGTAAGTTTGGGGGTTTCCAATTGCGTACCCTCAGCTGCCTTCCTCAGTGCTCTGTAATCGACCTCCCTGAATTTCCTCCTAAGTTTGTGGGGAAAAAGTGGAGACTTCCCTCAAAAGGGAACCTAATCATACCATGAAGGTGACGGTCTATAAGTGTGATAATCTCGGGGAGGTCGACTTCCCCCGGTGATCTGATGAGTGCATGGTCTAAAAGACTGAGTATTTGACCCATTCTTTGCCGGGTTGGTTAGTTTGTGTAGTACCAGTGTAGATCCTCACACTACATTTGTCAACTGAGTGCCGAATCCACCTCGTGGTGCCCAAATCCCCCCAAATAAAAATTTGGTGGTTGAAGTCACCGATAGTCACCTGTCTATTGGACGGGGTGTCTAGTTTTGTCAAAAGCTCTAGTAGCAGTGCGTTTCATTTTTGGATGGAGGCTTGTAGGAGCCAGTCAGACTCGCCTTTGTGCCTACCGAACTCAGACTGCACGTGGCCATCTGTATGTTTGGTACAGACATGACCTCTCCCGCTATTTTTCCTGCGGGCCCTCAGCGAGCAAGAGTACAACCCCTTCCCCCTTTTCGTCTTTGCCTTTCCTCCTGTGGATGAAGTACTCTGCTAAGGGAAAACCTGTCGTTACTACTTTATTACTCAACCAAGTTTAGGTGGGTGCGATGCATTCAGAGTGCTTTGCCTCACTCATTAACTCTTTTTTTTGTTCCCAACACCCCGCGCATTGGTGTACAACACAGGTACCTCCCCGGTCGAGGCCACCGTCCTGGTTTCCAGTCATTTTGGTGGCAACAGATTGATTTTCTCGTATTCGGACAAATTACCCTTGTGCCGATGGTTTTTTACCATGTCCACTTTTAGTTCCCCTGACTGGCCTAGGTCTTTGGTTCCTGGCTTAACCCCAGAATCGAATTTTGCTGCTTTTCAGTCTTGATAATGATAATGATAATGGTTTATTTCGGATAACCCGAGGCATGCTGTAACGCAAGATCAAACGGTACAATTGGACGTAGAGTCCGAATTCCAAGAGGTTGGTTAAGGTATGTGCACTCAATATTGTACAGGAGAAAGTATTTAAGTCACTCTCTGTGGCGGCGCCCGGCAAATTTGAACTCAAGGTCGGGTGGCCAACCCGGTCAAGTCAGGATCGAGATGGTCGAAGGTAGCTGACTCTTCCTGAAACAGTACAAAACGAAGTGCTATGCAACAAGAGAACCAAACAGAATTGACGAAAGTTTTGTTCACTTCGAGGGAAAAGAAGTTTCCGAGGGAGACATGAACCAGCTACAGCGCTCCGCGGAGTATGGCACGGCTTTGGGTTGGAAATCAGACGATGAGAGGAATGAATTTGCAGACAGAGAACAATCAAAATCTTTCAAAGATTTTCCTTGAAACGTTCAGCGACCAAATATCGGCTGAGTCCGTTAAATACCCAATGAAGGACTCATTTGTAGAGAGTGATTGCCTAGGTGATGGTAAAGGAAGCGACCGGACGCAAGCATGTAATCGTTACGCACATTGTTAACGTTCATGAGGGGGAATGTGATGCACCAAAATAGAAATGGGTACTGGGCGAGTATTTAAATGGCAGGTAAGTATTTACGTTTGATAATCGTTATCTAAGGGCCGAAAATAAAGACCAGAGAGATGCAAGAATCAAAATTGTCTGGGAGGATTTACCGAGATAGAATACCGAATATGAAAAAGCACCAACAAACGCTGAATACAATTGGGAAGTTGGGCGGCTGGATGTGGATGGAGTCCGTGGTAAACCAAACGGACATCACATCTGGCGAGGTCGCTGGAGTGATGGTGGAAGAAGTGGCAGGATGTAAACATGTAATCGTTGCGCACATTGCTTACTTTCATAAAGGTGAAATGTGATGCACCAAAATAGAAATGGGTACTGGGCGAGTATTTAAATGGCAGGTAAGTATTTACGTTTGATAATCGTTATCTAAGGGCCGAACACGATGACCGGAGAGATGCAAGAATGAAAATTGTCTGGGAGGATTTACCAAGATAGAATACCGGACATTGTGGTACGGAAGTGTATGGCAACAATAAATGTGAATTTTGCAAATATATTGATAACTTATAAAATAGAAGCGAGTTTTATCTCGGGGATTATTTAAGTTTGCTAATAGGACAAGCGGGCAGTTTGGCAAGAATCATCGGGAAAAAAAGGATAATGAACGGTAAGCCGAGTACGGAAACGGTCTTTTAACCCCGCGATAATTATGTGCTAGGGAAAGTAGATTTTTCTGGGCGTAAGAAGCGGTAAGTTAAGGTTGCGAAGATGGAGACAAGTTCGATGAAAAATAGGCGGTAACCGGGGGAGATAGTTCCATATTTGTAGCATTTCGGGTGAATGATATTTTGCTGCGACCAGTGCTGGTGGGTGGAGCTGACCGTGCCCGGGACACCCAACCTGAAAACCGTTTTTGTTGACAGGTGCCATCCGCAATCCTATCTGCGTCCGCACATCGTTGCAGACGTCCTGCACGCCCGATGTGCGTCGGCCAAAGTGGTGGATCTGACCGCGGCCCGCACCGGCGGGCTTCGCTTGAGTGATATTGGCGTTGTCACATAGAGATCGAATAATCCAGGAGGTTGCGAGGGGTCCTGGAGAGCATGGCCTGTGTGGTAGTGACGAAATGACGAGCAGGTATCGAGTTTTCAGCGGGAAATGTGGGCCAGGTATTATGCCAAGCCATCGAAGGGAAGCCATCATCAGCGGTTGTCTGGAAACAGTAGGCGTATGATACATCTGCGTCTACTTGGACTGTGCCGGTCCGAGTTTGTCTTCCCAGCCTAGCTATTGGTGTTCCCGGCCTCTGGTACTGGGTGACGTTCACCCGCGGTGATGGGTCCGGCGCAGGTGCGGAAGCCGTGATTAGCGATTTGGGTTGACCCTTCGATCTCATACCTCTGATCGAGTGTTCTGCTTCCACACAGACCTTCCCTGCCATAGCTTTCCCTATCCCTTCAGTTGTAGGAGACAACTCTTCCCTAAACCTTGAGTTTCCAAGTTCGGCCAGCACCTGCCGGGAGGCGTATGACTAGGCTTCTGGTTTCACTCACCACTTCCCCAGTCCAAAATCCCCCTTACTAACGGCTTGACCTGGTAGGCACACTGTTCTCAGCATGCCTACCACCTGGCGAAGTACGTCCCTCTGGTTCAGCCAGGCTATGTGGCGTAATGGTGTGGAGATACCCCTGGTCACAGCTTTGCGGTATCTTCCAATGGCCTTCTCGCTATCCTGGTCAGGCTGTTTGACGGAAGGTCTAAGGTTTTGGTCTTCTCCTTTGATGATGTTAGTGCCGCATCAAAAGCCTTCATTGGGTTTATGAGTCGAAAATCTTCCTCGTTCATGACTCTTCAAACCCTCTCAGGTCTAGCCCCACCATTTCCAGCCTGGAGCTAGTTCCCGTTGTGATAAAGTTCGTGCAAAGATCTGTTTCTCTTCAAGTGCCAGTGGTTTCTCGACTCCGCTGAAAGCATGCCTATTGATCCCTGTTTGATTTCACGCATTCCCAACATGCTAATCAGCCGATAACTTTTTAGATAAGGTTCAAAAGGCTTGACGTAGAGTCTTTCGCATTCTCCATGGAACCTACGGCCACGGACATTGCAGTATATTCCTCTCTCTACTTTTATGGAGCGCCTAGCAGTGCCGTTGATGAATGCTGGAAATTCCGCGAACTTCTAAGTCTGCCCCCGGCTAGTTTTCGGCGCTCGTCGTAGAATGAGGTGAGCAGTTTTGACTAGAGGCACAGGAGAGGTAAAGAAAGGCCAGGGAGTACAAGCGTTTAGCCAGTATTTAACTACCGGCAAGATTCAGAGCCCAAGGGGATTTCTATCGGCTCACCTGTGCGGTATCTTCCCGCCAGCCCCCGCCAAGAAGCCTCTTGAGCTTAATCTATTCCACCCCCAAATTTGGGTGGCAGCATACACTTACACATGTACTCAGCGGCTTCCCTTAGTCCGCTTGTGTTTGGCCCAGTATGACTTGGATTTACTGATTCTTGATGCCGCCAGCAGACTATTGTCCCTATCTCCATGTACCAGCAAACAGCTTTGTCGCCACGTGGAATCACTTCGCGGTGTGCCGTAGTTGGAGAGCACCAGCCTTAGGCCCGGGTCTTCGACATAGACCAATAGGAAGCTTTTCCGGGGGGCTACAGCCTTCTGCTTTGGAGTGGTGGCGTGAGCGCCTATCGCAGATTGTATGGTTTCTACGGCCACTCTCGCTGTTCTCTCAAACTGTATATGGTTGAAACATGCCTTGGGCTATATGTTGCTTTTCTGCCAGGGCCAACTAGAGCCTCATCCTGTGCACCCTCTGTATTTTGGCCGCCAAGCTTTGTGCCTTTAAGCCCTGCAGTTATCTGGTGCAGCGCTGGTTTTCCTGAAGGCGCTTCCGAGCCCGAAGCTCCCGCTCAGCCTTGGTCACAGCATTCTTCGGCCACGGAGAACGACCCTTATAAGGCACCCTATGAAAAGGAGAGAATATTCCTGCTAAACGAACGGATACGTTTTATGTGGTCTTATACGTCGTCTAAACTGACTGAACTGCAGTTTTAGTTTGCCGATCCAGCCCTAAACAGTAGTCCGCTGACAACTAGCGGCCTGAAATTTCTGCTTTACTTATAATAAGCCTCTTGGTAACTCAGCACAAAGAAATAGTAATGTACCACGACCACTTTTACCAAGTGAAGCAGCGATCCACAGGTCACGCACACGAAATTGTTGCTTGGTCGCTGTGACTCCCAAAAGAATGGGAGGTGGCCGTCTCTCCAGCGCGTAGGCCGGCAGACACTCTAGAGAAGAGCCTTTTTGTGGACCACTTTAAATAGGCCATTGCTGAACAGAGACCCTCGCATCCGTTTACTCCCCCAGTCTTCCTTTGGAAAATTCACTTTGACGGCAATCAGAAAATGATCATGCATCCCAAAGGCTTGTCGTAGGTGGTCTGCGAAGCCTGAACTGCCTCCCTCAGTTGCTGGAAGACTGCGGTGGACGAAGATAAGAAGGCTTCTTCTATCCCCAGAAGTGACTGTGGCAGAGGCCACCCAGGTGCCAGAAGCCTCGTACTAGGTGCCCTATGTTTACTGTGGAGTTTAGCGACTGGCTGCGGGGCACTTCAACCTACTCAGACATCCTCCCCTTCTAGCCCATATTTGGAGTACCCGATGAGCAGAATGGTTTTTTAACATTATTGTTTAACTATTTTTCGCAGAGAGCAGTATATTCTGCCCCAGAGGCTTTTACTGGAATTTCCTTCCACTCGTTGTCCACCTTACTATGGAGTTTGGATGGACCATTAAGCTATTCTGTGCAACTTTTCTTACTCAAGCTAATGTGCTGAAGCGTTGAGCCCGGGGGCCGCTCTCGCTTTTTAGCATGGAATTTAAAGGTTGGGTGATTGAGGCTCTATGGCGTAGCTTAAGATTTTCCATAGGAGTTCCAGTTCAGAGAATCTGATTCCGTGGTGTAGAAATTTCCTACCGAATACTCTGCCCAGAACTCAAGTTCTGATCACATATGCTCAAACGAATTATTGAGGATTCTCGATGTATTGGTGAGCCCCCTTGTTAGGCCGCCCTATCCTGACATAACTCCATTTTTACCGACAGTACAAAGCATTAATTATGCTGATTAACTCGATTTGATAATAACAATAGTGGCATATTTCTCGACAACGGTGGAGAAGCACGCACAAGAGCATGCCCATGGTGAACAACGTTGCCAAAAACGATGAACTATACACGAATTTCAAGAATAATAGTCAAAGTTGCCGGAAACGGAACAACACAGCAAGAAATAGTCTGAATTGATTGGACTGATAATGCTTTTCGCGGCAAATAGGAGCTGGCTTCGAGCCCGAGTCGGGTAATGATGGCCCGCGGAGATATCGAGAGTATCATGAGTACATATTGCTAGGGATGCATGCTAAACCAAAAGGACGCAAGCCATAGATAACGTAGATGTATGAGGGCCCCATGAAAGGAACAAGTGACCAACGGGGAAAAGTAAAAAAATGTATGAAAGTACACCAAGGGACTTTGATGAGTGTGAAAAACCAGCTATCCACGAGGATCAATGCGAGTGCGCCTACCGGACCCCGAATGGTTTTTTCGGTAAATGCCAAGAAAAGATCCCAACATAGGGGTTCTTGAAGCCTACCAGAACTGGGCGTGCATGAGTTGGTCCCCCTGTGATTCAAACTGCCGCTTTCCCAGCCGCATGACGTGCACCCGTAACGCGCGCGCAGGGATACCTGTGTGTGTCGGGGGATCTACCATTTGTTGACGGAGGTCCCGCTGTCCTTGGCTAGATGGTCTACAGAAAGTTTCTTGAACGCCTCCAACAACCCCGTTCACTCTCCTGCAGGGAGCTACCTTCGCATGTGACTCAGGCCGCAAAACCTCTCCAGTGAGGGTCTGTAGGCCGCGTTGGAGTTTCTTCACTTCAACCTGCCGGTGATCAGCAAGGGAAGGGAGTATCTCAAGGTCCCACGATAGTTCCTTGCAGGATACGTGGGAAGGGTAGGGCTCCATGCTTTCTTATCCTATGGTTGGGCCTTTTGTAAGCCTTCCTGTTTCTTACCCCCTGTAAGCTGCTTTTGACCAAGAGGTAACCAGTTCGCTTGAGTCTCAAACCCAAAAACGGGATTGATTCGTAGTTTCTACGACACTGGATCATGGAATGAGAAAACTCACAAACGCGTACAAGCCTCAAGTATGAAATCGCAAAGACTTGAAACGACAGCCAAATTCACGGCGTCAGAAAACGAGCAAATGCGTCACACAGGTCCAAAGAGTCATGATAAAATTTCTCCTTGGACACAAATAGATAAAAACCGGCACACAAAAATATGGGTTGTGCAAACACAAAACTGGCATGTATAATAGAGCATTTTAACGAAGCCAGCGTAGAGTGGTGTTCTCGCAGAATCTCTCGCGTTCAGTAGTCACGTAGCCAGCCAGCGTACATCCGATCTTAGCAAAGTCAAAAGTCTGGATCTGGAGTAACGATTCTCTCTGCCCACCTGAGCCCTGCTGTGGGTGCTCGTTAATTCTACCGCAGTTACCTGGAATCTGCTTGCCTACAAAAATATGCATTCACAAGCAATCCCGTAAGTAAGTCAGCGAATTGCTCTTCCGCAGTTAAACGCGATCCTCTTCCTGTCAACCGTTATTCATCAGCAAGGTTTGTACCAGCCGGTTCCCGTTCGTGAGTGCTAGAGGGGAACATGTGCAAGAGTTTTGGGTTCGCGTGCCGTTTGAGAAACAAATGTTCGTGTGTACCCATAAGAGTGGGCGAGCATGCGTGAAAACGACAATCACAACCCGTAAAATACTTCTTGTTAATGAATAACAATAACAGTTAACTCATGACACCACTAAAGCCCAGTGGAAATCGGTAACAAACACTAATCACTTATACAGTGTGTTCGTCACCCAATGAGAATGAGCTTCGGAATACGGGGGAAAAAGGCTCCAAGGCTGGGCATGCCACGATGAAGTTGCCTGCACTTGCTTTTCTGGTTTTGGAACTTGAAGTTGTATGCCTCTAGACAGCTCGCTTCGTGTTGTCGAGTAATCCGTCTCAATCTTCAAAAAACTAAAGCTGCACACGTTGCTAGTCGATGATGCATGGGTGGTCCTGAATTTACAAGTTTTTGCCTGCCAGCAGGAACTTGTAACTGTTTATTAGACGACACCCAAAGGCCATTAACTAACCTGAGGGTGTTCGTCAGAGATCAACACTAACTCGCCATTCACTGAGGGCTTTTTCATTAGCCACCTTTGTCGGGCTTGCTGGGTCCGCAGGTACTCGCGTAACCATCATTTCCAAATCATCCTGAACAGGTGGTCCTTTTGGTTCTATCCATGCGGGTGACTCCCTGGAAGACTCACCGGCCCTGCAACCCAATGTTTGACCTCAATGTCAATAATAATTTTGGGTGAGGGCTTGATGGACGCGGTCACCCGAGCAGAATGGAACTACAGAAAGATCGCTCAATATTCTTTCTGGCCAGGTCAGCTGAGCTTTTGGCGTCTCGTCGTAAGGCGGTTGTCGTTAAACTAAAAACAGCTATTTTTTCTAGCGGACGTGGTCAACCCTTCCCACTGTTTACCGCCGTGAATGTCCTATGAAGAGCTGAACTGCCGCTGAGGGCCGTGTGTCGCCTTTCGGTCCTGTAGTTCGTCCCGATTTGGACTTTGGCTTCAACGCAACAGTCCTGCGTCCGCACCTACAAAGTTTGACCCAATATCTGAATGACTGTCCGACAGCCTAGCTCTTCTTTCTATGGAGCCTGGAGGGGCTCGGATGAAAGAGGAGAGTTTTGTCGAATGCGCGAGCCGTACTCCGCCTGCTGGCGGCAGCCGTGCCTTTTCTACTTTGCATACAAAATCGAATTGGAACTTTCACGCTCCCCCTCCCTCTCAGTACCCCAAATCGCTCCCTGATGAGACCTACCGCATGGCTTTCCCCGTCCTGTCCATCTCAAGCTTGAAAGTGTTGAATAAGTTGATCTGTCACGAGATGAGGGGCAGGAGGCGTTATGCGGTGTTTCGCCTCGAAGGCTAGGAGTTGGTTTGTCAGTCTACTACCTGGCCTCAGCAACCCACCAGAGAGCCTTGGAATCAGGGTTTTAACTTACTGCTCGAGAGTGAAGGCCTTTGGTCGCTCGCTTTCAGCTCATCAAGACTCTGAACCTCCTGAGCGAATGCCTTGGATTGTACCATCCTCAAGAGATAGCATTCTGTGGAAGGCAACTCACAAAGAGTTAGTGAACCCACCCACACAGTGCTGAGCCAAATGAGACCATCCTTGATTGGCCAGTTTCCCTAAAACCTGGTCACCACACCAGCTACTTTGGAACCGTCAATCCTCTCAGTCTCCAAACCCCTCTCGCTTCATTGACGTGTGAGATAGCGGAGTGGTTGGCATATATTTCATGAGCTGAAACGCACCTCCTTTTAGTAATTCCGTCAAACCTTCAAGGTGGTTTACGGCCGTGTCACGGTTTTCAAACGACTCAGGACATTCGTCATTGTAGACAGTTTGCCCACCCCATTTATTTATTTCCGGCTTACCTGCCCTCCGCACCTGAGTGCGGTCTGCCTTAGGGCACATCTCGCAAACAAGGGTGGCGATACCACCTCGAGTGAAAGAACAGTTATCATGTGGCCTACCACAGATTTGCCTGTATCATTTCCGCCCGGCACAAGAAAGCTTGTGCTCCTCTGTCCTAAAATGGTGCCTTCACCTGAAAAAACATTTACCGTATATTGGCCGACACTGGGACTCCACCTGGTCTGAACTGTAGCAAAACCTCGATTGGTGGGGTTGTTTATTCTGAACCTTGTAACAAACAGTCATTCAGTGATCTTCCCTGGAACCCGGCAGTGCAACTGAAGACAAAGCAGAGCCTCTCGGGCTTTATATGGTTAAAAACTGGATAAAGTGGCAAGTACCGTTTCCTTTCTCCGACTTAAGAGGTTCCAGCTACTTTTTCCACGCAACCAAGGGTCTCATTGCGCATCATCCATTCTCGGTACGGCTTCCAAAGATATTTATGGGTACTAAACTTCATAGGTTCCTAGTAGTGACGTATTATTTAACAAATTATTGGGCCTGGTTTTCTGAGAGACATGAAGTGACGGACGATGTTTACCCCAGCATCCGAACTGGTCACATTTCGCTCTGAAGCTGCATCCTAGAGTTCAGTGGAAGTCGTTCAAACACATCAAGCACGAACCAATCCTTTATGCCGAGAGCCGCCGATTGGATACACTCACCCCATGAAAGGTTGGACAATCTAGTAACCAAAGCAGTTGGTTGCATATCGTGCACTCAGTTGACCTCGTTCACTCTCGATTTACCGTGTGCATGGTCACCAGGTCGGGCTTCGGTTACCTTCGTTCCCTGAGGTTTGCGCCCATGTCAGGCTTTGCTCGAGCTAGCTTGTGACTCTCGCACACGACATGTCCTATTCGGCTGCTGGCATTGCGGGCTCGAAGACCCATGAACTCAGTCAAACCATCAAAAATAGATTTTCGTCTGAACGTGGTTATTTTTCGGCATCTTCTGCCCATTGCCTCTGTAAATCATTAGGTAGTGATCGAACAATACATCTCAGAGTCGACGACGCAATCAGATCAGACTGGCATTCCAAGGGATCCGGTGTTGCGCTGCAATGCTGCATTTTTTGCGAAATTTGACAGCATTCCCGCGTTGCTCTAGGCCCATTTGAGTCTGATAGAAGACCGTCAACCAAGCTTCTGGCCAACTTGAATGGTTGTCTACACAAGTCTTTGGGGATTCTGCTTGCCCTAATGTATCCCATTGTTAGGTTAGGCGTCTTGCAGCCTTCAATAACATCTTTGGAACTCCCACGATGGTAAAACACTAAATGCAAAAAAGCATGCCCAGGACCGGAAAATTTGCACTCATCAAAATTTCTGAATCCCCTGATGAATACTCGTTATTGCTTGGGGTGCACTTCGAAAGGGGGCAGCCCTACTGTCGGCAGGTCAAATGCTGGAACACTGGTAGTGTCAAACAGTCTCAAGGATTTATGTTCGTAAATTACGAGGCCACTTGGATGCATAAATCTTGAACTTTATGGAGTTCTTGCTGCCTTGCTGAGGTGAGTTCTTTGTCGAAAAGGCTGTTTCCTCTCTAGTTAACTGCGACTGATAGGCTTACTCTACCACTCTTATTCTATAAACATCTACATCTTTGAACTCACCACGACTAGAAATACACGGTTTGGCACTGACAGAACTAATAAACTTGGCAATATTCAAATAATCTGTGACACCCGCAACATATCCATAGGCAAACCCAATAAATTCCTGCCTTCCCATGAAGTTTCAGTCTCCTTGCTGGGCATTTCCTGAGTCTTCCATCAATGTTGCACTACGGCACTGTAAGCCATGAGAATCGCAATTCCAGAAACGTGCAGCAAACTTACACGAATCCCAAAACCAGGACGAGATTGCTTCGTAGTTTCTATAGTCCTAAATTTAAACTCACAAAAGAGAAGAATATACGCGAGTCTCAGATATGCGACAAAAAGGACCTAACGGTAAAACCTTAGGGTTCAAATTTCCGTAGTTCAAGTAAAACAGTCAGAAGCGGTTCAATCTCATGTGACGAATGCTGGGCTGATCACTTACTCACGTGTGTACTGCATATAATCTACACGGCAGTAGCACGTAGCTTGTCTCCATTGGTAACTATAACCTGGTTTTTGTCTGTGGGTTCTCTCAACTCTAAGCAACGCCCATGTTCAACTACTGCAGGCTTCTCCACACGTGACTCCGTTTCATCCAATTCACTATTCGGTCTTCACAGCTGTGATCGGACCACTGCTGCCCTCCTCCTCTTCCCCGGTGTAATATTAGGTCAGCAATATAAAACAGGCTTCCATTAGTCCAAGGCTCTTAGCCCTTGATATCTCCCTCAGGCATGGAATAAATAAGTGGAGTATGATTACCGGACATCAAGTTCTGTCGTCCACTACTTGGCTCCTTGAACTTTTGCTATCGTTTCATTCTGTTTAGCTTGTATTCCCCTCAGCTTCCCTTTCCCGCCGATTTCTGCCTTCTTTGGCTATCCGGCTCCAAAGTCTCTCATTCCATACGCCTCCTTCCAATATCCAACTGCTGACCTCCGTTCCATCGTCTCACATTTCTCCACACTACTACTAGCCCGTGTCGCCAAGATTTCCGATCCAAACATACGGCCGTGGTGGAGACCAAGACAAATATGCGGAAAATCATGGTCTGGTGGGGGCTGTGAAGAATTCATTTACGGGCCCAGGAAACCCTTCGTTAGCGAACAAAAAGCAGCAAATATGCAAAAAAGACCTACCGGGACCAATTCGATCTTCAATCACCACTGGCACCGGGCTGCGGAGGAAATGAGCAACCTTTAAATATGAGTGTGCCTGTCACTGGCTCAGACCAGGCCCTGCGAGAAAGAAACCATAAACGGCCCCTGTCCGCTTGACATGCTTGTGGTTTTCACCGACGAGACTGGCTGTTTTGATAGCTAACTGGACCTTTCACATGTGCTCACTAACATCCCACTCTCAGCTTCAGCCACGCCACACCCTCCCATGCACACTTGGCATGTACACTGAAGCCGGCCACGAAGGCCACCACAGCTCCGGACTTCATCCCACCACTCTGGACAGCAAGTCAAAACGTCAGAATACAAACACGCCTCTTTGTGGCATCATATGTATATTGCCTTAGGGAATTAAGTACGTACTTCACACTCATACTCAGTCATTCTCCCTCTCTTCCATAGAAAGCCGCTTTTCCTAAGCCCTAGTATCCAACTCACCCTCCAGTCTACAACTCAATCCAACACCAACCTTCCGCCTACCAAGACCCAAAACCAGCCTGCAGCATTAGGACTGTGAGTACCCCACGGATGTGTAGTATACCCCATACAGCTATCATACAAAGTTGACATTAGAGTTCTCAGGGTTTCTCAGTTGCTTCCTCAAGTATCCCTCAGATCCAAATACTCCAATTTGCCCCGACTTTTCATCAACCACGAGAGTTAAGATTTCCCGGGACAGCGCCTAAAAGGAACTCATTTCCTAAGCCTGATGATGCAGAAACGGTTGGTCCTTACGAAAATCGATTTGCAACAATAAAGACCATCTGCCATTCCGCTCACAATAGCCCCCAACTGGAACGCCTTCCAGACTGCAACCCTCCCTCGTTAAGTTCTAGGGCCACGGGGTTACCGTGCTGCTAGTAATATATCACGCACAGTGCCTGTCAACATCCGTGCCTGTTTACGATCCCCCTATTGCTGGCCGCCGCGAACACTGTCTGGTTGCTAGGGTTTACCCACACGAAGCAGGATATTGCCGCAAAAGCTCTTCTGAGGTTTGCTTGGGAATTCCCTTACGAGACCCTCTCGAAGTCATGGGTAATTCAACCAACGCGCAAGGGCACAGGACAAAAAAGAGAATGGATAAAATTTAGTCAGAAGAGGTGTTGTGCAAGAACGAGCTTAGCAAGATGATTTCGAATATGGTCACGCTCATAAAGCATGTAAAACATTTGAAAGCTTACTCAGAATATGTCCTCTATAGTCTGCCTACAAAATTGAGATGGTACTTCCAGACAATTCGACAGAGCTATCTCTGCAACCAGTGGACGCTGTCGAGACGACGGTAAGCGATTATCTCCGAGGCGACGGAACTCGTGATCATCGCGAAGGTACAACTGCTGTTTTGGGTCATCATTTTCCAAAGAAACAAGCCGTATGTTTGTGTAGTATCAAGCCCAATGTTGTGCTCACTGCGTAAGGCAACTGGCGGATTCCTACTCTGTGGCACAGTACTCCGTGTGCTCCTGGCATGTCACAAACATGAAGAGCTTCATCTTACCATTTTACGATAGTTATGCCCTGAAGGTGAGGCCAACTGGATAAGTGCAAGTTTAATGACCTTGGCTGTCGCATCGACAAATCATTCAACTTGGACACCTCCGTAGCCTGGATATGTTCAGTGCTATCTAGGGAAATGAGATGTAGCCGTACGCCGCCAGCAGCCATGACTCGCATCACGCCCACCGTGCTCATTGCCAGTGACGCGGAGATTCTCTCAGTCTGGCTTTTCTTCCCAAAACGCTCGTTCATTATTGTCATGTTGGATCCCCTACCCCCAAACTTTAGAGCTTCGGCCACCCCACAAAAGGTCACCACTCCCACAGCGACTAAGCCCTAAAAGGACTGGTTTTCAGGTAGATTGGTACTGAGCAGATCAGGATTGGGTTCATATTTCTTTGCGGTGAGTATTTCCTCACCCGGCTTAGCCACGGATGATGTCTGCACGGACAATCCCCACGGCCGCATCCAGCTTCCACTCAGCAAGCTGCTACTAAGTGTGAGTTATTGAAGCACAAAAACACGCTCCTGCGGCCTTATCCACCTATCAAAGTTCACCGGCTGTGACTTCGGGAAAATTGGACAACCCATCATTCTGTTTCATGCTGCAAGTTCTACAATCTGGCGAAGCAGAACCCTCGCGCAAAGTGGTATGCGTGCTTACCCGAGGCTGTTATTTGAGTTGATCCTTTGAAGGAAGTCTTGTTTGTCCAAAGCTTAGCCTGTTCATTTCATTGTTATCACGCACGAGTCGACTAAGCCTGTTGTGATCTGTGCTTGTCTGCCCGTCTAAGCAGTTGGCCAGGTCTTTGAAGGCTGCTTCGAAATCGACCAGGCTTATATGGTCTTCTTCAGCCCAACGACTCGGTAGTTCGGATGGCAAACAACAAACGATTGACACCGACGCAAGCATAGCCTCGGGGTCGGATCTGTAGTCCAGATAGTCCGGGACTATGGGAAAACAGGTTCAAACATGGCGTAGACTTGGCCCCTGGTTTGTTGGTCTCGCTCATAACACCATGACCAAAGTTCGGACTGACTTAAATGGCTGACCAAAAGTGCCCCTTCAGCGCCTTCCTTGCTTTCGTTCAGCCACGCTGTGAGTCAAGCACGCAGCAGCCACCCATAGCACCCTTAGCCTGCCGCCGACGATAGTTAGTTGTGTATACCAGCCTTGCTCCGGATCTGTCACCCTGGTGTAAACAGAGGCTTCAAACCGCTTGAAAAACGTGCGAAATTGCTCCGAAAGTCCGTCAAATCTAGCCAACTTTACCGTAGGAAGATCAAATGAATTTTGGACTGGCACATGTTGCCTGAAAACCGGCTTGGACCTTGGACTTCAATGATGGCTTGGCTTGTTGGCGACGATATATTTCGAGACACTTTCACTCTGCGGCTCCACCAGCTGCCATCCAGCCTGCAAAAATAACTGACTGCCGCCTACTCTCAAGTATCCTCAGCTTCAGTAAGCCAAACTCCTCCCAACCAAATATATCGTCAAGAAAACGTAAACTAGCGTTTAAATGAACAACAGACCTGAGCAAGTGCAAAGGGTCATGAAGACCCGCAGCCTCCCTCCCATGGACGTGCACCGTTACTCTATGCCCTGGTACTGAACATCCTTTTGGCTTATTGATTTTTCTCTTCATTCAGGTTAGCCAATTTAAGCGCTGTGAGGCGCCTTCGAGCAAAGCCAATTCGCACGAATCCCAAAACCAAAAACGAGATTGATTCGTAGTTTCTACGACACTGGATTATGGAATGAGAAAACTCACAAACGCGTACAAGCCTCAAGTATGAAATCGCAAAGACTTGAAACGACAGCCAAATTCACGGCGTCAGAAAACGAGCAAATGCGTCACACAGGTCCAAAGAGTCATGATAAAATTTCTCCTTGGACACAAATAGATAAAAACCGGCACACAAAAATATGGGTTGTGCAAACACAAAACTGGCATGTATAATAGAGCATTTTACCGAAGCCAGCGTAGAGTGGTGCTCTCAGGATTTTTCACGATTTGCTATCGCATCCTCAACCCCCTACGACAGGGCTTCTGGTCCCGTTCAATTTCACTACTTCCTAATTCTGATTGGGTTTTATATACTAGCCTCAGAGCTCTGCGCCAGAGCATTTATCTGGCCCACCGAGTTCTTCAAGGCCGATTTTAGAAAGTCACTGCTGGTTATACCCAGCGCTTATCGGGCTAACCGGCCTCTGCAACAGCTGCGCGCCCCACAGATATAAAAAGCTAACCGATAGCCTGCTGCGCTTTTCGTGTAGCTATAGCTTGCAGACGAACATTTTGCCACCTTGGACTTCAACGTTACAGCTTTCTCTACAGCACGGGAAATTTGATAGAGGAAGTGACCTCATTATAACACGCTTTGAGCAGTAAGCAGCCAAGTTTGTGCGATTCCCGAAACTAAAGCAAGATTGATCCGTTTCTTCCACGATACTGAATTATTGGATGAACAACATTATTGAACATACACAAGCCTCAAATGTGCGATCACACGGACTCAAAAACGGGAACAAAGTTCACGGCGTGCGAGCTCCAAGGAATCGCGCGCCACGCGAGTCCAAGGAGGGGTATGACATAGTAGCTCGTATAATGCGAATAAACGAGGCTTGGTTTACAGAAAAGCAGGTTGTATGAAGCACGCAAATAAAGTATGTGAGTGAGTGATTCCACGAAGTCACAATATTAATAGTAATAATATTACTGATAATGTTAATAATAATAATAGAAATATTAATTATAATAATAACCATAATGTTTCTTGGTCGTGGTTAAGATACTTGCACAAGGCATGATCAGAGTATACAGCTATTCACAGCAATGTGAGGTAATCACAGTTTTGAAGCTCAAGGTGCACACAACTACAGTAATAAAACAAGAAGCTTGGACGGTGTTTACGTGAACTAAAGATTTTCCTTGTAACGTTCAGCGACCAAATATCGGCTGAGTCCGTTAAATCGTTGCGGACATTGTTCACTTTCATAAAGGCGGAATGTGGCGCCCCAAAACGGAAAAGGGAACTGGGCGACAAATCAGTTTGCGATGCGTAGCCATGATAGTCGCAGATACACGATTTGCACAGATGAGTATTTAAATGATAGGTAAGTATTTACTTTCGATTATCGTTATCTATGGGCTGAACATGAAGACCAGAGAAATGCAAGAATCAAAATTGTCTGAGAGGATTTACAAAGATAGAGTACCGGATATCGCTTGTGCAGCCCCTACAGCTAATACGGCTGCAGTGAGTTTAGGAATCTGGGTCTGAACCGATCTCAGTGTGGTAACGCGAGCTTTGACAAAGAAAATCCTCGTAGTGCAGCGTCTATAATTCAGGCACTGTCTTCCATACACCGCGGACCAGTACTTAACTTCGGACGCATCAGAAAAGGCGTGCAAGCCTCCCATCTGCGTTTCACGATCAGGAGCTAAGCCCCTGGGACTACGTGTATCCCTTCATTCCTTTAGTGCCCAGGAACTCTACTCATTCTGATACGTCCTCCTTGTCAAGCTACTGGTCCCAGTCGACTTCTATTCGACAAAGCCACCGCAGTGGGGTCTCTCCAGGCAGCCACCAGAGGGAAACAAAACCAAGCGGGTAGAACAGACTGGAGACGGCGATTAGTGTACCACGGCGAGTACCTGGTTGCTCTGGGACCTTCAGATTGAAACCGGGTTTGTCAGTTTCCGCGTGCCTTTGTATGCCCCGAGTGCTTCCTGTTGGAAGGGGTGACCCACTCAGATCTCGATTCACTTTTGCCTCATTGTGATGCGGAATGGCTTCAAGAACCTCCGGCGCATTCGACATTTACCTCGAACGGTGGAAACCGCCCTTCTCTAGCAATTCTGTTAGACACGTAATTGGTCTTATGGCCGATTCAATGCCATGACACCGTCCAAGGTAGTCGTCGACGTATAAATTTCTGCTGACACTAGCTAATACTGATAGGTGAACCAAAGCTTCATACTTGTTTGCTGTCTCGTAGGGAGCACTTCGCACCTAAGCGTGATGGTGCCGTTCTAAATAGGTAAACTGCCACTCTGTAATCTATCACGGATTTGTTCAAGTCGCTCTGGTCCCATCATAGGAACCACAAGAGCACCTCTATCCTCTACTGGTACTTTTACCCGAAGAAACATCTCTATGACATCGGCCGACGAGGCCACTTGGTGTAGATCGAGCCGACACAATACCTCAATCAGCCGTGTAGTCCAATGCTGCACTTGTGGTAAAATATCATTTAACGACTTCCCTTGAAACTTAGATGAGCAATCAAAAGCCACCCGCAATTCCCCGGACTTCTTTGGATGGAGAACCGGGTGGTGAGGCGGGTACCCTATCTCTTCTCGGCCGCTGGTAATTGTAGGTACATTTTTAAGTAACCAAGCGCTCACTTTCGCGTCATCTCCCTCGAGTTCTTTTTCCGGAGATCCTTATCTCGACCGAAGAGTTCTTCCAAGTGCAGCAGTCTTCGGATAGCGTATGTTTCGTTGTCAACCAGCGTGTCAAGATGCGCACTCCACAGGAGGGGTACTTTGGATTGGTTTTTTAGGATTTGGTTCCTTGCCGCACCATCTGAAGTGCGAGACCGTTCTCTCGGGAAGGTGACAGTCGGCTACCCTAATGTCATGAAACTCTTGCGCGTACAGGAGCTGTTGCTAGTGCTCCATATGCTCCGCTTTTGCTGGTATATAACTTATGGGGCCACACCCCCGGCTGGGCCGTATAGTATCCATCCCGGTGTATCACTTACGGCTTAGGGTGCTTGGAGGTTGCCTATCCCCTGGTCTGGCACCCAATGTGCTTCTGGTACTTTGCGGCCGATCATAAGCTCTACTTCCTCATCTTCCCTGTATACGGTGTTTACTTCCTGTAAACGGGACCATCCAAATAGAATTGCATTCACCGACCTTGGTGCCCGCATGGGGAGATCAGCCAATGCGAAAGCCTCCGTTGACTCGATTTGCTCAATATTGTCCGGGGAGATGAGGTATAATATTGACCGAAATGCAGTTATTACCTGGGCCCCGCCCACCGTACCCACAGCGAACGAGTCACGCTTTTTGCGAGCTGTTTTTGCCGGCACACAGCTCCTTCACCAAGGTAATGTACGACCCGCTATTGACAGACTAAGGATTTATTCCCCTTATAAGGGGTTCATCACTTCCAGAGACTACTTTCAGAAGTACTGGCTTGTGGGAAGATAGTGGCGTTGAGCAGGTCATACTGGGCTTTGTGCGCCTGTCCCGTAGATTAGTCGATAGTGGCCGCCTAGACAACCTTCGTGACAACATCAAACTCTCGTTCGGCAAGCCGCCGCCGGGGGTGAGCCGTTAAGGAAGGTGAATCGAGCTCTGTAGTCCTTACCAGTCCCAAGGTTCATTTGCTGCAGCTTTGATGAATTTCGGGCGGACTGAGAACCAGTGATTGGAGTCGTATGCCTTGAAGGTTAGATAGGCAACAGCCTCGCGAGCAATGGTGTGCGTGTTTGTCCAAGGCTGTTGTTTCGAGTGTTCTAACACAACACTGAGCTTGGCCGGAGCCCGGCCTGTTAGCTCTGTTGCTATAGCCGGTTAGCCCACCAAGTCTGCTGTCGGTCAATCTTGTCCGAGTGTGTGAATACTCCATCAGGTCTTCAAAATTAGCCTTACAGTCGCCTCGGCCTTGCTTTTTGCTTCTCCGGCCCAACGACCTCGTATATGGGACAAGAAACAGCAAACTTTCCTTCCCAATGTAAGCACCGCGTGAAGATCAGCCCTGTACCCTAAATGACCGAGGGCTATCGGACAACTCTGCATCTTAACGATAAGATCGGCCAAAGTATGGACTTCGCCCCTTTGTTTGCTTGGCTTCTGACATCATGCCCTCTATCGGGTTGCAAGCAACCTTCCACAGCTGATCGAGCATGCCCCCCAAAATCGTCCTTGCCCGTGCATAGCCACGCCTTAAGTCGAGTATGACACACCTATCGATAGCTTTTTTGGCTCTTTCTAGACAACAGGGGTCAGGTAAACAGCCTTTGTCCCGGGTCGGCCGCCTTATTATTGACGACTTTGGACGGCTTGACGAACTTGCAGCACGGTTGTGGTCGTCCATCGAAGACGGTCAGCTCTACTTTCGGTAAATCAGTTGATGGTCTTGTTGGTGATAAATGCCTGACTCCTGCCTAGGACTTCACATTTCTACTGGCCCTGGTTTGACAAAAAGGGCGTTGTCAGTAATTTCATGATCAAGCTGGCTTCGCCTACATTTTTCTTCTTCCTCCTAGGCTTGTTCTCCAGCATATTATAACTGCCTTTCTACTTTTAGTATCCTTATCATGAACAGATCAACATTCTTGCAATCAATGACAACCTCAGTGAAAAACTATTGGCACTGACAGGGCCAGATGATCTAAGCTCATCTACAGGACCATAGGTACTCAAGCCCACCCCAATGAACTACCAAATTACTTTCTGTCCAGGTTCAGGGTGTTCTACCCCCTTCCTGGGCATGCTGTTTGTTTTCTCATTAAAATTCGATCAACTTGCGTAATATAATACGCTTTGAGCAGTAAGCAGCCAAGTTTGTGCGATTCCCGAAACTAAAGCAAGATTGATCCGTTTCTTCCACGATACTGAATTATTGGATGAACAACATTATTGAACATACACAAGCCTCAAATGTGCGATCACACGGACTCAAAAACGGGAACAAAGTTCACGGCGTGCGAGCTCCAAGGAATCGCGCGCCACGCGAGTCCAAGGAGGGGTATGACATAGTAGCTCGTATAATGCGAATAAACGAGGCTTGGTTTACAGAAAAGCAGGTTGTATGAAGCACGCAAATAAAGTATGTGAGTGAGTGATTCCACGAAGTCACAATATTAATAGTAATAATATTACTGATAATGTTAATAATAATAATAGAAATATTAATTATAATAATAACCATAATGTTTCTTGGTCGTGGTTAAGATACTTGCACAAGGCATGATCAGAGTATACAGCTATTCACAGCAATGTGAGGTAATCACAGTTTTGAAGCTCAAGGTGCACACAACTACAGTAATAAAACAAGAAGCTTGGACGGTGTTTACGTGAACTAAAGCGGAGGGGGTCAACGCGGCGATTGTAAATCAGTCTCGAATTCGGGACGAGGACGTTGTGGTTAGCCGGCTGGACGTGGAAGTGCAGATAAAAGCGATACCGACGAAGGGTATGAGTGCAGTGTTCGCAAGAATCCATAAAGCAACTGGTGTTGGGCATCACAACATGGACAAAGAGTTGGGGCCGGAGTGATACACAACTTGCCTTATGGGTGCCGATAACTGCCTACGACGGATCCGGTAGTTCACAATGGATCTCGTGATCTACGGAATTTTTTGTTCAGTCGAGGAACATAAAGAGAGAGCTGGGGAGTGAAAGATATGTTCAGAGAAGGGTCAGGCAGTGTGGAAAGGGTCGCGGTGTGGCACGAACTGGATATTTGAGGAGTTAATATCGAGAAACTGGATGAGAGTGTTATCAAATGGAGGCTAAAAAAAGAGGCTACATGACGTCATCAAACTGCAGACGGAGATGCTTGCTTGATACAGAGATGATCAAACACCGGACAACTCAGTGTGGAGGGATCCTGTGATACAAATGCGTGTGAGTCGAAGGGGATAGTCAGCTTGGCCTTTTTGTATAGGTAATTCCGATATTATACGGAAAATCACTTGGAGGCAGAAACCTTCACCAGGAATGCAGTGTGCTTTTAAGGAGCTTGAATGATGAATGGACACAGAACGGGGAATTTCAAGGAGAAACCATCGGGCAAACACTGTTGGAGACAAAAGCTGCTGATGCAGCCAAGCAAGTATGCACAGGTGGCGAATAGAAGGGAAGATAGCAGTGACTGGGAGGGGCCAGACTCAAAGGAACAGATAACTTTGAACAGGTGTATGGGTGAGATTTTTTGCATACGTGATAAAAGAATGAAAAACCAGGTGGTTGGTATTTTGTTTCATAAAGATATTGGTGGTTGTTGATGGCAGGTAGTGCATGATGAGGGTAGCCGTTAAAAAGAGCTAGGCTGACGAAATAGGGTGAGCCGGTACGGAAAGCAACTGCGACGGCTATACTGTGACCATTTTTTCGGCACCGCAACGCAGAGCGAACTGAACCGTTTGTGTGGAGTGCAGGAAAAAGATGTTGGTGGGGTGTGGGGTGACGGATGATATCAGGAATCCATCTGACTGTCCGGCGAAACTATCATGATGGATTTTAATCCTGGTTATGGGATTGTAGTCACCGGTCAACCATGTTAAGTGCCCCATATAAAGCGTCAGCAGGTGTGATTATGAGTTTGCCGATGGTCAGTCCGATCGATCAAATTGTTTTGTCTGTAAGGTGATTAGGGAGTGGCTTCGATTTGGTTGATGAGCCACCCAGGTAACCACAGTGTTGAGAAAGAGAAAAGAAATGCGGCTGTCTGGAGAGCGTTCCAGCTGGGGTTACGATTAGCGGCCTAATAGAAATTAGACTCATAATGTCACTTGGAGGCCTATGGGCCGATCTATGAGGGATTAACGGGGGAAGACTGTGGTAGTTTTGAGGGGCATTTGGTTTTATGATGAAGATATTTAGCGCAAGCTTAGCCAGAGTGCAAAATGATTAGGCTGGTGGGTGGTAGAAGAGAAAAAGGGGCCAATTGATGACCAAAAATAAAACAATACAAGAGGGTGGGGTCAGAAATAGGAGTGGGGAAAAGGAAGACAGCAGTCAAGTTGTTGACCCGGCCGTAGGTGAAGGCGGCAGAAACTCTGAAAAGAAAAGGAAATGCTCACAGCTAAAGTGAGGCCTTTTTATATGGGTGCGAAAGTGCTGGTTTTCCTTGGGGTCGTGAGTAATCAGAACCATGTGCTTGCGTGGTGAAATGGAGTCCCAGCACACCACGAGCAAATACCCTGATCGGTGAGTGTTGGTTATTGGAGGATGGCAATCTGCTTGGTAAGACTCGAGTTAGCGGAGAATTGCAATAAGAAGGACGATAAGTCCACCGAGTTGTAGCCTGGAGCAAGATAATTAAATGAAGGTGAGCACCTTTTGTTGAAGGAACAACAGTCTTTTAAGGGGAGTTAGTGTCAGCAAGCATTTTGGTTTTGTAACTGAGTTAACGCGGGGGCAAACAAATCATCGAGGATTTTGGACAACATTATTAGTGCTTGGGCTCGAGGAGAACACAGAAAATGTAAAGTCGTGGATGCTAAATTTCAGAAGTGTAACGATTACGTTCCTCATTCCGAAAGCCAATATAGGCTAGGCTTCTTCCATAGCTATTAGCGGCAGGCGTACCAATGCCGGGGAGTCGTCAGAGTGGAGGCCGCGTGATGTAACTATCGGGCCGTGTGTTGACTACTGCATTAAACCTCAGCTAGCTGACCTAGGATTTTGTAGGGAACCCGAAAGGTTTAAAGCTAAGGCGGGGTCAGCAGGCATATATGGAGAGCTCGAATGGCGTGCTGTCACCCCACACTGTTCCAGAAAAAAAAGAACTGCATGGTAACTCGAAAGCATGGTGTTTCCCATATGCAGGGTAGGGTCTAGGCTGTTTTCAGAAATCCATCTGCAATGAAGGAGGCATAGAGCATTGGCCTAAGACCATCCCAGCCAGAAGAGTATTTTTTCGTATATTATAAAGAGGAGATGGAGAGCGAGTTTACGCCGTAGGGTAAACTTCCCGCTTCTCCTTGACCCGTCTTTCTTTACACGTGGCACATTGGGTCCGAGACTGATAGGGACGGCTGTTTCCCCTTATTGTAAGACCGCCACTGACCAGATGCCATAACCTTCGGAGGTGTTGCTGCTACGGGCTGTGAAAGAAAAATGCGGAGGGTGGAACAATCAATCAGGTAACGGCAGCATTCCTGGGGCTATCATTTAAATGCTAGCTCTTGCCAATAACGGAGTTGGAGGGGTTCCAGTATATATGCGAGCCATCTGATGACCTCACTGCCGATTTTGATATACGGGGTAACTTCACGGGCACGGGGAAGTTGGTGGAAAGGTATCATCACTGGCTTTGCTGAGGTTGACCGCCAGCTAATGCAGTGGCAACGGGTGATTAGGGCAGATAAGCCAACGATTTTCAGCCGAAAGTCGTACGCTGAAGGTGAGAACTGATGCACTGCAAAGATCATAGAATTCATTATACCGAAAACTGAAAAATAAAGGAAAGGATGGTTTTGGTAGAAATTTGGTTGCAGGTCCGGATGAAAGAGCTTTCTGATCAATCCCGGGCGAATGCTGCATAGAAGAATAAGGCGTTTTATGAGGGTCAGTCTGATGGTGGATAATCATCTCAAAACCATGAGCCTCAGGCATAATAGTGGGTCAAAGTCACGTGACGTCTTACGGGTGAGTATTGTTTTGACGGGGCTTTGTACGGGATTTTTAATCGCAAGCTAGGTATCCGTACGCAAATTAGAGTGTAATATGACAAGGTCCGATGAGGGGGAGAAGAAAAGTGAGTAGGTGAATGCCAAGAAGTAAATTATTATTGGCCATGCCGTGGCTATGGAAAAAGCGATGAGAGGATGGGTGGGACTGGAAAATTATTAGTTGCCGGATTCAGCAAAACGGATGAAAGTGGGACAGAATCACCTGATCGAAGAGGAAACCATTCCGTAGGAAGTCGTAGAATAAAAGAAACTGGAAGTTAAAGCATGAAGAGAAAAAAAGAAAATGCCATCATAACTAGGGCTTGAGTCTCGTTAGTGGGGCACTCCAGAGAAAGTTCAACGACTATGCTTGTCGAACCGTGCCAAGAGAGAATTAAAAGCGCAAGGGGCAGGATCAGATGTGGCAGAGAAGCTAAACAAGTGGGCGAGTAACTCATATAGAGGAAACAAGCGCGGCTATGGCCCAAAAAGCAATGGGGTGTTCAAAAAAGGGAGTTTGAAAACTATTAGAAAACTACTCCAACTTCAAAAGTCCTTTCTCCACTCATGTGCGGATCTTTAAGTTGGATAATAGTTTGTACAGTAAAATATTTGCTTATGATATTCCTAAACGTCCTAAATGGCCTTAAAATACGTATAATGTGGGGATAATATGTTCCATAAAGCTGCATACCTAACCTGGAAAAAAGTTTTACCTAAGAGCAAATATAGAAACGTGAACAGTAACTGCGTTGTCTCTCAGTCTTAAAGAATATTGTGAGACCGTTAGGTTTCTGAACTGCGATGCTGATAAATTATTCGATTTAAAACAACACCAAGAAAGAATATGAGGTTCAGCTTCATGCGTCCAGGCCATAGCTGATCTAGTCTCAGATGTTCACAGAGTTGGCTTTATTTGAGTTGGGTGGCAAAGCCAATTAACTCTTTTGTCAATAGCCGCTCTGCCCCACTGGCGCATGTTAGAGTAGATTATGGAACAGTATTCTAGGAAAGGCCTACCGTGGGTCTTATATGTGCTGAATTTGCTTTTCGGGAGGCGGAAAGTCCTGTGAAGTAGGCCTATAAGTCTTCTGGCCTTAGCAGTTTGAGTGGAAGTATGTTCAAAGAAAGGAAAGGTGGCTGAAAATTGCAAACCTAAATCTCGTTCTAACAGGCTGATGGAAGGTGGGTGACCATCAATACTGAACATACCTGGGGGGACATTGCACTTGAGGATAAGAATTTTGCTTTGGCAAGCAGAGAGTTTTACTCATGAACTGGTGCACCAAGAACTAACAGCTGTTAGCTCTTACCATATATCGCTAGTGTCCCCAAAGGATTTTCCACAACCGATGGCTTCATCCGTCTTACCTTGTGCAGTCTGGCTTTGCAAGGGCTTGAGTCGACTAGGCGTAATGTAAGGAAATGTAAAGTAGATGCAAACAAGGAGAGAAAGGTCTCGAAAACAAGGAACCATACTAGGGCAATACGAAAATAGGATGAATGCGGATTGTGGTAAGATATGACGGGATCAGACGGGTGACCTACCAGAACCCCGGTGATACGTGAGCCGAAAACAGCCCACTTTGATGTTTGTTACAATCCACCACAGCCCCTCGAGTGCTCCTTCTGAAGCAGCTCTCGGTGGATCTAATCCTGTTCTTTCTTTCTAGGTTCTTTTTACCTAGGCTAGCTGCGGACGGGGATGGTAAGTGGTGGGCCGTGGGACAGGCTTGTATCCGATATTTCTTCGAACCGCAGACGAGAATCTTCCAATGACAGAAATCCTTTGGAGATTCCCCAGTTTTTCCATCCAGATTCCTTCTGCCCTTGTCCAAAATACCCCTGATGGCTCTCCGATGAGCGGCACATCACGGCGCGGCGCAAATGCATGTTAGGAAACTTCCTCCACATTTTATTTCAACCGGTAGGCCCACATAGCTGCAAATCGTTCAAATTATTGCACGATCATATTCTCTGTTAGCTCTTTGAGGTTTATTTTCGCTATTATCTTTTATTTTGTTATTACAAGGTCCGTTGCAGACGATGCATGCCCCAAAACTTCGCTATGTCTCCTAGTCGGCATGCTTGAATGAAGCTCCGTCGTATTTCAGGCAACTAGCTTTTCCCCCGAAAGACTCTTCGAGAGCTGTTCCATCTAGCCAGTTAACATCTGGGGCGTTAAAGTCTCTTACGACCTTAAGATCGTTCTTGTCACCATAAATATTCTCATAAAATAAAATAGCTCTTCGTGTTCTTTACTTTCCGCAGATAGCCTTCTATGTAAGCAAGACACGGCTAAATTAAGCCCTCTCAGTTGAGATATGACCTAAACTGTTCATAGTTGTGGAGTAGCTGGCAGCTCCACACCCCCGCGGCCGTGCTGGCCTGATGTTATTGGAACGGCTCCCCGAAAGATCCCTCCGTCCACTCCGTTTTGTCCGACTAGATCGGAGTTCTAAGGGACCGGCTCGTTCACCTCCTCGTCCGATCTCAGCCACGGTTTTGTCAATAAGATGACATCATTATATGCACGCCCAGCGGATGCACACCACACTTAATTTTTGGTCGTTGCTTTCTCGTAAGCAGCTCGCACCACAGCCACCCTTGTAATGGCTCCAATGCGAGAGCAACCGACGTGTTCTCCTCATTCCAGTTCCAAGGAAACCTCCCTACTTCGGAAGGCGCTGCCACTTTATCCCCCCGATGTGTGATGAAGAGCCTGCACCTCGACAGTGTGTGGGGGCTTGCTCGCCTCCACAGCACAAAAAGCCATGCAGGACAGCTCCATTAAACCGGCGCTACCAGCCCAACAGGTCAATGGGTAGAGGCCAGAAGAAGTCCAGTTAATGAACCAGTTGATGGACAACATCTGGTTCTGACCACCACGCCCCTGGAAGAAAACACTCCGGCAAACAAGCGCGGCGAGAAGCAGTTTACAGATTTGAAATTTTCCACTAAAAGGATGTACGAGTGGAGTACCTGAGGTTTCTGTCGGCAGTGGGAGAAATCATCGCACTTAATTGGGCAGCCATCACCCACCTAAGGTGGGTTGCCCCCAGCCTAAAGGATGCGGCCCCACACACCTTTTGCCTGCTCCACTGGATGCACAGGGGTAAAGGCTGAATCTGAAAACTGGATCGACGACGGTGCACCAGCGAAGGCAGGACTAAGCGCCTGCAGTAACCGAGTCTCATGTGACAGAACAGGAGGAGTTTCTTCACTGGTGCTTTGGTCAAGTTCCCGTTCCGGATTACCGTCCCATGGCCTTGTGGGTGAGACTTATGAGTCAAGGGCTCCGTTCAGGTTTCCCAAGGAGAACCCTCGTCCATGGTATGGGCGGAAGCCAAGTATGGAAAGCCTAGTAGTCTCCAGCGGTCAATCGATAAACATTCCTAGTCTCCCTGTTCTTCATCCTTTACGCTTCCATTCGAAGTGCATTTTAGTAGCCACGGTAAGTTATGAACGTAAAACCATATCTCTGGGAAAGGGTGGCAAATTAGACAGAGGGGAAAAAGAGAATCAATCCTCCCACCGAGGCATTCTTTTCACTTGTCGGCTTTCAACGTCCGCACAATTTACTAACCGGGGCAACAGGCTGCCCTAGCTAGAACTCTCGAAACACTCCGAAACACGCATGCAAGACCCAAATTCGGTGGTAATCCGTCTCTCAGCTTCAGGTTCGGGTTTGATTGATTGATTGATAATGGTATATTTCTCGGCCATGGTCGAGACGCACGCGCTAGCGCATGATCATGGTGTGACACGTTACTCAATAAGGTGGAATATTTACAAATTCAAAGTATGAAAGTCGAGAGTATCAGCGATAGATAGACATAGCCAACAACAGTTTGAATGGATCATCTCACTAATTTTTTGCGCGGCAGTTTCAAACCGGCTTCGAATCCGGGCTGGGCGGTGGAGATATCGAAAAACCGTTAGCGCAATGTCAAGGACGCATTATGAACGAGAATGATGCAAGCTGGGGAAACGGAGGCCTGCTGATGTTCTAAAGATAGAGTAAATTATGAACAAGAAGAAAAGGAAGGAAAGAAAAAAACATTTGTAAGGAAGTGTTCTCGGGAAAGTCGGTGCATGCGGAGAGGATAGCAATCCATGAAGACGATGCAGACCCTGAATGTCGGATTTACCGGAGTTCAATAAATGGATTGAGTGTCGAAACGGTGCCAAAACCAATTTGGTGAAAGTGAACACTGGTGGATGTGGGAGAAACAGCAGTCCATAAAAAGGTGAGTTTAGATTCAGGATCAGTAACATGTACCATTCAGAAATGAAAAAGCTCAACTGGAAGGCCCTCGAGAAGTGGAGAGTCAATTTCCAACCGGCTACGGTTCGGAGGAAAGGTGGACTGTGGTAACGGATAATAAAGTGTGAAATCTCCGCATGGACTTGAGAGTTAATATGCTGTTTCACTGGCAAATATATATATATATATATATATATATATATATATATGTTGACGCATTTGCCTTCAGTGATATTCAGCGTCGTTTCTGGTAACGTACGACATCATATGGGTGTGTTTCGTCTAGCAGGGCAAAGTATGTGTCGGTCAATCGGCTGAGTGTGGTGGTATATTAGCAAGATGCGCATGAACTGGAATGTGTGTTGGTTGCTTTAGAAAAAGCTGAATGATCTGATAATCAATTGGGAGTATTTCCTGTCGGGTGGCTTGATTTCGGTCCCAGTTGCTATGGTAGGTTCTATTTGAGTCTCTGTCCGTACGAGTCAAAGTGGCCTCCTTTGTTATCCGGTTTGGTGACTGCGATAGTGGGAGACAACAGACCTGAAATAAAGGGGGGTTGCAGTCTGGACGTGGTTCCCTTCTGTGGGTTATGATGATATACGAAGACAATAGATAATGGACTGGTTAGGTCTGTGTGAGTGAAGCATGGATGAAGTTTCATTTGAGCAGTCAGTGGCACCTACTCCACATTCTAAGTAAAAATAGGCTCGCGGTAGATTTGTGCTATACTGCTGCAGGCTAACGGAGTTGCGTACACTAGTTTGGTAACGGTGTATACATCACAATGGATTTATGGTTTTGCACGTTGGCACGGCATCGCTGGGATACTAATGAAAGACCTAGGGTCTCACGGTTTAGAGCAGTTAGAAATGATAACCCCCAGTACCGTTTGCTTACGCAGAAAGCAGTTTGGCAACGAGGCGATAAGATAGGTTTGAAATAACAGAATGTGAGCAAATGAGACTGGCACACTGTTAGCGTAGCCCTTTGCTGTTACTGTCTCTTCCAGCATAGTGGTTATTATATACTGGGTAGTTTCTGAGGAGCCTTAATGTAGAAGAAACTATTAGGGTGACAGAGGTGATACATTGAAGGCAATCGGTCACGTGCCTTGGAACGTTAACGTGAGTTCATCTACGCTCTTACCCGATGGTGCTATCGTACTGAGATTTGCTCGAGTATGATCAAGGAAATCGGACGCAGACATGATTGCATGGTTATCGCGGTGTCCTTTTCGTCGTTATCGCATTGCAAACCAGGAAAACACCCATGTGAGGACTGGTTTCGGAGAGCCGTGAGAAATGGGAATGAGATGGGTCCGAATTTTCGTCAGGGAAGCAAACTCTAACGACCTACATTCGGTGCTCATGGTAGGCGGCACAAGGGCCTGCTTCAGGTAGGGAGGTAGCACGATACACAACTACTGGCATCCAGCACGTGGCGCTCCAAGAATGATCCACACTTTTTTGGACGTTTTTATTTTATATATATTTTTTATTGGTTTTATCACAGTCAGGTATCTGGCTGTCAGAGAAGGCGGAGCTGCTTTTGGTGGGCGCCCACAGCTCCCACGCCCCGGCCGAAACATGGACCGCATGTAACAAGCCGCGTTGGGAATTGGACTGCACGGCAAATAGTCAGGATGTTTAGTTTTTAGCACAGGTGGGCTCCAGGGCTCCTCGGTGCTGTGACGATAGGAGCGACAACTTCCTCTAGTTTCAGTTCCTGCATCCACTCACGTACGGATCGCAGTTGGTGCCAGTGGGAAACCACGTAATTAGACCCGTCAGTTAGGTTTAGGAGAAAGGAATCGGACATGGTGGACCAGATGATGCAGCCAGAAAGACAAAGTCAAAAAACGATGGGAGGTAGTGCATGAAGACAAAGAGGGAGAAAGGAAAACCACGTATATAGACATAACCGATTACAGATGGAGAGTGACTAATGGACAAGTAGAAGAAAAGCAAAGCGCAACGTAGGGACAAAACCCCAAAAGGAGGACGGAATGAAAGCGCCGCAAACACAAGGTCTAATGGACTACCACCAATCCACTCAGTGCCAAGTAGTCGATGATTGTGACCCATCATGGAACATTAGGGTTCATGCCCTGTCCAGCCGATGCTTATATTCAGCTACGGTGGTTGTCCCGACCACTTCCTCTGGCAGTTTATTTCGGTCGTTAACCACAGGTTGCGAGAAGTAATGGGCCCGAAGTACTGCCCGTGACCTGTTCTTCTTAGCCTGGAGGCACGACCTCTCACATTGTGTTTTTCTCCCGAGGCCAGGAGGGCATGCGCGCGAGTCCCAAAGTCGATCCTGCCTGTGAGGATCTTGAACACTAATATGAGGCCCCCTCGTCTTCTTTCGCCTTTCCGTGGAAAACAAGTTGAGGCGCTCCGAGAGCTCCCCATAAGTTTTCCTTTATAACAGGAAAGAATCTGGTGAATTGTTTCTGAATTTTTGCTAGTACTTGCCTGTCAAGAACCAGATATGAACTCCAGGCCCGGACACGTTTCTCAAAAGGGGACCGTACGAGATCGGCTTTTCGTTTCATTCTTCGCGTGTCAAGTCATTCGGTGTCTAGTGCCCATGGGCGGGCTGGCTCTGGAATTGCTCTGAGCGTAAGGGCTCAGCCTGCACTACTCGGCTGGATCCCAGTCGGCAGCTGCCTGTGTACGATTAGGTTGAGTGGTTTTGTGCATGTAAACAGCCCAAGACCGGAGAGCCGATGCCTGTTTGCCGTTTCTGTGTATGCTTCAAATGACTGTAGCTCACATGAGGCTAAAGACGAATTCTACCAGGATCTATCTTAAGTGCTACGCACGGTGCGCTCTACGGACATCATGGATGATGTTGGTGATCTCAATGTTCAACTCGGAAGCCTAGATGAGATGGAGAGAAATATGGAGGGATTCCATGGATTTGTAGGTGATCAAACTGATATTGGTGATCGACTCATTCAACTATGTTCCGACCACGAACTATTCCCAGCGGGTGCAAAGTTCTCGCACAACAAGCAACACCGACTAACCTGGTTTCTTCCTGCGCTTTCACAGAGTTGGACTAAGATAGGCTATATTGTGATCAATTACCGCTAGCTTGGACCAATCCAAGACCGTTGACCATTTTGATCTACTTCCATGGACACGGATCACGCTTTTGTTCGCGCGCTTCAGCTTGCACCTGATCGGTGGTCAAAACAAAACCAAAGCCAACAGCCCCCGGCTGCTGCTACTCGACGATAACCAACGACCCACCTTCCAAACAAAGGTATCTATCAAGTTATCGATGCAGTCGAAAGCCCGGGATCCAGAAGAGCGATGAACAGAGATCAAATAGGCAGTACGTGCGGCTGCTGGTGCTACCCAAGTTCCAGCCACTGGACACACACAGAAATGGTAATTATCTGCCTCCTCAGTTGCACTGTTAGGTGCGCGCAGAAAGATTCTCTTCGGATTCCAGAAAATATGAAGCACGGGGATGCCCTAAGTGCCAGCTGATTTAGAGCCTCAGAAATGACCATGACCAGCGGTGGATAGCGAAGTATAGAGACATGGAAAAAGCTGTGGCGACTGGCAACAGTCGCAAACGTTTTCGTCTGGTTAGACAAACCGGTCCACGTAAACCAGGCTTAAGAGAATTGATCAAAGAAGCGAACAGTTCACTGATTCAAACTCAGGAGCGTTGTCTACTTTGCCGGGCGGAACACTTTGAGATGTCCTTTAATTGACCTCTATCCTCGCCAGGTTTGTCCACTAGCGCAATGGGTACTGCTGCATTTGTGAATACTAGACCTCCGTCAGAAGCTAAGGCTCTTCGTGAGATAAGCCATATTGAACGAAATAAGACTGCTGTAATGGATGGCCTGCCCCAGTCTATTTTCAAAGACGGTGGTCCAGCACTTTCTCTGGGTTGACAAAACTCTCCGGTTTGATATGGGAGAAGAAATAAGTTTCAAAGAGTTGGTGTAAACCACTGATCGTACGGATTTATAAGGGAAGCGACAGGTTCCCCTGTGAAAATCACAGGGAAATAAGTGCGCTTAGCACCGCTCATTAAACTCTCGCAAGCACTTCTTGCGCGAGAATCAAGCTGGGTTTGGATGTGATCGAGGTTGTATTGGCCACATCTTTACTCTTCGAAAATGTTTAGAGCAGACACACCTTCCGCAGGCTCACTATTTCTTTTCTTCTTGGTCTTAAAATGGCCTTCGACTCAGCCGACCACACAGGTCTCTCACGCCACCTCTTGCTGAAGGGTGTACGAGAGTGAATCATTTTTACCGTAAGGTCCCTTTACATCAACAACAGAAGCCGAGTTAAAACTTACGGCGAACTTTTATCCAAGTTCAACACATAGAATGGTGTACCCAGGGTCCTACAGACCGCAATTTCGTCGGGTGATGTTTGCTGCACCGAACATTTCCCGGGCCCAAGGGTATCAGACTATGAGTATGCTGACGACGTGGTTCTTCTAAGCGAAGATCCAGGTATGTTTCAAGCTTTTCTTGACAGCTTGGTGAGTTGCGTAGCAATGTATGGTATGTGTTTTGCGCCCTCAAAGAGCAAGATGCCGTTGCAGGAATGGTTTCTTTGAACGCCAAAGTTTTCAGTGCCTGGAGAGACTTTAAACGTGGCAGGCAATTTCTGTTATCTGGGGAGCTGCGTCTCACCCGGAGGTCGTATATTGGATGGAATGTCTCTGCGTACACAGAGGGCTGGCTTGGCATTTGCCAACCTGAGTCATCTGTGGCGTCGACATGTTCAAGGATCGAGTGTACTCTGCAGCAGTCAGGCCCGTGCTTTGGTATGGTTCGGAGCCAAAACCACTGCGAGTGGGCGGCATACGAAGACTGTCGGTATTTGAACACCAATGTAATCGTAGTACCTCTTAAATCTGGTGGGGACACCGTGTGAGCAATGCTGAAGTTTGGCAAAAATTCTTATGCTCAGGGATCAAACCTTTGGATGGAACACTTAAGCTCACCAGGCTAAGAGGGTTGGGACATGTGTTACGTATGTCCCCTGACAAGATTCCTCGGCATGCTATGTCTGTCGAGGCGGGTGCCGGTTCGTAGATGAGTACGGTTGGTAGGCCCATGGCATGGAAGAAAGGCACGAAAAGCCTAACTAGTGGACCTGGCCATGTGGGGTGCGTAAGACCTCCTGGGTGAAGTCCGAGTGGCCCCACCGGTTTTAGTTGTAGGATATGTTGAGGGATATGGCTAGATGCCGCAATCAGGGGCTCTCTTGCACCCGCAAACTTTCTTCATCGGTTTAATTCCATACTTAATACTCTTTTCCCCTTCGCTATTTCCTTTTGAGGCTGCCGCTACGAGGGAGTGACCATAACCATCGCATCCAGTGCATGGCTGATGGGTGTTCAAACAGAACAGAACAGAACCTAGTGATGGATCGCCTGCGTACTAAGCTACCATGGCCCCTGGGCATAAATTCCCAAACCAGTGTCTCCACGGCTGGTGTGTCTAAATCTGTCCGTTCCGACATCATACGCTCGCCTCAGACTCAGTCGCGCCAAAAGTGAATCGCATATAAAAGAACCCGGCAAATGTTTCCAAACGTGAGCCAATTTCCTGAGAACATCTATTCTTCACTGAATGTTGCACATCTACCAACGTACACCAACCTATATATCTGGATACTTTCTCCTCTCGAATTATTGACGGAACACATCATAGACTTGGAATTTGACTCCACCATCGTTATTGCGTCTGGTTTTGAACCTTCTAAGACTTTGGTTCCATCTTGCTCATTCTTCTGCCCGCGTAGTTAATAAAAATAATAGCGATATTATTATTATATTCGAAGGAGGCCCAAAGCATGCCTTGAGCATGGTGAAATTCTTTTACAAGCAACAAAATGGGCGTACAAATTTCGTGAAAATTAAGACGTAAGACAAACGGAGGGTAGGTAGAACTAGAGGGGAGAAGTAAGGGGGATAAATGTACATACACCAATGAATTTTGGAGGGAGTTTTGGTGAACGCAGGGACTGATTCGAATATGTGCCCGGAGAATTTAAAGGCCGAGGTCCAATGAAGGAGCTGGCTGAACCAAGCGAAGAAAAAAGGAACCTGTGAGTTTTACATGGGGAGGACTGAAAATCGGCACGAGAAAGTATGGTGACGAGAAACGATAAAGAAAAAAAAAGGAAGGGAAGAAAGGAAGAACAAAAAATCTGAGTAGGTGGCCATGAAGTAGGTCTCATCGCAATAAATGGACGGTGTTAGTTTGAAAACGGCGAGCGACCAACGCAAGACGTGAATAGTGGGTCAGATGGCAACAACGGTTTGGAAGGATCTAGATACTGTAAATGTGAGGCACAGATAAAGAAAAAACGTAAGCATATCGTGGGGGGCGGCGACAAGTCTGCAAGGAAACTGGCCAGCAAAGAGCTGGAGGATGGAGAGGAAATATGTTGATATATATACAAGCACATATACATACATTTGCACACCTACATATATATAAGTATAAAAGCTGGAGCAGATAGCAGCTGAGTGACAAAACAGGGAAGAAGCAGTGCTCGGAAGAGATAGGTGTGGCTAGTTCAAATGGTGCCAAATTTACTTAAACGAATCTTGATAAGTTTGTTTACGATACGTGAACACTGGTGAACAATAGAAACAGAGGAATGACTTTGGAATCATGGAAGTGATGACTGTGAGCAGGCGTCTATAAAGGAGGGAATAAGAAGGAAAAGATCAACGAAAACGGGTGGGAATGAATCTAACAATCTGATTTTGCAGGTGGGATATGTGCTGACGGTCGAATCTGGGTGGAGCGTTTATGAATGGACGTACTAGATGCGCCAAAGAAATGGCCGTCTAAATGGCTGGCAGGCGCGGGGCAAACGGGAATACAGAGTGCTTGAAGGGGTGCAAAATACCAGTGGAGAACGGTAACTCGGAGGTTAGACGAACTGTGGTGCGAAGAAGCAGCAGTCATAACAGTGTATAACATAGGACGGTTTGGTTTTGTAGGTATTTTTTTTAATGTTCATACATTGTTTATATGATATCATAAAATACCCGGATCAATAATGCTCTGCCTCCAGGTCCGTTCACTTGGCTATTCCTTCACCTGATTCCAAGTGACGCTCGCAGTACTCAAAGTGGAAGCTGTAGGAGAAAAAAATCTGACATGCAATGAAGAAGAAAGAAGCGGAAGGCCTCATATCAGGAAGTAACCCAGCAGGCCTCTGTGGTGAGCTTGAGTGCCTTTGATTTTCTCAGTATTGCTAGGCTCATTTGCCATCTCAGTGCCATTGCAAGTGCCATATAAAAGGTCCCGAACTTAAGAAGATTTTCGTGTGTAGTCCCGAAAACTTGGGCTAGAAAATCGACTCAAGTCGGCTGTGCAGCGGGTGAATAGGGTCCTTGCACAACCCGGCCACCTACGTTTTGCCATAGGTTTTAATAGAAATACAGCAGACCGAGAAGAGCTTTGTGGAATAAAAAGTCACTCACAGGTCAAGAAGCCACTAAAAAGGAATTAGTCGCTTGTGGAAAGGACAAGCGTCGGACTGATAACGTTTGTGGACAAACAATATGCGTTCACAAGATTGGAAACCTAGTGGGACTCAGAAATTTGACTTCGATCAAAATTTCCTCTGCGCCGCGCATTACTGTCGCGGAAGTGCCATAGAACAATGAAGAGCTGTACTATGTTGGAACCCCAATAATTCTACAACGGAGCTCGAAATGTACTGAAAGGCCTTTTCAGACAACCGTCCGCAGTACACCTTAACGAATCGATGGCGTCAGCCCTGAGTTCAGATGCTCCATCGCTGCTGACCACAGGCTCACTGATATGGTGAGTGAGATGAAAAACACAGAGCATACATCGAAGCACCCGAATTACTGTTCAACTCTTAATGCACTGCGCAAGCTGGGGTCAATATTCCGCAGATTCCCTTTTGGGTTGCAGAGGGGTAGGGCAGATTAGCGGAAAGAATCAGCAGTGACGGATATGGGGCCGTATTTGAAGATTTTGTCGAGGAACCAGTATTACCCAAGAGCCCCGCCGTTTAGGTCAAAAGAAGGAACTGACACCGCGTCGGCTTGGTGAAGTGTACTACTTTGGCCGATCAACAGTGAACTGTGCACTGTGGGTGCGGTCAACCGGTGGTCTGCTTGTGGAACTTCTGACGTTGGTTATGCTTGTACCGGTAGTTATACTTGGAGGGATGGGCAGGTCGAACAAAAGCCAACAGTGAGAGCTGAGTTTGTAACAAGAAGCAATGTTCACATTACAATCTCGCCGAGGTAATCCTTTGGTAATTTTAAATATGGGGAATTAGATATGAGCAGGTTACGCTAGAAAGCCACATGACCGTCACTCCATAAATGAATGTCTCGCCGATCAAGCCGAAAGAATATTCCGGAATAAAACCGTCGGACGTGAGAGTACAAAACCGACAAATTTTAATCTAGGTGGGATGGACCACCGTTTTTCAGTTTCCACTTTTCTGAAACCAAACGTTGCTTATCCAAGGACTCTCGACGAGGAGAACTCTGCCTGCCTCATGTGCTTGAATGGCTCACGTCGTGCAGTTGTTAGCAGTAAAAACCTGCAGTCACCGAGAAGACTGCAGGAGCAAACAGCGCACTTTTCTGCATGCCACCTAGGTTCCTGAAAGTCGTAGTTCTGTATAGGGTAAGAGAGTACGCCGCCTTATAAGCGATCGAGATAAACCAGAGAAGCTGGGTGTCATAACAGTGATAGTCATGGCACAGTTAAGAACGGTCAAGGCCATGGAACCTTTTCGCGCCGGATCTGATGCGGCACCAGTAACACAACAGTCTGCAAAACTATTTGGTCTGGAGTGTGAACCCACATCGTTAAAGATCAGCACTGTCGTAGGCAAACGCTTTACTAAAACGACGGAACCCAAATATTTGATCGTTTCCGCAAGCTTCCACTCCTTTCATCTGGGCATGTGCTGGAATTAGGGTGCCACTCAAGCTCTACACGTATACTTGCCGACCAGCCTGCTGTCATTTCAACCTTTTTGGGTCCCCCGTAAGACCCTTACCAGCTTGCTGATATCCAAAGCTGTAAATGGTTCGCGGTTTGACAAGCTAAATGATACTATCTCTTCTCCGACGAAATCCGGGCACGGAAGCACCCATGATTCACAGCTATAGACTGAGCCAGACTCTTATGTGACTGCCTGAAGGGGGAAGATAAGTATCGCATAGTTATAATTTACTATTTATAACTGTGCTTGCTCTGTCTTCCTCCAGCATGCGGACCAGCAGAGCTTCTTTCAAATTCAGCTATAGTTTGTCTGCTGTGGTACTGAAACACAAGAGTGACCAAAGTGTTTTCGACAACTGCTTCCCCTAGAAATACATCTTTGTTTGTGGTAGATGCCTACCTTCATTTGATTCTTCCGCCCTGAGCTCCAACTCAGTGGTCACTTAGTCATTTTTTCCTGCTCTTTTTGATTAACCGCAGTTTTCACATGCAGGTTGCTGCTCTTCAGTATGCACCAACTACCGACATGTCTTATTGCTCATGGTATTAGAGGATCCCATTCCACTCCGCTGCCGTATGCTTCAACTTTCTCATGACTCCCATGGAGAAGCACAACATCCACATCCATAAGAAAAAGCCTGGTCGAAAATTCGAATACCGTTTCTATTCACATTTTTTGCCATCTCCAACCACAGCCGGTACAACGACCAGCTTGCCGACTTCCATTTTACCGTTCTGCTTCCAGATCTGGAGGTCTTAAAGACTTATCCCTCACCCAGCCAGAGAACCGATACTCACATCTGCATTACCGGTGGAAGTCGCTCAGGAATTATTCCTGGGTCCCATTTTGGATAAACCGATGCTTCGGATTAAACACCAAAAGAAATATATATCCTTAACTGGCCGAGCCCTCTTCCTGCAGTTTTTGAGGAATTACCACAGCACTGGAGCACGTGTTGCAATAATGAGCAGTTCATGGTTGATGGCACTCTTATCATCCTCAAGACGACTCGTCATGGTAAACAAGAGTAACCAAGGCAAAGAAACTGACATCCTGGAGAGTATACGCTTTGCATATATACAAAAGCGCCTTCCAGAGGCGGTGTTGCTTATCGTCTTCATCTTCCACGTCTCACGCTGTCTCAGAAAAGCCTTGATACTCAGCAAGACGGTCAGTTTACCGGATTTACTGGGCCTCAGCCCGGGAAAACTATTTTCACCCCTCGATTTTCAGGTTTCGCCCTAGCACTGTATCTTACTTGGTCACTAATAATTCCAGTTTTGTGATTCCGCCATCCTTCCACTAGCTGCAGGTTCTCGCCTCCTGGATGATTCCTTGTGTTCATTCTGGTATTTGCTTCACCTTTTTGTGGGGCATTGTTTCTAAACTCACTCGTCGGATTTCCTTCGAGTATTTTATATACGCTCCACCGGGAAGCCTGCTTCATAACAACTTACTTCATTCGGCAATCCCGGACGAGCGCCCGCCGGTAACTTTCCGCGCCACTTTTGTATAAATAATGTTCTCCGCGTTCGATCACAATGCCCGTTTCAACTGTGGTGGCAATTCATTTTGGAAAAGCCCCAAGGCACGCCTGGATGCAAGATCAAGTGGTGACCTGCGGTGGGTAGGATTTATACTAGCAGAATGGTCAAATATATAAATCAGAGTAAAAGAAAAAGTCAGAAGACAACAAACTAGACCAACGATAGCGCCTGGATAAACAGAAGGTCATGATGCGATGATCGATTTGACCAGAATAAAGTCGAGCTGGCCGAAATATCGGAAGAAGGAACGTGAAGCAAACGAAAATTGGACATAACCTTTTTGGGTTCAAACGGCAACGATGTGTATTTGCAGAGAAACAGACTTGACAAGGAAAATGTTTAACATTGGATGCCTCGAAAGATGGAAACGATATTGTAACTACCGAAAAGCTCAAGTCCTGGTCCGGGTGAAGCCTGATCAACGATCTAGTTATCCATTGGCCGACTAATAAGCTTCACTCGTTCTGGATAGCACCTTGGAACCTCAAAGCAACGCGTAGCCCAAATCGATGCAGAACCCAAATCAAGGACACGATTGCTCTGCAAATTCTACGGTACTATTAGCGAGTGAAATATAAGTACAAACACGATCATACCTTTGACAGTGAGCCTCAGTCACTATCCAGCCAAAAGGGTAGTCAAAAATAGGACATAATTCTGTAAAAAGGGGAATAGATGGCCAAAAAGAGTAAATAATAAATACCTGTCCTGAAGTCCAAACAAATAGATCAAGTTCTCCACGCCTAATCAGGCCCAAAGAACAATTTCCTGAGCGTGGCAGCCAAAAATCAGAGTAAACGAGCTGAACGTCTACGGTCAGTCGACGTGAGCAAGAAAGTGAAACCAAGGAGTAATAAAACAAAGCTGTCGAATCAGTGCTTCTCACTACCGTGCCAACTGTCCTCAAAGTAACCTCAGTAAGAAAGCACATACACAAAAAGAAAAGTAAGTGCGCCAAGCGTAGAATAATTGTCGACCACAAAACAGCGCCAGCATGGAATGGGTTACAGAAGATGGTCCAGAATTGGTCATAGAGTATAGGAAGGTGAGCAGAAGAGGAATTTTTCAATCAACGTGGACATTACAGATATAGCCAGAAACTATTGAGGTTAGAGAGGGAGAATCGTTAGTGAAAAGATATAAATCGATCAATCGAATAGTTCTTACCGATTGGTGGGTGCAACTCAAAAATAAGTATCATTTGGAAGTGATCGTAGGTCAAGAAAGAGACTGCAAAAGTCGCAATAAAGAAACGCGACAAAGGGAAAGGTAAATCTGGAGTAGTGAATTACCTTGAGGTGGCGACGGCGCAGAGTGGCAAACGGAGCGGCCAATATTTTCAAGAATGAATAAAGGAGCGCCCGGAGAAAAAAGTATACGTTGACCGGTTGTGCTTCTGTTTTATGGGCTGGTCACTGGATATCGGCGGGCAGAGGAACCAGGTGAAAAATCAACCTATGGCAGAAGACAAGGGGAAAGATGGGGTACCTCCCAGAAGGGCGATGAAACAATGAAAGATTTCAATATGGACGAGCAGTTTAAGTAATGGAGCAGCGAATACCCACAAATCGAATATGGAAGAAAGATACGGAAAGGGTTTTCTGACAGAGAAATCATTCAGGGTTTGTATTATGACAGTGCTTGGCGACGTCGGAAGTAGTTAGGAAAGCCGTAACCATGGCGGTAATGAGTTTCATGTTTGAGAATGGAAACGCATTCGAAAAAACTGATGGGTAGTATGGCTTACAGGGCTTATAAAGCGCTCTAAAAGGGGGTCGCCGATGGGCCGAACCAAAGGCTATACGACAGTGCTAACACAGTCCACCATAGAAAAATAGAGAGCCGTGGCAAGTACGACGAGCATAAAACAGAAGAGCTCAATTTGTGGGCAAGGAGGGAAAAGGTGATTAAGGAGATATTGACAGGCATCGAACATGAACACGATAGGATTATATGGGAACGAGATGAGCCACACAGAAGGTGGTTAGGAGGAACAGGGCAGCGAGAATGTCGGAACTAAGTGGTGAGCAACCGGGGCCAGTGGGTAGGTCCGGCCATGGACTAGAACCTAACCTGGAAAACACCCTGTGAAGTGAACACAGGAGGTGCGGTCCGCAATCCAAGGTGCACGCACGCATCGTTCCAAGCTTCTCGCACACCAGATATTCACGAACCGAAGGGGCGGACCTGACCGCGCGCAGCACCCTCGAGGCCGGAGCAGTTGAGCACTGATGGGGCTCAAGTGGAAGAGCAACTGCATACATCCAGCAGTTAGCGTTATGTGTAACAGCCGATCGTGGAAAATCCCCCTTTTTTTCCCTCGCGATTCAGTGTTTTTTCCCAACATCACTCATTTCCATACACTATTGACTTGTCTTTACGAACTGGTTGTTTTTCTGAACCAATTGTTGTTTGTTCGCGCCCAGAGCGCTATTTTGGCACATCCTTGCTCAGGACCTGCGTGACGCACGTGCTGTCTGCTCACACGCTGCTATTCGGTTTCTCGTTGTTGAGTCTTTGTGATCGTATTATTGAGGTTTGTATATTGTTTATGTCATTGTTTATTTTAATAATCTAGTAACGTAGAATTATCACGGATAATCGCCTTCTGATTTCGGGATCCGTTGCGAATTTGGCTACGCATTGCTCAAACGTTCGTAACAATACTCAATAGATCTATTTGGAACGAGGAAAATTCACGCAAAATGCCAAGGAAAGGATCAAAGGCAGTCGAACCCGGACAGGAAGTAATACGGCAAGTCTCTGGGGAGGTTTTGGGTGCTTATGATTCTTTAGTTAACGCTAGATCGCCTAGTCCTGTCAGTGCTAGCTCATGTGTTATTGAAAGCAATATTGATCGTAAGGACGTTGATTTATATAAGCTGAGAATAATAGAACTAGAGCAACAGTTACTTTCGGCTAGACTACAGGCGCATGAAGCAGAGAAGTGTACACAGAAACAGCGAGAGTATAGGACCAGTGACTTCGACACTTCCGATAGGTTAGAGTGCAATAAGGTAGGGAACCCCACGCAGGTCGCCGACTACAAACCACCATCGATCGATCTGCCTAGAGTGGAGTTAACGGTTTTCGACGGGCGAGCTGAGCAATATTGCAAGTTTGTCAAACAGTTCGAGACGTTCGTTGAAAACAAGGTGACCGACCCTGGGCAAAGGCTTCTTTACCTTACTCACTACTGCCGAGGCCGAGCGCGAGAAGCTATCGACGGATGCACCATGCTCGATCCAGAACAAGGCTACACAAGGGCAAGAAAGATTCTGAGGGACTTGTTTGGCCAACCTTTCAAAGTAGCCCGTAACCTAATAGAGGGCGTGATGGCAGAGGCAAAGAAAACCAAGGGCGACGTCTACACCATGGCCGACCTGGTGATCAAGATGCAGAACTGCTCAATAGCCCTCGACCATTTAGGTTACAGAGCTGATCTAGACGCCATGCACACTTTGGAAGGCATAGTCCGTCACCTCTCTCCCGAACTACAGGGTCGGTGGGCGGAAGAAGCTGAACGGATAAGCCGAGGCGACAGAGAAGCCAACTTCGAAGACCTGACTGAATATTTAGACAGGCAAACGAAGATAGCTGACAGCAGATTCGGCCGACTCATCCGGGACAGCAACCGAGCAAACAAGCCCGGTACTAGCCAAGTCCAAACCCCTGTACGGGAACATCCAAAGTACCAGCCTTGGACCAACACACACGTCATTTCACGAGATGCTACGGCGAAACCAAATTGCAGATCCTGTGGTACTAGCCATGGCCTACCAGAATGCCCCAAGTTCGGCAATGCCACAATAGACGAACGGTGGGGAATGGCGAGGATGGCAGGAGCATGTTTCATCTGTCTCAACACCACGCACCGGGCAGCAGCCTGTAGAACAAGGAATCGATGTGGTTACGAGGGCTGCACGGGCAGACACCATCGGCTGCTGCATCAGGCGAGAATAACCATATCCGAGGCGAGTGCCAAGCCCAGCGTGATCTGTTCAACTTCACAATCTGCCAGTAAACCGGTACGTTTAGGCGTAGTGGCCGTGGGAGTAGTGACTCCGACTGGGATAGTCAAGGCGTTGGCTTTCGTTGATAGTGGATCCGACACCACTTTAGTGAAAGAGCGGTTTGCCGACAAACACCAACTGGCTAAAGGTGCGACGTCGTTAGCAGTGAGCACGGTGGGCGGAACACAGGTAATGACTGCCGGTAGATTAAGGCTGCAACTCATCTCTCTAGACACTAACGAGGAAATTGAACCAACGGAGGCATTCACGTTAGCGGATCTTCCCATGCGAGCACCAAGGTCGGTGAACTTAATCTTGACAAGGTGGCCCCACCTGCAGGATGTAACCGTCGTAGACTGGGAAGATGATGAGGTGGATCTCCTCATCGGATGCGACGTGCCAGAGGCGCATTGGGTGCTTGACCAAAGAGTGGGCGACCGCCAGGCACCTTATGCCGTACGCACGGCTCTGGGATGGATGTTATACGGTCCAGTAGGGGTACGCGGTTCCGTGAATTACTTATCCGCCGAAACGGACCGCATAGAGTATCATCTGCAACGGCTTTATGAAAAGGAGTTTCATGACATTGGGGACGAAAGACCGACGTTGTCTCAAGAGGATCACTTCGCTCTACAAACGGTGCGGCAAGGCTCTAGAGGCCTCAAAAAACAGTTCGAGGTTCCCCTCCCATGGCGCACACCGGTCGACCCGTGGACTGACAACAGAAATTATGTTCTCCAACGATTACTACGACTAAAAGAACGCTTCATTCGAGACCAGAATCTGTGGGAACGATACGCGGATTTAATGAAGCGAAACGAGGACCTCGGTTACGTTGAAAGGGTGCCTGTTAACACCGACAGCAAAAGGGGTATCTGGTATCTGCCTCACCATCCGGTTATCAACCCCAAAAAACCCAATAAACTGCGCGTGGTTTTCGACTGTGCGGCCAAGTTCCAGGGCAAGTCGTTAAACGATCGCCTACTACAGGGGCCTGACTGGACCACACCACTGATCGATGTTCTGTGCCGTTTCAGAGTGGGTAAAGTGGCTTTGTCTGCCGACATTAGGGAAATGTTCCATCAGGTGAAGATTCCGGTAGGAGAACGAGATGCTTTGCGTTTCCTGTGGTGGGAAGGGAGCGACCGGGACAACGCAGTGGTGAATTATAGAATGACCGTCCACCCCTTCGGAGCCATATCGTCACCATTTTGTGCCAACTACGCCCTCCGAGAATCAGCGAACAAACATGGCGATCTGGTACATCGGACGGTGGTAGAAAGCGTCAGCAGGAACTTCTACGTCGACGACTACCTTGGGTCATTCGATGATGTGGAATCAGCTCTAGAGCAGTTCAGGGGTCTGACGAGATTGCTGGAAGAGGGTGGCTTCCATCTAACTAAATGGATGTCGAACGCTTCGGAAGTGCTGAAGGTCATCCCGTATCACGAAAAGGTCGAAAGGGTAAGAGATTTGGACGGCTCCCCACTTCCTATCGAGCGCACTTTAGGGATACAATGGGACGCGGAAACGGACGATTTTGTTTTCGAACTGAACGTTCCCGAGCTGCCAATAACCCGTCGTGGCATACTATCTGCCGTCTCAAGTTTGTTCGACCCGCTCGGTTTCGTCTCACCATGGCTGCTACCCGGAAAGATCTTGCTGCAGCGGCTGTGCCGTAAGAAAGTTGATTGGGACCAGTCACTGGACCGAGGGGACCGGCTGGACTGGGAGGAATTTCTGAACACCTTGAAGAAATTAGGGGACATAAGAATACCACGATGTTTGACCCCTGGCCATACGACACGGACTGGAGAACTACATGCCTTTTCCGATGCATCCGAAGTCGGTTATGGAGCTGTGGTGTACGGACGATGGTGCGCAGGAGATGGACAATATACCACGAGGATCCTGTTCGCCAAAGCCCGCGTTGCTCCACTGAAGTCGGTCTCAATCCCACGCCTCGAACTCAGCGCAGCCGTGTTGGCAGTCAGGGTGGTGCAAGCTGTGAAGAGATGTTTCGATCTCTACATTTGGTCGGTGAGCTTCTGGACGGATTCAACGATAGTACTTTACTACATTAACAACGTACGGAGCCGGTTTAGTACTTTCGTTGCTAACCGGCTCACGATTATTCACGATGAATCGGCCACGCACCAGTGGAGTCATGTCAGGTCTGGCGATAATCCGGCCGACCTGTGCTCTCGAGGTGCGAACAACTTCAAGCAACTGGACACGTGGACGAGAGGGCCGAACTTCCTGCAATTGCCCAAACAGGACTGGCCCGTGTTTGAATTAAAACCCCCTACGGAATTGGAACTGGAGATCAAAGGCGTAGTGATAGCAACCAACGTCGTCGAAGCGTCGCCCATTTTATCGCGACTGGTCAGGTTTTCTTCCTGGATGAAGACGCTTCGTTCGCTAGTTTGGTTAACCAGGTTCAAGATAAGTTTACTAGTCATGAAAGGGCTACGGCCCTCAGGTCGGATACCGGTCGGCCCGATAGGTCCCGATGAGCTACAAGCGGCAGAGTACGATATTTTCAGAATGATACAACGCGAGGCTTTCGCCCGAGAACTCAAGAGGGCGGAAGAAGTGGGGCTGACCAATGAAGACATGCCATCTCCAAGAGGCGAGCTGAAGCGTTTAAACCCCAAAATTATCAACGGACTGCTGCGGGTGGATGGTAGGCTGACCAACGCCCACCTGAACTTCGACACAAAGTATCCTATACTGCTGCCTGCGAGACAACCCGCAGTAGAGCTAATGATTCAACACGTCCACGCCGTAGAGGGACATGCCGGGGAAAGTCACGTGACGAGCGTCATCCGAAAGCGTCTTTGGTTGTTGAGAGGACGAGAGACTGTAAAACGCGTGATCCGACGGTGTGTGCAATGCAGGAGACGCAATGCCATAGCAGGCAAACAACTCATGGCCCCGCTACCAGAATGCAGGGTGACTACGGGCTGGTGGCCGTTCAGTGACACCGGGTTGGACTATTTCGGGCCCTTGTGGATCAAGTGCGGGAAAAGATTAGAAAAGCGATACGGATGTATCATGACGTGCATGAAATCACGTGCGGTGCACCTAGAAGTCGCACATTCGATGACGACCGATTCGTTTCTACGGGCCTTGCAAAGATTTATCAACCGAAGAGGCGTACCGGCCGACATATACTCAGATAATGGATCGAACTTTGTGGGCGCTCAACGGGAATTGCAGCGTTGGCACAAGAACATAAACAGGGACGAACTGCAGAATCAAACCGTGGCCTACGGCATACGCTGGCATTTTAACCCCCCACAGGCCAGTCACCGAGGCGGCATATGGGAACGCATGATCCGGTCCGCCAGACGGATATTGCTGTCAATCATGGAGCAGCAGCCGCCCGACGACGAGACCCTGAACACCGTCATGACTGAGGTGGAGCGAATCCTGAACAACCGCCCCCTGGTTCCAGTATTGAACGGCGACCCCACCCACCTGGCGCTCACCCCAAACGACTTATTGACGCTAAGGTCGAACGAGGGTTTCCAAGGGCCGGTAAACCTTCGTGGGAGCTACCTCCATGGGTGGAAGCAAGCGAACTATCTGGCCAAGGTCTTCTGGAGGCGATGGCTACGGGAGTACCTACCGGCTTTGCAGACTCGACAGAAGTGGCTGGCCAAAACAAGACCATTCAAAGTTGGGGACGTGGTTATGATCGCCGACGAACGCGCACATTTCAGCGCTTGGTCTTTGGGAGTAGTTACGGAAACCATCAAAAGCACCGACGAAATGATAAGAACGGTGAAGGTGAAGACAGCTAACGGAGTGCTCATTCGTGACATACGCAGTATTAACCTACTCGAGAGCGAAGACGGAGGAGTTGATAACCCTGTGGCCTAGTAAACCTTTTTCACACCAGTAATCGAGGTGGATAAAGAAACACCATATATACCACACAATCTCCGTCAAACACGTTAAGGTGCTCGCGGTCCCTTCGTTGACATTACACAAGGTTCTTTCCGATATGTGGTGATGAGTGCGATTCCACTATACATCCCGATACATACGCGCATGCACGACGCACTCTACATCCCGTAAACCCAGCATACATGTGACAGTGTTCTTTGTTCGCCTTTTGTTGACGCTACCGAATGCCCCTTGCACATGTGGAAGTAGTGGAGCTCAGGTCAGACATGCATGCTACATTTACTCGTTTTCTTGCCACACGGTCTTTTGTTGACATTGCAGAAAGTCCTCCTTTGATGTGTAGTCATAACTATGATTTCATTGTAACCCCGGCACACACACACACGCACGCACACACACGCCCACACACACACACTCAAGCGCGTACATCCAGGACCGGACGGCCCCTTACGAGGACAACGTCTATGTGACCATTCACGCCCGCCATCGGTCATTTGGTCTTGTGGAAGATGTAGACTAGCCTCACGTCTATGTAGCCAATGGGTTAGGTGCGACCAGTAGTAGAACGTCGACGACGAGCATTAGACGCGCGCACTGACAGCAGGGCCTAGGCAGGTAGGAAGAATCAGTACCTTTATACCGAACCTTTGACTTTGCTAAGGATCCAGGAGGATTTTGGTGGGCGGTGTAACAGCCGATCGTGGAAAATCCCCCTTTTTTCCCTCGCGATTCAGTGTTTTTTCCCAACATCACTCATTTCCATACACTATTGACTTGTCTTTACGAACTGGTTGTTTTTCTGAACCAATTGTTGTTTGTTCGCGCCCAGAGCGCTATTTTGGCACATCCTTGCTCAGGACCTGCGTGACGCACGTGCTGTCTGCTCACACGCTGCTATTCGGTTTCTCGTTGTTGAGTCTTTGTGATCGTATTATTGAGGTTTGTATATTGTTTATGTCATTGTTTATTTTAATAATCTAGTAACGTAGAATTATCACGGATAATCGCCTTCTGATTTCGGGATCCGTTGCGAATTTGGCTACGCATTGCTCAAACGTTCGTAACATTATGAGCGGTCCAGGAAGTAAAGTCCGTTGGGTTGTAACCTCTCGGTATCTGGCAGAAAGCGGCGGGACAGCGCGAAGCTTCGACCTAGTTGGAAGCAGATATTCCTGGGAACCCAACAATTCCGTCATGTTTAGGCACTGAGGTTCGGGGGTCTGGAAGGGAAAAAGTAGTGAGAGACAGTCAGGATGTGCTCTTGATAGATCCGATGAACCTGTGAGATAGTAGATGAGTGAGCCTACTACAACCCTGCATGGGCTGATGGAGGATACCACCAAGCCCTACTGCCCCAGCCCCTACCAGGCAACTCAGGACCTTGGTCATCTCATTCACCATGTAAGCTTCCCAGGAAGTTTGAGCAGCAGCCCTGGTCACGGTCAGTGGAAGAGCTAAGGTAACGTTTTCTCGTCTACGTACCAGCTGGATACGATGCCCAGGAAGTTTTGCCTTCTAGAAGATGGGCCAAGGTGAAGCGCAGTAGCCGCCGATTGTCATCATTGCGATGGTACTTGTTTTTCATCCCGGCAATTATCTCACGATTTTCAGGAGGAACAGTTTATTTTTACATTCATAAGATTTTCCTTCAGTGTCTCTATACGATTCTTACTTAGCAGCTTGCTTTAAGACCAAATGACTTATCTCAGTGAACCTGGGTAAGTATCATCAACAGTTTTCCTCACCATGCTGGTACACATTTTTTTTGCATTCTAAGAAAAAGTCAGTTTCAACAATTTCACATTTGACCGATTTTTCGAGTTTTTTAAGCAATTCAAGGTCGAATCGTATTAAAGTCGTAAACGTTCGTTAGCATACCTCATTTAAAGTCCCCTTAGTTTTGTCCTCCTCGTTTTTAAAGTGTGCCATTCCTCCTAAAATTTGTGGCTATTCCATCCCACTGAGTGGTGCTGCATTGTAAGGTCATGCTTTTATGCGTGGGTCTCGACAGCGGTCGATAAATTATTTGTTATCGTCGGTATAGATACGGCATCGAAACAGACAAAATGGACGTGCGCAATCAGCAGCCGGTGCCAGGGAAAGAGGTAGCAGCCCCCTGGACAGAACCGGAAAATTGCTTCATGGAGTGAGACCAGGAGGTGCTATTTGCCAACCTATTTGGGTCATCACGTCGTTGCAAAAGTCCAGCACGTGCCGATGTGCACCTGCAAAAGCTTTTGATCTGATCGCTTCCAGAACCATTGGAATGAGCAAGGGCAAATGTTGGTTGTTCAATGCAGGGTGGCCTAGCAAGTAATGCTATGTTTTCCAGGACCAAATAGCCTGAGTGAGAAGGGTACTAAATGAGAGAAGCGGTGTGGTCAGCGCTTGGAGGACGGAAGCACAAAGAATTATGGCCGTACTCCCTAGCCGAGGTGGGGACGGTGCACAGAGTAGAATGACAGAGCACCATAGAATGTTGTGGGCATATGGACAGGGAAATGTAGGAGTGAAACGAAACAGACACAGTCTGGGGCCGTCCTAGCTGAGGATCAAAGGCCATCAGGAAGGGCAAAGCAAGGGTCCTTCTATGCGGTGGATCTCCAGAGCTATTTTTGGAACTTAAGGGACGGAGACCTGTATGAATGTAGCAACCGGGCAACGAGCGAGGTCGAAGAAAGTGGAACTCTTCGGGAGGTCACTGGATTGGAAGAAGAAAGCCACAAACTTGAAAGAATGAATTAGGGCTGTTTCAGGGCTTAGTAGTAGGCAGAGACAACGACATAAAAGACTGACAGAGTAGAATCGGTGGCGAGAAGAGAGCAGGGTGACGGCGTCAGTGCTCGAAAAACTGACAACACAGAGCCCTGAAGGGGGGAGCGCGCTTAGTTTTACCTGATTCAGGTCAACTGGGGGGGCAGTGCAAAGTTGGCTGGGATACTCTGGGGTCGCATGATAAAAGGCGAGGTGTTCTAACTTTTGCTGAAGGATTGGCTGGAATGAAAGGTAGGGACATCATATAAACTCGCTGGCAGCTTCGTGATAAGGTGCCACCACGTCTACGGTACAAAGAACAGTGGAAACGAACTACCGATGAAGGAGGTATATTTGGACATAAGTATATTTTAGTGTGGAGATATGTCACGGGTGTAAGCCCATAGCCCACGGAACGGAGACCCATTTGGCACGGTGGTACGGACAGAGGTGAAGAAAGGAGATCAGAGTATGAGACCCCTTTCAATGGCTTATCAACGGTGTTGCCTCCAGTGGACAACGGAATGGTGCTAGGGAATGTTAAAACGATGGGAACTGCGCAGTTGAAGGAGGACAATAAAAATACTTTGCATATATTGAGAGGCAGCCTGGTACACATCCTCAAATAAACATAAGGAAAGAATCGGGACCGGAAACAGGCATTGTTAAGATGCTTCATGAAGAAAAGGGCACGGTGTGGATTGGGATAGGATTAAGGAGCAGTCAGGTAAATGAAGGCGTTCGTAGGTTTGATGGCATATTATTTCAAAGGAAGACCGGGTCGACCCTCAAGCGGCGAACCCTCAACGCCTCCAAGTGCAGATCTTCACAGCTCTGGTGGTAGGCTGAGAGCATGGGTATACTCGGAAGATTCTGATGAAGACGTGGCAGGCATCCTTGAGGGCCACAATAGAGGAACGCGGAACCTGGGTGGAGATGGGTGCAACGCTCCAAAGGTGGCCTCGCATAACAGAGGGACATGGAAGGATAGCTGGCAGGTTGTAAGAAACATCAGGCTTATGGCTCGCCTAGATTTAGCAACCGGGGAAGAGTGCATGTTCAGAGAGGCTGAAAACAGCGGGAGTAATGCTTTTCGAGACCATTATTTTGCGAGGTTGACAGGGAAGTGATGGAATCCGAGGGTACTTTGACCTGCGGTGAGTTTCTTTCGAAGGGTTGAAGAATACACTTTTGAGCTCAAGATTTCATGAACAGTGAAAAATATCAGCTGCCGAGAGGACATAATAGAGTGAAAAAGTTGCACAGGGTCGTAGATAAGAGGTCAGGATGAACGAAGTATACTTAGGTAATGTCACTGAAAAAGATAAAATGGTGTATTGTCAGGTCACGGAAAAATGCCCGACAAAAATAAGAAAAAGCATGGAGGCTATTCCGACTGCGAGCGAAGCGCTGCCAGACTAACAAATTTGGAAGTAAAAACAAAGTTGTTTGGCAGATTCTACGGTACTGAATTAACCAAGTATACCTGTGCAAACTATGTACATATCTCAAAATTACGGCCACAAAAACTAACGAAGAGAACCACCGTTCGGCAAAAGTCCCCGTCACATACGACGGTCAGGACAGTCAGAGGTCAAATCAAAAGGATGCCGAGGCACAAATGAGCGAAATTTAAGCTAGTGTTCAGATGTGGTGCCTGATGTGTGCTATATCTGTTCGAGGACCAACAAGAATAAATCGCAGTCGAAACAGTGCAAGTACGTGACAATGGTTGGAAAGTATTTCTACAAATGTGTGTTTCAAAAGTATTGGCGGGTTTGGTCGCTGAATAGCCGCTGGCGGTCACGGCTTGCGCTCTGCGGGATCGTTACGAAGATGGCCAGGTCATCGGTGTTCCAGTAGGTCAAACGACTGGATTTCACTTATCAAGCTCCTCTTGGAGACATGGTCAAGGGCAGTAAATATTCCAAGATGATTGCTCATCTCGAGACTGGCCGAAGCATGCTTGGTGGCACAATCCCACGGTACGAGCGAGGTCACAATAAGGTTTCCTAGATAATTAACAAAATATAAGCAGAAAAAACAAGTGTATATATTTTACCGGTCACAACTGGATGTCCGGCTGATGACGTCATGGGCCGCGATCGAGGTCCAAAAACTGAGAGATTTCCTATGCCCAATAGCCTTAGTTAGAGGAGCTGGACGAAATCTTGACCTAACACGCACTCGGAACCCCTACCAATGTCTATACCTAGGCAGGCACCTGCTGTCGTCTCAGCTACGCAGCTTTGCCAGCTATGGAAACGAGCTGACAATACAACTATCTGGAAACAGGGCTGGCTCTGGACACCCAAAGTCCTGCGCAGGTGGTATAGAATTGAATGAGGAATGAATATCAAAGCCGTATCGTCATAACGTCCAACAGCAAGTGAAGTTGGCAGGGTGGTATGAGTACGTGAGCAAGCATGGCGGGAGTTAAGAAATGTCCACAACCTAGGTTAGTTTCGAAAAAGCACCCACAAAATATTTGTAAGGTTATCGCAGAGGGTTGGCTCACGTCTGAAACAGCAGTTCTTATGATCCGAAAAAATAAGGAATTTATTAAGGAGGGTTGAGTTATTTCATGAGGGAAGTAAGCATACGATAGACAAATCCCAATTATGCACTATTTAGATACCTAATTTCCAGAGGAAGATTGTGGAAGAAGCACTGGTTGAGCTGCGTGAGGTTGGTGCCTGACCCTAAAAATGCGGTAGTACAGAGAGGCAGAATATGGCTAGTGAGCGAAATGAGATTCGACTGACAGATTTTCTGAGGTCATTGGGTGAGTGACAAGGGAGGAAAACCGGCCGACAACAAAGTGGACGTGGTGGGTGAGATAGGGTGATCTAATGGAGTCATATAAAAGTATTGCACGGGCGAAATTGCCAAGATAAGCGAGTGATTTCACAAGTGGTCTAAAGTAGGACACTAGGGAAACCATGGGACAACTGGAGATCTGAAACACGGATAATCCATTTCCAGCAAAGGATTAGGGAAAGCCCCCCAGAATGGCATTCTGCTTAGACGCACAGTAGGCGGAAAAAGGACACTGGGCAGGCGGTTAGTGAGGTAACATTCTGTGGTTGGTCTAACTAAGGTGTTTAATAGACTGGCATATGAGGAAAGCAGATTAGCAGCGGGCAGGACATACAACGGGTCAATATTTTGTATATTTGATAAAACCACAACAGTTTTCATAACGAGGCAGACATCCGAGGTGAAGGTGTAGTGACATGATAAAACCATATACGTGTGACGGTTAAAGATTCGCCGGCATCAAGTTTGGAAGAAGAAATGCAAAGGAAGTCCAGTTGGCAAGGGAGGCAAGAGCGGGAGTTCAGAAGTCCGCGTTGGTCAGGGTTCAGGAGGCTGTTAGTCAGGTGATGGCTAGTAATGCTTTCAACCTTGTTCTCCATGATTTTACAGAATACGGGGGCATGGTTCTGGGGCAGACTACTAAGAAGATCGAGATGAGAGCCATTTTGAAACTAGTGGTGATGACGGAGGCTTCCCACTGAGACAGACCTGCGAAAAGTGACTAACTGATGGCAGTCGGATAGGCCATCAATCAATCTTGTGCACAATAGTCGGTTAGCATATCTCGGTTCTTTATTGAAGCAATTCAGAAACCAAGACTGGTTCCAGGTGGAAGGGAGAAAAAGTAATCCCAAACTCCACTCAAGGGTATATCATCAGACAAGTAAATCACATTATGTGCATTGAAAATAAGCTCGTGTCCATCGTAAAGCAATCCGAACTTTTGCAAAATCACTCGCAGAAGAATGGAAGCGAAGTTATTTTGCCCAGGCACAAACCTGTTACGCAAGAAATATAAACACATATAGATAAGGACGAAAAATGGTAATAGGCTGTATCCGAAGGCGTACTTTCATATATACCGGGCCAAGTTAAAGGAAAAAATGCCGGATTCGCTAGCTTACTGACTATACGTTTCTCATATATAGAAGAGACATTACAGCTCGGCTAAAGGACTTGTCTTCTATCAGGGCTCGCAGCGAAATAACAATGCAATCATTTCTGTCGGATAAATAGAGAAGCTGCTAGTTGGTTGGAGATGAGGAATTGTATTTTTTGTAGAGTGGCACCGAAAAACTAACGCCAAGAGAAATACACCAAATAAAAACGAAGACAACGGCTAAGCAGGAAACGAATCGCCAGCGCGTACTATCGGCCAACGACCATAAGTGGAAGTGATTCTAAACGAGGTCGACGGAAACCTCAGAAAAGTCAGTCCAGTAAAAAGTACGCAACCGAACGAAACAGCGAGATCGATGTCAAACGTCAAAAAAGATAGTAAAGAAAACAGATCCGAAAAATGACCAGAAAGTGACAATTTTTTCAGAACGATCAAGGTCAATACAAACATACCGGCATTTATGTAGGAAGTCACAGAGCATGCAAACATGACAGTGTAGACTTCGATCAATAAGTTCCTCCGCAGCAGATGAGTCGAAACTGTCGAATTCATCCTTCTGACTAATTTTTCACGAATAAAATGATTCACGCATCACAACAAAACGCAGGGGACAAATGTAATTACAGCAGAATTTACCGACTAACAGTTTTAGCAGCCGCAGGAGGCTGTAAAAGAGCTCGAGGCAACTCTTTCGGTTCATCAACATTCATATTACAAACTGCATTGTTTCACTTGCTTGAACTATCTTTACCAGAATTCCGACTGTTTGTTTTATTGCGCTGGATCTTTGTCAATAGTCGGACCCTCACCGTTACCTTGAGAGTTAGTCGCTGAGCTTCGAATTCGCCATTGTGACAGAGCCGCAACTAACAAGTAGTATTTGAAATAGCGCCCACTAAGCTACACCCTTTATTATCATCATCCAGGTCCTACATATAACCATTGGACTGGACCAACCGGAACGCTGCCGCAGCCCTTTTGAAGCGCGGAACTCTTTTCCTTTGTGTATGTAAGTTTTGTCGAAGTGGAACAAAATGTTTTACCATAACTGTACCAACGCGTGTTCGTGAAAGCGACTGTATTTCGTGCCGCTCGGTTGGAAAGCTGCCCTCTGAGAATACACAATAAACATTCACTCAGAGTAATGCCTTCTTTTTAGTTACTTAACCGAGCTGGCCATCGTTGTGTGTTCAACTCTTAACGTTGTCCGTGTACATCCAACTTCAGCTTCTTTGGGTAGATTCGCTATCGCAAACTGAACCGTAAACCAAAAGGCTTCATCACTTAGAACCGAATATTACATAGTGAATGTTCGGTAATTTCATCTTCTGTTTTCTAACATTTTGCCGCAATATAGCTGCTGTTGTTGATTCATTGTTCAGTTTCGGGGCGTAATAGCCAAGAAAGAACAGTATTACGGTTTGGTTATTGTAGATTTGGCCAATTTGTCGTATACCGTACCGTAGCTACGAGCAGCTCAAAAGTTCGATTGAGTGAACTCTACAGCGCTGAAAATACTTGGCTACCTCTGCGCAATAAAATTACGCGGTAACTCGACAAACCGTTGCAAACGAAAGAAAAATGCCTTTCAGGTAAACTGAATGCTTTCCCCTTAAGGACTGGTCATGTCTTTCTCAGGCTTCAGAATATCAGGTCGCTCTAATGTCAGTTCGGTCTCTCAATGAGCGGGGTCTGATTGGTTGCCAAAAGCAGGTTGCGGGACAGTTAGATTCGGATAGGCGACGTATTTTGATCGTGAAAAAATAGACGGAAATGGTGAAGTCGAATTTTGCACTAGCGGAGGGGAAAAACGTTTTCAACAGAGACTAATTTGAGGTTGAAATTATAGGCATCGAACCTCTATACCACTACCTGGGTGATTGCCGTGTGCAGAACGATGCTTCACGAGCCCCCCCCCCTGTGGTTCCAGCGGCAGAGTCTTTAGCGGATTATCGTCCAAGTTTACCTGAAGGAGGACCGGAATCCTTTTCAGGCTGTTGGTCTACCTGGTGGAGGCTTGGAAAACCGTATGAACATTACTTTGAAGGCAAAGTTTTGGGAAGACAGCCAGCTTTTACCTTATCTAATGCATTATTGCAAGGGGCAGGCTGAGGGCTCGATCTCAGAATGTTATGCTGCCTCCAAGGATGGCAGGTAACAGGGCCGAATAAATTTTGAAAGATTTCAATGGACAAGATCACTCGGTGGCTGGTTCACTGATTGACGGCCTTCCGCAATCTTCTTGAAGCATATGAAAAAGGATTCAGATGCTCTGACCAGGTTGTCATTGAAAAGGCTCAACGGTGAAGCAGCCCTCAGACAGATGAGTAGCATGTCAGACCTTAAATAACGGCAGACCATGGGGCGGATTGATTGGTTGCTACCCACGCGTCTCCAGGATTTGTGGGCTGAGAATGTTGATAATATCCTAATAGGTGATGAACCCAGGTTCCAGGATCTGCGGTACCCGGCATCCCGTGGAGCACGGATTGCTCAAAGTAAGTATGGTGAAATGGCTGCCAAAAGCAGGACACAAGAGTATTCGCGGTCGTCCAATTGGAGGAATTAGGTACAGAAAGCGCACACAGAAGCGAAATAGCTCACATCAAAACGATATTTCATGGTTGGATGCAGCTGGTAGATGCTTGGTATGTAATGGAATACACGCTCCGAAGGACTGTCAGAGCTTTCTAGCTCAATATGCCCGGTCGTTAGATACTTCGTGAAGGAATCAAGGCTTGTTTTTCGTGTCTCAAATGTAAATATCTATCGCGTGATCGCTCAATATCCAGAGTCACTTTGTCAGAAAGAGCGCCACCCTGTACTGTAAGGTACACTAGAGTTAGACATGATTCAACGCAAGGGCTGCTGTTGTGTGAGCTGATCGAAGATGATTCAGGAGAACCTGGCCACTGGGCCAACAAATGTGCGGCTAATATTAGGCCGGTGTCGCGTTAGTGCGGGTGTGCTAACAGTAAAAGCTGACGGACTGAGGACTCTGTGGAGGTCTACTCTCCACTAGATTGCGGGTCCGAAGTGACTCTAATACAGACAGCCTTCTGGAGCTAGTGGACCTGAAGGTGCCTCCTAACTCACGTTCGATTTCCGTCGTAAAAGAGACCACCACTTAGAATTCAGAAATAGAGGCCACGAAAACGTTCAATGCTGAGAAGTGCTTTTGTGAATTAAGAACGAGCCTACTGTGTTGATAGGCTATTGGTTCGTACAGTTCAGCACGGCAGATGTTTTTCCAAGGCCTCACTTACGTTGAGTCAAAAGGTAAATTCAAGAAGATTCTTAAGATAAAAACCTAATCGGTGCCGAAGTTCCAGAAGCCATTTGGCAGTTACAGCAAGGATGCGGTAAAAAGCAACACTAAGCCATGCAGACACCTCTAGGATGGATTGCTCTTGAACCGACAAATCAAGAACTACTATTTGTGAGGGCGATAAACCACACCGAAATGGCAATCGAGCCCTTAGCGGAACAGAATCTTCGACTAAGCGATGCCGATTTATAAGCCGGGGATGCAATGAAAAATTCTTCTCTTTTAGAACATAAGCGTGCTGTCGACATAGTTGCCGATGCCATAAACTTATAAGTCGGACACTACGAAGTCACATCTCCATGGAGGAACCCTTTGGTCGGACTTCCGGAAAAAACTATATTGTGGCCAAAGGGAGATTAAACGGACCAAAAAACATTTACGCGTGATCTTGAATGCTTCGGTAGGTAGCCTACTACGGTAGACCACGCCCAGTTAGCGTTCGATATACGGTTAGAAAAAATTTTTGAGTTTAAGTGGCCCTTGCCACATCACCCAGCAACAAATCCCAAAAGGCCTGGTAATTTGGCGGTAGGGCTCGACTTTGTGGCTGCATTCCAGGCACGCTGTTCAAATGATCACTTAGTACAGAAGCCGGACACGACAGCAAACTAGTCGCAGTGTTGCTTCGTTTTTGAAAGAAATCTGTTATTCGCGACAGCGATGGGAGGCGAACCCATGTCAGCAAAGTTATATGCGATAGAAATGGACAGACCACTCATGGCAGATGCAGAAGGCTCGACGGTTGGGCCGAATACTTCAAGGAGCGGTTTAGTTGGACGTGCCCCAGTGTGGTTAATACGAGGTCAGCAACTGCGATTCCCTAAACGGTATCGCCTGGACTGGAAGTGGAGCCAAGTATTCGATAACCAGAGAGTAAGAGAGAGGCCGGTCTCCACCATATACACCCAGTTCTTTTCAAAATTTGTGGTGGTGCGTTGATAAAAACACCAACGATATCACTTTGTGACGTTTGGAAAGAGGAGCTTATTTTGGTAAAATGAGACGAGTCAATGATGGTACCCATCATCAAGAAAGGAATAACCAAGGCCTGCAATAACCATCACAGGATCAGCTTGATTCCCATTGTCACCAAGGTATTATTTTCAGTTTTTCTGCGTCGTCTCACTGGCTCGTTAGAGGACCACCCGCGAACAACAGACGGGATTCCGCTCAGGTCAAGGAGACATCGATCAGATTTTCACTCTTCGTCATTCACTAGAGGCGTGTCACACACACCGTCGACCGACAATAACGGTTTCCTTCGAATTGAAGGGTGCCTTCAATTATGTTGACCGGACGATGCTATCCAATGCTCTTCACCGGAAAGATAAACCCCAGGAGTTCGTGAATCTACTGAGTTAATCGTACTCTCATACTTCTGGCAGAATAAGGATTTACGGTGAACTACCCAGTCGGTTCAAAACGACCAGCGGTGTCTGACACAGATGCCTCAATCCCTCACTCTTGTTCATTTTCTTCATGGATAAAGTAATGGAGAATGCGTAGCAAAATCTTCGGGACGTAGGCATCAAATTAGGAACTAGTGAGAGATTGTGTGACCTAAATTACGCGGACAACCTTGTCCGCCTGTTCGAATCCACTAAACATTCTCAGCATGCATTTGATAGACTCGCGAATGCGACACCTCCATTCGGCATGTGGTATGCACCTTCAAGGTGTAAAGTGATGTTGCACGAATGGGGGTAAATGGGTCCGAGCTCGATGCTCGGTGAGGAGGCTCTGGCATTTTTTGACCACTTCACTTACCTCGGCAGAAGCTTGACGACGGATGGAAACACGGCAGCAGTGGCGAGTGCGAGCATGTTCAAGGCTTGGGCGGTGTGGACTGGACTAAAGCACTTGCGGCGCCGATGTGATACTTGGCTGGAGTCTAAATGTCGTGCGTAATGTGCCAACGTTTATTCAGTTTTGTTGTATGGTTGCGAGACTTGGAGTCTGCTTGCAGATGATATTCGTCGCCTTAGAGTCTTCGACCATCGATGTTTGTGTATTATCATTACCATTGGATGGATTGCCCGATTGAGCAGTGCGCAGGCCAGAAATCGAGTACGGGGCATCAGTTCAAGCAAATTTCCATCACAGCGTATCCAGCTTAGTAAACTTCGCTGGTTGGAGTACGTGTTACGTATGGCAGCCCAGACCTACCGTACAGTGCCCTGTTCTCCGTTCTTTCTAGAGAGTGGAAGAAACCACATGGAGGTCAGGAGATGACGTGGCAACGAGGAATGAGAAAGTGTACAGCGAACTAATGAAAAATAGGTGCTTCATGCTTTCGTGGTTAGGGTCCAAATGACCCGTTAACCAGCTGGATGGAGAAGCTGGAGGATAGGGCGGCGAACCGTGAACAGTGGTGACCATGTTGTTACTTTCTTTTGAACCAGAATGATTGATCAATGTGGGTTTGTCTAGTTAGACTGTGTATTATGTGCGTTCGTTGCTGGGTCACTCTTTCCTTTTCTCTCCCGTTAAGGTCCACTCCCCATCCGTCTTGTATGTTCTTACTTTCAAATTCAGTGTGCAACATGGTGAGGAAGGCGGTGATAGCTGGGCTTGTTCTGTCAGAGGGCACTGAAGTCCCTTTGGTGGGAAAAGTGGTCAACTGGGTGATAATGGTTGAACATCAGGTGAATACTCACCCATTTGACCCCACTTCTCTACTTTGTGCGAATTTCGTGTAAAGTCGCACGGTAGGCGATTAGAGAGGACTGCATTAGGATTGCATCTCCGGGGCGGCGTATGGCAACTCTCATGTAGACGACTGTCTTGTGTCCTTGTCTACACTAGTGAATGCAAGTTTTTGCAATTCAAATGAGTAACTCACTAACACGTGGTGGCTTTTGGCTCCATGAGCGCGTAATCGTAGGGTTCAGAATATTTTGCCGAATTCTCAGCTGACACGTCCCACTTTGGGAGCCGACGATTGCTCGCCAGTGCCGGAGAGAACATTAGAATTGGAATGGAAAGCCATAGAAGGCATGCTCCAGTTTTCCTGTACAATAAACGAAAAACTTCAGACAAGATTTGGCTTGTTGTCCATAGCATTGTTGGTGTTCCGCCCACTGGGATTGGGTTCGCCTGTCACTTTGCCAGAGAAGGCGTCGTTGCAATCACAGTGTCGCCTCAAGCTTATGTGGGACGACCTAATTGGGAAGAATTCACTATGCTGCCGGAGTAAGTGGCTTAGAAGCACGGAACAGCTTTGCACATTGAAGATTCAGCGTTCTGTTTTTAGAAGTGAATCGTTGAACAAAAGTGCACAGCTTTGCGTCTTTTGTGGCACTTGCGAAGTTGGCTATGAAATGGCGGCGTATTCTAGAGTGGTTCCAGAGGACATGGCCCCCCACTGTGCCCTGATTTTCTCCAAACCAAGAGTGGCTTCTCTGAAGACCGTAACAACTCCTTGATTGGAGCCAGCCGCAGGAAGACAAACCGCTGGAGCCTCTTGAGCTCTCGTAGAAGCAACTCTAACCAAATTAGGTAATACGTACTAATGAATGGGCTCTGCCATAGGTTTACACAGTAAACAATACTGAAAGTGTGCATGGCATTCGGCGATCGTGGGCAGACAGATGACGGCTTTTCTACGTGCCATTAGGGTCCATCACGGTTGGTTCTCCTTCACGCGTGTCGGAATAGATTATTTTGGTCCGTCGTCGGTAGTGTACGACTGCAACATTAAGGAAAGATGCAGATACATCTTCATACACCTTCGGTTGCGAGTAGTACACATAAAAGTTCCTTATTCTCTGAGCACAAATTCATTCAATGTGACACCGCTGCTATTAATGCCGAAGGAAGCTTCACCGTCAGAGGTTTTTAGCGACAATGGTAAAGACGTTGTTGGAGCTCAAAGAGAGTTGGAGAACCTAGCAGGAAACCGGCCTAGCGAGAAGATTGCTGACAGATTGCTGTAACGTGGTGTACAATGGCATTTTAATACCCCTCATGCTAATCCTCGTGGCGACATATGAGAGATCACGGCGCGTTCGTTCGGGAGGGTGTTTCTCCCGATGTGTGACGAATAGCCAGTGACCGACGAAATATTATTGGCATTTCTTACGGATTGTGAACGGATAGACAGAGGACGACCGCTCGTACTTGTCACCTCGGACTGCCGTGATCTGCCGGTGCTCATACCCTACGACCTACTTATCCTGAGGGCACAGTCGCAAGATATTTCGGTGAATCCGATGCGAGATGGCATAATCTGTCAGTAAAGACAGGCAAACATTTTTGCGTCTGTGTTTTGGAAGAGATAGACCTAGAAGTATCTCTCTCCTTTACAAACTGCGACAGAAATGCATAATTCGAGAACGCAGCCTCAGATCAGGTGACGTGGTGCCACTAGTTTGCCAGGCTTTACCGCGCGGCCAATGAGCAATGGAAGTTATCAGAAGAAGGCAACTTTCAGGCTTGTCGTGAACGGCAACGTTACGAACTAGCAAAGGATTAGTGCCCCGTGGCATCAGAAAGGCTTGTTCTTTTGAAGGTTGACCGGACACTTGTGGTATAAGTTTAACAGCCAACTCCTATTCAGTGGGAGACGGGTCTTCAAATCTGCTGAACCGAGAGGGGCCACTAAGAGTTGAACCACTCGCCCAACTAGAGACTGCTATCGATGATGATCAGTTTCAGGCGTTGGGGAACCGAGTCAGTGCATGAGGCCGACCACACCTGGCGGTGCACGAGGAAAATCCGGGCTAGACTTTGAGGGCAGATGTAAGGGAGTTCAAAAACCCTGTTCCTTTCATCAACATCCATATTACAAACAGCACTATTTCACTTGCGTGAAGTACCCTTATCGGAATTCCGATTGTTTATTTCATTGCACTAGATTGTTGTCACAAAGCGGACCCTCATCGTTACCTGGAGCGTCAGTCGCTCAGCTTGAACTTTGCTGTGACTACTCGGTAATTCCTTCTTCTGCCTTTCACCCTTTTGCCGTAATTTTGCTGCAGTTGTTGATTCACTGTTCAACTTCGGAGCATAAAAAACCACAAAGAACAGTATTGCGGTTTGGTTACCGTAAAATTTGTTTAGCTGACCGTCCTTTGGACTCTACCTTTCACACACGAACCTCAGGCCATACGACCAACCTGCACTCAGAAGCACCAGACTCGAGTTTCGCTCTCGTTGGAGCCTATCAGTGGTGCATATCTTCTGCTTCACCCGGGGTTTGAACCCGAGCTCTTTCACCCCGAGGGCGTGTGTGTTGCCATTGCGCCACTCCACTCCCGTCCGGGCCGATTCGACTCGCCAATTGGCTTATTTGTTGAATATGGTACATTGGCCACTTGGAATCGAGTTTGTTTGTGAATTGTGTCAGAATTGATCGCTACGCGTCCCTCAAATGTTCCATTGACTGGTCTTTAAAAGGACTGTGACTACTGCGTAGATGGTGCTTTTTGTGTCTTTTCACACGACAGCTTCCGTTTGTCCGTAGTTCAGCCCTGATGGAAAGGAAGGCCGGTCTGCTGCAGGTGAAGTAAACTGACTGGATACACCTATCACGGCCAAACACAAGCATTGTGCCCTTTAACTTACAAAACTTGTGGCCGAGCGGGGGTGTCACATGATGGAAGGAAGGTTGCATTTGTAACGCACGCTGTAATGTAAGCCCTCGCGCTGAAAACTTGGTTTAGTTCAGTGATACACCCGTGAAGATATTGGTCCGCCGGTTTCTGTTTCTCTTTACCGCAGTGAAATTCAACGACGAAGACCTCGCCATCTTGCGGTCTTTTTTACTTGCGTAGATATTGGCCACACGAGCAAGCCTGGAGAACGATAGGTGGCAGCACAGTTGCAATGAAGTTGAATGCCCAGGATGCATGCCGGTAACTTTGGTTGTCGATGCCGATCGAAAAGGCTTTTTCACAAATACAAGATCAAAATAATCCTCACTCCGTAAACATCGGCTACTGAGCTGCGTAGGAGTCCCGCACAGCTTCCTCAGGCCCCAACGGATGCCTGAGAGACTTTTGCAGGTATGCGCAACAGCAAGCCGCTCTAATAAATCCCAAACCAATATCTAACAAAGTTGTCACGCAATTCGTTGAGCAGTTCGCCAGTCGCATCAACATACCCAGCATCTACAAGGAGCGATTAGTATAAGTCATACACATCAATTAACCTTCAGCAACCGTTGGGTCCGCTACGAGGCAGATATTGAAAACGGTCCGTGATCCTCGTGAAACGAGACCGATGCATCGTAGATAACAAAGGCAAATAATTGGAGTTGACAGGACTATCAGAGCTTTGTGTTTCAAAGCAATTAATGAATACCGTTTACCCGTTCTACTCTAGATGCACCAGTGACCTCTGTGGATGCCAATCCAGTCCGACGATCTAAGTGAGAAGAACCACAGGCGTCAATGTGTGCGTGCCAAAAGAATAGCAAATCGAGCTAAACTTACCCAATTCACACAAATTCCAAAACCAATATGGGATTGACTTTAGTTTCTGCCGTATCAAATTGAAAATCACAAAAAGCAAAACAATAATATACAACCTCAAGTATGCGGCCAACTAGACCAGGCAATGAAACTCGGAGGTTTGACGTTCAGTAGTACAACCACAAGTTTTAGTGACCTAGATCGTTCTGAGAAATGACCGTTTTCTGGACATCATTTTGGACTTGTTTCTCCACAATCTTTTCTGACATTTGACATCAACTTCACTGTTTCGTTCCGTTGCGTACAATTTATTGGACTGACTTTTCCGAGGTTTCCGTCAAACTCCCTTTGAATCGCTTTCACCTTCGGCCCTTCGCCGATTGCACACGCTCGTGGTTCACTTTCTCCTAAGCCGTCGCATTCATTTTCGTTCGGTGTATTTCCCTTATCGGTACTGTTTCGGTGCCACGATATATAAAATGCACCTTTGCATCCGTAACCGACTTGCTATTCTCCATTTGCGCGATGGAGGGGATAACGTTGGTATTTCGCTGTCAGACCGAATAGAGGACATGTTCATTAGCCGCGCTCGAGCGTCTTTGTATTGGTGAACAAGACGTGATTCGAACACGCAACTTTCTGACTCCAGACAGTTGCGACGGTTCAGAGCAAGATTCAAACGTCTCACACAAACAAGCAAACGTGCAAAAGTGTTGTGCATAGCACAGCTCAGCAGGATAATGTCGAATATAGCCAAATTCATGAAGCGTGTGAAGGACTCGGGGGGACTTTCAACCTATATACATATCTACCCGTTAACATGGGCATGGTAGCTACATTAGTTTTCCTGTGGAACTGACAGGATATGGGAAGCTGGACGAGCTAACGACCAAAGCCAACGAGCCAGCGCATGCCAAGTTACCAAAACCGCTTGGGGAAAAATGGCGACAAGCCGATGCAGGGCGTCACCAAGTTGGCTTCAAACAACCAGTCGATTGAACTAGTTCAACCCAATATGTATTCATAAAATATCAAAGGGACCGGCATACGTTTGACTGACCAGTCACGCACCTTAGTGGAGGGCTGGTGAGAGTCACTCGTCTGTTTGTGGGACTTCTGAAGCAGGCCCATCTGTCCAGGATGTGGGTAATTTCTTTGAAGAAAAACTGCACCTGACTTTAAATCAATTCATGTGACCATAAGGAATGGCAGTGGAAGTTAGGATGTAAACCTACTCATAGCTGGTGGAAGACTCAAAGCCGGAGTTGAATGAGCTCCTGAGAAGCGGCCATCAGCCCGATAGAAGACTCAACTATAGATGCCTATTTACAAACAAGGAGCGTCCAAGCTAAGGGCTCGCAATTAGATCTTAAATGAGTTTGGTATTTTGATGTCAGTGAAGAGCAGCTAAACCATGACTGTCAAACACTGCGCACCCATTACGACGCACCAATAGGCTCGCGCACGTGCAAAGCGGACACCAGACGAGTAATATTACTATTTGCCTGAAGTGGTACATTTTCCAACTTTAAGAAGCTGATTTGTTTTTTTCTTTACCCGAAAACGCATTATTACCACGGGTCTACTGCGTTTTGTATTGATGAAGGTACTCAAGCAGCACTCAACCAGCTCCCAATCTGAAGCTCGTTGGGCCGAGGTTGGATGTGTCAGTTGTTGACGACAGTATTTAATGTTATTTTATTGTATTTGCATGTTCATGTACATTACGACTGCGCAGAAGACAAGTTCGATTTTATGCTCGTTCAGCTGGTGTACGCCAGCGTGTAAGTAATCTGCGAAAGTGGCCAAAGGTGCCACCGTTCCTAGGGCGATTGCTAAGGTCTGCCTTCAGCGGGCTTCTCAACTGGTTGACCAGGTTTGCTTCCGTTCAACGAACCTGCTGCGAATAAGCTTGCCAATGAGGTGAGTGAACAGAAATCGACTACCATCGATAATGAAAGGGCGATTTTTTCAGTTGTACAATAATACCTAATTATTATTTTCGATGCATTTTAGCATTTTTGAAATGTGAAATATATATCTAGATTTACTAATTTAGATATTTCAATTTATCTTAGAAAAAATATATATTTACTGCGTAGTGGTTTTGTGGTATTATCTGGGACCTACAGTAAATTATAATGTGGACGGTTATCTTGTTATCATGGATGTTTTCGTAGGGGAATATTCTACCTACGTCTAAGTTTTATAGAATTCCTGTTTTTTCCGATATATAAGAATTGTTCATCTGCTTCCATTTTGAGTGACTTTGCACGTTTATGCATGTGCAGCGAATCTCCAGTTGAAATACTGGAGGAAATTGTTCGGTTTTTTTGGTTGGTTGCACATGCTAAGAAGCAAAAACGATTACACCTACGCTTCATGCCCTGCGTTATGTGAAACCTGAGGAAAGCTATTCCAGACTGCAGGTGAATGCCTGCGAATGTACCATATTGAACTAAATCTCCATCTACCACAACAGCCTCACAACGTAGACTTTGTGGAAGAACCTGGAACATGAATGTCAACGCCTTATGATGACTACAACCGCTCTCGTTTGGGAGACTGGCTTAGAAAACACGACGACTCAACGCCGTTCCGTCCATTACCATGGTGTGCCAAAGGATGCACCCGCAACGGTTGTGCTGATGGGTTGCATCCATCAAAATGACACCACTAAGTTTCGCACATATCTTCCTATCGATAAAAGAAACGGAAAACACAAATCTTATCTCGTCATCCTCCGCTACTATATGGCTTACATCTTACAGCTGCTTCACCTGCTACGGTTCACTCAAAGACTGCTGTTTGCTTAGTGTAGTGCAACCAATAAAGCACTCGATGACAAAGACTAACAAATTTGTTTATTTGAACAATTACCGTTTTTAATGGCGCCACTTGCTCCGCCTGTGTACGTCGTCCGCACGCCGTTGCGCTCCTCCAATACACAAGTTGTCCCGCTCCAACGTCTTGAGTTCTGCTTTGCGCGCCACCGGGTATATTCGCAATCGTGTCACAAACCGAGGACCAGGGGCTATAGACTCAATACGGGAGCAGGTATTGACTTAACTGAGGGGAATCCTAAACTGGTGAGCCCGAACCACAAATTCACTCCTCGAGGGACACTCGTAAGTCGCTCAATCACATTTATTTGTTTACATATACATTTTTTCCGGCCTATAAGCGGTAAATTCCTGATTTCTGCCACCGTATCCCTTTTATATTTTTTCTCATATAGATATTACAAGTGTTTCACGGTTTCCGAAATGACCCTTATATATCGTTTTACATTTGATATACCATTGCAACTATGGCTGGCAACGACCGCAAAATCTGATCCGGAACCGTCCGTTTCGACAGTCTCCTTAGCCGTCCCTGAGTTTTTATTGATGATCCTCAACTCTAGTTTCATATGTTAGAGGCAGAATTTTAATCACATAGAATCACAAGCGAACGAACTGTCGGTCGCCTCCCTCGTGAAGCTGCTACTCATATACGCGACGTAATATTCCGTGGCCGTTCTTACACTGCCGTGAAAGATGCGGTAATCTCTTGTCTTTTGCCGTCAGAATCGTCCAGACTGAAACGGCTGACCCAAGGGACAGATTGAGGTAGCAAGAGGCCCTCTGCACTACTGAGAGAAAAGCAACAGCTGGCTGGGCAACTTTTAAAGGAAAAAGTCCCTAAAGAGTTGTGGGTACAGCGACTACCACCCAATATTCAAGCACTGCTCGAGGTTTCTAGCCACTTTCAGCTCACGGAAGCGGCTAAATCTGCGGACGGTATTATGGAACGGTACCATCCACAAATTACTGCTGTAACAAACTCGAGCAGCCCCCAGATCAAAGCTCCCACTGTAGGAACACACTCCGAGGACACTCTGATAGCTGCTTTCGAGCGGGCTTTCAGAAGTTTTCCCCTTCTGGTCGTTCTCATTGTAGAAACCATGAATCTTATCACAACTCTGACCGACGTGAACGTCTCAGAAGCCCTCCCCCTGACTGCCATGTTAACCCATCTCGATCAACGTACTGCCGATACCACAAACGGTTTGTGGAGGAGGCCCGGCGCTGCGAAGCCGGTTGCACCTTCCCAGGTGCCAAGCAGGGAAACTAATATCCGTTCCGATGACTAACGCGGTCGGAAGCCATAATGGCATTCGTCTGTTGTATGTTCGAGATCTGGTTTCAAATAACCTGTTCCTAAGTGACACTGGTGAAGCAGTTAGTGTCATTCCAAAGGAAGCAGGTGATGCAACGATTCCATCAGTCCAATAACTCCGTGCTGCCAATGGCACTCCTATTGCTACTTACGGCCGCGAATCACTCACGCTCAACTTAGGGCTACGTTGCAGCTTCCGCTAGGTGTTCATAGTAGCAGACGTCCCATATCTCATACCGGGCATCGATTTCCTTGACCATTTCGACCTCCTAATCGATGCACGAGGCCGGAGAGTTGTCTACCGGCAGACTTCTCTTCCCGTAACCGGTTTGTATTCCTCCGTGAATCACATCACGCCCCCATACATCGAACCGCAGGCCGAACACCCGTACGCAGACCTACTTTCAGCTCACCCGGCAATGCTAGGACAATCTGGCCCCTGCCCGCGGTGACCACTAACGTTACCCCCCATATTGTCACTAAAGGACCCCCAGCATTTAGCCGACCACGTCGTTTGACACTAGACAAGCTCGGCGTAGCACAGGCTGAGTTCTCACACATGCTAGAATTAGGCATAATACGCCCGTCCAATAGCCCTTGGGCCTCGCCCTTTCACATGGTTCCTAAACCTAATGGCAATCGGCGCCCCTGCGGTGACTATAGGGCCTTCAACCAGGCTAGCATCCCAGACAGGTACTCCATTCCACATATTCAAGATCTTACTTCTTCCCTGTCTGGTTGTTCTGTTTTCAGCCGAATTGACCTCGTTAGAGCCTACCACCAAATCCCAGTAGCAGAGGCTGACATCCCTAAAACCGCTGTCACAACTCCATTCGGACTAATGGAGTTTTTGCGCATGCATTTTGGGCTTAGCAATGCAGCCGAAACCTTTCGAAGGTTTATGCATTAAGCAACACGTAGTTTGAAGGATGTCTGCGTTTACTTGGACGATATTTTGGTGGCAAGTTCTTCAAAAGAAGAGCACATGACACACCTGCGTGATCTTTTTGAGCGCCTTAGCCAACACGGTGTAACCATTAACCCTGCTGAGTGCCAATTAGGCAGGACGACCATCACGTTCCTAGGTCACGAAATATCAGCCTCAGGCATACAGCCCCTGCCTGACAAGGTGGCGGCAATTGACGACTATCCTGAGCCTCACTCTTACCGACAGTTGCGCCGATTTTCAGGCCTGGATAACTTTTATCGCCGCTTTATCCCACACTGCAGCTCCTAATAGACTTTTTACGTAGTGATAAGCGGAAATTCATTTTTCCCGACACGGCGCAGGCAGCGTTTACTTTGATCAAGGAAGCTATCGCCAACATAGCACTCCTTTCACATCTCGCTCCTTCTGCTCCCCTGGCATTAGGAACAGATGCTTCGGACACGGCTGTCGGAGCAGTGTTGCAGCAATTCGTCAACAATTCATGGCATCCAATAGCTTTTTTTTCCAAGCGTCTCTAGCCTGCGGAATCCCGATATGGTACGTTCAGCAGAGAACTACCGGCAATCTATTTGGGTATCCGACACTTCCGGCACACACTCGAGGGCCAAATATTCACAGTGTTCACAGATCATAAACCACTAGTTAACGCCCTCCAGTCTGCTTCTGACCGATATTCGCCACGCGAGATTCGCCACTTTGACTTTGTTCGCTGTTTACTACGGACATTCGACACGTCTCTGGGGCACACAATCCCGTAGCAGACGCACTCTCACGCGTCCACAGTATCGACGACCCGCTACCCATGGACACAGACCTAGAAGCAATCGCCGCAGCCCAAACAACAGATCCTGAGGTAGAGCAACTCAGAAACAGCAGCTCCTTGCACCTAGTGCCAGTGGCCCTTCCAACTTCGGACGTAACTATCATTTGCGATGTGTCACCGGGTCGACCCCGACCACTAGTTCCCGCCATTTTTCGCCGACAAGTTTTTATCAGCCTCCACAACTTATCGCACCCTGGTGTAACCGCCTCAGTGAAACTAGTCACTGAGCGATTCATCTGGCCTTGTGTCAAACGTAACGTACGTCTTTGGGCCGTGCTTATCTTCAGTGTCAACGAGTTAAGCTACATCGTCACACCAAATCTACGTTAGGCACATTCTGCGAACCGGACGCACGCTTTCATCATGTGCATGTGGATCTCGTGGGGCCACTTCCGCCGTCCAATGGCTGCATCTCCATCCTCACTTGCGTAGATCGTTTTACTAGCTGGCCACAGGCCATACCTTTTCCTCGTCCAACCTCACAGGAAGCGGCAAAAGCATTTCTAACTGGTTGGGTGAGTCAGTTCGGTTGCCCTGCTATCGTAACCACTGACCGCGGTTCCCATTTTGGCAGCGGCCTCCACGAGCTACTGAACGCATTCGGTTGCCGACACAACAAGACGATGGCCTATCATCCTCAGGCCAATGGTATGGTGGGGCGATTCCATCGCCAGCTGAAAGCTGCCTTTCGTGCTCGTGATAACCCATTATGGAGTGAAGTTTTGCCGATCGTTCTCTTAGGACTGCGTAACACCGTTAAAGCCGATATGGGTGTTACGGAGGCTGAACTGGTTCACGGTTGTACACTACGACTTCAAGGTGGGTTGGTTTCTCCATTACCACCTATGAGTTTTAATTACGGGGATTACGCAAAACGGTTGTCGCACCAAATGCGGGTGATGAAGCCCACCCCGCCACCGGAACGAACCCTCAGAAACTACATACCTACCACTCTAGCGACCGCCAGTCATGTGTTTATTCGAGTAGATGCAGTGCAATCACCATTACAAGCGGCTTACTCTGGCCCGTTCCGCGTCGTCCAGCAGAGAGAAAAATAAATACGTGGTAGACGTCGAGGGCAGGACAGAGACCGTCGGCATAGACCGCCCCAAACCAGCCTTCATCGAGGTAGAACCCACCCCGAACAACCCTCCCAGTGTCTCCACCTGCTCACAACCTTCGGTTAGTCGTTCCGAGTCGGCCCCTGTTACTCCCATTAACGACCCCTCGTTCTCTGTTGCAAAGCCAAACTCCACGGAAGACACAGCTGCACCCGTCAACAGGAGAAATCGACGCGGCCGCAAGATAAGACAGCCAACGAGGTTTTCTAAATATGTAACAAATGTATATATTTAGGTTTACTCTTCATATTCAACTTGTACATAGTCCTATTATACATGAATGCACGACCACATGGCTATCACGACAAGGGTGGCAGCAGCCTGTATTGCGCCGGTATGTCCCCCTCAGTGGAATATCCGATCGCGGCTCGAGGCGCAGCTCTCTTGTGTTTCTTGCCTTCCAGCTGGTCCCGTCGGACAAAACCATATGGAATTCCAGGATCTCACGTGGCTCCAAAGCAACGCTCATTGGATGGCAACTGGACTCATTTGATGCCGGACCGTAGTTCGTTCACGAAGGCAATGACTACCATAGGGAAACGGAACTTTGGGATATACCGACAACGACAAACCCTACAACACAATCACCACTGGCGGGTCACAAGCAGGATCTACCCCCGTTGGATAGCATTTTAGGGAGGACGCAATTTTGCGATCGACGCACAGCGACCAGTGTGAGTTATGGGGAACGGCTTGAGCTGGCCTCGCTGTTGTGTTCGACGGCGGCGGGAGGCATGAAAAACGTCTCTCGCCACCAAAGCCGACATACCAATCACGGTTTGAAGCTCAACTGGCAATCGTGTCACAAACTGAGGACCGGGGGCTATAGACTCAATACGGGAGCAGGTATTGACTTAGCTGCGGAGAACCTTAAATTAATTGCAATTTTACATTGTGAAAGTCGTAACCTTTTAAACGCCCATCAAATTACTATGCTTATAATACCTGAGTTCCGCAGTATTATGGAAACTATCCATCAGCCGAAAAACATGATTCTGTTGGTCATGTATCAGCTTACGGTTGCTGGCATACAAACCTTCATCCCCTATTTGTAAACCATGGGAAACCTCCATGGACCAGCCAACAACATAGAGGCACGAGCCATCACGAACGCGCCACATTCCAGATCTAACCTCGACAACGTTCCACATTTTCTTCTTTGGTGCGCGTGGCAATATTTCTCGTGCCGATGGGGTACACCTCCGAACAAAACCCGACCTCGATAGATTTCGATTTTGAGTTAAGAGAGTTATGCACGAAGGGTGACGAGCAAATTCACGTTGAAACCGTCAAACGCCGGCCTGGAAGAATTTGAAATACGAATAGACCTTTTGCACCAAACGCTAGAGCAAGGCAGAATCGTCCAGAGGCACATGTTCCATTTAATCAACCAGACAGCGCCTGGCGCGACAGCAGAATGATAAACTTTCTGTGCGCCCCCGCTTCCACATGATCGGCTCGCTAGTGAAAAGCGTAGGCTTTTCCCACCAATCACAACTGAATACCTGAGAAAAGTAAACAAAATAAACTGATTATCATGAAACCATGTACTGGCTCTGCAGAGTTGACCGCGCGAAGATCAAGCCCAGTTATACAGGAGACAGTTCAATTCGTTCACATTTGCGGGAACACCATTTGGGTCCTATCAGCAGCAATCTGCAGTACACCAGCTGCAGCAGGTCACATACACTGTGTGGTTGGTGTTCCTGATCCTCGAATACGCGTTTTTTGGTCAGGAGCTGTATTACATTCGTTGCAAATAGTACGAGTGCTTTAATCCAGTTCCTAATCACCAAATCTGGCTTCGCCGTCATAAAACCTGCTATGAATCCCTGTGACTAAGGACTTCTGGATATTCACGGAACTTCCTGTAAAGTTAAGGACTACCTAGAACGTTTTGAAATCTGGCGTTTGACGCGGAAAAATGTGAATTACGAGAAAAAACTGCTGATTTCTCATCTGTTATGGGGGGGAGGTTGTTCTCTTGTGAAAAACTTGGCTTTTCCTAATTCATTCATTTCTCAGCCTCGAAAAGTCGTTAAAGGTCTGCTTCTTCGACCTTTGCAGCCAGCTAATTTCGAAGTTCCGGAAGGAGCAAAAGTTCATCCAATGGTTCGTTAGGATCAATAGCCCATCCGCAATTTCATTATGCAACTGCAAACTCAGGCTTCTCGGTGCAATTCTGGCCACCAGCTACAAATTCGGTTACGTGATCGATTGATTGACGGAATTAATTGCGTTGATTTACAAAACAGTTAATGTTGATTCCGGATTGTACATTTTGGTCCGTCAAACTATTGCGCGAACGACTTCAAGAATCAAACGCAGCTGTGCAAGGGAAGCCATGTGTGTTGTTTAATAATGCCCATGCCCAGGAGCCAAATAACAAAAGCCGCCGATTCAAATGCGTTTTTAAACCAAAATGGAACAAGCTCACACTCCGACGGAGAAATCAGCAACGATAGAATAACAGTCAGTCTTGTGGTGCGAAGCATTCACGTTTGACTTGTTGCTTTCGTACCGTTATTATTGGAGGGCACACTCTCCCAGATTCTACAATCGCGTTCGTCGACGAAGTCAACAAGAAAAGACCGTGGAGTGCCAACTGCGTGTGTTTTCACAGGACCTGAGTACGGGGACCACACGCAGTCATGTGCCGGGGAAGTGTGTCAGAAGCAGAGCTTGTGGTTGCCGCGTACGCAAAACGTACAGTCAAGCGAGAGATAGACAGGATGAAACCGGCTGATCACCATAGTGGCCCCCTCCAAGAGGACCGCCCGCAGGAAGGGCCTCGATTTGGGAGTCTGACAAGCGAACTGGCATGTTGCCTGTGATAACGCCAGTGAAATATATGAATCTTGCCATTCTTTGTGACTTTGAAACCTCTCGTGGGCTCGGACCGCGGATCGAATGTCCTCAGATCCGGTGGTATAGCCCGTGAATGATGTCCGGTGACCTGACGGGCAGAACAAACATGACAATGAAAGAGCGGTGTAAAGGTTACCTCGAAATGGACGAATTATTTTGAGAAGTAAAATAAACGACTGGTTGAAGCCACTTTATTTAGGTTAAAAATAGGTTGACAACTCATGTCTCTTAGGGAGGAAAGTAGAAAAAGAAAAACCAAAAGGGAGAACAAAAGGCTACATGCGGCAGATGGTGGTGGTTGGCGCTCGAAACAAGACACTAGGGAGAGCTGCCGTAGCTGGCTGCCCGACCCAAAAATCTTACTAGGTTCAGCGCGGGGGGTATGATTGTCCGGGGCTTATGGCGGGGGTGGCAGTGAAGTTTTCTCTCCGTTCACCCCAGTAAGTGACCTAGTAGAAGTTCGGCTTGGTAAAGGGGTGTTGTGGTCGGTCTTTTCTTAAGTGCGTGTATCCTGCTTATGGGTCTCGTAGGTAAGTGGGCATACTGTCGTTAGCCAACGGGTATTTTGAAAAAGTCGGCCCAAGTAGCCTTAGAACCGAAAGCTTCTGGTAGTGGCATCCGGAGGTGATGGATGAGCAGAACATCAACAAATTTGTTTGGCGGCGAAAAAGGCAACGGTAAATGGCCTCAGTGTGAAAAACGAACTTCAACTGAGCAGCCATAATAATGGGTAAAAAGATTTTATTTTTATTTTTTTGTTTTCTTTTTTTGCTCGCGGGATCCAATATACAGTATTTGCAAAACAAACGGGTTTCCTGTTTACCCGTCCGCGACTAGAAGTCAATGGAGGCGGCTGCGCGTTGAGGGCTATGTTAGGACGGCCGGCCAACTGGGTCATCGGCGTTTTTGTGTTTGGCGTGTGGAACTCCGGGGACCTGTGTGCCGGCCTTAGAGAATTCGATTGGGTGACCTCGGACAAAATGGACTCAGCCAGATAATCTGGCTTAAGTCTGCCCACAGTAACTGTATCCTTTCCGCCGTTTTGATCGACGACGAATGTTTTCTCTAGACGGCGTCAGGCACTGTGGGGACAGAAGTGGGCAGGTTTTAGAGGAGCGCGTGCCCCCGTCCTAAGGAAAACGTGCGTGCAATCTTGGAAGTGTGGGTGCGCATAAACTGTCGTGCTTTGTTTGCGGGCCGCGGGAAGGTGTAACTTACGCATTTGGCACGTTAGTTTGGCGGAGTAATCAGCGTAACCAAAAGTGATGATGGACTTTGGGCTACCATGCCGCCAGGAAGTCGAAGCGCGCAACCGAATGTGAGTTTGGCCGATGTGGTTTGTAGATCGGCCTTAAGAGCGTTGCGGCAACCTAAATGTTCTAGCAGTGGTGATCCTTGCTAGTCCTGATTTTTGTGAGCTGCTAAGGCTGCCCTCACTTGCCGATGAAAACGTTCTACTATTCCGTTTGGTGACTGGTGGCAGGCGGTGGTATGAATGCAATGGGTGCCTAAATGTCGTAGAAGGCTACTGAAGGCTCCCTCAAAATGCGGGCCACGGTCTGTGGTAATCACGAATGGACACTCAAATGCTGTAACCCAGCGTTCTGAGAAAGCTCGGGCGACTGCTTCGCGAGCTGCATTGTGCAAAAGTTCAGCTAACGGCCATGCGGTGAAACGGTCTACACGGGTAAACAGGTATATTCTATCCTTTGACGGAGGCAGAAGCCCTACTGGGTCTATGTGCGCGTGTTAGAAACGTGAGTCAACGACTGGAAATTTTGATAATGGGCTTTTTGTACGCCTACATACTTTCGACTGTTGATATTGGATGCAGGTGCGGGCCATCACCGTTTTTGTCGCGCCAAACATAACGGCCACCGACGGGTTTAGTAGAGGCCTCTATACCCGAGTGGGACAAACCGTGTGAGGTTTCAAAAACGTGTCGCCTAGAAGCTGACGGTACCACTGGCCTTGGGTGGTCTTTGGACGTGTTACAGCATATAACCTTCGGCTGAAGGAATAAGAGCCGACTGGAGCTGCAGCGATGAGGTAAAACGGAGCTGTTCCACCTCAGGATCGTCTGCCTGAGCGGACGCGACGGCTTCGAGGTGGATCGGGCAAGGGGGTGCTGAGGTCCGAGTTGTAAACGCAAGTTGGCGCGTCTGCAACAGGATTACCGACACCTGAGACATGACGTACATTACTCGTGTACTGAGTGATGTAATCCAGGTGTCTGGACTCTGGGAGAGAATCTGTCCATGGTGGCGCACAGTGCGTGGATGGTGGGTTTATGGTCGGTGTAGACTGTGAATTCGCGTCCCTCCAAGATGTGTCTTAAGTGGTTGATGCTTAGGTCGATAGCAAGAATTTCGCTGCCAGTGGTGCTATAATTGGATTCAGCTGGTTATAGTTTTTGGAGAGGAATGCAATGGGTAGCCAATTGCCGGGTAACTATTGTTGAATCACTGTGCCCACGGCTTTGTCTAATGCTTCCGTGACTAACGCGGTTGGGGAAGTTGGCCTAAGGTGTGATAACGGGACCATGATGCTGATATCCTGCTTCAGCATAGCAAATGCATCTCGTGCGGTTTCTGTGGGACCCAGCTGCTCCGCTTTGATTTTACCAGGTCCGCGAGCGGCTGCAACAGCCGAGCACACTGTGGGATGAAACGACGGTAGAAGTTGATCAACCCGTCGAAACGCCGCAGCTGCTTGAATGATGTAGGTTATGGGTAGTCCAGAACTGCCTGCACCTTGTCCTGCAATGGCTTGATTTCTGTGTAAGTAACCTCGTGGCCTAGGAATTCGATGGCATTGACGCCTATTACACCTATTCGCTTTGACCGTGACCCAATGTTGAGATAGGCGGTCTCAAAGCGTGCGTAGATGTGCCAGATGTTCTGTCCTACATGGGCTGACAATGAGGATATCGTCCAGATAAGCGAGCGCGAAATCCAAACTACCGCATACCATATCGGTGAGATGCTGGAAAGTTTGCTCGACATTGCTAAGTCTAACCGGCATTCGTAGAGACTCGAAAAGACCGAAGGAAATAGGTACGGCCGTTTTGGGGATGTCGGCCTCAGCTACTGGCATTCGGTTATACGCCCGCACTAAATCTATTTGACTGAAAGTTATCTTACCCGCCAAAACTATCTGTGAGGTCTGTGATGTGAGGAATGGGATATCGGTCGGGCGTAGTCACTCGTTCGCGTGAGGGATGGTCCCCGCACTGCTTTCAGCCGTCAGGAGACTTCTTCGGGACCATGTGTAGGGGTGATGCTCACGGACTGTTGGAAGGCCAGATAATTCCCGAGTTGGGCATGTGTTGGAACTCGGAGCCGGCTACACGGAGCTTGTCTGGAGCCAACCTGCGGGGTCCAGCGTAGACCGGGTCCCTTGTGAACCGATGCGATGGGCCACATCAGTGCCTTTTGGAGGCAGATTGTTGTATGTGCTGGCAAGATTACGGTACTCGCTGAACAAACCACCAAATTCTGGTTTGGAAGTGGGAAATGGCTCGAGGATCGCTGGTGGCTGAGCTTCAGTTAAGGAACCAGCAACGAAGTTTGGTGTGTCACGTCCTACTAGCTGTCGTTCGCCGGGACCGACTACTAGACCATGACTTTCTAGGAAATATGAGCCTGGAATAGCCCGGTGCACTTCGGCGATGGTGAAAACTCCCGGGGAAGGACAACGCAAGCCAAGGTCTGCGGTTAGAAATTGACTGCCGTATGTTGGAATTGGAGTTCCTTTGGCGACTTGCGCTATCAGGGCTGTGGGAAAGGCAGCGGACCGTTTTGAAACCGATATTATACTGACCTGCACTCCCGTGTTTACTAAGAAACGCCCACCGCTAGTACCGGCTTTCAAGTAAATGAGGCGACTAGGGACAAAGGTGCCGGTAGAGCTTGTCGCCGTCACCTGGTTGGAGTGGAATTACAGGGAATTTCGCATTTGTTAACTTGAGGTCCGAAACGGCGGTGGAAGTGACACTTGCCGGATTGGTAAATTGGCTTAAGGGCACGAGTCGCGGTATGATGTCTGGTTGGGCTTCGTTTGCAAAGGCTACTGAGGGAGTGCTCTTGTTGCTCAACCACCAGCATCAAAACGCGAACCTGCCGACACAACATCCGAATTTCAGAGTTGCTACTGGGACCGTTAGACAAGTGCGTTTGCATTCTCCAGGACTTTATCTACAACCTCTGCGCACTTATCTAAATTGTCGATCTGTGTTCAAACGGCTACTATGCTTTGGGCATACTGTGGGAGTCGTTGCATTTATAGTTGACACAGGACTGAATCGTCCATGGACGTTGTGCTTATTGGTAAACACGTTGGCTGTAGCAACTGCGATGGCGCAGTATCTCGCAGCTGGATTTCGGAAGGCAAGGGTTAGATACGTTTCTCCCGGCGCTGCCACAGGCATACTCAGAGCTGCCCGGAGTGTGCCGTACGGGTTGTTGTCTGTGAGGTTCATAAAGATATCCCGGATTTGTGGGATCGCCGTGGACGCGAAAATGAGTGTGCTTCGCACGGACTTCATTGAACTTTCAGTCTACAGGTTCACTTACACATGGATTATACCATTGCAGTTTGAGGGGCAAGATATCCTACCTCACGAAAGCAGCTACGGCTTTTCGACGGGTTGGTCGGATTTATTGGTCTTTCATTGTACAGTACACTCAGTTGGTGCTGCCACTCACAAAATGTTTTAAAGGGCAGTGCAAAGCTGCTGCTTCTCACATAAAACGCATGAGACGCACTCGCATTGCTGATGCAGGCTACCAGCAACAAAGCCTAATTATCAAGCTTAAAAAGACTTCCGCAACTGCTTTAGTTACCGACGCTTCCGACAAAGCCTTAGGAGAGGTACTGCAACGATACTCATCTGACACTTGGAAACCCGTTGTATTTTCCCCCAAAAAACCCAAACCGCCCGACGCCAAATATACCTCATTTGGTCTTGAAATCCTCGCTGTCTACCTGAGCGTACGTCACTTCGGGCACGTCTTAGAAGTACGCTGGTTCACTGTCTACACCGACCATAAACCAATCGTCCATGCATCACGTGACACCACAGACAGACACTACCCCAGATTCTACGCTTCTGGATCACATCATTCATTTCAAGCAACAAAAGCAAAGGTTCGTCCTGTAGTTCCCTGGTTGATGCTCGAACAATGATATCGCCTTTCGAACTAAAAATGAGAGAACCGACGGCAATTTGGAAAATTATTGGTGACACACTGAGACCGAAAGGTAAAAATTTATACTGAATTGGCCCGGACAGTGATGTGATTGTTGTGAACTCACGGGACTTTTGTCGGGTGTTATATGTAGAAATTCATCCTTCAGTTCCGACTTAAAATAGAATTCCATACCACGAAACTGATGCACAGTATCTTCCGGTTTCATCTTAGAACAACTGGCTCACTTCAGGAATCTGTTCACGGTAATACGATAATCTCCACAAATTCTCGGAGTTTATCCACCCCTCCTTAATGGGGTCACAATTAGCTTAGTCCAGGACCACGTACCCACGGGAGTCAGGTCACCTTTCTTGACCAACTGGTCGATTGCCTTCTTCACTGGTTCACGCAATCCCAAAGGTAATATCCGAAGTTTAGGAAGTTCTGGCGGCCCCAACACCCTGAGAATATTGAGTGCCATCCTGACGCTATCTGAAAACTCGGAAATCTGTTTCTGAAGATGGAAGTGGTGATAATCAGAAAAGAGCGACGAAGTAACGTGGATTCGTTTCATTTAGTCAGAACCAACAATTGGGAACTGAGAGTCAATGAAAAGGAATGAGCGCTGGTCATCATCAGTGCTCACCATTCGAGCAAAGGAATTCAAATCGGTGAGAGATTGTTCACACACCTCTAATTCCTGCAACTCATGGCCAACAATAAGCTTCACGGAGATGTCAATAGGTTTACTATTTACAGTGGGCAGCAGATGCTAAATAACAGAGTTAGAAATAGACGATCCTATACCGCCGATATCCAAGGTGAGTGAGTGTTTAATGAAATGGTTAACAACGTAGAGGAGAGTAACACGGCTGGATGAATACAAACTGCTAACATATATTCAGATATTTCACCTTGCCTTGGGAACAAGTTTGGTGCCAGCTGTTACCAACCAAAGATAGAGACTGAAAATCAGGCGATAAACGAGGTCGAGTGCTGCAACTGTCAGTTACACAGATCTTGGTGCTCTGACAAACGGAATGAATGTAGCCCAGCTTACCGCATTTACGACATATAATATAGTTATCAGCCGATCTCAGCCTGTCTATCTCCCGCTTGACCGTAGGTTTCGCGCAAGCGGCAACCACAAGCGCTGCCTCTGACACACTTCTCCGGCACAAGACTGCATGCCGTCTCTGTACTCTGGCCCAGTGAGGATACACGCGGCCTTTCCTTGTTGACTCCGTCGAAGAAAGCGACCGTACAAGCTGACGGGGTGTTCCATCCAATAATTAAGGAGCCGTTTCCATTCTTAGTTTTTGGTTGAATATCACCGAAGTGACCCAGCCAGGTCTTGCCTACTAGAGTTTTCCCTTGCTTTTTTCATCGCGTCTATGTACCACCATTGAACACCTTCAACTACGAACATTCTTGATGAGTAGGCACAGCCATCCCATCATTTCCTCTGATCGTCGTTATTGTATCTGTCATTTTTCTTTTCCATTACTTTCGAGATTTTGTCCGTCGGGCTCAGCCAACACATTTTTTCGAATTCCGGGCAGGTTCTTTTCCATAGCTCACCTATTACGCGATCACCAGAGGGCCTAAGCCGGCGTATGAATCGGAGTGCTACTCGAGACACATGAAAATAACGGATTCCATTTTGGAAGATCAGGGGGCGCTCATTGCCATCCAAGATTCCGGTTTCCGAGGGGCGCCCATATCTAGTCAGTAGTCCACATTTAGTAAACTGCTCTCTACCATTCCAGCCAGTGTGATCGCGCAAATCCGTAATATCTTTATGAACCTCACAGACAACAACCCGTACGGCACACTCCGGGCAGCTCTGAGTATGCCTGTGGCAGCGCCGGGAGAAACGTATCTAACCCTTGCCTTCCGAAATCCAGCTGCGAGATACTGCGCCATCGCAGTTGCTACAGCCAACGTGTTTACCAATAAGCACAACGTCCATGGACGATTCAGTCCTGTGTCAACTATAAATGCAACGACTCCCACAGTATGCCCAAAGCATAGTAGCCGTTTGAACACAGATCGACAATTTAGATAAGTGCGCAGAGGTTGTAGATAAAGTCCTGGAGAATGCAAACGCACTTGTCTAACGGTCCCAGTAGCAACTCTGAAATTCGGATGTTGTGTCGGCAGGTTCGCGTTTTGATGCTGGTGGTTGAGCAACAAGAGCACTCCCTCAGTAGCCTTTGCAAACGAAGCCCAACCAGACATCATACCGCGACTCGTGCCCTTAAGCCAATTTACCAATCCGGCAAGTGTCACTTCCACCGCCGTTTCGGACCTCAAGTTAACAAATGCGAAATTCCCTGTAATTCCACTCCAACCAGGTGACGGCGACAAGCTCTACCGGCACCTTTGTCCCTAGTCGCCTCATTTACTTGAAAGCCGGTACTAGCGGTGGGCGTTTCTTAGTAAACACGGGAGTGCAGGTCAGTATAATATCGGTTTCAAAACGGTCCGCTGCCTTTCCCACAGCCCTGATAGCGCAAGTCGCCAAAGGAACTCCAATTCCAACATACGGCAGTCAATTTCTAACCGCAGACCTTGGCTTGCGTTGTCCTTCCCCGGGAGTTTTCACCATCGCCGAAGTGCACCGGGCTATTCCAGGCTCATATTTCCTAGAAAGTCATGGTCTAGTAGTCGGTCCCGGCGAACGACAGCTAGTAGGACGTGACACACCAAACTTCGTTGCTGGTTCCTTAACTGAAGCTCAGCCACCAGCGATCCTCGAGCCATTTCCCACTTCCAAACCAGAATTTGGTGGTTTGTTCAGCGAGTACCGTAATCTTGTCAGCACATACAACAATCTGCCTCCAAAAGGCACTGATGTGGCCCATCGCATCGGTTCACAAGGGACCCGGTCTACGCTGGACCCCGCAGGTTGGCTCCAGACAAGCTCCGTGTAGCCGGCTCCGAGTTCCAACACATGCCCAACTCGGGAATTATCTGGCCTTCCAACAGTCCGTGAGCATCACCCCTACACATGGTCCCGAAGAAGTCTCCTGACGGCTGAAAGCAGTGCGGGGACCATCCCTCACGCGAACGAGTGACTACGCCCGACCGATATCCCATTCCTCACATCACAGACCTCACAGATAGTTTTGGCGGGTAAGATAACTTTCAGTCAAATAGATTTAGTGCGGGCGTATAACCGAATGCCAGTAGCTGAGGCCGACATCCCCAAAACGGCCGTACCTATTTCCTTCGGTCTTTTCGAGTCTCTACGAATGCCGGTTAGACTTAGCAATGTCGAGCAAACTTTCCAGCATCTCACCGATATGGTATGCGGTAGTTTGGATTTCGCGCTCGCTTATCTGGACGATATCCTCATTGTCAGCCCATGTAGGACAGAACATCTGGCACATCTACGCACGCTTTGAGACCGCCTATCTCAACATTGGGTCACGGTCAAAGCGAATAGGTGTAATAGGCGTCAATGCCATCGAATTCCTAGGCCACGAGGTTACTTACACAGAAATCAAGCCATTGCAGGACAAGGTGCAGGCAGTTCTGGACTACCCATAACCTACATCATTCAAGCAGCTGCGGCGTTTCGACGGGTTGATCAACTTCTACCGTCGTTTCATCCCACAGTGTGCTCGGCTGTTGCAGCCGCTCGCGGACCTGGTAAAATCAAAGCGGAGCAGCTGGGTCCCACAGAAACCGCACGAGATGCATTTGCTATGCTGAAGCAGGATATCAGCATCATGGTCCCGTTATCACACCTTAGGCCAACTTCCCCAACCGCGTTAGTCACGGAAGCATTAGACAAAGCCGTGGGCACAGTGATTCAACAATAGTTACCCGGCAATTGGCTACCCATTGCATTCCTCTCCAAAAACTATAACCAGCTGAATCCAATTATAGCACCACTGGCAGCGAAATTCTTGCTATCGACCTAAGCATCAACCACTTAAGACACATCTTGGAGGGACGCGAATTCACAGTCTACACCGACCATAAACCCACCATCCACGCACTGTGCGCCACCATGGACAGATTCTCTCCCAGAGTCCAGACACCTGGATTACATCACTCAGTACACGAGTAATGTACGTCATGTCTCAGGTGTCGGTAATCCTGTTGCAGACGCGCCAACTTGCGTTTACAACTCGGACCTCAGCACCCCCTTACCCGATCCACCTCGAAGCCGTCGCGTCCGCTCAGGCAGACGATCCTGAGGTGGAACAGCTCCGTTTTACCTCATCGCTGCAGCTCCAGTCGGCTCTTATTCCTTCAGCCGAAGGTTATATGCTGTAACACGTCCAAAGACCACCCAAGGCCAGTGGTACCGTCAGCTTCTAGGCGACACGTTTTTGAAACCTCACACGGTTTGTCCCACTCGGGTATAGAGGCCTCTACTAAACCCGTCGGTGGCCGTTATGTTTGGCGCGACAAAAACGGTGATGGCCCGCACCTGCATCCAATATCAACAGTCGAAAGTATGTAGGCGTACAAAAAGCCCATTATCAAAATTTCCAGTCGTTGACTCACGTTTCTAACACGCGCACATAGACCCAGTAGGGCTTCTGCCTCCGTCAAAGGATAGAATATACCTGTTTACCCGTGTAGACCGTTTCACCGCATGGCCGTTAGCTGAACTTTTGCACAATGCAGCTCGCGAAGCAGTCGCCCGAGCTTTCTCAGAACGCTGGGTTACAGCATTTGAGTGTCCATTCGTGATTACCACAGACCGTGGCCCGCATTTTGAGGGAGCCTTCAGTAGCCTTCTACGACATTTAGGCACCCATTGCATTCATACCACCGCCTGCCACCAGTCACCAAACGGAATAGTAGAACGTTTTCATCGGCAAGTGAGGGCAGCCTTAGCAGCTCACAAAAATCAGGACTAGCAAGGATCACCACTGCTAGAACATTTAGGTTGCCGCAACGCTCTTAAGGCCGATCTACAAACCACATCGGCCAAACTCACATTCGGTTGCGCGCTTCGACTTCCTGGCGGCATGGTAGCCCAAAGTCCATCATCACTTTTGGTTACGCTGATTACTCCGCCAAACTAACGTGCCAAATGCGTAAGTTACACCTTCCCGCGGCCCGCAAACAAAGCACGACAGTTTATGCGCACCCACACTTCCAAGATTGCACGCACGTTTTCCTTAGGACGGGGGCACGCGCTCCTCTAAAACCTGCCCACTTCTGTCCCCACAGTGCCTGACGCCGCCTAGAGAAAACATTCGTCGTCGATCAAAACGGCGGAAAGGATACAGTTACTGTGGGCAGACTTAAGCCAGATTATCTGGCTGAGTCCATTTTGTCCGAGGTCACCCAATCGAATTCTCTAAGGCCGGCACACAGGTCCCCGGAGTTCCACACGCCAAACACAAAAACGCCGATGACCCAGTTGGCCGGCCGTCCTAACATAGCCCTCAACGCGCAGCCGCCTCCATTGACTTCTAGTCGCGGACGGGTAAACAGGAAACCCGTTTGTTTTGCAAATACTGTATATTGGATCCCGCGAGCAAAAAAAGAAAACAAAAAAATAAAAATAAAATCTTTTTACCCATTATTATGGCTGCTCAGTTGAAGTTCGTTTTTCACACTGAGGCCATTTACCGTTGCCTTTTTCGCCGCCAAACAAATTTGTTGATGTTCTGCTCATCCATCACCTCCGGATGCCACTACCAGAAGCTTTCGGTTCTAAGGCTACTTGGGCCGACTTTTTCAAAATACCCGTTGGCTAACGACAGTATGCCCACTTACCTACGAGACCCATAAGCAGGATACACGCACTTAAGAAAAGACCGACCACAACACCCCTTTACCAAGCCGAACTTCTACTAGGTCACTTACTGGGGTGAACGGAGAGAAAACTTCACTGCCACCCCCGCCATAAGCCCCGGACAATCATACCCCCCGCGCTGAACCTAGTAAGATTTTTGGGTCGGGCAGCCAGCTACGGCAGCTCTCCCTAGTGTCTTGTTTCGAGCGCCAACCACCACCATCTGCCGCATGTAGCCTTTTGTTCTCCCTTTTGGTTTTTCTTTTTCTACTTTCCTCCCTAAGAGACATGAGTTGTCAACCTATTTTTAACCTAAATAAAGTGGCTTCAACCAGTCGTTTATTTTACTTCTCAAAATAATTCGTCCATTTCGAGGTAACCTTTACACCGCTCTTTCATTGTCATGTTTGTTCTGCCCGTCAGGTCACCGGACATCATTCACGGGCTATACCACCGGATCTGAGGACATTCGATCCGCGGTCCGAGCCCACGAGAGGTTTCAAAGTCACAAAGAATGGCAAGATTCATATATTTCACTGGCGTTATCACAGGCAACATGCCAGTTCGCTTGTCAGACTCCCAAATCGAGGCCCTTCCTGCGGGCGGTCCTCTTGGAGGGGGCCACTATGGTGATCAGCCGGTTTCATCCTGTCTATCTCTCGCTTGACTGTACGTTTTGCGTACGCGGCAACCACAAGCTCTGCTTCTGACACACTTCCCCGGCACATGACTGCGTGTGGTCCCCGTACTCAGGTCCTGTGAAAACACACGCAGTTGGCACTCCACGGTCTTTTCTTGTTGACTTCGTCGACGAACGCGATTGTAGAATCTGGGAGAGTGTGCCCTCCAATAATAACGGTACGAAAGCAACAAGTCAAACGTGAATGCTTCGCACCACAAGACTGACTGTTATTCTATCGTTGCTGATTTCTCCGTCGGAGTGTGAGCTTGTTCCATTTTGGTTTAAAAACGCATTTGAATCGGCGGCTTTTGTTATTTGGCTCCTGGGCATGGGCATTATTAAACAACACACATGGCTTCCCTTGCACAGCTGCGTTTGATTCTTGAAGTCGTTCGCGCAATAGTTTGACGGACCAAAATGTACAATCCGGAATCAACATTAACTGTTTTGTAAATCAACGCAATTAATTCCGTCAATCAATCGATCACGTAACCGAATTTGTAGCTGGTGGCCAGAATTGCACCGAGAAGCCTGAGTTTGCAGTTGCATAATGAAATTGCGGATGGGCTATTGATCCTAACGAACCATTGGATGAACTTTTGCTCCTTCCGGAACTTCGAAATTAGCTGGCTGCAAAGGTCGAAGAAGCAGACCTTTAACGACTTTTCGAGGCTGAGAAATGAATGAATTAGGAAAAGCCAAGTTTTTCACAAGAGAACAACCTCCCCCCCATAACAGATGAGAAATCAGCAGTTTTTTCTCGTAATTCACATTTTTCCGCGTCAAACGCCAGATTTCAAAACGTTCTAGGTAGTCCTTAACTTTACAGGAAGTTCCGTGAATATCCAGAAGTCCTTAGTCACAGGGATTCATAGCAGGTTTTATGACGGCGAAGCCAGATTTGGTGATTAGGAACTGGATTAAAGCACTCGTACTATTTGCAACGAATGTAATACAGCTCCTGACCAAAAAACGCGTATTCGAGGATCAGGAACACCAACCACACAGTGTATGTGACCTGCTGCAGCTGGTGTACTGCAGATTGCTGCTGATAGGACCCAAATGGTGTTCCCGCAAATGTGAACGAATTGAACTGTCTCCTGTATAACTGGGCTTGATCTTCGCGCGGTCAACTCTGCAGAGCCAGTACATGGTTTCATGATAATCAGTTTATTTTGTTTACTTTTCTCAGGTATTCAGTTGTGATTGGTGGGAAAAGCCTACGCTTTTCACTAGCGAGCCGATCATGTGGAAGCGGGGGCGCACAGAAAGTTTATCATTTTGCTGTCGCGCCAGGCGCTGTCTGGTTGATTAAATGGAACATGTGCCTCTGGACGATTCTGCCTTGCTCTAGCGTTTGGTGCAAAAGGTCTATTCGTATTTCAAATTCTTCCAGGCCGGCGTTTGACGGTTTCAACGTGAATTTGCTCGTCACCCTTCGTGCATAACTCTCTTAACTCAAAATCGAAATCTATCGAGGTCGGGTTTTGTTCGGAGGTGTACCCCATCGGCACGAGAAATATTGCCACGCGCACCAAAGAAGAAAATGTGGAACGTTGTCGAGGTTAGATCTGGAATGTGGCGCGTTCGTGATGGCTCGTGCCTCTATGTTGTTGGCTGGTCCATGGAGGTTTCCCATGGTTTACAAATAGGGGATGAAGGTTTGTATGCCAGCAACCGTAAGCTGATACATGACCAACAGAATCATGTTTTTCGGCTGATGGATAGTTTCCATAATACTGCGGAACTCAGGTATTATAAGCATAGTAATTTGATGGGCGTTTAAAAGGTTACGACTTTCACAATGTAAAATTGCAATTAATTTAAGGTTCTCCGCAGCTAAGTCAATACCTGCTCCCGTATTGAGTCTATAGCCCCCGGTCCTCAGTTTGTGACACGATTGCCAGTTGAGCTTCAAACCGTGATTGGTATGTCGGCTTTGGTGGCGAGAGACGTTTTTCATGCCTCCCGCCGCCGTCGAACACAACAGCGAGGCCAGCTCAAGCCGTTCCCCATAACTCACACTGGTCGCTGTGCGTCGATCGCAAAATTGCGTCCTCCCTAAAATGCTATCCAACGGGGGTAGATCCTGCTTGTGACCCGCCAGTGGTGATTGTGTTGTAGGGTTTGTCGTTGTCGGTATATCCCAAAGTTCCGTTTCCCTATGGTAGTCATTGCCTTCGTGAACGAACTACGGTCCGGCATCAAATGAGTCCAGTTGCCATCCAATGAGCGTTGCTTTGGAGCCACGTGAGATCCTGGAATTCCATATGGTTTTGTCCGACGGGACCAGCTGGAAGGCAAGAAACACAAGAGAGCTGCGCCTCGAGCCGCGATCGGATATTCCACTGAGGGGGACATACCGGCGCAATACAGGCTGCTGCCACCCTTGTCGTGATAGCCATGTGGTCGTGCATTCATGCATAATAGGACTATGTACAAGTTGAATATGAAGAGTAAACCTAAATATATACATTTGTTACATATTTAGAAAACCTCGTTGGCTGTCTTATCTTGCGGCCGCGTCGATTTCTCCTGTTGACGGGTGCAGCTGTGTCTTCCGTGGAGTTTGGCTTTGCAACAGAGAACGAGGGGTCGTTAATGGGAGTAACAGGGGCCGACTCGGAACGACTAACCGAAGGTTGTGAGCAGGTGGAGACACTGGGAGGGTTGTTCGGGGTGGGTTCTACCTCGATGAAGGCTGGTTTGGGGCGGTCTATGCCGACGGTCTCTGTCCTGCCCTCGACGTCTACCACGTATTTATTTTTCTCTCTGCTGGACGACGCGGAACGGGCCAGAGTAAGCCGCTTGTAATGGTGATTGCACTGCATCTACTCGAATAAACACATGACTGGCGGTCGCTAGAGTGGTAGGTATGTAGTTTCTGAGGGTTCGTTCCGGTGGCGGGGTGGGCTTCATCACCCGCATTTGGTGCGACAACCGTTTTGCGTAATCCCCGTAATTAAAACTCATAGGTGGTAATGGAGAAACCAACCCACCTTGAAGTCGTAGTGTACAACCGTGAACCAGTTCAGCCTCCGTAACACCCATATCGGCTTTAACGGTGTTACGCAGTCCTAAGAGAACGATCGGCAAAACTTCACTCCATAATGGGTTATCACGAGCACGAAAGGCGGCTTTCAGCTGGCGATGGAATCGCCCCACCATGCCATTGGCCTGAGGATGATAGGCCATCGTCTTGTTGTGTCGGCAACCGAATGCGTTCAGTAGCTCGTGGAGGCCGCTGCCAAAATGGGAACCGCGGTCAGTGGTTACGATAGCAGGGCAACCGAACTGACTCACCCAACCAGTTAGAAATGCTTTTGCAGCTTCCTGTGAGGTTGGACGAGGAATAGGTATGGCCTGTGGCCAGCTAGTGAAACGATCTACGCAAGTGAGGATGGAGATGCAGCCATTGGACGGCGGAAGTGGCCCCACGAGATCCACATGCACATGATGAAAGCGTGCGTCCGGTTCGCAGAATGTGCCTAACGTAGATTTGGTGTGACGATGTAGCTTAACTCGTTGACACTGAAGATAAGCACGGCCCAAAGACGTGCGTTACGTTTGACACAAGGCCAGATGAATCGCTCAGTGACTAGTTTCACTGAGGCGGTTACACCAGGGTGCGATAAGTTGTGGAGGCTGATAAAAACTTGTCGGCGAAAAATGGCGGGAACTAGTGGTCGGGGTCGACCCGGTGACACATCGCAAATGATAGTTACGTCCGAAGTTGGAAGGGCCACTGGCACTAGGTGCAAGGAGCTGCTGTTTCTGAGTTGCTCTACCTCAGGATCTGTTGTTTGGGCTGCGGCGATTGCTTCTAGGTCTGTGTCCATGGGTAGCGGGTCGTCGATACTGTGGACGCGTGAGAGTGCGTCTGCTACGGGATTGTGTGCCCCAGAGACGTGTCGAATGTCCGTAGTAAACAGCGAACAAAGTCAAAGTGGCGAATCTCGCGTGGCGAATATCGGTCAGAAGCAGACTGGAGGGCGTTAACTAGTGGTTTATGATCTGTGAACACTGTGAATATTTGGCCCTCGAGTGTGTGCCGGAAGTGTCGGATACCCAAATAGATTGCCGGTAGTTCTCTGCTGAACGTACCATATCGGGATTCCGCAGGCTAGAGACGCTTGGAAAAAAAAGCTATTGGATGCCATGAATTGTTGACGAATTGCTGCAACACTGCTCCGACAGCCGTGTCCGAAGCATCTGTTCCTAATGCCAGGGGAGCAGAAGGAGCGAGATGTGAAAGGAGTGCTATGTTGGCGATAGCTTCCTTGATCAAAGTAAACGCTGCCTGCGCCGTGTCGGGAAAAATGAATTTCCGCTTATCACCACGTAAAAAGTCTATTAGGAGCTGCAGTGTGGGATAAAGCGGCGATAAAAGTTAACCAGGCCTGAAAATCGGCGCAACTGTCGGTAAGAGTGAGGCTCAGGATAGTCGTCAATTGCCGCCACCTTGTCAGGCAGGGGCTGTATGCCTGAGGCTGATATTTCGTGACCTAGGAACGTGATGGTCGTCCTGCCTAATTGGCACTCAGCAGGGTTAATGGTTACACCGTGTTGGCTAAGGCGCTCAAAAAGATCACGCAGGTGTGTCATGTGCTCTTCTTTTGAAGAACTTGCCACCAAAATATCGTCCAAGTAAACGCAGACATCCTTCAAACTACGTGTTGCTTAATGCATAAACCTTCGAAAGGTTTCGGCTGCATTGCTAAGCCCAAAATGCATGCGCAAAAACTCCATTAGTCCGAATGGAGTTGTGACAGCGGTTTTAGGGATGTCAGCCTCTGCTACTGGGATTTGGTGGTAGGCTCTAACGAGGTCAATTCGGCTGAAAACAGAACAACCAGACAGGGAAGAAGTAAGATCTTGAATATGTGGAATGGAGTACCTGTCTGGGATGCTAGCCTGGTTGAAGGCCCTATAGTCACCGCAGGGGCGCCGATTGCCATTAGGTTTAGGAACCATGTGAAAGGGCGAGGCCCAAGGGCTATTGGACGGGCGTATTATGCCTAATTCTAGCATGTGTGAGAACTCAGCCTGTGCTACGCCGAGCTTGTCTAGTGTCAAACGACGTGGTCGGCTAAATGCTGGGGGTCCTTTAGTGACAATATGGGGGGTAACGTTAGTGGTCACCGCGGGCAGGGGCCAGATTGTCCTAGCATTGCCGGGTGAGCTGAAAGTAGGTCTGCGTACGGGTGTTCGGCCTGCGGTTCGATGTATGGGGGCGTGATGTGATTCACGGAGGAATACAAACCGGCTACGGGAAGAGAAGTCTGCCGGTAGACAACTCTCCGGCCTCGTGCATCGATTAGGAGGTCGAAATGGTCAAGGAAATCGATGCCCGGTATGAGATATGGGACGTCTGCTACTATGAACACCTAGCGGAAGCTGCAACGTAGCCCTAAGTTGAGCGTGAGTGATTCGCGGCCGTAAGTAGCAATAGGAGTGCCATTGGCAGCACGGAGTTATTGGACTGATGGAATCGTTGCATCACCTGCTTCCTTTGGAATGACACTAACTGCTTCACCAGTGTCACTTAGGAACAGGTTATTTGAAACCAGATCTCGAACATACAACAGACGAATGCCATTATGGCTTCCGACCGCGTTAGTCATCGTAACGGATATTAGTTTCCCTGTTTGGCACCTGGGAAGGTGCAACCGGCTTCGCAGCGCCGGGCCTCCTCCCCAAACCGTTTGTGGTATCGGCAGTACGTTGATCGAGATGGGTTAACATGGCAGTCAGGGGGAGGGCTTCTGAGACGTTCACGTCGGTCAGAGTTGTGATAAGATTCATGGTTTCTACAATGAGAACGACCAGAAGGGGAAAACTTCTGAAAGCCCGCTCGAAAGCAGCTATCAGAGTGTCCTCGGAGTGTGTTCCTACAGTGGGAGCTTTGATCTGGGGGCTGCTCGAGTTTGTTACAGCAGTAATTTGTGGATGGTACCGTTCCATAATACCGTCCGCAGATTTAGCCGCTTCCGTGAGCTGAAAGTGGCTAGAAACCTCGAGCAGTGCTTGAATATTGGGTGGTAGTCGCTGTACCCACAACTCTTTAGGGACTTTTTCCTTTAAAAGTTGCCCAGCCAGCTGTTGCTTTTCTCTCAGTAGTGCAGAGGGCCTCTTGCTACCTCAATCTGTCCCTTGGGTCAGCCGTTTCAGTCTGGACGATTCTGACGGCAAAAGACAAGAGATTACCGCATCTTTCACGGCAGTGTAAGAACGGCCACGGAATATTACGTCGCGTATATGAGTAGCAGCTTCACGAGGGAGGCGACCGACAGTTCGTTCGCTTGTGATTCTATGTGATTAAAATTCTGCCTCTAACATATGAAACTAGAGTTGAGGATCATCAATAAAAACTCAGGGACGGCTAAGGAGACTGTCGAAACGGACGGTTCCGGATCAGATTTTGCGGTCGTTGCCAGCCATAGTTGCAATGGTATATCAAATGTAAAACGATATATAAGGGTCATTTCGGAAACCGTGAAACACTTGTAATATCTATATGAGAAAAAATATAAAAGGGATACGGTGGCAGAAATCAGGAATTTACCGCTTATAGGCCGGAAAAAATGTATATGTAAACAAATAAATGTGATTGAGCGACTTACGAGTGTCCCTCGAGGAGTGAATTTGTGGTTCGGGCTCACCAGTTTAGGATTCCCCTCAGTTAAGTCAATACCTGCTCCCGTATTGAGTCTATAGCCCCTGGTCCTCGGTTTGTGACACGATTGCAAATATACCCGGTGGCGCGCAAAGCAGAACTCAAGACGTTGGAGCGGGACAACTTGTGTATTGGAGGAGCGCAACGGCGTGCGGACGACGTACACAGGCGGAGCAAGTGGCGCCATTAAAAACGGTAATTGTTCAAATAAACAAATTTGTTAGTCTTTGTCATCGAGTGCTTTATTGGTTGCACTACACTAAGCAAACAGCAGTCTTTGAGTGAACCGTAGCAGGTGAAGCAGCTGTAAGATGTAAGCCATATAGTAGCGGAGGATGACGAGATAAGATTTGTGTTTTCCGTTTCTTTTATCGATAGGAAGATATGTGCGAAACTTAGTGGTGTCATTTTGATGGATGCAACCCATCAGCACAACCGTTGCGGGTGCATCCTTTGGCACACCATGGTAATGGACGGAACGGCGTTGAGTCGTCGTGTTTTCTAAGCCAGTCTCCCAAACGAGAGCGGTTGTAGTCATCATAAGGCGTTGACATTCATGTTCCAGGTTCTTCCACAAAGTCTACGTTGTGAGGCTGTTGTGGTAGATGGAGATTTAGTTCAATATGGTACATTCGCAGGCATTCACCTGCAGTCTGGAATAGCTTTCCTCAGGTTTCACATAACGCAGGGCATGAAGCGTAGGTGTAATCGTTTTTGCTTCTTAGCATGTGCAACCAACCAAAAAAACCGAACAATTTCCTCCAGTATTTCAACTGGAGATTCGCTGCACATGCATAAACGTGCAAAGTCACTCAAAATGGAAGCAGATGAACAATTCTTATATATCGGAAAAAACAGGAATTCTATAAAACTTAGACGTAGGTAGAATATTCCCCTACGAAAACATCCATGATAACAAGATAACCGTCCACATTATAATTTACTGTAGGTCCCAGATAATACCACAAAACCACTACGCAGTAAATATATATTTTTTCTAAGATAAATTGAAATATCTAAATTAGTAAATCTAGATATATATTTCACATTTCAAAAATGCTAAAATGCATCGAAAATAATAATTAGGTATTATTGTACAACTGAAAAAATCGCCCTTTCATTATCGACGGTAGTCGATTTCTGTTCACTCACCTCATTGGCAAGCTTATTCGCAGCAGGTTCGTTGAACGGAAGCAAACCTGGTCAACCAGTTGAGAAGCCCGCTGAAGGCAGACCTTAGCAATCGCCCTAGGAACGGTGGCACCTTTGGCCACTTTCGCAGATTACTTACACGCTGGCGTACACCAGCTGAACGAGCATAAAATCGAACTTGTCTTCTGCGCAGTCGTAATGTACATGAACATGCAAATACAATAAAATAACATTAAATACTGTCGTCAACAACTGACACATCCAACCTCGGCCCAACGAGCTTCAGATTGGGAGCTGGTTGAGTGCTGCTTGAGTACCTTCATCAATACAAAACGCAGTGGACCCGTGGTAATAATGCGTTTTCGGGTAAAGAAAAAAACAAATCAGCTTCTTACAGTTGGAAAATGTACCACTTCAGGCAAATAGTAATATTACTCGTCTGGTGTCCGCTTTGCACGTGCGCGAGCCTATTGGTGCGTCGTAATGGGTGCGCAGTGTTTGACAGTCATGGTTTAGCTGCTCTTCACTGACATCAAAATACCAAACTCATTTAAGATCTAATTGCGAGCCCTTAGCTTGGACGCTCCTTGTTTGTAAATAGGCATCTATAGTTGAGTCTTCTATCGGGCTGATGGCCGCTTCTCAGGAGCTCATTCAACTCCGGCTTTGAGTCTTCCACCAGCTATGAGTAGGTTTACATCCTAACTTCCACTGCCATTCCTTATGGTCACATGAATTGATTTAAAGTCAGGTGCAGTTTTTCTTCAAAGAAATTACCCACATCCTGGACAGATGGGCCTGCTTCAGAAGTCCCACAAACAGACGAGTGACTCTCACCAGCCCTCCACTAAGGTGCGTGACTGGTCAGTCAAACGTATGCCGGTCCCTTTGATATTTTATGAATACATATTGGGTTGAACTAGTTCAATCGACTGGTTGTTTGAAGCCAACTTGGTGACGCCCTGCATCGGCTTGTCGCCATTTTTCCCCAAGCGGTTTTGGTAACTTGGCATGCGTTGGCTCGTTGGCTTTGGTCGTTAGCTCGTCCAGCTTCCCATATCCTGTCAGTTCCACAGGAAAACTAATGTAGCTACCATGCCCATGTTAACGGGTAGATATGTATATAGGTTGAAAGTCCCCCGAGTCCTTCACACGCTTCATGAATTTGGCTATATTCGACATGGAACAAAATATCTCCAGGTTTCGCGGGGCCAGCAAAGCGTACCATATGGCGAGGTTCCATGAAACGAAAGGAAACGGAAAACTGGTGTAACAGCAGTAATGGGCTTGACTAGAACACATTGATAACTAATGAGGTGTGGTAAATCGTATCGAAACGAGAAACACGAACCTAATACTACGAAGTGCAAAGACTAAGGTCGTGCTTGACCTAGTCGCGAAAACGTGCTGGGCAAACGACCTCCCGACAGGAAAGTGAGACGCGAGTCTCATTCATGGACGGGTTCAAAGACTTGCGCTGCTAGCTCGAAACGATAGCCTCATTCGACGAAGCAGCTGTACCAACTGGGTGCTCTTCTGAATGTGAGACGATGGCTTCGTTTGAAGTCTTAGCAGGCAGCTCTGACTGCAGACCTTGACGTGGCACGAAACTGCCTTCAGGAGATAGTGGAGGATTACCACTGAATCTCGTGTCAATGGATAACACGCTATCATCAAAGAACGCGGATTCTGAGATGATCGATGCTAACAATATCCACGCGGCCGTGTCGATCAACCTTGAAGGTCTTATTGTGACGAGAAATCACGCGAAATGAACCTTTGTAAGGCCGTTGTAATGGTTTGTGTACCGAATCAACACGAATGAACACATGCGAACAAGTTTCGAGTTCGGTCGGAACAAAACCTGTCGTCGTTGCATTCGAATCTGCTCCGGAGCGGGAGTTTGCATGTACGTAGACAAAAGGCGAGCCTAGGTCCGTACGGCAAGTGAATCTATACTCCGTAGCGTAAAGAATTCCCCAGGTAGCAGTAACGTCGTGCCGTAGACAAGTTCTGCGGCGGAACATTGGATATCTGCCTTTGTGCTGGTCCTGATACCAAGCGGAACTAGCGGTAACGTTTCGCTCCAGTCGGAGCTCTCGTGTGCTCTAAGAGCCGCTTTGAGTTGGCGATGAAAACGTTCGACTAAACCGTTCGGTGCCGGATGGTACGCGGTAGTGCGAATGTTTTCCGTACCCAGCATGTGAGCTAATGAAGAGAATAGATCGGACTCAACTTGTTGCCCCCGATCGGTGGCCATCGTAGAAAGACAACCATATAAAGATATCCATCTTTCTATCAGATATCGCTCCACTGCATGTGCCGTGCAGATAGAGATGGGAATAGCCTCGGGCCACCTCGTAAATCCATAGAAGTACGTTAATAAATAGGCATACCTGAGTGATGGGGTCAATGGACTCACAACGTCTACTTGGATATGATCGACGTGGGCATCAGGCGTAGCAAAAGTACCGACAGGCGAAGCTACGTGCCTATGCACTTTAGATCGTTGACATTGTAGACACTGTTTTGCCCACATACGAACATCTTTGTTCATGGACGGCGAGACGTATCGTGCAGCTACTAGTCGGAGACTGGCTGCGATGTCTGGATGTGAGAGTCCATTGAGGGTATCGAACACGAGACGTCGATATATAAAGGGTACGAGTGGTCGAGGTATGCCAGTAGACATGTCGCAGATTATAGTCCCAGCATTGGTGGCCAGAGGTACGGACTGACACTGTAGCGACGATGGCTGGGCGGCTTTCATGCATGAAGAATCCTGTGCCTGTGCTGCAGCCATGGCATGGATGTCTAAAGCCGGAGATTTCATAGCATTAAGCGAAATACGCGACAAAGCATCTGCAACGCAGTTCGACTCACCTTTAACATGTCGTAGGTTAGTCCTGAACAGAGAAATATAGTCTAAGCGTCTGACTTCTCGTAGGGAGTGTCGGTCAGGCTTAGTATGCAATGCGTGAGTCAAGGGCTTATGGTCGGTACAGAGGATGAAATATCGACCCTCGACTGCATTGCGGAAGTGTCAAATGGCGTTATATGCAGCCAGCAGTTCGCGACCAAAAGCACTAAATTTTCTTTCCGTGGGACTGAGGCGTCGAGAGAAAAACTCCAATGGCTTTCAGATCCCAGAAGCAGACTGTTGCAGGACCGCTCCGATGGCAAGGTCGGATGTATCCGCCGCTATGCTTAGCCTGGCGGACGGAAATGGATGCATTAGGAGCTTGGTCTGAGCTAATGCCGCCTTAATCTCCAAGAACACCACCCGTGCAGATCCGTAAGCGACAACTTACGTGGATTGCCACGAAGTAGGTCAGTTGATGGAAGCAAACGTTCAGCAGCATGGGGTATGAAACGACGATAAAAGTTTACTAGCCCCAAAAAGGTCTTAAGCTCATTGGCTGAGGACGGTACAGCGTAATCTAGAATAACGAGCACTTGACCCTGGCAAGGCTTAATACCCTCTCCAGTGATTTTTTGACGGAGGAACACAAGTTTTTGTTTGCCAAGTTTTTACATTTGTCGGGATCGACTACTATTCGATCTTCGGACGGCTATTGGAATAGTAGCGTCAAGTGTTGGAAGTGTTCATCTATGCTCGACGATGCGAATAACAGGTCACCGACGTAGAAGTGAACAAATTCCAAGTCCCGTGAAATGCTATCGATAAACCTCTGGAATGTCTGAGCAGCATTTCGCAAACCAAAAGGCATACGTAGGAACTCAAACAAACCAAAAGGAGTCGTGACAGCGGTTTTCTCGACATCTTCGGCGGCGACTGGGATCTGGTGATAGGCTCGCACCAAATCGATCTTAGAAAATACAGTCGTGCCGTGAAGTGATGCCGTGATGTCGTGTATGTGGGGTACCGGATAACTATCGTAACGGGTAACCGAATTTAGTGCGCGATAGTCGCCACATGGTCGCCAGCTAACGCCATTTTTCTTAAGAACCATGTGCAGAGGTGAGGTCCATGGACTGTGATAAGGACGAACAATACCTTAAGAAAGTAAAGTGTCACACTCACCTTTGGCGAAAGCCAATTTGTCCGGTGAAAGTCGGCGGGGTCGTGCCGTGACTGGTGGTCCGTTAGTGTCAATTTTGTGTGTGCCGCACGATCAGTCACTGTACCTATCTCTTCAAATGGTTTAGTCAAAATGGAAGAATTAATAAGTAAAGACTGAAAATCGTGAGGAATGTTAGAAACAAACCTGCGATTTTGTGTGCATTTGCTCGAGCTGCGAGACCCGTAAATTTGGTGCCCGGGGAAGGAATATAATTAATAATAATAATAATAACAATAATAATAATAATAATAATAATAATAATAATAATATTAGTTTATCTAGTATAAATCCGAAACATGCTGCAATGCAGAGTCAAACAGTACAGTTGAAGGCCAAACCACAACTTCGAGGGGATTGTACAATTATGTGCATGCCTTTGAAAGTAGGAGAAAGCATTCAAGTCCATCTTTGTGGTACTGCCTGGGAAATTTAAACTCAAGGTCAGGTGATCTATCCGGCAGAAGTTGGGGTGTAATTATTCTGCCAAAGTGCGGAATGGATGGGGACTAGTGAAGATTCACATGAATCCCACGGAAAGAAGGCTGTCCTACCGGAGAACCGTACTGGATTAATGAATACATGGTTATCGTGAAAAAGAAACATTCCCGAAGGAGACGTAATCAAGCAACAGAGCTTTTCAATGTATGAGATAGGTTACGATTTAAAATTAGACGATGAGATAGTGGTGGCATTACACGTAAAGAACAATAGAAATCAGTCAAGGATTACAGTTGTGGAGTTCAGTGACCGTATATCGGTTGAGCCAGAGTATAACAAAAGGAAAAAAACACTGCACCGTGGTTGCCAAGATGACGGTGAAGGAAGTGGCCAGACAGAATCATATAAACTTTAAGCGGATTGTTTGCTTTCAGCGGATAGGAATATATAGCATCAACATGAAACGGAGAACTGGAGAAAAATCGATGTGTGGTGCTCATTTATAACAGTAGGAAAGACACAGCTGGCGAAAACGATGAGGTGACGGATAGGAGACTACCAATTCATGTTCATTGCAGAAAGCGGGACGCTTGATGGCGACACAACAGAACTCTGCGGTACTAGAGCTTGTCAGGTGTGCACATGAAGGACATGACGCCTCGCAATATGAGGACATTGCGATGCAACAGCCCTAAGTGGGCGAACAGCGGAACTGATAAAAGAGGCAAACAATCACAGAGTCATCGACTGTCAGGAATCTCGAGATATATTTCGCAGTGTCATATGCTGCCTGCAGGTTGCGGAGCGGAAGTGAATGGCAGCAACAAAAGCTTCAGTTTTTTAGTACATCGGCAAAAGTATCGAAAAAGGGTGAAATTTATCTTGGAGAATGGTAAAGTTTAGGAATAAGACTGGTGAATAGTTTAGCATGAAGCCGCGGGGAAGTGGATCGGGAACAACTAGCTAAGAATGTTGATGGGTTTTTAAGTGTGTGATAATCATGCACCAAATAAAGTAAACTTTGTCAGGCGTAAAAAGCGGTAAGTTGTGGTGGCGAATTAGGAAGTGAGCACGATGGACAGTCCATGTTAGCTGGAGGAGACAGCAGCATATTTGCAGCATTTTGCGTACATGAAACGTGTTCTTTCTGTTTGGTTTTTTAATCCGCAGCCGGTGCTAGAAGGTGCGGCCGACCGTGCGCTGGACGTTCAACCTGAAAACCACTTTTGGGGGCGGGAGGTGCGATCTACCAACCTACTTGCGCCCTCATATCGATGCAGACGTCCTGCAATCCCGATGTGCACCAGATAAGGCGGTGGATGTGACCGCGCCCGCGCCGGCGGGATTTGATCAGGTGATGTTGGATGAGACCACACAGACGTAGAGGTGGAGTAGTCTAGGAGATTGGGGAGGATCCTGGAGAACAAGTTCAATGAGTAAGCGACGGAACGATGGGCGGGTATCAGATTTTCAGCCAGAAGTGTAGGCCAAATAGTTCGCTGGATGATCTTCGGATCATTCCAAGACGTCAAAAGGGAGATGCGCGCCGGTTGGTGTCTGGAAACATGAGAATAGAGAGAGGCAGTCTGAGATGCACCCAGCTGAGGATCAACGGTCAATGGTAAAAAGAGAATATAGCAATTTAGACACAGACTACTTTTGGAAGAGTGAGGGCTATGAGCCACTGGGAGCGAATGAGGATACAAAAATAACGACCAAAACTAAGAATATGAATGATGATTTGGAGGTAAACGGTGGTCGCCGGTATTGGATTTAGTGTTTAGAAGCCAGGGCAGAATACAGGAGGGGAAAGGGGTCAGTTCGTACCGCGTAAAAAGAATTGAGTGTGGTGGAGATAGATAAGAGACATTTGAGCGCGTGAAATAGGGAGAATCTAACAGGAGCAATGTCAGTGATGTAAGTCATTCTAAGGAATTTTAATATGCTGGTGATGGAAGAAGCATATGGGGTAGGTGGCTTCGGTGTTGCAGAGGATGTCACCTGGGTCACGCTTTCTTTATCTATTCAAACATTTAGGTTCCAACATGGTGCACGTATGGGATAACTGTAGTATTTGGCGACACCTAAGTATTTTATAAGGGCAATTTTGAATCGGCCTAGTGTCTGGCAGGCTCCAGTGCCTTCAGGCAGTCTGTTCCAAATACGGGAATAGATGGTGATGAAGAAACTTTCTCTTAGTTTTGTCCCGGAGTATGGAAAGTTAATAGTATGATTTCGGTTACGAAGAGGGTAGGGTGCGTAATGAGCAAAACAGAGATTAGTGATGGTCGTGTGAGCTCTAGAATGAAGGGGGCTGAATAGAAGATAGAGAGGGAGTTTCATGCGTCGTAGCCACAGGGGTTCAAGTCTTGGTTGCTCACATCTATCTTTGCAGTTCAAGGGAGATGATGAGCCGAGTATGTGCTTGAAGCAGGATCGCTAAACTCTTTCGATGGCAAGTCTATCAGGTTCGGGCGTGTGAGTGTACGCCAGGGGCCCGTACTCGAGCTGCGGTCTGGAGTGGGATTTAAAGAACAGAAGCTGGCTGTCGAGCACTTAAAATTTCTTTCTCTTAGTCTTAGCCACCTGGCAGGTGGCATGTTCTTGAAAGGTGAACGTGCAAGAATGTTGTAGGCCGAAATCTCGTACTAGCAGAGTAATAGGAATATACCAGCCGTTAAGGCTAGGGATTCAGGAGGAATTTGACTTTTATACGTGAGAATGGCATTCTTAGCAGGGAAGAAACGTTTTTTCCAAGTGTTGTACCATATGTCAAGAGCCTCCAGATAGTTAGCTATTCCGGTGAGGGTACAGGTCCAGATATGGGGTTCAGAGGAATATACTATTTTGATATCGTCGGCGAATAGAAACGCGGTACCTTGGCGCGTTACTTTGAATACGCCGTTAAAATAGGGAAGAAATAAAAGTGGACCTGAGGCACTGCCCTGTATATTACCACCTGTGACTGCCTGGGGTGATGAGAGGTGAGGTGTTTACTGCTTGCGATCACGTGTTACGATAGAATGACAACCAAGCAAAGAGTGGGTCCGTTATGCCGTAAGATTTGACCTTGGTTTGCAGCTGATCATGAGGCACGAGACCGATTGATTTCGGTATATCAAGGTAGACAACGATTTATGCCTTTCCAAAGTCAGCCAACTTTGTGGTTAGATTAAGGAAATCAAGTTCGCAGGTCAGACAAGGCCTAGACCTTACGAAGCCGTGTTGTTTTTATTTATTAACCCACGGGTGAGGATAAGTGGGCAGCCGTATCTTTAACTACTCGTCTCATTATCCTAGATATAATGGGATTGTGATTTATGGGGCAGTAATTATCCAGGTCATGTATGGAACCCTTATGAAGGGGAAAGGTAACGGACTTTTTCCACTGGGATGAGAAAATGCTTTGTGACATGGAGAAGCTAAATAAGTTCAGCAAAAATGTCGAAATGTACGGGCCGCCAAGACGAAACAGAGCTGGAGGGATACCATCGGATCCAGGGCGGGCCAGGGGCCGGGTGGTATTCAACAGATTTCTGACTTCTCTGGCTGAGAATGCTAAGGTTGACAAGGTATTGACGGTCAAGGAGATGAGATCCTGGGTCGGACTATTGAGGTCTGAAGCGGAGAAACTATTGAATGCCTCAGCTGTTGACTGCTGCGAGCTAATATAAATGTTCTCTGATGGGGGCAAATATGGTGTTTTGGTTGTACAGCGGGGGTTTCGAGTTTTATTAAGGCCAGAGAGGTGGGCCACTTTATTCGGCTGGTGGAGAGCGTACAGCTTTTGCTTTCCCAGCTTTTTCTCCTTTTCGCTTAGTAGCTGGCGTGAGAGGTGGCTGGGACAGAAGAGGATAGAGAGGTCGTTGGTCCTTTCGTAGCCAAGCAGCAACTTCTCGAGTTTACGTTGCACTTTTTGTTGTCGATACTTCTTTCTCAAACTGACTTTGCTTATCTGGGGAGAGATGACGTTCAGAGAGCATAATAAGTTAGAGCATATCACATCCGAAGCCGGCCGGAGATCAGATGTAAGTAACAGTTCATCCCAGGTCTGGTTACGTAGGACGATGGGTAGAATGTCCCAATTTGCATTTCAGGAAGATTTACGATTTTAAGGACTTTCCTGGTGATGCGATTGAACGGAGAATTTGCATGTTGCGACCTAGTGATCACAACCAGTAAAGTAGCTGAGGTCATTTTCCTTTACATTTCGGAGGCCTAAAGTAAAGGTAAGGTCAAGAAGATTGTTCTTTCTTGTCGGTGATGTTACGTATTGCGTCCATCCGCCTGCACGAACACGTGAGATAAAAATGCATAATTTCGGAGAGGAATTCAGGACAGTCCAACAAATTCCAGGTAGGTTGAACTCCCCAGGTATGACTTTAGCGGAGTGCGGGACTTTAGCTACTTGACAGAACGCATCGGTGATTGCATTTACATCACCCTTGTTGTAGCTCGGCGGACAATAAATGCAACCAATAACGAGCAGCCCCTGAAGCAGTGGTATAGAGGTGCAAACAGGTCCTTGGACCTTGTCAACGACAGGAAGTTGGAGTGTGTTCCAAGACTGCTCTTGCTGTAAGTAGGACATCCACCGCCATGTCTCCCAGACCTGTTGATAGCAAATATCACATAACCGGGTATGGGGATGTGTCAGAGGGGAGTTTTATCAGTAAGCCAGGCTTCAGTTACGGTGATCACATCCGGGTGAGATTGCAGCGCAAAGGAGCGTACGGAAGTAAGTTGGCTCACAAAGAAGCGAGCATTGACAAGTGCCACTGTGGAACTATCACTGCATGGGCATGACTTACCTTGAGAGTATGACCCTTTAAGTTAGCTGCTATGTTTGGAGAAATGGTAGCCACTGGTAGACTGCAGGATGGTGTGGGGAGATATATGGTGTAGGAGGAGGCGGGACTTTCGGAGAAAACGGAAAAACCGGTAAATATTGATGGGGTGGCATTAAGTCCGAAAGCTCACGGCTATTTGGAAATTGGGAGCAGGATGCATGTGGTTGGGTGGGCCGTAAGTAGTCAGCCGGAACTCCATATGGATAACATACTGGCATACAGATCTAAATAGCCTTGCCGAGACTTCCTCCTTCGTTGTTGGAAGAAGTGTCATTATGCTTTGCTCTACCTGCAGGCGAAAGACTGACTGGGTTTGGAGAGCAAGGCCCGGGTCCCTGAGGTCAGATGACTGATTTTGCAGACAAAAGTACTCTATTTATTTTCGAATTCGTTACAGATGCCGGCGCAAATACACATGGTCCCGAGTCTTCCTGTGGTATGCAAGGAATGACTAGTCCTGACGTGGACAGTTGAGGGATTACTGATTTTACCTTAGACGTCGGGTTGTTCTTCCTAACCGGTGTTGGATTTCGGACTCCGGTGGCGGTCGGCATTCGTTTTTTAACTATATGCAGTGGGAGTAGTACGCAGGTTTGACCGGATACTCCTTGAGCTAGTCGAGAACGTCGTGCCAATTGCGTTGTTGTATGACAATTTGTTACTAGTCTTGCAGTCGGGTAGATTTTTATCAGTTTTATGGACCTCAGGAAGCATATTTAGTTGGACCGTTGCACTGAGGCTATTCCGCGCGTTCTGACTCTTGCAACACAGCTCAGATGGAGTGGAGACTGATGAACCATCAAGGTCAATAGCTACTTTGCGATTAAATACAGAAGAGGTCTTAGGAAGATGGCTGAGGCTGGGTAAGTTGACTATCTGAGAGGGACTACTGGCTTAATGTTTACCAGGGTTAGGGTCCTTGGCATGGCTTTTGGAACCTCTCTTTTTAGAGGGGCTTCATCGAAAAGTATTCTTGCCCGCTTGAATCAACGACAGAAGGCTGTCGACTGATAAATTCCTAAGTAGCAACTTCAGTATTAAACTGAAGCAGGAGCGGACATGTATTTCGCGGTGAAGTTTTGCGAAGTCAGACACAGTAGCACGGTTGCGAGTCCAGGTCACAAGCCTGTAAGACTGAATTCTTAGCAGTGGACAGAGATAACCTATCTGGAATGTTGAATTATATTGCATTGTTGGTTTTTTTTGATGCGTCTAAAGATTTCGGAGGCAACGGTATTGATGAACTTCGTGGCCGAGATTAGGTTTGCCTGAGTGTGGTGTACAGATGGGTCGAGCAGGAGTGGTAGTGGAGCTAACCGGTTAATGGTTTGGTCAAAAGCGTCAAGCCGGGAAGGGAATCTATTCACGGTTTTGATTGCTTCGAGGGTTGCTATGGTAGCGTCTCCAAGTATATCTTCGAGGGATACTGAACAAATTTTTGGCGTGCTTTGGAGGTGAAGGGACCTACAACGGCGAGAGCTAGCCGTGATTTTGGGGCAGTAGGCAGTAGTGGAATGCATGGCTAAGCGGTTGGAATGACTGATGGGTAATTAGACGCAATATAGCAGGCAGTAATGTAGTGCCAGGAGGGCGACAACTGACAGATAATGGACGAATTAACGGACCATGTCAAACATCGGGGTATCAAAATGATGGGAGGAAAAGTGACTAGTAACGTTTGAGAGACCGGATTAATAGAGACCACTTAAATAGGGTGTCAAAAGACGGATTAGATTCGATAGAGACCACGGACCTCTGAAAAGATCTGCTGTACTGATTCGCGATAATAACTGGCGCCAGTAGGTTAGTGTGACGCAGTTATTGCTACTATCGGCTCGGTAAATCAGTTGAAGTAGCAATAAACACTAGTAATAGCTAAATGCTTGATCTTAAAGCTAAAACGGAAAAAGCTTAGAAAACCTGATTTTGCGTCGTCATGATCTTGACACTTTGCTGCCCCCGCGAATCAGCAAGTGATTCATTGTGCTGCAGAAAGTCGATCTTCAGTATGCCTGTGGGGGCATCCGCAAGAATGAACGTCCACAGATGCCGTCGTCGTGGTCCAAGGTTCACTGCAAGCTGTCTCGTGCCGGAGGTTGGAATGGAGGAACTATATGCCGCTGACAGCCGAAGCAAAGAAGCTCATGGTTTGTCTTCACCAACCGGCAAGACAGAAATTTGGGCCCCAGTATCAGCTGGGAACCTAGAGTTAGTGCACGAATCACGCATGTAAAACCAACGGCCAACGTGTGACTGATTGCCGGGGAGTACGGCAGCTTTAACTTGCCTGCGGGAGAGTTTCCCGCCGAGCATGAATACGACTGTCTGCCCTCACGGGCGGCTGGCCCGAAAACGTGGTGGAACCAGCAAAGACCGCTGAAAGGGTGGTCTAGTTTGGAAGAGGCAGGTGAGGCGGATTCACGGTGGATGTGGGCAGTAAAGGGCTCCATTCAGTGCCACTGCTTACATGTGCCACTGCGAGGGGTGGGTACTTTAACTCTGTCTTTGAAAGGCAGTCGATGCTGGATGGATAGAGAGTGCCGAGGACTCTCCGGCAAATCGCCCGGTTCAACACCCCGACGATTGCGCAAGTTGTGGCGATGAGATGTTGGCCCCACTGCCGATATGTGCGACAATTTTGTCAGCCATGGCGGCTGCTTGTTTCAAAGAACGAGTGCCCCAGGAGAAAAGTAACGGTGGTCTGAATATGAGAGGGTATGGAGTCCAACCACAATTGCTTACCTATCTTCGAATACATATAGGCGGGCCTCGCCAGAGACCGGAGGTGGGCTAGGTGGAGGCTGGCTTTCATATCCCCTTTGAGGTGCTGGGCAAATAGTCGAAGTAAACATTCCTCTCGAAAAGATAAAAAAATGCCGCAATATAGCCTCCTCGAGCCGATCGTTTGACTACTCTTTGGGAGGATTTAAAACCAAACCTCTTACTGAGGCGGTGTCATCGCCCGAGACTGCCTCTTAGGCACAGGCAAATGGTTGGCTCTGTCCGATAATTATAAGTGCCTTAAGTTGCAGCTTCAGGGCTTCAAACCAAACCTCAGAATTCTGTGGGGTAAATAATACTGGATTGAAAGCAACCGCAGATAAAGTGATGTATGTGTACAGCTGCATCTTATCTTTAGAAGCGATTATGTTGCGATAATAAATCGCGAAAAATATATCTTACAACAAAACAAGGACGTTAAACAGCGAGAAAATCACAAACTCATCGAGCGGGCGAGTAATCCAGGAAGGTTCTGGAGGTTCTGGTCTCACCAATATGGGAGAAGCTCGAGCGCGGCTAATGAGCATGTCCTCTATTCGGTCTGACAGCGAAATACCAACGTTATCCCCTCCATCGTGCAAATGGAGAATAGCAAGTCGGTTACGGGTGCAAAGGTGCATTCTATATATCGTGGCACCGAAACAGTACCGATAAGGGAAATACACCGAACGAAAATGAATGCGACGGCTTAGGAGAAAGTGAACCACGAGCGTGTGCAATCGGCGAAGGGCCGAAGGTGAAAGCGATTCAAAGGGAGTTTGACGGAAACCTCGGAAAAGTCAGTCCAATAAATTGTACGCAACGGAACGAAACAGTGAAGTTGATGTCAAATGTCAGAAAAGATTGTGGAGAAACAAGTCCAAAATGATGTCCAGAAAACGGTCATTTCTCAGAACGATCTAGGTCACTAAAACTTGTGGTTGTACTACTGAACGTCAAACCTCCGAGTTTCATTGCCTGGTCTAGTTGGCCGCATACTTGAGGTTGTATATTATTGTTTTGCTTTTTGTGATTTTCAATTTGATACGGCAGAAACTAAAGTCAATCCCATATTGGTTTTGGAATTTGTGTGAATTGGGTAAGTTTAGCTCGATTTGCTATTCTTTTGGCACGCACACATTGACGCCTGTGGTTCTTCTCACTTCGATCGTCGGACTGGATTGGCATCCACAGAGGTCACTGGTGCATCTAGAGTAGAACGGGTAAACGGTATTCATTATTCGCTTTGAAACACAAAGCTCTGATAGTCCTGTCAACTCCAATTATTTGCCTTTGTTATCTATGATGCATCGGTCTCGTTTCACGAGGATCACGGACCGTTTTCAATATCTGCCTCGTAGCGGACCCAACGGTTGCTGAAGGTTAATTGATGTGTATGACTTATACTAATCGCTCCTTGTAGATGCTGGGTATGTTGATGCGACTGGCGAACTGCTCAACGAATTGCGTGACAACTTTGTTAGATATTGGTTTGGGATTTATTAGAGCGGCTTGCTGTTGCGCATACCTGCAAAAGTCTCTCAGGCATCTTGAGCCCAGACATGCACCTGACACCTGTTTCTACTGAAAGAAGCAGTGAGGAGGTTAACGCACCAGATAATATATCTGGCGCTGTCATGAAAAATAAGCTCACCAACAAGAAAACTCAGAACAGGGCATCACGCAGTGCGCGGAAGGTCAAACCACAAAAAGCAACCCACCCTTTTCGGAGACCGAAGGATGTAGACCGTCCGCCTGGTATGATACCCCCCAGGTTACTAGAAATCGAAACTTACCGGTCTCCCCAGCAGTCTGCTCACCCTCTAGCCCCCCAATATCTTCAGCCCCCGACTCTCCCAGGACCTCGTTTCCATCACCAAATCCCCCTCTTTCCCACTCCTCAAACCCAAAACCAGCTGCCTCTGGCGATTCTGCAACAACTCCTGAGCATGTGCTCAAGAGGTTTTACGGCAATTGCCCGAGTGTGTTGAATAAGATCCCAGAGCTTCGGAAGCTTGCAGTGGATAAGGAGCCTCAGATCATAGCCCTCACAGAAACCTGGCTCACCACTGACATACTTGATGCCGAAATATCCATTCCGGAATACTTCACAGTAAGGCAGGACTCCAGTAGGGGTCGTGCCGGCGGGGTCATCATATACTACGATAATTCGACCCCTACTCCCACTTTACTGACAACCCCTACCTTTTCATGTGTTGATTGTTTGTGGGCCGTGTTTAACCCCTCTAGGACAAACACCCTATTGCTTGGTGTTGTCCACCGTCCCCCCGCATGCAATTCAACTGATAGCCTGGGTCTCGTAGACTTATTAGGCTCCCTGAAAAGCTACACAGACTTCACCCATCTGTTAGTCACTGGTGACTTCAACTCTCCCAGTACAAACTGGCAAAGAGCTGATGCCCCGGATATCACTTTCGGCAAACCCCTCCTTGATCTTGCACTGAAAAATTCATGGGTGCAGAACGTAAGAGATCCGACTAGATATCGCACAGGCCACGCCCCGTCCCTACTAGGCCTGGTCATCACCAATGATCGGTTCCTAATAGATGTGGTGCATTACTTGCCGCCTCTCGGCAAAAGTGCTCACATTCTCACTGGATTCGATTATATCGTGAAATGTCCTCCTCTGCCCTCAGAAACTAAAACTTGAAGATCCTTCAAAAGGACCAATTTTGACCAGGTCTGTGCATTTTTTCGCTCCCAGCTAAATTCAAGTAACTCAGGTAACTCTGCAGATGAAATGGCAGAGAATCTTAGAGAGTTAATCTCCTTAGCTGGTAGGCATTTTGTCCCCAGAATTCGTCGCCCACATACCGCTAAGCGACCCCTCCCTCACCCCATTAGGCGCATTCTAGACTAACGCGCACGCCTCTTTGCTAGATATAAAGCCACAGGCCTTGCCCGTGACGCAGAAGACTTCAGGATCATACGGAACATATGCGAAGGCAAGATTAGGTCCTATCAGAATGCAGTCCAGCGATCTGTACTTGATCGAGCACGGACCAATAAGGCATTTTTCTTTCAGTACATGCGCCGTCTTAGGGGCACAGCTCCGACGCCGTTAGCTCTCAAAGATAGTGCCCGATCTCCAATCACTACCCCTGGCCAAGTAGCCGAGGCACTCAGCTCCTACTTCCGTACAATTTTTAGCTCCATACCCACATCATCCCACCCTACCATGCACCCGTTATCTCTGACCACTACCCTTAACCGCGTCACTATTCCCATTGGTGCAGTCGCTCAAGGTTTTAGACGGCCCGACCAATATTCCTCTATGGGCTCTGACCTAATCCACCCCCGTATTCTCAAGGAGGCCGCGAATACATAAGCTGCTCCTTATGCCTCGCTTTTTCAGCAATGTGCTGACGTTAGAGTTTTCCCCCGTAACTGGTAAAAGGCAGTGATCGCACCCATCTATAAGAAGGGTAGTAGACATCTTGCTTCTAGTTACAGACCCATAAGCCTCACTAGCATCCCCAGCAAAATTTTTGACGGAATTTATAAGAGTGAGATTCTTTCCCATCTTCATAGAAATATGATCTTCTCCCCGTCCCAACATGGGTTTCTTCCCGGCAGATCATGCATCACCAATATGCTTACTGTCATGGATAGTCTAATGAAAGCCTATGATGATGGCCAGCTCTCGCACGCTGTATTCATCGATTTTGCTAAGGCCTTCGATAAGGTCCCACATGCCACTCTTCTTTATAAGCTGCAGACATACGGAATCACAGGCTCCATGTTGGCCATCCTACCTAGCTTCCTTTGTGGTTAAAGTCGGGAATGTTTTGTCTCAACCCTCCCCAGTAACAACCGGGGTCCCCCAGGGGTCGGTCTTAGGTCCTCGTCTTCTCTTGATCTGTATGAACGATCTACCGACAGCCCTTCCTGCGAACATTGCCATGTACGCAGATGATGTAACCCTCTGGAGTTCAAGCGTTGAAGACCTGCAAATTGCAGTTTATGAAACAAAACGCTGGTCCGAGGATTGGAACCTCCCAGTTAATGATGACAAATGTGTGAACATGTCTTTCGGCAGAGAGATGCACCAATGATGATGACTATATCTATGAAGAAGCCTGCATTGGCTTATTGTTGAGCAGTTTTGTAATGAACCTGAAATTGCCCATTTTGGTGAGCAATAATCATTATTAGTGTATAAAATGTAAGATGGCTAGAAGCACAAAAAATAGCATTTCACGCAGTAAAATACGAAAAAAGACGCGTATAGCTATATGATATTGGACCACCGCTACAGAAGAATGAATCGCCAGCAAACAACAGAAACTGAATGTGGCAAAAACCTGCAATTTTGAACAATATGTAGGAAGTGCCAATGCCTGAATTCTTTCTACATTTTGAATTTCAAGAATTACCGTTTCAAATATGTAGATCTTGACGATTCAACATTACAGTCACATCCCTATCAGAACCCTTGTAGCCCGTTCGTAGAGTCGGTTTTCGACCGGTTTGTTTAGTAGCCGTTTTGCACGAACCAAAAGTGAATTGATACGAAGGAAATCGACGACCGGAGCAATATGCACTGCTCGATGGGCGTTTTTTACAATGTATGGGTTTAATACAATTAAATGCCCTGAAGTACCAAGATATGAATCGTTCCATTTAAAGTCCTTGAAATGAGTAAAATAAGGACGATTACTAGGAAAACCATGGTTTGGGAGATATAAATGACCATCGTAAAACGTAATTTTGGAAGAGTGACCGAAAGTACCGAAGCATATCACGTACTACGAACGATTGGCACAAACTGCTCGGACATCACCCAAAAACCGATCAGCCCAAAGGTAAAAACCGGCCAAAAACCCATCGGTTTCAGAGCGATTCTGCCAAAAGGGAACCCAACAGTAACATAAGGAACCGCGCTGCATTGGAAGACCGCTTATTAAGTAGAATCTAGTTGGGGATCAGGAAAGGTAGACTATGATTCAAGTATATTAGGAACCCAGAACCTCTCAAACAGTATGCAACAAAAATTCACGATATTAAATAACGATATGGCTGTTGTGTGGCGCCATTTTTTACACCTATAGGTCATTACTTCTGATTGCATGATGATATATTACTTCGGTAAGCTAATTACTTCGTATAATGTGATGGCTGTTATTGTCATTCCTTTGTTTGTTCTATCACATCTTCGAAAGCTTGTACATAAAGGTTGCGCAGAGTACAATTGGGTATAAACCAAGCATCCGGGCGCGGGAAAGCGCTACTTTTGGCGCATCTTCCAAAAATGCGCAATAACTGATACTCATTCTGGTGAATTATACAGCCAACGGTAACTACACTATCATAAATATAGAAAAAAGTTGAAGTTTCGCTTTGAAAAACCCGCAAATCATTTTCAAAGTCTGAAAAACTCTTCTATTTATCGCGACCTAAGCGAGAAAATACAGCAGAGCCATCAACCAGAGCCGCGCCCGCAGCATCAACAGCCGTCGCGGCCAATGACGGTGCTGACCTTCATCACAACGCTTATATATCCTTGTGGCACGCATTCAAACAAAAGTCGCACCATAAAATTTCACGTCAATCTCATTTTCTACGGGCACCGATTCATCTGTTCCAACCGTTCCACATATAACAGTCCCACAACTTCAGTCGGGCTATATTTAAGCCCGTATGTTTAGACACTTTCCAATCTAATCTCTGTTCTCATCCCTTTCGTGCGCTTAGTTCGGGTCGGAGCATTTGCTGCGTTCGTTGTGATATTACTAGTTCTCGGGTGCAACTACCGATCATAATATCGGGCGTCGCGGTCAGATCCAATGATGGATTTCTGTAATTTGGAGGCCTTAAATGTTATAACATTTCTAACATCGTGTACAGTGCTCACGCCGTTATTCATTTACCGGCAGATTTTCTTTATCATGGTACGTTAGGCTCTTTCTCTTGTTTCCCATTTGGATCCTCCTTACGGACACTTAAATTCTCCATTCGAGGTCTCAGGAATCCTGCTCAGCAACTGTATCGGCTTTTGCGTGAGACAACACGTCCCGATAACAACGAATCATCTGAGGCTATCCGTAATGACGTTAGGAATCCGGCTAACCGTTTCCGGGTATGCAAGACTGCTATGGTGGTGAAGGGAACGGTTCTGTCTTGCTTACCACCAAACAACATCGTCATTGCAGACCGGAAACTAGCAGTTGTGGAGAGCATTTCTGAGGATTCCATAAGTATTCGATATTTCTGGAACACACGCGATTTTTACGCCGATGAGATCCAGTCACTCGTACATTTTTTCTATTGACGGACTAGATGACAATGTTGTCGAAGTTTCTGTTAATACTATTTTATATGAATGTTTCCGTATTTTTGTCGTTAGTAATAATAATGTTTGATACCCATATTACATACTTTCATAAAGTAAAACTACCCAGCCAATTCTGCCAGACTCCAATGTAACACACAAATAACAGTGTTCTTCCCCCGAGTGATTGTGCGTGTTCAATCTGCGATAGCACAAGAAACAAGGAACCTTCTTTAGCCGAGGCTCAGTAAATGCCATCATTTACATCAGTGGAACAATATTATGGTGGCTCACAGACTGGCCATTACACTTGACGATTTAACTACCTAACCTTCAAGATGATTTCTGCTGGGCGATCATTTATTTATATCATGTAATTAATTACACCACTGATGAGCTCCAACAAGAGCAAAACTCGAGTCTGGTGCTTCCGAGTGCAAGTTGTTCGGATGACTAAAGGTTTGTGCGTGAAACGTGGAGGCAAGAGGATAGTCAAAGATAATTTATTTGTTCACCCAAACCTTCGTTGATATTTATTGCGTATTTGCCTGACTAACCCTAATTACTTGTTCATGCTATTCGATCACACAATCAAGCATTCTCCGGGTTTCCTTGAAGTAAATCACTAATACCAATAATGATTTTCTATCAATTAGGCGTCATTTAGTTCATCTGAATGATGTACCATTTGAGAGTAACGGAGAAGTGCAAGTTGAAGTCCTCATAAGCTCTGACATGCCGGAGATTTATTAGGTATTGGATCAGAGGATCGGAAACCCTGATGAGCCGTATACAGTGGAGACTATCCTGGGTTGAATAGTTCTGGAGCCCTTGGGTTCGCAAATCAACACCGACATGACCGTGAACAAAGCCTGCAGGGGTGAATGCAGTATTTCTGTGCAGTTGCGTATGGTGTCTGGAGAAGAGTTTTACAATAATGAATTTACAAAGTATCCCTCTCCTTGGAAGACCGAAGGGCTTCAATGATTGCGGAGGATTACCTCAGACTGATTGGCGGTCATTATCAACTGTCTCTTCTGAGGAGAGGAATATCATTAAATATACAGAACAATTTTACGGTGGCGGAGCACGGACTGTGTGCCCACCGTCCAAGGTGTCATCGTAACAGAATCCTCTACCAAGGGTACAAGCAAGTTATGCATTCCAACCTGAAAATGGGTTATATGTTACCGGTTCCCGACAAACAACTCACGCCGAAGTGCGAATCCAGATGGCATTTGCAACTTCATGCTGTTTTCAGTCCAAAACCCAGGACAAACTACGAGTGGTATTAGATTACGCCACAAGGTCTATCGGGCTATCAAAGAATGAAACATCACGGCAAAAACTTGATGTTAATTATGATCTAGTGCAGGTTTTAATACGCTTTCAGTACGAAAGGATAGCTGTCGCCGTGGACATTAAAGAGATTTTTGCACAAATGCGAGTGATCTTGGACAGTCGAGGTGGGGGAGAAGGGGATAAGAGGTCCGTGGTGGGACATCGATGATCCTGTTGGAGCCACAGTGGTGCTTTCTATCAGGACAAGAATCACGATGGAACTCTCAAATTAACAAATTCTTCTTACTTGTGCCCAGCTGAAAATATTGGCTAATTTTCATAACTGACTCTTCCGCTTCGAAGATTTCAGGATGCGTCTATTGGAGGTTATCTGTGATCCAATGCTGTTGCCTTGTCTGTACCTTGGCTCTTGTGGCAAGAGTAGATTTTACCATGTGTGCTGAGGGCCGCCAGGGGCGACAATGTCATAGACTAAGGTGTACCCAGGTGTGCTGTAAATCCAGACACCTGAAGGGGAAATGGAGGTTGTAAGTAGGTCAACAAGGGTGGTGGGACTTAAGACTTTACTTGGTACTCGGACAAAGAAAATCCATGGAGGATTTGGCGGGTGGTGTAAACAACAGGTTCATTCTAATGGAAAATTTTGACACGATCTGGACTCCTTTCTCCTTACCTGCTAATTTTTCTTATGAATATGTTTTGCGCAAGTTTCCTTACTGACTGAACCACGTAGTGAACAATGATCCCACTACACATTTTCACTGATGCTTTAAGCTCTTATGACGTACAACCACCTTTGAGATGGACGTTTGCTTCAGTTTTGCTCTCTTTATTTGCAAGCTACTGCGAACATTGTTTCACGTGGGTTGATTCTAATCCGCTAAGTCATCCTAAGTGGCTGACCTGCATTTTTGAAAAATTAGTCGATAATATAAAAATGATAGCCCATGACGATAACGTAACGCATTTGGGATCGTAGTGCGCGTGACCCAACTAACAGCTTACTGTGGAATATGTACAAAGTCGAACAACAAGTACATATAGTACAGTAAAGTGATATCGAAATAATCTAAGATGACACTAGCAAATTAGGGTAAGCAGCGAGAGGTGTTCAGATGAAAAAGCAAAAGAGTATGTAAAATAGGAATAAAAATTAAAACAAAAGATAAGACACAAACTCACAATTGCCCACCGTTCTCGTAACCGGGATGTGAGCGTCCAAGAACCAATGTCGGGCTATGTGTTCAGGTCAGTTCAGTCTGACAGCGGTGCGTCGAATCAATCGAGATGGTGTTGAGACGAGTGTCAAGCGATGGCGTGGAAGCTTCTAAAATGGTTTGTTTTACATATTTATATTTGATTGACATTTCAAACCCGAAAGCGAGGTTGTGCCATAATGAGGGATTTATTGGCAGCTATTTTGTGTTGTTCGGTAGTGGTGTGTTATTGTTTACATCGAAAAGTCCGTACAACGAAGCAGTGTTGCACCAAGGAAAGTTGAAAATCGTGGAAAAAGTCGGAAATTTACAGAAACCTACACGTATGATATCATTCATCATGCCGTGTCGACGCACATAAAAGCGAAACAAAAGCTTCTGATTCTCTTTTGAATCCGTGTGTTCTTCAGGAGTGCGTAGATGAATTACCTGTATGTCTTTCAAGCTAATCAGAAAACCTTGAATTGAACCGGACGACATCAGTGACACGATGAATTTGAACTACCTACCCTTGACTGCCGTGATCGTTTTTTGGTACTCACCGGGGTCCACTGAAGGCTTTCCAACCAAAAAAAGATAAGGCCACGACACAGATAATCCCGGATGTTGGCACACTTCTTACATTGCTGTGAGATCCGTGCCGACGTACTGTTTTCGTGAGGCTACCTTTTCATGGCTGGTTTGCATTCGAAAGCTTGTCATGAGGTCCGTGGGCTCCTGTAGTTTTTGAGATTTCATTTACCCTTGGTGGCAAGGACAAAACCTAAATTTTACAGATGGCAACGCATCGAGTACGCATTTCACGCCGACCATCCATTCTTCTGTCTTCAAAAATCACGTAAGTGGTGCGCGTAATTGTTCTTTTCTCAACAACTACTAACAACTTGTTAGTAGCACAACTCTACACGGTAAATTCCACCACATTTTTCGTTTATTGTTCGGCACCGAACTTCGCCATTTCGTTGGGCACAGCACATTTTTGTGATTAGTTATTGTATAAACTGAGAAGAAATAACCTTGAGTTGTGGTGGGACGACTAGGTCGTACGCACTCCAGTGGAATCCACTGAGAAAAGTCAGAGTTAACCGTCAAGAAGGTGTCAGCGACAGAGTACGTGAAAACACATTAGGCGACTGACTATTTTCTGAAATCGTGTCAGGATTCTGAATGACATTAATTTCTGACTTGGAATCCTAGATGCTCGAAGAAAAATGATGCACTTATATGAACCTAATCATTAACTGAAAAAAGCTTATCATACATTGCGGTTTTTCAGTTCCCATCCGAAAAGTTACAGTCTTTCACGTGATCCCCATTGAACAATACCAGTAAAGTCGCTCTCACTGTTTCGCCGAGGATGAGAGTATATCATCCGATATATTTTCAGTGCTTTTTGAGTCATTTTTATGCATCTTTCGATGCATTTCAATTATCTGCAAGCTTTTATTGTACCAGTCAGTCTACATGGTACACTAAGGTAATATCGACACAGTCCAAGATGACACTAGCAAATTAGGGTAGGCGGCGAGAGGTGTTCAGATGAAAAAGCAAAAGAGTATGTAAAATAGGAATAAAAATTAAAACAAAAGATAAGACACAAACTCACAATTGCCCACCGTTCTCGTAACCGGGATGTGAGCGTCCAAGAACCAATGTCGGGCTATGTGTTCAGGTCAGTTCAGTCTGACAGCGGTGCGTCGAATCAATCGAGATGGTGTTGAGACGAGTGTCAAGCGATGGCGTGGAAGCTTCTAAAGTGATTTGTTCGTCGTATTTAGATCTGCATCACTTAGTTCCACAAAGTTTCTATTCAGAGTTCGAGACCTTTCTAATATGAGATTCATTGGCGCTTTTTCTTTCGCGGTAGCGTTGGCTTCAAAATGTTTTTTGTCGTGTGTATACATTAAATTTGGCAGAAAAAAGTAGTGTTGCTCAAAAGGACGTTGAAAATCATGGGAAATGTCAGAAAAGTATAAATACCCCAAATCGAAATATTCTGAAAGATGCAAGTAATTGTCACGTAGTGAAATAAACCTTGCAAAATGGGTTATGTAATCAGGCGCTGCTTCGGGTACTGGCAGTGAGGCTCCTACTGTTGTTTCGTTTAATGTCTAAAGCAGTCTTTGCAGTAGATATTCCCTTTAAGACTGAGATGATCCAGAGTGAGAAATTGTAACTCGAAGAATTATCTAGGTAGATTGACCATGAAATCAGATTCTACAGACATTCTTTAAGTTCTCCAAAACAAACTAAACTAACTTATTACTCAGTGGCAAAATTAGCACAACCCTGTTGGGTGGCAAGGGTACCAATGAGGAAATGATCAGAAATGAAGAGTACCGAAACACGTAAAACACCTAAATTGTTTTCAAATATAGATAATGACAATATTTTAACGGAGCCAAATATGTCTAGTTGTATACAGTTCATGAGCAAGAAAATGGCAGATAACCAACTTAAATGCATTCCGGTTGAAAGCAATCATTAGGCGCATTACTAACAGGCAAATGGAACCATCATCACCAACCAGTTTTCATTATATTCAGCTAATTTGAATCCTATATTGCTGTATAAACTTCAAGCATGAGCCTACAGATTATTTCGACAACCTAGAACAAGAACGAACAGGCAACTGCCAGATGTGAAAAATGTGGCGGTATGGATTAAATCATCGTCGACGGACATCCAAGTCACGTGAGCAGTCAGCACTGGTGCATTACCAAGCCCAAGGCTTGAAACAATGGAACCTCGAGTGGCAGGATAGCCGATCGATGGGTTGGATCGATAGGTGAGAGCTGAACCCTGTCAGCCATGCTTCAGCCTCAAGGCAGAAATCAGAACCGATGACTTAATCCGGAGGTGGTGTGTATTTCTATGAGATTCTCGCCATTGCCGTTACGAGGAGTCCCGAATGAATTGTTCGTATTGACAGGTAAACCGTGGGTGAAATTAAGGCTATTTTTCAGAATGAAAAGCTAAATGCTTTCGGAGAGTAAAACGTAAACTTTTCAAAAACCTAGAATGACTGGTCCTTGGTTGTTGGGTCACGTTCAGTACGGCTTCGTCCAATATTTGGTTTGTCCAATATTCTTCGCGGCATGGACGCTGCAACAATTGTCCGAGAGTAAAGATTGGCGGTAAACATTTCTAGTCCATTGCAAAGTGGTCACGTTGTAATCTGAATGGGCATAGTCACCGCTACGGGCTAAATGGGCGGTATGAATCAAGCATACGTGTCCTGAAACAATCACCGTGAATGGATTGGTGGTAGAACTATAAAACTAAATTGAATGGATACAATGATCCCCTACACAGAATTTCATGTAAGTAAGTTAGTGAAATTTCGCAGTATTCACGGTATTCTGTTTTATCCCTATTTGGAAGACAAATATCAAAATTCGCTAGTTAATTTGTGCTTTTGAGATGACAACGGTTGACTCTTCCGTTAATTCCAGTAAAACTAGTGACGAAAACATGACACCTTTCTCAATTCGCCGCCGTTCACTTGTGTCCGTAATGCTCGGAACCACAGTTTAGTGCAACAGTGTAGGGGGACAGCTGATGATTTCGTTTGGTGGGCCATACTATTCAACCATTCACCGGGAACTGAAATCAGTCATTTTCACAATCAAGTCAGTATATGGTTAGTTTTATGTATGATCTTCCTCTGCCCTACTATCTCAACAGCATGGATTTCCGCAGCAGCGACAAGTTTTGATTTTTCCTCTTCCGAATACGTCTACGCACTAAAAAGTGAGCATCACCTTTTATTCGAACATTTCAAGATATCTAAGCTAAGGAGGTGACCGTTTACCCAAGATTTACTGCTTGAATTTCACCAGTCTCATAGACCACTGTTTGTAATCAAGATTTTTCCGCCGTCAGTGCCTTCAGACAAACAAGTACGAATATCCGTATCGACTTTTCTTCCAAAATTAACTGTGCTACTCGTTAGCAGCTTTCCGTAAAGTGATTATTGTTTGATACGAATACAAAAGCAGATTGATTTGAGATGATAAAAGTAAGTTTTAATCAGAGATAACTGGAATATTACTTGCTTATATGAATACCATATATTTCACCATGTTCAACTGAAGCGCCCTCATCGACGACTGTACTAAAGGGTCTTCAAACGAAGTAAGAGTACCTGTAAGCGCAGCCATCTCTGAACTGACGTCTGGCTTACGTGTCCACTATGCAACAGCACTTCCAGGATTACTTACTCTTCGGAGGGAATAAAAGAACCGGGAAATGACATATTTTGTGAGCATACCAAAGTTTATTAAATACGAAAAACAAGTCCTACGGGTTGCCACCTCAAACACACAGCGACAGAGACAGTAAGCTCAACCAGTTTCTGATCATCATTCCCATGCCTTATTTATCACGGTCAAAATCATATCGATCACAATCACCAATCCAGAGACCTTAAAATGAGTGGCTATGACGTACACCTTTGCGAAGTGAACCCGGAGAGAGAACGTGCACACCGGAAAGACCCTGCACACACACACACATACATACATACATACATACATACATACATACATACATACATACATACATAAATACATACACACATACATATATACATACATACATACACTGCACACACACACACACACACACACACACACACACACACACACACACACACACACACAGATACACACACAGAGCCTTGACGAACAAAACAGAAGCCAAAACGATTCGCGCGCATTCATAACATCTGTGATTGTCTATCATCATGTGCGTGCATGCATTTGAAGTAAACAAAGCACATGTTGCCGTCATCAACAGCTTGCTAAGCCGTGTTACTGAAGCGAGTTAAAAACAACAGTATCACTGAGTACGTGTTCCATCACATCAAACAGTTCTTGATGTGCATGTACCTTACCAAAGTCAAAATGAACATACCGTTTTGCATTCCCGATCGCTCTTGTCGGTCATTTTATTTGCTATAAAGCTGCGCGAGTCTGCGTGCACTAGGAACTGCTTCCAAACTGTGTGCGAGTAACTCCTAAGCACTCAGTATGCGTTGTATGTTGACGAAACAGTTAAATGGCTTAAGCTGTTCACGTTTAACGTTGCCACTGATTATTCATGCAAACTGGAAACTTCTTTTCCCCTTGATTCTTGATGAATTTCCTCCATAATTCACTCAAAAAATCAATTCTGACTAAACTACATTCTCTTTGAATACATGCACTTCAAATAACCCCAGCCCATTTCTCATTTTAGCCTACATAAAGTTGGATTTTCGATACGAGTAGTATGGCATTGTATCTGGATGACAGGACAAAATTTCCCCGGAATCACACGACCGGTTTCGCCGTTATTGCTGCTCATCAGGTATGCATACCTGGTACTCTTCCGCCCAATCATCCTTATACTTGAGCACTCCACCACTGGTCTACAGCTATAATCTCATTTGAATCGAAGGGAGCGTGCATGAACGGGGAGTCCATTGTTAGAATCACACGGTGATTCTTCCACGCTCCATTCGATTCAAATGAGATTACAGCTGTAAACCAATTGTGGGGTGCTCAAGTATAAGGATGATTGGGCGGAAGAGTACCAGGTAAGCATACCTGATGAGCAGCAATAACGGCGAAACCGGTAGTGTGATTCCGGGGAAATTTTGTCCTGTCATCCAGGTACAATGTCGTACTACTCATACCGAAAATCCATACATGGAACCATATATCCTCGTTCTGAAGGCTAGCCGTGTTAACCGATGAATTAACTTTTGAAGAATCACCGTGTGATTCTAAAAGTGGACTCCCCGTTCATGCACGCTCCATTCGATTCAAATGAGATTACAGCTGTATACATAAAGTTGTACCTACCACCTTAGATCGCTTATTGCCAGCACTTTCCACCGTAGATAAAATTCGGTCCTTTGGTCGTTTAGGTCCCTACCCAGGTATTTTGATCCATGCAAGAATTACTACATTTGTCTTATCCTTGTTTATTACTGACAAACTAGAAACCGAATAGGGAACACTTCCGTAAGTCTAATAGGACCCATGCTCTGGGAGCACAAGAACAGTCGGATTACAGTCAAATTGAAAAATCGATGCTTGTCAAGTTGGAAGAACAACAATTTTGAAAACAAGCTTGCATTCAATGCTTCGTCTACCGGCCAATAACAGCACATTATAATACTCAGATGACAGAACACCACCCATCTTGGCTCAGTCCAGGACCGATAAGGGCAGGTGCAAGATCCATTGCTATCCATCTGGCTGGAACGAGTCATACGGTGGATGTAGGGGGGGCCGTTTGGTTTGATCTGCCACGGGGCCCGGTTCAGAGACTATAAACTCGGTTCAGTTCAGTTCAGACAAGCATGAACCGTGCACTGTTTGCAGTGGCCTTTGTTGCTATTCCCTAGCGACATCTCCCAACAGTTACTCGCCTCAGCAAACATTGCGTGCCGTGGGATCCTGTCAGAGGACATGCGCAACACGTGTCCTAACCACCATAACCTGGTGAGCCTGAATGCTTCATCTAATGATTTGGTTTGTGAACCCAAGACCCTCCGCCGAACCTCAGCATTGCTTATACGGCGTCCCCACCAGACTCAAGCAATACTACGAAGACATCGGTGTTCAAGTACCGACAATCTTCGTGTATCCTCCATCAGCACTGGTCACGTTTCTGAATCATACAGAAGCACCGGCCTGACTGCAGCAGAGTACACTGGACCCTTGATAGATAAAAGGGGGTCATGTCAACGCCACAAATGACTTAGGTTGGCAAAAGCCAAAGTGCCCTCTGTATACACAAAGACATCTTATCCTATATCTGACCTCCGAGTGAGATGCAGTTGCCCAGATAACAGAACTTGTTTACGAAGTCTATAGTTGCCCCAGATACTGAAAGGTTTGGTGTTGGACCAACCCAATCCTGAAACAGCATCCTGCAATTTGAAGGTGCAAAACGCATACCGAACACCGCTACACAGTCCGCCAAGCTGTCTAGAAAAGTTTCCAACTTACATGGATCTTCAGTCAGAAGAACTGTGTCGTCCGCAAATTCAAGGTCTGACACCTTTCCACCCGGGAAAGTTCAATACCACTATCCTGACAAAAGTATGGTCTCTAGGACCATACCAATCATGATATTTAAAGAGAAAAGGAGAAAGGGGGCAACCCTGAAATACATCACTTTTCGTGGTGAGCTTAGGCGAAAGAGCACCGTAAGCCCGAACCCGGCTTCGGCTGTTCATGCACAAGAGCAATTATTTACAGCGGAGGCAATAGCAATCCGATTTAAAAAAACCCACTAAGTGCGGAAAAACAGTTCGTAAGAGCCCTCATTCTCCGGTCGCTGCGCGTTCGAACTACTCACACCCAACGTACCGATCGGGACTCACGCTCGACAGATAATTACCACTAATTACGCTGTCAAATTCACAGCCCCAAGCCCTACCACAGTCTACCCCGTTTTTAAACACATTATCTTCTTACCATAAACAACCAATACTCTTATCGCCCTCCTTTGTTCCCTGAGTTATATGATCTGCGGTAATTGATCAGTAGATAAAACACTGAGAGCAAGTTTGTTTGCCAAAAAGTGGTTCTTCCGATGAACCCATTGGAATTATTTACTCGATTGTAAAGTCCTCATCTTTAACGGAAGTGTACTTCCTCTGATAATCATCAGAAGTATGTACAGAACGAATTTCTCGAAGCTCACAGCAGTTGCCAGCGATTCAACCAAAACTCTTATATAAACTCATTTTATCACTCACAGACGGCAAAAACAGTGGCGTACATATCTGTTACAATTGAACTGACTAACGTTCGTTCGACCGCAAGCATTCGTAGTCATTTGTAAATGACGTGGGAATCTGTGTACTAACCTTGGAAATACCCTGAGGAAAAAGACTCATCGCGAGGCGAGGAGGACAAATTAAAGAATATCGTGTTAAACATTGCTTCATACTCAAGCAGAATCTATCATGACATGGGTAAGAAATTCACGTGAACCTCTTTGTGTTTTTTTCGAACACGCGTGATGAAATCATGTTAAATTTGTGCACTTCACTAAACCATCCCTCAACTGATTTCGGAATAGTGACTAAAGTATTCGAAATTGTTTCGAAAGTCTCAGAAACTGCTAAAAGTGTTCAAAGTTCTTATCCGAATGGCTGATCAGTCGAGAATCCTAAAAGTCGAATTCCTCCTTGCCTCTTCACATCAGTACTCACTCTGTGCGCTTGCTGTCTACAATCGCTCCACGACTTGCGGACATAATAGTGCACGTGGATCTATTGGTGCTGTGACTTGGGTTAAGGGATCTCGGTAACTACCTGAAACGAAACCGAGCAACCGTGCACTAATCGAAGGCCGGACCAGTAACCGCAAGCACGATACCCATCCGAATCTCACGTCTCAACTGGTCGAAGCAAGCAAAGCAAGAGAAGTCTCATTTTGGTAGCAGAATAACTCCGCGGGTGGCTATAACACAAGAAGACTCAATAAGATCTAGCCAATGCAGTTGTCTTTTTAAAATAAGTCTGTGATTGAATATCTGATTATCAGGTATCCCATCATGGTTCAGTTTCTCTCGTATCATAAAATATTCAAGCATATGCTTCGGATCAGGTTTTGCAGATGTTTGTACTTGATGCGGAAACAATAGAATGGAATTTAGCACAAAGAACTGTGCAAAAAATGTCCCACTCTTACTTAGGCTTGTCATCTTATTCCAACCTAGTAAACACATTAATCTTTTAGTGGGGCGAACCGATAACGATGATCCTATGGGCGTAACGCCTTGGAAGCCACTTTTACGGGCTGACCAAATAATCACTTGGAAACGAGTGGGTATTCCGGAGAATTTCGTCTTAGGCTGCTGAATTCATGAAGGCCCAAGTTAACACAGACAGCCTGGATTCATTCGATAGAGATTATTACTGTTGTGACAAGTCTGTGCAGTGATTTAGACCACTTGATGAAATTGTCAGTGCTCTCAACATTATTCCAAAATTGAGATAAGCAGATACCTCAAAGCTCACTCAGCTCTGATCAGTTATGATAGCGGCTTCTGAGAATAAAATCAAAAAAACTGTAAAAGTTTATTCGATGAAAAAATTGTCACTCAAAGGTCCGATTGGTAAACGAAGTTCATTTTACGCCTCCGATTCTCGCCGAGTTTATCACTGCGGATGGCATAAGTATATTGCAGCCTTTCCGGCTTCCAAGACCTTTACATACGTGCCAGAACACTGAATAGACACGACTCCAGTGGTTTTAACCCGATTGTTCATAATAAAATCTTGCTCTCGAATCGGGTCATCGTGATACTCATCCGGAATCCCACAGAGGTTCGCATGCGCGTCAGCAGAAATTTTTGCCTGTTGTGAGATGCTTCCAAAGTAGGGATTATGATTTGATTGAGGAGACGGGCTCGATAACCACCTTGTTCTGCTTCTACAGCAGTTTTGGCTACAATAAAATTGACCAAAATTCCTCTTACAAAAAGTGTTCTGCAGGTTATTTTTTCCATTAACTCTCCCGTCACTTAAATACAATAATTCCATACTTTTTAACGACAGCACGTGCTCATGAAATTTGTGGACGATAGACGTTTATATTCAACAGGGAATAACAGCACGTCAAATGAGCCTCCAAGCGCCAGGTGAGTGTTGCTGTACCCGAGAGCTTTGTAATTTCTCGAAAACCACCAATCAACACTCCTATCGACCTTTATTCGAATACGAACCTCTGTGGTTTTTCGTAATCCAAATCTACTACTTTGAAGTATTTACAGTTTCTTTTTACAGTAGACACTACCATGTGTCCAAATTCTACTGATCTGTCCAGAATATTGGAGCGAAGTAATATTTAATAGCGAGCAAATATAAGTAGTAAGATATCCGCTTTATATGATATGATGGATCATGCAGAATCAATGTTTAACTGAGCTGAAAACCACGGAAGCACAATAACAACAGGAGCAGCAAACTTGAGATATAAGTTTGATTACACTACTGCGACAAACAACTCTTTAGAAAAAATGTTCAGACCTCTTCCATTCTCTGAATTTCTCTTTTGAGACTACTGTTTTTCAATGGACAAAGAAATCGTTCACGAGGGTAAAGAAACCCGGTACTACCAAAGTTGTATATGGAGAGCAAAGGCGACTCATTTCAGAATACGGAGATTTCAGCATACCGAGAGTTACCTTTTGACAACCTCCGTCAGTTTCTCAATGGACTGGAAACTAGTTACGAAAGCCATACAAACTCAGCTCGGGCGGAAGACCTCCATATGCATCGTAAAACTGGAGGCAAGTGACGAGCCATAACCGAATGCCTTCAGAACATTGCACCCTTCCTATTCTTCTCTCTCCGTTTATAACGCCAACTTCATCCACTGGATTTTAATGGCTAGTTTTCTTATTCTCTTCACTTCAGTTCTTTTTCCCGGATATTTTGGTTCTATTTTTTATTCACTGCATGACAAAAACCTCATCACTTGACTTTGCTCTGTGATTGCGTTTTTAGTCTCGGTCACAGAGTTGCTTTTCTTGTCCATCTTGTAAGCTAAACAGCTTGTTCTCTGTACTTGTTAGCATTCATCATGTTCTCGTGCTTTCCTCTACTCTATTCCCCCTTTTCACTGATGATGTTTTATCGAAACCTCTTAGTCCCATCAATGTGCTTGTCGAACAGGACAGTGTTCACACGTCCACGTGACCTCTTCTTCGTGTATTCTTCTTTGTACTCCATTATGATGTGCATTGTGTTCTAATGTTATTTTGGACGCTGAGATACGTTCAATACATCCAAGAATTCGCGATGTTTTACAGGCGTCTATTCTTTTCTATTTTCTTTTATCCTGGTTCACCAGCATCCTTCATTTCTGGTGCTGGCTTATTCTCCGAGGTGCATAATGGGATTGCGTACGTTCTAACACAAGTTGCGATGGTGTCATCCGTGCTAAGCTGGTGTGGCAAGTGTTTGTGCGCTATCATCCACCTATGCATGTTGTCCGTAGTCTGAATCCGGTCATTCATCCGTTGCTTTTGGTCTGCCTCATATGAGAAAATACGGATCTAATGGTGCTAGCTAGTTACTTTATTTAACGTCACACTTTATCGACGATCTGTGGGTCCGAATCCTATTAGCGCGCACCAACTGGGCGTGGGATCACATTTCTTTACGTCGATGACCTCACTGGCCGATTAATCTGAGGATTACCAGGGCTCGAGAAACTCCATCACGATCTTCGCAAACCGATAGTATGGCGACCGGATCGTGCTTTCTTGCGGCCGACTGATATTCCTAGATCCACGTAACAAACGCCCCTCCGGTTTTTCTGGTGCTGCGCTCTCCACGATCTTTGCCTTCAATTCGAAAAACTAAACTGAATCAGTTCTTGGCTTTTGTTTGTCGTTAGGTTTCCAATAGAATATTCCGTTAGGCTTCAGTTTTTCAGTGTTCTTATTCAGTGTATTCCTTCATGGTGGAAGAACGGAGCCAATCCAGTCTATCCAATTTATTGAAATGACAATGAAAACACTATCTGAAACAAACTGTCGATTAATTACTCCCTTCGAACCTACAGCCTCTTGTATCACTGAGGCGTTAATTCACATCCCCTGTTCTATCTTTGCTACCGCGAAGTGGTTTTAAATTGGTTTTCTTTACCTACGTGATTCCCTTCCCGTGTGAATCGCTTCTGAATTTATATAACATTATCATCACGTGCATCTAAATATTTGCCAAAGGTCGTTATAAGACTCCACTTTTCCCAATCAGCTTCGGGAATTTAGACTAACTTACTGACTCTTTTAAATATTCTGATGGCCTTCCTATCTTGACAGACAGAAATGATTATTCTGCAAACTGCTTCCTCATCCTCAAGTTTTATTGGTTATCATGATTATTCATGAAAAGTTATGCTCTCAAAAAGGAATAATGCTGAGTTTTCCAAAATATCTTCCGAGTAAATTACAATTAGAGAAACAGAACAAAATGTGCGCTGATGAGTGCAAGAATGAAAATATCACTGACAAAAATACACGGATTTTTTTGTTGCAATAGCAACAAGTCGATTCAAGTCAATGAACGCTTTTATGCACCCGATGTAGGGTGAATTTTCAGCACGTACGTGATTCACAGAGGAATCCAAAAATAAAGAGTGTAAGGGCATGTTCGAAGGTGCAGAGAAATGTGTGGAAAAACGAAGCAGAGCATACAATTTGAGGAATGATGAAGGTGAATAACCAGGTCGTGGACTACTTGGTCGCCGTCTGAGTAAGCGAACAGGGTAGGGAATGAAATTAATTCTATATGTATAACCTTGCGTCAATGAAATACTGTCAGTTTCGAGCGGGTGGAAGAGAATGCGACGGCTTTAGAGAGTGTGGAATGAGGGCATTGAATCTCGTTGGAGGGTAACTTATTTGTAAGTTTGTCACAAGCGACAAAATACTTGCTATTGAGAGAGTCAGTAAGATTATCACTACAACGGGTGACAAGTTTCACAGTGGAAAAATCCAAGAGGTTACAAACTGAAGTACGAGATTTTAAGGTGTTTTGTTCCGTCCTACTAGCTCTAGTAAGAACTCAGATCTACCTCAGAACAATGTTCGTTCATTAACACAAAATAAATAATATATGGGTTGCTCTCACATTCGCCCATTCTTGGCACACAATGCATTGGTTTGATTGGTGTGGACGACCGCGCCTTGGATCTTACACGACGCTGACAAGGCTCATCTCTCATTTATCAATCCACTCCAACGATCAGCTGTCTTGTCACCCGAAATTCCGTTGTTTCAAGCCTTGGGCTTGGTACCGCACCGGTGTCGACTGCCGATAGGTTAACACATTCCATCACACAAGGTATTTTAATTTTCGTAGTCCGAACGATAGAAAATAAACCTTTCCGACTATGGTGGAGATCGTTTCAAAGGGGCTGGTCCGCAAAGGTTGAGTGTTACAGTAACACCTAGGTAACAGGCGGAAGAAGTTTTAGGTGGAAATTGATTATCCATGGCGAGACATGGGAAGTCATTAAAAGCAGTTTGGTAGCGGGATCTGCATTGAAGATTGAAAGGCAAGTCAGCGCATTTTAAGTCGTTAGAAGGAAGAGATTAGGAAGCAGACCAGTAGCAAAACTTAACCAGACTGTTTTGAAGAAGTTTCAAACTTTAGTTTCTGTTATAGGGGCATTCAAATACAACACCATCGGCATATTTGCAGTCAAAGAGATTGGGTAAAGTGGGACAGTTTACTAATATATAGAGAGAAAAGCAATGTGGGCAGAATGGTACCCTGAAGAACACATGAGTTAATTTGAAGAGATGACCAGTGTTGGTTATCATAAGAAGTTACCTGTGTGCGATTAAAAATAATTATGCAGAATGTTCAAAGTACGACCGTCATCCCATCGTCATGTAGAATAGTTAGGAAATTACCGCGATGAAGAGAACCAAATGCATTCCCCTTGTCAGGAAACGTTAGCCTGACAGTATTGCCACCGTGATCAAGAGTAAAAGCATAATAATAATAATAATAATCATCAACAACAACAATAATAATAATAATAATAACAACAACAATAATAATAATAATAATAATAATAAAAATAAGGATAATAAGAATAAGAATAAAAATTACTGTAACTGAGCCAACTCCGGTTGTTGATCTTCTGTCAAAGATTTCCTGAGATCAAATGTCCAAGAAATGTTTACTTCCTTGATGACGTCATTGATAAGAAGTTGAAACCTATCGCTTTCTGTAACCACATCGGGACTTGCTATTTGAAAACGTAACTGTCTCCCTGTTCTGCCCATATGGGTGGCTGAGTAATTACACTTGAAATGATGCATGCAATTCGAGCTGACTCAAATTGGCGAGAGTTCTTTAGCCAGTGATGTAGATATCCAGTGGTTCTGAAGACAATTACCAGCGTGGCAGTGTAGTAAGGCTATCTGACAGCAGAGTTCAGGTGCTTGACAATTAGCCAACTGGCATCATCATTTTCGTTAATTAATTATAAGAAAAGTATTTCAGCTACATTGGCCAGCTTTGCTTTAAATGCTTCCAGTTTAAAACATTTTCTGAGTGGCGGAAGCGCGTGGCATTTTGAGTTACACTAGAGATTGGTTCTCTTGAGACACACTGCGACCTCTGCTGAAGATAGTTCCATAAAGCACGTGAAATATGCACCGACGGTACTCCACCGGAGGATAAAGAAACAATCTGTGGGGGCTCGATAAAGATGGACGACAAAAATGAAGTATGTTAACGAATACTGGTCTACAGAAATGCGCCGCAACAGAAATAGAAAAAGGTGACTCACAGTTTGTCTGTAGTGTTCAGCAGATTGAGATCAGACCGGCCACACAAAATTGCTCCTCAAGTGTAGTTAGTTAGTTAGTACATCGTTCGAACGGATCTCAATAATTCCAAAGCTGGCTTCACGGTAGCCGTAGGTGCGCTAAAAATGGCGTATGGGATTGTATGAATCTGGTTTTTATTGCCACAGGTCACGGAAAGCTAAGAAGCAACGCAGAGAGAACGATCCGTGGTAATCAACTGCGAGCGCATCGAAAATTTGTCTTTATTAATTGGATAAAACAATAAGACGTTGTGTAATATATAGTGAGAAGAAAATGGTAGAATATGCTAAATTTACAAGGTGCCGCAAATCAGATGGAAGAAACTGCCAGCGAATACCTATCTACAGGAGACAGGTTATGTGATTCTTAGAAACAGAGAGAAAACAAAGTTCATGACTTGGCAGAAAGGTTAAGAATGAGTCAGGAATATTAATTAAGCGAAGTCAGCAACGCATGCGGTTTATCAAAGGACGTTGGTAAACATGTAAACGATAAAGCAGAATTATGGTCAGGGTCGCTTTGGAAACCAAGCCCGTCTTTGAAGTACTCTAAGCACGTGAAATGAGTGATTGATAAAATGCATTTCTATGGATTAATAGTAACAATGTGTGCACCTGACCGTTCAATCAACGAACGTGCACGTTCATCAAGCGGTCTCCTGGTTGGTGTTGATGGAAGGTCAGAAATGAGAGTATCCGTCGCATTTTGAAGAGTTGCGGGTGACAATCTGGGACAAAAAGATAAAATGTTTTATTGGAACAACCGGAAATGACAATTGGTTGTTGTCATCTCACAAGTTATTTAATTAAGTGGTAATTTAAGAAGTGCATCTCTAAGATCAAGTTGTGAATAGGACCTGCAGCCATGGATCTGATGTGCAATGTCTTCCAGTTCCACCACATAGCAACTAGTTTGTTTCAGAAACCTGTTTTGGGTGGTTTTGTGGCTTTCTAAAATACTCGTAATCTTTCATAGAAGTCAAATTTGGCTTGGCTTATGCAGACTTTTTCAACGGGTTCAGTATAGATTACGCAACCAATAGGTGAGTCGCCTTACTCACTGGCTCATGTAGCCCTAGGAATATTAATTTTCATCGCCTAAATACTGGTGGGGGTGTATGGGATGTTTGAGAGGAGTAGCACCTTTGAGTTGGTTGACTGTCGTATCCCTTGGGGCATCCTCCAACTCCTTGGTCTCCATCATTTACCCATTTCTAACCTGTGGCTCCACAAAGCTGAAGCATGCATCAGCGGCCACACCCCGGTAAACCGCTCGACAGGCGAACTAAACCAAGTTGCGGGTAACCGAGGTCCAAAATCCTCTGCGAAATGGTGTTCAGCATGCGATGACAGATGCACCTGAATGGACGGACGAGATCTACTGATCCAACGGCTTCAAGGGAAAACTGTTCAACCTACCTAACCCGGTATTCCGGAAGAGGCTAGTGAGCCGCACAACAGGCCACTGGCTCGTCTGGAACAACTCAGCTGCATTGCAGTCTGCACTTGGGTGTGCAAAGACTAGAGGTGCATTGTGGTCATTCAGCAGCTGTCACACGTGATACGGTCAGGTACAGCTTCGTATCCACGCACACGGATGAGCCTCAATCAATCAGGATCACCACGGACAATTCCGAAAAAAGCTCCTTGTGATTGGTCATCTTTGAGTCTACCAATTATATTCTCTTATTTAACATAGTTATGCAAACCCACTCTACAATACAACGAAAGTGCTATTTCGCGGCCTTGGTCTTCTTGCTACTTCCGTTCGCGTAGTTCTGGGTGAGGGCAATTTCAATACGGACTGTCACTTCAGCTCATTACGACTATTACATTCATCCTAGTACAAAAAAGCCAGATGAGGTACCGTGAATTTAATTCCTACTCCGGACTGGGCGACTGAGTAGTACAACAATCCCGAGCGGTGCTGGGGACACCGCCTCGTACCATATTCCCGTGAATCTCTATGAATAGTTTTGTAAACATGCACTGTGATCATACTACGGCGTCCCCGGAAAGCAGCGCACCTAGTGCTCCAGCGGTCGAGGTGTCAAGACAACAAGCTGGAATACTTAACTGTAGGAAACAGGCTTATATAGCTTGCTGAAATGTACGGACACTGTTAGACGTGGGCAGCCAAAGCCTCACAATGAGGACACTACACAACTACAACATTGACGTAGCCTGTCTCTCAGAAGTCGCATGCCTAACTCCGGCACTCCGTGCATAAAAGTTCCAAGAGAAGAGGCAACTTACTGAACTTACCATAGCGGCCCGACAGACAACTCCGGGGGCCACAACGTCGCATTCGTCATCAAAAATAAAGCCAACAACGTAATGATCGCGTGGGAATCAATTTCAGTAAAACTAGCTTTAGCGTGTTTCATAGGCCCCCCTCAGAACTTAACGGTGATGGCGGTCTATGCTCCGACCAACGCGTCGGACAGCGAGACAAAGGATTAATTCTACGATAGCCTCCAATAGGTAATCAGTCGTGTCCAGAGAAGTGACATTCCGTCGGACTCGTCAACGCGGCACGTCCTGGGAAGATTTTGCCCTGGTCAACTCTGTGAGAGTGATGACCGCCTGGTCAGTTTGGCCGACTCGAACAGAATGGTCGTTTGCAGCGCACGCTTCCAGCACCCTAAAAAGCGTTTACCGACACAGTACTCCAAAGACGGTAGCACTTCGCATCAAATCGACCATATCTTAGCGAGGTTTCGTTGGGCTTCGTCTATAGAAGACTGTCGAGCGTATCGCGGAGTATTGGCGGGGAACGCAAACGACACAAGTCAAGTTCTTGTTCAGGCGCGCTTCAGAATCCATCCATCCGCATGCCCCAAGGCCTCCCCACCCATCCGCATGAACGTCGCGGCCCTGGAAATGCCAGAGAAATGCCAAAAGCTGTTAGGCGCAATCGTCACTCGATTATCCACAGTAACCAACGTACCATCAGATCCAACTCCAGTAAAACAGAGGATGCCAAAGAAATCGACAATTGGAGAAGCGGCTTTAAAAACCTAGAGAAAACTTGAAGACGTCTAAAAGACTGGGTCTCAGAGGGCACACTTCAACTGTCGACTGAAGCTCACGAAGCCCGGATATCAGGAAGTGGAGAACGCCGCAGACTGCAACGCGAGGCCTCGCGCTCCGCTAGGGCCGATCGTAGGCAGTACTGGATAGAAGGATAGAAAAAATAGAGATTGCACCAGGGATCGGTGCTTTTGGCAAGCTATTCCGCCTCGTTCGCGACGCCTCGGGTAGGCACTGCAAGCAGGAGTAGCTCTTACGCGACATAGCCGGTCTGCTCATGCCTAATCAGTAAAGAAAAATAGAGCGGTGTGTAGAGTACTTTGATCGATTACTCAGCCGACCATCCGTTCACACGACGGACCTCCAAACCCTAGTTCTTCCAGAGCAATACGATGTCAACTGCGATCCACCGAGCACAACTGACATCACCACAGTCATTAATCGGCGGGAGAACAAAAAAGCTGCTGGAGAAGGTGACATTCCACCTGAAGTCTATAAGTGCTGCCTGTCGTCATTGATCAACAGAGTAAACATCTTATTTGGCTCCATATGGCGAGAAGACGTCTTTCCGACTGATTGGGGTATGTCCGTTCTGCTGCCCATCTCAAAGAAAGTGGGCAAATTCGTGTGCGACAACTGTAAGGGGATCAGCCTAATCGACATGACTGCGAAGATTTTCTGCGTGCTGCTGCTCAACCGCTTCTCAGTTGTGAGAGACTGCCGAACACGACCGAACTGAGGGGGTTCTCTCTGTGGTAGAGGTTGTATGGATCAAATTTTCACACTAGCTCGAACACTGGAGCACCGCTACAAGTTCCAGCAGCCGACAATAACCTGTTTTATCGACTTTCGCGTTGCCTTTTATTCACATAACCAAGAGTGTCTCTGGATGATAATGGAATCCGACGGGATGCCCACTAAATTCGCACAGCTTCTGAAGGGATACTATTCGCCCACTAGGGCGCGGGTCCGTATGTATGGTGAAAAATCATCTGAGTTCACACTCACTACGGACGTCTGACAGGGCTGCCCTCTTTCACCAGTGCTGTTCAACTACGCGATCGACTGGACAATGAGACAGGCACTGACTGACTATCCCGGTATCTAACTGAGTCACGAGATGCACATCTCGGACCTGGAGTTCGCGGATGACACTGTTGTGCTAGCGGAATCTCCCGTCACGCTCCGAACAGTCCACGACCGAATCGATTTCTTCTCAAAGTCCATTGGGCTAGAAATAAACACTACGAAAACCAAAAGTATGTCAACTTGCCCAGGGCCAACAGCTCAACAGCTGTCCATCAATGACCAACTGATTGAATGTGTTCCAATATTCAAGCATCTAGGCTCTAAATTGCTTCCGAACGGTCAGGTGAAGGATAAAGTAATACTCCAGATAGACAACCTCAGGAAGGTATTTCTCCAGCTACGACGAGCGTTGTGGACCCGCAGTGAAATCAGCCTTCGGGCCAAGATGCGTGTTGTGTCCGGAATCCATAGAACACAGTACGTAATAGATCCGTCTATTAGTACATCAGTAAACTTGCACGTAAGTAGACAAGCGAGCAAATAAGTGAATCATCCACTGGCAAGCGCAAGCAGAATAATGTCATAGGGACAGGAACAACGAATCAATATCAGTCACACGCGCACCTAACCTCATGTGATTGATGGAGTGGAACACAGCACAGCGTGGGATAGACAGGCACAGCGCACGCGAGCGGAAGGCCAACGGGACTAGAATGAATCACGTGCGAGTGCCAATAGCACTTGGGTTGGCGACACAACAGTGCGTATCTACTGTGCCGCTATACACCCCGTACTCAGCTACGGCTGCAAAACTTGGCCATTGGGAGCCGAGGATACTAGAAAGCTGGAGGTGTTTGATCCCCGGCACCTGTGACTTATTTCGAAGACAAATTGGCGTGACAGAGTATCCAGCGATGAAGTTAGGAAACGGTGCTGCGAAACGGACAAACTCTCCGACTTCCTCCTGGGTCGTCGACTGCGGTGGCGAGACGCAACTAACCAAACAAACACTCCATCCCAAACCCTGCTCTGGATGGCGCTGTCGCTGTGGTGGCCAGCTCAAAACTTGGATCACGACTGTCGAAAAGGATGTGGAGCACCTAGGCTTACGGTCAGTCTATGGTGCCCGCCAATGAAAGAAAAACTGAATCGTGATCTGTTTCGAACTCGCTTCCAACCGCCGACGGAAAAGTAACCACGGACGAAGTGCGGAAACTTTATTCGATTGTAACCAAAAATAAACGCTCTATGTAGCATTAGGCAAAAAAATACATTGACACGATGCTGTTATTCACTACCCAGCTTGGTGCACTGATTTGATTGGTTAAGTCGGTTCATAGTATGTCATAAGTCTGACTGGTTGGCGGGTTGATGTGAAGGGTAGGCAGCCGGTTGTCTGTTAGTGGTCGATATGAACAGCGACGTGTGATGGACTGATTGGTTTATGGGCACACGCGTCACGACTGCACTGCTATGTGGAATATGCTTGTTAGTATTCACAAAGCACCCTGTCTGTGGGTTGGAAGAATGCGAACTGCAACCTCGCTGATGTGTTTTCAGGGTTTCCGACTCCCTGACACTTTCCATTGGAGTACTGACGGACCACCCGGGCATTTGAACTTTGCCACACACATGAATTGGTGCGGCTGCTGAGGTAATCAATCATGAAATAGAGAGAAAAACAACAAACAAAATGACTAGCTCCTCATGCACAGCTGTTGTAGCGGCTCTTCGGAGGCACAAAAATCACAATCATTAAATCATTTCTTCAATTCAGTAGGTCTTAATCGAATGCGAAACTCAGATGACCCCCCCCCCCCCTAACTCCGGGATCTCATTTAGATTCAACGTCAGGTAATCAGTTACCAGTAGCATTTGCGACATCACCGATACTAGGATCATTAGGTTACCTGATTTCAGAAGTGGCTCAGAATCAGGCTCAAGTCATCCGCCAGCACAACTAAGTCATAGGCAGTTTCTTCACGGAATGTAGAACTTTCTTGGGTGACTTTCATTGGTCACGCTGTAACACACGTCACGGATCAGTTAAGACTGATCGGTGACTCCGCACACATTCACAACATTAATTACATTCACCCTAAGTAAGGGAATGGCTGTTTGAGTAATGTCTAAGTGAATCTAAGGTTTTTCGGCTAAGGCTGATGGCCAGATCTCGTTCCGCTCGTTCTGGAATCGTGAGGCATCACCGACTCACTGGTTCGCCTCTAGCTAGCCAGCCTCCCCAGATCTGTTAGTTCAATTGGACGAACAGTAAACTTCCTCAAACTCTACTGGTCTTCTCTCTTGTCGACTGAATTCGTGTGGTCCGCCGTTGGGATACGAAGGTTCAGGAAATCGCAAAAGTGTGCTGCCTACTTGAAACCATCCACATAATAAACTTGCTGAATGAAAAGTGTGGTTGGGAAGCAAGAAAACTGCTATTATAATTCCGCACCGTTATTTCCAATAAGTACCGATCACAAACCGGCATTTGCAACTGATCACCAAAATATCGCCAAGAGCCTTAAGCTTGTATTTACAAAATAAATTTACGTATGAGCTGATCAATTTGGCCCTCCACGAAATATTTTTTCCTCTTTTGCTAGCCTCAAAACTAGCTGGTAGTAAAAGTTTAGGAAGTTGATAGGGTAGTCGAATGTTTGAGAAATTCGGAAAGATCAGCTGCTTTTGCGACTACAGGTAAGAAGCGGACAGTCTTTTTCTTCTAATCAGGGCATGTACGTGTCAAACATTGTAGTTCAAAATGGTCCATTGAATCCCTAAGCTTCGCACAAAGCACGAATAATTGTGAGTACATCCGTTTTACATCGAGCTGCCACTTTTGCCCGATTCACTTCCAAATAGAGGTGTTTAGTGTAGTTTCTCAATTTTATCCTCCATACGAGAACAGCCGACGAGATGACACTGGATTGTTCAGCCTCGGTGAAGTGCAAGTACGTGGATACGAAGTCGGTTTGTGAAATCGTCATAAAATATTCGATTCAGGAAATTGAAGGTATCGGCCCTCATTCATCGCTGAATCACGGAATCAGTGGACTTGGCGATTGATTGGACAGGAACTGAAGAGTTCAGTGGTCAGTGGCATTTGTAAGTTTCAGTTCATTTAGGTGTTTGTGGAGATGACACACAGCCCAAAACACTGCCAATGCTTACTTCCACGTCTTGAGAATATCGCCTCTGTGCAGCTTTGAGAACCAACGAGATAAAAATTATTGGAAATTCATCCTGCCACAAGATTGTTTCAAGCCTTAATTTTGAAGCGTCAATGATAAGCATGACTCCCCTAGATGGTGCAAAAGGGTTTAGCATCAGTCGGTCGATCATGTGTTATAGCAGACAGCAAATTGCAGAATGGATCCAGAGAAGTATTGTAGGAATACCAGGACTGATAGCAAGTGAGCCTGATTCTCAGGTGACTAGATTCCGATTGGAGATTCGGAACCATCTGGATTCGGTTGTTATTTATTTTCATTATCAGTGAAACCGAAAGAATTCAAATCGGAAACACCGAATTTCCGTTTTCTTTCGTTCAAAAAACCTCTCAAGCAGCTGTTGCGGTCGACGATGATGTCTTTCTTTGTGGGTCCTAAACCAAACACATCATCCTGATATGCCTTCACCTGATCGATACCGCGAATCGTCTTATCAATCGCAACCTGTATTATCCCGGTCTGTCGTCCGGCTCGTTACCACATCTGACCTGTTGAGACCTTATTTGGTTCTTCACTCTCAGGGCCTGATTGCCGGTTATCTCAAGTAGTGCAGTGACTCTGTGTGGATATGGGGTACATCCTTCTCATTGTACTCTGGTGTAAACATGTAATAGGAAAACGTGCTATCAGGATGGTAACAAATTCTATTGACATATAATCAACGGAGTGTTCAATTCAAGTCAAAATATGGTTTTATTCATCCAAAAAGATGAATTTTCAGCACTATGCTCATTGGTACATTACCCACTAAATAATCTGGTTGTACATTATAATAATCAAAATGAGTACACTAAATACTTGATTCATGCAGCAATAACAGCAAAACGAGTCAGGACGACACGGTGATGAGCTATTGAAGTTCCTTGCAAGATCGAGAAGAACAGACAAATGATGAGAGGTTGTCCGAAAGTAAAACAGGTTGTATGTACACGTGGTGGGTTCGGAAGAAGCACGCCCAGTTAAATACGTGTGCAATGGATGAGCCAAGTTCGATAAGACATTCAGACAAAATTTCTCGCAAGAAGAAAAGCCCTTTTCTTTAAGGAAACTGGCCCCATCAAGACTGGAGATACCATTGCATTGTGATATGACTTCGATGGTCTTTCGCAAAATGACAAACTCTTCCTTTCAAAGACCGGCTCAGGTGACAGGTGATCAATAAATGAGGTGTGGTATTAAGCGATACTATACAAAACGTTTAGTAAGGTATTGTAGAACGTATAAGGATCTCAGGCTTAGCAGATAAAATGATAATTGTAAAATCTTTGTATGTACAATAATTATATGCTGGGACCAGGTGAAGTCTTGAAAATTTGTTATGCCAAGATATTTCACTGACAGAACTTTGCTTATAACCTTGTTGTAATTACGCAAAGAACAACAACTTTCTACTAAAGATAGACGACCTCCCACGGCAAATGAAAATAGAATGTCATTACATCTGAATACATAAGGGATAAATGTGACGACGTAGACCACTGGATAATAGATAAGGAGTCACTAAGTTCATAAAATTGAAACTTAGCGTCAAGTTCGTCCCCAGTGGCAACATCATCAGGTACTTAATCAGAAGATCAACGGAAGCTTCGGCAAAGTAACAAAAGTAAAGTGAAAAAATTAGGGGTGACAGAATGGCACACTGACGTACTCCCGTACTGGCAGGCGGAAAATGAGAGGTGTTTTTGAGTGTTGTAAGTTGAGTTCTGTTAGTGAAATGGTCTCAAACCATAGACAACAGACAGGGAGGTATGCTTGCGTTTTGTAACTTTGATAACAGTAGATGCCTATCAGTGAAGTTGAATGCATTACCCCCAATCAAGAAAATACATGCAAAAAGGCTTTCCAGTGCAATCGGGGGAGAATGAAATGGAATTGGGTAAATATGCTAGGGTGCCTGTTGAGATCTTCCTCAAAATAGGTGCACTACTCAAGGCGTGTACAGATAGGCTTTCAGAACACTTTTATTAGGGCAGAACTGCATGCAATTGAACGAGATTTACCGATTTCCTTTTTTGGTGTGAGGGTGATAAGAACTAGTCTCCATCTGTCGGAGATGGTGCTTTCTTCAATGCGTTTGTTAAAAAGTACTACAAGAAGTTCGGCTAAGTACGAAGCACACTCCTTGAAGACGGTTGGTTGACTTTCGTTCGGTCCTTCAGTCTTCCTGATTTCGAGTCCTTTTATCTCGGTTGGTTCTTGGCTTGGGTGGACAAAAACGCATCCAGGTCTGCTCTAGACCTGAAATTGTGTTCTGGCAGCGCTATATTGAGTATTGATGGTGCATAAGAACATTTGATTGAGCTCTGTAATCGTTTTCTAGGGTTCCCGTTGTCCGTAGGTCATACCACGAAGCTTTTTCACCGTATTCCGAATTTCGCGATGGTCGAAGTATCCAAGTATAGTTTTGCATACAGCCCTTCCAGCTTTCTCATTTTAGATCGAACTAAATATGTTGCTTGCTTCACTGATGCACGATTTCCAACCTCGTAAGCAGTATTTTCTGTCTTCTTAATGTCTTTAAGTGAGATGGTACAAAACTATCGGGTTGGATGCAAATTGACTCTAGTGGGCAACAAATATCTTGACAGAAGTTCAAGTAACTTGTCAGATGATCGTAGTCAATTTAGACATCAGGGATGTAGAACTGACCAAACTCAGTGTCTCGAACCGTTTCTGGTAGCATTGCCAGGTTTCCTGGGCCCCGTTGCCTATGGAAAATCCTGCGTTCAGAAGAACGAGTATACTCGTAACGTGGCGTGGCTTGGAGTAAACCTTGGGGTAAGTATTGATGGTTGTAATGTACTACTGAGTCTATATGGTACACTAAGTTAACGTCAACAATATCTATGACAACACTAGCAAACTAAGATAGGCGGAGAAGCGTGTTAAGATAAAAGGCCAAAAGAGAATGTACATTAGAAATTAAAATGAAACAAAAGGTATGACACAAACTCACAGTTGTTCGCCTTTCTTGTGATTGGAAAGTGAGCACCAAAGAGCCAATATCCGTCAATATCTTCAATTCAGTTCGGTCTGACAACCATTCGTTGAACAGAACAGGATGGTATTGAGGTGAGTGCCAAGCGACGCCGTGGAAGCTTATAAAATGTTTTGTTTGTCACGGGTAATTCTGGTTCATAATAATTCCAGGGCACTCCAAATCAGAAGATGAGATCGTGCCAAAATGAAAGATTTATTGACAGCCTTTCTGTAATGCGTGGTGGTGATGTTCAAAAAGGTGTTTGTGTTTGTTTTACATTAAAACGTCGGTACGACAAAGGAGTGTTTCACCAAGGGACGTTGAGAATCATAGAAAAAGTCGGAAATGTATAGGTACCCACGTGATACGGGGATCGGAGTCGGATAAACGGGCTTTCTTCTGGACGTAGATAACGTCGATTTCGTTGACAGAGGAAATGGGACTGCGCATTCTCTCTTGTGGAGAAGTTTACAATATTCTTTAGCGCCAAACAGTTTACAAAAACTTACATCCGAGTGACGGTTGTTTGTGGTTTAAACTCAATATTGCAGTAGGAGTTTTCAAATATGCTCCAGCCAGGTCGATTTTCAAAATGTACTCGCTACTGTCTATGCATTTCATGAAGTGCGCGGTAGTTGCCGCGTGTCTCCTTAACCGTGGTTTCTGTATCTGCTCATAATTACCACAAATCCGGGATGTCTGCTCGTCGCCCTTCATCGTCATAACAACCGGAGTCGCATAAGTGGAGGATCTCACACGTGTAATGTCACCGTCTAGTTCCATTTTGGTAAGCGTCTTCACGAATTCTTTTCTCTGACCATACGGCAATATCCTTCGTTTTGGAAATGCCGGATCATCCTCAGTTTCCACCTTCGCGGGTTCAGCCACCATTCCGACTTTGTCGTTAGGACATTGCACGATCAACGTTTGCAGAATTACCTGAACTAATGGTGCCTCGGATGTTATTTAGAGTGTTACTGATTGATCCAAGGCAAGCAGTGCTTTCAACCCCAGGGTGGATGAACTGTCTATTGAAATCAAAAAAGGTACAGGTGTGGTGGGGTGTATATACTACTTGGGAAGTAGTTGATTGCTGAAAACGGAACAATGGATAGTTGTGGATTACCAACGCCGCTATGTCTAAGAAACTAAACGCAATGAGGTAAACGACAATATGCGTATCACGCGACTGCTTCTCCGTCGAACGGCGGCTGTCTTCTAGTGAACAGGACAGCTACGGTGCAAAGAAGCATGTTTGTAACATCTGGTTAGTTTTATCCATACTCGAACAAACTTCCTTCGGCTACAGTATGCCTTCAATAGTGTAACTCAGAGTCATAATCTCTCCTTGAATCACGTCACAATTGTGGATTCACTCAACAGTGTAAGTTGATAACCAGTAACACCATGAATGCGCACGTCAGTGGGTTGGATTGGTATATTAGACCGGATCAAATCAGTAACTGCTTTGGGAATGACGCAATCCCAACTCCCATTCGTAAAATGAACTGAAGCCATATTCCGCTTCGGGCCGCTCGAACCTTTCAAGGGGTACACGAGATAGGCATCTTCCTTCGAATTACGAGGAATCACATAAGCCAAATTGCACCGGAATCAGCGACCCATCTTGCGGATATAGCCAGTCGTCCTACAGATGTAGCATACGGCATTCCGGAAGCGACAGGTGGATTGGAGAAGGAGTTCGCTGTACGAAAAACAGAAATTCAGTGCCACCGTTTTCCGAGCGCAATTTTCTCCGGTAGCCGAATTTGACTTGGCCCTTCATTGCTAACGACCTGGTAAACGGAAATGAACTTGTTGATAATGCGTCTTGGAACGTTCGGCCGTTGCTTCGGAGATGTCACCGGATTTTTCGTGTATCTGGCCTCACCAAAAGATTCATTTGTTCCTCCGGATGGTTCACACCAGCGATCAATCGATCCTTTAGTTGGGTCTCCGAACGATCCTCAAAACTGCACCTCGCAGCCTGAGTTTGTGGTGTAAGAGTATATTCACGAAACTTCATACTGGAACCATGGACCAGTGAATGGAACTTGGCTGGCTGACACTTGGAAATTAACTGAAACAACGTGATCTAGCAGCAGATGTTTTCGGTCTACGAATGGATCGGAAGTAGAAGCTTTTTGGAAAGCAAGGTTATTCACCAATAAATACAATGAACGGCTGCATGACGTCAATAATAACGCCATCTCCTAATCACGTACGATCAACGTACACTGTTTACTAAAAAAACACCTCCTCCCAACCGAAAGCAATGTACTTCAGTGAAATCCTTTACTGAAATCAAAATGTTTTGTAGCAAACACAATAGTGTGACCGTTCTCAAACGGTCACTTGTTAATACATGGTTGAGCCACCTTTGGATGATATAACGGTGTTTGCCATCTGATAGCATCACGAGACTTGTACTGCCAACTCTGATCCACTTTCCTCCTAGGCTGATCCCACCAATTTCACTGTCCACCTTGAAGGAGGAGAATACCTGGTTATTTCATGGCGGGACTTCCCACCTTCCGATGGCATGTCAAACAACTTCCACATTTGTGAGTATCACGTGAACTAGGGCCAGAGTAGACAGATACGTGGGCTGTCAGACTGAAAAGCACAGATACGTTTATCTGACCTTCATGACAAATTCCGTGCGACAGTAGACCGAAAGACTCAAAACAACAACCGTGATGGCCCTGTTTGAAGTAAGCAGAAATGAATGTATGTAGCCCCGGGGCCATAGTGTATTTAGTAGGGTGCGATTGAGAATGCATGGTGATCATGTAGTAGCGCCAGCAGAAACTCAGTGGAAAACAACGGCAGACACCAGACTAAACAGATGAACATCGAATAGATTTAGCAACTGCCTTCCCATCTTTTCATACTATGTAGCACCGATTTTCATGACTACCCAATCACATTTTGATGTACAGACGCTGTTCGCAAATTTTGCGCTTCTAACCCATAAGTGTAACAGCACTTGTAGCAGACTTCTAGTAGACGTTGAGATACGCGTAATACGATCCAGAAAACGCCAAACATCCAATTGTGGCTTTCACTACGGTTCTTCATAAAACAACCATAAATATGAGATAGAAAAAGCACAAACCTCAACGGTAACCGCTCCGTGAATTAGAATCGGTCAAATGTAAACAAATTCAGAATAGCTCGAGACTGAAGCGGTCAAGTCAACGAAAGGTCAGTCAGCGCCCCGTAATGTCAGTGTCCGCTGCGTGATTCAACGAGTGAGCAGGTGTGGTGCAAAAAGGAAATTGGGAACATGAATTTGTGGTGAGGGTAGGGGGTCGAATCGATCTTGAGTTAGAGCCACGAGTTTAGTTCATCTGTCGATCGCAATATTGGCCACGAGGATAATATTACCTAAAACGATCTTGTTCGATATTCGCGTTATTTTCTATAAAATAACTTATACTAGAGTGGAAACAGATATCATTCGACTTACTCGAGCAGTGTACGGACAGAAAAACCTCCTTTGAATCATTTTGGATATGTGAAAGCCAAGCCTACAGCTGACGCCAGAAAATGCGCCTGAAAACAGCTAGCACTGGACCAGTAGATCCGACAACGCGCAATTGATTCCAATCTGTGACGCGCTCTCATGGGCGGAGAACGCGGTCCAATGGAACTGGAATCAATCGGAGAAGGTCAACAAACAATGAAGTGAACGGCAAAAATCATGCTCAAGGTCAGACAGGCATACGTAAGCAACAAACGTAAGCGAACAAAAGACGTACAGCGAGTCAGTTGGAAATGAGAACAGACACGCCAAAACCGGAAGAATGCAAACGCTGGCGGATCGATAGGGTAAACGACTGCAGAAGTAATACAAGAGTATAGAACCACTGGTCCATGCGTGTGTGCATGTACGTGTCTTTGTCAGTCGGTGGTCCGATAACGATCCACCGCTGATTTTGAAGGTGGGAGTCAACAGCTAGCATTGATACCGTTTCTGATTACAAAGGCAATAGAGCTCGGTTTATTGCAGGTTATTCTATACCCAAAATTGGTCTAACGGACACACCTACCCACTGAAATTGCGATAGCAAAGAGCATCCGCCAAAGTCAACTAACTTTAACTATCTACTGCTGGGTTTTCCTATGAATCAACCAGTGACCATCAGTTGAATACAGAGGCGTTTTCAGTTATGAATTAAGATATGGCAGATTTGATATCTGGATCAGTTCAAACCTGTTAAGCCATAATCCATAACCAAACATGCCCACGTATTCAACCTATGGGTACTGATTGTTTCGTGAAAAAATTTACCTGTTGGTAGTCACATAATAATTTGAACGGGTAAACAGTATGATTTATTTGCAGTGTCCTAATCCGTTTGTCATGGTGTCGCAGCTCAGTTAGCAGAATACATACCACACTGAGGCGTGGTTTGAATTAATTATGTGTATCGTCTAATCCCGCCGGGACCGACAATCTTGAACAGTCAGATCAAATCCACATTTGTCAAATGTACAATATTGCAATTCATGTGTGAGGGTGTGAGCTACCTCACAGTCGATGGATAGGCGGGTCACGCTAGCAGTCAGCACTGGCGGGTACCAGACCCATGGCTTGAGACAAAGGAACCTCGAATGACAGGATGGCCGATTGGTTTTGTGGATCGATAGAATAAGAGATGAAATCTGTCGGTGGTATTTCAACCCGGAGACTTGGTCGCCCATATCAGTCGGACCAAAACGTCCGTGTGCCACTTCTGGGTTCGTGAACCCACTGTTTTACACTAATAAAACGAGATGATTCAAGGGCGGAAAAGACTTCTAACTAGAGTTAGTGGGACAGTTCAAAACAGTAAACAGGTAAGTTTCCTTGATTGGAAAATCTGAGATCTCACTTTAATTCTTATTCGAAGGTATCATTGTTGGTGTTCATATATTATATAAGAATCATATCTATTTAAAATACATGTCATTGTGGTGGATTTTGTTACCTGTTTGGTTTGTAGAACCCGAAAAATTCGCACCACCCGTCTACGTGTGACAATGGTCACATCAGTACACCAACCTGTCTAATTTATACGCAGGTGAGGGTCGTCGGACTAACTGGTAAACATGTTTTGTGCAAATACGTATAACAGAGAGAATCGCATACCATGAGAGTCCAACAACTTGGTCACAACAAATCTAGCCATGTTCATGAAACTAACGATTGTTCTAAGGTGGTTTCCTCGGACAGTCTGCTTGAATGGCAAACAGATGTCGGTGATCACTTCAGCCTCATAAATAAAATAATATTTTACCAGGGTTATATTCCGTTGCTACTACTAGCACTATAAAAGGTGGTGTGACAACGGTGTGAACAAAGGTGATGGCACACTCCAAGCGCCGGATTCAAGTTAGATTATTTGGAAGTATGGTTCGTACTCGCTGGGTTGATAATTCGTGGAAACCAAGAGTACGCCATGCTGTGATCTAAACAATCAATAGGCTGTTCACTCTGCGGAAAACTCGCAGCTACTTGGAGACGCAGAATAGTCGTGACCTCGTTCTGCATACGATGCTGTGTTCTTTCAAGCAAGATTTATGTGTGTGTGATTCTACATAGATATAATGGCTATTCATCCAGTCTTTTAATGTGCACACAGTATCCAATGTGCCTGATGAAAGTGGAACGGTTTCAAAACAACAAAAAACATAAATAACACAGACCTCCACGACAAAAAGTGGATCGAAGCTTACTCACCGGTGTAGATGTCTCGCGGTCAGGACACAGTTTATTGACCCGGGGTATCATGTCGTTCGGATGTATCGAAAGACAGCTGTACTCATCAATTGTCGCAAACAGTTCAAGGTATCTGGAAAAACTACGATGTGACTGCAAGACTGGATACCTGGTTCAGAGGAATTTTCTGAATTCCTACCGACTTTTTCGCGTTAAATTTGAGCTAGGCTCAGGTACACCTCAGTAGTCCAGTGGTCAGTTGACTGACAAAAAGTGACCAGTTATGGTCAGTTGACTAAATTCCGCGTGTTTAGCTAGCGTGGAAAGCCGATAAATGTGTGTCGAGAGGGGGGGGGGGCGCTTCATCTAGATACGGTAATATACTCAAGACTTTCCGAAATCTGCTTCGTTACAGTCATATTTCGTTCGGTCTGTAATCAGTTACACTGCTCGAGGTGTGACAAACACGGCATGAAAACGTGATTGGTTAGTCTGATTTTGCCAGCTGAACACAACTTGACCGATGTTGGTTTCAATGTGGTCAGTCTGCGGTCAGTCCTTGACCATTTTTCGACAAGATCTTGTTGGGTAGGAGTCAGTTTGTGCTACACGGGTTTCCCTTTATTACAGAGGCATTCGCATAACCAGCTATCAAACATTGCTTTCATATTGCCCTGTTTGTCATGACCCTTTTGTTCAGCTGACATTTAACCGATAAATCAATATTGCCCAGCTTGTTGTGTTTCGATTGGTTCTCAATTGGCCATTCACGTTTGTTTATGTATCGTGCTGAGGCCACTTATTAGGCGTCACATTCGTTTTGAATTTGCCATAAACTGTTGGTCGACCCCGTTGTTGTTCTGGCTTGCGAGCTATCGGCTTTAAAAACCCTATACGCGACGTGATACTTGTTCGGCTGCTACGTGACCATTCTGAAACAAAAATAATAGGAAACATAAACCTTAAGCAAATGTTACAGTCTGTCAGTGGACCGCGAGGTACTAACTATGACTGGAACATGTGAACGCGCCGGGTCGCCCAACCAATCCATTTCCACAACACGTACTGTTTCAGGTTCACCGCACGGTCTGGCTGTTCGCGAAATAGGCTGAAAACCCATCTATCAAATAAACTTGGGCCTTACCAGTCAAATCAACCAGACAGTGACATCAGCAGACTGGACGTAAGTGTGCGTATCCGTGCTTGAAGTATTAAATTTTCCTGCATTGTGCTGAATCTCTGATTTGAACTAAACAGCTGATGTAATATGAGTTGCAAAGCGGAGGTCGTGTATCAAGACTATGCGTTGCCAATCATAGATGAAACAGGGAGGTTACAACCTTATCAACGAATAATCAAAATCTAGTGGAAAGTAAAAAACGAAAAACAATCAGATGCTACAGAGTGTGAGGGTATGGGCTGACGTCACCGATAGACAGCACGTCAACGCCTTTGCAGAATTCGGGTCACGGTCTGAGCCAAAAGAAACGCAGTCGACAGGGCTGTGGATCGATGGCGCGAATCGATGTGACGAAAAAGGATTTCTGTTTAGCGGTGGATGATCGTTTAACTAACCAATCAGAAGAAACGTTACCCATATCAGTTTGAACCAAGCAGTTTGTGATGCTACGATTGCTAGCAGTGACTCTTCATCCTATATAAACAGTGTGTTCTGAGCTAATAAATCAAGACGGTTCAAAGGCTGAAGAATCCCACTAGAGCTTGTGGGATGGACTAGAACACAAATGGATAGTATTTAATTGTGCGGGCAAACAAATGTTTACAGTGCGACTGCGTGAAAGGCGTTTAGATACATTTATTGAGCTCCATGTTGAGGCCATGTGGCTGGTCACTCTTATGCTGTTTGTATACGAGAAACTGTGCGGGGTGATCGTGCAGAGCTTAACCTATTTGAATGTAGGTCCAAGCACTTTAGACGGAAAATATACGAAGAGAAGCAGTTTGGTTCGAAACATTTACCCGAAAAGAAATGTTTTATAAGGATGGGTGGTGTGGAGCGACAGTTGCTTTATGAAGCCGAAAAACTTCATTTTTCAAGAATGTAACCGATCTTCCGAATTTGTAGGCTTACGCTCCTAGAGTACTCATAAGTTTGCAAAATCCCCCAGTTTTCAAAGTTTACCCCCTAATTGCTTCCCCAAATATGATCCCAGAATACTTCAATCTCATTTCAAACTCAGTCTAACATATTAGTCTTAGAAAAAGGTACGAGCCTTAACAAGTATACAGTACTATAATGTCATTTTCCCAGCAGTTCTAGAATATGGTGCACCCCTGACAAGATTATTTACTCCCTACCGGATAGCAACCATTCAGAAGCGAGGAGAAACGGAGTAGCGTCCTCGGATTGGTTGTTTCGAAAACTCAAGCCTCAACATCTCAAGTCGTGCTCTTGTCCCCAGTTGTTCTATGTTCTCTGTAAAGTGCTTAAATGTGTATAAACTGCCTACTTTATTTGCAAGCAAATGGCTCTTAGATGGATTCCAAGGGAAACTCCGCGAGAGTCTAAGTTCACAAACACGGAACCGTATATTCTCTCGGGTGGAGTGCAATACGGTGACATAATCTGATAGAGTATAATTATACTACCCACAAAGCTTGAACTGAGCACGTATCGGAATCGCTCCAATCCAGAACTACATATATCGAAATATCAAGAAACGCAAGGCTGCAGAAATGTACGTCAAGTCTATTGCAGAATCGACTTTTAAATACGTTATATAATAGAGAGAATGTGGTAGGCGAAGAGTTAACCAGTCTGAGAAAGCCACTGTTGTACCTGTCCACAGCGATTCTGATTGGCCGAAGCTCCTGAGTGTATGTGGCCACAAATTTGTAACTTGCCTTGCTCCTTGTGACGCTAACTGAATCATCACGAACTTCCTCCCTAAAGAGCGCCCGGTCAATTTTCTCACCTGTCGTACTGATGTTTGAGTTAGGGCTGGTGGCGGTGATTTGGTCCCTTTTAAAGCCATCTCTATTGGAGGAACAGGTGGGTCATCGACTTGAATACAATCATTATTCAGATCCTCTTCACTTTATTTTTCCGGAAACGAGTTGAAGGCACACGTAGAACGCGATAGTTTGTGCTTGGGAAGTACTGTCTGTTATTTTTGGTTTGAATCTAGTAAACTTTGGTGGAATATTGTATAGATGACTCCACTGAAACAGACTACAGTATTTCACTTGAATTTAGTTGGAAAGCTTCACTGATCAATATTCTGTTTCCGCCTGCATTCCAGGTAGATTTACTTGCGAGGGACAGAGAAAGGTGGCACATAGCGTCGTCTTGGTTTACTCACGTTGTTTACAACATAACTGGCGTGATAATCTTGTTCACCGTAACAAACGCACAATTAGTTTCGAAAGTGTAGTGTAAGTATCGACTGGTACTATCAGAGCGATATATGTTGTGCGTTGATCTGGTCGTATTGTACCAAGAATGCAAAACGGGTGAGCGACACACCCGTAGCGAGCAAGCTGTAGGCAGCCACATTGTTGTTTGATTGATGTAAGTGTAGAATCCTGCCGATGCACATACTGAAGATTTTTTTCCTCCTTGTGCTTTTGCAGATTGGGCGCATGCAAGCCCCGTGGAAGATCACTGGTCTCGCATATTACAATGCCGTTATCTGATCCGTCAGACAATGCAAAATGGTATACCATTCACAGCCGTTAAAATAGTTCATTTTCACATTTACACTGTATCAAGGTTGATCCTTCAGTAGGCTGCGCATTTCAGTCCGTTCTAAAGCGCTGCACTCTCGTTGTGTTGATGTAATAACGGTAATGGACTGAATTGATAGTCCGTATTGTAATCGCCCCCACCCAGAACTACGCGAACGGAAGTAGAAAGAAGACCAAGGCCGCGAAATACCACGTTAGTTGTATTGTAGAGTGGGTTTGCATAAATATGTTAAATAAGAGAATATAATTGGTAGATTCAAAGATGACCAATCACAGGGAGCTTTTTTCGGAATTGTCCGTGGTGATCCTGATTGATTGAGGCTCATCCGTGTACGTGGTTACGAAGCTGTACCTGACCGTATCACGTGTGACAGCTGCTGAACCACTACAGTTGACCCGATTGTTCCGGCTGAAGCCCTGATCTACAGTTATGAACATGAACCACCTTGCTGCCTACTATGTGTCATGCAGCGATCCGCCTCTTTGTCACCAGTATGGTCATTTTTGTCTGTCACGGACTGCTCCCCAAACAGTCACAGTCTTTTCGGCCTGTGGATGTTAGTGGGTTGATGAGATCTGTTGGATGATCCTCTTATCTTTATCTTTTCACAGTAGTCTCTACTACAGTATGAAGAGAGCCGTACTATCGTAAAGGAGACCGCAGTGCAACTATAGCGTCGATGGCTTCAATCAACCAAGAGCCACATTAAGAAGGATAATTGACTATTTCCAAAGCAGTCCACCGACATACAAGCAGACCACAACAGAACTCCGTCAGGAAGAAAACGGTCCCAGATTGAGAGAATCAGATCAGTCCGTCAGTGAGAACAATCAAACCAAAATAGCAAAATGATTGTGCTTGGTAACAAGCCTCACGCCCATACGCATAAGACCGAAAATAAACCAGAGTGAGCGAGTGGCATGAGAATCGGTCCTGTCGGCGGCCGTGAAACCAGACTGATCAAATAGCGGCATATGTCCAAGCATTTCGATTCATCTGAATCAGTGAACATTTGTAGCTGTCTCTTCTACGTTTTGCCTTCTCGTTACACCAGGATTAGTACAATTCCAGAAAGAACTTGGCATAGACGTTTGGCGTGAAATACCTGAAAATATCTACGGCTTCTTCACAGGGGAATAATACAAACTCTGAAATCGGTCCGATAGCAGAGACTGGATATCACAGCGAACTCCAAGCAAAAGACGAAATCCATCAGAGCACTAAAATCTAATTTCGATTCCCGACAAATCTAATTTTCTAACTGGTGATTCTAACATCAACAATTTCACGAGTTTGATTTGCAACAACATCTCATCAATGATAAGCACAAACTGGGTTGTTGTGGTGAGCTGTGAATCACTGAGAAGACGGTCGCGTGAGACATAATGCGCGGGCTTGTATCCATGTAACAATGGCTAGCTGTGCACAAGCAATGGATGAGGAGTCATGAACTTGACAACATGTGCACGTCGAATATCAATGCGGTACGGTCACAAAATAGAACTGTACACTCACATTTGAAAGCATACTGGTTGAAACTTACAGAAATGTACCGCTTCATCAGGAATTTTTTTCTAACTCATGGCAGCTTCGTAGGTATGTAACTGGAAGTTGTGATCGCTAGTGCTGAATGGATCTGACAGGACATTTGTGTGTATTGATGGTTATGCTGTGTTCGAAACATAACCCGTTTAGGAGATCGATCCATTGTTATAAACTAACCGAAATCCAGCATTATTTCAGTGGTCGACAGTGCAGCCCGTTGACTGTTGCATGGTTCCCCGGAAGTAACTGAGACCTCATTATGACGACTATCAGCGAAGTATGGTTTCATTTGTGAGGAACGCGATACTGACAAACTGTTTCGCAAAATGAACTCAGATATGAGCAAGTTCAACTGAAACTGTGTAGCCAGGAATCGTTGCCACCTCAACAAAATATCTACGTCTTATATGTATTCTACGGGTTCTAATCCGTGCGTTGTTTCAGCACCCATTCATACATGCAACAGTATGGTCTATACAACAGAGTAAGAATGAAATTTCAGCGCAAACAATGTAATCAACTCTCAAAGATCACCCATTAGATACAAACCTCAGCAGTTGGACGAGGTTCAAAACACGATATTTGAATAACGTGATCCTAACTTTAAAAGTAGGTTTTTGCGGTAAAACACTCTCTGCCATTATCAACGCAGTTGAAGAGACCGATAACCTAAGGACTAGTAAAGCCAGTCGTAATATCGGAATATATGACAGAAGGGCAGACGCAATCTGATATGGGAAAATCATATCGTCATGATAAAATATTGATCAAATGAATATTTTCTGCGTACCAGAAATTGTCCCCTTAATTTCAGTAGATAGTGAAGAGTAAGACGTGTGGTGCGCACAATGGATATGGAAACAGGCACAACGAATGAAGAATGATATCATAACTGCAAGCTTTGATGTGCGCATATATATATATATATATATATATATATATATATATATATATATATATATATATATATATATATATCACTGATAACATGTAAGAACATAAAAAGGAAATAAACGTGAAGAATCAAAGGGAAAATCTCTCAGGAGTTTGAACACTAATTATCACAACATAACCACCACCGAGCAAAACTTTGAGCCATATCCTACATGGTCTTGGGTCACCTGAGTAGTGAGTCCCGAGATCCCCAGCCACGCAGGGGTCGCGAACCGACAGAGGCAAGACTTGACGTCAAAACTTTAATAGACCGGAGCGATGTCATGGCTTAGCCTCCACATTTTCGTTTCCAGCCGAACTTAGGTTCAGCGAATTGAGCACGATGGGCTAGGATACATATCACACGCCCTAGCCAGTGGAGCTCCTGAAGTAAGAATGTAGCACCAGTTTACTGTGTGGTGGGATGATGGGTTGTAGTGACTCGAATGCCTCCGCAAGCGGTCCAGTGCTCTACAGTTTAGTTTCGAGCATCCAGCCAATCAAGTGAAGTCAGACCTTGACAGTCATGTCGTGTAGATACAGTAGAATCGCTTTGTGATTGATCGGAACTTTATCTGCTAATAAATGAATATCTCTCTTCGTACATAAACGAGCTTGTATAAACCAAATCTGACAGAATACATTCCAGCTATTCTTGTCTCGTCTTGTCGTTTCTTGTTGCGCGTAGTCCGGGTGCGAGCTATCACGTTAAATACGATTTGCCTCGCGGCATAGAGTCGTAGACCGTTGGATATTTGAACCTGCACATGGTGGTAGACGGTTCTGCTGTCGCCCGGCCCACTACCACGCCTGATCTGTTGAGGCCTTTTGTGGTTTGCCACTTTAAGTCTCAGGATCATGTTTGCCCGTTTCTTTCACACTATGAATCATGAAAATACACAACGATACACGCACTCGCTCCCTTGCTAGTTCTGCTCACTCGAAAAACAAGCATGAACTCGTCAGCTTCACGGGCATTCGCGGAATGAACCATAATATCGATTCTATGCACCTATTTCTCCTGTCTTCCTCTCCCCTTGACCTATTTTTGACCGAAACCCAAACCTCCCCCTCATCAGACACCACCCATCTCCAATTTCCCAACTATACCTTTCACTCCTGTTTTTCACCCAAAGCTGGTGTCTGAGCCTTCGGCCACCAATAAGTTGCCACATCCAGAATCTTGACTTTTTCAGTCGTGAATTTCAGTTGATGTGGCTGAAACTCCGACTTCCTTATTTTATTCACTACTTTTGTGCTGTTTACGGTTCATCCAACAGTAGCGACTCATCGATCTTTGATTTCTTATCGTCGAACATTGAGCACTTGTTTTTTTACGGATCTTAACTGCTATATCGCCATCCTAGGAAATCGTATTGTTCCCAATCGAGATTGCTTGATTCACTCATCGGACACTTAGGCTCTGTGACGCGAAGCCAAACATTTCGCCGTAGTCAACAACCTGTGCCAACTTGTTGACCTCCCCACACGTATTCCGGATCGAGGTGGCGATCGTGCCCATATCCTTGAGCTTACTCTCACTTCTGTTCCTTCTCCGTTCTCAGGCATCTCTGCTCTCTCTCTCCACCTGGCTCATCTGACCACTGCATTATTTCCTGCTCCATCAATTTTATTCCTCCACATAACTCGAGACACATTTTAGCGCTACAGTTCAACCAACTGGGATGGTTTTCGTGATTTCCTAGCCTCCTATTTTTGGAATGATTACTGCTTTAATTTGGACTTTTCCGTCTCTGTTTCTAACTTCACTGACATTGTTCTTCAAGGTATGCAAATTTTTATTCCATACTTTTCCAAACCCGCCAAACCCGAAACCCCGAATGATTTAACCACGCATGTGATCGTTCTGTATGCTTTAGGCGTGCAAAATTTCGGAACCGGTGCGCCCGTCCACTCCCGACTTCCACCGCCGCTTCGTGCAGACCAGGAACAGATGCCCGTCAACCATACAGAGAGCCAAGAAACGCTTCGTCCGCTGGAAAGCCGAAAGTTTACCCTCATCCGCCACCGGTAGCCAAAAGCTTTGATCCCTTGCCAAAGCAGTATCCGCAATTTTTGCCCTTCCAATTTCCCTCCCATCTGTAATTCCTCTGATGATCTTTCTTGTGAACCACACGAGAAAGCCGAGATTTTGCTTCCCGGTTCACATCCACCTCCACCTAAATCTCTTATCCTACTCCTCATGTTCCTTCTCTTCCTTCTGTCTCCCACTTTCAACCTCATATTAGCACTAGGAAGATCTGCCAAGCTCTGCATTCTCTGAACGTGTGCAATCCATCCGGTCCGGACGGTACACCACCTATCGTCCTTAAAATGTGTGTCCCTGAATTGGCCCCTCCCTTACATGTTCTTTTCTGTCCCTTTCTCCAACTTACTACTTTTCCAATCCTCGGGAAACACTCCGTGATTTTTCCTATTCCCAAATGCGCTGATCTTTCTGACCCGAATAAATATCGTCCTATTTCCCTCACACCTGTTATTTCGAAAGTATTCGAAACTGTCATTTTCGACGAACTGCGTGCGTTTCTCGAACGTGAAGGACTATTGAATGATCTCCAATACGGATTCCGACCTCACCGTTCCACCGGTGATATCCTGGCTCTCGTCTTACACTTCTGATCGGCTGCACTCGACAACCACGGAGAAACACACATCGTCTCGCTCGACATCTCTAAAGCCCTTGACCGAGTTTGGCACGAAGGTTTTCTGGCGAAACTGCCCTCGTTCGGGTTCTCCTCCGCACTCGTATCGTGGACATCAAGTTTCCTCGGTAAGCGAACCATCTCCGTCCGAGTTTATGGAGTTCTGTCCCAATCATTTCATATGAATGCTGGTATTCCCCAAGGTTCAGTATTTGCGCCCACCCTACTTCTTTTATTTATTATCGATCGTTTATCCACTACTTCCATCCCAATCCATCCCTTTGCCAATGATGTCACCCTCCATTCTTCCCTTTCTTACCGCACTCCCTGTCATCCCAACACCAACATCGACCGTGACCACAGAGCAATTAGTGAATATTTAGAGTCCGACCTCGAACACATCTTTTCCAGGGGATCCCCCAATCATATTGCATTTACTGCTTCCAGAACTTCTCTTCCATCAGTTTTCTTGAAATATCATTCATTCTTCTCTCATTTATCCTTTGATTTAACTTTGCTGCCTTCCACAGATTCTATCTCTCTTTTTCGCTTATCTATAACTTCTTCCATATGTTGGCTTGCTTTCCTATCTCAACTGGCCTCTCGTGCTGCGCTCATAGTTGGTTTTCTGTCTCGCGCCAGAAGCTTTTTCACACCAGCTCATCTTCTTCTGTTGTACGAAGCTCAAATCCACCCCTCACTTAAATACTGCAGTCACGTGTGGGTTGGAGCTTCGTCTACCCCTCTTCCTCTTCGTGATCGGGTTCAACGAAAGCCCATCCGGCTGATCGACGAACCTTCTTTAACCTCGAATCTGCACTCACTAGCTCATTGTTGGGCTGTTGCTTCATTATCTCTCTTCTACTGATACCATTTTGGACTTTGTTTTTCCGAGCTTGCTTCGGCAGTTCCTCTTCCCAAAACTTCTACCCGGAAATCACGTACCCAGGCAACTAGTCACCCTTATCAAGTTTCTGTCACTAGATGTTGCACTTCTATCTTCCAATCTTCTTTCTTCCCCCGGACCGTTAAGTTATGGAACACTCTCCCTCTTCTGTCTACGCACCCAATTACCACCACTCTCTTCAAAAGCAGGATCAATAAACTGGTTCTAGCGTGAAAGTTACTCCACAACCCACTTTTATAGTGTCTTTTGATTATGCGGTTTACCCCTTGTGCTGCAGTTCACCTTAGGTGTAATAAAAAAATCCATCCCAGATAGAAGAACTGCTAGGAAGATTCAAGCTCTGGTGCAGTACTAGTAAAGGAGATAAGCAAGATCGGTCAGGCTCATTTCTGACTGCAGACAGGCGCGAGTTCGATTCGTTTTTGAAGAACTTTACGTACCCTGATGCGCCCGCAAAATTACTGTTCAATATAATGGAGGAACGTTTGCTGAACCGTGTTATGCCAGTCAACTTCCAGGTCACTGAAAGGGTGAAATTCAATTCACTGGTGTGAAGACAGAATGTGTCTTGTCGCGAATTTATTCTCCAAGTGAATCAACAGGCCATCCACCACAATCATGGGGATCTTTTGGAGGAAATACTCTGTGATCGACCAACTGCCGAGATCAATAATATCACTCTGCAGCAGCGCTTGCGGGAACAGAAGCCTGAATCTTGTATAGGTTCGCAGAATCTGCGAGTGATATGATAGCGTACATTTATCCATCGCGATGGATACTACAGTTCTGCTTCAGAAGACTTCCAGGCCAATACCCCCGCCGTAATCAACAAGTACAAGTCAACCAGTCAAACCACCTCGATGCTGCATTGTCGCACAAACCTGTGAACAGATGCGCGTCTTATGGAGATTTCCATTTATGTTCAACGTGTCGATTCCGTCAAGCCGTTTGTCAGTCATGTGGTCAAACTGATCAAATACGAAAGGTGTGCCAAGGATCCAAAAGCGGCATGGTGACCAAAACGAACGAAACCGAAGGTCCCAAACCTATTTACACACGGAATACAGCAAGCCAGAACGATAAATTTCTGCAAAAAAAGGCGTTCTTCCAATGCGGATCCCAACAGGAGTTCATTATGGGTACGATGAGTTGTGAATCTATCATTCCGGAGAAGGCGTTGATGATGATTTGTCCCCGAGGAACCTTGAAACTAACTGACGTACGCATCCAGGGCGTAACCGGTCGCCACCTCACGTTGCTGGGTGAAACGACAATAATGGCGCAACCCAAGCGGCAAACATACGGCCAACTGCGCTTTCTAACTGCATTACGAGCCATGAGTTACTCCATTCCATTTTACATAGCGTCAGCAACTCCTCTCGATCCTGTGATACTTTAGCAACTGATGATACAGTTCTCCAACAACCGCGGCGGAATGGCAATGGAGCCGATACATTTGGAGTTGGCTGCGTTCTAGTCAGTTGCCTGTGGCCATTAGCTTGATTCCTTTGCGCACTTTTTCTGTTCGGCTGGTCCGATTGTTCCTCTTGATGGCTTGATAGGCAGCCCCTCACAAATGCTCTCTTGGTGCTTGACAGAGATCCCGCTACTTCCCATCTGCTACTCCGTATGCCTCTTCTTGTCTGCTGCAGAATGCTTCCGAAATATTCATCTCCTGCTCTTTTGTCTGTACCTCTCGATCGATTGGCCCGATCAGTTTGATATTCACATCGTCCTGTTGTTCCAACATTTCCCGCCACAATTTGCACAACAGCCGACAATCACGATGCGTGTCTACACAAAACCAAGTCGAAACCAAATAGTTGGAACCATTGGTCCGACGGCTACATCCCATGGTATCTTGTGCGTGGTGATTTCTCCTCCCCAGTTCCTGAACAGATACTACGTTCTCAATTTATCGACTCATAGTGGAAATTGCCTGGGGTATTTTCAACTTCAACGCCAAACACATGGTTTGTAATTCAAGCTCTGAGGAAGTACTTCAACCGGGAAGTTAGCCAGCAAGTGCTTTTCATCAACAATGGTTTCCGATTCCGTGCATCTGAATTGGAATTTTGGCTGTATACCATTGGCAGTCGACATCTTTGAACGGCGCCTCGTCACCCGTCTTTTAATGGTGCTACGGGAAACCTGGTACGTACTATAAAGAGTGCTCTCTCATCAGCCAGTCCGAAAACACTACCTGAATTGGAGACATTCCTGGGCATCTTTCAGCTGCATTACCGGAATTCGGTGCACTAGACGACCAAAACACTCCAGCCATATTGTTCAAGTCGAGAGTTTTTAGATCGTCCCTGAGATTTATAGATTTCAGTCCTAATAACATACTTACAAGGCAACGATCATCAATCAGCCAATGGAATCATTACAAGGCAGCTTGGTCAAGAGACCGTTTGGGAAGCACGATCATTTAGGATATTTCGACAGATGTTCAGAGCTCGAAGCCATCTCAGATCCTGAAACACCCAAAGCGAACCATACTGAAGCTTTCGGAGGCCGGTAAGCGAATAGGCCATAATCAGACTTGCTTTTGCTGATGATTCTGGCTAAACTGGTAGAATAGTCTTTCTTTTTTATCATTATCAAAACATTTGGGATATAACGTCAGATTACCCGAAATGGATGACGCTTTGATCAGTTCAGAATTCAAGAATTCATCCTTATCACGGTCATCTACAGTCACAGAGTAAAATTAAAACTTGAATAGGTACCAAATCCAAACCATACATCTAGCAGCGCACATCCTGGGTCATGGCTTTTTAAACTTGCTTTCTTACCAAGGTGTGATGAAACCTCGCTTCTCAAACTGCATTATTCATTGATTGTATCGGTTTTAGCGATTGCCGAGAAAGTACCTGACGGCTAAAACCAAATTCTGAGTAAGGAACAGGGTCTTTCCACACTTTCGTATTTCCAGGGCATCAAAGTGGCGAACGCGTCCAAACTACCAAATAAATCGATCCTTACCTGAATTAAACAACTCACTGGTTTAATCACTCTGATCACGGCTCATTTGTAGTTAGTGGACTTGGTAACTAAGTGAGTGATTTGCTGTGGCCCGCAATACTCACCGGACTGGCTGACATTACCACGGAACTCTTAGATAAGTTTCTAATCTCATTGTACGAGCTGGGCAACCCCATGAGAGTAAATTTTGTGACATTTTATCTGTTGTTACTTTGCGCGGTGTTCAGATAGAATTACCAGTCCCAGATCAAGCAAGTTTTCAACTACATTCATAGTAATCGAAAACTGGTCTTGTCCTTGTCGTTCGCATGACGTGCAAAAGGTAATCCGAGTTGGTTTGTTATATTTGATGCTTTAAGTAATCACAATGCAACGAAACTACTGATATCACAACGACCCCACAAGCAAACGTAGGAAGATGTGCTTGGAGAAAAGAAAATCGATCGTGGGTGTGACTGACCCACTTGATCAGGTTATTCGCAGAATGCGACCACGTGGAGTTGTAGTTCACTGTAGGATCTGAAGTACGGGCCCATCTTGACTCCAGCTTTTTTCATTACACTGCCAATAATTGAATAAACTTATAAAAACTCATCCCAAAGTCAAGGACGTCACTGGAACCGACAGTGGAAAAAAACTGTGTATCACAACGGGCGAACAAATATAGACAACTTTTTCTTATTATAACTTTAGACTTCAGTGGTCCCTAAATTAATTCGACGGAATGCACTGTTTTTGTTGTTTTCATGATCGATAAATGGATGGGTAAATTGTACCGACTGATCAGAATACTAGCTCAGCATACCACAACTAATCTAATTGAACATCACTGGTTGCACACAGAGTTTTGATACACAACGTTGACCGGTTTGTCGCCTACGTATAATCTGTCAGTCTGCTCAGTGATTTCTTCAAACTCCAAATGCTTCGAGCGCCGATCGGTGCAAATTTTACCGGGAAGCGGTGTTGTTACCAAAGAGGACATGAAGTTTCTCTTCTCGTTCATATTTAGGTACCAAAGAATTCTACTGATTCCTTCAAAGGTAGCTGCTGTGTAAGCGATTACTGGCAGAATAGGGTACGTAGAAAGCCCATTTATTCGTACGCCAGTAAGCAAGCAAGTAAACAGGTTTTCTGTTGAACAGTACTGAATGTCAAGAGTGTATTTTCCCAACACGCGTTCCTCGTTCATCGAAGACACTTCCACCGTTACTTCTACTCTCCTCACACGTATAAACCACGTGAAATATCTTGGTGTTTCACTGCAGCATAATCTGCGTTAGTCTTTGCGCATTAAAAGCACGGTAGGAAAACTGCGTCGCTTGTCGTATCAGATTAGTAAACTACGGCAATTTAGTGCTCCACAGTCTGTTATTTCAACTTTTGTAAAGCAATATATTAGCTATCATTCTTTATTGTTCCCCTGTCATTTTCCCAGGATCACTAAAAAAGGACTTCGTCACTCTCCACAGAGGCTTACGCATCATCACTCTTGTTTCTGGTATAGCTTTAAATGACCTAGTCTTGGAGCAATGCACTAGCCACATGACATCATCCGTTGCGTTTGCACAGAAAATCCTTCCTGATACTTCGCATCCATTGCATTTTGATCTCACTCGTTGTCAGTCTCACCTATTGACCCGGTCTAGGTATAAACTGCTTCCCTGCAGATTGTCTTTGTACAGGGATTCCCACGTTCCATTCCTAGTACGTGTCCTAGCAAACGCAGATCCCGTTTTGCTCTGTAAATTACTTCGGCGGTATTTTTGGCTGAAAAGCGTTGTACCACTATGCTCAAGCTGGTATGTATACAATACAATATAAAAAATGCATACAATATACAATTATCCATTACAAGCGTAATCAGTTCGTACAATCATGTGCAGCCAAGCTGGGCCGCTCGGAGGGCAACCAACCAACTGGCACGTATGACCCAATGCCGAAGGCTGATTGGCTGGAACAAACCACTCGTAGTATGGGCAAATTCAAGGTGATGTGCCTGTGTGTGTTACAGTACCAGTTTCGACTAACAGATCAATAAACACGTATGGTGCACACAATGCAAATATACCTACCCTGTTTGTATGCCATCACTTTCGGACCAAACCAGCAGCGGTTACTAAATTTGGCATACTGATGTGATAACCCAATAATATTACCAAACAAACGCAGATTTGAAGCATGAACCAGGAAGATCGAATTATCCCGGAAAATGGGCCTCAGACGGCACGGAATGTCAGGGCAGCTTATAATCGAGTGCACGTGTCAATCCCGACCCACCAGTCAACACACCTCCACTCACGCGTGTGGCTGAACCAGTCGTGTGAACAAAGGAAACGAATGACCCGACCTAACTAGATGAAGAAAAACTATCAGCCAGGCTCCGCGAGGAAACAGTCCTACTGGATGAGCCCGTTCGAGATTACTCTATTTTCGCTTTAGATAGTCTGTCTTTCTATCATACCAGTATGTTTTCATCTGACGCATACGTTACGTTAAGTTAGCGCGCTGATGTCGTAGGAGTTGTCTCGATGATCGGTTGTTCTGGCCATCCATTGAAAAATCGCAGGAAGGAATCGTGAAGGACCCCAACACGAAATGCTATCAAACCCGCACCGTTGGACTAATAGCAAAATCAAGCAGCCGGTTACGAAACACAGTGAACTTTATTGACAGTAACTGAAGCACAACGTCCAAGCATGCTTCCAATAATATTCTGGGTGGTGTCATGCTCCATATTGACCATTCGTCAAGGAGGGTGGGCATCAAGTCGTGGGAAGTGCCGAAGATTCTTCTATTCCCACAGGCCGGTCTTGTTAACAGACCGCAGATATTTTAAAAATGGGTTCAATTCTAGACTGTGAATGGGCCCGTCCATGGTCTTTGAGGGTCCGGTACAAAAGCAAAGATTTAATGAGGTTGGCCGTACTCATGACCGCGTTCTAACTTTGAAATGTCGCTGTCCCGCGTTGGTTTTACGGAATCTTTAGGTGCACAAATTCATTCAACGTTCTGATGTATCCGTCAGCCGTCTGTTTCCTTTCTAAAACGGCTAGCTGAGATTTTTTCATCTTCAGAAACTGCACTTCAGACCACCACAGATCCACCTCGGAAGACTCGACGAGTGAAGTTCAGTTTGTTCTTACTGAAGTCGTTCCAGTGGTATATTACTGCGTCAGGGCCACCGAACCAAGCTGTTTCTGATCATCAAATGTGCTATCATTCAAATTAGCATTACAAGTGATATGATTTTTGGTCCATTCCTTTCCATTCTGAAAATGCAGATTTCTCATCCAAAGTGTCTATCTCATCGTTATTTGCAGCAGATGTGACGCGGAATGTAGGAGTTACTCTGCACACTAAACGCTTAGATTCATTTTCAAGAACCTCTACAGATTTAATGAACTCATAGGTTCGTCCGAAGCACTACTGAAGAGTCTTCCTGTCTCCTGCAAGCAGATTTACCTTCGAATTGTACTTTTTCTCTCAGCCATACGGTGATCAAGATCCTTCAAAAAAATGTGAATAAAAGTTGTCAATCTAGAAGTCTTCTTGAGAATTCGGTACGTGCTCATCCCCGATTGTTTACGTATGAGTATTTTTCCTTCTTTTAGCTCAGAGAGCCTTGGAACTTCTACCATCTCTCCGTTTTGATGAACGAAAGTTCACTACTTCTAGTCTAAATGCCAGACTGAGTGAAATTCGTTCTTGAATCCTGTGACGTGAACACTGTTCAATAAAATATATCCGAGCATCAAAAATGAGCCATTGATGACAAAAGACGTTTCGTTTGCACACCGGTCAGTGCTTTTGCCATTCGTCCATAGAGTGGACTCGATTGCACGAAATTGATTGGCCACTTGAGGACCAATCAAAACACAACAAGCTGGGCGATATTGATTTATCGACTGGATGTCAGCTGAACAAAAGGGTCATGACAAACGGTAATACGAAAGCAATGCATTGGTATTGCGGATGTCCTGTAATACTCGCATTTTTATGCTTTGGTTTTCATTGCTACCCTGCAGAATCATCAAATAAAAGGTAAAATGAATAGAAGCATACAGTGAAAAACCGCCGAAAACAAAGTAAGAAATGCAAATAACAGTGACAAAGAAAAAGAAAGTTCGAATGCAATTGCACCATTGGCCGCGACACCTAGCTATATCATTTAATGTTTCCAACCATTTGGTAGGTGGGCCGCGTGTACCCCAATCCGGAAGTCTCATAAGTCCCACTTGACCAAATCCACTGGTCAAGGTTTTCATACCTTTCTGTCATGTCATGGACTGACCACGCCAATTCACATTTCCACCTTTACCTGCCTCGGAAAACAGTGTACGCCGAAGAAACCTATCGGGGGGCATGTGTAACACACATCACAGCTACCCTTCCATGTTTAGATTCAGTGCTTGTGTCAATCAATGACCACTGGTTAGCAACACCCAACGTCTAACTTCAACATTACCGATACGGTGTTGTTAAGATTTTCGGGAAATTCTGCGGAGGAATTGATGCTCAAACACCGACGGTCTTTGCCTATCTTCTACATTCATCGGCCATGTTTCTGAGCCATATAGAAGAACAGATCTAACTGCTGCAGTGCACTCTCGACCCTCAACAGATAATCGGTTGTCACTCCGGCGCCACAGATTACTGAGGTCAGCAAAAGCCAATCACGCCTTCTGTATTCACGGTGACACTTCATCCGACATCTGACCACCTAGTGAAATGTAACTCCCCAGGTTACAAAACTTACCTACTTCAAATGAAGTTCCCCTGATAACATAAGGTTTGACGTGGAGCCAACCCAGTCCTGCAGCAGCATTTTACACTTTGAAGATGCAAAACCCATCCCAAACATTGTTACAATGTTGTTTAGGCTATCTAGGAAAGCTTGCAACTCACCAAGATCTTCAATCGAAGGAACAACATCGTTTGCGACTTCTAAGTCAGACAGTTTATTGCCTGAGCAAAGATTGTCACCAGTATTCTCACTATTCTCGAGAACTTATTCGATGACAGAATTGATGAGGAAGGGCGGAAGAGAGAAACCCTGACGAACACCGCTTTCGGTGATAAACTCGGATGAAAGATCACCGTAAGCACAATTGTGGTTCACATGCAAGCAGTGGAAAAGGAAACGTTCTCCGGCGCATCCGTCAATGAAAGGCAGCGCCCGTGAACTTTGTCGTCGACTAAATTGAATGCCACCTTCATTACAAGGAAGACAGAGACTGTGGGCCTACGAAAGGTGTGCCTGTATTCTAAGATTTTTCAGAGAGTAAAGATGTGGTCGATACAACCCCGAATTGGTCTGAAACCGGCTTGATTGTCACGCCCACGCCTTTCGCAGGAGCTGGATAATCTCTGTAGTTCGTACATTAGTGGGTCACCACATCAGTATGCCGTAAATGGTTTGGTCCGAAACTTATCGCAAAAAACGGGTTGGGTTTATCAGCATTTCGTGCACTAAATTGGCCTGGTCGGAAAGCAGTCAGAGGCAGGACCATGCCACCGTATCATTTCGAATTCAGCCTAACGAGCCCTTACCGAAACCAATCGAAATGGGCCAGAAGTATTGAGCCCTACTTGGAAGTCAAGTAGAACACCTTTCCTATCCGCACTGAATAGCTGATGGGTTCTCTTTTGGGAGCAAAAGCATCGAAATTTATGCAAGCAAATATTCACACTGGAAACTGACGCTCATCACAACCAAGCGGGAAGAACGTAGTTTTCTTTTGCGCTATATGGTTTACGAGAAACGGATAGTTAACCAACAGTTAGAAAATTCCAGGGTTATAAATGCCCTGTATTTGAAAAATAATCTGGGAAAAGAGAATGTGAGCACAGAAAGATCACTCACATATCAACAGCAATGGAATTCAAAAAGCGCACTCCGAATCTGAACCTACAGGTGTAATGAATCGAGCGGTGTGTATTGCACATCTTACCACACTGAACCGGTAATTCAGAAAGGCATGGTGAGACTTTGCTGAAGGTGAGATTTGGTATTTCATGGACATAGTAGACGAGTTATGCGAGAACACTCAGCGCACTCAAAATATGCGAAATTTCTACAGACTGCGTTGGTTTATTGATCGACAAGTTCTGTACTGATGTACGAATGTATGCGCTGTATACTAATCCACATCAAGAGTTACATCTTCTGACACTTTGGAAGTGATGAACTACAAATTTTAATTTGATATTCAAGTTCCTCACTTTTTGGTGAGGCCATATGCAACGAAACTTTTGGTGGTTGGTTTTTTAGGTTACCAAAACGCCCAATTTCTCTGCGCAATGCCTGTGATAACAGCTTCACAATTACAGTACATCAAACGTGATTCCTATGACGGTAGAAGTAATGGCATTTTGAGGATTAGTCTGATATATGGGGCACGTAAATGATTGACGTCAACGGACGAATGAATCACAGCTTCTGATAGATATTGGAAATCGTTGTCTTATATGTCCCCATCTATAAAAACAATAGTTAATTTAGAAGTACAACAATCAGATAGTAATGTTCCCAATTGGTTGCTGTGTGACTTGAAATTGCACAGCAAACCCACCAGAAGATCAAACTCATGATGAACAAACCACTCAACATTCACTTAGCACAAGGGACGCAGACGAGAACATCAGCTCAATCAAGTCACTCAAAACACATGTTGAACACAGCTGAACACAACCATCCGAAACACGAGCGACCACCGTAGTAGTTGCTAAACCCTAACAAACTTGTACTATCACATGATATCCTAAACGAGAAAATTAAATTATCCTAGAGACATATGAGTCATAAATTTCCATTTCTTGCAGTCAAACAGGTCAAAGAACTGTTTTAAGCACTGATTTATTTGTTCGGTCTCACTCTGGACCACACAGACGTGATAAGAACAGGCAAACCTGAATTCTGATTCGGGTTGGAATTCCGAGTGATTGCACGTTGAACATATATATATATATATATCTTCAGAGAATGTATTGTTGGCACGAAGAGCCTGAATAGTATGTTTTTTGGAAGAATGCAAGTGGATTTTCCAAAAAACATATATATATAATATATATATATATATATATATATATATATATATATATATAATCTTTCGCTCGTGTGTGTGTGTGTGTCGAGCCGGTAGGTTTGACGTTGCACCAGACACGCCTCAAGCAGTCGTTTACAAAACCTGAAACACTGTTAACCATGTGTTGATTCAAAGTGACATCTGATAGCTTGAGCTCAGTCAAGCGAGCTGGTGCGTTCCCTTTCGCTGTTCTAAAAAAATCACAACTGACATTAATCGAAATTAGGTGTTGGTGACACAGTTTCATTGTCACCAATTCCACACCCAACTAAATGAGCGTATTCTGTGATTCGTCATTTCAAGTCACAGGGTTACTGATGCCAGTTTCATGACCAATTAAGTTTTAGATATGTACAACAAGGCAAAAATGCACCCAAAAGGGCAGTTGCATGACGTTCTACAACTTTCGCAACTAGGAACCTAACACAGACAACTTTAAACCGCTTCGTGAACTACTCTTTAATTTGGTCCTGGTTTTGTTCCGGACGTATTTCTGCTACTTCCAGTTATAATGTCGTCCGGATTCTCCGCTATGATGTTCGACCACTCTTCACTTTCAAATCGATTGTTTTTTGATTTCTTGATATTCCATGTAGAAATAATATACGTTCTCAATCTTACTAATCTTGAGTTCGCAGAGCGTGTATTGAATGCGCCCAAACTTCGATTTTGTTCACTAACATGGTACCCTTGTGCTTTTTGTCGTTCGACGGACGGTGCTGACTATCCTTTGTTCGATCTTCCCACGTTTTGCTATCCCACTAATTCGCTCAGATGTATATCCTTAGAAACTTCAATATTCGCAACATTGGATGACTCAAGTACACTACAGGCATGGAACGTGGGAACTTTTTCGCGAATGAACAACTGTTTGCTATTGATCACTGTTGTGTCCAAAATTCAGTAAACAGGACGAATATACGTATGCACGGTACAGCCTGTATTCAGGCTCAACGTTCTGCAAGCGCAGGCGTAAGCATGTCAATCGAACAAAAGTAATTAGTCGATATCAATCACACATGGAGCTACCTGCGTGTGATTGGTAGAGAAGGGCGAAGCAGGGCGTGATACAGACCGGCATCGCGTGTGCGAGTACAAGGCGAATGTGTTTGGAATGAATCACGAACGGAAGTCAATGCCACATGAATTAGCGTCACAGCAATCACCTACTCCCGTTCAAGATCCCAGTGATGCAACTGGTTCTGAACAAGCCACTGAAGTTTTGTCATCTAATACTGTCCAATTTTTCAAACTGCCATCGTGGTTTCCCACTGGAGTCCGTTTCCCTCTAGAATCACATCTCCATAGTCCCTCTCTCTCTCTCTCGTCCTGCTAAGGCGATACTCATCCACGAATTCAACTGAATTTCATGAATTCTTGGTGTATTTGTGGTTTCTAATTTTGCCTAACAACTTGGATGGTATTCTCCGAGGTATGCATAAGCATGTTACCAATTTTTCGGAACTAAGAGAAATTTTCTCCATAGAGAAGTTCCCAAAAGCACGTTTCCGAGCAGATAATCTCAGTAGCAATGTAATCTGTTAATGGTAATTTCCACCAGATTCTTTCGCCGGAAACCAATAAATACCGGTACGGAAAACGTTCCACAGTCTGTGCAAAGTCTGGGCTTAACACAAATGAGGTAGCACTAGGAACATCTTAGAAAAACGCGTTTAAGCCGTTCACGAGAGCATTTTCTCGTCCAATCCTGAACAAATCAGTTTCTTCCTTATAAAATTCCTCTCAAAAATCTGTGTTCACAGTTATGTTAATTTACAATTGACTCTCATCCACAGAATCCATCACACCTCATGGGTCAAACTCCTTTTCCTTGTAGTAAAACAGAAATGCTAGTGGTTTGATTCATTTAATTGATGGATGCTAACCTCTACACCCCGATAGTAGTGGTGGTCGTTAGAGGAAAAAATTCACGCAAACTGGTTCTCATTCAATGCTGTGCTTTTAGGCCAGCCGTCTTTTGACGGACTCCTCGCCGATAGACTGCTTCCAAATGTGTCATAGAATCTATATTCGGGAAGCGCCTCCAGATAAAAGTGGAAAGCACTTGTCTGATGAGCTCCCAATTACCATGAACTCCAATCCCTCAGATTCGCCGGTGACCTGTTGTCATGACTATTTCACACATGGTTCTCAACATTCGATTCGCATAACGAATCTTTAAAAATCTCCAAGGCCTTTGGGCCGTATACGATGGAAATAGCTATCAGCTGAATTTTGAGGTTAGCTTTCGACCCTGGTGTTACTTAAAATGCCATCCATTTTTTGCCGACGCATGTCTCCACTCATCCAACTCATTTCCCTCTTTACTCGTGAGCATTTTATCGATGTCCGTATGAACTCAAAGATCAAAAATATCGCAAGCGGAGAAACAAATAGTAACGGTTTTCAAAGCTGTCAGGCTTCTTTCCCGTAGGTGTGCATTATCCTACCTCGGTTACAATTCTGATAACACTTCCCTCATTTACACTTCATTCGCGATATCCGCGATGGTCACATCGCTGGTCAAGCTTGTCGCATCGTTTCTCAGCCCAAATCCGTGGTGTAAACCTCCCTGAAAAAAAAGGCTCGGTAGCATCTCGGTGGTAGCCCATCCACTCCACTCCCGTGTCGGATTTATCTTGGACAAATGCATTGTACTGTATTGTATTGAGGACTTCAACAAATTAACGAACTCATATATAAGCCAAAAGGAAGGAGAATGAACGATGTTAGTTTGAAAGAAACACAAAAATAAACACTGCAGAAAAAATATTGATTCAGCCACCTAGGTTCATGCGAAGTTCCTCTGTGATTTTCATTTTCCAATCAGAATACGTTCTGAGTAAGATTCCGTAGAGTTGACAAAAATATTTATACGAGAGGGGATTGTTTTGTTCGTAGTTAGCCGTAGAACACGTAATAATGACACTCCATTTATTGGTACTAGAGTAAACACAAAACTCGACGGTCGCCCGCTAACAAACAGCAGGCAAGTGCAAGTTATATTCATGTGCTAGCGTACATCCGCATCAATTCAAGCAAGGTTAATCAAAACATACCGGAATCGATCAACCGAGACAGAAAGCGTGATTAATCTTTAACAAAAATATGTCGATGCACTAGACGGATGTTGATCGGTTATCCGCGCTGCACGCGTGACTGTTCAATTCGGACACAGGGATTTTTCTCAATGCGGAACGCGTCCAAGGCCGCGAACGGTATGCATATAGGTCAAAGAACACGGGACGGAAGGGGTCCACGAGAATCTTTATGTGTACATAGGAAACTATGGAGACAAGAGAGCCTATGGGAATCAAAGAAACACGATTGATAATAGCCAGTCTGCGATATAATGTGATAAAATTCTTCTTAAGTAGTCCAGGAAACATTACGAGACAGCAGTTGAGTAAGATTGAGAGAATACACTGGAAGGAAAAAATGAAAGCTTGGCATACGAGTTTGAAACTGTGGTCTACATAGTTTTTTAACACCATCAGGAATATGAGAAGACCACTGTAAATTGGTGTTGATTGTACCGCCTAAGTATTTGACCAAGCCAGCTCTGGAAGCAGAGACAGTGTCGATGACCGATTGTTCATTGAGGTAAAAAGGATGAGAAAGGGAGAAAGTACACTCGAAACGTGTGAAAGTGTTGTGATATAGGCCAGACTAGGACGAAGAACTCTGAATATTGTAGAGGTTGTCGGAAAAAGAGGCAAAGTCCGGTGGATTAGAGATGGGTTGGCAGAACATCACGTCACCAGCGTACTTGAGAAGTCGTGCACGTGGTGCAGTGGTCAAGTCGCTGATATATGTGGTAAACAGGTAGAAGGGAAGTACGGCACCCTGAAGAACACCTGAGCTGTTCGTTAGAGGACTCCATGAACTTGTTCCAACTCTAGTACAATGAGTTTTATCAAGAAAAGTAATCTTTCAGCCGACAGAGCGTAAAAGTGGGACAGCCAAAAAAACTCCAGTTTTGAAGAAATAAAGAACGGGGAACAGAATACAAAGCGGACGAAAAGTCGAGGAAAATACAACGAACGGATTTCACGGGACTAATCAATTTCTCTGAAATGAAATGATAAGCTGGCGTAACTGCAACCAGAGTGCATCTGTTGGGTTTGTAGGCAAGCTGATAGGGGTCATTCGGAACAATAACGGAGGAACTCAATCGACTAACAATAGCACGCTCGGTCGACTTGAGCGCAACCGACGTGATGGACACTGGACAAAACCGTTTCGACAAAAACTTCGGAAGTGCAATGTTTGGTAACAGGTTACCCTAAAGGGTTTCCGGGAAGTAGGAATCGCACCAACATCAACATATTTACTGATTAAGAAAGTCATATTGTAACGCCTCTTCGGAGATGCCAAACTCATTTAAGGTGCAACTGCGAGGCTCCTGCATAGGTGCGCTTTGCTTTAGATAGGCGTCTGTAGTTAGGTCTGCTATCGGAATGAAAGCCGCTCCTCAGAAGTTCATCCAATTCCGGTATCAAGTCATCCACTAGCTATTGGTAGTTTCGCATTGTAACTTGAATCACCGTTCTTTATAGTCACATGAAGTGGCTTACAGTCAGGTGCAATTGTACTTAAAAGCACTTACCCACAGACAGATAGGCCTGCTTCAGAAGTCCTATATGGTAAACGGGTGACTCTCATCAGTCACCAATTAAGGTACGTAATTGGTCAATCAAACGTTGGTCAGTCTCTTTGATAGGTTAGGAATTCAAGTTAGATTCAATTCCCTCAATCGACTAGTTTTTTGAGGCCCACCTGTTTGAATCATCTTAATGCCATCTTCCGTTGGCTCCTGGGCCTTTGTTTCTAAGTGGTTCTTGAAACTTAGTGCACTTTGGCCCTTCGGCGCCGATCGTTAGCACATCTAGCCTCCCATCACCTATCAGCTCAACAGGACAACTAATGTAATCATCAGATCCACCAAAGCCTGCCATTTTCCTCATTATAAACGTTGAGTGGGAATGGAATTGGCCGAAGCATCTCACGAATCTAAAGTACTTCCGGTTAGTGGATTACCCCGAACTTGAAAACACTGGAGAATTGGCTGCCTGTTTGGACGCCCGCACGATTTATGCTGACTCGATTCCCATCCAACGAATGGAGAAGCAGAATGATAGCAATGATGGGTTTTAGTAATTATATTGGTTATCCTATATAACTGACGGGAGATGGGAGACTGAATGAGCTAATGGCCAGAGCTGACGAGCTAGATTGTGCCTTGCCGCCTGAGTCGCGTGATGTAAGATGGCGATGCTGTTGGCTATGCCGGTGCCAGGTGGACTTAAACAAAGACTTCAAACAATCGGTCGTTTGAATGAACCGAAGCTAAGCCGAATTTCTGACCAGTTGCGTACCTCAATGGGTGACTGATGAGAATCACCCAAATGTCCTACAGAACTTCTAAGACAAGCCAATGTGTCCGACCGAAGAAGGTTATGATACCGCACTGGTGTGAAAGTACTTTGAAGTCCAATTGTCCTGACTATAAGCCACTTTATGTGACTGAGAAGAAAGATTCTAAAAGGAAGATTGCCTATAGCTAGAGCAGGACGTGGCACCGGAATTGGCCGCTCCTGGGGAGAGGTTGTCATTCCCAAGTAAACCTATTCGTAAACGAGGCGCACCTAAGCTCCAAGCTCGCAATTGAATTTGAGTGAGTTTGATGTCTGCGAAGCCGCTACACCTAAACTCACAGCTAAAATGGATTTCGAGATTCGAGGTAACTTGAAAATGACTCTATATATGAGGGAACAGAGAGAATATGAGATAGGACGGTATCCGATAAAGAGTGAATGAACGCAGCACCTATATCGCAGTTCTTTGAACGGGCTCGTTGTCAACATAGAAGACGGGTTCCGTGCCAGAGAAGTTTGCTATTTGTGGTGTAGAAGAACTGGTGGGCTAACGTCGCTTTAAGACGTTGTGTTTCTTGCTTGATCAGGATAGTTCATGAGAACAGAAAGAAAACATAAGTCGCGTACGTAAAACATTTTTGTTCATACATCATACAGCGAGAAAAATAATAAATTGGAAACGGCTGGATTGAAACTATGGCAGTGCGTGGGGTAGGGGGAGAGAGAAGTTTGTTCGGTTAGTGCCAAGGCAAACAAACATTTTGTTTCAACCGTTTTTGTGCACAAAGCGCCGGCTGGTGCATCATGATAAGCATCGCTAAACTGAATGCTAGCAGGTTCGATTTGGGATTGCGTAATAACAGTGAAGGATTTCGTCAGGTCAACCTTATGACTTGATGCGATTGAGTGTTTTGCAGTTGAAGAAGCCAGTTATTTGAACCCATCTTCTCCGGTCGGATTGCTTTGCGTCATTGGTTTTGCCAACCATTTTGGTATGTGCTCCGACACTCGCTGAGCCAAGAAACGATCCGTCCTGCCAATGCATGCGTCACCTCAACTGCAAGTGAACTGATAGACAACATGTGAGACATTAGGATCGGCAAGACTATTTGAGTGATTTTTGAAGCTTAACCTTTTGGTGGTCTGCAACAGACGTAATTGCGCCGCTGTGTATGAAAGCCTTATGGCTGAATTAAGATTTCTATTTATTTGAATAAATACCTGGTCACCTTTAAACGGTACAATAATAAAAACTTGCTTCTTCTCGACCGTGATTGGTTTTTCGCATGCTTTTCTCGGTTTTCCACGATGCTCGATGAACTTCTCGGGATAACCATTGGTCAGTGATGTTCTTTTTATGAACTCCTCTTCATTTTGCACTCGATCACCGGTGCAGATTTTCTGCGCTCTGTTGAAGAGAGTTCGGACTGATCCACGTTTGTAGGCCATTGGTGCAACGCTGAAGAATTGTAAACAGCGACCATCCCACGTAGCTTTGTGATAAATACTCCTTTGCTATGTTCTATCTGGACGTCTGGTTATTAGAATGTCTAAAAATGATAAGCTATTGGCACGTTCTTCTTCGTGAGTAACAGAAAGACTAGGATGGATAGAGTTTATGGCGTTAATAAAAGGAATAAAATGTTTCTCATTCGAAAAAAGATCATTACTGGCCAATGGTTATCCCGCGTCTCCTAGAGAGAACCGTACTTATTGAGGGAGATCAGTTTCTCAACCTCATCCCGAATTCCAATATTATTTCAAGCTGAAATACGTCCCAGTCCCGTGCACAAAATTCACGTTTAGAGTGAGGCTCCCGATTATTCTCTAACCATTCTGAATACCACTTAGAATAAGGCAACTCGTCTGATAGCTAATCCCCTCTTTGTCTGCTGCCGGGTATTCAGATGTCTCTTCTCCTTCTACTACCACAAAATGGACTTTGTTTTTCTGATTTGGGTTTCTAGGTTGACCTAGAAATCTTCGACTCCTGTGAGTTCTTTTCTGCTGCACGGAACCATTCCTTACAGGTTTTCATGAAAACTTGTCGAACAGCCCTATTTGGGCAGGTAATTTTTTACTGGAACCTCAAAAATTCGGGATATCCGATCACCATTTTGCCAATTTCTTAGAAAATTTATCTTTTCACATGTAAAACTATCTTTTCTCTGATTGGTCCTCTAACTACTTGCCTAAAGTAATTTCATCAGACTATATGGCTAATCCATTTGCGTTTTCACGCTATACTGGAAAGACTACGTAGTCCAAGATGACAGTAAATCGCAATGAAAACCGAATAACTCTTTACCACAGCAATTTGTCGAGCTATCTTGGCTTTTTCTGATGATAAGTTTCGCACGTATCTCACGAATTTCACCGAAATCTATCAGTCGGTTTGCACTTCAGGAACATCCAAATCGCTTTTGAGGATAGAAAGGCTAGGTGTCCTGCCGGACATTGCTGGTAATTTATGTTATCTTACCCGTCCTCACACAGGCTGATAACCGAAACTCAATCCTTTTCAGGTCACCGGATTGTACCAATTCCATTTGCGACGCAATAACGTTTCTGGCATGGCAACAGCGATAGAAGTCCTTACTGGGCATTGGCAACTACACACAATCTACTGTACCGCCAAATAATTGATCTAAGAATGCGGACTAGTAATACTCTGAATCCCGAAGTCTAGTTAACAGCAGTTCCGCGCTCAAGGCCATAGACGCAATCAAGATGACGCAGAAATCAAGTGATACTCGCTGAATTGTCTAGATTAGCAATAGGATCTACAAGGCATTCGTGATAGGAATGACCGTTGCGAAATTGTGATAGAGTAGAGGGGATCGCATTTGCATGTGGTGTGCACCTGCGTGTGTGCATGCACGACAGTCTGTCAGTTAACACAAGCACCAATGAATCAACCAAAGCAAAATGGCTTGCTAGGGCTTGAGCAGTATGGACAGCGGTATACCCGGCTGGGATTGATCATGCATGCGAAATCCTGCATCAGAGAGCCTGGCTCACCATGTACGAAATCATGGCAACCGTCATTCGAATTCCCACCTGCGATCATCCGGCCATATTGGTGGTTTTTCCCGTCACACCTACTGTTCTGAATGTGGGATGTATATTTAAGCCCCGAACTGACGGTCAGACTATGACCACGGTTATCCCGATTCTGCACAAACCGTGGTCGAGACAAACAAAGGTATCACCGATAACCACCGAATGGACAAGCCTCCCTCAGGTTAACTGAGGCAGTGATCTAGCATCTGGAGTCACGCTTGCGGCGGAAATGATTGTCGTTAATACGTCCGAGTAACCGAACGGAATGACTAACACACGGATGTTGACCGGGTGCGTAAGCCCTTTGATGTTTACGTATGCATCGAATAGAAAATTGCTTCGTTCGGTGAATATCGATCTGCATTCATTTTGCTGAGACAAAATCAGCGGCGCCAGGAACATGGAGATGTTCGATCGACCAAAACGGATTAGAAACAAAACTGCATCAAATCGGGTTCTCGAGAGTAGTCGAACCGGCTCGCGGAAAATTGGTATATTTTATCTCAGCGTAAATCCTGTACAGTCGTTAGGCTCACATAGTGGCGCTTAAAATATAGGGTACCAAATTTAATGACAGGAGGATATAAAATAAGGATGCTTTGATTCAGAGGGATTTTGTACACGATCCGGTGGCAATCACATATCTGGTCATGATTAGACGACCAAAGAACGGCTCTGGTGAATTTATGCACAAAAGCTAATCAGCCCACGGGAATATAGTCCAATGTAGTATGCATTCCAAGCAGAGTCGGGGTCCGTAATGACACTCTGGAACCTGTTTTGAGTTTGAAATAAACTGCCTAAGTTTATCTGAAGTATGAATATTTGCTCACAGCCAGGTGAACAGCAAGATTTTCGTGGAAATAAATACAGATGCCTTTCTGCTCCGTATTATTATTATTTCTTCCAAAGCAGCTACAGATAGTCTGTCCCATGAACCGGTATTGTAACGCAATGTCTACTAGTTCACTCTATGGCTGTTAAACTATGGCATCCTTATGCAGCTGACGAGCAATTAAGCCCCGTAGGTTCTCAATCGTGCTTAGATACAGGCTGCAGGCTGACCACTGCATGGCCTTGACCCCAAGGAACAACAGCCAACATTTTGCTGTGTATGAGCAGGGGACAGAAGTATTATCATATTGAAATATGGCTTCATTATGCAATCTAATGGACACTGGCAGGGACAAAATCTGCTCGAACGGCAAGTATGCACAAAGCCATCTTGTATTCCCTCAAGAATAACAAGCTCCCTTTGCTCTTTGACCAGTGAACACTTGTCGTTGTTTATTTGGCTGAAAATTCTTCCTTCTTTTCTGATGTCATGCCAGTATTAATTCCCAGCATCCGGTCCAGAGTTCCCTCTCTGTTATTCAACCTTTGTCTTCTGTCCCTAACCATCCCTCTTTGCCCCATCTATCCACCCATAATGCTCCCATTGATAACACGGTCGACACTCGCAACGATTCACTGTCAAATAGTGTCGGGAATAATCCTCTGACTGGTAACTCACATTTTCTCAAGCCCCGTCAGCCTCTGAATCTCGGCTCCTTCAACGTGCGTACACTCATGCAGGCCGGTCAGCAGGCGTGCCTAGCCCTCACAATGAACTCTCTGAAGATTGATGTTTGCTGCTTAAGCGAAACGCGTATCCAGGATTCGAGCAGTGTAATTCAACTAACTGCTCCTGGTATCTCATCGAGGTATATTCTGCGCACCTCAGGAGACGAAGCAGCTAGAGCTGTGGGTCAACGTGGTGTAGGAATTGTCTTGACTGACAAGGCTGAGGCTGCCCTATTAGACTGGATCCCTGTTAACAGTCGTTTATGTGCTGTGAGACTCCAAGGGTCAGTCGGCGTTCGAAAAGATAGTTGTGCTAAACGCAATTTGTTCGTGATCTCGGCGTACGCCCCAACGGACTGCAGCTCAGACTTGCAGAAAGATGAGTTCTATGATGCCCTCGCCACTCTCGTTCGCAGCAGTAAAGGTTCCGACATTGTAGTGCTAGCTGGTGACTTCAATGCACAAGTTGGCAAACTTAGTGCGTCAGAAGCCTGTTTGGGTGGGCGTTGTGCTTTACCCGCTGAGCGCACAGATAACGGGGATAGGCTTCTCCAATTTTGTGCAGACAATCGATTGTTCTTGTCTAGCACAAATTTCCGACACAGCTCGCGTCGCACAGCGACATGGCGCTCTAACTCTACAGGTACTTTGAGTCAAATTGACCATATCGCCGTAAGCTACCGATGGCGCAGTTCTGTTCAGAACTAGATCTTACTGGTCCACGTACGTAGAGTCGGACCATGCATTAGTTTTAATGCGAGTATCTCTCCAGCTGCATGGCCATCGTCGCAAACCGCAAACCGGATTAGCCGTGCAACGTTTGTGTGATCCAGACGTTTGCACCCGGTATGAGCAGAAATTAGCACATGAGCTAGGATCCACGGAGAACAGTAATGTAGATGAGCATTGGGCTCATATCAAACAAGCGATGCACTTTGCAGCAGGTTTCGCCTGTGGTCCTCGATCCGTTGTCCATCAGAGACACTGGATCTCGCAAGAGTCGCTGAGTATAATGGAGCAAAAGCGTCAGCTTTCGAACCGTAAGGAGATGAATAAGATGCGGAGAAAGCTGCAAAGACAAGTTACGAAAAGTCTTAAGAATGATCGCGAAAATTGGTGGGTCAATGTAGCCGAAGAAATGGAAGTGGCAGCTGCTTCAGGTAACAGTCAAAGACTGTTCAAACTTATTCATGACACCGGTGGACGGCGAACTCAGGTCAGTGAAACGATTTGCAATAGGAATGGAGAACCCATCCATAACAAACAGCAAAGGCTTGACCGGTGGGCCGAGTACTTCAAGGAACAGTTTAGCTGGCCGCACGCTAGTGTAGTTACTCCCGTGTCAACAACTGTGACTCCTTGGGTGGTATCACTTGAGCCCCCATCAGAAGTAGAGTCGTATTCGATTACTAAGGCGGGGGAAAGCGGCAGGTCCCGACGAACTTCCTCCAGTTCTTTTCAAACTGGGTGGTGAGGCGTTGATAAAATCACTAACCGCCTTGCTCCGTGACATTTGGAACGAGGAGCGTATTCCGTTAATATGGAGTGAGTCATTGATTGTTCCCATCTTCAAGAAGGGAATACGCAATGACTGCAGTAATCATCGTGGGATTAGCTTAATTCCGATAGTCACCAAAGTATTAGCTTCGATTTTGCTGCACCGTCTTACACCGGCTCGCGAGAGGAATGTCCGCGAACAGCAGGCTGGATTCCGCCCAGGTCGAGGATGCATCGACCAGATTTTTACTCTTCGCCGACTACTTGAAACGCGTCACACGCACCGCCGACCAACAATAATGCTTTTCTTAGACCTGAAAGGCGCCTTCGATTCAGTTGATCGAACATCGCTTTTCAGTGCTCTTCATCGAAAAGGTATGCCCCAGAAGTTCGTGAACCTAATGAGATCATTGTATTCTCATACTTCTGGCCGCCTAAGGGTTTACGGTGAACTATCCGGTCGGTTCGAAACGACCAGTGGTGTTCGGCAGGGATGCCCTTTGTCTCCATTCCTTTTTAACTTCGTCATGGACGAAATAATGGAGAGTGCGCTGCAAAATCTTCAGGATGTAGGCATCGAACTAGGAAATAGTGAAAAGCTATGTGACCTAGATTACGCAGACGACGTTGTCTGCTTGTTCGAATCCACGGAACATGCTCAGCGTGCACTAGATAATCTCGCAAGAGCTGTAGCTCCATTCGGCATGCGCTTTGCACATTCAAAGTGCAAGGTGATGTTACAATACTGGACGTCAACGATTCCGAGCTTGATGCTCGATGGGGAGGTGCTGTCAGTTGTCGACCACTTCACCTACCTCGGTAGCTGCGTGACGACGGATGGGAGCACAGTAGTAGAGGTGAGTACGCGGATATCCAAAGCTCGAGCAGCGTACGCTGGACTGAAGCACTTGTGGCGCCGATCCGATATTTCACTGAAGTTGAAAGGTCGTGTATACTGTGCTGTAGTGCGTTCAGTTTTGTTGTACGGTTGCGAAACTTGGAGTCTGTGTGCTGAAGATATTCGTCGTCTTGAGGTTTTTGACCATCGATGTTTACGTAGTATCGCTAGGATTGGGTGGAATAGCCGAGTAAGCAACGATGAGGTAAGAAAGCGAGTATTGGGTACTAATTTGGAGAACATTTTGTCACAGCGTATCCAACTTAGTAGACTTCGTTGGTTGGGACACGTGTTACGTATGGCAAACACACGTCTACCGTACCGTGTCCTATTTCTCCGCCCCCCCCCTCAGGGAGTGGAAGGGACCACGTGGAGGTCGACAGATGACGTGGCAGCGAGGAATGAGAAAATGTACGGCAGACTTAGGAAAAGTAGGTGCTTCACGTCTTCGTGGTTGGGGTCCAAAAGATCCGTCTACCAGTTGGCTGGAGACACTGAAGGATATGGCTGCGAACCGCGAACAGTGGAGATCGTGTTGTCACTTTCTATCGAATCAGAATGTTTGATCGGTGTACGTTTGTACAGTTAGACTGTGTATTGCGTGTGTTGGCTACTAGGGCATTCTTTTCTTTTCCCACCCATATAGGTCCACTCCCTGTCCATCTTGTATATTCATACTTTCTAATTCAACGTGCAACATGGTGAGAAAGGCAGTGGTCAGTGGGGCTTGCCCTACTGTTTAACGCTGTACGATGATGATGATGATGATCCGGTCCATCCAGATTAATTCTGATTTCGTCACTAAAGTAGACATTTTCCCACTTCTCTGTGCAAGCTACGTGTGTTTCAGTTTATGCTAAACGTTGTTCTTTATGTAGTGGTTGGACAGCAATATATCTTTTCATTTTTTATATTTCTTTTACGGTACAACATTCAGTGTTCTTTGTGACTTTAGGTTCGAAATGGGGAACCCAATCAAAACCTTCAAAATAGATATGGATCATGTTATTGGAGAACAGACGAATTAATCTGCGTCCATTCAATTTAGTTAGTTGCTTTTTGGACGACCCATCGGCTTTTTAGGTGCACCTTGCTTACCAAATTCCAGATATTGTCGTACGACTTTTCTCGATTTCTGGCATCGCGTGTAGATCTCATGCAAACTGAGTCCCATTTAGTAGAATGCGGCTTTTTTGCCCTTCTCTAAATCCGTTACTTTATTTCCGTGCGGGCATTGCGCAGACAAAATTTGGTGAGTTCTATAAGATGCATACATGTAACCAACGCGAACGAAAGTCGTCTACGTCACAAGGTTGCATCGTGCTCCCGTGTACATGAATCACATGATCCCGCATCTTATGGGCTTGTCAGCCGTCAAATCCGTAGACCGAAATCCGTTCAGTTCACTCGTTGAACCATTAACCTCGCACTTCTCTGCTCTGGTTTTCATTGATACCTCGCAGAATCATCAGATAAAAGGCAAAATGAATAGAAGCATACAGTGAAAAACCGCCGAAAACAAAGTAAGAAATGCAAATAACAGTGACAAAGAAAAAGAAAGTTCGAATACAACTACACCATTGACCGCGACACCTAGCCGTATAACCTAATGTCTCCAACATTTTGGTAGGTGGGTCGCGTGTACCCCAATCCGGAAGTCTAATAAGTCCTACTTAGCCAAGTCCATTGGTCAAGGATTTCATACCATTTTGTCATGTCATGGACTGACCACGCCAATTCACATTTCCACCTTTACCTGCCTCGGAAAACAGTGTACGCCGAAGAAACCTATCGGGGGGCATGTGTAACACACATCACAGCTACCCTTCCATGTTTAGATTCAGTGCTTGTGTCAATCAATGACCACTGGTTAGCAACACCCAACGTCTAACTTCAACATTACCGATACGGTGTTGTTAAGATTTTCGGGAAATTCTGCGGAGGAATTGATGCTCAAACACCGACGGTCTTTGCCTATCTTCTACATTCATCGGCCATGTTTCTGAGCCATATAGAAGAACAGATCTAACTGCTGCAGTGCACTCTCGACCCTCGACAGATAATCGGTTGTCACTCCGGCGCCACAGATTACTGAGGTCAGAAAAAGCCAATCACGCCTTCTGTATTCACGGTGACACTTCATCCGACATCTGACCACCTAGTGAAATGTAACTCCCCAGGTTACAAAACTTACCTACTTCAGCTGAAGTTCCCCTGAGAACACAAGGTTTGGCGTAGAGCCAACCCAGTCCTGCAGCAGCATTTTACACTTTGAAGATGCAAAACCCATCCCAAACATTGTTACAATGTTGTTTAGGCTATCTAGGAAAGCTTGCAACTTACCAAGATCATCAATCAAAGGAACAACATCGTTCGCGACTTCTAAATCAGACAGTTTATTGCCTGAGCAAAGATTAATACCACCATTTTCCCTATTTACGAGAATCCATTCAATCACAGAATTGAAGAGGAAGGACGGAAGAGAGAAACCCCGACGAACACCGCTTTCGGTGACAAACTGGAATAGAAGATCACCGTAAGCACAAATATGGCTTCGGCTGTTCGTTTCTGAGCATTCGCGAAGATGAGTAAATTTCTCCGGAAGATCCTTCAATGAAAGGCAGGACAAGGGAACTGTGCAGTCGGCTGAATCGAAAGCCACCTTCATAAAAAGGAAGACAGAGATTATGGGCTCACAAAAAATGTGTCTGTACTCTAAGATTTTTCAGCAAGTAAAGATGTGGTTGATTCAAACTCGAATGGGTCTGAAAGCGGCTAGAATCCTACGCAATCACCTTTCACTAGTGCTGGATAATCGAGAAATTTGGATGCAATACTTGCCGTGGTTTTCACGTGAAGTTTTATCACCTTTCCTGTAAATCGTCAAAATAATTCCCTAGGAATTCGCTCATTGTCCCAGATTACCCGGAGGAGTTTGTTTACTGTGAAACCAAGGCTTTGCCTCCATCCTCAATGAAAGATAGAGAAAATCCATCCGGTCTAGCCGCTTTGTAAGTTTCCAGGTACCCTACCTCTCGCATAACCTCCATTTTTGTTGAAGAAGTTATATATACCTGTATTCATCTCTTGCAGGTAATGCGAAATTTTCGCTATTGAAGTGGGCTAACTGAACTGCCCCCAAAGTGCTCCACCAGATGGTCCAGATTACGTCCCCGAGACTGAATCAGTGAGCTGTCGGATTCCTTGATTAGTTCACACCGGGCTTCCGTGGGCCGGTACCTCTATTCAAAAGGTAATTGTTGCGAGTATTGTCGATGGACGCAACCTTTTCTATTCCCCTACATTTCGCAATACACCGTTGCTCATGGTCTTTTCTCAGGCTCCCAGTCAGTTGTTGTCTCAAGAACTTACACACTTCACTGAATGTCGCATCCGGAGGGACGGATCTGCGAACATCCAACAGAACAATTGATTTTGAAGATATCCATCTTTTTAGAGACCTACTTGAATCAGAGTCCTATGTGGCATTCAGAACGGTACACAAGGCTTCCTTGATCTGTTGTCAGCGTTCATCTGGGTCCTTGATATCAAGCGACATCGATAACCATATAGACAGCTCGTTCTGAAGAGCAGATGGTCGGTTATCGCCTAAAAGCAAGTGTACGGGATGGGTGGTTTTGGCGTGAGAGAAACCACGGGCGAGACGTAAACAGAAGCAAGCGCGTACCAAGGCGTGATCCGAGTCCACAGGCGCAAACCGAAAAAACGACAATCATCAACTAATCCGCGTCAGTGGTGACTAATCACAATATAGTCAATCTGAGTCCAACGATTTTAAGCCGTAGGAGGACGCCATGTGAGTCTATGACTCTCCTTAGGACAGAAGTTCGTACTCGCCAGAAACAGTCTGTGGTCAGAGCACAGCTGAATGAGACGATCGCTATTATCGGTACGATCGGCTGGGATAGAAAACGGGGTCGAATATGCCTTTTCTAGTCCCCCAAATGGTCGACTTGGGTGTTGGAATCCCCAGCAATGACCACCACGTCCATTGAACATGCGTTTCGAGCAGATGAGACAAATGCTGATAGAATTCGTCCTTGGTTTCAGAAGAACTGCAGTCAGTGGGTTTACACACAGACACGACGAACAAGCAACGACGCTTCAGTTTGTTGCTGTTGACACGCACAGAACCGTCCAATCGAACTGCACACAAACGACTGCTGACTGGAATCCAGTCTAGCGATGCACGCTCAGCTTTCATGCTCAAAGCAATCCCAACACCTGCCTGACCACGAGTACTAGGCACCGGATCACGCAAATCGTGAAGAGTAAAGCAAGAGACCGAGGTTGTAGCTAGGGTGCGAAGAGTGATCACAGCAGTGGGGTCTTGTATGTGTTCATGGGAAACACAACATACATCTATTTTGAAAGTCTCAAGAGGCCAGTCTGTCGCCCTATTTGACATAGTGTGCGGACCTTGAAAAAGCCAAGTGAAATGAAAATGAGGGCTTAGGAATTACGTTGAATATATGCCCAACTCCTAATCTACTGCTTTTTTCAGAGCCGGAATAACACTTGGCGGTTTGTATCGACTTTGATGTGAGGAAGGAAAAGTTGTTAAGGCTCTTAACAGGAATGACGCTGGAATTTCCCAGGCAAGTCGTGCTTCGCGGCTGCCCACACCGCAGAACGGGTTTTTCTCTGGGAATCCTAACCGGAGTCTTTGATTCAAATGTCTAACCCTTAAGGCGGCGTGGCGTCAACCCAATGGTTGAACGTTACTAATGTACTAGCGAAAGAATTTTTTCTTTTCTGTCATGTGAGACTTGATTACTGCATGCTTTTTGTCTTGTCTCCGCTGGAGCTTTGTTATCTATCCGCTTTTTGAATTCAATCCTTAGCCCCCTTTAACCCAGTGGAGCAACCGGAACGTGGATGGGGCAGCATCATTTGGGCCGGGGGCAGCCAAGCTCAGGCGGGCGATGGCTGCCCAGTGAAGTGCGATGGCTTCTCTCACCGTCGAGAGAAACCCCAAGTACTCCATTCCTACGCCCACTCAGCAACAGTTTTTGACCCGCAAACTGCTCCTCTCAGTGTTTATTCCCTAGAGTGTCTATAGTGTCCTTAATACCCGAACTGATAGGTCCTATTGAAATCGTTCTCACCCGGAACTACGCAAAGCAAAGTTGCAGGAACACTGTGGTGCAATTCGGAAAAACCATTCGGACCAATCAGTATTCATTTGTTCAGTGTACATTCCAATTACCATCCAAGCCTTTCCGCACTCAAACAAATGCACCATGCGCGTATGACTCATCTCAGTCCAATCATGGATATTGATTATCGCAGTACGCGTGTCTCGCCTACATGATAAACTTCCATACCACGTGACAGTGTAGGGCAAGTTTGTGCCCACTAATTGGATGGCTGATGGATCAATACTTGTGTGTATATGCGTCCCCTTGTGTATTTCATGCCTATATAGATGCATTTTATATGCTAAACAACAATAATTTTCGGTGTCAGTCGGTGGGACTTCTGATTTCATTTCGGGCAATCCGGTCATCACAAACACCAAGGCTGCGGAACAGCATTTTGATCGTATTGCGGAATTGGTTTGTATAAATACGTAAATCGAAGAAAATATTTGGTAGATTAGAAGTTAACCAATCACAGGGAGCTTTTGCCATACCTGTCCTCGGTGATCCTGATTGGTTAGGGCTCGTCTACGTGAGCAGCTACGAAGCTGTAAGTCGCCTTATCACGTGTGACAGCTGCTGAATCACCACAACCTTCCTCCCTCAAGAGTTCCTCCTCAACTTGGCTCGCCTGTTGTACTGATCTTCGAACTGGATCTGGTGGCTGTGACTCGGCCGCTGCTACAGTCGTTTCGGTTGACGGAATAGATGGATCACTGTCATCAACACGGTCAGTGTCTAGATCCCGTGTCGATTCGACCGTGTGATCGGTTACATCGTCGGTTGCCACTTTGAAATGGATTTGGCTGAGCTGACGCCGATGCAACGATGCATAATCCAAGTCCGCAATCTCGACCATAGATTGACCAAGTTGTCTGGTGATAATACCACGAGTTGGCCAAAGGTCGTTGCCACGGAAGTATGTAACTTCACTGGAGTCAAGGCACACCAGAGATGACCGTAATCTTCTCGACCCAAACAGAACGGCTAGACTCTCCCTGGTGGTTGTAAGCACTGCTTTTCTGTACTGCAACAAGAAATTGTCGAGGAACGCTTCCAAGTCGGGCAACTTTCTCGGGTTGGCTGATGTTATTGCACTTTACACAGAACGCACTCAGTTTTCCACTGGACCGTTAGAGCATGAATGGCGTGGTGCCGTACGTAGATGCCAACACCCGACTCTGTCAAGCCAGCATTTCAGCTTCACCGCACAGAATTGTGATCCATTATCGGTGACTAGTACCTGTGGGATTCCTTCTCGACTGAAGCATTTCCGTAACACCTGGATTACGAACAGGGTGGTCGACGAACTCGTCAGGAACACTCTCGGCCATTTAGAGTAGGAGTCTACCAGTACAATGGCGTAATACCAGTTCAAGAACGGGCCATAGAAGTCCGCATGAACTCTCTGCCACAGAATGTAGCTTTCGGGCCATGGATTCAAGTTGTTTGGTCTCGACTGTACTTTGTGCAGACACGCACCACAGTTTTTTGCCGTAGTGCAAACATCCACATCTAATTCTGGCCACCAGTACATCTGTCGAGCCAGTGACTTCATTTTCTTCACGCCCAAGTGGCCTTTGTGCAATTCACCCAAAACCGACTTGCGCAATGTAGGTGGAATGACAAGCCTGTCACCTCGACAAAGGACGCCGTCAGGTTGGATACTGAATTCCTCTCGCAATACGAAGAACTGATGGCTTCCATCTCTTCCTGATAGCCGAAATCACGGACGAGTAGTATCGCTTTGTCTGTACGGGCACAACCGGTAAACCGAACTGGCATTGGTCCGCCACTGCTAATCGTGAGTATCGGGACAGGAAGTCCGCCTGCGGGATTGTCTTACCGGGTCGATGCAGGATGTCGTTGTTATGGGGCATCTAAGGCAGTGCCCCATCGCTGAATCATAGCAGCCGCGGAATCGGGGATGGATTTATCTGGGTTATTTAGGGACTGAGGCGCTTGGTGGTCAGTGACAACCTTAAACTTCAGCCGGATTAGGTACTTTTGCAGTCTGGCGTACCGCCCAGAAAACGACCAAAGCCTCCTTTTGCGTCTGGGAAAAACCCCTCTCTGCAGCATTCAGAAGACGCGAGATGCAGATGATTGGACATCCATCCTGTCCCAAAAGTGCACCTATCCCGACTTCCATCGGTGATCAGCATGGTCGGCTTGGACGGCGCGAACGGAGCTAGTATCGATCGGCCAAAAATATTAGAAATATGACCGCGTAGTGTCTTTCCACACTGTTCGTTCCACTGCCACACATTGGACGACTGAGCCATAAACAATGGTCAGGCTCTTGTTGCAAAGTTCGGAATGAACCTGGAGTAGTATTGCAGGCATCTAAGAATTGGTCGTAAGGGCATCTGATTTTTCGGTGACTCGATGCCAATCAGGGGTTTGAAGCAATCCGGATGGGGTCGGTATCTGTACAGGATTGTCGTCCTGTAACTGATTGACTCGCAGATAAGCGAACCCCAAGTCCCAAGGCAGAAAACACAGGCTCGCTTTACTGTGTGTACTAGAGGACATACTGTCAAACATTAGCAATAACTTACCTCCATTTGTGGGCAAACCGACCGAAGAATCAATGCAGTCAAAAAGGCCTCAAGAAGCCCAAGCAAGAATAGGCAGGAAGCGCTCGAGACAGTAATACAAGAACGAGTCAAGTGATTTACAATGTAGGTCCTTATTTATGGGGGCTTTTTGGTCAATCAACGTACAGAAGAGAATTAGCGACTCGAAGGAACACACTCACACCAGCGTGGGTGATGGGAAGGCGGGATAACATGGTAATGAGAAAGGGCGAGATCATAGAGATGACCAAGTCCAGTTATTCACACGAATGAGGCAGATTGGGAGGAAAGGATAATTACGTCCAAACGTTTGTGCCTCGTCATGAAACCCCTTCAAGTATGACGCGGACCATTCCAAAACCGGGAAGAAAGGTTACGTAAGCGATGAATAAGAACAGTTTGTAGCACGCAAGGCTCAGTGTCTTCCGCGGGTTTTCTCGTGTTCGATTTGCAAGATACAAAAACGCAGAAAACACCATGGACACAAAGGCTCAGTAAGTGCATCACAGGGATTCTACACTTACATTAATCGAACACAAATATAGCTGCTAACAGCCTGCTCACTGTTTTATTCCGTCCCATTAACTCCAATGAGAACTCCGTTATGCCTCAGAATCATCTAATTTTATTAGCGAAAAACAAAGAATAAATAGGTTGCTGTCACATGTGCCCACTCGTTGCACACAATGCATTAGTCCGACTGGTGTGGACGACCACACCTTGAGGCTTAAATGCCGCTTGCAGGATTCGTCTCGTCCATCGATTCGCGCCATCGATCGGCAATCCTGCTGTTCGTGGCTTCGTGGGCTTGATAGGGGCCGGTGGTGACGCATTTTCTGTCAGTGAGACTAAACCGTCAATCAAACGATGTGGCAGACCATACCCTCACATCCTTTTTTAATAAGGACAACCGTTTATGGTTCTTCCCGGTTCATATGGTCTTCTGCCATTCTGCGCAATGTTGACACTTTTCTTGTGTATATTTCTTCTGTTTCTTTGGTTAGTTCTCTTATCCAGCTGGGCCTCGTACGGCCGATTTCCCAAAAATCGCAGGGCTCTCCGTCCTTTCCAATGATGTGATGTTTCTGGAGTGTCCTTCGCCCATATTTCTTCCCATTCGTTTAGTACTGGCAGGTTCCGTGCTTGTTTCATTTTTAAGAACATGGAGGGATCAATGGATAACTTCATTTCTTTGTGTTCCTCAAGGTTGTAACTGTCCGATTTTTCTCCAAAATGTGCATTCTTTCCGGTGGCTCCGTCATTAAATTCCTCTTTATGAAGGCAATTAGCATGTCAAACTCCGAGTGTGCACTATCATCATCATCGTTGATCGAGATGGTCGTTTCACTAGATTTACCCAAACAGTACTTTTTCATTATCTGCATCCCTCTCATGGGGTCTTCGTGGTTTTCAGTCACTTCACAATGGATATTTATCAACACCCGTCTGGCTTTACCTCCCAGACGGCACCGGAGCATTGCTAATTGATACTCTTTCGTCTCTGAAAATAGCCGCGTGAGAACGGCAAAACCCTTGAATCTCTGGTTCCACATCCTCCATTCACTTGCCAACCGACTCTGACTTGCTAAATTCATCGGCCTCGGAAGCGCTATTGCGCACTTTCTTTACATATCCGTCTGTCGACATTTGCGAGGTCCATCAGTTTCCTCTGGCACCATGCTTTGGTCCGCCCCATTAACTCTAGTGAGAACTCAGTTCTTCGTGCGAAATGTCTCGTTTCATTTGTAAACAGACAGAATCTATAGATAGTCAGTCCATGACTCCACTCACTGCACACAGCGTATTGGTCCGACTGGTATGGACGACCACACCTTGAGGCTTAAATGCCGCTTGCAGGATTCGTCTCGTCCATCGATTCGCGCCATCGATCGGCAATCCTGCTGTTCGTGGTTTCGTGGGCTTGATAGGGGCCGATGGTGACGCATTTTCTGTCAGTGAGACTAAACCGTCTATCAAACTATGTGGCAGGCCATACCCTCACACAATACAAATCAGAATCATGACAGTTAGGGTCAATCGGCACTCGCCACAAAAACCAGACTGAAGAGAACTCCGTGACGCAATATAACGGAACAACGATTGTTACGCAGGTGAGGAGGCCAAGGCGTATAGTCGCCGTGGAATTTAGTGAGGACTGCGTGAAAAGCAAGTAAATAGTTTGGGTCAAACAAAATGAAATTAGGGGAGCATGGGACCCGGACTAAACCAGTTTACCGCGGCTCCTCGATACGGCGAGGTGAATTTCTTTGTCCAAATTCAATAAATCTTTACAGTGTCCGTTTGCATTGACAGTGAAACCGAGGAAATCTGATTCGGTTAAAACGAATTTGCACTGAGGGGCTTTGATCGATACATTTCTTTCCACGAACCTCTCCAACAAATGTTGCAATCTTCGGTCATGTTTTTTCGTGGATCAAAAAATCAGCACATCTTTCTGATATGCCATCATCCCATCAATACGATGGATCACCTCGTCTGTTGTAGTCTGAAAGGTCCTGGATGACAAGTGCAGACCGAACGGAGTTAAATTGTATGGGAACATGCCCCATGGAGTGTTAGTGATCGGTAATGGTTTAGACTCCATGTGCTGTGCTATTTGTGAGTAGGCATCGACCAGATCAATTTTCGAGAAATACTTGCTACCAAGCATGCATTTCATAAAGTCCTCTGGTTCTACCATAGTTGCCGCGCATCTCCGTAAACGGGGATTCAAAGTCAATCAGTAATCACCACAAACCTGGGTGTCTGTCCGTCGCTCTTCATCGTCACCATGGATAAAGTCATATGCGCTATGAAACCGTCTTGCTCCATTTTGTTAAACACCTTTAGAACGCCCTCTCTCTGGCCTTAGGACAACACTCAGCGTTTCAGGAATACTGGACCACCATCCACTTCCAACTTTGCGAGCTCGACCGCCATGCCACCTTTGTTGTTCGAGCATTGTGTGATCAACTGCTGAAGAACAAGCTGATTCACCGGATTGTCGGACGTCGTTTTGGGGGTTACCGATTGCTCCAAGGCAAGCAGGGCCCTGAAGCCCAGAATCAACGTACTGTCTACGGAAATCAAGAATCGTACTGGGGTATAATTGCCCTCCAACCGAACCATTAATGTAGTCTCACTCAGCAGTGAAAGTCGATGTCCAGTAACACCGTGAATGCGCAGAGCAATGGGGTGTATGTTTACACTGGGTTGAACCAAGTCGTAAAATGATTTCGGAATAATGGACTCACAGCTCCCGGTATCCACAATGAACTGATATCTTAAGGCGCACTAGAATTGGACTGATCTGTACATGTATTGGTTTGATTCACTCGAATTCTTCAGCGTGTATACCGGACTATCATCAGCTTCAGATCTTCAGGGGTTGCACTCGTAACATTGCACTTGGATTGAAGACATATCTTACGAATGTGACCAAGCTTTCCACAAGAATGGCATACCGCATTAGGAAAGCGGCAGACGGAACGTAGGTGAAATTCACCGCACGAGAAGCAACGATTCGGTTGTACTGGTTTGAGTTCAGGAATCATTTTGTCAGCAGGCTTCGGTTGAGGAGTCTGATTTGTAGGGGCTGATTTACGGGGACGAACGTGTTGGTAGTGCACTACGGAATGTACATCCGTCGCATCGGCTACGTCATCGAATCGTTCGCAGATTGACCGGGCTTCAGCAATAGCTTCTTCTGCAACTGCGGATGATTCATGCAGGCAATGAGGTGGTTACGCAACTGGGTCTCCAACTGATCACCAAAATTACACTTAGCGGTTTGTGTCTGAAGTGTCACAAAGAGTTCACGGAACTTCATGTTGAGACCACGAACCAGTGAATGAAATTTGGCACGTTCGGTAGCCTAGAAATTGACCGGAACCACGAGGCCTAGCAGTAGAGCCTCCAACTTGTCGAATGGAACCACAGCAGGTGTTCTTGGATGTGCAAGGTTTTTTATCAACGAGTACAATGAACGACCGCCAGCTGCCAAGAAGAATGCAGTCTGGTTCTCCTTCCTCACACCCTTTCGTACACTGCAACATAACTCAAACCGCTCAACCCAGTCTTCAATTTCAGATGCACCATCATGCAGGTTCAGCTGTTCAATACTGGGCAGCTCCATGATGGGACGTCACTTGTGGCATTTTCAGTACCCGAACTGATAGGACTTATCGAAATCGTTCTCACCCGGAACTACGCAAAGCAAAGTAGCAAGAACACCCAGGCTGCACAATAGCATGTTGATTGTATTGCTGAACTGGTTTGCATAAATATGTAAATTGAAGTAAATAATTGGTAGATTAGAATTTGACCGATCACGGGGAGCTTTTGTCGTACCTGTCCTCGGCGATCCTGATTGGTTGAGGCTCATCTACGTGAGCAGCTACGAAGCTGTACGTGGCCGTATCACACGTGACAGCGGCTGAATCACCAGTTTCCTCTCTGGGGCATAGTAGTTAGAACCAGATGTCACCCATCAACTGGTTCAGAAACTGGACTTCGTTTGGCCTCTACCCATCGACCTGCCAGGCATGATTGCACCTCCGGTTCAAGGAAGCCATCTTACGTAGATCTTTGGCTCATGGAAGCACCCAAGTCATCTCACCAAACCAAGGTGCAGTCTCGTCGTGAGGGGACAAACCAAACTAATCAGCCTGTTTCCAGACTCAATTGTCCGTCTGGTTCCGCGGAATTTTCCATGGGACAGCGCGCAGTAATAAGAGGTCCTATATTTCTTTCCACCTCGGTTTTCACGTTTTCTGCTCTGATTTGCGTATGGTGCATAGTTCCCTTCTGAAATTCGGTATGCTGTATCGTACTGTGCATTCAACTATTCTAGCCAGATATCTAACCAGGTAGTGAGACAGAGACACACAGTCGGCGAAACCAGTGGCGGAATTGTCCACGCGAAAGTATTGTCGTCAACATGACAGTTGCTGTTGTGAATTCCTGTGAACACTCTGGACTATTTATTATTTTTACCAATTTTATAAAAAAACAAACCTTACGTGTACTGTATTATATTGATGTGAAGTACCGAAAAGACAGATCTGTGTTTGTCACATACCGTTTTCCAAAAAAGATATGGTTTCATTGGAGAAAACAGAAGCGGAAATATGCGTGGAAATGAGGGGATCCCATACTTTTGTCACGCAGCTTATTCCTTCATACATTTGAACCACACAATTCATGCAGTTGAGACATTCAAAATGTACAATCTACCATCCACTACCGGTCAGACATGCTCCTGATTGCCGATTGAAAGTTAACAATTTCCGAGACGAGGTTTGTGTGGTCTGCACAAGACAGATTTCCCACAAAGTGTTTCAATTTTCGAAGACACTTCCTTATCTATCCTGGCCAACTACCACCACAAATAATAATATTACCAACAGCCATTTTATTATTATTCTCCTACCACTCATGTGTGTGTGTGTGTGTGCGTACGTGCGTGTGTTCAGTTTAGACACTATTTGTCACCTTAGCTTTACAACGGAGTTTACCCGTGATATTCGGGTTTATCTGACTGTAATTCATAAGTAATTTACAACAACTTCTCTACTCTTTATCACTGCTCTGAAAGTCACTGCTAATTGCCTCCTAACGTCATTTTGACACTAGTCATGAGCAGGCTGCGATTGAACTGATCAAAATCGTGGAGGACTACAGTACTCTGTAGTTTGTAGGTTTCTGTACACTTCCTGTGATTGTAAGAATCCCTTGGTACAGCACTCCTTTGTTGCACCGACGTTCAGAATCTGAATAATCAATACACACTTTTAAACACACACACACACACACAAACACGTGACCACACGATAGGACACCGTGAACCTGTTAATAAACGTACTCTCCAGCGCAACTTTGCTTTCTGATTTGGGGTTGCTCTGACTGTGATCAGTGGACCGTTGAGTTCGTTTCGTCCTATTTGTCACATTTTTTGAGCATATATTTTAGTCTAATCATCTAGTTCTTCAAAACAGATAGAGGACATAAATCACGAGATGCAGGCATTTCTTTTAATCTTCTCAATCGCGTACGTAAAATATGCGAATTCGTGTTCACATGGAGCACTGAGCAAAACAATGGAATAGATAGTGTCAAGCGAAATTAGGAAACGATTCGGTATACCTGATTGGTTACCGCCGCGGCAGGCACACATTGTGGGTCAAAAGTTTCTGTGCACACAGTGGGGGCCTAAGTCTACTTACCAACACAGCCTCACAAAAACCTAGAAGCTCTGGGTTACGATTCCATGCCAAACCCTTCCGCTTATTTCCGTTTGTTGGCGCCATCCTGGATTGCTTCGACATTCATTCAGTATACCCTAGAGACTAGTTAGTACATTACAAGGTACACCATTTACGATTTTGAACTGTGCATAGCAACGGACTGCATCTCTAGCATATCATATTATCTTGATTTATCCCATACATTCCTGTTTTTATCAGCATTTTCACGGTAGGGGATAAAAAAGTATGAAGCTATGTAAAGCCTAATAGCATTTGACTATAAATCCCATTGCCAAAACGGGTTGCAATGTGGAATTACCTCTAAAATAAAGTCTGCAAGAATAGAAGCTCAGTTCTCAATTGTTCCGAGGTATTAGTTTACTTACCATCAAATGATCACAGAGTGCACTGCTATCAAGCCAGGTAACATAAATGTACGGACTGGTCAGTGGTGTAGACGGTCACTATGGTTACTTGGATGTTCATATTGCTCGTTAAACAACCGAAAAATACCATTTTCCCTAGCTTATTATTATGTTACATTTTAAATGCCTGTTCGTTAAAATGATTAGGTTCGTTGTGTAATTACCTCAAAGGACATTAGTTGTATTCTAAATACAGCATTAGAATATGGTAATTATATAGTAACATTCCATTTTGACAACAAAACGGGAAAAGGGTATCTGTTACGTTCGGCCTAAGCGATCACGTGCACAGTCAGACAGTCTCGCAAGCACACACCCACTTAAGCATGCATACAGGGTCTGACGCTAGTCATGTTCCATTCCGGACTGCACTGACCAATCAAAAGTTTCCACTTGTCTTACGACCCTGCGCTGTCTGACCCAATTGTAAGCTTGGCATGCATTTTTACTGACATGTGACTCCGATGCGCACACTTAACTATTTGCGTCTTTATGGACATGTATTCGCTGGCGTTTACCGTACGTTTTTGCAAAATACACTTTCGTCCGTACGATCATGCTCACATTTTGCCTACCGATAACGGGACAAAACAGTATCAAATAGAGAGCATGAGTAAATTATGGATGTTCGCGCTCAGGAACACCTAACTAGGACATTGAAAGATACAGACAGCAATTTTAGATGCACGAGCGATGTATGCGGATACTGTTGCCTTCCAACGAATATAATGAGCAGAACGATAGGAATCGATTGGTTTTGATAGTCATATTGGTTTTCCTGTAGAGCTGACAGGAGATGAGAGGTAAACCGAGCTAATGACTGGAGCTGACGAGCCAGAGTGCTCCTTGTTTCCAGAATCGCATGTCTCAATTTGGCGATGACACCCTGTAGGACAGCACCAGCAGCCCGCAAATAACCAGCCGATTGAAGGGACTGAGGTTAACCTAAATTCCTGACCTACCAAAAAGACCGGTCAACGTTTGCTTGACCAGTTATATACTTCAATGGACGATTGATGACAGTCTCTCAAATGTCCACTAGGACTTCAGTAATAAGCCCATGTGTCCGGGGTGTGGAAAGTACTTTGAAGTACGGTTGTATCTGGCTACAAGCCGCTTCGTGTGACTATGAAGAATGCTTCGAAAAGAACGGTTGTCTATAACTAGTGGAAGACTTGGTAGGGGAATCGGATGCTCCTGAGGAACGGCAATCGTTTCCATAGCAGACCTCAGTACAGATACTTACTTATAAACGAGGCTCACCTGAGCTCTAAGCTCGCAGTTGCATTTTAATGTGTTCCGTGTCCGCGAAGAGCTGCTACACAGTAATGATAGATCACTCACCATTGAAGTATTGACCAAACAGATATTTGATTTCTCCTAATTTATCGCCTTTTCCACTGCCAAACGCAGTTGGTAATTCGTTTGCAATTCTGCCCTTCTTCCATTTTACAGATTGAGTCTTTTAATCATGTACAGGTGACAGGGTTTGTCCCAGTGTCCCAATATCTTCTAATCTAAATAAATAACTTGCTGTGCGTGGGTTTACACGTGACTGTTTCTGTAGGTTACCTGTGTATTCAAGATGTATGAATGAAAAACAAAAAAACACACGTATGCTAAAGGTGGATACTGTCTTGTACGATTTAGATAGTCTCACATACCACGCGAATCAATATCCCTCCCAAGCTTGTACGTACGCCTGCTCGGTGTTGAGACTTATTGATTCTTCAGTCTGGGAAATATTGACCGATCAACCTTGTCACGTATCGACTGACTTTACCGACTTTCACGTGAAACAACAGGTAATTCGGCTGACTCACTTGCTTGCGTATTTGTGTTTAAGTTCTTGTAAATGAAGAGAGTATATATATATATATATATATATATATATATATATATATATATATATATATATATATATATATATATATATCCCAGGATGAGGTATCAGAAAGCCACGTAATGCACGTAGTTTTTAGTTCGGGAATGATTAAGAATTGTGCGGATTGATCATCCGCAAACTGACCATTTATGCGTCTGTTTGTGTCGCGTATTGTTAAGTTTACCACATTTTCCCGCAACGGTGAGCAACAACAGCCCATCCTTTCCCCTTTGCTATGACTCCGTGTGATGCATTTTTTCAATTATGTTCCCTCCCACCTTCGCTTTCTTGAGAAGGTGAGTTAGCTCTCATAAACTCGTGTTCTTTAGTAACCAAGGTTTTGTTGATAAAAGTTCGTTTATTGCGCAGTTGAGGGTTTGACATCCGGCCACATTGTTTTAGTGTGCGAAATGCATCTGCATTTTTGTGTTTTGGCCTACGCATAATTTGTGTCCCACTTACGGTAGTCTTTGTACGTAATCTTGTATTCAGTTTCAGTTTTGTCTCCGTGACTCGAAAAGAGAAGGATCTGTCAGTTGGCAGCACAAAAGATCCAGAATACCATCTACCACTTATTGGCTTTTTCCTATTGAGTTCCGTTGTGTTTTCATTGAAGTCTGACTAATGCATCAGTCAGAGATCGGTTCTTGAAGCTAGTTGTGATTGAATGTTTTTCTTCAATTTGGGGAATTGTGCGAGAGCATTTCAGTGCTGTCACATGATGATGAAGAGTGAAATATTGCCATGATTTCCACAGAGGACAGACTACGGACCGGCTCGCTGTATTCGGTATGACTTTTTTGGAATCCGTTCACCGACTCAGTAGTGCACTAATGGGAGCCTTCTACAGAATAATTGACCGTCTCTACCTTTCCAAACAAACTGTTCTCCATTTCAGATTCGGTATCCCATGGGTGCACCCGATTGTTTGCTCAATCCGGAAAATTTGAAAAAGTCCTTGTTTCAACATAGCACGGTTTATGTCCAAGACAGTCTAGCTGCACTTCAACGATGCACGTACTGGAAAATTATAGCGTCCCAACAGGTTTGTGCAAAACTATAAGGTCTTAACATAAAAAGGAATGAAGTTCCATCGCCACAATAAACACAAGGTTACGAACGGTTCTTCCTGCGGACACAATAGCATACCTCAATTTTCTCAAGACTCCGGAAAATTGAACTGGTAGTTCCAGGGGCAGCATTAGCTCGACTTCTGGTGAAGCGCGAAGTACAAAGTAAACATTGTGTACAATAAACATTGAATGATATCCTCTTTCAAATGAAATCACCTGGACAACTGCAATGAGAGAGTTAGAGTGCAATCAGTGAAGGAGAAGAACGTTCAAGGAGGGCGTCCGATTTCTGTTTCTATGTGAAATAAATCAGCAAAGCCATGTGAAGTGACAAGACATATCTTTTTCTTTCTTTGACATTCCCTCGTCGATAGCAGTAATAACACGAAAAAGTACTTTGCCTTGGAAAGTGAGAGACTTTTTTTAACTTGAACACTGTGTATTCTTCCCCTGACTTTACACACACTTTCAGGTGCAGGATACCCCATTCAATTCACTCTTTATCCTTTCATAAATTGGATCGATTTCTTCGGTTGATGAAAGTCTTCAAAAAAGCGACTTTAGGTATGGATTGGTCAGTAGTCGAAGTTAACATGTTTGCACTGTTCAATGGTCACTGCTCATTTTGAGTCTCGTTGACGTGTAAAAATCTGTTTTTTTGATTATATGTGAGGTATTAGGTTTATGAATGTTATAAATGACCGTTGGCTATGTCACACAAGCTCTCATTAAAATGCAGGCCACACACATCAATCAGATCTCGGGAGCATGCATGTATTCAGCCCTATGGCGAAAACAACGAACATACCTGCATTTTTGATCATTCGTTGTGAAGACGACAAATGCTGGCCAGGTGGTTGTGTATTTCCCGAGTTGTAAGACAACGGACGTAGTATGTGGGCCATTTCGGATGAGTATGGCTGTTAGTGACTCTACATACGTAAACCGTACAACTATTCTTGTCTCTCTTAAACGATATGGCATGACTACCACCGCCTACATTCCTTCAGCTATGGAAACCTTTGGCGGCTAATCAATAAATGCGAAATCCCCCAACTTTCTGTCGTCTCGACTACCGGATAATCATGGATACACAGCGAAGAAAGTGACTTTTTGGCCTTCAGAGAAAAATACTGGCCAGGCTAAACCGAAAGGAGTAGACTCATCCAACAGAATGCAAAGTAACGGGTCTATTTTGCTCCGCTTTAATGCTGACGAAACAGCTTATCATATTTCGTGCAGCAGAACCTTTGGAAGATCAAAGTCTGAACAACGTTGCTAGTGGGCTGTTCCCCTTTATTGGGGATGTTTGAGGAAATATTTTGACTCTCCAGTGCAGCTGCGGGATAATGAAGTTTGCTCTTTAACTGAGAACCATACAGATGATTTTCGGTGAATTCCTTAAAGCATTTTCCAGAAACTCAAATGGGGAACAAACCAAATTTCACTGTGGTATTCATCGTTGCAAAAGCACCGATACACGAAATGGCAACTGATTTTCAGTTATGTGCACCTCATAGTATAAGGTATTTGACATCATACATTTCATTCCCAAAAGCAATTAAGAAAGCCTTTATTACATTCAAGTAAGCTTTTACTCTGCTGTTTTAAAGCACAAGAAAACATGACGTTCTGATGATATGAATACTGTTACGCAGAGTCCCGATGGGTACACCATCAAAAGTTACTGAAAGCAAATTTTGTTTTCCTCTTGTAAGTCGGCCTTCAAGGAAAGTACAACTACAATCGATATGCATTCAAAGTTATCGAATCAGCAGTACCACGTGAAAACTTTGCAGAGTATCCCCTTCCCCATTAAAAATCTACAATTTCCTTATCATTGATATTCTGCTGAACTTGTGAGCGACAGAAACAATTAGACAGCAATATATAGTGTAGTTGAACTAGTCCCAGGGAACAGATTTTTCCACTTGGAATATGCCCATGATGTCGCCTTGCTGAACGATAATGTACAAGCAATACGACGTGCTTTGGACTGCTTGGCGATTGAGGTATCCAGATATGGTATGCACTTTGCGCCTTCTAAGTGCAAAGTGCTTTTTCAAGATTGGCAGGAACCTGTGTCTGCACTCAGCCTTTGTGGTGATCGGCTTGGGTTCGTTGCCAACTTTAAGCGCCTTGGGAGCTTGATAACAGCTGGACGTGATGTTGTGGAGGAGATCACACAACGAATAGCGAGACCTAGAGCAGCTTTTTTCGAAACTGCTACACCTGTGGCGCCGCTATGACATCCGGTTCGCTCTTAAGGGAGAGGTGTGTCGCCGCAATTCGTACTGTTTTACTCTACGGTTGTGAGGCCTGGTCATGCTGCTCTGAGAACTCTTGATGTTTTTTTTTCTGTTCGGTAACTGATGTCTCCGAGGCATTGCTCACATCTGGTGGGGACACCGAGTGAATAATCACGAGATGCGCCGTCGTGTGTTGGTCACGAATAGCTGCTGTGGTAACAAAGTGACCGTCCTACACCACATCTTGTAGCTTAGACAAGTTTTGCGAATGTTTGTCCATCGTCTGCCTATCCGTGTTCTATTCGCACTTGCTGGGCAATGCTGGAAGAAGCATCTTGACGACCGGGCCATGACTGGGTGTGGAGTTATGAAGGAGTTAGCATTAGCATTGGCTTCGGTTGGTTCTTCCCGCCTCCCTGGTTGGGGCACAAGGGACAATAGTTGTCGTTGGTTAGAGATGTCAAAAGACATGTCTGGGAATAGAAGTCAGTGGCACGAGTGCTGGTAGGTTTGTCTGTCGAACTCTAGTGTCTCATAAATATAAAGTTGTCATTCAAACAAACGAAAACGTCAAAAAGTGTTTCCTTTATTGTGTTCCGCTCCTCCTCCCATACTTTTATAACGGATTTACTGTGTTGGCACCATGTTCGATTTCCTGCGCGTGTAAAACATATAAATTTATATCTATAGTGACCGGTTTAGCACACTTTAAGCTCATTGTACTCACTGACTTTTAACAGTACAACGCGGATGATAAACGATCCAATATGGCTGAAAATTTACGCTAAATAATTCTATGACGACGAAAAAACCTGCATAGAGAGAGGTTGCAACATGAGGTACAATGGAGGATGGTGGTGTTGGCATTTGGAAATGAAAAGAATTGTGTACATCTAACTCTAGGTGAGGAACCTTATAAAGAGAGCAGATTCTTTCCGGATGATAGTAAAGAGCAAACGGCATACACGAACGACTAAGGGCGAACGGTGGGATAATTTGTAGGTGTTATACCTGTTGTGTGTACGTTATGTGCATGCATGCGTTCGATCGAGTGCTCCACGTGATCTGTCTGACTATCTTGTGCTTACATACGATGCTATGACTAGTTGTTCATGTCCACTCAAAATGTCGCTGTAAATTGATTGGTTGATTTGTCCATAATGCTCGCGTAGTCTTTGTTTGGCACAAATTACATACATGCTTGCTTAGGTGCGCTACGAGAGCTCCGCGTTCTGATTTACAATACAGCAGTGCCCAACGATATTATCCTTAGTCTTTTCAATGTCTAGCACTACTATGCGTGCAAGACAGCGGAGTGCGGATCACAAGATGAACGTGGCAGGAGGAAGAAGCGCTCAGGGTAGCGAACGAGGACACGTCAAGAAATTGGGATTGATTATAATCTACCAGATGATCAGTGGTTTGTGCGAACCGCCTATAACATGGGTTACTGGCAGTGAGGAATGTTATCCAGGGCGAATGGTTGTCTACTAAGGCATGATCTTCCACTTTCTCAACCCGTAGCCCAATGGAGTCAGCCGCTGTTTTGGGAATCGAAGTCTTCCGAAATACGGTCTGAGTAGACTGATCGGATAGCAAACTGTTGAGGTGAATAGATCATCAAAAAACAGCCACCTCTGTATGAAAACAACAGAGAACACAGAAGTAATAGTTTAATGAAGAAAATCGATATTTCAAATTGGTAATGCAAGCAGCTGCTGGAAGCCACAGGAGTTTTTTGTATTGAACAAATATGCAGTTACTTTGAAAGATGTCTCCAGAAACTGATTCAAAATAATCGATATTAGGATCCCAGTCACAGGCTTTAGTGATAACAGTCTAGGATCGTGGGTCCAGCGTGACTGCACAATTAGGTGAATTTTTGATTGTTTGTGCATGTCTGGAGTTCGATTGTTCAGGGAACCGACAAAGGTAACCCTTCGACTTCAAGCGACGAACCACAGAATGCCCTCTTTTGAGTGGGTGTGGGACTGTGCCACGTGACAGCGAAGCTAGCTGTCACAAAACACCACTTTCGATGTGCTATACACCAGCTGTGAGTGTTCCAAAACAAAGTAACATACAGGCGCACGTCATCTACAGTCAAACATCATGATGAATGGTCACGAGTTTGGCAGTGTTAGTGAGATCTACAGATCGTCTCATAAGTTGCGAACGACAGGTTTGCAGCGTGCATGATCCTAACATTGTGGTTATCACTTTGACAGGCGCATGAACATGTAGACTGTATGTGAAACCAAACGTATTCGAAGCCCTAAGGAGAACTCACAATTCGTCAACGATGAAGCTATTGTCACGTACATTATTTGGAGATACGGGTGTGGCAGAATTTGGATCTGAAAATCAATCGTGCCGGATTTCGTCACATACAGCCCTTTAAGTGGGTAGTTAGAATTTTTGAATGGGATCAGGGTGAATTAGTGTCCGATGATATTATTCAGAAGTGAAACCCATGCGGTTACCAGATGGGGACTCCAAGTTAAGCTCAGTTTGTACTTATATTTGTCTGACAGACTTTTGTGAGCAACACTTTATATTTCAGTAAAAATGCCTTGACAAAACTGGGGTAGAAATAAGCAAAGTATATAACAATGGACGCCAAAGGTATATAAGTGGAAAAGAAAAAAAAAACATCAACCAAATTTAGAAAGTAATTCCATTTTAGTCTTGTTCTTGTTGGTCAGTACCCGCACCGGATAGGGACCAAATTCAGATCTGGTAGGGTAGTGTAAATGACAAAGAGATAGTCCAGGGTATAATCAATGCGTTGGATCACGTAATTTCTTGTGAATAAGAACTAAACCAGATTTAGTATGCTGGCTGACAAGTTTAGTCAAAAGAAAATTAAAGAGGCGGGATGAAACGTGGCTTATAAATACCAATCCGCGACAAAAGGCTATGAAGTCTTGTTTCAAAAGGCCAGTGAAAATTACGGGTGAACAATACAATAAGAGCGGAAGAACACAGTAAAGAATAAATTTGGAAAAAGTTGTCGATGGTGTCCAACGCTGCTTGGGTTTTCTTATTTGAAAAATGGGTGTCGCAGTTTATTGAAACAGTAGTGAATGTGAGATGTCCTAGCTCAGACTGGTGCCTAGGCTAACACCCAAATACTTGACGGAACTAACTCTGGACAGATATCTGAAATTCAATATAACAGGGTCTGTAGTGAAAGGTGAGCGAGAGGGACTGAAAACACTCAAGGCATTTAGATGGACTCAGTTTCAGATCCAACTGACAAGAAAAACATTCTATTCCAAATGGGTTTTCATCGAATTTCCTAAAATGTGGGTAATCAGAAGTAGTTTGACATACGTATATTGGCTTAACAATTCAAACATATCTATTTAAATATGCTGGATGGGGAAGAAACCGGATGATCGGTAATATAGTTTGGAAATACAACAGAGGATAGCACAGGAACTTGGAGCACACCAGAATTGGTAAAAAGTGATTAAGAAATTTGTTGCTCTACCTTAGGTTGCTGTACTCGATTACGGAAATAGTTAAATAGCCATGAAATTTGTGCGGCGCAACCAAAAGCTTCGGGTTTCTGAATCAAATGCTGAAAAATAATCAAGGAGTACTCAACGTACAGATAGCTAAGAGTTATTTGAAGATTTAGTGATAGGCTACAGTATCAATGGTGGATCTTTTGGGTTTATAAGCAAACTTAAAACGATCAGGTAGTATATTTTGATGCTGTTGAAGACGGATGAAAATAACTTGCTCAGTGACTTTAAGGGCAACTAAAATATGGGCAATGGGGCAAAACCTTTTAACTGCACCTGAGAAGTTGGAGTTCGCGGATGATATCGTCGAGTTAGGAGACTCTCCTGCTAGGCTCCAACCAATTCTCAACCGAATCAACTCTTTCACGAAGTCCATCGGGCTAAAAGGGAACCCAACTAAAACCAGAACTTTCCCAACCAATTTGGATCCATCAATCGACAATTGTTCATCAATGACCAACCAGTCTAATACATCCCTTCATTCAAATAACTAGGCTCAACTCTGCTCTCTAACTGCCAGGCAAAAGATGAAGTGGTATTACAGATCGACGGCACCAGGAGAGCCTTCCCTCAGCTAAGACGAATGCTGTGGACTCGCAGTGAATTCAGCTCAAGGACTAAAGTTCGTGTTGACCGAGCCTCCATCCGCCCCGTACTCATCTATGGCTACGAAACCTGGCTACCGCTAGCTGAGGATACCAGGAGGCTAGAGGTTTTCGACCACTGGTGCATGTGGCAACTTCTCAGAGTCAACTGGCACGACAGGGTGTCCAACGAAGAGGTAGTGAGGCGATGCTCTGATGTCAATACACTCTCCATCCTCCTCCGAATTCGACGACTTCAGTGGTTCGGCTATGCCCTTCGGCGACCAGAGTCAGAGTGAACCAAATAAACACCGTTCTATTGCTTGCGCCGTTGCTGCCCTGGTGGCGGCTCAAAACTTGGACCAGTACCATAAAAAAGACGGGAGCTTCTTGGTCTTCGGTTGGTTTATGGTGTTCAGCGATGGGTAAAGAACTGGATCACGACCTCAACCGAGTTCACCTCCGACCGCCGCGCGTAGCTAGCGATGGCCCGTGATATCCATGGAGCCGACTTATCCACCTGCAGGAGATATATGTGTAAAAGTAAAAGTAAGTTGGAGCCTTTATTAATTAGAATGATGGTAACTAGAGGCCACAGATCAAGAATCGAACATTCGGATACAGACAGAATAATCAAAGTAGTGATTGGTGTGGTAAGTTTGGTATAACCATACTTGAGAATCGCTGGAGGAAGGCCATCAAGACCAGGACCGACGATGTTTTGGATTCGCGCAGAGTTTCAGAATTTCCACAGCAGGGGAAGTTTCAAGATGTACAGGAACACAAGGGGAATATGAGGTAGGATTTCCAATGGAGAGATATACAAATGTAGTACTAATGTGGTTCACATCGACCCTATCGTTTGTGTGTTTGGTCTACTGGCCACATAAAAAATTTATGCCATACCATATATGATTAGGATTCTTGGTTTGCAAAAACTCCTTGACAACGGTAGTACCTAAACGTCTTATCTGTTTCGATCAGTAGCGAAATTCTCCTGACTTCTGAACTGCGTGGAGAATTGAATGCGATTTCCTTTTGTCTTCCGAGTGCTTTCAGTGTTGGTGATCTTTCAATAAACAGTTCTGCAGCATGGAACAGTGAGGGCGTAGAGGAAAATCATGAAAGGGCATCATCATTGGCTGCATTAGGAAGAGACAGATTGCGAGAAGAAAGGCTACAAAAGCGAAATCTTGCTTGACTCGAAGACATGAATAATCTCTGGTAAATGTGTGAATAGATTTATGGTCTCAGAATAAGCCTTCAGTGATTATTTGTGGAGATAGAGGGCTTTCAGATTAGGAGGAAACAAGCTAGGGCGTTTGGTAATGACTTTATCTTACTTTATCAGTTAATCCGAAAGATAAAATTGGATAAGTATTAGCATGGGTAAATTCACCAACGATTGTATGTTAATGTTAGTCTAGGAGGGGAGCTAGAAATGGCATTAAAGCTTCAAAAAGGAGGATACATCGGATGGTACATAAAAAGGCGCACAGTAATACGTCTAGATCTGTGTTATCCATTCCAAACTTGAACGGGGACGGAGAGTTGATGGTCACCACAGTGGTTCCTACATTCAGGTCCTGCAGAACGTGAGCTGAATACCCTATTCAACCGCCCAGTTGTCCACAACCGTTGGTCATGCTGATCAACGCATTCTGATGTATTCACCGAAGTCAGATTTGTTGTGTTCGGTTTAACCAGTCACACGCATTGTGAAGGTTTATTCAAATCGGGCATGGAAATTCAGCTCGTCATGTCAAGGAAATGCCGTTGAATTGGTTTAGTCCACATCTCGTGCTATCCGCCACAAATTTTGTCTTGTATTCACCAAACAATTGGTGTTGCTTTCCATGCACTGTGCCCACTAGTTTCCACGCCGACCAGCACCACCCCCTCGCTTCCACGCCCGCGTGATAATTTGTTTCTTCAGTCCAATAGTGTCACGCCGTTTCAGCCTTGTTTCTATCACAGGTATCAATTGACCTGAGTTGTTACGGTTCTAAATGTTGATCTTATCTGTGTGTACTGAACTCTGAGTCTAAACAGATTTCATCGCTCACGTAATTTTTCTCCTCGTCTTGGAATAGATGTTCGTTAATCCACTGGCATCTGTGACGGCATGATCTGATACATCGTTTGATAGACGGTTTAGTCTCACTGGCAGGCAGCGCGTGAGCACTGGCCCCATATCGAGCCCACGAAATCACGAGCGACAGGACAGCCCATCGACAGGATGAATCGATAAACGAGAAACAAATTCCGCCAGCGGGATTTAAGCTTCAAGGAGTGGTCGCCCTCACCAGTCGAACCAATGCACTGTGTGCAACGTGTGGGTACATGGACGGACTACCTATATTTCTTTCGTTTTTTACAGATTAAACGACAGTTCCTAGGAAGAACTGAGTTTCCGCTGGAGTTTGTGGGACGGAGCAAAACGGCATCCATGGCCCGTTCTGTTATTTCATCATAATTGCCTGGGTTACTTGTCAAGGCCCGAACGTTTACACGAAAATTATCTTTCTCTCTCTATCATCCTTGTCTGTGTGAAAGACTGAACTTTGGCCATGTCGTTATAATCATGCCACTTTCTCATGCCCATGATATTCCGTTTGTTCTCCACTACGATTATGCGTGTTTCTTCAGGCAATTATTTCCCTTCTGACCATCGATTGGTTACAATGCTCCCCTTAAATAAGGCCCTTCCTTGTAAACCAGTTGACTCGATTCCGTATCGCCTTCTCGAGCTTTTCCTGTCTAATGTTGCTTGGATGCTCTGAGATCTTTGTTGACTGTCTTGATTTTGTGTTCAGTTTCCCCACAATTTGAGGTACAGAAAACAGTTTTTCCCCCGAAACAAATTTGAATAGAGAAGCCAAAAATATTGCTTTGCATAATATATCCAGAATCATTTAGTTGCATCTTGACAAGTGCTCACTGCAGTCACGGTAACTGCCCTTATAGTCAGAATAAAACGGACGTTGAAGAAGGCAAATTTTCGGTCGAACGTGAACCAACATATTAAGGAAGTAAGGAAACGGTGGGGCAGATTGTCATCATGATAGAGTTAGATCAATGCACAGATCAGGGTTATGATTATGTCGACCAGGGCTTCGGCGTAATTTGGTACTCTGCTGTTTATGCTTGATTACATTATCTGAGAGGCTTTACTGGAGCTGACACAGTGCTTCGATTTCCACAGATGTTGTGTTATTGACTTACTAATTTTTTTGATTTTATATAATCAAAAATCCATTTGCTTTTTTCACATCCAAAAGTCCAACGCCAAGAGCAGGTATTGAACCGGTAATGTGGCAAAATTGTCTTCCATCACTTTACGTAAACACACCGGAGTGATCTCTGTTATTCGATGATGCAACTGCCTCTCTGTCCTGCCTATGTAGACAGCTGAGCACTCATCCTGAAATCGGTAAATGCATTTGGATTTGAGGGGGGGGGGTGCATCGTTTCTTTCACCGGCGGTGTAGGTATCCGGATCGTTTTGAGGTTAACTATTATTTTGACCTCGTATTAGGCAAGTTGGACCGCAGACGTCAAACGTCTTTTGATTAACCGACCGAAGCCATCACCTTTGAAAAGCAATTCCAAGGCAGCCCGCATGTTTGGCACGTCTAGCAGTTTCTGCATATTCTCTCCAGGTCTGGAGTATTTACGAATAAACGCGACTGGATAGTCGTTTGCTTGCAGCATTTTCTTAAGAGATCCTTCCTCATTGTTTAATGTATCCTCGATACAAATTGCACGTGATCTGTGGAATAGCGTTCTGACAGGGCTGATTTTGTAGGCAACTGGAGCGAAACCCGTAAAATTTAAACATCGTCCAGACTGTGTCCTCTCAGAAGACAGATCTTTTGATCAATCCATTCCTTCGCGCGAGATTTTGGCTTCCAGAAAATTGATTTGATCGCCTTCTTCCTTGCTCGATGCTAAGGAAATATTTGGATGAATCTTGTTAAACCGTTCAACCAGGCGCTCTCCGTCTTCATTGGTTTTACCGGTAATGAACATATCATCAACACACCGACGTTCTAGATTGAGCCTCTCGATGTTGTCTGTCAGCTTATGTTCGAGTTCGGCAACGAAGATGTCTGCCAATATCGGTCCCAATGGGCTACCCATAGCGACCCCGTCTATTTGTCTGTAACCCTGACCAAGAAAATTGAATCTGACATTGGAAGTACAGAGTAGTAACAATTCGTCGCATGATAATTCAATGCGTAAGTCATTTTGCTCAATTGTTCGACAGATTACATCGATAGTTCCATTCAATGAGACACTGCTGAATAAGGAGTTGGTGTTTATAGTACACAGTTTGTGGTTCGTTATATTTCTATGTTTCAGTAGTTCACACATCTCGAAGCTGTCCTTGACGTTGAACTGACTGACAGTATCTCCGACTGGTTTCAGTAACCCTACCTAACATTTGGCCAAATGATGCTGTGATGATTTGATCATTGAGAGTATTTGCCGCAGTGGGACGCTTGTTTTGTAATTTCGGTAGACAGTGCATTTGCGGTGTTCGGGTTCCTCTTGGATGTAAGTATTTGACAACTGATTCTCGAATTATATTTGCTTGTACCAGAGTCTTCATTTCGACATACATCTCTCTATTTGTTGCAGATCATCTGTTTTACGGCTCCGTTTGAATTTGGCTGTATCGTTCAGGATTGTCATCATTTTTTCTTCGTACTGTGATTTGTCCATTACAAAGACTCCGAAACCTTTATCTGGACTCGGAATAACAATGTTTTTGTTATCTTTCAATTGCTTGAGTGCTAAAATATGATCCTTGGAGAATGGTCTGTGTTGTTTTGTACTAGTCATTCCATACTGGTGCTCTAGATCCCCTAGCTCCACCGTGAACCAGTTGAAAGCGTCATGGTTTGTCGCTTGCAGTTTTGATAATTGTTCAAAGAAGGCCTCATATCTGGCCTGTGATTCGACGCGATCGTATATTTACTGTGGATTCAATAATTCAGTCTAAAGGATAACGTCTCAAGTTGTGATAGGCTCAGTTGGTGCGATGGTATGTTCCATACTCACCTCTCAGGGCTCTCACAGAATGGTGACTTCATAAGTTGACGGTTCGGTGACTTATTCAAGAGTTTCGATCCATAATGCGGGTTTGTCGAACTCGATCTGCGCATAATTTGTAAAATTTGATAGACCATATCAAGCTTAGTTGGTTGTAAGTGTTTGCAGTTCTTAATATGATCGATGACAGTACCGAAGTCCTCATTTGACATTCTTCAATACGACAATTTTTTAGCCTTTTCAGGTTAGTAGAGTTTGGACGGGATTTTCTCAAAGTGTACTCGTCTGCATTAGTTTACTGGATAGCGATTCTGTTTGGTGCATTCTAAACAGCATTCCCTTCTCGTTCGCTTTATGGCAAATTTTTACTTCAGTCTTGATTCCGTTTAAATGAAAAATCCTTGAAGGAGGAAGACGAAGTTTGAGAAACTGAAAACGTCACGTTAACCATGGTGAGACACACGTATTCGTAATTTTTTGGCATGCTTTTGATCATATATAAACTGCCACACTAACTGTTGTCTGTAGTATGCACTGAGCAGAACTGCAGCGAAATCGTCCTGGACATAAATCGTGCAATATTGTAGTCCTGAGTTCTCTTTTCAAACTGGAAACAATTTTTTCCTGAAAAAAATTTGAACAAAGAAGCCGAAAACATCGGTTTACACAATATATCCAGAATCATTTCGCTGCATCTTGGAAATTTGCTTCCTTCAACATCCGTTTTATTCTGACTATATGAGCAGTTACCGTGACTGCAGCGAGCACTTGTCAAGATGCAGCGAAATGATTTTGGATATACTGTGCAAGCTAATGTTTTTGGCTTTTTAACTCGAATTTGATGTGCTTTATTGTTACTGTTTGATAATTTGTCCGATGATACGCATAATAAGGCGAAGTTGCGTTCTATGCCTTGGGACTCGGGGTTCGTTTATCTGTGAGTCACTCACTTATTGGACAACACTCATGTGCACGCACATAGACACACGTACACGACGTGGGACAATTGTTCAGTCTTCCCCAAGTACACGAACATTCCTGGTGGTAGCATACACGCACACGCACGCACACACATACGGACACACAGACATAGATACATGCATACATACATGACCTACGCGCATAGCGTACGTATTAGCCATGCTCTGTTCCGGACTATGTTGGTCAATGAGATCGTCTTACGCATCGATCAATCCGGATGTACGCGTCGCTTGCGCTGGCACATGTATGGACATCTGGCCGACTGGACTGGTGTCCACGCTGTATGCGCGTGTTGCTTGCCATACAAATCCGTTACGGATCATCAGTTTTTTTGGTGACAACAGATTAAATCTATCAGGTGTAGCTGGTACACACTTAATCCCAATGTACTGATAAGTTAAAAGTGCAGCACGGCCCTCTTTCTCGCCCGAAAATTGGTAAATATAGTCGGGTACTCTTCAAGCGATCGGGACTATTGTGAAGTCGAGATTAGCCTGTTTTGGAAAGCGAAAACTGCAGCAAGTTTTGCTGTCGCGGTAATTCTTAGATTCTAAGCCAATCATAACTTCCTTCACACTAACCAATCAGAGAATGGATGCTAAATACTTTACCAATACAAAAATAGAACAACTGATGTTTCAGTCTAACCGAAATCTATCCGTGGGTTGAGGAAAATAATCGATAGAATCAACTTCGGTTATGGCCTGTTCACTTACTAACGCTGGTATACCGGATGTTATTGGTTCGCCCGTCGTGGTTGCTCGTTATCGACCACACGGTCTGCCGTTCAGCATCGATCGGAATCGAACGGCGGAATTATCGACCCAATTTGTTTTACTTCTTTAACCCACGAATTTGATTGCTTTCTATCAGTGTACTATAGCTTATCAAATTGCTTTTTCACCCAGTAATCGTTGTCGCATTGCACACCTCTCACCGGTCGGATAGCTAGCTTCAGTCAGTTACCTTATTGATGAAAAGCAACGGGTATCCTCTTGGAGGGTACAGAAATGTTTCAGTTGCACCGAAAAAGCTGATACCTGGAAGCATATTTTGTGAACAAAAAGAACGCAGTAGGTCTAACTGACTTCATGCGGTGATGCAACTAGAATTTTAAGGATTTTAAGAAGGACTGAGCGAGAGTGGTTGGAATTCTTATGAATACAACGGAGTTTTCGTAAACTACTTTGTTTTTCTCTCTCTAGGGTTCTCATTAGTACGACGGAAATCCTTTCACGTCCCCTATAAGGACGCCCAATATCTCATTCCAATTGGGAAGCTAACGAATACTGTGCCGAGCTGTGTGCCAGTTAAATATCTCCTAAGAATCGTTGTACACGAGTAGCGTTCAACATTAAGGAGACTTCTCATTTAGCCTTCAGTGTGACAGACCGAGAGTATTTCCAAACCAACCCCTACTTTAAGTAGGTCAATCAGTGGGCCTAGTACTTTCCGAATCGATTGCAACAAATCAGGTCGCATCGATCTGTGCTAGACTCACTGAACGACTTGTCAGGTCAGTTTTGTCCACCGTGCCCTCTCCTTAGTCGAAGGCTAAAATTCCGCCGAGAACAATATCGACCTTATGAACTGGTTGGAGAATCCACCCACAGGATAAAATGGGTGATCTTTGTTGTGATTCTGCTTTCGAAATCTGAAATGTCTCAGTTTCATCAATCTCCAAATACATACCAGTTTGAACTGTCATTTAGTACTAAAAAAGCACATCTGTGCTTTCTGGTTACCGTCTTCCAGAATCGGGTTTCTCATTTGCTGACTTTCTGATCGTCTTTAAAGCACATTACCATACATGTTCATGACGTTGCTACACAGTCATCCTTCAAGAATCTCGGTTAATTGCACCGGTTAGAAGAGCTGATGCGTTCCCAGAATGAACGAGAAGGAGCACAGCCAATTCCGTTTTCTTTGGGATTTTATTATTCACAAATCCAACCAACTAAACGAGCAATGCCTCATTATCAGTAGAGATGACTTCATCAATAAACACTACCGTGGTGTACATAATTCTTCCCATTACTTTCTGTTCATATAAAGCATACCTGTACAAGGACATTTTCCTTTATCGGTGTTTATGCTCAAGTCGTGAAACCAATAAAGCCTCTATTCCGAACCCTTGATCGTCTAATTCTGACATGGGGTGCATTTTCGTGAAATACGACGTACACTCCTAATACTCCGGATAATCACGTACTAACTAGATCCCTAGAATGGCCTAAGGAACGGGCAACAAGCCAAAAGTTCCAACGGTTGCCAAAAAACGGTAAAAGTCAGTGAGATAGGGGAAAGAGGGTTTGTATTGAAACAATGTCGATCACGTTCATGTCTTAGAGCGACACCGAACACGATGCTAGCTAGGCGTGCTAAGATTCAGCCGTCCGTAAGCAGAGTAGTCAAAAATTTGTTTTTCAATTGGCGGAAATCAATTGTCTTTACAGCAAGCAGCCCTATGGCATCGACAACATGCGAGTTGCCCAGAACCAAGTACTAATTAGTTATACTTATCTACAATAATTTTTGTTCGGGAATTCACTCATCTAAACTCACTCATTTCCAGGTCGCTACACAATAATCAATTAAAATGTACAACAGTTGCCATCTGAATCATCTGATGAGTTCTAAAGAATCGGCGGAAGCATTTATAGTTGTACTGCAGCATTTCCGATGTCAAGTTCCGCAAATCGTGATGTCCAGTGCATTAATATAACACTCCGGCCGCGTGCCCCAGTTAAATCTCACTCAGTAAGTGCAACCGGATGTTCATGAACTTTTCGAGCAAGTGCTTGTTTTAAACCATCCCACTAACTGTATACCTTTTACACTTCAAGTAAAGCTGTTGTAACTTCAAGTGAAGCCAAAATGGCCTCGCTAGGCAAACACAGACATGACTGACTTGGCAGTGGTCACTTGTCACTTACCCACGAAATCTCTCTGCCCCGTGATCATCCACGTTGCGATGGCAACTGGTGCGCTGTACTCTCGTTGATGCATGCAATGGTACGTACGGGGGCCTAGAGGGGGGAGATGTGACCACTGGGTCGACTGCGTGACTGAATGACAAAGGACCAGGGACAAATTGAGACGGCCAACAGAGCGACAGCTTTAGTTGATCTTGACTCGTGTGTGTGTGTGTATATATGTGTGTGTGTGTGTGTGTGTGTGTGTGTGTTGTGTGTAGCCTAACAAAACTGAGCCAATCCATACACGTAACAAAACCGCGTTCTGTGTAGAGCCTGGTTGCTCGTGAAATGATCAGTTCATTTTACCGAAGAGTTAGTTGGATAGCAAGACGCACGTTCCATATACCTGACACCAAGTCACGTGTCCTGAACGCGTATGATGCCGGGGCCGACTGGTGTTTGGTAGCTGAAGCACTTGGCATCAAGACAAAGTTGCAATGACTTAGATAATGGGAAACAATGTGATTCATGAAATCTCGATTGTTAGTAGCAGAAAGGCGTCAGACGAAGATAACCGTTTGGTCACTAAATTCATGAGGAAAACTGCTCTCATATTTAAGGCACTGAGTATTTTTAATTCAATCGGTCAGTACTAAAACAGGCCAAAAGATGCGGGGTGTTAGCATTTGCATACTCTTCTCAATGGCTGTCAACCTGAAATGTATACAAAACTGTGTTGGGAAAAATAAATAGGATCCAGTCTTATCCTAAGTTTTTGTCCAAAAACGCTCGAGGGCTTATTTTGGAGAATTTCCTTCAATGTTTCGGAAAGACAAAACAATGTCTCATTTCCTCGGGCATAATGAAATAACTTCAAGTAGAAACCCGTTTATAGTAATGAAAATTCTAATAATTTCCTAATTGTATTTAGTCAAATGCAGTCACTCCATCCTCTTGTGTGATACCGTCATAAGTTATGAAATCCCCAAATTTCAGACAGCATTTCTTGCAAATTCATTTCTTCGAACAATCACTGACTGCAGTCTCTCATGTCTAGCAATAGAACTCCCCTCAAATGAACACTTTTTGTCCAAGTACCCATCTCGTAGTGCATTGGCAACGCAACTGTCGGTAGTCTTATTACATGGATTCTTCAATAAATTCACAACTTATTGAGGATTAGGCTTGATAAGCTTTTCACACTGACATCCTTCCACTCTATGTTCGATATACTTATTCACTTCACTCCGCGCATAATCTTGAGATCAATTTCAGTAGCATGAGGTTGGATTTGACTAATTATTATTATTTATCGTGCAGAAGAACCCATCTATTTTCCTCAACCACGGTCTGTGAGAATTCTGAGCGACCATACGCGTGGTCTGACGGCCACTTCTGGACTTACCTCTACATATCGGTTATTTAGTCTTGGACATAGTTCTTCCTTTTCTGCTTGTTACGCAATAAACTCTGGGTTACGAGTATTTGAAGAACTTCCTTAAACGTTATCAGCTGTGCATTAAGATGGTTGCTGATGGAGGTGATAGAAAAATCCTTTTCATACTCAGACTTCAGTCGGATTTGCAGTGCTGAAAGAGTTAGTGCGTGTTCTGCCTCAATCCAGGAAAGTAGCTCCTCTACTCCATGATCAGACAACGGATTCACTTAAAGTGTAAAATGTATTGAGAAAATTCAGTTCTGCCTGCGAACTGATTTCGTTTTATTTCTTAAAAATCTATATATGTAGATAGTCAGTCCATGTGCCCTCATGTTGTACAGAACGCATTGGTCCGACTGGTGTGGCCGACCACACTTTGAGGCCTAAATGCTCCAGGCAGGATTCGTCTCGTCTATCGATTCACGCCATCGATCGGCCGTCCTGCCGTTCGTGGTTTCGTGGGCTTGGTAGGGACCGGTGCTGACGCATTGTCTGCCGGTGAGACAACGCTCAAGCTTTTGTATTGATCCGACAGAACACATTAGGCTGTGTCAACCACGGACTTTCTCCCCTAAGGAGGTTCCCGCTAGAATGAGAAACGAGAAACCTTAGTGAACAAGACGTACTTGTACGGAAAATTTGATGAATCCGATATCCTCTACGTACACAAATTGATGAATTGCATCAAGGATGCGATTGACCGTCAATTGAATAATTCACGCAATACTAACTATTTATTCTAATATATTCCGTTTTATAAAAGGTAACATTGCTAGGTAGTGTTCAAAATCAAAGCAATAAATTATGAGCTCATCGGTTGACAAAAAAGCTGGATCGAACAAGGTCAAATGTACGTAGAACCCTATCATCATTGTGAGTCGGTTTCTGTACCATCAAGGAGTAAAATACCTGATTACGTATAATTTCAAGAAGGAATGAAGAACGTACCACCGTAGGGTTTTTCCAAGGGGGGATTTCACCGAGTAAAGCCGAACAAAATCTTGTGTGATCGTAAAAAGTTAGTGATGCTAGAATGAAGGACTTGTGTTCAGGGAATAACCGGAATAACCATGACCTATCCCACTTCGGTCGAATATGCTGTCGGAGGGAAATATGAAAAGCAGTCATAGTTTTCGGAAACTTTTCAATCACCGCAGCTGTTGCTTATGGAAAAGAGTTAGGCTTGTAGAAAATACACCTAAATCATCATGGTGCTGTTCTGTGATTCAGCCAGAATTTCACACACCGTGGTCCTGTACTGCTTCGTGGCCACATGCGCTGAGGAATCTCGACCAAGCGGGAACTCGGGGAGAGGCTCGTGAGGCCATCGATCAATGTACAATTCTGGACTTCGCAAACAGTTATACCGAGGCTTGGAGGATTCTACGACGGCGTTTTGAAGAATAAGGCGTCATAGCCCACGAGCACTTAGACAAGGTGACGGACTATCCCACGATAAAACAGAAGATCAAGTGATCAATACTGTAGGATTCATAGACATCCGGGATTCTACAGTAATCATTAATCATCCCGTATCGTGGGACAGACGCGTCTTGGGTACCACTTTTCTGGCTACATTGAGGACGTTGATTGCTGAAAAACTACATGATAGCGCAAGAAACATTGCTACGTTTTATGCAGTTTAGTTCAGTTCATTCAACGGCCAACCTCGCGCTTCTGTGTTGTGGTTCGGTTGCTACCTCGTAGCATTGTTCGGTTGAGAGCAGAACGAATAGAATCATGAAATGAAAAAGAGGTGAAAACAAAGTTATAAACAGAAATCTAGAAGAAAAGAAAGAGATCGAAGTCAACTATGTCACTGGTCGCGACACCTAGCTATATCACTTGATGTCTATGGCCACCTGGAAAGCCGATCTCGTGGATCGTATCCCGGAAGAGTAACATATCTTGCTTGGCCAAATCCATTGGTCAAGGTTCTCATGCTTACAGATAGACCTGTTTGATTGCATACCCCTAGTTTGGCACAGATCCTGGCATTAGATAGGAATGCATACACGAAGGAATGATCGAAATGGCACGGTATGAGATGATACTGAAGGATTTATTGGAAAAGAAAAATCATGAGTTTTTGTTTGTGTATGAGTTTTCGACACGCGTTCTCGAAGTTGAAACTCTTCTGGTTGAGGAAAGCTTCTATCTCAGGGGGCATATCGTTAGCATTCTCCATGAGGTATTGTCTCAAGTTTTGCATGGCTTTCTGGCAAGTTTTGTGAGTTACGGGCTAATCGAAGCCATCATCATCTCCATCTCGCTCGTTCAAGTCGGTAACGGATGTCGCAGTGCCGCCGTCTTCATTTGTTTCGTTCCAGAACGAGCTTCGCGTGCGAAGCCTTGGTCTGATGATGATGCGAAAAATGACGTTTCGTCCATGTTCCATAAGTCGTCCAATGGACGCTCGGATTTGATAAATTTAGCAATTTCCTTTTGTAATCTGTCACGATCTGGAGCAAGTGTTCCCCTAGTGGGCTGGTGCAGTTTCACTCTGAAATAGAAATAGCTTAATACCACGGCTTTTCTGAATTGATCACAACCAGCCATTTGACTATTCGGATTTTTCTTCTTCGGGGACTTCGAGTAATTTGTAGAACTTTAGAGCAACTTCTCTGACAGATGCATCATTAAGTTTGGAATGAGGTAGTTGATCAATCCTGGAAAACCATTCGCCCACTGAAGCTTCAAATTGAGGATGTTTTACTAGTGGATTACCAATGGCAGTAGCGTTCATGCCAGCGGTAAGGTTGGCTCTGAGTTCCGTCTCTTATTTGGGCATTTGACTGACGACTGATTGGGTAAGGTTTGGGAATACTGCCTTGAAATGATTTACATTTGAGACCTGGTTACTTTTATTGTTGTGATACCCACTCAGCAAACCAAACTTCTTATTTATTGACAGCTCAGTTCGTTCTGAAACATTCTTGGCTTCATTCAAAGCATGTTCTGTTGAAAAAACACTTCCTAGCAGCTTTTCCAGCCTTTGAAATGTTCAAATAAGTATTTTCGAACCACGAACCCCTGTGACTACATAGTCACCCCCTAAAAATGCATGAATTGCGAATACAGAGGTTTATGCACAGCACCATATGGACAAGGTCGGTTTAGGCTGTTTCCTATGTTATTGGACAGTTATGAATAAATACAGTATGCAATTAGACAGGTTTATCTGAATCGCCGTATCGAGGACTGACCACCTCGACCTACCTTGCTTGGCGGGTTCTTTGAATACCGGCTGTGCTTTGAATACTTTTCCATTTTTAGTGGTTTATCAAGGAATCTTTTTTCTGATCCCGAAGTTAAACTTGTTTCCAAGGCCAAATGTTATCTTACAACGGCTCTTTTCCAAGTTCCCTACGGATCTTCGTGCTTGGCAACAAGTTTCGTGTATTTTCTGTAGTCAGAAATCGTGTAAAGCTTCTATTAGGGAAGACAGGTGGGCACTCAAGAAAACGTCACTCTGGTTGAAGAACTGCTCCAAGATATCATACTATTTCCAGAATGCCGATACCGTCAGTATTATCTTCAGACGCTTATTCCTTTTCGGGGAAATTTGATGAATTATCCCAAATGACCTTGCAAAATGAATCAAAAAACGTCGGTGCCATACTCCTCCATTACTCCGGTTAAACCTTTGATCACCCTATCAATGACAGCTTGCAAAATGCTAGATTAAACTTGCAAATCAGAAGGCAAAAATCTGTATTGAAACATACCCCCAGGGGATATTATTGGCTGTGAGCGGTCTTTACTCGGGAAGCAGCCTAATATGCAGGTGCTCGTCAACCAAATAAATCCTCGAATAATATGGACTTTTGAGCATAAGTTTCATAAAATCTTCAGGTCCCGTCACAGATGATACACCTATTCGTAGTTGTGGAATCAAAGTCAGTCCGCATTCATCAAAAATATGTGGTTTTTTCATTGATTCTTACCACAACTTTCATCGGAGTTGATCAAAAAGACGAAATAACTCGATTAGTCGTGTTATTCTGCTCTGTTCTCCTCAGCGCCTATAGACCTCTTTCTCATTGACCTTAAGACAACATTCTTAGTCCAAGAAGAAAACTGAGTTACCGTCGACTTCCAACTTCACAATCTGCACTGCCGTTCAGCCACTATTGTTGGAGCATGGTATCACCGGTTTATGAAGTTTCATGTGATCCAAGGAAGCAGCTGATGCTGTGTGAAGTGAGTGGGAACGATTCATTGCTCGTGAAGCATTGAGCCCCAAATAGGTTGGTTGTCAATCGAAATCCGGGAACGGACGGGGGCGCACAATTTTTGTTTGAGCAGTGCCATTATTGTCGTTTGACCCAACAGCGCAAATCAATGACCTGTGGCCCCATGGCTACGTCCATCGACTGGTCTTATGATTGCACGAGGCACACCAAGTCCAACACCTCTGGAATAATGAACTCGCAACTACCTGTATCTACAAGGAACTGGTAGAAATTTGTATTGAAACGACACCAGTTTGTACATAAATTGATCATGGTGAAATTCTATTGTTCAATAACACAGGGTAGTCGAAATCGTTGGTAGGTTGTCGACGTTTCGGTCACCAATGGTAACCTTCCTCAAGACAGGTTTTACAAGCGAATGAAGCTACCAATGATTTCGACTAAGTTGTGTTATTGAACAATAAAATTTTTCCATAAAATTTCACATGGAGCATAGATTTTTCGATACAATCCCAACCGATCTCGGTTCTGACACTATTAAATTGGTCATATTTTTCTGTAGTACTTGGTGTGTATATAGGTTTGGTTTCTTAAGTAACTTTCGTTTGGATCACCCAGAGCATGTTGCACTTGCATCTTAGGTATAGATTTCGTATGTGACGAATGCTTTCACATGCGCGGCATACAGCTTGACAGAACTAACTAGCCGAACGCAAAAGATAATCGTCGCATGAAGTGCATCTTTTAGTTGGTTGGGATGGCATTGTGGTATCAGATTGGCTTGCTAGGTATAACTGGGCTTGGTGATTATGGCACTGGTACATTGCCTTGGAAGTTGTTTGTTACAACAGGATTGTAATATCTGGCACGGTAGCTGAATGTATGTTACCGTATGGGCCACAAACTCGGTGGGCCTCAGCGAAAATGGAAACCTTCGGTTTCAACAACCTCCGCTGCAGACTGATGATACTGATTCCGCCAAATAGCCGATCACACAGTTGCTCCTTCCTATTTTTTAGCGGGAAGCTAGATTGTTTATTTATTGGACTAACTCGTAATAAACACATTCACTACTCGAACTGTGAACTGAATTTCACACTTACAGTTGCCTGAAAACTGGCCTGCAGAACACGTTTCAGCAGCCTCTCGAATGACAATTTTGCCGTTGCATCTGAGAATGCCATATTTTTCAAGAGCGATTGCAAATCGCTCTCTTAAGCAGTTAGAAACCAATCCGACTGATTCTTCTGGGCTCCCTTCCGAACACCACACCAGAGGTTGAGACGTTCAATGGGACAGATTTATGTGTAATTTCAAATGTCCAGTGGTCAGTAACTCCGTGTCATGACGCCGGATGTGGGACTTGACTTCACTCAGCCAACCATATGTATTGGAATAACTCGTACCCGGATTAAGCGCATCAGGTCGAGAACGAAGGCATGGCATTGGTAAGTAATGTAATGTTCGATCATAACGTGATCTGGCCGTATGTGAACGATCTGATTCTTAAAGTCTTGAGTCACTTGATTGGTTTATTTCTTGAAAAGAAGCTATTGTGTATCGCACCACGCGTGGATGTATCCAAGAAGTTTATTCTTTTTATTCTTATTAAATACTTCCTTCTATTATGTGATAAGTGTACAGTATTTCAGGAAGGGGTCTCGGCCGGTTGGGGAGTGGCCTGGGACGGGAGCAGGGTTTGAACTGCGGGACAGAAAGGTTTGAAGTCCGTCATGCTGACTGCCTGAACACCGCCGGTCATGTGATCTTAAGAGCCCATGACTTTCCAAAGTCGAGTGATTTTTAACCTAAGACTACCAAATGAGGATAGGAAGGTTGACAGTGAGGTTTATTTGGTTAACTCACGCGAGATACCCATCAAGTCAAAAATTGACTTCCGGCTTGCAATTCTTAGCGGAATGAAGAAAATTACGCGTACTTTCAGAACAAGGGGTAGACGTACCCAGAACTGTGGATGTTACTAATTTTCCTACCAAGTGCGCCAACATGAATAAAGTATAAACTTTCCCTCTGGTCACTCAGCAACAGCAAATTCGGTTAACAGGATGATGCACTAATATTCTCACTTCTCTTATCTCTACTGCGATTATTAGCAATAATAATATTATTACTTTTTGTTACAACTCATTATTATTATTCACATTTTTACCATAAAAATACCTATTATGACTATTATTATAACACCGGAAACCATCTTAACCTCACCTACGGTTCTGACAAATAGATTTTTAATCGGACCTGTGCTTGACTAGTTTATTAGTTTTACTGCTGTCGTGGCTTCTGTTTGCCGACATTTTGTGCTGTCCCCTTATTTATGGTATCATTGGCCTCCCCTCATTACATGATCTAAACCCCCTTTTCACTCTGTCCCACTGCTCGACAACAAAACACTGACTGTGATTGGTCATCTTTTCCCCTGCCAAACCCCTTGTTTGCCCAGTGACTTTGCTCTCCACCCCTCTGACTATACTTGCTTATCCCATTGAACGAATACATTGAAGCCCTATCGATTGAACCCATACAGTGACCGGTGTGCCCACAATGATCAATTGCTGGAGCGGATTACTGTACAACGGTTGAATGACACACAGATCACCGACTTCGTATTCTCTGGCCTCGGGGTTCGTGTTCTAGGGGTCGCTTGACCACTGCACGACAGTCCGCTACAAACACGTGGTTGTAGAAGCCCTCAAACTGTAAAATTCCGCATTCAAACACACGAACGAGATTTGAATAGTCATACAAGGAAACCTAGGGCATCATTCCAACCAGTTTAATCCCAAGCAACCGACATGACAACTATGATTAAATTATCGCTCGTGACACAGATAGCATCGTAACGACCAATTGTTGTTACCACGCCTATCTGTTTTGTTGTTTGTTTACAATCTTATCTTCAGTACCCATAAAACGTGTTGTATTTAACCAGTTGCGAAGCGCCGAGAATAATCTTGTTTGCTACTGAGTGTTCCGAATTGAATCACCGATCATAAATTAATAACAACCAGGACTACTGTTCCTGGGGTTACTAAAATTCACTAGCGGTATATATTTTCTCCACGTAGACCACAAAACAGCACTCAGAATGGTGAACCACCGATTTCTTGTATTGTAGAAAAACGCATTAGTACTAGAAGAATTACTGAACAAACCAGAATTAAAGCAGTGAACTTTTCCAAGGTATTGTTCCAATTGGTGCTGGTCACTCACTGCTAACAAGTGTTTAAGGCTACCGTTGTGTCTGGACATCGGTGAAACTGCGGCTAATGAACTGAACAATGTCATTATCGCGTGCCTAGACCAGTTTTGCACTCGCAAATTCAATCGTGGTGGTGTGGCACACTTTTGACCCTCTCCCGTCCACAATAAAGAAGAAGAAAAAAAACTCGCAGGACCACATTCCTTCGCTGTTCGCCGAAAAACGCTACCCCCGTCGGCTCTGAGGTTCCACACTGCCAGTTAGACATACTTCAAATAAGTCCAGCACAGTTGTACTTTTACGTAAAGCAGTTTACCGTTACATGAGCGGAAATTATGAGATTTGTTATGACGGTCAGACACACTTCAAAGCGTGCGATTTCTACTTTAATGGCCCACACATTCACGTTCTTTTGAATCTGCTTAATACTCACAAAAATGAAGATTGTCCTGCGTCCAGTTGGATTGCGGGAATCGGTGAAATCACACGACGAAAATAACAAGTATAGAACACGAAATACCATTAAACCCATCCTATTTTTTCTGTGATAGCTTTTGAACCGAGCCATTTAGGGTGACCAAATTTTGCCTGCGGATGTGTCAACCCACGTACATAGCAAATGTGAACACGGATTTTAATAATGGAACAGATAAATTGATGTAACATCTAAAAAGTGATCGAGAGGGTGTGAAATACTATTCTGGTCTTTCAGGGCGGACGGTGAGCAGATCGATCAATCGGTCCAAAGGTACAGATGTTTATTACCAATGCCCACGTGGAAGACTATGCAAATGTGATGCTAGGGCTCTCAGACGCTTATTTTTTGAGATCCAAAGTCTAATCAGTACTATTGAGTGGCTGTGATCGGTCCCCTATGAGACTATCCATCCTCCATTCGCATTGTGTATCGCTGATTCAGCAAACATAGATTTCGAGCAAAGGGGCGTATTTCTGTTCCTTTATTGACTGGACATCACCGAATTTTGCTTTTGTGGTGGGCAAGAAAGAGATGCGTTTGGAAGGAAGAACAATCAAAATTGATCATTTGAACGGATGAATCAGTACTTTTGTTATTTCTGTATGATCGTCGAAAGCGTGTTCGGGAAACCTTTTCTGAAGCTGCTAAAAGTAATACGATGACAGCAAGAATGCAGCACAATAGAGGTTCAGTGTACGGCTGGGAAGCCCTCTGTTGGGAAGGTCAGAGTGAGCTGGTATTTCTGGACTGCACGTTTAATGGACAAGTTCACCTAAAAGTCCTGATTCGAGATATTTGTCCACCATTACGCACAACTACTAAAGCGATTTTCAAGGACGACAACATGGCCCCACCTCTTTCTTCTGTCGTACACAAGTTTCACCGTAGAGAGACATACCTGTGGCCACCTCGGTCACCTGATCTCAATCAAATCGGACATATGTGTGATCATCTAGGAGAAAAGTGAATCAAAGGCGAAAATACAAATCTCCAGGGGAGTTGAAGGCATGGTAGAATTTTGTTGTTTAATAACACAGCGTAGTAAAAATCGTTGGTAGGTTGTCGACGTTTCGGTCACCACGGGTAACCTTTTTCAAGACTGGTTTTACAACCGAAGGCATCCTTGAAGGAGGAATGGCATATTATGCAGCAAGATACTATCAGACGGTTGATAGCCAGCAGGACTAGACGACTTTGGTTCAATTATAGACTAACGAGTGACCATTTGAGAACGATCTCTCTATTTTGTTCACAACAAAACATTTTGTTTTCACTAAAGGATTTCACTAATGGGCAACTTCTGATTATTTCTGAGGGACAGGGGACATTTTGGCGAGCTTCTTAGGGTAATTTTTGGTTCAAGCCCGAAGCACTCAAACAAATAAGCAGCAGAACACCTCGTTTTTATCTCAAATTCTATTTATTACACTATAATTAAAAAAAATGAAAGGAAAAACATATATTTGGTACTGTAGTGCTATATCTCTCGCAGTACTCGAATGTAAAATACCAATAATGTTATACACTGTGATTGTCACAAAATTAGTAAGTTATTAATTTATCATGAAAACAGTTGTGCTGTTAATGAACCCGTGAATAGTTGTTACTCAGGTTCCACGCAAAAAAACGGGTAGAAGATTGTATCCGCGGACTCTGAAAGACGACTGCACGGGTCAACTGAACTTGATTGTTCTGGTTAAAAATTCGCTGTCACCTTTCAGATTTTCTGGTAGATAACCTGTCACCCAGGCAACTGCATCGAATGAGTCTTATCAGTGTCACCACTAAAACTCTCACAGATCAAGAATACTCGGTCAATGGTTAAAACAACAATAAGTCCTTTTGGATACCGGGATTACTTCTTTCAATCCAACTCATTTACATATAAGTGCTAAGAGAAATCGCCGTTTCAGTCGTGAAGCATATAGGAAGAAATAGCCATAAGAACTATCAAGTTCATTTCTTCTTTCCTTTTTAATTACTTCCTATTATTACGTAATAATGGCACTATATTTCAGGTAGGGGTCCACAGCCAATTAGAGACTGCCAGTTGGGGAATGACTGGCGGTGGGAGTAGGATCCTAACCCAGGATAGAAGGGTTGAAAGCCCCCGTGATGACCGTTTGATTACCGTCGGGAGTGTACAACGTGTACGTGCACATTGATTCTTTGCAGTTCCGTAGGACATTCGATTTGTCGCGCTCAAGGGTAGTGATTAATCCGCGGCCAACATGAAGCCTTCTCTGTCCAACAGACAAACACCATCGGAGTGAGTCACGGGGTGCCAAAATAAAGCCTGTTCCATACCCAACACAAGGCTTGAGACGACAGAAGCACGAGCGACAGATTGGATGGTCGATAGCGTGGATCGATAAAATGATAGGTGAATACTGTTCGAGCGGTGTATAGTTTCAACAGTGGTCTGTTAGAAGGCGTGGTCGCCCGCACCAGTCAGACCAATACGTTTTGTAAAACGACTGGGTAAAAGAATCAAAGCCCTGTATAATCAATATGTTTTACGCTAATAAAACGAGATGGTTCACCAGCAACGGATCGTTCTTCCTCGCGATATTTGGGTAGTTTAAAACATCAAGGAATTTCGATTAGTTTCTGCAATAAACCCATTATTCGATGACGTATCTCTGTATAGTTTAACAGAATTAATCCAGCAGATTATAATGTCAACTATGTTACTGTGTTTGATAAATTGAATGACATGTCATCAGTGTTTTATAAATATCAACAACAAATATGGCTTCAATTGGTTGATAGGGTTGCCTGTAACCGATACAGACCCTCACACATCCAAAATGGTCCGACCGTTCCGGAGTACGGACAAAACGAATCGAAGTGGCATTTGACTATGATCCGGATGAATCAATATTTACCGGATGAGATCACCCAACAAGTAGAGGAATAAAAGGTGCCATTGACATTATTTGGCAGACGCGATAATATCAGTTGGTCCGAAACATTACTCACTCAACTGGGTGAAGTTGTGGGAACACTGTTTTGTGGCAACAGAGCATGAAAACAGTTCAATGAAATTCGTTCATTAGATGAACCAATTATATTGACTGTATTCATCTAGTCATTATGTTCATAAACTTCTCCTCAACTATTAATAAAGAGAGGGGGATTTAAGGTTTACGGAATGATTTATCACCCATTGTCAACATTTCAGTGACGATCGATAATTTATGGAATTGCCTCTATTCACATGTATGCAGTTGACAGCAGTAGATAAAACTGTGGTAATCTATACTGGAAGTTCTTCATTATAAAAAAATTTACTCACAAATACTCTCTTTATTTCCATGTTACTTGTTATACTACAGTATACAATATACAAAGGGGGCCACGGCCAATGAAAGGGTGTCAAGCAGGAAAGTCATCGGGGGTGTTCAGAGTTGAACCCGAGTCGTTATTGTCCAAAGTCCACATTGATAACCGCTAGGCCACTGCCGGTCGTTGTATAGTTTGTTTATAATATTACTTCATGTAGTTCTATTGCACCTGTATATACATGTGCACTACTATTGGGCACAATGCAGGTTCGATTACGTGGTTATTCAACTGGTGTTATTGATCATTCATTGCATGTAGTTTGGACAGGAGTTTTACTGCTTCAGTTGTGAATAGTGCAAGTACTCAAGTGTAATTCCTAACCACTACAGTATCTCCCACTAATCTCACATTCGGGTGTGTTTTGATCGTGTTGACTTGATGGAACGCAAGAGGAGGTAAGAAGCGGAAAAGGCAAAAGTGGGTAATTCTGAACGTTTTGAAAACTTCGGTTTGTCAAATTTAGGCGAATGAAGTGTCTGATAAATTCAAAAAATGACATTTAGTTCAGTGGAGCTAAAAACCACGGTAATCGACAATAGGGAAAATGAGATTATACTGGTTGCAAGCAAATCGCCGCAAACTCGTTCTACTCTGTCCAAAAAACGATGAATGATATCTTACGGGTTTCGTAACTGTTTATGTGGAAATACAAAACTACACGCACAGTGTAACTCCGTTGCTATAGGCCAATAGTCATTATCGTGCGACGTCGAAGGGACACACCAAAGGAGGCTATAGGTAGTAATCAGTAAATTGTGGTAAAATGTATCCTTATGTGGGCATGGAAAAGGAAAATTAGCTACATAAAAATGTGAAACTCAACTTCCCTGGAGTAGAAATGATAACTCAAAGTATACGCGCGAGTCACACTTAGTTGACCTGGATATGAGGCAGAATCACGAGAGGACACACTCTCTCTCTCGCACTCTCCAGCTTGGCATAATCCTGCGCACCCCACAGCATAACAACAATCATCATCTGGTCCCATTCCAATTCTACCGAGGTCGACAAATTTTTGCTACTGGCATCGATTCAATATATGCCAAATCTGCCATAAACTGAATTTGATAATCAAACGCAACCCGTTTGAGACGTGAGGAAATGCACACTGTGACTTCAGAACACGTTTTCGGAGACAAATAGTTATTTACGATGATTCACTCAATAATTATCCGAAATTCTAAGAAGGATATGTTGCCAGTGCTGGCCACCTCAATGGAGATCTATGTAATGCAATTTACATCGGCTTAATGGCAAGGCAACTATCCCAAAGTCTACCAGTTGGCTGGAGACACTGAAGGATATGGCTGCGAACCGTGAACAGTGGCGATCGTGTTGTCACTTTCTATCGAATCACAATGACTGATCGATGTGTGTTTGTACAGTTAGACTGTATTCCGTGTGTTGGCTACTAGGGCATTCTTTCCTTTTCCCACCCATGTAGGTCCATTCCCTGTCCATCTTGTGTATTCATACTTTCTAATTCAGCGTGCAACATGGTGAGAAAGGCAGTGGTCAGTGGGGCTTGCCCTACTGTTTAACGCTGTACGATGATGATGACTATCCCAAAGAATTGAGGGACGTTGTCCACGAGGTACAGAAACCACAGGGAGTGCCGTACCCGGGCACCTAGTAGACTCAGATAGTCAAATAAACGCAGATTCGGCATTGCAAATCATTTATCGAGTACCCTCTTGCCCCATAAAACATCCGTTAACGCACATCGGCCACCGTAGCGGGGATTGGCATTCGTCTTTTTGTTCTGTACACTTAGAAAAAAATCGTCCAAGCCCTCCAATTACCCTAGCCACAAGTGGACCACACCCATCCCAGTGACTCAGAACTGAACCACGTGACTGTTACGATGTAGTCGTGGGGATCCACACGTCCATCTAACCCCAATCCCCTCCTAGTGTCCAATCCGAATGGGCCTTGACCATCTCAACACAATCATTTCCCATATGATTCGAACAGGCTAGAGAATTATCCATTGAAAACAGTTCTTTGTCTCAGAAAACGTGTTCTGACATAAAGGAATTTTTTTGCAGGCAGTCAAATTACGATTTTATTACACTGGATGCCGTTTGCAGAGGTAATTAGGGCGGATCAAAAGGGTATGATCAGCTGATGGAGCACACACGTGATGCTAAATTCATTTCATTTCAGTTCAATTCATTGAACCATCAATCTCGCACGCAGTGCTAAAGTGTGGGTGGGCTTGAATCTACACAAGGTCAACGAGTTTCCCGATTTGAATCAATCCAACAGAAATTATCTTGAAGCTCCATATGTAGCATGGAAAACACCGTGGTAACGAGAGTGAGAATTTACCGCAAAAAGACGCGTGAGATACGGTGCTAAGGCGGCAACCGACTAGCTTTACAGGGGTTATTGGCACTAAAGACAACGATAAGCTTGACGACTAAAACTGAACCAAGAGAAAAGCGCACATCGTTAAACGGTTTTGACCGGAGCAATTTAGAAACAAATGAAAACCGGACAAAGAATAGCCAATGGAATCTGCAAACCGGTAGTGTGTTAGAAGAATATTCATGCAGGCAAGAATGAACTCAAAAAGTAGTGAAATTATCAAAAGACTGGATAAAACAAAACCCTATGAAAACACAGCATTTACCCCTTAATCACGAAGTTAGCTTCCAGTAAAACCGGGCAATTTGTTCAGCAAATTACATTACCATCGACTTTTGATGGCTGACAAAGATAAATACAAAACGTATATGAGCATTTTGTGACAAATAAACACAATATTTTACTTTATTTATTTAATACACGACAATGTGTTAGGTTTTTAGAAGCAGGACGCGGCCAATCAAATACGGCTGAATGTGAAAGGCTTCAGTGTTCAAAACATTGACGATAGTGAACCAAGACAGTATATTTTTACACAGGAACAGCTACAAAATGATTTGTCATGCAGTGGCAACGATAGGTTCTTTGTTGAAAATCCATGGAAGCATCTTGTGGATATTTCATATTTTCTAGGAATTGGCCGCTGCGCAAATAATGAGTTGATGACGCTCAAAGTAAATGTTCAGTGGGTGTTGACAATAAACAGGCCGTCGAAATCAAACCCGGATAGCTTTGCGAGAATAGGTGCGCATGACACAGAAGGCACGCACCTCGAGTTTGAGTTCCAATCCAGGCCAGCTGGGTATGAATTTCTCGCATGGTTTTTGAAATAAGTTACAAAGACATTCGGATATAAATCAACTAGCTCAGTAAGCAAGCCAGAAAGCTGTTCGTTTGATAGGAACACCTTTGAAATCGGTGGGATTTCAACCCACGCAAGAACGCCAGCTACGCTTTACGATTTGGTCAGACAGTTACGTAGACACACCTCTGCCGTTTGTTCAAAAACATGTAAACTTGTCACCTCGTCGAATAGAAGAAAAGATCAAACGCCAAAAATTGCACAGAAATCATGCTGCTGTTCGCCCTCGGTTTGGGAACACTCGAACCAGATAACATGAAGGAGAGTTTCTATAAACATCGATTCGAAGAGGGTAAAGATCAAAAAATGGAACATACGAAAGAGAGAGAGTTACTCTACAAGGGAGATCACCGTATAAAGGGTGTGTAAAGACCGCAAGTATTCTGTGAGCAGACGTTTAACATGCACTCAGGTGTAGTTCGCAAAAATTACCAGATAATTCATTTTATGATACGGTAGATACCCGACGGTGCTCGGTGAAGAATTTTTAAACTTATCCTCAACAGACCAGAAAACATAACAGGTGAACAGTAGAGGAAAACAATGATAAGCAAAAAGGGAACTAGCACTCTTTTTAACGTTGAAACGCCTAAACTTTCGTATTCGGTGCAATATTCTGCGAGTTATCTTTACACAGTTGTGATTCTGTGGTTTCGGACATAGACTGACAGTGACCCACATCATTGGTGTATCTAAATAAATGTGTCGGAGGCCCGGTTGATAGGTCACTGATGTAGGGTGAAAGGACAGCCCATTGAAGAACTCTTGAATTATTCACCATGGCTTTTAATGTTGTAAATCCCAGTCGTGTGTACTGAGTTCTGTTGGTGAAATAATCAGACTGCCCTGCCGATAATGACTTAGGACAACCAGAAGCTCCCAGCTTGCGAGGGAGGATGGACCACGAAACAGTATTAAAAGCGGATGAGTAGTCTATAGAAACATATCGTAGCGACTTCGATAATGCGTCCAACGATTCGGTTGCATTATGAACTAGGGAAGCAGTAGCATCCACGCAGTACCTTTTTGCTTTATAGGCAAACTAAAGGTGGTCGTCGCGAGCATTTATAGAGAAACTCAATCATTTAAGAACGACCCGCTGTGTCAGTTTGATGCCAGATGAAGTTAGATTAGGAGACGGAAGTGTTCAGCTGTAACACGAGTTATCGGAACAATAGTGATATGTCTCCAGTGGTAGTGTATAAGCAGGTATTTCCTGTAAGAGGAGCATATAAACCGGTCAGAGCTGCAGCATCCTGTCTCAAAAGTGATGACGATAGGCCATCAGGACTAATACCTCAGGTTATCTTAGACATACGAATAATTCTAAATACTTCTCTGAAGAGCGAAGTTAAGTGCACGCCGTCTTCTGGTATGAAGAAAACTTGATAATCGATGGACGAGGGGGACTGTTAATTCCATCAACATATCCAGGATCACTTCGTTGCATCTTGACAAGTGTTCACTGTAGTCGCGGTAATTGTTTATATGGTGAGAGCAAAACAGACGTTGAAGAAGGGTAAACTAATGCTTTTGGCTTCTTTACTCAAATTTGTGTCGGGAAAAGCTGTTCCCAATACCATCAACACCTCCAGCACGACTCACTTGTTTCATTTTTGTTCCACACAGAAGCCGAATGCCCTGTCATAGACTGAGATAAGTCAAGGGCCCAAGAATTTTCGCACTCTTCCGGCACAAACTGCATTAACACTTGACATCGGACACAGTGATCTCATTTGTCATTTGACTACCTAAAGCAGGATTTCCCTATGAATCAACCCGTATCGACCAGCTAGATACACAGATAAGCTTGGCTGTGAATTGCGGGCGTACGTTTGCGCAAAGACCGACAAAATAGGAATATAAGTTTATTCCTCGTTCTGCAAGAAGTTCATTTGAGTCTCAAACCGGTTATTCTTGAAAAGATAGATAGACGCCATGCCTAAAACGCTCTGCTTTACATGTATGATAGTTATGGTGCCTTATTTACGAACGCAGATTGATTGAATAAACCGCCAAATTGATCATACGTAAAAATTCAGTAGAATTCCAACATGATCTGCTGTAATTCCATTGAACACATTTGAACAGTCAAAAACAATTCCAAAATAATATTGAGATTATCTGGCAACGGCTTTCATGCGATCGTCTTTCTCCTATCAGACGGTTTAAATCAACTTTGGCTGGTCGATGAGTCCGCATGCAACAGTAACTGCATTTCTGTTTAACTGAGCACCCTGACCATTTGCTCTTGGTGTACGCCTTTCCGGTTCGAATTTCATCAGTTACCACCACGCACTTGTCTGTTCCATACTGTGAATCATGTGTGGCCATAAACCGATGAGGGCCATCGATTGCTCATTCCCTTTTGTTTAACACTTACCGTCCGGTTGGAGCTTAGCAAGCGCTCTTACGCTTATGTCTTAGTGTTCATTGGCCTTATATAAGCAACCGAAATATTGTTCTTTCAGACGAAAGTACGGTTGATAGGGAAGGCATTACTATCGATAAAACCATAGCCCGGGCGATCGAGTTGCATCCCATTACGTGGCCAGTGAAAATCCAACACTGAGTTGTCCGTAACTGCCGGTTGATACCGAATTTCGGTGTACTGCGTTCAGCTCTGTGCTATTCCGGAACTTGGGATCATCCCAGAAAATAAGTATCAAAGTAAAACCGATAACTATGTTTGTGGGAATGATTTAACTTGCTTTACTTAACCAACACGGTCGTGGATTAAAATGAACCAAAAAGAATGTTTTGCAACCCAGTGCGATTCGGGGTGCATAGAAGGAACACGATGGGCCATGCGATATGTAACCGTTTGATAAGACCCAGTAACACAGCACTGTCGGAAATGTTTGTTATCAGTCGAATTCTAAGTTGCTGCGGATAACTCTTCTCAATCGAACCGTGTTACTGAGTCTTAAACATTTACCAAAAAAGGAATTCATACATTTCCATTTCGGAATAACGATCCCCGGTTAAAATACACAAAGAGTTCCGTGTTTCAGAAATCAAGTTTTTTGTCATCTTCGACTGATACATGATTCATAACCGGTTGATGCATGGGATTCAAATCAAGTCATTATCATTATCCCACGGCGTTAAACAGCAGGGCTAGCTCCATTGACCACTGCATTTCACATTATATGGCGGGCCGAAATAGAAAGAATGGAAATACAAGATGGACAGGCAGTGGACCTACATGGGTGGGAAAAGGAAAGATCGCCCTAGAAGCCAACACACGAATTACCTTTTAAATGCACAAACGCACACTGATCAACCACTGATTCCACAGAAAGTGACAACACGATAACCGCTGTTACCGGTTCGCTGCTGTATCTCTCAATGTCTCCAGCTAACTGGCTGAAGGATCACTTGGATCACAGCCACAAAGACGTGAGGCACCTACTTTTCCTAAGTTCCATGTGCGTTTTCCCATTCCCTTTGCCGCGTCAGCTGTTGACATCCACGTGGTTTCTTTCACTCCCTAGGAGGAACGGAAAACAGGGCACAATACGGTAGACGTGTGTTTGCCATGCGCAACACGTGCCCCAACCAACGAAGTCTACTGAGCTGATTACGCTGTGATGGAACATTCCCTGAACTAGTACCCAATACTCGATTTCTGACATCAGCATTGTTTGCTCGGTCATTCCATCCAATCTTAGTGGTACTATGCAAACATCGATGATCAGAAACCTCAAGGCGATTGACATCTTTCGCACGCAGACTCCATGTCTCGCAACCATTCAACAAAACTGAACGCACCGCGGCACAGTACATGCGACCTTTCAACTTCAGCGAAATATTAGGTCGCCACCACAAGTGCTTCAGTCCAGCGCACGCTGCTCGAGCCTTGGATACGCGCGTGCCCACCTCTTCTACCGTGCTGCAATCCATCGTTATGCTGTTGCTGAGTCAACTGAAGGAGTCGACAATTGCTAGCACCTCATCATCGAGCATCAAGCTCGAAACTGGTGACATCTAGTCTTGCAACATCACTTTACACTTTCAAGGTGAAAAGCGCATGCCCAATGGGGCTACAGCTCTCGTAAGTCTACCTAGTGCACGTTGCGCATGTTCCATGCATTCGAACAAGCAGACAAGGTTGTCCGCGTAATTTACGTCACGTAGCTTTTCACTATTTCCTGAATGTTTCGCAGAGCATTCCCCATTATCTAGTCCATGACAAAGTTAAACAAGAATGGATAAATGGGGCATTTCTGTCGAACACCACTCGCCGTTTCGAACCGACTGGATAGTTCGCCGTGAACCCTTACGCGGTCAAGAGTATGAGAGCACGATGACCTCATTAGATTCACGAACTTCTGTGGCATACCTTTCCGATGAAGAGCACTGAATAACGCTGTTCAATCAACTGAATCGAAGGTGCCTTTCAAGTCAAGGAAAACCATTACTGTCGGTCAACGGTGTGTGACGCGCCTCAAGCGATTGACTAAGAGTAAAAATCTGGTCGATGCATCCGCGACCTAGGCGGAATCCGATCTGTTGTTCGCGGGCGTTACTCTCGTGAGCCGGTGTAAGACGGCGCAGTAAAATCGAGGCTAGTACCTTGGTGACTATCAAAATTAAACTGACCCAACGATGATTACTGCAATCATTGCGTACTTCCTTCTTGAAGATGGGTACAATCAATGACTCGCTCCATAATAACGGAATACGCTCCTCTTTCCAAATGTCACGAATCGAAGTGGTAGTTGATTTTATCAACGTCTCACCATCCATTTTGAACAGAACTGGAGGAAGTTCGTCAGGACCGACCGCTTTTCCTCGTTTTATAATTCGGATGCTTCACTCCACTTCCACTTCATATGAGGATTCAAGTGACACTTCCCAAGGAATCACAGTTTCTGACGTCGGAGTAGCTACATAAGCGCGCGGCCAGATAAACTGCACCTTGAAATGTTCTGCCCAACGGTCAAGTCTTTGCTGTTTGCCATGAATAGACTCTCCATTTCTATCGTATATCGTTTCATTGGCCGCGGTTCGCCGTCCACCGGTTTCTCGAATAGGTTTGAGCAGTCTTTGACTGTTACCTGAAGCAGCTGCTGCTTCCATTTCTTCGGCTACCTTGGCCCACTAATTTTCGCGAAACGTCTGAAGGCTTTTCGTAACTTTTGTAGATTTCTCCGTATCTTATCTATCTTCTTACTGTTCGAGAGTTGACATTTTTGTTCCATTAGACTTCATGACCCTTGAGAAACCCAGTGTCTTTGATGAACATCGGATCTAGGACGGCAGGCGAAACCTGCTGCCACGTGCATTGCCTGGTGGGTATAGGCCCAATGCTCATCTACGTTACTGTTCGTCGTAGTTCCTAGCTCATGTGCTAACTTTTGTTCATAATGGGTGCAAGCTTCTGGATCGGACAAACGTCCTACGGCTAACAAGCTAATTGAACGTCATATTTACCGTAATGTCTCGTTTTCGAAATGTTTAGAGCTAGCAGCGTAGTCTGATCCATCAGATGGAGGAGGGCACGCTGTACTATGGTGTGAGTGACAACCATCCACGAGTTACTGTAACTAAATCATTGCACCAAAATTCGGATCTCTAGCTAGAGCTGTATGAGGCTACTGTTTAATTGATCGATGATTTGAAACCATGCAACTATCCGTGACCATGTTCAGAGTCGAAAGAAAGGAGGTCAATGTCACTGTTACATATACGACCATTTTGACCTCATCTCCATATGATATCCAATAGGCGCAGCCCAACCACGGAAAGCTTTTAAAATGTAACCAACAGCCCCCCTGTCTAACTCATTTACTGATTCTTCAAAACAGATGCCATCGAATCAATTCCCATTTTTTGAACGAAGATGAAATGAACGAGGGATCACCTTGCGGCATTTGTAAAACAACGTTCCGAATGGACATTTTACGGGAATCATACTTCTTCACTGACGTTCCACGTTTACCTATCCCCTTTCATATGAAACGTTAGTTTATTTTATATTTCAGTTTATGCATTGAACAAAACGTACCGTTCCCATCCCGGACCCTTATTTGAAGAGAAACTTGTTTCCATTGGTCTTATTTTGCAGCCTATCGCCTTCGGCCAGACAAATTCGACACCGATGTGAGCGCCTCCAGCGCCCCCGAGCAGTAGGCCTATTGGTTTCGATATCTCAATACATGAAATGAACGTATTCGCATGATTAGGATGATCTAAGTAAGACCAAATAAACCAACTATAACGCCTGTCGAGAGATTTGACACGTTGACATGTGTGGAACTTGACCAATCCATTTAGTCGATGCAGTTTCGAAAGCCGCCAATCCAACTTCTCGTCGTAAGAAAACATTGTGAATTACGTTTAGAAGCAAACCTGAGATTTACTCGTCTCGACCGACCGCCGATTCTCAGTACCAGGACCATCAACATGTTAATGCGACGTCACTATCACTTGCGACTGCTGGCATCTGAAGCATGATGGATGAACAGCAGGACATCTCAAATCAGGACTTCGTAGTGATCGTGAACTGCATGTGCTAGAAACATTGTCAACCATCTAAAGTTATGGTTGCACAGTACTATAAGGAGCTACCTGTTCCGTAACCCACATTACCGCAGATCCCACAAAAACTGGGACATCTTAACCCGTATTAACATAGGTACCACTGATCAGGCAGCACGGCATTGCAAGTTTGGATGAAAAATCCCAGATACATCTGGCTTTGCTGGTCGCCCATGCGTTCGATGGGACTGTCTGAGCAGGTGCATGTTGTGATACGTAATTCCCGAACCATGACTTGCGTCTCACTGTGATTACAAGCTTGTTCAGTTTCAGCTGGAACAACCATTAACCATACACCCGGTGCGGTGGTTCTGTCTCTTAACTCTGCAGGAACCTCTCTCCACTTCTTCGGAGCAGGCGGCTCTACGTAAGATCATGAGTGTCGGCTGACTCACATCGACCTCTTTGGACGGTGCACGAGTGAATCGGCCTTTTCGCATGTGACTTGAGCCTACATTTTCTGTTGCAGAAATCAGAGTGGAATCCGAGTTCTCTCCTGGAATGTAGCAAGCCATCAACAGGATGTCCACTGTCTCCCGGCTAGTTACCACGCCTGACCTATTGGGACCCTATATGTAACCCCAGTGCAAGCTTTAGGATTATGTTGACGGCCCTTCTCGATAGTGCAGCTGGCCCCTGAGCTTATGGGGCTTCAACTTTTCACTGCACACATGGGAAAACGTGATAATAAAAGAGAAGCTACCTTCATTTTTGTTTCTAACTCGGCATACCCCTCAAGATGCTGTTACGGGAGTTTTATGCTAAATTAATGCACAACGAAGAAGCCCCATCACGGTAACATCTCCCTTGACATGGTCTGTTAGTAGTGAAAAAATCTCACCGCATGTGCGATTATCTTAAAACTGATTCTGATTTTTGACCAGTACCTACCAGGGTAGGAATCACGCTAATAGTAGAACACCGATGGCGTAAACCACGCTAGTAGCACCGAAAAGTGAAGCGCTGATTCTGGTGAGGAATAATTATCGCTGTTTCGCCGTCGATTTTGATTGCGATGACCGACCTATACGTCCTCGCTAACGCAGAAGTCAGGCACAATATTCGCTCAGCATGCCACAACGAACGTCCCAGTCAGGGAAAAGCGCTTAATAATCACGTGCGCCCCAATCAGGAATCAGCTGAGAAACAGATGTGGTCGTTTCCGAGTTGAACAGTAGTATAAGTGTGTATATTTATTCAGTTTCACGTCACTACCAGGAGAGAAATGCGCACGTTAGAGAATTCGACTTTTTCTATTGTATGCTTGCGCATGAGTGTAGCAAAAGGGGTATTTACCCCATGACCCATTGCACTAATAGTAACAGCCGGGAACCAGACCATGAGATTTGAGGTGGAGAACCCCAATGTCATCATAGTTCAAGTGTGAGCGTATGGGCTGATACATTGTCTATATATGGTCTATTCTTGTTAACAGACAGCACATATACAGCTGTTCAGAATCCAGGTCAAGGTTTGAGAAAACTGGATAGGATCGGTATGACGAGGAAGGCTTCCCATCAGACGATGACTGACCGTTTGGCCAATCAGAAGAGAGGTTACCCGATACCAGTTTGAACCAATTACAGCCAACCTACTTTCTACCAATGGAACGTTGCATTTTCTGATATCTTCCTACTTTTCAGCAAATCCAAATCAACCATAAGTACGATGACAAAAAAACGAACAACTGACGTTTCTTCGGCAGTATACCGAAACTTATTAATTTCTCACCCTGTCGTTCACCGATGCACGGCTGGACCGTTGACTGAAGGGCATGCAATGTCCCGGCTGGTGCGACCCGCGTGGTTCTGTTTACTGATTGGATAACGCTCGTGATGAACGCACGCGGATATCGGGAATGCGATTTGGTGGCATTTGACATGACAATGACTAAGCGATTCACCATCACAGAGAAAGTGCTGGATATGCTCAATCGGCCCTGTGCAACGCCGATATTTTCAATGCAAATGAAACCGTTTTGTATCACACGCAGAACCAGGAAAAAAGTAAATTTCAGAGGAGGGACTTCTCCTCGAGTCAAGAAGTCCAGAGAGTGACGCTACTGCTGTGTGGGAGCTTGACCGGTGCAGTTATTGCCGCCAACTATTGGGAAGTTCCAAAATTCACGATGCCGCCGCTGGATAGAGGAAACGACGGCTTATGATTTTGCTACAAATAAATCTCCATGGTTTACTCAGGTTTCTGCAAGACCGTGAGATATTCAACAGTATAACGATGACGGGTCAAAATAACAACCGTGGTTAATGCTCAATCACGCCAATGGGAGCGAAATTCAATCGATCGATTAGTTTGGTCACGTTGACTAGTTCGTATAGACAGGTAGACGATGGACGCTCGTCCGACCGACCGAACTTTAATTTACTCCAGTTTTCCACGTGATGACGTAACCATAGGAATTATTACCAAGTCTGTGTGCGACAAGCACGCCATATCAACGTCTGTGCATGTTTACGTTGCGCGTGCGGCGTTTGGAATTTCTTGTCGTATTCACTAGCTAACCGAGTATTGGTGAACTCTGTAGTCGCGCTGCGAGGAGCGAAATTCAATCGACTGATGGGGGCCAGATGTCACTTGTACGATCGGCCGCAAAGGGAATGGAGACCGATGATCCAGGTACGGTTGGCCATAAAAAACGAGTTGCTTGGCTGGTTGTGCGGATTATTAGTTCTAGGACGATCCAGTCTCATACACGGTAAAAAAAAATAATAACCATAATGCACAAAGTGAGCGATCGATGCCACAAGCTTGTGCTTTGGTGCAGTGAAAGTACAGAAGCTGCACATGACTGCGGAAACAAAGAAAACTGTAGCTTCTGTTGATTTGTTTTTTTCGCATAAAATCGTTTCACAATATGTTGAAAAACCGACTGAATGTCCCGCTACAATGGGAGGGCAATATTTTCCGGTGAAATTCCAAAACCAGGGCAGTAAAATTTTACAAAGTAACTTCAGGATAAACGGACGCTCCAAACTGAAGAAGGTTCAAATGCCCGGTACACTGTTCTAATGTTAGGGTGGGCGCAACATTACAACCTTTAATACAACTCGACTACGTGAGACTGCATATTTTGAGGAGTCAACACAGGATTACGTGAACAGCGATGCGGTTTCAACTACCCTGAAAGCAATTTGCACGAAGTGTGTGGCTTCACCCGACGGATTTGTTGCGGGATTTCTTGATGTGTACCATTTTGTGTAAATCTTAGCTATTGCATGGACAAATCGGGAGTTCGGCCCAAAACAAACAGTAAGTAATTGCCCATAACAGAGATTAAAAAAATAACGAAATTTGTGCAGCTCTCACCGTCTCTATTTTGTCCAAAATATCCCACGCAATTTTACACTCAACATACAGAAGTATGCACTTTAGCGGGGAATTCTGGAGCAACAGGACGATGTGAATACCAAACCAATCGGGCCAACCATCCGAGAGCCACAGACAAAAGAGCGGAAGGTGGGTATGTCGGAAGCATTCCGCAGCAGACAAAAAGAGGCATACGGAATCGCAGGTGGGATGCAGCGGGATCTCAGGCAACTACCAAGATAGCCCATGTGAGGGGCTGCCGATCAAGCCGTCAGCCGAACGGAAGTAGTAAACAAAAGAATCAAGCTAATGGCCGCGAGCGACTAGTCAGAACGCAGCCGAGATACTCAGGCAGCCGGAGGACCAATATCGCTGCGGCGCGGTCTCGAAAAGGGCTAATATAGATGATCGTACATGTCTTACCGACTTGACGTGTTTGACTGCGCCAATATAGGCGTTCCTCATCTTTTGTGCCTTCTTGGTTACACCACTGACAGACACGATTTTTCGAGAACCCGAGGGGCGCGACATAAAAGATTGATTGTAGTTTGCGGTGCAGCGCTTTGTGACAGTTACTTTTCATCCTATATGAACGTGTTCTGAGCTAATAAACGGAGATGGTTTGAAGGAAGAAGAGTCTTCTTATTAGAGCCAGTAGGACGAACCAGAAGGGAGCTCCGTGGTAAGCGAGTGCTCTAAATCACCCGAACACTACCGGCCAAATTGCTAGATTCTTATCACAGAATATCAACACTTCACTCCCATTCTGAAACACCACAAGTCTGTTTCGTACTTGTTTACTATTCACCAACAGCGTGTATTCATTGGGACCGAAACCCGATATGGTGGACCTGGAATTCTGAGGCACTTACCATCAGACTGGCTGCAACGTGTAGTAATCACCGTTCGAACGTCGACACCGACAAAAACCGATCGAGATCGCTGACCTTCTGGTGGCACACAACAATAAGCCCACATTAGTGTAGACTCACCGAACGTACCATTCAGTCAGATTTTGACCGGCGGAGATCAAGCCCTGCAATCTGCGTGAACAGAAAGACACGTGACTTCCAATTCCTCCTCAGAAATACAGTAATTGAGTAACAAGATGCAGAAATTTTGGCGGCTGCCTATCAGCGCAGCGAAATTCGAAAGAGAATGAACAACCGTAGGGTAATATCGCTGACAGGGACAAATGCTGCAGATGGACCGACGAGGGTCGGAATCCAATGGCCATTATCATTATGACGGGGTTGTATTTTGATGCGACGCAATAGCTTCCAAGCCTCCATGACATGTTCATACTCTGATCGTCAAATTGAGAAACCACCCCCTCGCTCTCTTCTCCCTATCCTTCAACCCACCAACGAACCTTCTTCAAAAGCAGGATCACCAAACCGGCTCCGGCGTTGCTGTCCCCATCCCAAAAAAGTACTATTTGCAACGTCTTTGAGCTAGGGGGTCCGCCACTTTTATCGTTTATTCACTTTACGCAATAAAACGATGTCAGCCTTTTGCACTACCTTTTTGATTAGGTCAACACAGAAGGGTTTAATGTAGTACTATATTTGAAAGAAAGAACAGCATGATTGCGATAGTAGAACCGTTTGAAAGGAATAGTGATAAGGATCCCTTATCATACAGAATCCTCATAAAAGTATACAGTACCTAAGCTGAACCATCTTTAGAACACTACTTGATGCATTAGAACCTTCATGAGAATGTAAGCGCAGCCCGTTGGAGCCCATGCCATCATCCGATTTAGTCACCGTAAGAGAACTGAAGCCCGTATCGGTGCCCTCCTGATTCCAGATTTTTTCCATCGAACTCCGAGCAGAAATAAACTTTCGTATCTAAAAAGAAAAAACGAAAATGCGACTAATTGACGAGCGACGGGAAGACCTACAATTGTCGACCAATAGATGAATCAAATAAACTGAGGTAAAAAATTGAGACCGCATGTGGCTTAACCGCCATTCTCGAATACGATTTTCACTTGCCTGAGGACATCGCTAGCAGAGAGAATTCTGTATCAACAGAAATCATTCGGAATCTTGCAATCGTTACCGACTATTGGCCTATTACGATCGGGGGCCAATTTGTCTACAACTATCTTTTGGATACAGCGGACAATGAGCAAACTAATTATCTGACTATTAAAATTGGGTGAGGTTCGACTTAGCCACCGCCGACTAATTTTAGCGTTGGGCGGTAATGTGCTTGTTCGGGTCATTGGCACACAATCATTGAGGCTTTCTGTTTTGCAAGCATCGTGGTCCTGATTTCCAGTACTATCCGGTGGCCAAATATGGACCCGTAATTGCGAGTAGACCGACTCCTCTCGTAATCATACACAAGCATATGATAAAATATTCGCGAGTGCTGTGACATGCTCACAAACTACACCATCGAAACAAGACCATGAGTCCATCAGGGTACAGTGTAAATGTGTAAACTAATATTCCGCTCTTTTTCTTGCTCTCATGCGCACAACCTCCGCAGTAACCTCGCTTGATCCATTGAGATCACCATTACTAGGTTGCCGTTCCTGTCCCACATTTCAGTCCTTTTTTCTTATACCTACACCAGAGTTTACGTTGCATCAAGAAACATACCTTATCGAGCAAAATGCAGCGGCATACCCTCGAAAGCAATAAGATCCGATTCTTGAAACACACTCCATAACTGGTAACGAGTGCTTTGAATACGGTCATCTCACTTAGTCACTCCAGTTTTTTATTGCGTATTTGAGCAGGAATTCACTGTATGGTTTACAGTATCATCACGGAAAATCGGCAACCATGACCCCGAGTGGTGAATTACAGATCGTTAAAGTGTCAGGCGTGGTGACGAACCGGACGGCCGCAGAGTGACCATTATCAGCAGTGTGAGCAATGGTGGCGGGGCTCGAATCTTGTATCCTAGAGGCGAGCTTAGAACCCTTGATCACTACTGGCGTTGAGTACAGATAGCACCCTCGTCATCTGTGTCACATCACTCCGGGAGCAGATGTGAACAAGCAACAGAAAGCAGTAGCAGCAGCAGAAGAGCAACAAGCTCAACAGCCATTATGCTCGTTTACGTTGTCTGACGCGCCTTTTGACTCTGCATTAGTTACCTATAGCTCACACAGTTTCCGTTTGTATAAATGTTTTGTGCAGTGGTAGTTTGCCAAACTAACCTAAGCAGTGCAACTGACCAGAAAGCATTGTGACCCAAAACAGTGCATATGTTGACAGTTCTCCGGAGACGATACACCAAACCAGATGAAGATTTCGGTTTTCGTTCCATTATTGGGAAATAAAAATCCTCGTCCGTTAAAATATTATAACCATATATTTCCTTGAAAGTAAGCAAGAATTTTGCAACCATACCATTGCTTCAACCACTTCTAGATACATAAAATTATCTTGCTTACTTTACGGAAATTTCAATTAATCACAAGCTCGCGCATGAGTGCAGCGGAAGGGGTATACCTCATGGTCTCGAAAGCCAACTGCAGTATTAGGTGTGACCGGCAACCAGATCGAGACTTGGAATGGAGGAACACATAAGATAACAATGAGTCAGACATGGTGACGAGACGGACGACGGTGGATTACTGTCTATCACCAAAATGATCGGTGGTAACGGGATTCGAAACTAAGCAAGAGCTCGGCCACCATCAGTCAGATAACTAAATATTAGGAATTATCTTGCTGTTTAGGTTCAAACACCGATCGACTGTAGCCCAGAAGCAGTCAGAAGTTGAATAACCTGATGCATAGAGCAAACTGGGCTGATACTGTGATCTTATCTGGGGATATGAATACTTAAATAGGTTAGGTATCATCGAATGAGATGCACCTGAGAGACCATTCAGGACTGGGATTCCAGTGCGTTGACCACTGCCTATTTCTTAGCCAGTACGCACTTCTGACACCCCAGTCCTCAGCATGCTACTTGGCAACCGCTCTCTTTGGCTTAGCCGTAGACCCAGACCGACCACATTGAAACAAGCTACAGATGGAGGGTTTGTATGCAGGATTGCTGATCGCACTGTACTACATATGCTGACTCCGACAAAGCTTTGATGTCCGCTAAACTGTCCATGTGATTAGGGGAGCGCTCAAAACGAACGGTGTATTGCCGATTACACTACGACAAACTGAACAAACCAGCACATCCATTTAACTTTTCAAACGCGTTAACCGAAAGGCTAGTAGAAGCCCACCCGACAATGTTGACGAGCAATGATCGTTTATTAGGAATGTTATGCATTCTTCTGATGCTGTGAGTTGTAGTCGGGCACATTGTATCTTAAACCCCTAGATTTCTGTTGACTCCGTGTTTGCAGGTATATATATATATATATATATATATATATATATATATATATATATATATATATATATATATATATATATATATATATATATATATATATATATATATATAAATCACACTTGTCTGGTTTCAGACTGTGTGCCAAACAAAACATGGTGCAATCGGGGGGAAGGGGTAGACAGTCCGAGTCCGTGACTCGTTTGTGGGCGCGATAGTGCCAGGTTGCCCAAGCCAAAACAGGTGGGTTTTCTTAGGGATCAACAACCGGAGCCTTTAGCTATCCAAAGCTTAACCCGCAACGCAGCGGGACGAAACGTGGGGTCCGTAACTCACTGGGGGCCAGTGACTGATTCCCCGGTTCATTCGCCCTTCGGATAAGACAAAACATCCTGGGTGCCCAGTGCACCTCTTTGCCACAGATGCCGGTGAATGCACCGTTGTACGCCCCATACGCCACCCGTGATTGGTTTGGAATCAGGGTTTAGCCATCTCCCTTAGACTGACTATTGGTCAGCCAACCCGGTGGAGAGCGCCGGGCATTCGCTTTCGTCCTCTCACATTAGTGGGAACACCTCCACCACGAGAAGGCAGCGAGTAGGACTTCCTCAACAGAGGCTGTTAGACGCATGGTCATTTGGGAGCATTTCGAGAGGCGTTCAGGACTAGCCATCTCGGAGCCTGCGACACCCACCTCCGACCATACTGAGGCATTCGGTCTTTGCAAGACACACGCCAGTTCATTCCAGCTAGCAGAGACCACAATGCAAGCACAGCTAGGGACAGCGGAAACTGATGGACACAAAATATATCTCAGATACAAAATGCAACAACTTGAGGGTAGTTCCGACAAGCCGTTCCACTCCATCCGTGTCACCGGTAGGAAACAGCCAAGTGTGACTGAGACCTGTGAAGTTGACGGCACGCTTACCTACAATTAGCAGCGGTGTCTCGAACGCTAAGCGGAGCACTTCCAATCATGATTTAGCTGGCCTTCCACGCCTACCCCTCTAATAACTTACACCTCCACACGCGGTCCGTAGCCTTTCAACAAAACCACTAATGAAAACTTGGATCCGCAGGGAGATCCATGTCTCAGGACATCACACGACGCCAGGCCCCGATGGCATTCCCCAGCTATATTCAAAGATGGTGGGATTTTTTATAAATTACTATACACCGAGTCTGGAGTCAGGTATGGTGCCAACACCACAAATACAAAAACAGGTTATAACAAGAGAAGAGTGAATGAATGGAACTGTTTTTTGCTGTTTTATCGTACGCAGTTTTATAATTTCTTGGAACCTTTGTTGTACATATATGGGGACTGGGAGGTTTTCAAACAATCCGCACTGCAGTCGCGTCACTGGCTTCGTGTCGGAGCCATATCCTTCAACGTCTCTAACCAACGTTGATAGTTAACCCCTGGGTCCGAACCCAGTTGAAGTCAGTGCTGACGTCAACTTCATAATACCCTCAGCCCAAGACATGGTTTGACTACCACGTGGCTTCTTCCAGCCAGACTTAGGAAGCGCAAATAGTGCACGACTGCTTGAACACAGTTACATCTTCCAAAGGCCTAGTATCATTGTTAGCAGAAATACACGTGACCCTGGACTCTGTCGATAGGCACGTATCGCGGAACTGTTTGCCGAGGACTGAAGTAACTGAGATGTGTCGGTCCCCAAAAAGCTGTACCACTATATTTCAGGTCTTATATGGTCAACTCTCATCGCGAGTTACCGTATCTAGTAGGACGAGGCTTCAATATCTTTTTCTTCAAACTTGCCTTAGGAAATGCGCTGTTCGGTGTATCAAGTAGTGGAGTTGAATTCTCACTACAAGATTTCGACACAGAATACGAGACAATATTACCTTGCAGAGTGAAGACGCATAGGCCATGCAGCACTTGGAACGGCCTGGTTATTGTGATTTTTGGATATGGTATGTGTTTTGTCTCGCTTAGGTGCGGTGTTTTTTTATAGGACTAGCTTGTGTTTGTGCTTGTACTCATCCTATGGTGACCGGTTACAGTTAGACTACGGCCTTTATCACCTCATGAGCTACACTGCAGCTGAAGGTGGTGTTGGAGAGCAGAACACGTCACAGATAGCGAAGGCCAGATGGACTTTTGCGAACCTGTTACACTTGTGGCACTGCCACGACATGAGCCCCTGCTTGAAGGAATATATTAACAGTGCTACAGTGCGCAGCGTTTTAGTCTACGGTTGTAAAATCTGGCCGCTCCGTGCTCAGGACGCTCGGCGACTCTTCGTGTTAGATCGCTGATACCTCCGAAATATTGCTCGCACTTGGTGGGAACATCGCGTGAGCGAATACAAGGTTCGTTATTGTGTTGGATGAAGATATCCGTCTTCTGACAGAAGGGATCAACCTACATCGCCTCCGTTGGCTTGGACATGTTTAGCGTATACTAGTCCGTTGTTTGCCTTAGTGCCATTTGCGCTTTCTGCGTATGACTGGAAGGAGCGATATGACGTTCAGACCATGACTTAGCACAGGGGTGTGAAGACGGTAATGTCGGCACTGGTTTTAGTTGGTTTATTTTGAATTCCAGTAGGGGACCAGGGGATGGGTGTCACTGGCTAAAGACATCAGATCGCATGGCTCCGAACCGAAGCTGGTGGCGCGACTGCTAAGTAGTGTCTTTAGGAACTTCTCGGGCTTGATAAATGTCGAGCAAGCGTTTCAAAACATTAAAAAATGTGACTGAACAACAAAAAGTCGCTTGTTTGCACTTGTGTTTCTCGTGTATGCCTTTTCTTATTTGTGGTATTGGATTTATAAGCGACTCCTGGACAGGTGTGATCCATAGACATACAAACTGAAATTACTTAGTTGATCTACCATCTACATTATCATCACAAGTGTGTGCTGAAACAGCAGTTCTGAAGCAGCATTTTTCACTTTGAAAGTGCAATTAGCGTAATGGAATTCTCTATGTAGGAATCTATGCTGCCCATAAAAACCTACACCATCATGGCGAGGCTGCACATTGACGTGGTATGATGGCTTGCGTGTCTCTATGACCCAAAGAGCTATGCAGGATGGCTTCTTTAAGCCGGAGATGCAATCTTGCTTGACAGGTCAATCGGTAGAGGCCAGACGAAGTCCAATCTCCTGGTCCTCCAGGTTAGGGGTCGATCTGCGTTGGAGAATCAGTTGGTAAAATCAGTGGGAGAATAACTGATCCAAGCAAATGGGCCTCCACTCAGCCACCCCGCCGCTTACGGGCAGGTTCCCGTTAGAACTAAAGGCTTTGGTTGATAACCTTGATCGCTCTCCTGCTTTGCGGCTGGACACCCTAGCAGTACCCGTCCAACATCTCCCATGAACTGCACGATTACAAAGAATTCCATACTGCATCGGTCGTCGCGCACGATAATCAAAACCGCGCTGCCTATTGCATTGAGCGGGGTGTGTTGTGATAGGTGGGCTACTACTCAGAGTTCCTTCTCTTTTATTCAACCGTTGTCTTCTGTCTCCAACTACCTCTCTTTGCCCCTCCCTCGCTATCCACCTATAATGCCCCCATTGAGAACACGCCCGATACTTGTAACGGTTCATTGTCAAACAGTGTCGTGAATAATCTATCTTGTAACTCGCATTTCCTCAAGCCTCATCAGCCTCTGAATATCTGCTTCTTTACCGTCCGTACACTCATGCAGACCGGTCAACAAGCGTGCCTAGCCCTCACAATAAATTCCTTGAAGATTGATGTCTGCTGCTTAAGCGAAACAGGTATCGAGGATTCGAGCAGTGATTCAATTAACTGCTCCTGGTATCTCGTCGAGGTATTTCCTGCGTACTTCAGGAGACGAACTAGCTCGAGCTGCGGGTCAACGTGATGTAGGAATAGTCTCGACCGACAAGGCTGAGGCTGTCCTGGACTGGATACCGGTTAACAGTCGTTTGTGTTGTGAGACTACAGGGATTAGTCAGCGTTCAAAAGGATAGTTGTGTTAAGCGCAGTCTGTAATCTCGGCGTACGCCCCAACAGACTAGCTTTGACATGCACATGGATGACTTATGTGATGAACTCACTACTCTCATTCGCAGGAGCAAAGTTTTTGACATTGTAGTGTTAGCTGGTGATTTCAATGTACAGATTGGCAAACTTAGTGCAGCAGAAGTTTGTTTAAGTGGACGTTGTGCATCATCCACTCAGTGCACAGATAACAAGCATAGGCTTCACCAGTTTCGTGCAGACAAGGACGAAGACAAATTTCTGACACAGCTCGCGTGGCGCGGCGACAAGGCGCTCTAACGCTACAAGTACTCTGAGCCAGATTACATCCGACTAAGCTACCGGCGGAGCAGTTCTGTTCGGAACCGCAGATCCTACTGGTCCACGTACTTAGAGTCGGACTGTGCATTAGTTTTATTGCGATTAACGCTTGATCTCCATGGTCACCGTCGCAAACCGCAAACCCAGTTGGCAGTACAACGTTTGTCGGATCCAGAAGTTTGCACCCATTATGAACAAAAGTTAGCACATGAGCTAGGAACTACGACGAACAGTAACGTAGATGAGCATTGGGCCTATACCCACCAGGCAATGCACGTGGCAGCAGGTTTCGCCTGCCGTCCTAGATCCGATGTTCATCAAAGACACTGGGTTTCTCAAGGGTCATGAAGTCTAATGGAACAAAAACGTCAACTCTCGAACAGTAAGGAGATAGATAAGATACGGAGAAATCTACAAAAGTTACGAAAAGCCTTCAGACGTTTCGCGAAAATTAGTGGGCCAAGGTAGCCGAAGAAATGGAAGCAGCAGCTGCTTCAGGTAACAGTCAAAGACTGCTCAAACCTATTCGAGAAACCGATGGACGGCGAACCGCGGCCAATGAAACGATATACGATAGAAATGGAGAGTCTATTCATGGCAAACAGCAAAGACTTAACCGTTGGGCAGAACATTTCAAGGTGCAGTTTATCTGGCCGTGCACTTATGTAGCTACTCCGACGTCAGAAACTGTGATTCCTTGGGAAGTGTCACTTGAATCCTCATATGAAGTGGAAGTGGAGTGAAGCATCCGATTAATAAAACGAGGAAAAGCGGTCGGTCCTGACGAACTTCCTCCAGTTCTGTTCAAAATGGATGGTGAGACGTTGATAAAATCAACTACCACTTCGATTCGTGACATTTGGAAAGAGGAGCGTATTCCGTTATTATGGAGCGAGTCATTGATTGTACCCATCTTCAAGAAGGAAGTACGCAATGATTGCAGTTTTCATCGTTGGGTCAGTTTAATTTTGATAGTCACTGAGGTATTAGCCTCGATTTTACTGCGCCGTCTTACACCGGCTCACGACAGTAACGCCCGCGAACAACAGATCGGATTCCGCCTAGGTCGCGGATGCATCGACCAGATTTTTACTCTTAGTCAATCGCTTGAGGCGCGTCACACACCGTTGACCGACAGTAATGGTTTTCCTTGACTTGAAAGGCACCTTCGATTCAGTTGATTGAACAGCGTTATTCAGTGCTCTTCATCGGAAAGGTATGCCACAGAAGTTCGTGAATCTAATGAGGTCATCGTGCTCTCATACTCTTGACCGCGTAAGGGTTCACGGCGAACTATCCAGTCGGTTCGAAACGACGAGTGGTGTTCGACAGAAATGCCCCATTTATCCATTCTTGTTTAACTTTGTCATGGACTAGATAATGGGGAATGCTCTGCGAAACATTCAGGAAATAGTGAAAAGCTACGTGACGTAAATTACGCGGACAACCTTGTCTGCTTGTTCGAATGCATGGAACATGCGCAACGTGCACTAGGTAGACTTACGAGAGCTGTAGCCCCATTGGGCATGCGCTTTTCACCTTGAAAGTGTAAAGTGATGTTGCAAGACTAGATGTCACCAGTTTCGAGCTTGATGCTCGATGATGAGGTGCTAGCAATTGTCGACTCCTTCAGTTGACTCAGCAACAGCATAACGATGGATTGCAGCACGGTAGAAGAGGTGGGCACGCGCGTATCCAAGGCTCGAGCAGCGTGCGCTGGACTGAAGCACTTGTGGTGGCGACCTAATATTTCGCTGAAGTTGAAAGGTCGCATGTACTGTGCCGCGGTGCGTTCAGTTTTGTTGAATGGTTGCGAGACATGGAGTCTGCGTGCGAAAGATGTCAATCGCCTTGAGGTTTCTGATCATCGATGTTTGCATAGTACCACTAAGATTGGATGGAATGACCGAGCAAACAATGCTGATGTCAGAAATCGAGTATTGGGTACTAGTTCAGGGAATGTTCCATCACAGCGTAATCAGCTCAGTAGACTTCGTTGGTTGGGGCACGTGTTGCGCATGGCAAACACACGTCTACCGTATTGTGCCCTGTTTTCCGTTCCTCCTAGGGAGTGAAAGAAACCACGTGGATGTCAACAGATGACGCGGCAACGGGAATGGGAAAACGCACATGGAACGGCAGTGCCGTTTACTTACAACCTCGGCCCTATTTGAAGCTGTTACCGTTGCCTTAGGCTCAAAAGCCAGATACGCTCAGAAACGACGGGCATCTGCATCCTCCGTTGCACTGTCAGATGCGCGGAGATCGATTCCCCCAGACTTCAGATATGATGAAGCACGTATGCTGCAAACCTCAACTGATTCGGAACCCAGAAAACGACCGTGAACGGTGGTGGACTGCGAAGTGTAAAGAGACGGAAAAGGCTACGGCGATTAGCAGCAGCCGCAAACCTTTTTCTTCCAGTTAAAAATACTCGTCTACTAAAACCAGGCGTTAGCATACTCATCAAGGAGGCGAACTGTTCAATGATTCGGACCAAAGAGCGTCGTTTAGTTCTTCAGGCGGCGCATTTTGAGAAGCAGTTAAACTGAAAGTCAACCGTAACAGGTGTAATAAGCAATGGTCATTTCCGGATGTAGATACTAATTTCTCGTCAGAGGCAGAGGTTCTTCATGAAATAAGCTGCATTTAAAAACATAAGGCTGCTGGGTCGGAAGGATTTTCCACGTTTATTTTCAAAAGACGGTGGATCAGCTTTGTCACTGGAGTCAACAAAACTTGGTTTTATATGGGATAAGGAACAAGTATCAAAGGGTTGGTGTGAGTCGATAATCGTAGCAGTTCATAAAGCAGATAGGTCCTCCTGTGAAAACCGCGGAATAAGCCTGGCTAGGGTCGCATCCAAACTTCTTGTTGGTATAAGTTTCCACCGCTTATCTAACGCTCGCGCGAGAATCAAGCTGGGTTCAGACCTGACTTAGGTTGTGTTGACCACAACTTCACTCTTCGACGACTTCCAGAACACAGGCACATCTTCCGTAGGCCAATCAATTTCTCGATAGGAAAGCGGACTTAGACTCGGTCGACCGCACAGTTCTCCGACAGTGCCTCTTGTTGAAGAGTGTACCAGAGAAATCCATATTCATAAGTTACTGTACATCAACAGCGAAAGCTGTTTGAGCTTACAGTGATCTCTGACTTGAATTTATCACAAAAATTGGTGTACATCAGGGTTGCGCCTTCTCTTTTATTTTCAACTTTGAGAAGGATAGTCCTACAGACTACTCTTTTCAGGTGAGGATAGTGGTAGACTTTTTCCTGGCGGAACTGTCAGAACAGGCGGACGATGTAGCTCCCCTAGATGAAGATCTAGGTAAGTTGTGAGCTTCTTTGGACAGCCTGAACATATATATATATATATATATATATATATATATATATATATATATATATATATATATATATATATATATATATATATATATATATATATATATATATATATATATATATATACGCGACTTCGGATTGTGCCAGACAAAACAGTACAACAGCGCAAGGGGTACATGGAGTCACATTCCGTGATTTTCGTTCGTGGGCGCAATACTGCCAGGTTGTCCAGGACAAAGCAGGTGGTTCTCTTGGGAGTCGATGACCGGAATCTTTAGCTATCCAAAGCTTAACCCGCGAGGCAGCAGAATATCGGTATCTACGGGGACCTTAGGACTATAAAGATCAGTTTTGTTATCCAGGCAGCTGAATTTCACCCGGGGGTTGGATGAAGTAACTTTGAGTATACAGAAGACTCGTTTAGCAATTGCCAACGTGAGTCGCATCGGCATGACACCCGTTCATCTAGCAAGTCGGTCCAGTGATTCTTTGTGGTCCAGAAACGACCACTGTGGGTGGAGAATGCTTGAAGGCTGTCGGTGTTCCAACACCGTTGTCTTTGTAAGACTGTTCGAATTTGGTGAGAACACCGCTCGACAGTCTTGGGTACGTGAATCAAATCACCACATGAAACACCAAAGGTAAACGCACCTAGGTGGTTGGGACATGTTGCGCGTGTCCCCGGACAGGATTCCTCGGCGCACGATCTTTGTCGAAGGGGATTATGGTTGGAGGATGAATGGTCAAACCACGACATGGAAGGAAGTTATGAAAACCTAACCAGGGGACTCAGCCATGTAGGGCGCGTTAACCTTCACGGGCGGGTTCAATAAATTCTCGGACTGTGGTTAAGAATATTGAAGGATACGGATCGATGTCGCGATTAGTAGCGCCTTTGTACTCAAAATCTTTCTTTATTGACCGCCATTCACGGTTCCCTTATCTTCCTTCTCATACCCGTCTTTTCCATCATTTCTAACAGTCTGTCGCTGAGAGATAGCGAGTCGAAGCCACCGCACCTATTGCACGGTTTACATTTGTTAAAACTGAAGTGGATTTCTACGAAACGGATTCAATCACCGGTGATAAGAAAATGTCAGGTATAGTAGTTTGGCTTCGAAATTAGAGTGATACGGAACACATAAAGCCGGTGGCGAATGAGTGGTATACAGCGTTTGATCACCACCTCGGAGGTTTGAATCCCTACCACCACCGGTCGCTCTGGTGGCAGACTGTATTCCAGCCATCCGGCTTGTTACCACACATGATCTAACTGGGATTTTGTGATTCTCCACTCTGATTGCCGGTTATCCCTAACAGCTTTGTGGCTATAGGATATATACCTTTCCTGATACACCCATGCGCAAGCATGTGACAAAACATGATTTCGGCTACTGACTCGTTGCTTGTGCCCGACCATAAACAAGCAGAAAAAAGCACTGACCTGAGTCCAGCTTCAGTTTGTACATGAGGCCCACCATACAATTATTGTCGATCTTGACCTTCACTTTGCTTTTGGAAGATATTTTGTATTGTAGTGCTGCTGCGAAACTAGATTCCCGCGTCTCTTTCTTCCAACCAACCTTAAAAGCCATCTCCATGTTTTTGTGCTCCTGGTAAACACTCAAATCGATATTGGCGTGGTCGATCAGTGACGCCGTCAATCGTAAGTCGTCTTGTTTGAATCCAAGCGTGTAAACATGTTTTTTAAGCTTGAATGGTTCGGTATCAATGGTACCCTGTGCTCCCAATACGAAAGCCTCAAAATGTGGCACCCTGCCGATAAAGTTTGAAAAATGGTCACAACATACGGGACAACAAATGAACCAGTCATTTGGGGGTACTTCGAATGGAAGTCCATGTCAAGCCCAACGTTAACCATATCATTTTTGAACTTGTTTTTCAGTTGCAGGGATTTTTTCCTGAAAGGAATCATATAGTCATCCGGACGACATAATTACCTACCCTGATTCCGTTTCCACGGTCGCCAATGCGTTGTGGGACAATCCCTCGTGCATTTTCTTTTCAACTTCCACATCTGTCACAACAACCCAGTTTGAGTCCACCTTTGTTTTGATGGATACACCCTTCGTTGGTTTCAACTTGGATTCGAGGTAACCGGTTATTTGTTGCGACTTTGTGTCATGCTTCCCTCCACAATTGACAGCAATATCGTTCTTGGTTTTAGTTTTGAAATCAAAATTTACGAAGCCATATTTGAAGTGCTTATCAAAAAGCTCCCGGGCGGAACTCCCCAAATCTTTGAAGCTCGTAACCATCGCGAACGCAAGACGTGCTCGCGACTAGTAGATGCCGCTGCGGTAGCTGCACAACGAGTAACCACCAAATAACGTAGCTGATGAAAACACTGGACAGTTTAGTTTGGTTCCGGTTGCCGAGGCTATGTAATGGCCTCAGCCAACCGAACACCCAGAATTACTTCGGCAGTATCCTCGCGACCTGCGTTGCACCAGTGGCATGTCGCTGGGCGGAGAACAACAAAACCTTTTCGTTGTCTGTGTCATGTCAGGTCAGGTCAGGTCACAGGACTTGCGGCTTGAGCCAGTAAACGTCCAGTTTCTTGCACTGCGAGCCCGAAGAGTTTCCGCCCTGCTGCGACTCCCGGGGATCCAACACGATTTGATATTTGTAGTGGCTGAGAGGAAGGAAAAGGAACAGGCTAGCCGTCGACAGCAGCAACCTCACACTAATATAGGTTCGGCGCCTCAGTTCAGTTAAGTTCAGTTCAGTCTGCACAGGAGAAGTTATGGCCACGGCCAATCGAGCGCCCAGAATTCCCTTGATGGTATGCACACCAGTTATGTACCCACCACTGCCGAGTGTATTTGATCGAATCCCCGCTAAAACTGAGAGGGAAACGGAAAACCTCATCACACATCAACTGCGAGAGACATTATGCGTCGTGAGCGTTCACTGAGACAGTATGCATTGATGGAAAAAGTCTGCTAAAACATACTCCAGAAGGACCACAGTGCTACCCGTCATCCATCTAGTTGGTATACTCAAGGCTCACTACAAGGAAATATCCCTTACCACTTGCGATCTAGGGCACCTTTGAAGGATTGGACTGTCCGCAGATCTACCATTTCACCAGGCAGACCGTTCCAACTGTTCACAACCCTTTTGCTGAAGAAGTGCGATCTAGCCATCAACCTAGATCGGGCTTTTATCAACTTCTTTTCATGTCCCCTTGTTCTGGAGTCTACGGCCACTTGGAATAGACTGTCTGGTCTAAGGCCAGAAAAGCCCTTCATTACCTTGAACGTTTCTATGAGATCCCCTCGACTTCTCCTCCTTTCCAACGAGAAGAGATTCAGGTCACAGAGTCTCTGCTCGTAAGTCTTACCCCTCTGCCCTTCAACCATTCGTGTGGCGAGACGTTGGACTTTCTCGAGGCAGGCGACGTCCTTTTTGTAGAAGGGTGACCAAGCCCGCACGCTACCTTCTAAGTGAGGTCGTACTATAGCCATGTAAATAGGTTCGAATACCTCCGGCTTCCGGCAAGACAAAGCTGATCGCAGCCTAAAGAGCTCCCCACGAGCCTTACGCGCAGCAGAGTTGCACTGCTCCGACCATTTGAAGTCACTTTTCATGATGATCCCCAGGTCTTTAACCCTACTGGCTGCCTCTACGGTGAACAGCCCTTGATCATGAGCGACAGTTAGGCTCTCTGTTGCCCTTGACAACAAATGGCTTTTTTGAGCGTTTAGAGGTAAGTCCCATTTGTATGCCCAGTTCAGGACGGTACCTATTTCCCTGTCCAAGTCCGCCCTACCCTTAGATCCAACAATCTTCACATCATCCGCAAAAATAAAGCTGGACGATTGAAGAGTGGATGCTAGGTCATTAATAAATAACAAGAATAGGACCGGGCCTAGGACGGATCCCTGAGATACACCACTGGTGACGTTCACCAAAATGGAGCACCTGTCCCCCACTTTGACGTAAAACGTCCTGTGGAAGAGGAAGTCCTCCAGCCACCTAAATACTGGCCTTCGACTCACAGCCGTCCCCATGTGAGACATACCCCGAGTCCTTGGATAATATAAAGGTGGTAATGTAGAATGATGATAAGTAGGGTGGTATGACGGCTGTGATGGAGATAGGTGCAGTTAGGAAACACTAGAGTTGTGAGGCGCAGTAAAGGACAGTTAGTTGGAAGGGGAGAAAGGATGGATAATAAGAACAAAGAGAAGATATTCCTAGGATGCTTAACACTAGTCTGGAAATACCCTTGCCCTGCTAGCATTCAGTTTGTGCTTACCGGCAACGACCGAGTTTTCCGTCACTACGTGTGGATGTAACTAATTCCACTTGTTTATGCCAAGGTGGGAAAATAAGCAAGCCATTATGAACTTGCTTGCCCTTGATTTGTCCAGCTTATGATCCTATCCCCTGAGTGCGACACTGTGACAACGAGTCAGTAAGGTTCTGTCTGTCGTAGTGATTTGTAGCAGTCGTAATGAACTGAAACGATGGTCCGTGTCAAAATTGCCCTTCACCCAGAACTACGCAAACGGAAGTGGCAAGAAGACCAAGGCCGAGAAATGGCACTTCATTTGTATTGCAGATTGGGTTTGTATAAATATGCTTAATTAGAGAATATACTTGGTAGAATCAAATATGACCAATCACACGGAGATTTTGTCGGAACTGTCCTCAGCGATCCCCATTGGTTGGGGCTCATCCGTGTACATGGTTACGAAGCTGTACCTGACCATATCACGTGTGGCAGCTGCTGAATCACCACAACCTTCCTCCCTCAAGAGTTCCTTCTCAACTTGGCTTGCCTGTTGTACTGATCTTCGAACTGGATCTGGTGGCTGTGACTCGGCAGCTGCTACAGTCGTTCCGGTTGACGGAATAGATGGATCACTGTCATCAACACGGTCAGTGTCTAGATCCCGTGTCGATTCGACCGTGTGATCGGTTACATCGTCGGTTGCCACTTTGAAATGGATTTGGCTGAGGTGGCGCCGATGCAACGATGCATAATCCAAGTCCGCAATATCGACCATAGATTGACCAAGTTGTCTGGTGATAATACCGCGTGTTGGCCGAAGGTCGTTGCCACGGAAGTATGTAACTTCACTGGAGTCAAGACACACCAGAGATGACCGTAATCTTCTCGACCCAAACAGAACGGCTGGACTCTCCCTGGTGGTTGTAAGCACTGCTTTTCTGTACTGCAACAAGAAATTGTCGAGGAACGCTTCCAAGTCGGGCAACTTTCTCGGGTTGGCTGATGTTGTTGCACTTTACACAGAACGCACTCAGTTTGCCGCTGGACCGTTAGAGCATGAATGGCGTGGTGCCGTACGTAGGTGCCGACACTCGAGTCTCTCAAGCCAGCATTTCAGCTCCATTGCACAGAATTGTGATCCATTATCGGTGACTAGTACCTGTGGGATTCCTTCTCGACTGAAGCATTTCCGTAACACGTGGATTACGAACATGGTGGTCGACGAGCTCGTCAGGAACACTCTCGGCCATTTAGAGTAGGAGTCGACCAGTACAATGGCGTAATACCGCTTCAAGAACGGGCCATAGAAGTCCGCATGAACTCTGTGCCACAGAATGTAGCTATCGGGCCATGGATTCAAGTTGTTTGGTCTCGACTGTACTTTGTGCAGACACGCATCACAGTTTTTCGCCGTAGTGCAAAAATCCGCATTCCAATTCTGGCCACCAACACATCTGTCGAGCCAGTGACTTCGTTTTTTATCACGCCCAAGTGGCCTTTGTGCAATTCACCCAAAACCGACTTGCGCAATGCAGGTGGAATGACAAGCCTGTCACCTCGACAAAGGACGCCCTCAGGTTGGATACTGAATTCCTCTCTCAATGCGAAGAACTGAAGAAACTTCCTCTTCACCTCGGCCGCCATCCCTTCGGATGACCGAAATTACGGACGAGCAAAATTTTTTTGTCTGCCTGCTCAACTCTTCTCTAGACACAGGCGCAGATGGCGAAATGAAATGGCACTGGCCCGCTCCTGCGAATTGTGATTAACGGGACTGGAAGTTCGCCTGCTGGGTTGTCTTATTGGGTCATTGAAAAATGTCCTTTTTATAGGCTGCCAGAGCAATGCTCCAAGGCTGGATCATAGCAGCCGTGGATTTGGCGACGGACTTATCCGGGTTATACAGGAACTGAAGGGCCTAGTTGTCGTTGGCAGCCGTGGACTTCGCTCCAAATAAATACTTGTGTAGTTGGCGTACCACCCAGAAAACGGCCGAAGCTTCCTTCCGCGTCCGGGAAAAACCCTTCCCTGCAGTATTAGGAACACGAGAGATACTGACGATTGGACATCCACCTTGTTCCAGAACGGCTCCTATCTCAGCTTTTGACGCGTCAGCGATCACCTTGGTCTGGCGGGTGGTGCAAATGGGGCTAGCATCGGTAAGTCAATATTATTTTGAATAAGACCGCGCTATATCTGTTCACAATGTTCGTTCTATTGCCCCACATTGGATGACTGAGCCAGAAACAATGGTTGGGCTCTTGTTGCAAAGTTCGGAATGAACCTGGAGTAGTATTTCAGACACCCAAGAATTGATCGTAAGCGCGCCTGGTTTTCCAGTGACTCGAAGCCGACCAGGGGCTTGAAACAATCTGGATCTAGTCGGTAGCCGTTTGCTTTGACAGTGAAACCCGGGAAGTCTAATTTGGCGACACCTAGTTGGCTTTTAGGGGCTATGACGGACAAATTTTTGTTCACGAAACCCTCCAGAAAACTTTGTAGTATGTGGTCATGTTCATCTTTCGTGGACCCCAAAAACGAGCACATCATCTTGGTATGCCATCACTTCCTCGATATCACGGGCCACCTTGTCCACTGCAACCTGTAAAGTTCCGGGCTGCACGCGCAGACCAAGCGGTAAGAAGTTTTACTGGATCATGCCCCATGGAGTGTTAATAGTCGTCAGTGGCTTAGATTCCATGTGCAGCGCAGTTTGTAAGCATGCATCAGCCAGATCGATTTTCGAGAAATAAGTGCTACCGAGCATGCATTTCATAAAGTCCTCTGGTTCCACCATAGTTGCTGCGCATCTCCGTAAACGGGGATTCAAGGTCACTCGGTAATCACATTAAACGCGGGGTGTCTGTCCTTCGCTTTTCATCGTCAATATGGAGAAAGTCACATGCTCTATGAAACCGTCTTGCTCCACTTTGGTAAACACCTTTAGAACGCCCTCTCTCTGGCCTTACGACAACGCTCAGCGTTTCAGGAATACTGGACCACCATCCACTTCCAACTTCGCGAGCTCGACCGCCATGCCACTTTTGTTGTTCGAGCATTGTGTGATCAACTGCTGAAGAACAAGCTGATTCACCGGATTGTCGGACGTCATTTTGGGGGTTACCGATTGCTCCAAGGCACGCAGGGCCTTCAAGCCCAGAATCAACGTATTGTCTACGGAAATCAAGAATCGTACTGGGGTATAATTGCCCTCCAACCGAACCATTAATGTAGTCTCACCCAGCAGTGAAAGTCGATGTCCAGTAACACCGTGAATGCGCAGAGCAATGAGGTGTATGTTTACACTGGGTTGAACCAAGTCGGAAAATGATTTCGAAATGATGGACTCACAGCTCCCGGTATCCACAATGAACTGATATCTTAAGGCGCACTAGAATTGGACTGATCTGTACATGTATTGGTTTGATTCACTCGAATTCTTCAGCGTGTATACCGGACTATCATCAGTTTTCACATCTTCAGGGGTTGTACTCGTAACATTGCACTTGGATTGACGACATATCTTACGAATGTGACCAAGCCTTCCACAAGAGTGACATACCGCATTAGGAAAACGGCAGGTGGAACGTAGGTGAAATTCACCGCACGAGAAGCAACTATTCGGTTGTACTGGTTTGAGTTCAGGAATCATTTTGTCAGCGGGCTTCGGTTGAGGAGTCTGATTTGTAGGGGCTGATTTAGGGGGACGAACGCGTTGGTAGTGCACTACGGAATGTACATCCGTCGCATCAGCTACGTCATCGAATCGTTCGCAGGTTGACTGGGCTTCGGAGAACATAAGGTCGGGCTTCAGCAATAGCTTCTTCTGCAACTGCGGATGATTCACGCAGGCAATGAGGTGGTCACGCAACTGGGTCTCCAACTGATCACCAAAATTACACTTAGGGTTTGTGTCTGAAGTGTCACAAAGAGTTCACGGAACTTCATGTTGGGACCACGAACCAGTGAATGAAATTTGGCACGTTCGTGAGCCTAGAAATTGACCGGAACCACGTGGCCTAGCAGTAGAGCCTCCAATTTGTCGAATGGAACCACAGCAGGTGTTCTTGGATGTGCAAGGTTTTGCCTCCTCTCTTTTCCTGCGACGATCAAAGGAGAATAGATTTAGTACCATCAATCTTTCCTGGTACTACTTTCCTTTCATCCCATTTATCGTCTGAGTATATCTCCCCTGAACGTCCTCTAACAACTTTTTGTCCCCCACTAGACTCGGCGCCCAAGCTTGAACAAAAGTCTGCATTTGATGACATCACATGATGTTTAGGCTTGAGCTAAAGTTGCATCCAATTTCTTGCACCCGATGTTCCAGAGACCCTCCACTTGCCGCGACAGAAAAGAAAAAACATAGCATTCATTCCAAAGGTCTCCACAACGCCGCAGTCTCCTAGTTGTCTGACAAGCCGTTTCCTCTTCCTCAAACTAGAGAGCCCCGTTTGAAATACAACGAACCTCAGACTCCACTGAACGATGAGACATATTGGCGTGAGTGGCCGCCCTTTCCGAAGATGAAAACTCGACATTCCCATTCTTTGGTTCTGTACCCAGGCTGCCGTGTGACGTGTATCGACCTGGATATGGCGGGCTTGAATATGTCTATTCATTATCGAAAATAAGATTATGAAGACAACCAATTAGCACCTAGCTCAAAGCAGTTCGTAAGTTGTTCGATGCCATCGGGCTGTGCATTGTTTTCCTGCTTGCTGTAGGGACAACTGGTTTACTCCACCTGGAAAACACTTTTTTGACTGCTCTGCTTACGGAATGCCGAATGTTCAATTCCCTTGGCTAATATCGCGTCCGGCGTCGCTCCCAAAAGTAAACGTGAACGACATTGTCTCATGACAAACCGTCCTTCACCCATTCCTCTTACTTTTACCCTCTTTTGGCACGCTTCGGAACTTTCAGCCCGTTGCCTGTTCCATAGGTCATTCCCGAGATCTAGAGAGTACCTGGTATTCGGAGTACTAAAGGTGCTTGCGTGGACGATGTAACACAAGTTTGAGCAATGAGTAGCCAAACTCGCAGCGGATCCCGAAATCAAAAGGCGGTTATCCGTGATATTCAACGATACTAGATTAATGAATGAACAATGACATTAGAAAGATACAAACCTCAATAATGAGATCACAAGGACTCAACAAACGAGAAACCGAATTGCAGCTTGCGAGCAAGGAGCAAGTGCGTCAAGCAGATGCAGAACAAGGATATGACAAAGTAGCGCTCTGGGCGCGAACAAACAACAATTGGTCCATAAAAACAAACAGTTCATAAAGACACGTCAATAGTGTAAGCAAGTGAGTGATGTTAAGAAAAACACTGAACCGCAAAGGTTTTAGGGGGATTTTCCACGACAGGTCTTTACAGACCATGCCGAGGGCCTTATATCTTCCTACCGCACTTACCACTGGGGTAGAGGCAGCGAATTCGAAAGAAGAGAAAGAAAAATAAGTAAATAAAATAAACAAGTGGAAAAGTGGAAAACGAAAAGAGGAAGTTCGACTGTTTCGAAAGCAGTTAGAAGTAGCAGCCATGATAGCTTCGCTGAGAGGCAAAACGTGCTAACATTGTGCCCGATAGAGAACTCTTCATCGTACCAGGAATCCATGTGCAACCCGACAAGTGCTGACCACTGCAATATATTGAGTTTGAATTTAAAATAGGTCGTGGGCCAGTTGTACTTTTGATGATTGTGGGTTTTATATCGCGGTGTATTTTTGGATATCTGGAGGCAGAACCCAGCAGAGCTTAGCCCAAGAACTTATTTCACTTTCTCTTCCCTTACCTGACTTTTGAATTTCGGACTTTCGGCTTCCTCATTGTTTTCTTGGGTTCTTCTGAAACCATGAAAGTTTTGGAAGTCTAGTACAGAGCCACAAATTTTTATGGGCTTCCGCCGTTGGGGTTCCATGACTCCATTGATCACATCCAATTATGACCTCATTCAGCCAAGATCGGGGACAACCGGAGAATACAGAGCATCAGCATTCGTTCTTTGGCTTCGTAAAAACCTAAAGTAAGGTGCTGGTTGATCGTGAAGGAACCCCTGATTGCCCTCTAGGAAGAGTTCACACCCTTGAAACGAAAGAAATGGGAGGGCAAACATGTGTGGTGGAAGGCTGCAATAGCCAAGGCCATCAAAAGTAGAAACCGCAGCTGGAACCAGTAAAAAGCTTCCGGAAGTTGGTTAGCCTGGAACCTTTTTACAAAGCTTCGAAACGAGGCTGTGAGCCTTCTACGAACTTCTAGGTGATAATCTGAGCTCAGATTGGCCCAGTTCGTAAGACAGCAGCCGAAAAAATTCTATAGCTATGTGCAGTCGAAAGGCCCAACAAAGAATGCCGTGGGTCCACTATCCACTAGGGATCGTGGTATTGTCGCTGATGACCAGGACAAAGCAGACGCCCTGGGGGAATACCTTGGTAGCGTGCATAGGATAGATAGTGGGGTACGAGTCGATCTAGCTATGGTGCATCCTTTCCGCAGTTGAAGGAGCTAGGTCCCTCAGAAGAAAGCTTGCGTAAGCACCTACAGGAATTAAACGGCTACAATTCAGCGGGTCCAGATGGCATCTACCCGGCTTTCATCGAGCCGTTGGCGGATATTTTGGCTCCATCGGTAGGCACGCTGTACGGGCCCACTTTGGACCAGAGTAGGCTGCCTCAGGACTGGAAGGTCGCGGCCGTCGTGACGATATATAAGAGTGGACCTAGGTCGGCTATGCACAACTACGGGCCGGTAAGCCGAACTAGCATCCCATGTGAGGTCCGTGAGAAGATCACCCGTGCCCACGTCCGTCAGCTTTTACTGGAGCTCTCCATGCTAAGTCCGGCCCAGCATGGATTCAGGAAAAATATATCTTGTCTGACCAATCTCGTGTGCTTCTTAGATGAAGTAACTCGACGACTGGATGAAGGTAGGCAAGTTGAGGTATGCTACCTCGACTTTAGCAAAGCGTCTAACTCCGGTAATCACAGTCTTTTGCTGTGCAAGATGGAAGCGTTCGGTAAAGGTGGGCCGGCATATAGGTGGCTGGTGGACCTCCGCTCTCATAGGGCGTTTTACGTCAAAGTAGGGGACAGATGCTCCAGTTTGGTGAACGTCACCGGTGGTGCACCTCAGAGATCCGTCTTAGTCCCGGTGCCATTCTTGTTGCTTAATAACGACCTGGCACCTGCCCTTCAGTCGCCTAGCTTTATTTTTGCGGATGACGTGAAGATTGTTGGATCGGAGGGCAGGATGGACTTAGGCAGGGATAAAGGTACCGTTCTGGACTAGGCACGCAAGTGGGACTTACTCCTGGGCGCCGAAAAAGGCCGTTTGTTGTCAAGGGCAACGGAAGGCCTAAATGTCGTTCATGACCAAGAGCTGTTCATCATAGAAGCAGTCAGTGGGGCTGAAGACCTTGGGGTCATCGTGAGCAGTGACTTTGGATAGTCGGAGCAGTGCAAAGCTGCTGCACAAAAGGTTCGTGGCGAGTTCGTTAGACTGCACTAAGCACTGTCTTGCCGGCAGGCGGAAATATTCGTAACTATTTATATGGCTGTAGTAAGTAGGTGCCTCACTTTTCAATGATTCTCAAAGTCCTTTGGTGAAACACTCCTTTGTTGTACCGACGTTCTATTGTAAAACAAGCACACACACCTTTTTTAGCATCAGCACTGCGCATTAAAAAAGGCCATCAATAAATATTTCACTCTGACACGGTCTCATCTTCTGGTTTAGAGTGCCTTAGGATTACATCAACCAGAATTAACTGCGAGGAAGGAAACATTTTATAAGCTTCCACGGCGTCATTTGGTACTCATCTCAATGCTATCCTGTTCTGTTCAACGAATGGTTGTCAGACCGCACTGAATGGAAGATGTTGGCAGATATCGGCTCTTTGGCGCTCATTCCCTAATCACAAGAAAGGCGAACAACTGTGAGTTTGTGTCATACCTTTTGTCTCATTTTAATTTCTGATGTACACACCCATTTGGCCTTTTATCTAGGAACGTTCTGGGTTTTGGAGGGCTTTTCTGGCCCTAGACCGGGCAGTATTTCGCAAATGGCTTTAGATCACAGAACTAGGGGACACGAAAAGGAGGTGAAGATAGCCTGAGCTAGTTCGATGACTAGATCGCACTCCTCCGGCAACAGGGCAGTGAACAGTTGGAACGGCATGCCCGGTGGAATGCTAGACCCGCAGACCGTTCAGTCTTTCTAGGGTGCCCTGGATGGCAGGTGGTATGAGATATTTCCTTCTAGTGAGCGTTGAATATGGTGGCTTGATGAATGACAGGTAACACCGGGGTCTGTCTGTAGTGTTTTATTCGACATTTTCGCTTATTTCATACTGTCTAAATGAACGCTCACAGTGCGTAATATCTCTCGCGGTTGATAAGCGATGAGATTTTTCGTTTTCCTCTCACTTTAGTAGGGATTCGATGTAACAAACTGTGCTGTGGTGGGTGCATTACTGGTGTGCATACCACCGAAAGGGTTCCGGACGCTTGACTGGCCGTGGCCATTATTCGTCCCGTGCAAATTGAACCGAACGGAACTAAGCACCGAACAATTGAGGGAGGCATAGATGTGACGACGACTTTGGGCAAACGTTAGCAAACAAGAGAATACGAAGAAAGGGATCGAAAAAACCGGTGAGAAAGAATCTAACAATCTGTTCAGTTCAGGTGTGACATGTGGTGGTGGTCGGAAGTGGGTGAGGCTTTACCGAATGGACGAAGGTTGCGCGACAAGAAGGTGGTGGCTGTGAAAGTGGCTGGAGAACGCAGACCGATTAAAAATACAGAGTGGTCGGAGTGGCATAAAATAGCAGTGGAGATAGGTACTTTGGAGGTAGGAAGAACTGCGGGGCAAAGGTGCAGCCGCTGTACCGGTGAATAACGCAGGAGATAAGCGAGGAAGTGGAGGATCAGAGAAATAAAGTAGTGGCAAACAATATGGTCCTAAAGTGTACGTGAAAGTGATGACGCAAGGATGAACTCACGCTAGGTGGAAAGTGGAAAAGAGGAGCACCCTGAAAGTCACTGAAGATGGCTGTGGCAAGCAATATACGAAACAGATGAGTGTACTGACCGAAGAAAGCCAGGTAAGAGATGACCAATCAGGTCATTTCACCGCAGAAAATGAAAGAAGACCGAGAAGAATAGAAGAGAAGTACCTAGAAGGGTAAATCTGCCATTGAACAAAAGGCCCGGGAAATGTGTGAGCGGTGGAGCTGGGAGAATGAGATTATAGAGCTGTGTGCCTGTAGGCGATTGCACAAATGGAATGAACCAGGAGATGCTGGTCGGGACGCTGCCCAAGAGGAAGATCCACAGACGAATTGCAAGTTGAAGCAATGAAAATATGGTGATGTTGGAAAGATGATAAGTGTAGCTGCAAAAGAGAAAAGGTTGGAACGGCGGCTTGTTATATGGTGATTGGTCATGGGTACGAGTGTGTCTGGTGCGTAATGGCAGGAGATATAAGATGGGAAGACAAAATAGGATATGACGAATTGGTAGCTGGTTGGGTACAACATTGCGACCAATGTGCTTTATGACTACAGGGATGTGCCGAGTGAAAAGATACTAGGAACCGCCGAGGGCCACATGGGTGGAAGAAGAGATATTTCGGGCTTGAGTAGTATAAAATGGGTAGGGCAAGAGTGACGTCATGCAGTGAGTGCTGTCATAGTGGGAAGCGATAGGAACAAAGACTGAGGGGAAGGTGTTCACATGGAGGTAGAATGTCACAAAGGGGGAGTGATAAGAGTGGAGGAAGGAACTAAATTTGGGGATACCGTAGAGGAACAAGAATGGTGGGAGCATACCATCCGCAAACCACAGTGATGGATGCAATAGGGCGAGGAGAGTTACAGCGTGCAATCCACGACCGGTGCTAGTGGGCTGGGCTGACCTTGTTCTGGATTCCAAACCCGAAAAACACTTCGAAGTGAACACAAGAGGTGTGATCCACCAGGGTATTTGCGCTCGCACGTCGTTGCACGCGGCCTGCATGCCCGATGTGCGCCGGCCATAGCGGGCATCGTACCGCGTCCCGCTCCGTTGGGGTTGGCGTGAGTGATCATTGATGATTGTACAAGATGCCGGGCAGATGACCCAGGATCAATTAGTCGGGTTGTGAGGACCTGGACCACAGAGCCATCGGAAAAGACGATCGACAGATGGCTATACAGCATCACTATCCAGGTGCACCAGCCAGGGAGATAATCAGTACAGTGTCCGAGGCGGTTGATCGGCATTGAGAAAAACTGGAAGGGGAAATGTGACAGAGAAACGCAGTCTGAGTATGGCCCTGCTGAGGATAAACGGGCAACGGAAAGAGTAACGAAGGAAAAGAAGAGGCTCAATGACGCTGCGGGTCCCTAAAAGAATGAGTCTGTTTGAAGTCAGACTAAAAGGGGGACGGATAAGTGCGAACTGGAAAATCCAGTAACCAGGTTAAGATTTGACTTAGAGTAATCAATCATTACAAGAGAAAAAGAAATTCTGCGTGAAATCGCGGAACATAAGCTTGAGTGTGGGGTGGGGGCAGGACCGGTGACGTCATAACTGGATGTTGAATCCAGTTATTGGTTTACTTCAAGTGAATGAAATTAGACTGAGTTATTCCGTCCAAAATTGCTGAGAGAGCGATAGAAGCACAGGCTGCGGGGCTTGACATGGGAAAACGGCAGAGTAAGCAAAAGGACTCATCAAGGAGGTCTGGGTCACTTGCCATGCTTTTGCCATCAATTAGAGATTGTAATATACATATATATGTATGTGTGCCATTGAGAAGTAGGAGATTAGATTTGTATAATATGATTCATCATTCAGCTTGAATGCTCAACTCACCATTGAAAACCATGGAAGCACTGTACAGTTGTTTCATCCTTGTTGACAATCATCAGCAGTGCACATCAACCGAGCACCCACGGGGATTCGAACCCGGGGGGAATGATTGTGAATCGAACACCTTGACCACAAGGCTATCCGGGCGGGCTCTCAATGGTTTTTTCAACATCTACACTACATGATATAGCACCCTTCCGTCACTGGCTTCTCTGTACGGGCCTTAGTATTCAGGCCCCTACAGAGAAATCACCCATCATGGGAGTCGATTGCTGTGCGGGAAACGGGTTGTAACCGTTTAACGCCAATGACGGAAGGGTGCTATATCATGTAATGTAGATGTTGAACAAACCATTGAGAGCCAGCCCGGATAGCCTTGTAGTCAAGGTGTTCGATTTACAATCATTCCCCCGGGTTCGAGTCCCCGTGGGGGCTCGGTTGATGTGCACTGCTGATGATTGTCAACAAGGATGAAACAACTGTACAGTGCTTCCATGGTTTTCAATGGTGAGCTGAGCTTCCAACCTGCGTGATGAATCTTATTATATATATTCATATATATATGTGAAGTTGTTGTACACCTTCGACCATAATTCATTGGGTAATACTATAGCAAAAATATCAGAGGACATACGGATGCTCAATTCGTGGTGTACTGATTGGGTAAAGAAGTTCTCGGCGGACAAAAACTGCATTTTTACATACAAGTGTCATGTCCCCCCAGAAACGTTTGGTATAGGTGGTCATCTGATCCCCAACAAATCATCCGTGCGCGACCTGGGCATATACTACTCCTGTTCGTTCAACTTTTTGGAGCAAACAGACATTCAAATAGCTAGGCCCCGCAGGTTAATAGGACTTGCCCACAAAACATTCCGTTTGCGTGAAAGTAAGCTCAGTGTCTATACAACACACGTTAGACCATTGCTAGAGTATAGTTCAATAGTTGGCTCCAACATGCGCCAGACTGATAGGATCGCCATCGAAAATGTCCAGCGCACCTTTACTAAACAAATAGTTGGATATTCGTCTAGTCTCAACTATAAACAGCGCTGTGACCTGCTACACCTCGAACCCCTTTGGCCCCGACGGATAAAGAACAACTTGTCGTTTTTCCACTCATTATTAAAATATAGATCCTGCAAAGCCTCCCATGTGGTACGAGACCCACTAAGCCTAAGGTATTCGTTACGACACAGCAGTCATTCGGTCATTGTGCCGTCCTTCAGAACCAGCCTACGGTCCAATTTATTTAGTGTTAAATATTCACAAATGTGGAATAAACTTCCACCGGATGTCCGTGCAATAAGCCACTTGCCGAGATTTAAAGAGGAATTAAACAAAAGGCTTGACGTCCTGACGCTCGTATCAAACAATGATCCATACATTTCGGAGGAGCGAGCGTACGAAGTTGGTTTGGGCTACTGACACGCGGGTCTGAGTCGGGGGCCACGAGACCTAAGTACCACAAAAGTCGCCGTATATACCACTCAAGTTTTATTGATCTTTCGTGTACAACCTCGTGTTTTGCAAAGTTGAACCATTCACCAAGTAGTTCCAATTTTTAGATACTAGAGGTTTCCCTCTACCACTGACCGTTGACCCTCGGCTGGGAGCACCCCAGACTGCGTTTTTCTAATTTTACCTTTCCAGACAACCACTGGTGGTTCCTTCCCTTCGATGGCTCGGCATAATACCTGGCCCACATTTACCGCTGAAAATTCGATACCTGCTCGTCATTTCGTCACTACCACATAGACCCTGCTCTACAGGACCCCTCGCAACATGGTCGCAAGCTTCTGGACTATTCGATCTCTATGTGACAGCGCCAATATCATTCCAGCGGAGCCCGTCGGGGCTGGGCGCGGTCAGATCCACTGCTTTGGCCGGCGCACATCGGGCGCGCAGGACGTCTGCAACGATGTGAGGGCGCAGCTAGGATGGCGGATCGCACCTCCTGTCACCAAAAAAGGTTTCTAATTGGGTGTCCAGCGCACGTTCAGCCCCACCCACCAGCACCGGTTGCGGCAAAAAAAAACATTTATTCACCCGAAATGCTGCAATATGGAACTATCTCCCCAGTTATCGCCTTTTTTTATCGTACTTGTCTCCATCTTCGCCACCTTAACATACCGCTTCTTACACCCAAAAAACCCTACCTTCCCTGGAACGTAATTATCGCGGAGTCAAAAGACGGTTTCCGTACTCGGCTTACCGTTCATGATTCTTTTTCCTGAAGATTCGTGCCAAACCACCCGCTTGTCCCTTCGCAAACTTAACCAACCCCCGAGATAAAACTCGCTCTTATTTTATCACAGTTATCGATATATTTGTGAAAAGTCACATTCAGTGTTGCTATACACTTCCGTCCCACAAAGTCCAAACAGGATATTTCACAGAGCATCCCATCAGTCGGCTATATTGTGATAGTTCGCTCTCTCTATCAGTCCTTCTGTTCGCCCACATGGCTGTAGCATCACAATATCGTCACCTTGCAAAGATTCATGCCTTTCCAATATACTGACATCTGTATCGCAGCTTTTTGATCTTTCGCCATCACAGGATAAATTTCTTACAAAGAATACCAGCAGATAGCATTTCGCCTGTTAACTACTTCACCGTCCAACTTCGCACTTGTATTCATCGGTTGTTTGAAGCTTTTTCATATCCGGTATTCTACCTTGGTAAATCCTCTCAGTCAATTTTGATTCTTGCATCTCTCTGGTCTTCATGTTCAGCCCTTAGACAACGATAATCGAAAGTAAATACTTACCTGTCATTTAAATACTCATTTGTGCAAACCGTGTATCTGCAACTATCATGGCTACGCATCACAAATTGATTGGTCGCCCAGTTCCCATTTCCGTTTTGGGGCGTCACATTCCGCCTTTATGAAAGTGAACAATGTGCGCAACGATTTAACGGATTCAGCCGATATTTGGTCGCTGAAAGTTACAAGGAAAATCTTCGAAACATTTTGATTGTTCTTTATCTGCAAATTCATTCCTTCTATCGTTTGATTTCAATCCAAAGCCGTTCCATACTCCTCGGAGCGCTATAGCTGATTCATATCTCACTTGGAAAATTCTTTTTCCTCAAGGTGAAAAAAACTTTCGTCAATTCTGTTTCATTCTCTAGTTGCATAGCCCCTCTTTTTGTACTATTTCAGGAAGAGTCTACTACCTCCGACCAGCTCCACCCTGACTTGGCCGGGCTGGCCACCCGACCTTGAGTTCAAATTTGCGGGGCTCATCTCAAAAGAGTAACTTAAATACTTTCTCTTGTACAATATCGGGTGCACATACCTGAATCATCCTCTTGGAATTCAGACTCTACGTCCAATTGTACCGTTTGATCTTGCGTTATAGCATGCCTCGGGTTATCCGAAATAAACCATTATTATTATTATTATTATTATTAATATTATTATATGGTGTACCAGTGTATAGTTACCGACACAGTTCCCATAGCTTCTAATAAGTTAGTCTCAGGGCCGCAGAAGTGATAATACTAAATCATGGTGATAAATTGTGGAGCAGGTTAGGCATACTGACGGTGTTTGAGATGTGATACAGCGGCATTTCTGAAAATTCGGACGCATCTGGGAGGACTCATTTCAAAGCAGAGTTGACAGGATTCGAGAAGTCGTTAGGGAAAAACAATTACCGGAGGCAGTCATGTTTTAAGTAGGTCGATGACAAATTCAAAATAAAAACGGTCGGACAAAGCTTTTATAGTTCTAAAACGGTCAGCTTTAAAAGGGAGAAAAATCAAAGTATCTTGGGAGGCAATTTTTTTCGAAGAGCAGAGTAATGGCTCAAAAGTTGTTTTTATCGCAAGCTTGACTTCCGGCTACGTGAACATTGAAAAAACGCAAAACAGTTTGGACAGAAAAGAATTGGTCTGTAGCGTACGCGAATGCAAACTCCGACTGAGAAGAACAGATATGCAAAGGGAGTTTATTCCAGGTTCTGAAGTACATGAAGGGAAGGGACTTAGAGGGTAGAACAGACCTCGCCGGGGGTGTGGTAATAGTGTGTTGTCTATCACTGAATAAATATCGTGCATCCGAGGATAAGCATAACTGGTTGGAGGAATAAGATTGCTTATTCAATAGTTTGCACAGAAATACCAGATTGGTCCCGATGCGACAGAGCCAAAAAGGATAGATCTTGAGATAAAACATAGTTCTCTCTAGCGTATGCTCGACGACCACCCAAAAACTGCTTTGAGAGTCTTCTATGAGTGCATTCAATAATAATCCTGTTGGATTTTTGCACGCCAGAAAAGACTAAGGGACAATATTCGGGGAGAGGCCCGGAGTGCACTCTGTAAAGAGTAGTCTCCCTAAGCTGGGAGAATCTGCTCAGAAGACCGAAACACAACTCATCCCTCACCGTATATAAGACAGCATGTTCGGGGAAGTTGAATGAGCAAGAATAGCTTAAGCCAAGGTCCCTTACCAGGGACTGGCTTTCGATGGCCAAACTGCAGGTGCGTACGTAGGCTGGAGGATTCTGGCACTCGTAAGAAAAACGCTCTTATCGGAGGAGAATTTCATTGCCCAGGTTGTAGTGAAAACTTCCCCGTTGCGAGTTAAAATCCATTACAATGAGCATGCGTAAGGCATGCTTCGGGCTTCTCCGAAATAAACTATTATTTTTATTATTATTATAAAATGATGTCTTTTATCTCCCTTCGCCCTTCTGTTTTGCTCATTCACTCGTTGCTCATAGCTAGTGGAAGTCGGCCGGTTCTGCTTTCGGTTTTATCTGGTCGGGCACCCGCTGCCCACTTGTTACTGAAGTTTGGTATTTGAATTTATTCTGGAATTTCGGTAGATGATCCGCTCCGAGCCGTTTCCACGTTATGGCTACCCTGCTTGTGCCGGGGAAGATTTTGTGGCGAACTGTTCACTTAACTTCGATAATTATATCTGTTGTCGGATCTTCGGTCGTACTTCTTTGCCTTTTTATAAGTTATTTTGCTATGGGTGTGCAAAAACGCGGAGGATGTCTTAGTTGGTGACCAGCCAGCCGGAGACACAGAACACTTATCACAGGTGGGTCTCCCCCCGAGTGTTTTTTTCGTACCGGAAATGACGACCAAATATGTGATAATAAGCTACGGCCACAGAAAGTTCAGCTGCATCCGGGAGTTGCTGAGGGCGTGCATCACGCAGCGGAGGCCAAAAGATTACTAAAGCCACCGAAGCTCTATTCCGTGAGGAAAGACCTGGGCCCGAGGGAGGCTTGCGAGGAATTGGATCTAGGTGAACACCGGTCCGCCGGATCCCCGGTGGTGGAGAACTGTGTTATGCCGGGAGAAGGAAATTGCCCTTGACAATGTCTACCGCAGTTAACGAATCCGCTGCTGGACCGGGTCCTCGATACGAATAGATTAGATCACTGGCCGGACGGGAATCTCCAAAAAGAGCGATTCCTTTTATTACGGATCTCAATTGGGATACGTCAAGTTTATCAGGCAACTCGAGGAAGAAGTAAGGAGAGGAGTTTGAGGTTATGGTGAGCTTTCCGCTTATCTTTATCATTACAAGCACGGTGAGGCAAAGAAAAGACAGCCTTGTTTTATGGCTGTTACCTCTATGGTTTTTATCAGGCTAACTAGGGTAATCCTGAGAATTACAGCTTATAGAGGATTTTTATGGCTCAGAATAACCCAGTAATTTTTTTAAACACTGGAATTTGAGGTGACCCGCTAATAAGATACATTTGCAAAAGTGATCCAGGAACTGCCTCTCAGGGAAGGAGAAAAACAAAACATCTGTCTTAGTCGGAAAATATCTGCACGTTGGTAGAAACTGCTTCAAACTTCATCTCCGTAACGTAACAGCCATCTGTTTCAGAGTACATCCTGACCATTCCGCTCTCTTTCTGACCTGTGAAGTGCTTCCGGAAGCACTCAAAACCACACCGTCCGCAGAAACTACCCTCACTATTAGGCTGAGCAATCAGTATATATTTAACTCTGTGGATACTGACTATCCATAACGAGAAATCCTCCCTGAGGCTTACATATATTGACCCTTTTCTGCACTCAGCCCCCCCCGCTTTTGTATCGCTTGCTGTCCCCTGCTTATTGCCACGTATTGTCTGGTTGACCATCTGTACCTTCATCGCCATAGGCAGACTTATTTTTCCAACCAGCCGGCTTAAATTCACTGTCGTAAGACCACTAAACTCCAAAAGTATCGAATAATTGCTCAGTTTCCCTGGCGGATAAACTCGGAGATTCCAATAAAAAACTGCGAAAAAAGGGCAAAAATCCAGGTAATCTTTCTTCCAAAATCGACTCCGCCGTTTTGATCAAAAGTCAACTGATGCTTCAGCGTTCTTGCTGTACCCAGCCACAGACCATACCCCAACCAACTATTGCTGGCCACGAAGTTTGTGTACACATTTAGATGTGAAATCTTCGTACTCATAAAAAGACGAACGATATGATCGTGTCTAGTATTCCGGACCGAATACCTCTTTTAACAACAGAAATACGATCTTAAATGCCTCTAAACTTGACATCCCACCACGACAGTGTGTAAGACTCGGCAAAACCTCCCTGCGCACCACCTCTCCGCCTTGGTTCCAGTTTACTAATCTTTATTAACCGGAAACCGTTGGTCGTGGCAAAACTAGCTTCAAGTACGCATGGATATTTCCTGAAAACACCCCCCCACAAAGAGAAGTCCAAAACATCCTTGCCCAGAATACCAAACCTATTATGGATGAAACCAGTAACCCCCTCTGAAACTTTGATGCTTCTATCACCGGCCACCCTTCATCGTCACTATCCGTCACAAATCGCCACATAACTGTAGATTTAGACATTGCCCAGACACTTTCTTCGGCTGAGCAACCTGGCAAACAATCTAGCACTCAGAGTAGCCCAGAATATTCACTTGAAAGGGGCAGGCTCCCAGCATCCACAAAACTGGTGAAAGCTTTCTCGACTCATCCACCTGTGAGCTCACTCTTACCCCAATTCTGGATGACCCTACCCATACTGGCTTAGTGTCCGGTCATTCAGCCTTAAGTACATTTCAGTGCACCCTCACCCGGCCTCTGTCTACACCTTTGCATCCTATTAGCCTCTGCACTCTTGGAAGCGAATCCAGGTCTGTGAGCCCACCCATGGCACATTATTATTCTTCCTCGAAAAGTGTCTGGATATCACCCAGGCTTTCACCACAGATTAGCCCCCAGCACAGGGTCACTCTCAGAAACCAACACTTTGCTGCCCAAGGAACAAGGCCAATCAACTTGAAGCACTTGCTCACGGTGAGGAAATGGAGCAATGGAGCGAACTTTCACCGGCTCCCTGTGTAGACCTGAATGTGAGTATTCGATTTCGGCCAGCTGGCTGCTCATTTTGTGCCTACTTTGATCCACCATATCCTCCTCCGCTCACCGCTCCATCACTTTTCTATCCATCGCGCCGACCATTCTATACCCCAGCTGCTACCCCGTCACTCTCTGGAAGTCGGCACCGCACCTCACCCGACCTCCCACTCCCACAAGGTTCACCCACTTCTTTTGGCTCATTATTACTACCAAACTGTGGTCACTTTTTCCTTACCGGCCCCCTTCAGGAATGTTAACCGCACTCTGACTACTTTTCAAAGAGTGTCTCCCGTCCCTTCTTCCTCACAAAGCCCTTCTCCAGGTTTCATTTTATCAAATCTTCAAGACCACTGAGACCCCTCTCCCATCCTCGACATATTCATTGATGGAATTACCTTATCCGTCGTTACCAGAGGGGAAACTCTCTCAGGTTCTATGATCGCGTTGGTCAAGGAAGTCAACGAGAAAGACGGTGGCATGGCAACTGCGTGTATTCTCACTGGGCCTGAGTGAAGAGACTGCACTTTGGTGTGCCGAGGAGGTGTTTCGGAAGTAGAGCTTGCGGTTACCACGAGTGCGAAACTTACAGTAAAACAAATGATAGGCAGGGTGTGGTCGGCTGCTCACTATAGAGGCCCCCTACTAGAGGACCGCTTGCGAAAAGGGCTTCGATTTGGGAGTCTGGCTAGCGAACGGATATGTTGCCTGTGATAACTTCAGTGAAATAAATAAATGCTACTGTTCTCTGTAACCTTGAAACCCTTCGCGGGTTCGGGCAGCTGCGCAAAGTCCTCGGATGACTGCTTATGACATCCGGTCACATGAAGGGCGGAACAAACATGACAACGAAAGAAACGTGCTGGGTTGCTCCGAAGTGAATGAGTTTGTTTTAGGGGCAAAAACAAAGGACTGATTGGAACGACTTCTTTGAGGTAAAAGTGGATTGACAACATAAATCCTTCGAGGAGGAAGATATAAATAAAAAACTAAACAAAAGGGAGAACCAAAAGTTACATGTGGCGGAACGCGGTGGTTTGCTATGGAAGCGAGACACTGGGGAGAGAGGATTGTCCGCTGCTTACGGCGGAGGTGGCAATGGAGTTTTTCCTCCACCCACCCCGTTGAACCACCTAGAACGGGTTCGGCTTGAAAAAGGGGTTTTGTGGTCGGTCTCTTCGGAAATGAGTGAATCCTGCTTATGGGTCTCTAGTGCTGGAGCCGTATACGATGGATGCGAAAGCCTACCAAAGGGCAGATGGCATCCCGTTGTTACCCAAAGGGTGTTTTTGAAAAACTGTAAGAGCCCCTCTAAAATTGCAGTCTTGTGATGATGGTGTCCGGAGTTGATGGATGAGAAGGGCGTCAACAATATTTTTTAGTGGCAAAAATGGAAATGGTAAGTTGCCTCAGTGTGGAAAACAAACCTTGAATGGGCAGCCACAACGGTGGGTGAGAAAGAGTCTTTAGTATTATTATTATTTGTTTTTTTCACGGCTCCGAAAGTACTATATCTGTGAATCGCAGCGGTTTCGTGTTCACCCGTCCACCATTGGAAGTCAACGGAGGCGGCTATGTGTTGAGGCTTCGTCAGGACAGTCGGCCAACTGGGTCATTGGCGCTGGTACTGTCGGCGTATGGGATGCCGGAGATATGGGTGCTGGCCCTGAAGAATTCGAAGGGGTGACATCGGACGGAATGTATTCGGTCCATGGGAATTACGTCCTTTCTGCCGTGGTGGTCATAGGCGAATGTTTCCTCTGGGCGGCGTAACGCACTGTGGGGGCAGGAGTAGGAGGTTTTAGAGGAGCTCGTGCCTCCGTCCTACGGAAAACTTGCGTACATTCTTGGAGGCTTGGGTGTACGTATACCATTGTGTTTTGCTGTCGAGCCGCAGAAAGGTGTAACCCACTCGTGTGTTGCGTTAGCTTGGCTGAGTGATCAGTGTAATCAGAAGTGACGACGAACTTTAGGGCTAACATGCCGCCCGGAAGTCGAAGCGTGCAACCGAATGTGAGTTCGGCTGATGGGGTTTGTAGATCGGCCTTATTAGCAATGTGGCAACCTAAAAGTACCAGCGGAAGTGATCCCTGATAGCCTTGATATTTTGAGCTGCTAGGGCTGCCTTTACTTGCCGATGAAAACTTTCCACCATTCTTTTTGCTGACGGGTGGTTGGCGATGGTATGAATGCAAAGGCTGCCCGAAAATTATAGAAGACTGCTGACGGCTCCTCCAAAAAGTGAGCCGCCGTCTGTGGTAACCTCGAACCAGTGTTCTAAGAAAGCTTGGGCGAATGTTTCGCTAGCTGCATTGAACAAAGGTACAGCTAACGATCGTCTGGACACATGCTACCCTTCGTCGGAGGCTACGGCCTCACAAGGTCGACATACACGCGTTGAAAACGTGACTGGACAACTGGAAGTTTCGATAATGGGCTTTCTGCGCGCCCACGTACTTTTGACTGTTATTATTGGATGCAGGTACGGACCGATGCAGTGACAGCACCGTTCATGTTGTGCCAAACATAACGGTCACCGACGAGTTTGGTAGAGGCCTTTATACCCGAGTGGGACAAACCTTGTGAGGTTTCGAAAACTTGTCGCCTAAAAGCTGACGGCACTACTAGCCTTGGGTGGCCTTTTGACGTTTCACACTATATAAGCTTCGACTAAAGGAACTGGATCCGACTGGAGCTGCAGCGATGAGATACTACTGAGCTGTTTTACTTCAGGACGGTCTGATTGAGTGGATGCGATGGACTTGGGGTTGATCGGGCACGTGGTGCTGAGGGCCCGGTGGTGAATGTGAGATAGCGCGTCTGCGACAGGGTTACCGACACCTGAGACATGACGTACATTACTCGTGTACTGAGTGATGTAATCCAGATGTCTGGACTCTGGGAGAGTATCTGTCCATGGTGGCGCACAGTGCGTGGTAGATGGGTTTATGGTCGGCGCAGACCGTGAATTTGCGTCCATCCTTGAAGTGTCTAAAGTGACGGATGCCTATGTAGATAGCAATAATTTCGCTGTCAGAGGTGCTATACTTGGATTCAGCTGGTTGTATTTTTCTGGAGAAGAGTGCAATGAGTTGCCAATTGCCGGGTAACTATTGTTGTATCACTGTGCCCACGGCTTTGTCTAATACTTCTGTGACTAACGCGGTTGGGGAAGTTGGCCTAAGGTGTGATAACGAGGCCATGTTGCTGATATCCTGCTTCAGCATATCAAATGCATCTCGTGCGGTTTCTGTGGGACCCAGCTGCTTCGCTTTGTCTTTTATCAGGTCCGTGAGCGGCTGCAGTAGCCGAGCACTCTGTGGGATGAAACGACGGTAGAAGTTGATCAACCCGTCGAAACGCCGTAGCTGCTTGAATGATGTAGGTTATGGGTAGTCCAGAACTGCCTGCACCTTGTCCTGCAATGGCTTGATCTCTGTAAAAGTAACCTCGTGGCCTAGGAATTCGATGGCATTGACGCCTATTACACTCATTCGCTTTGGCCGTGACCCAATGTTGAGATAGGCGGTCTCAAAGCGTGCGTAGATGTGCCAGATGTTCTGTCCCACATGCGCTGACAATAGGAATATCGTCCATATAAGCGAGCGCGAAATCCAAACTACCGCATACCATATCGGTGAGATGCTGGAAAGTTTGCTCGGCATTGCTAAGTCCAAACGGCATTCGTAGAGACTCGAAAAGGCCGAAGGAAATAGGTACGGCCGTTTTGGGGATGTCGGCCTTAGCTACTGATATTTGGTTATATGCCCGCACTAAATCTATTTGACTGAAAATTATCTTACCCGCCAAACCAGCTGTGAGGTTCGTGATGTGCGGAATGGGATGTCGGTCGGGCGAATTCTCTCGTTCGAGTGAGTGATAGCCCTCGCACGGTCTTCAGTCGTCAGGTGACTTCTTCGGGGCCACTTGTAAGAGTGATGCTCACGGACTGTTGAAAGGCCGGATAGTTCCCAATTTGTGCATGTGTGGTGACTCGGAGCCAGCTACTTGGGGCCTGTCTGGAGCCGACCTGCGATGTGATGGGCTACACCAGTAGCTATTGCAGACAGGTTGTTGTTTGGGCTGACAAGTTTTGGGCAGTCAACGAACTAACCACCGACCTTGGTTTGGACGTGGAAAATGGCTCGAAGATCGCTAGTGGCTGAGTTTCAGTTAAAGAACCAGCAGAGAAATTTGATGTGACTTGGTCTCCCAGCTGTCGATTGCCGGAGTTGACTACTAGACCATTACTTTCTAAAACACCTGAGCTCAGAATAGCCTGGTGCACTTCGGCGATGGGGAAAACCCACGGGAAATGACGACGCAAGCCAAGGTCTAGGGTGAGAAATTGACTGCATTATGTTGGAACTGGAGTTCCTTTGGCGGCTTGCAGCCTTAGAGCTGTCGGGGAGACAGCGGACCTTTTTAAAGCTCCCATGCAGATTAGGACGCATATACCTTTAGTTCTGTGTTTCACGAAAATGAGGCAACTAGGAACAGGGGCGCCCAAGGAGGACATCGCCATCACCTCCATGCCTATTATTCCCCCTGGCGGGCGCGGTAAGCACAGGTTTGTTCATATTTACGTGCCTGGGATCGGAAAAGGCGGTGATAATAACGTTCGCCGGAATGTGTGTTTTCTCTCTCGAGGCTTTCGGGGTAGAAGGGCGACGGCTTTGGATTTTTGAACGCAGACTATTGACGGTGGTGTCTTGCTGTTCGACCACCTGTAACAAACAGTGGACCTCCTGGCAAGACATCTGAAAGTCAGAGTTGCTACCCGGTGCCTTGTGCTGGACGGTTGTCGAAGCAGGTTTACCGGCGGGATCTGGTGGAATAGCAGCGGTGTTGGTAAATGCTTGGCACTGTGGAGCGAAAGCTCGTGCCTGCCCCAGGACTTTGTTTACAGCCTGTGCGCAATTATCCAGGGTTTGACCTTGTTTCAGAACGGCAAATGTGCTCTGAGAATATGGCAGAAGCCGCTGTATCCATGGCTGACGCAAGGCCGCGTCGTCCACGGACGTCGTACTTACCACTGAAAGCATTTTCCGTGGCAACTACAACGAGGTCGCATCTCCCAGCTGGATTTCGCAGAGAACGTGTTAAATATGTTTCTCTTCCGACACAGTCACTGGCTTAACCAGAGCTTCCCGGAGTGTATGGTACGGGTTGTGATCCGGTGGGTTCATAACGATATCCCAGGTTTGTGTGACCATACAAGAAGGGATTGCTGAGAACAGTTTATAATAATAATAATAATAATAATAATCATAATGGTTTATTTCGGAAGCGCCCGAAGCATGCCATGTGCATGATCATGTATTTGGACTGGTGACTAGATATGCGAGCCTCCTGGAAACGAGACTCGAGGATGGCGATGAACACCTCCGGATCCTCCGGTATTAAATCCGGCACTTTCATATGCGCATCATTGCACCCTGGTTCATACTCGGGCTTAGACTCCTTATTCATAGCGAAATAGGTAAAATGTGGAAGTGAACTAGCTAATAATTTCAAAAATTCGTCGGTGACTCCTGATATACATAATCTCGGAATCAGTGGGAATTAAAACTGACCGAGGCCATAATGGCGATCAACGCTGGACAAAACTAACACCTTCCGTAGCGTCGCTCGGATCTCCGACTTCGATAATTTCATCGTAACTGAAGCCTGGCCAACGAATTCCGTCCCGTCAAATCAAACCTCCTTAGTTGGTTAGCATATGTTTCGAAGGAACGGACAGCATCTTGAGGGAGATTCTTTAACCCATATCAAAAACTCCCCGCCGGCTCTTCCAATCTCCCATACAATTTTGGACGCCATTCAAGAATTCTGTGGTAGCGGTTCTTTGACTGACTCCTCGATTCATATTGGTTGAACCAGTTGCCCGCCTGAGTCCAACCCTGTGGATCTTACCAAGATTATTGACCGATACAGCTACCCGTCACTGCTGCCCTTTTCCTCCAAACTCATTGCTGGGGACCTCAGGGCCCTGAGTATTGGTTGGAATACCTTATCTGGCATAAAAAACCTACCGAACTTCATATCATGCTTCATTGTCGGGGGCAGGATCTAGCTCGTAACTGCCCCAACCTGAGGAAACAGAGTCCTTGATCTGCTGTTCGCTACTGGTTTATCCAATGTTTCAGCTAGAGGCTGAACCTCTTGGGACGTGATCACAGAGTGATTTCCTGTACCCTCTCATCCCCGAAGGCTCTAGATCAATATCACTCAGCCAGTCCTTTCTCTTTCACAATCAACCTGGATGCTCTTATCTGCATTCTTCGATCGTTAGGGTGGGACGACGTTTCCCAGCAAACAGACTGTCGGCCGGCCACTGATTTTTTACAGTCTAACTTATTCAACCTGCCGTAAGCAATTACCACCACCGGTATCATATAAGAGAGAGTCTACTGTTCGGTCCAGATCAGAATGCAAGAGAGATATCTGCTCTCCACTGCTGTTTTTCATGAAGCCCAGTCTATGCAAACTGCATGAGCTTCACCAAAGTATGGCCTTTTATTGAACTGAACTTGGGGTATGGTGTACATTCCACACATTCCACCATTCTCTTCTCACCGTGTTGTACTCGTCTTATTGTTTCACCAAATCAGTGAAGACATATTTTCAACCCGCTCACAAGTGGTTACGTTGGATCTCTCTGCCTTGCTTGTGAAAGTATTGTGGCCTATGGCAGTAAACGAGGCACAACCGCCCGCCCAAAAGCTGCCTCGGACGCAACTTGAGGAGCAATTTTTCTGTGGCCCGTTGGACTTTAATCTACTTAACATTGTGCACAAACTGTGAGTCATCTTTTTCTATTTCTGTTGCACGCGCTTCTGTGCACTAACATTAGGTCGACATATTTTCCTTTGTCCAGCATCTCTGTCATGTCGCCACAAGCCCATTCTCCTCTTTTTCTCCATGATGCGCGCCTCACCTCATCGCTCATTGCAGCTGTCTATTCACAGATGAAAACTAGCCTTGGGATATGACTGTTTCCTCACGAAGTACTCAAGTTCACGGGATAAAACCGCAAACAAAGTACACGAGATTGGTTCCGTCTCTCTGTTCAGAGGCCAGCTACATCGCCTCTTAACTGGTCCCAGTGTGATCCATCTTACCCGCCACAGGATGACCAAAAAGCTGGCCTGTGAAAACGGGTTTGATTACTAGGAATGAAGCACCGCATTCCAGAATTTTCTTTACCCGGCTAATGACGAAAGCTAGATCGACTATTTTCCACCACTCCATACTGTGTGTGAACTACGTTGCAGCGTCATGGAGTTTCGGCGTTTGCTGTTGTAACTACTCGAATGCTTGCCTGTTCTTGCAATTCTAGAAAATATTTGCTTCCCCAATGTCATCTATTTCCCACTTATTTCAGCAGTCGGTCTTCGTGACTGTAACGAAATTATTGCCTCCTCCTTCTCTTTATAATAGTGAATGAGCAACGTATAGCAATTTTCCTCTAGCGTCAGGGTCTTAGACTTTGATGGTTTCCTCCATTGTCAATGAAACGTGTGGCCCTGGGTTCTAGGATGTTAAGTTCCTCCCTTCACTACTTCACTTGACATTTAACTCCTTTCCCCTTCATTTTGGCTACTACTTCCTCGGGGTTCGTTGTCCAACGCTATTTCGCCTCCATTATTTATCCCGCTACAAAATCTCTTAACCAAAAAGCCCACCTTCTAACAACTTTCTGGCCCCAGTTCCTCGGTTCTATTTCCAAATCTACCAACGACTACTATCTTCTCCCTCTGCGTACCATACCATCTCTCTTTAGTGCAGCGAACCTCACTCACATCAAGTGATTCGGGATGGCCTCCAGTAGTCTTAAGCATAATCCGGCGCAGTGCTAGGCTGAAGCGCACAAATAGGCCTGAGCTTATCAACGTTCTTTGTCCTACCCCGTGTGTATGCTTGGTCTCACTCTGCCTTTGTCAAGCCTACGCCAAGGAAGTCCATGACGTTAACAGCTCCTTTACCATAGCTCCAGGGAAAATTAGGCCACTGTCAGCAGTTATGAAAAGCCATACGCGAGAAATTACCGTTGGACGGAAGGGCTACGGAAGGTTCCTATATGAGCTCTTTCACCCTTCTGTTGGGGGAGAAGTGAGGGCTGAAAAGAACTGCTGGAATCGACTTGATCACCAAACACGGCTGATATCAGGCTGTGCAGGAAATAGGAAACTTCTATCTTAGGGTATATCCCCCATCAGCTGAAACCTTATCCTGCGAAAGGGAAAACCACATATTGTCCGTGTTTGAACGATACGCATTTGGTTTTCACGCACAGGGCTGACTTAGGTGACGATGCAGTGGAATTTCCACACGTATTTATTTACCTCCCGCTCCAAGTTTCAACCACCTCGTACCTTTCCTGTAAAGGCTCGGCCTGTATATCAACGTCAATCTCCGGAAAACAAACACCCGATACAAGCCAGAGGCATTTGACCTGTGAGTGCTGCACGGTTGCACTTGTCATATATACCCCAAGACCGACATTACAAACTTGTCATTCATGTTTTTACCAAAATCCAAATTACTTCTCCGTCCAGCTTCCAGACACAACTATCTCCCGCCCTCCCCCACGGTCTTATAGACCACCAGTGGTAAGTTCGCTGGGATCTGGCCGAACCGGTAATCATTAACCGGGCCTAGTCCTGTAAATTCGGTTAGTCCCCCCCAACACAGGTTTGCAGTAACTAGTACCAAACTATTATCTGATTTTTCATTCCAGCTGACCCTTAGCTAAAACAGTCTCCGGATTGCAACCCTTCCTTTGTTTTCAATCTCAGAATCATCCGAACATCGGATGGCCATAACACGATACTGAGTGCTTATCCTGTTGATTTCCATTTTCCATCCATCCTTGACTTCGCCTCTGGCTGGTTATCAACGACACAATCTGGTCAACCGGTTTCACCCACAAGCTTTCCCGCCGTTGCCCCATATTTTTCGCCGAGGATTATTGGGAACTTCTTACTGCAAGGCCTTTTCGATACCGGGGCGGCGCCGAGTGGAGCCGGACACCTTGACAAGAAGGTATGCGTCACATGCCCCATCATGTTCGTATATTCCACCGACGTCCAGATGGTTTCCATCTCTATCGAGTTCATCACCATCTTGATCATCTCGCTTTGTTTTCTTGTGCTTCACATATGCAATTTTATCATGACAATTTTTCCATCAGTATAACTGACATTCGTGGACAGTTGTTTTTGATTTATTATGAAATTCTTGCTAATTGGTTCCTGCGATGGCCTCAATGGACAAATCCAGTCGATGCCACTACGCTTATATTTCTGTACGATTTGATTTCTCTTTGATCTCTCCCTTTCTCCTCCAGTCGCCCCCTAGCTTTCATTCTAAGCCACTGCACATCACATCCTTAAACTGGCATGAGACCTTTTCCGACCACCGGATTTGCCACAGCCAATTAACGACACCCTGTGCAATATTTTTGCTTTGTCTTCCTATTAGGCTTTGTGGTATCCGCCGCTAATTAGCACACTGATTCCTATGGACTCTGTCGACCCCTCCACATTACAAACCCCAGTTGCTGCCATCCGTCTGCTAACTCCGTTCACTAAACCCAAGTAATCACTCAAGAATCATTGGATGCACCTTTCTTGAGTGGTCAACTTAGTTGAGTTCAGTTTGCACGGGACAAATAATAGCCAGGGCCAACCAAGAGTCCAGAATTCCCTTCATGGTATGCACACTAGGTAGGCACCCGTCACTGCGCACTTTAGTTCTCCGAATCCCTGAAAAAAAGAGAACGTAGAAAATCCTCATCACACATCAACGGCGAGAGCCTTTATGCATCTTGAGCATTTAATAAGTCACCATGTGGCAAATGAAAAAGTTCAGTAAATAAACATATTGCATCTATCGGTCCAGTGACGCGCTCAAAACTCACCGTCAGAAACGACCTCATTCCAATCAGGATCTAGGGCCACCTTGAGCGCCTGGACGGTCCCAGCTTCTGCTACCTCTTCCGGCCGTCTATTCCAGTAGTTCACCATCCTACTGCTAAAGAATTGGGATCTGGCTACCAGTGATAGAGGGGGTTGGATTGGGTGGTCGACATAGAGGTCTCTCCTCGAAGACACTCCGCGAGTAGGGCTTTGATTTAGGAGTCCGGCGAGAACACATGTGCGTCACACGTGATAATGCCAGTAAAATTATTGAATGTTGATTTTCCTCAAAGACGGAGAGGAAGCAATCACCTTGAACTGATTCAAAAGGGTGAAAAATTGAGAACGGTTCACCTCTCAGGAGTCCCAAGACGAGAGGATAAGGAATGAGCAGTGAGAGGCGGACGGGACAAGGTAGGTGGGAAAGACTCCATGCTGCCCTGGAAGAAGCCCCCTGAACCCTTTCCAGGATCTCTTGATCTCGGACGAGACCGAGGTGCACTATCTAACTACCATACTTCAGTGAAGGTTGGACATACCTGCCGAAAATTAAGGGGAATTACCCCTAGAGATGCGGGCGAAGGACCTTCGAATCATATTTAGGACTCGAAAAGCAGACTTGCTCGGAACTTGATGATGATCGGAGAAGGGCAGTTCCAATCCAACCAGAAACCGAGCTCCCTGTGCCATTCAACCCTAGGCAGAGTGTTTGCTTTGTTAATGGAGAATGTTTAACCAGTTGCTCTGCGGAATGGCATGTTCATGCATTATTCATCATTACCTGGGAGTTTCCAATCTTCGGACCAGCGCTTTGTTTCATCAGCCACAATTTGTAGGTTTTCAAAGCTTGGTCTTCAGAGTGTTCCATCTTTCGCATACCCACCGATGTTCACTTGAAGGGCTGTTGTAAGGTCTTTTATGTGGATCAAGAACAGAAGAGGACCTAAAACGGAATCTTGTGGGACTCCAGTCGTTACTGGGGGAGGGCTAGACAAGCATTCCCCCCTTAACCACAAAGGTGCTGTCGATATGAGAGCTGCGTAAGGTTTCCAAAGTGGAGCCTATAACCCCCATTGTTTGCAGCTTTTTAGGAAGAGGGCCATGTGCGACCTTTTCGAAGGCCGGAGCCAAGTCGATGAATACAGCGTGTGGGAGTTAACCGCCACTGTAGGTTTTGACAAACTATTCATGGCAGTAAACTTATTGGTGATGCATGATCCGCATGGAGGAAATCCGTGTTGGGTCGAAGAGAGGATCCCGTTAGATTGCAGATGAGACAAAACAGCGCTCTTGAGAATTCGCTCGAAAATTTGGCCGGCGATGCTAGTTAGACTTATGGGTCCGTAACTAGAAGCAAGATGCCTACCACCCTCCCCATAGATGGGTGCGATGAGAGCATTCATCCAGCCGCTGGGTAAAACTCCACCGTCAACGAATTGTTGAAAAAGGGATCTATAAGGAGCTTCTCACGTGTGCACCCTCTCCTTGTGGATGAAGAGGTGGACTGAGTCGGAAACCATAGAGCTTTATTGGATGAGTCGACGGAAACCTTGTGCAACTGCGTAAACGACAGTAATGATGTGGCTAAGGGCAGTGACCAAAGATATTGGGTGCGCGGTGGGATGGGATGATATTGGTATAGAGCTGAAACTGTACAAAAATGAAATCCGAGGGCCCCGGCCACTCGGCCGGAGAAAGCAACTGGTGATCCGGCAAGAGCCTTGAGAGCAAGTGGCATCGGAGCTGAGTCATTTAGACGGCGCACCTATTGAAAGAAAAGGCCTAGTTGGTCCTTCGTCGAGCAAGTGCAGATAGTCGAACTGCATTTCCATAGGACCTAACCTTGTCTTTTCGTTTGCTATGGATAACCCGAAGTTTTCTGCATCACAGGCAAGACCTTTGGTTTGACTTCTAGCAAACAAGCCTGCGCCGTCGTCCAAAATGCGCCCGATGGGGCGGGGAAGGGGCCGTTAACCATCCTGTGGGAGGCGAACTTCCGGAACAAGCAGCCTGTCAGCTAAGGAGACCAACTCCGTATGGTCCCTTTCTACTTCATCGGCAGAGTTACCTCGGTTAGCTGGGTCCAGCTGGGAGAGAAGCAATGCGATGATTTGGCCAAAACTGGCCCTCCTGGAGGGTCTCAAGGTTTTCTCTTTTGGGGAAAGAGGAGGCTACTCTGTAAAAGAGTTCAGGGTACCCCGTCCCATGCATCAGCGTCCATGTTACAAACGACATTTTCCATTCGTATGAGCTATCTTTGCCGGAATTTTGATCTTTTGGTTTATTGCTCCAAATATTTGTCACGAATCGGACTCCCACCGTTGCCTCGAGCGTGAGTCGCTCAGCTTGAACTTCATTGTGACTGTATTCGGTAATCTCATCTTCTGCATCTAACCTTTTGCTGTAATTCAGCTGCAGTTGTTGCTTTGTTGTTCATTTCGGAGCGTGAGAGCCCAGAAGGAACACTGCTGAGGTTTGATTACTTTGAAATTAATTATTTTGTTGTATATAATGCCGTAGCTATCTGGAATCGACTTCGTATTGAATTGTGTCGAGATTGGTTGTTCCGCGTCGCTCGAACTTTCCGGTGACCGGGTCTTTCACACACACAAGGAAATCTTTTTGTTACACTATATATATCTATATTTTCTGCGATACTTCATGGCAACATAGCCATGTTTGGGATGTGATGTGGCTCGATACAGACCCCACTTTATCTGTGATTGCTTTCAGACCGTTAGCCTTTATCCCGCTCGACCCTCAGTTTTAGTTAGCAGCAACAACCCTGCAGTTTGGGGCACTCCAAAGATTTTCCGATGCCTTAGAGGAAGTCTCGGGTGGTCTTAACGCCTCAGTGAGGGATTTGATTTTAAATCCTATCCAAGAGCAGTCTGATGATCTGCTCAAGGAGGCTTCACTCCAGCTTTCCCCACCCTGTCGGGGGAAAGGCTTACGTCAGTTATTTCTCCGGCAACCCACGGGTGAGACCAAGCCCAGCCACGGCCGAGCTCAACTCCGGTTTCCGGCAGGGCCCACTGATATGAATTCGAAGACAGTTGAGGAATTGCGGTTGCATTTTATCGCCCTAACATGTTCAGGTTACCGCAACGGCCCTCCCCGAGGACTCGTCCTTGGAAAGAGCGGCCCCCTTGGCTGACAAGATTGTAGCCCCTGTCGGCAGTGGGGCCCACCGTCTTATCTCCACGGCATCGCACAGTCGTCAGGGTGTTGATCTGGATGGATGGCTGAAGAGGCCCTTATACTCTCGATCCATCCAACGTTGACCATTTTTTAATAGAAAGTTAAGATACCCTCCCTCTGCAGTAACTCACCTAGGTAGAGACAGTGACGAAACCCCTCTTTGTCCACTTTCGCCGTGAATCCACCTCACTTGCCACTTCCAAACCCGACCAACCCACCGGTGGTTCTATTTGGTTCAATAGCACTTTTAGACAAGCAGCCCGTAGGTGCAAACAGCCACATCTATACAGGGCGGGAAACTCCCCTGCCGGCTAGTAAAAGCGGCCGTTCTCGCCGGAAATCAGTCACAGGTTTGCCAAGTGTTTTCACGTGCACGATGCGTGCACTAATGCTAGGTTTCCAGCTGATACTGTGGCCCGAGTTTCTGGCCTGCCGGTCGGTAAAGACAAGCCACGAGCTTCTTTGCTTCGGCCGCCCGCGTCCAATGGTTGCTTCATTTCTACCTCCGGCACGAGACAGCTTGCGGCGAACTTTGGACCAGGGCGGCGGTATTCGTGGAAGTTCATTCTTGCGCATTTTCCCACAGGTGTACTGGGAGTCGATTTTTTGCAGCTCGACCAATTACTTGTCGGTTCAAGTAGGCTACAGCCTCTTGGCCGTTCATCGGACACCAAATTTACTGGTCTCGCAGGTAGCAAAATTGCGCGCCGAATCACAGGTTTGTCTTCTAACACTTGTCGTGGTTCCGAGACTTGATTTTCTAGAAACCCTTTTTTGACTAAACAATTTGTAAAGATGTATTTAGTGACCGATCGTGTGGCACACCGCATTATCACTAATGGACCACTAGTTACAGCACGGCCTCTCCAACTAGCACCGGACACACTGGCTTCTCCAAAACTTGAGTTTAGCACTTTACTCTTTAAAGGTATCGTTCGTGGTTCTCACAATCCATTGACCTCGCCTCCAAAACATGGTTCATAAAAAGGTGGAATTGGCTGGTGACCCAAAGGCGACCATAGCCCACTAAACTCGAATACATTTTGAAACAGTTACCAGAAGCAACACATACACGACATCAGGACATCACTTTACGGCACTACTGTATTTGCTAAGATCGATTTGGCACGAGCTTATCACAAGATACCAGTCTCCGCTGAAGATATCGAGGAAACCGCTGTCACGATTACAGTTGCTTTGTTTGACTTCATACCCATGCCCTTTTGACTTGCAAAATGCCGCTCACACATTCCATAGGCTTATCGACAGCATTACAAGAGACTTGGAATTTGCTCATATCTATATAGATGACTTGCTAACCGTATCGTCGAGCGTAGGTGAACATCCCTAGCGTTTGTCGCCACTATTTCAAAGTTTGCCCGAATATCGAATAGTAGTCAATTCCGACAAATGTGAACTTGGCAAACCGGAACTTGTGTTCCTCGGGTCCAGCGGAACAAATTCCAATTGAATGATTGTGTTTACCGTAATTTCGTGGTTATGCACAATGCAATACATTTAAGTGAGCATCTTGCGCGCTCTTCAAAAACGCCCTTATCAGCACTTTTAAGTTCTGTCAATTCTCCATAACTCGAACCTGGAATCGAAACTGATTCGTATTTGCCACGTGAACCGCTACCACTTCACTCCATTCAGACACGGCTCGGCCTTATTGTATTGCCACCGAAATGTGACGCTTGCTTTTAAGTTCCTGAATGTTCAATTCTGCTGAATGACGCTGCACACTATGATCATGCCCTTGCGCACGCGTCTGGACCGCGGTCGAGAAATATACCCCTATTATTATGACCATTCGTGGTTGTCTTTTGCATCCTGCCAGCACGGGGTACAAGCAAACCGGAGCCTTCCCCAGCCAGTGGAAGGAACCCGTTATCATCCTCAGGCACGATAAAGGCGCATTGCATGACATTACCAATTACCGCCCGAATAATCGTGCGCCAATAATCGCGAGGGTACTAGGAAAAGTGGTATGACATCATGATAATAATGATAATATTGAAAATAGTAATGACAACAATAGTAATATTAATAATGGTATATTTCTTGACCGTGGTTGAGACTCGTGCATTAGGCAACATCAGAGAATACAGCAGTTCAAAACAATGTGATGCGTCCACAATTTTGAAATCTAGGGATCACATCGTAGCAGAAATAAAACAATAAATCTGGGCAGTATTTGATTGAACTGAAGTAGAGGCGGTGAACGTGGGGGTTATGAACCAGCGTCAAAAGAACGTTGAGTTTGACGTCCATTCAGTCCAAAGGAAAAATCTGAGCAACCGCCGTTTCTAAGGTGATTACCATGCACTCAGTTGGTGGCTGATTTAGGAAATCAATCCATTGATGCGGCTCTAATCCACTTGGTGTAACCTGTTTGTGAAATTAAATTTTCAGTTCGGGGTCATATCCGGAATCATGCTTTTTGCCGTTTTCAGGTGCTGGCGGGTAAAGATTTAAAAAATGCTCCAATGCTTTGGCTTGTGGGTAAAGAAATTTAAGGAACAATATTCAAGAGTGTTTCTTCTTCCACTTTTAAGAGAAATACTCGATGGGTTAAATTTATATTTGCCCTCCCGTTATTAGTTAACTTTTGTTTACATGCCTGAAACATTTAACGGAGAGATTGTACGCTTTATCTATGATTATTTGCGTGGATAAATCGAGGTACCGTAAATATCAATAACTGGAAGTATAACGATTTCAGAATGATGCAGTGTCCCTCTCATTCACTGTGAGATGGCATATCTGACTCATGGTGGCCGGCTGTGGGAATCGATGACTTCTACTTTCTTTCCATTTGATGACGCCATGAAAAGTCAGCTTAACAGTAAGGGTTTGACTTATGTTGATCAGTTCTGGGGTCGGATAAATTATACCCCTTCTGCCTTGCAGAAGAAGACAATCAAGAAGTGCATTGACTTCAGAAACTCTTTGGAGTGGTTCCAGGTCGAAACTTGGGGTACTCTAATGTCCTACTTCAGGAAGTCGTATACGTATATGCCGACCTCTTACTCGGCTTGTAAAAAAAAACAACGCGAATGGCAACCAGTATGGAGTGGCCCTGAATAGGGCTTGGGGGTTCTTTCACGTGTTCCGGCATTGCTGCTGTTGGGCCATGCAGCGAACACAGCGGAAGTTGCCCTGGTTATGAAGTGCTGCTCACCGGAAAAACGTCCATCGTTCACTCTTCGTACACTACGCCACTGAACATCCTCATCCAGGTACATCAAGGACCCTTCTGCTCTGCTTACTCTGCAGATGTCCTCCCGAGCGGGTGACTACGGGATGTTCAACCTGCTTCCCCTCGCCACTGCTCGGCACGTGGTCGAAGTGTTCTTTCGGAATCTTTGAAAGTGGGCTGTGTGCAGCTGGTACACATAACCTAACATACTCTCTTCTTCTGTATTCCCGTATCTTAAAGATGACACATTTGGGGGACACATGTGTCCGGTGCGGACTCACCGCGGACTGTATTTGCCCATCTCTTGCTGGGAATGGGTATGCTGTCCGGATTTCCCCGTTGCTTCCTGGTTCGGTATATTTTGGAAATATATGATTGTGATTCTAAGACTAAAGGAGCCGTGATTTCCAGCAGTTTGTACAGTACCCGTACAACTGGACGAACACCCATCATGGTCGTCAGTACAACGACCTGCTTTTAGAAGGACCAGAAGTTCTGTTCTCTCAACATACTTGAAGCAACACCCATGTTTCTTGCGATGTATTCGGACTGGGCTGGACGATCACTCTTGGGAGGAATTTTTGTCGGTGGCTGCGGTCCCGCTTCCTGTACAACATCTACCTCCGTAGCAGTAGACCGTGTTATCACCCTGAGAGACCATCACCCAGTGATATTCCATCCAATGGCTGGTTGTTCTGTTTCTGAACCCGCCAGCCAGCAAATTACAGCTACATCTACTACACACCTCCTAAATAACACGAGGCACGAAAAATACAAACTTTATCTCCCGCTCCTCGATTATTATTCCTGAAAACCATGAATACCTAGTGAGAGCTGAACCTGTTACTGCTCGGTGGACTTTCCTTTCGCTGTTATTCTCACCGTACGGAAAATGGACCTTGACGCGTAAGTCCGCGAATGTTTCTTCCACACATTTTCTTTAGGCTCCGATGTATTCTAGAAACTACTCGTCTAGTGGAACACGACTTTCTTGGTCATGCGCAAGCCGACTATTGCGCTCGCAGAACCCTTCATTATCTAATTGGAAACTGTGCGAGGGCTTCGTGGACCTTCGGACAACACACTAACACGAGTCAGCTTAGCGAACAGCAACGAGCGCAGCGCACTCAAAGTTGAGACTTCTGAAACCAACTCACTCCTCAAGGAATAAACACCAACTTAGATGATCTATCACTTTTACGCCTCCGTTGATGGCAGCAAAATTCAACAAATGTACACGGCACACGGTCCGGCTATTGAGCACCTCGTTTCTTCGCCATTCCGTACGTCCCAGAGGTATATACGTGGAACGACTTGCACGTTTCTCCCTGAAAGTCACAGGAATTGGCTTTGAAGGATTCAATGTTGGGATACACAATTCGCACCAAAAGCCTGAACACCGCAGGATCATCGGAAGGCACAGACTGTATTGGCTGAACAGCGTGGTACAACTGGTAGTACCTGATGGGTGGAATCCTGGCTGATAAACCTCTATGTGTGACCGGTGAGCCAATCTGAACTCATCAAGTTAAACGAATTAGCAGTGACAAAGGAAATTCAAGCGGGGGGATGCGAAACTGGCCAACGTTTAACAGTGAAAACAGGTTAGCAAATCCTTTTGAATACAGCGTTGTACGGTGACATCTTTCGTTTCATTATTCATGTTACAACAGCTCGATGATGCCCTATAGCGACACCTCGAGTGTTTGAACGCTTCCGAGCCTCGCGGAAGGCTAGACCAAAGTGAGAATGCTGATAATAGGTATACCGGAGAATGTCAGGGGTGCCTTTTTCGCAGGAACCGGTAAAGCAACAGGCTTCGGACATAACAAAATGGACAGGGAGTTGAGGAGGGAATACCACACAACATGCCTTGTGGGTGCAGAAAACTGGCTGTAGAGAGTCGGAGCTTCCAGAAAAGGATGCGAAAGTGCACCGGCTGGATATACGGAGGACCAGTAACGAACAACCGGGTGAGAAATTTACCAAAATACACGGACAAAAATAAATTGCGCATGGGGTTATCAAAGTGCAGTCAGAGGTGCCAGCGGGATATAGAAGAATGATCCAACATTGGGCAACTAATTGTAGAGGAGGCCTATGATATGAGTGCAGGCGAGTTGGATGTGGTAATAAGATAGGCCTTTCTGTATAGGTAATTTCAGTGTCACATGGAAATTCACATGAAGATAAAAAACCTCACGAGGAAAGCAGTGTACTTTTGCAGAGCGCTAATGGTGTATTGACGCAGAACGGACTCTCGAAGAGGAGCTTCCAAAGAAACGGAATAATGGAGACAAAAGCCACGGCTGCGACCAAGAAAACATGCGGAGATGATTAGAAAAGGAGAAGACAGCGGTTATTGGGAGAAGGCCAGACCCGGATGGACAACAGAAGTTGGAAGAGTGTGAAGATAGGATTGTCTATTTAAGGAATAAAAAACAACCAGTAGACAGGTTCGGATTGGCTTCTGGCGGCTGGTAGTTTTTCTTATGAAGACCTTGAATGCGGTGGATGGCAGGAAGCGAATGGTGGGGAAAGCAAGCAAAAAGGGGCTAGGTTGACGAACTGGGCAGAGTAGGTTGGGAAAGAAACGGCGAGGGCTAGACTCCGGTCAGTGACTTCGTACTGAAACGCGAAATGCATTAGGCTGTTGGAATGAAGTACTGGAAATAGACGTTGAGCTGGTGTGGGGTGATGATTGGTGTCACGACTACACTCTGCAATCCGGTGAGACTTTCATGAGGGATTGTTACTCCGGTAATAAATTTGCGGCCCCTGGACAGCGGTGTATGGTTCACCGTATAGCGTCAGCTGGCGTAAGTATAAGTTTGAGCCATTGTCTATCCGAGTGATCAAATGTTTGATCCGTACCTTATTCCGGGGGGTAAAGTTGAGTTGACTGATGGCTACCCGGGTAACCGGCATGATCTGAAAGAGATCAGGAGTGCGGCAGTCTGGAGAATGTTCCAGCTGTGGGTTATGCGTATCGATTTATTAGAAACCAGACAATGGGTAAGGGCTTTGAAGGGAACCCAAAAAGGTTGAAACTGAGAAAGGTGGGGTCGGCAAGCATATGTGGAGAGCCGGGAGGCGTGCTATCACTCGACACTGGTTCAGACAAGGAGAACTGAAGGCTGCCTCAGAATCCTGGAGCTTTCCATAAGCGGGGTAGACTCTGGGCTTTATCAGGTATCTATCTGTTATGAGGAGGGCAAAGGAAATTAGCCCAATACCTTCCCAGCCGGGTGTGTTTTTCTTTTATCTTTTTACAGACGAGTGGCGGAACAAATTTACACCGTAGGGTAAATGTCCCATTTTTCCCTGACCCGCCCTTCTTTACACGTGGCCCACTGGGTCCGGGACCTGTAGGGATGGCTGTTTCCCGTTATTGTAGGATTGCCACAGACTAGATGCAAAATCCTTCGGGGGAGTTTCTGCCGCAAGCCGTGAAAAGAAAAGATAGAGGAGTGAACAAACACTGAGATAACGGCAACAATCCGGGGCTATCACTTGACCGCTTGCTTCTGCCAGTACCAGAGCCAGACGGGGGTTCCAGTATGTAATCGAGCCATCTATTGACTACATTTCCGATTATGATAGGCTGGGTAACTTCAGAGGCATAACCAGGTTGGTGAAAAATTATCACCACTAGCTCTGAAGAAGTTGTCCACCATCTGCTGCTGAAGCATTGGGTGATTGGCGCAGATAAACCAATGAGATTCGGCCTAAAGCCACAAGCTGAAGGAGGGAACTGAAGCATTGTAAAGATCTTAGGATTCAGTACACAGATAACTGGTTAAAAAAAAGTGACGACTGTTTTGGCAAAAAATTTGTTACAGTTTACAATGAAACAACTTGATCATTTGCGGGTGTGTTTTGTGGAATAATGGAGCGCTGTATAGAGAACAGATTGACAGTGAAGAACCATTCCAAACCCAAGAACCCCAGTTATAACAGTGAGGCAAATTCAGGCGACGTCTACCGGACACGCACTTTTCTAACAAAGCTTTAAATTGGTTTTTGATTGTGGGCTAAGTATACCACGCAAATTATAGTGTAGTGTGGCAGCGTCTGATGGGAAGGAGGGAAAAAGTGAGCAGATGAATATCAAGGAGCTAGGGATCAATGGTCTTGCAGTGGCTATGAAAAAAGTGACGATGGGATTGGCGGTGCTGAAAAATTAGTGATTACTAGATTCAGCAAAACATATGAAGGCAGAACAGAATAACGGGACTGGAGAGAAGCCCATTCTGTATGGAAAAGTGGAACAAAAGAAGCTGGAATTTAGAACATGGAAAATAAATTGCCGTCATAGCTGAGGGTTGAGTCACTTTGGCGAAGCTCTCCGGGAAAAGTTCCAAGACGGTGCCTGTCAGGATTTTTCCGATAGAGAATCAAAAGCTTGAGCGGAAGGATCAGACATGGAAGGGAATAACAGTGAATGGCTGAGTAATTAGGGAGTAGAGGAAGCTGGCGAGCTCCCGCTATGGCACAAAGACAATGAGGTTCTTAAACGAGGGAGTTCGAAAGCTGTTAGAAACCTGCTCCAAATTCAAAAGCCCTTTCTTCACGTTTGCACGGATCTATATGTTGGATTACAGTTTGTACAGTGAGGTATTTGCTTATGAGAGTCTTGAACGTCCTAAATGGCCCTAAAGAAGGTAATCTGTTGGGGTAATTTGTTTCATAAAGCTGATAGCTTGTCTAGAAAAAAGTTGGAACCAAGGGCAAGTCTCCAAGTGAAAACGGTGATTGTGTTGTCCCTTATTCCTAAAGAACGTTGTGAATCATTTAAGCTTTTGAACTGCCGTGCTTATACGATGATTCAACTAACAGCAACACCATAGAAGAATACGAGGTTCAGATTTATGCTTCTAAGCCATAGCGGATCTAGTTTCAGATGTTCATATAGTGGGCTGTAAGTGAGTTGAGTGGGGGAGCCAATTAACTCCTTCGTTATTATTCTTTGAACTTCTCCAACAGCTACTGCACCCCACTGGCGCGTGCTGGAGTACATAATGGAACAATATTCCAAAAGTGGTCCTACGTTGGTCTTATAGGTACTGAATTTGCTCTCCGGAAGGCGGACCGTTCTACCAAGCAGGCCCATAAGTCTTCGAGCCTTCGCAGTTTGAGCGGTGGTGTGTTCTGAGGAAGTAAAGGTGTCTGAGTACTGCAAGCCCAAATCTCGTATTAACCTGTTGATGGAAGTTGGGTGACCGTCAGTACTAAATATACTTGGAGGGACATAGCTTTTGAAGGTGAGAATATTGCATTTCTCCGCCGAAAATTGCATTGGTAAACTGGTGCACCAAGAACGGAGAGCTGCTAGATCTTGCAGTATATCATTGGTACCTGAACTAAACTTTCTTGAGCCAAAAGTGTACAAGATTTTGATATCGTGGAGATAGCCATGACGAAGGATATTACAAACATCATTTAAATATGTGAAGGAGAGCAGTGGGCCCAAAATGCCGCCTTGTATGACACCACTGGTCACAGGTTTGTGTTTGGAGACCGACCCGTCTATCTGAACCAAAGGTGTAGATCGGAGAAATAACAACCTAAGCAATCAAGTAACTGATCCGTGGTGCCCTAATACTTAGCATTTGATGGGAGCCGAGCGTATGAGACTCGGTCGAAATCCTTCTTCATATCTAGCAGGGCCAAATTCATGGACATGCCCTTGTTAGCAACCTCTGTGACTGAGATCAATTAGTTAACTTGACATGTAGAACACGGAAGGTTTTTCGGGAAAACTCTGCCTATCCACAATGAGCAAGGTGTTTGTTAAAAGGTGGGCCTTTATCTTATTTTTAATGAGCTTCTTCGTGATTCGAGAGGTAATCGGTGTATGATCGATGGGACGATGATTTTCCTGAACATGAATGGAGTCATTTTCGGGCAGCAGGATAACTGATAAGGTTTTCCACTGAGTAGGGAACAAGCTAAGTTCCACAGATAAGTTGAGTAAATTAGATAAGGGTAGGGATGTCCGGACCCCTGAGAGCAAATTCTGCTGTTGGAATACTTCCCAGGCCTGGGTGGTAGAATGGTATCGCAGAGACTAGAAGTGGAGGAATATCATCGGGGTGAAATGAAACTGTAGGTAGAGTCTCACTGGGTAAGCATGCGGAGTGTACTCCACGAGTGGGCAAACTGGACGTTTGAACTGAGGCAAAAAATGTGTTGAAAGCTTCGGCCATTTCTTTCAGTTTATCCGTATAGGAGTTGTTGACGATTATGAAGGGTATATTCTTTCAGGGTTGGGAGTTTCTTGCTTTCATCAACTTACTCAGGGTTCCTGTATTCTGGAGTTGGGCCTAAAGCTTATAATTCTTGCTGAGTAAACATAAGTTAAGTTTGTAATTTAGTTGTCAATAACAGTCGCTCCATTTGGATGCACACCGATGGCTTCCGGGTTTTGAGTGCAGGCTGCGGAAGTTTGGAGAGTTTGCGTTTCATCCGCGCAAGTCTGTTAGTTTTGGCATTCGTCAGGGCTGGCATAGCTGGGGTGAGAGTGTTTAAGCACTGATTGAGGATATAATATAGCTCGTCTGCTACCAGGATCGGGCGAAAGAAATGACGTATCCCAATTTTGATACTTCATTATGTTCGGAAGGCTGCTCCCGTGAACCAAGTGATATGGTCTGGCAGAGGGTTTCGAGAAGGGGACGATTTCTGACACAGGGAGCGCGCATCAGACAGCCCTGTGGACACATTTTGGGAAGCTACCTCCTACAGAGGTGATCACCTCATTAGGCCCTTGACAGAAAGGATCTACAGTGTTATTTCCTCTAGTAGGCGATTGAACGTGTTGAGTCCAACCGCCAAAGTGTGTACAGGCAAAATATCCTGATAACGTCGTGGACCAGAGTGTGATAGTCATCACACTCCTGGGGCGTTGACGTCACCTGCGATCAATTTCCGATCGATGAGGTAAGCGGAGGCAAAGTGGAAGGCGTCAGTAATAGGTTCAACATTTTCCGTGGTTGATTCGAGTGAACGACAAAGGCATCCAAGCAAGAGTTTTTGTGACCACAGTTTAATTCCCGCCCAGACTGAGTCATTACCGACAACAAGGACTGGATGTTGCGTCAGGGAAACAGGAAAGGATTCTTTGCAGTATATTAGGCAACCCCTGTCTCATCTATGTATTCCCGAATTGCTGAAAGCCTCGTAACCAGATATGGCGAAGTCTAGGTTGGAAGCGTTTGAGGTAAACCCCGTTTCCGTGAGGAGGATGAAGTCGTTGTAAGACAAATGGACCCGAACAAGCAGAAGGTGAATTTTTGCCGGTAGTGAGCAAATATTGATCATGAAAAAGGGACACGCGTGTTGGGTTTTCTGGTACTGGCGCAAGAGGTAGTTGTGCGAATGTTGAGGCTGGAGGGGATAGTTCTGGTGCTGACTAGGTAGATGAGACAGTCTCGGGTAGATTGCCGTGTTTGTTAGTTGAGGACCAGTGGGGAGACTTATGGTCAATATCAGAATGTCCAGTAAAAATTGGGAGGAAGCTGGTAGGGGAGGTAGTATGGCCGAAAGTAGTGACCTTTAAATTTGACTGAGAATGTGGAGAGTGGTCGGTCGCCGCGAGATTAACTAAGAAGGCATTTGGAGCCTAGTTAGGGAAGAGAAGGGGAGTTTGAGGCAAAGAACTTTTGCGAAGTAGATGGAAGTTAGGAATATCATCCGCAGTCACGGAGATGGGACCTCAGTTTTTGGATGAAATACAAGCCGGTGGATTGGTGGTTTTTCCACCAATGGGGAACAGGCGGGGACTATTCAGCTGGGATAAAACTACGATATATGGCCATGTTTCACCCAGGTCAGATAAGGGGAAAATGGGTGTTTTGTGCATGTACTAAGTAGCCGCGGGATATACTCCTAGCCGGCTGGGTGAGGCGAGAGCCCGATTCGAAAGAGTGGTTGCTGGTGTACCGCCGTGGTTGGGTGCAGGCAGGTAGGCAGTTGGGACACAGAGAAGGGCTAGGGTGGGAACAGGAGCGTGCAAGAAGGTCTGGTAACTGACTTTGACTTGGTGAGACATTGAGGCAGTACAGCGATCGTTGTGCCAGGTATTCGGGAGGCTGGGAAGGTTCGAATGGTGGTGCTAGAGGTGGTGTTGGTATGCATGAGGGTGAATTCGCGATATGATAATGCGTCTGTAGACAGGGTGGTGGTATCTGAGTAGTTGGTTGCATCACGTCGGGGTTGGCTACATGGGTCTTTAGACGTTTACTAGGGTGTACTCGCGGACTGCTGACGGGGGGGCGACGAGTTTAGGTGGGTAAGTTGGTGATCGAAGTGGTGGTTGGGTAAAAATTGTTCAGCTCTTACATGAGGGGTCCCAGGTCAATTTGTGACTCAAATTTGGGGGAGTGGTGATGTCGATGCTGAGATAATCTAGAACACGGGAAGTAACAGGGATGGGAGATGAAGTTGGGTTTATTGTCTTCGGGGACGATGCTGTTGCCGATTGGTTAGTATGGAGTGGCAAGTTGGAAGCAGTTAACTTCTCAGCTGGTTTGGAAGACAAGCCAATACCTGAGCGGGAGCTTCCTGTGAAGGGTGATGATGTGGCCCGACTGTGGGTATGTCCCGCAAGTGATGGACATTCGATTGCAATGCGAAGCTCTTTAGATAGGCGCTGAGGAGTTGCTGGCAAACGGGATAAGTCGAGGTGTACATTTAGACCTGTGGATGAGTTCACCGGTGGTGCTCTGGTCAATGGGGGTGGTGCGACTTTATCAACTGCCGTGGGCTTTTGAATGTGGTTAGGCGGTGCTGGATAGGAAGGTTATTACGATGTGGGATTGGCGATTACCGACCTAAAGACATCTCTCTGTTTTGGGGTCATGTCGACGACAATTTTTATGCTTTTGAATGGAGTGGCTTTGGCGATGGTCTCTCTCCTTCGGATGAATTCCAGGGTAACTTTTTCTTCACGAAACTGAAACTGAAGCGGACACATGCCACTGACTTTTTCCTAGTCCTATGAGGCATTACTGGTGGTGTGACGTATAGCAGGCTAGAAGCAACGATTGTTTAATCGAGGACCAATCAAGACTACAGCATTTTCAGATCTTTTAATTCTTTGGTGGACTTCGGAAGCAACTGAGTCCAGGAAGCAACTAGCCTTTAGCAAATATTGGAGATCCTGGTGTTTTGAAGGTTTGACGATAAATGCAAGCGGTGGCATGGCGGTCAGCGCATTATCCAAGGTACGTAACTGCCGTTCCGGGGGTCCTAGAATGTGTTTTAGTTCCTTCAATTTGATACTATCACCACCACATGAATCAGCCAGTGCTACCGAGCAAGTTATAAAGCCGCCGGTAGTCGGAAGCGTTTGTCACCCGTGGACTGAAGGCAGGCGGTCACTCGATGTTGTGGGTGGACAAACGTTTCTTCAGGCATGCTTTGCGAAGGGAATTTTATGAGAGCCAAGTCAGGCTACTGATCATGAAAGATATTCAGCTATCCTAAACTGGCAAGCCGAAAGCTACTTTAACAACGACTGGTAGAAAAGATGGTTGCCCGGTAGTTTATTCATCCGAAAAATCTCCGAAAAATAAAATTTGTACGGGCACTCTTAGAAGCTACTTTCTTGTTTGAGATAGTTCGCGTCCATACCCATGCCCTTTTGACTTGCAAAATGCCGCTCACACATTCCATAGGCTTATCGACAGCATTACAAGAGACTTGGAATTTGCTCATATCTATATAGATGACTTGCTAACCGTATCGTCGAGCGTAGGTGAACATCCCTAGCGTTTGTCGCCACTATTTCAAAGTTTGCCCGAATATCGAATAGTAGTCAATTCCGACAAATGTGAACTTGGCAAACCGGAACTTGTGTTCCTCGGGTCCAGCGGAACAAATTCCAATTGAATGATTGTGTTTACCGTAATTTCGTGGTTATGCACAATGCAATACATTTAAGTGAGCATCTTGCGCGCTCTTCAAAAACGCCCTTATCAGCACTTTTAAGTTCTGTCAATTCTCCATAACTCGAACCTGGAATCGAAACTGATTCGTATTTGCCACGTGAACCGCTACCACTTCACTCCATTCAGACACGGCTCGGCCTTATTGTATTGCCACCGAAATGTGACGCTTGCTTTTTAAGTTCCTGAATGTTCAATTCTGCTGAATGACGCTGCACACTATGATCATGCCCTTGCGCACGCGTCTGGACCGCGGTCGAGAAATATACCCCTATTATTATGACCATTCGTGGTTGTCTTTTGCATCCTGCCAGCACGGGGTACAAGCAAACCGGAGCCTTCCCCAGCCAGTGGAAGGAACCCGTTATCATCCTCAGGCACGATAAAGGCGCATTGCATGACATTACCAATTACCGCCCGAATAATCGTGCGCCAATAATCGCGAGGGTGCTAGAATATGTCGTGAAACGCTACCTGACCGACTACCTTCCTGCGCCTAAACTCATTAGCCTCAGACAGCGCGGAGTTTTCAGATCACTCTCACATTCTACCTTCCAATTCTATTTTCTGGACTAGGTATCAGCTGCTGCCGGCAAGGACAGAGCACTCGTCATCAACTGCCTTGATATGGCAAAAGCCTCCGACAGGGTCTCGCATCTTCATTTTATTAGCAAGATTAGGGGTTGCAGAATTGAAAATCCCCTACCCAGTTGGTTCTAATCCTACCTAAAAGACCCTGTGCCAATTTATCTGCGTCGACAGCCCAATGTCAGACCCCCACCCGGCAACCAGCGAGGTTATTTAAGGAAGTGTTCCAGGACCACTGCTGTTTTACTATATGCAAATGACGTTTGCAATGTCGTCACTCATGGCAAGCCTTTTTTATTGCCGACATCATGAAGATATTCTACGAATTCTGACGATGCAACCTACATGAAACACTAAATAACAACATCGTTGACGTACGGTCCTTATCCACCAGGAGTGATTACCAGGAAATGGGATTTTAAGCAAACAAAAGAAGTTATCTCACTCCAAACTGCTACATTCTTCATGAAACGCTCAAAATCGGCGGTGTCTTTTTCCCATATTCCTCATCAATACATAACTTCGGGCCATAATACTCCTACGCTTTCAGTTTCCCGCAAACATATCCCTCATAGTTGCACAGTGGACATGTTCCTTGTGTTGTTGTTGATAAATTTCTTTCGCATGAACAGTAAGTAATAGATAAACAAAACGCACATTCACTCAAACCCGGAGTACTGTGCACTTGCTTTCTCAAATATGCACAAAAGTGACATTATCGACAATGTGAATGTACAGCATTGGTTTGCCAAAAAACTACTTGGGCCTCCTACGAACCTTAGCTGCAGACAACTCTGTAATCTTCTGCAGCTTGATTCCCTGTGGCTTAGGAGAATAAAGCTCAACTTTGCAATTTTGTTTGTTTTGCTCGACATACAAGCTGTAACCTCTAGCTAAGTACAGTTCAGCGTAAACTGGACACATCAGCTGCGCAAAAGGGAAAGCTGTATAACGGATCTCAGTTCCCGGAAATCCTTAGGGTGAAACATCTTTCTCCTTAAATATGCAACTTTGTGGGATAAACTCTCAGCTGAAAACCGTTCTATAGATTCCCAAACCATATTTAAGTCTAGGTTACAAGTAGCTCTGGACATCCAAAATTGATGGCCCCTCTAAGTCTGTATATGACTCTTGATAGAGTTTACGAGGAAAATGTCGGATACTAACCTGAGCCCTCGATAATCTCTAGGATGTGCTTTACGTTTCACTGTCCTTGCCACCACCTTAGCGCAAACCTACCAAGGTACAATGCCCTAACTTAGTTATTTTCATGACTGAAGCCAGTGCCTCTGAAATTGTACTTGAATGTATGAAATACCGCTAGTTGCATGAAAGATAGTCTCTAAAAAGTCCCAGGGGTAATTTTATTTTAGTCTCTGCCTTCGTCTCTAATTCAAGACACAGCTTCCGTCAGGTCCTCCAATCTCCATCCAGTGGTCACCCTTAATCGAATCATTGAGCACCCACAGTTCAATTACTCTCCCTACCGCGTAACTCTAGCATCTCCCCACCATTGGCCTGTATGACATTTGATACTTAGTCAGCAAAACAATAGGCCACCTGTGGATCGTCCCGATGTATCACAGCAGTTCGCGCTAACAACAGACGGCTCACATGTTAGCTGAAAGTCTTCGGACTCAGGCCTTGCCAGAAGCCAGCAGTGAAGTATGCAATCCTCGAGTGTTGAAAGCTTTCCGTGTGTCTGCCTTCCACTTTTTCTCTCTTCCGTAGTCCGAAGCCGCGGAGCCGCCGATGGAAAATGGCATGAACCTTGTGGATGTCTCACAATAAAGGGGAAACAGCCAGCCCTAGCAGTAGCGGGCCTCATGGACTACACTTAAAGAATGTCTGGCAAAAGAGAAATAGGAAGTACTCCCCATGGAGAAAGCATGCTCTCTAGCCCCTCGGAATTAAAAAGAAGTGTCAAAAGTGATTCTATTGGATTTACGCTCTACGCCCTTTCAATAACTGACGAATTCCTCGACTCTGCGTATCGGATGCTCGAAGAAAAAAAGCGTAAGAGTTAAGCTCTCGGTGGGCCTGCCTGACCTTGTGCGGGGTGACAAACGGCCGAATGGGCTATCCACATATGAACCTGCTTCACTCTCTGAGTGTTAACCCTTTCGGGTTCCTTTTTCCATCTCCAGCCAGCTCATTCATGCCAAACTCCGTTGTCCATACGCGCTCCCCAAATTTTACCCATGTAAAGTCCGCTGTATTCTGGATCTTTCTTTTTGAAATATGGACCTATTAGCACCGGCACCTGCCAACTCTCAAGAATAGTATGAAGGCTAAATCTCTCTAAAGCCAGCCCCTAATACCTACTCTTATGTTGTTTGCGACCTACCTAGGTTTCCATGTGCCTGCTTTGTTGTTCAGCCCAAATGAAGTGCGGGTACGAGCTTCCCACGCAGCAGCCCCAGGGATTCGCCCTCCAAAAATATAATTTTGCAAGGTGTAAAACATCTACACCTCATACATCAACAGTATAAACCTCCACACCTTTGACTTGAGCAGCTGAAGACCGGAGTTAAACCAAACGATCATCGGCCGTCCAAACAAACCTGGTGCTCCGATAATCACAGCATCCAACACAGTCTTTTTAGGACTGTATATTTTCTTATCTTAACCCAGCTGTCGTCCCTTCCAAAGCTACATCTACTCCGCCACGCGTGCAGCTATTTGATCTGACATCGCCGCAATAGCATTCTTCTGAAATTACAAACCTCGACAAAAGATACGAACCGAAATTATCCCACAACGTGATGCTCGCCATCGAGCACATGCTCGTAGTCAACTGTCGAATTATGACCGAATTGTTGCCATAATTTGTGGAAAACTCATCTATTTCTCCATCTTCATAATATCACATCAAATCTTTGCTCATTCATCTCGCAGTAAAATAAATCTTGTGAAGCATAAAACGGTTTACCTCTCCGTGACTTAATCAGCTTGCCGTCCTTCATATCCTACCAAAACTACGGCTTATCCCCGTCAACACACTCCCTCCTAGTTTCTGCTACCAACTCTTTACTTCAAAGTCCTATCTACTGCATGAAGCATGTGCCATCAAGCTCTGAAACGAAGCCTCATCATTGCGGGGTTTATACACCTGGCTCATCATTTATTGCCTCCGTTTGCTGTCATAACCAGTAGGTGAAATCTATCCCATATTGCCGATCACCCCACTTATTTTAGGCTTTGATTACTCTACTGAAATTATAATTGTTGGATTTCTATTGGTATACTATTCATAACATCCAGCTGGAACATTCCCCAGACTGCTATATCTCCAGTCTCCTTTCAAATCATGCCTGTCACTTGGGTGGCCATCGGCCAGCCAGGCGCTACCCTCGGATTACCGCAAGGACTAAATGAATCGGCCCGATCGGACCGGACTATCCTCCATGCCGGACGGCCGTCGTTCAAACTCAAACTCAAGCTGGTGGATGCTATATGGAGCCTCTCACATTGCAAACTACAGCAATTAAAATAGTTTTACCCCGTTTACGAGCCACCACAACTGTTTTAAAGGAACTTAAGGCGGATTCCCGAGATCAAACGACATCACTCACTGGATCGACTATCACTTCCAGTATATCGGTAGTTGCCGTTCCCAAATCATGACCGAAATCCTAACGTCGCAGTTGCAGTTTCGACCTTCTTCTTCCATTTCTCCAACCGACGCAATATGGGCCCAGTTATATATGCTGCCCGATCAATTTCCTCATGGACAACTAGTCGTGCCTGGTGATCTTGCCCACGCTGGAGCATTAGTTCGTGGCACGGTCGGTGGCAAACATGACCTCTATGAAATAAAATACCAGCCACTTGCCGTCTGCTGAAACTTCTTCATATTCTTTCGTTGTGTATACCGAAATGTTTATCCTTACATCCAACAACGTCCGTTGTTGACTAAATTATTATCCTCTGAAAGCCCGTGCCATAGGACTTGCGTACCCAAGTTTCATCTCTTCATCTTGGTTTCGATGAGTCGGCGCCATCTTCTCGTTCCAGCAGACGGTCTTCTCAATGAACTCTTTAAAATCCCCAGCTAAACATCAACCATCATTCACGCTGATTCGACGGCACACTACGCTCCTGTTGAAGTATTTCTCACCAAGTCTTCATCCGGGCTATCTTGCTGGTTGCCGGAGATCCCGCTGCTTCCCCCCGGTTGTCCGTATGCCTACTTAGTCTGCTTCGGGAAGGCTCCGGCATAATTTCCGTCTGTTCTTTTGTCTGTGGCTCTCGTTTGGCTTGTACTTTTGACTTTATACCCATGTCATTCCCTTACCCAGGCATCCCCTGTTACACTAGGTGTGCTTAGGGAGAGTATGAGATGGTTGAAACTTAGAGCAGGAGGTGGATAAGCGTACGCGAAAAGCCCAGTGCGCTGTCGCCCCAGTCAGTCTCCAGCGTAAAAATCAATGGCTTGTCAAGCGAACAGGGGAGATTCGAAGTTTTCTCTTTCGCAGGTCAGGTGTGAGCTGGTGGGAACCATACTCAGATAAAGGTCACCCATTCCCTTCACAGCCCGATATCAATTGTATGTGGAAACCGAATCGATCCCACCACGTCGTTTCTGGTTTTCCACATCTTTCTTTCTAATCTTTTGTTTCCTAACAGAGAGTTGGTTGGGTCCATATAGGAACTTTCTATGGCCCTTCTGCCTGACCGTAATTTTATGCTTATTTGTCTTCTTTCGCAACTACTCGAGGTGTCGCCTTTTCCACCTACGGACGAAACTATGGTATAAAAGGGAAGCGCAAAAGGACAGCAGTGAGCCTTTAGGGGCTCCGGATTTTATAAGTTCTTACGCGAAGCTGGGATCTGCACCGATCTTGAATGACCAGTTAGCAAGAAATCCATGTAGAACAGAGGGCGAGTTTCCGGAAATTCCGTAGGATTCCGGCTGGTGTACAAGGGGGATATGCGGCACCCTGCCAAAAGCTTTTGCAAGGTCGGTAAAGATTGCTTTCGGGATCGTACCCCAGTCGCAGGCCCGGGTAAGACTATCCATGAAAAGGTAAAGCATGGCACTCACGGCAGAAAACCATGTTGAGCAGGGGAAATTAGGCCATTCCTGAGCGGACGTGTCAGTATGACACACTTCAGCAGGCTTTTGAAGACCTTGCTGGGAAAGCTTGTCAGGCTAATAGGTCTGTTGCCGCCCAGTTGATAATAATCACCATTTTTGGAAATAAAGTTGATTGCCGCTCCCTTCGAAGGAGCTGGGAATGTACCAGAATCCAAACATCTTTGGAAGGGCTCCTTGTAGATTTTCGCTAATAAAACGGATGTTTCTTTAGGAATTGGAGGCCTGATCACATCCCGGCTCATCAGACCAGGTGACTCAAGTTGACAGAGATGGCTATCTGCCCATTGTTTTGTACAGAATGAGGTGCATAAAGGTTGATTCACTGGCAGACCTGGGAGTTGAGGATGGACAGAGATAGGTAGAGAGGTATGGACGATCTGCAAATGCGACCCAGACATTTCTGCCAATTTGGAGAATGTTGTGGCTGGAGTTCCATCCCCAAGACAGAGCGCAAGCTGGGTGGCACCTGGCTGCCTGGTTGTGCGCATAAATCCAAAAAGAACGGAACTGTTTTAGTTTGCTCTGGCAAGGATAGCCCTTCGCCGTTTATAAAGGAACTCCCTTATTTTACCATTGCAGACATTGCGGATGCCTTTAGATTCCGCCGTTTCTGTTTCTAATCCCGTGAGTTTAAGTCTCGCAACCTCCTAGAGACTTCATCCGACAGACTTCTGATGGATCTCGGCAGGGAGGTCTAGTTTTTGCCTAGGTCTGGCTGCCTAAGGACACTGAGGTGGTCGGCCTGACGGATTCAGTCTTCAGTGCAGCAGTTGAGAGTTTCTGCACCAGCTGATCGGTCTTAAGCGCCAAGTTTTCTCTCCAAAAAGGGTCTCAGACCATTGTTCTTGTTTTTTCTGAGTTCGCGGGTGAGTTTGAACTGGAGGCTCTAGCTGGTTGACGAGTTATGCAGTCAACTTGAGAGACCGCGTGATCACTCTTGCCTAAGGGAGGAATTACTTTGACCGTAACTACTTGATGCTCCCCATTGGAGATCAACAGATAGGGTAGTGAGGGAACGGCCTTATACGGTATCTTGTTGGCTCACCGACGTACTGTAACCAGGAGAGTTCAACCACTGGGTCTGTTATTGCCTGGCCAAAAGGGCTACGAGCAGCTTTTCTCCTCCAACTGACACTAGCAGTGTTAGAACCCTTTAATGTTAACAGATGGATGAGGTGACAGCTGGCTTTCAGACCTCACAGCTGTTCTACGAGACGAAGAAATCCGTCTAAACCAGTGTGTGGAGGACGATAAGTCGCATCCACCAGGAGAAGTTCTGAGGGGAAGTTCTAATCCTAATCCACAAAGAGTCAGTAGGGCGAGTTTGGAGAACGGGAAGATCCATCGTTAGTGATCATGCAATAAAGGCGTGGTACCTCACAAAAATCGAAGTTACCTTAAGAACCTTGATGTGAAGGACGTTAATATCTCAGCCGAAACATTTAAACTGAACTCTCGGCATAAAAGTATAGAGGAAGAGTGGGCTGCACTGAGGGACAGCCCGTAGTCGCTCCATGAATACTTGGCCGTTGTACGCCAAATATGCAGAAAGGGGAGGCACCGCCGTTGACCCATAAAGTCACCAGTGCCCAAAGCTGGAACCACGGAGCATGGACCCATTACCAACGGACTAGAGGCTACAGGCGGTACCTTTGGTAAACAAGGGCGCCAGGATCAGCCGTGAGGTTCCAAAAGTGGTGCAGACCATTGTGCGGGGTCCTTCCGGCTGGAATGGCAGAACAATGCCCAAAAGCTTACTTCCACTAAGTTGTTACGACAGCCCTGCTCGTAGCTGTGGGTTTCGTCTAGAATAGAGATGGTTGTTACACCCTGGATAATAAAACCATGGCAGAAAAGCTGGGGGAGCGCATCGAGAAGGGGCACCAAACTGACCATGGACTGAATCCAGTTCTCGAGCCTCATGATAGGCTACTGACTACGCAGCCAGTTTTATTCTCCCCCGAGGATGTCAGAAAGACAGCTACAGAACTGAGCCTGCACAAAGCAGCCGAGCCAGACAGTGTCCACGCCGGGGTTCAGCTCCCCTTTGCCCGCCTTTTAGCGGCATCCTTGGCACATCGGCAAGCTAGTTCGCTTTCCGATGCCCAACCACAAGCAGGCTGGATCTCAGTCGAAGCCTTTTCTATACACAAAGGTTGGAAGAGGCAAAAGGCTCAAAAATTGCCTGTCGGTCAGCCCACAGCGCCGGCCTCTGAAAGTACTGGAAGGGATGATCGGAGACGTAGTGACCAGTTGCTTATCTCACCATGGGGTCGTCTTCAGCAGACAACACCAATTTGTCTAAAACAGGTCTCGTTTACTTAACCCTATTTCATTCCTTGACACAATGACCGCCAGAATGGATAGAGCAGAATGAGTGGAGGTCTGCTATTTGGACGTCCCAAAGGCCTTTAACTCTGCAAAAATCCGACTATTGCCAAGCAGAAGGAAGACCCTCGTGATCATACCTCAAGTCCTGGAGTGAACCGGAGCTTATCTGCATCACGGGAAGTACTAAGTAAGAGTAGGTGATAGCATATCCACGAGGATAAGGGCCATCAGTGTGGTCCCACTGCCATCAGCGCTGGGCCCGCTTCTAGTCGTAATTTACTTGAACGACCCAATGGATGGTCCGCAAAAAACAGGTTACCTCTTTGCACGTGATCTGGAACTGATATGTGGAGCAAGTATCCCATACCTTCCCCAGGACCTAAATAGGGTTCACTCTTGGACCCTTCGATGGCAGTTGCCAATCGGTGTGGGGAGGCGTAGACCCCTGACCCAGGATGCCCACAGGGACTTAAGATATTTGGACTCAAGTGACCTACAGATGGTGACACGAGCCGCAGGTATCACGGGCTTTGGAGTTCGGATAACTAACTGATTTCAGCCATCTAAGTAGCACTTAGCTACCGCGGCCAGGGCAAAATGGGCGCCTTACCTATACTACTTTCGTCCGTATCAAGATAGGCTCATGTGCTACCACCACACTACAAAACCCCACTCAGGCCCCTCCTTCAAGTCTGGGCTGATGCGCCTGTGCGAGAAGCTGCTCTATCAGAGAAGGTTCAGCGTCATTTCACAAGGATAGTAGACGGATTGAGGAATAAGCCATATAAAGAGACTCGCAGGGCTTGACCTGTACTTTTCAAGGCGCAGGAGCCAGAGGCGAATCCGTAGGAGTCTCTTAAGAGATCATCAGTTATCGGCCTTTACAAAGCCGATTGTAACTGTAGCTATGGAATCCCATCCTAGGGGTCATGGGTAAAACAGGCAAGTAACCTCGTGATAAACACACTAAATGCGAAGCAGGTTTGGGAGAGGAGTACTCTGGTCCCAGCCCATGGAGAAGACCCGAATGGTGGGGGAACCTTCGCCTGGAGGTAACGGGGAAGGTACGATGTCCCCATTTTGAGCTATCAGGCAGTCCCGGTTGTCTTGGAGGGTGACACCCGAGCAAGCTTACCTTGGTGATTCGGATCGGCCCAGGAATAAAGCGGCTGACTCAGTGGAAGCACACACGCCTCCAGGAAGAACGGACGCAGGTGTGAACCATGAGTGTGACGGAGGACGCGCGTTACTGATGAGCTCCAGTAGGAGTGAAACTTAAAAGGGGCTTTTACGAGTGCAGGTTCGTCGGATAACCTGAGGTCTGTGCTTGAGATGTGGAGCCCGAAGGACAGCTAGCCAAACTAAAAAACTGGTAAAACCGAGAGGATTGAGGATTACCCGACCTACATTCGCGTGCCGCGTAATGAGTGCCCGAAACTGTCTTCCGGTCGGGGTGGTGGCTGCAGGCTCGGCTGTTAAGCTGAAGGCCCGTCTGGACCTTTGCAGGCCGGACTTTTCACCTGGGGGCAGCTAATCCAACGTACACAGGACAAAACTGGATGAAGCTTCCTCCCTGTCCTTTCCTCCACCTTTTTCCCTATACCCGTCACTCCCCACTCTTGCTTCTACCTTCCGCTCTCTTTTAGTGTACTCTGTATTGCCCTCCACGCCTGACCTTCTCCTGCCGGACCCTGCGCCAAGAGCTGCTATAGGAATAACCCTCTTGGTTGGGGGTAGACCTGAGCAAGGACCCAGTTGGTCGCCGTGGGAGTACTGCCCCGCTAACGGACAGCCCAGTTCTAACCCAGTTACTCTACAGGCCCTGGAATAGAAGGAAACTAAAACAAAGCCAAAGGGAAGCACAAGAGCCCTGTGAGAATCATCTGACGCCAGCTGGTGCAAGTATCTGGACTGATCCAATGGCTGGGACCTCAAGTCCTGTGATCTAAGGTGATATACCAATGTACCAATTCGAAACTTCAAACCAAACCGAAGGACCGAGCCACTGAATGCAACGAAACTGGTGGGAACCAACTAAGTCGCCGTAATAAGGGCAAATCTCTGTGCACAACACTGAAAGACTTCTCGAAAGTCGACTGACTCCTGCCATTTTCGCTCTTGTTTTACCTGACCAGCAGGTGTTTACCATAAGTGGAGTCGTCACTAGTGTTAGTGAAATCAAACTGGCTCTGGGTAGGCTGGATAGCGACAAGGCTGCGGGGCCAGATGGTATTCACCCCGCCTTTCTAAAAGCTCCAGCTGGTATACAGGATAAACCGGTAACACAGCTGTTTAAAGTATTCGCAGATCTCAGGGTGTAACGAACGTTTGAGCAATGCGTAGCCAAATTTGCAACGGATCCCGAAATCAAAAGACGATTATCCGTGATATTCCACGATACTAGATTATTACATGAACAATGACATCACAAATATACAAACCTCAATAATACGATCACAAGGACTCAACGACGAGAAACCGAATAGCAGCGTGTGAGCAAACAGCACGTGCGTCACGCAGGTCCTGAACAAGGATGTGCCAAAGTAGCGCTCTGGGAGCGAACAAACAACAATTGGTCCATAGAAACAACCAGTTCGTAAAGACAAGTCAACAGTGTGGGGAAATGAGTGATGTTGGGAAAAACACTGAATCGCGAGGGAAGTAGGGGATTTTCCACGACTGGCTGTTACACCGCCCACCAAAATCCTCCTGGATCCTTAGCAGAGTCAAAGGTTCGGTATAAAGGTACTGATTCTTTCTACCTACCTAGGCCCTGCGGTCAGTGCGCGTCTAATGCTCGTCGTCAACGTTCTACTACTGGTCGCACCTAATCCATTGGCTACATAGACGTGAGGCTAGTCTACATCTTCCACAAGACCAAATGACCGATGGCGGGCGTGAAGGGGGCACATAGATGCTGTCCCTGGAAAGGCCGTCCTGTCCTGGATGTATGTGCTTGATTGAGTGTGTGTGTGAGTGTGTGTGTGCCGAGGTGTACAATGAAATCACAGGTAATGCTACACATCAAAAGAGGACTTTCTGCAATGTCAACAAAAGACAGTGTGGCAAGAAAACGAGTAAAATGTAGCATGTGTGTGTGACCTGATCTCCGCTACTTCCACATATGCAAGGGGCATTCGGTAACGTCAACAAAAAGCAAAACAACGAACACTGTCACATGTTTGATGGGTTTACGGGATGTAGAGTGCGCCGTGCATGTGTGTATGTATCGGGATGTACAATGGAATCGCATTCATCACCACATATCGGAAAGAACCTTCTGTAATGTCAACGAAAGACCGCGAGCACTGTGATGTGTTTGACTGAGATCGTGTGGTATATATGGTGTTTCTTTATCCACCTCGATGACTGGTGTGAAAAGGTTTACTAGGCCTCAGGGTTATCAGCTCCTCCGTCTTCGCTCTCGAGTAGGTTAATACTGCGTATGTCACGAATGATCACTCCGTTAGCTGTCTTCACCTTCACCGTTCTTATCATTTCGTCAGTGCTTTTGATGGTTTCCGTAACTACTCCCAAAGACCAAGCGCTGAAATGTGCGCGTTCGTCGGCGATCATAACCACGTCCCCAACTTTGAATGGTCTTGTTTTGGCCAGCCACTTCTGTCGAGTCTGCAAAGCTGGTAGGTACTCCCGCAGCCATCGCCTCCAGAAGACCTTGGCCAGATAGTTCGCTTGCTTCCATCCGTGAAGGTAGCTCTCACGAAGGTTTACCGGCCCTTGGAAACCCTCGTTCGACCTTAACGTCAATAAGTCGTTCGGGGTGAGCGCCAGGTGGGTGGGGTCGCCGTTCATTACTGGAACCAGGGGGCGGTTGTTCAGGATTCGCTCCACCTCAGTCATGACGGTGTTTAGCGTCTCGTCGTCGGGCGGCTGCTGCTCCATGATTGACAGCAATATCCGTCTGGCGGACCGGATCATGCGTTCCCATACGCCGCCTCGGTGACTGGCCTGTGGGGGGTTGAAATGCCATCGTATGCCGTAGGCCACGGTTCGATTCTGCAGTTCGTCCCTGTTTATGTTCTTGTGCCAACGCTGCGATTCCCGGTGAGCGCCCACAAAGTTCGATCCATTATCTGAGTATATATCGGCCGGTACGCCTCGTCGGTTGATAATACTTTGCAAGGCCCGTAGAAACGAATCGGTCGTCATCGAATGTGCGACTTCCAGGTGTACCGCACGTGACTTCATGCACGTCATGATACATCCGTATCGCTTTTCTAATCTTTTCCCGCACTTGATCCACAAGGGCCCGAAGTAGTCCAACCCGGTGTCACTGAACGGCCACCAGCCCGTAGTCACCCTGCATTCTGGTAGTGGGGCCATGAGTTGTTTGCCTGCTGTGGCATTGCGTCTCCTGCATTGCACACACCGTCGGATGACGCGTTCTACAGTCTCTCGTCCTCTCAACAACCAAAGGCGCTTTCGGATGACGCTCGTCACGTGACTTTCCCGGCATGTCCCTCCACGGCGTGGACGTGTTGAATCATTAGCTCTACTACAGGTTGTCTCGCAGACAGCAGTATAGAATACTTTGTGTCGAAGTTCAGGTGGGCGTTGGTCAGCCTACCATCCACCCGCAGCAGTCTGTCGATGACTTTGGGGTTTAAACGCTTCAGCTCGCCTCTTGGAGATGGCATGTCTTTATTGGTCGGCCCCACTTCTTCCGCCCTCTTGAGTTCTCGGGCGAAAGCCTCGAGTTGTATCATTCTGAAAATATCGTACTCTGCCGCTTGTAGCTCATCGGGACCTATCGGGCCGACCCGTATCCGGCCTGAGGCGCGTAGCCCTGTCATGACTAGTAAATTTCTCTTGAACCTGGTTAACCAAACTAGCGAACGAAGCGTCTTCATCCAGGAAGAAAACCTGACCAGTCGCGATAGAATGGATGTCGCTTCGACGACGTTGGCCACCATCACGACGCCTTTGATCTCCAGTTCCACTTCCGTAGGGGGTTTTAATTCGAACACGGGCCAGTCCTGTTTGGGCAAGTGCAGGAAGTTTGGCCCTCTCGTCCACGTGTCCAGTTGCCTGAAGTTGTTCGCACCTCGGGAGCACAGGTCGGCTGGATTATCGCCAGACCTGACATGATTCCACTGGTGCGTGGCTGATTCATCGTGGATAATCGTGAGCCGGTTAGCAACGAAAGTACTAAACCGGCTCCGGACGTTGTTGATATAGTAAAGTACCATCGTTGAATCCGTCCATAAGCTCACCGACCAAATGTAGAGATCGAAACATCTCTTCACAGCTTGCACCACCCTGACTGCCAACACGGCTGCGCTGAGTTCAAGGCGTGGGATTGAGACCGACTTCAGTGGAGCAACGCGGGCTTTGGTGAACAGGATCCTCGTGGTATATTGTCCATCTCCTGCGCACCATCGTCCGTACACCACAGCTCCATAACCGACTTCGGATGCATCGGAAAAGGCATGTAGTTCTCCAGTCCGTGTCGTATGGACAAAAGTCAAACATCGTGGGACACTTCTGTCCCATAATTTCTTCAAGGTGTTCAAAAATTCTTCCCAGTCCAACCGGTCCCCTCGGTCCAGTGACTGGTCCCAATCAACTTTCTTACGGCATAGCCGCTGCAGCAAGATCTTTCCGGGTAGCAGCCATGGTGAGACGGAACCGAGCGGGTCGAACAAACTTGAGACGGCAGATAGTATGCCACGACGGGTTATTGGCAGCTCGGGAACGTTTAGTTCGAAAACAAAATCGTCCGCTTCCGCGTCCCATTGTATCCCTAAGGTGCGCTCGATAGGAAGTGGAGAGCCGTCCAAATCTCTTACCCTTTCGGCCTTTTCGTGATACGGGATGACCTTCAGCACTTCTGAAGCGTTCGACATCCATTTAGTTAGATGGAAGCCGCCCTCTTCCAGCAATCTCGTCAGACCCCTGAACTGCTCTAGAGCTGATTCCACATCATCGAATGACCCAAGGTAGTCGTCGACGTAGAAGTTCCTGCTGACGCTATCTACCACCGTCCGATGTATTAGATCACCATGTTCGTTCGCTGATTCTCGGAGGGCATAGTTCGCACAAAATGGTGACGATATGGCTCCGAAGGGGTGGACGGTCATCCTATAATTCACCACTGCGCTGTCCCGGTCGCTCCCTTCCCACCACAGGAAACGCAAAGCATCTCGTTCTCCTACCGGAATCTTCACCTGATGGAACATTTCTCTAATGCCGGCAGACAAAGCCACTTTACCCACTCTGAAACGGCACAAAACATCGATCAGTGGTGTGGTCCAGTCAGGCCTCTGTAGTAGGCGATCGTTTAACGACTTGCCCTGGAACTTGGCCGCACAGTCGAAAAACCACCTGCAGTTCATTGGGTTTCTTGGGGTTGATAACCGGGTGGTGAGGCAGATACCAGATACCCCTTTTGCCGTCGGTGGTAACAGGCACCTTTTCAACGTAACCGAGGGCCTCGTTTCGCTTCATCAAATCCGCGTATCGTTCCCACAGATTCTGGTCTCGAATGAAGCGTTCTTTTAGTCGTAGTAATCGTTGGAGAACATAGTTTCTGTTTTCAGTCCACGGGTCGACCGATGTGCGCCATGGGAGGGGAACCTCGAACTGTTTTTTGAGGCCTCTAGTGCCTTGCCGCACCGTTTGTAAAGCGAAGTGATCCTCTTGAGACAACGTCGGTCTTTCGTCTCCAATGTCATGAAACTCCTTTTCATACAGCCGTTGCAGATGATACTCTATGCGGTCCGTTTCGGCGGATAAGTAATTCACGGAACCGCGTACCCCTACTGGACCGTATAACATCCATCCCAGGGCCGTGCGTACGGCATAAGGTGCCTGGCGGTCGCCCACTCTCTGGTCAAGCACCCAATGCGCCTCTGGCACGTCGCAGCCGATGAGGAGATCCACTTCATCATCTTCCCAGTCTACAACGGTTACATCCTGCAGGTGGGGCCACCTTGTCAAGATTGAGTTCACCGACCTTGGTGCTTGCATGAGGAGATCCGCTAACGTGAACGCCTCCGTTGGTTCAATTTCCTCGTTGGTGTCTAGAGAGATGAGTTGCAGCCTTAATCTACCGGCAGTCATTATTTGTGTTCCACCCACCGTGCTCACTGCCAACGACGTCGCACCTTTAGCCAGTTGGTGTTTGTCGGCAAACCGCTCTTTCACTAAAGTGGTGTCGGATTCACTATCAACGAAGGCCAACGCCTTGACTATCCTAGTCGGAGTCACTACTCCCACGGCCACTACGCCTAAACGTACCGGTTAACTGGCAGATCGTGACGTTGAACAAATCACGCTGGGCTTGGTACTTGCCTCGGATATGGTTACTCTCGCCTGATACGGCAGCCGATGGTGTCTGCCCGTGCAGCCCTCGTAACCACATCGATTCCTTGTCCTACAGGCTGCTGCTCGGTGCGTGGTGTTGAGACAGATAAAACATGCTCCTGCCATCCTCGCCACTCCCCACCGTTCGTCTATTGTGGCGTTGCCGAACGTGGGGCATTCTGGTAGGCCATGGCTATTACCACAGGATCTGCAATTGGGTTGCACCATAGCATCTCGTGAAATGACGTGTGTATTGGTCCAAGGCTGGTATTTTGGTTGTTCCCGTACAGGGGTTTGGACTTGGCTAGTACTGGGCTTGTTTGTTCGGTTGCTGTCTCGGATGAGTCCGCCGAATCTGCTGTCAGCTATCTTCGTTTGCCTGTCCAAGTATTCGGTCGGGTCTTCGAAGTTGGCTTCTCTGTTGCTTCGGCTTATCCGTTCTGCTTCTTCCGCCCACCAACCCTGTAGTTCGGGAGAGAGGTGACGGACTATGCCTTCCAAAGTGTGCATGGCGTCTAGGTCAGCCCTGTAACCTAAATAGTCGAGGGCTATTGAGCAGTTTTGTATATTAATCACCAGGTCGGCCATGGTGTAGACGTCGCCCTTGGTTCTTTTTGCCTCTACCATCACGTCCTCTATTAGGTTACGGGATACTTTGAAAGGTTGGCCAAACAAGTCCCTTAGGATCTTCCTTGCCCTTGTGTAGCCTTGTTCTGGGTCGAGCATGGTGCACCCGTCGATAGCTTCTCTTGCTCGGCCTTGGCAGTAGTGAGTAAGGTAGAGAAGCCTTTGCCCAGGGTCGGTTACCTTATTTTCAACAAACGTCTCGAACTGCTTGACAAACTTGCAGTAATGTTCAGATCGCCCTTCGAAAACCGTTAGCTCCACTCTAGGCAGATCGATCGATGGTGGCTTGTAGTCGGCGACCGGCGTGGGGTTCCCTACCTTATTGCACCCTAATCTATCGGAAGTGTCGAAGTCACTGGTCTCGTGCTCTCGCTCTTTCTGTGTACACTTCTTCTCTGCTTCCTGCATCTGTAGTCTAGCCGATAGTAACTGTTGCTCTAGGTCTAGTATTCTCAGCTTATATACATCGACATCCTTACGATCAATATTGTTTTCATTCACACATGAACTAGCACTGACAGGATTAGGCGATCTAGCATTAACTGAAGAATCAATTGTACCCAAAACCTCCCCAGAGACTTGCCGTATTACTTCCTGTCCGGATTTGACTGCTTTGATCCTTTTCTTGGCATTTTGCGTGTTTTTCCTCGTTCCAAATTGATCTATTGAGTATTGTGATGAACGTTTGAGCAATGCGTAGCCAAATTTGCAACGGATCCCGAAATCAAAAGACGATTATCCGTGATATTCCACGATACTAGATTATTACATGAACAATGACATCACAAATATACAAACCTCAATAATACGATCACAAGGACTCAACGACGAGAAACCGAATAGCAGCGTGTGAGCAAACAGCACGTGCGTCACGCAGGTCCTGAACAAGGATGTGCCAAAGTAGCGCTCTGGGAGCGAACAAACAACAATTGGTCCATAGAAACAACCAGTTCGTAAAAACAAGTCAACAGTGTGGGGAAATGAGTGATGTTGGGAAAAACACTGAATCGCGAGGGAAGTAGGGGATTTTCCACGACCGGCTGTTACACAGGGGGCCACATGTGGGCCGGAGACTGGAGCTGTTTTCCCCGTTCACAAAGGAGGAAAACTGGGGGTGACTTCTAACAACCGTCCCTTATGCTTAAAAATAACATTGGTGTCCAGAGAGTCAGGTGGTCATAGGACATCACTTGAGGACTTTTGTATAAACATGGGAACCGAGCCTAACGAAGGACAGAAAGTAGTTGACGACGTTCAGGGGAGGCGTAACACGCTTTTGAGCAATACGTAGCCGAATTCGAACGAATCCCAGAACCAAAACCCGATTGATCAGTAAGTTCTACCACAGTGGATTGTTAAATAAATAATAACACAAAACCTCAATTATGCGACCACACCAACTCAGCGCCGGAGAATCAAGTAGCGGCATGCAAGAGACCAGCATGTGAATCAAGCAGGTTCATGACGGGATGTGACAAGGTAACGCGTTGGACGCGAACAAATACAGTTCGATCTATAAAAACGTAAAGCGCATGAAAACCACCCAAGTAATGTACTTAAGCCAGTAATATCAAAAACAAGAAGTTGTAGCGTCCGGAGGATTTTCTACCACCGATGGGTACACAACCCGACTAAACCATTCCGAATCTCAGCAAAGTCAAAGGTTTTAAACAAGGATACTGATTCTCCTTACCTACTCGGACCCTGCTGTCAGGCTGGTTGACTGATACTTCCGACATCGGAATTCTACTCACGACAGCACTTGATTCGGTGGTCAGGCCGACGCGCAGTTACTCTGCATCGTCCACTAGAACTGCTGCTCGGTGGCTGCCTTGAAGGAAGATACGCGGGTTTAGAAACCCATGTGCTTTATTCAAGAAAGCCGTTGGGAATTGGCTGTGTGTGCATGTGTGTGAGAGTGGATGTGTGTGTTCGGTTGGGTGTCGTGGGTGAAGTTGTACGTGGGTATAAGAGTGAGTAATAAATACTACCGCATAAGGGGAAACGTCTTCCGTAAGTTCAATGACAAGCAACGAAAATTGAGCACTAGGACACGTCCGGCTGGAGGTTATGGAGCAAAAACGTGTGTCCATGCATGTGTGTGTGGTTTAGCATGAGTGTGTTTGGGTTTGTTAGTGAACCAAAACTACTACCGCCTACGGGAAACCCCTTTGAAAATTTCGATGACGAAAGCAGAACGGTTAACAGTATGGCATGTCCTGTCTGAGTTTATGGAGAAGATATCGAAAGCAACAATCACGGTTCGTAGAATTGTTCCGCTGGTGGCAGACAACGGTTGGGCATTCTGGGGTTTCAAAAGGTCTACCGGGTTTTGTGGCGTCGGCTGGTCCGCCTTCACCCTCGAGTAGGCTGACACGGCGCACCTCGCGGGTCAGCATTCCTTTGGCGGTCTTCGCTCTGACATTTCTCATCAGTTCCTCAGAGCTGCCAACAATTTCCATGACAGTGCCCAACGGCCAGGTAGTGAAATGAGAGTGTTCGTCGGAGATCATCAGTACGCCATCAACTTTGGATGGTCTTGCCTCGGTTGACCGATTCTGTCGAGTTCGCAGAGCCCGTAAGTTTTTCACGCAGCCATTGCCTCCAAAAACCTCGGACAGGCATTTCGCTTGCTTCCATCCATGAAGGTAGCTGCCACAAAGGTTTGTTGGCCCTGGAAACCTACTTTCAACCTAAATTCAATAGGTCGTTTGGGGTGGGCGACAGATGAGTGAGCGCAAGGTGGGTAAGATAGCCAATAGACACCGGAACTAGGGGGTGATTGTTCAGAGTTCTTTCGACCTCGGTCATGATGGTACTCAGCTTTTCTTCGCCGGGCGGCTGTTGTTCGATTACTGACAGCAATATTCACCTGGTGGGCCTGATCATGCCTTCCCGCGCACCACTGTGGTGACTGGCCTGCTGGGGGTTGAAGTGCCACGGCATATCACAAGCAGAGGTTCGGTTAAATAATATTAATAATAATCCTTTATTTCGAAGACGCTCTAAGCATGTCTTATGCATGATCAAATTTTCCCAAGCGACAAAACGGACAGACAAAATTCTTGAAGAATGGAGAAATATGCCTGACGAAAGGAGGGTAGGTAGACTCAAAAGGGGGATGATTTTATGCTTACCAAGGAACAATGGAGGGGGTTTAAGTGAACCCAGGGATGGATTCAAATAGGTGTTCAGCGAATTTGAAAGTCAATGTTAAATGGAGAGGCCGGACCAGCCAATTAGAGATCAGGGTCTGAAAGTTTCACATCTGGAGGACTGAAAATCGGCATGAAAACTTATGAAAACGAGAAACGATGAAGAAAAGAGGAGAGGAAGGAGGAACAAAATATTGAGTTTTATGGCTGGGCATTCGGTAGCCATGAAGTATGCCCCATTGCAATAAACGGGCGGCGCCATTATGAGAACAGGGAGCGACCAATGCAGGACTCATGATGTGGATCACATGGCAACAATGGTGCGGAAGGATCGAGATACGGTAAATGTGGGACAGAGCTACAGAAAAATTGGGCGCTTATCTTGAGAGGCAGCGGTAAGGTGACCGTAACTGCTATTCCGATTGTGAGTGACGGGTCGCCCAATTATTGAACCCAAAAGTCGAAACGAGGTTGATTCTCTGATTTCACGGTACTAGATTAACAAATTATACGCATACAAATATGTAAAGACCTCGACTGTACGGCCACAATGCCTAACAACGAGGACCAGAGTTAAACAAAAGGTCAATGTCAGGTACATATATATATATGTATACATATATATATATATATATATATATATATATATATATATATATATATATATATGTAAAAGCGGGAGCGAATAGCAGTGAAGTGATAGAACACGGAAGTAGCAGTGCTTGGAAGAGACCGGTGGGGTCAGTTCAAAATGTACCAGAATAACCCGGATAAATCTCGATGAATTCCTCCAAAACAGCTGAGCATGGGTTATCAACAGAAAAAGAGAAACGACTTTAGAAGCACAGAGGTAATGGCTGTGAGCAGGAGTCGATAGACGGGGGAATACGAGGTGAAGGATGGAAGAAAGCAGGTAAAACAGAACCAAAAAATCCGAATAACGCAGATGTAACACGTGGTGACTGCCGGAAATGCTTAAAGTTTCAATAAATTGTATATATATATATATATATATATATATATTGTATATTTCGGATGCGCCCGAAGCATGCTAGAATGCATGATCAGATGATTATAGTGATGCCGGAATGACAATTCACAAAAGGGTACAACAAGTGCATGCAGTGTATCAGAGAGAGTGTTACAGTGAACTAAAACTGTAGTAATGCCCGGCAAATTTGAAGGTCAAGGTCGAATGATGTCCGTTGGTCTGGAGTACATGCATAAGTGGTATATGAAATAGTTACCACTAGTGGAAATGCGAACATATTGAAAGGAAATGGTTTTGGTGCGCTACAGAATATGAGAGGCATATGGATAGAAATCTCGTCGAAGCGTTCGGTGAATTATTCACTTTACTACATGTATGTCAAGAAGTATTACTATGGAAATATTTCAGTCTGCAAAGATGGAAGTATATGAAGTGGTGGCTGTATACTGGAGGAATCATGTATGTTGCAAACAATTGCGTATTTCTTGGGAGGGATACTACCAGAGTGATGGTGGCAGCCCAAGTAGCACGTTGCCCAAACCTGTTGGGCACTGCCCAACGGAGCGTTGGGGTGGCGCACGAAGACGATACTTTTCAACAGAAATCGCATAGAACCTCCTGAACTACAGGGCGCCCTTTGTATATATAGATTTCGTACAAATAAGTAACAAACATGTCTATGACATTTGCACACATTTTGTTTTACTGCGTGCCCAACGTTTGCCCAATTGGGCTAGGGTTGGGCAAACGTTGGGCATGCCCATCGCAACGTTGCGCAACTCCATTGAAATGCGTTGGGCAGAGCTACCAGCGCCCAATTGGGCTAGGGTTGGGCATGCCCAACGCATCGAAAAAATCGCGAAAAACGGCTTTTCACTTTTCGCCAATTATTCCAATTTCGCCCAATCGCCTAATATCATTAAAGTATTCTCCTTCCTTTCGAGCTTAACCACTAAATTAACCCTATATATATGAGCAAAATGACCATTTTATTAAAAAAGTAGATAAATTTATTGAAAATAAAGTCGGATTTATCTGACAAAAAAGCCGCTTTTCCATCAATCCATTCTCCGCGAGGATGTTCCTGGCTCTTCTTCTTGATGCTCACGGTATCTGGAAAATCAATTCAGGGAAATGCGGATGTTAGTTACATCATTGGCAAATGAAGAAAAAAGCTGTATCGCGAAATTTAAACGTTAGGCATTTGAAGAACAATAGTTCCGCACTAGATTATATATATATATATATATATATATATATATATATGTTTATATATATATATATATATAACTATATTACTAGACACTAGACAAAATTTCCATTTAGTAAACTGCTAAGTTACAACGGAGAAACCGGTAATAAATCCCATGTCCAAGTAAGCATATAAAGCAATGTAAACCGTAATGGCAAAACATTTTAACGAAGCAATTTGCAGGAAATAAAATTGTTATGCGACAACACATATAGGAGAATAGCGTACCGTCTTAGCCGTCTTCCTTCGCCTCTATCCCGAGCGTTGATGAACTAGCGCTTTATATGTCTGTCAATGACAGACGTTGGCTCGTTGGAGAATCGCTCCATTCCTTTTATAGCATCTGACGTTTTGTATGATAATAAATGTGAACAACCTACCCTTAACGGCGGCGATCAACTTATGGTCGTTTACGGCCTTCCTTTGAGGGCTCCCTAGCCAACAACAGTGAAGGGCAACTTCGTCGCCGATGGATGCGAAAAGCATGCTACGCACGGTTTCAGCCAAATCGCAATCCGCAAACCGTTTGAGCGTTGCCACCTGAAAAGGTTCAGTTAAAGTGGATATACTTACCATGCTCGCATACACTTCGGGCGAGCTCAGAGTCTCGTGGAGTTTCTGAAATTCCCCCCACGTCTCGGCTCTTCGCGCCTTGGACGGCACAGCTGATGCGTGCGTGGCACCCAACGCGACTGTTAGCCCATCAAGGGCACGTTCGACCTTGCGGAAACGGTCGCTCATGGCGTTCATCGTACCTATAATCATACATGATTATATGTAGTAGTCACTCACGCATAACTTCACGCAAATCCTTGCTTAATCTGTCCATTGGTCCTTCGCTTGTTGCGGAAGCAGTAACGTTACTATATGATTAGTTGTTCATAACATTTGATAATTACGGTTACCCATGTTCTTTCAATGGACTCCGGTGAATAACAGTAACCGGAGGTTCGCGTGCCGCAATTGGGGTTGACGTGATATTGGGCATTGTGTCAGATAAACTAAATGCACAAGTTTTACAGGAATAAAATAGTTGTCTTACAAAGGAACGCGAAGTGCTCTCTCCAAAACAGGTGGCGGAGACGGCGGCATGTCGAAAGATCCACGGGGTTCACGAGATACCAACGTGCGCCCCTCCTCGAAACTGTCATACGACGTTAACTGTGTCGGTACCCTTTAAACAGTGTCAACTCATAATTCTTCCTACCTCCTGCGAACTGAATAGCGCTGGCCAAACAGTGTCTGTGGCACAGTGTCATCTGTGCTGCAGATTGAAGATTCGTTTAGAAGCCTACTTTCGAAAACGAAAGCATCCCCGAAATTGTCTAGGAGAGTTACATTTAAAAACATTTACCTGTGGCAAACATCTCCACAAATTCGTGTGCCGGAACCGAATCAGGCAGTGACGCACCCGAAAGCAGCAACTGCCGGTAAGCGCCTTTACTTTTTGACCGCGGCCACCGGACTCGGTGGCAATCGACCATCCAATTGCTGTGAACCACAGCATACGAGCTGTCGTCTACAAACTTGACCACGACGTACATCTAAACAAGAATAATTATATGTAGAAAACAGATGCCACCTTCGTCGGTGCTTTCCACGAACAGAAACTGCCACGTATATATATATATATATATATATATATATATATATATATATATATATGCATAAAGGAAAAACAGCTGTGGAACCAAAAATTTTATAAAAAGGTATGTAAAATGGGAATACACACATTGTAAGAATTGATGGATAAAAGTAAACATTTACAGGAGACTGTGTGAATGGCAGCGGTATGGATGTCTGACTGCAATCCGTTTACTGAAAAGATAAACAAACGCGTTGAGCGCAACGCGTGCGTAAAAAAGTCTCCAAGGATATTAAAATAGATGAAGTGAACTTCATCGTTCAAAATACTGACAATAGTCGCAGGTTTATTGTCTATCACAATGATATTATTTGGATGTACATTAGAGAAAAATATACCATTAACAACACACGAACACGGAGTTTTACTGAAACGTGGTATAGGCAGGAGCGTGTCATCTAGAACCAAATCTTTTTGCAGATTACAGCGGGCAGTGTTAACTTCGTGCAGCCGCTTGTATAACTGCTCCGCTGGTCTAGCCGGCCCTTTTATCAAACTTTTTAGCTTGCCCAAATGAGATTCATAAGGAAAGCATGAAAAGCGGTCCAAAGTTCCATGTCTTCTCACATCCTCTGCTAGATGAGTCAGACAATGAACATTGTACACAATTGAATTGGGGCCATACAACTTCGACATCTCCTGCACAAAAACACGCAAAATTCCGTGAGCGAAATCTAGTAAGTGGACATGTAAAATGGGATGCGAAAAAATATATACAGAAACAAACAAAAGTAAAAAATGGTCATAGAAATCATGGGGTAATAAATCAACCAAACAAACAGGACCAAGGTGAAGGAGGAACTGGCGAAATTCCGTCGCCTTCCAGCGTTCGATATCACGCGTGTGACGGCATTTGCGCTGGAAGTCACAAGTAAGAGCACCGTGGGTTTCCAGAATTCGGTCACGAAGTTCCTCCGCACTCGACCTACTCAGACGGCAAGGTGATGAATGACCGCCTTTCAGCCAAGTGAAAAGTAGTTTCTGGGTTACCCCAAGGCATATTAAATGCATATAATCCAACGGGAATGTAGTCACAATGTCGATGGGTAGGGATAGAAACGGGGTGGTGCCTATGTGATGACGATGATATTTCCCGGCGCGAAACTTTTCATCCGTTCTTGAGGTAGCCTCGACGACGGGAAACGTCATCCTCCCATCAATATGCAAGCCGCGTTGGTTGCATTCATCACAGCCGAAATAACCAGCAGGACTTTTGACTTGACGAACAAAGGCCCTAGCTGGAGTATCACAGATAACGGCCTTCAAGCAACATCGTATGGAAGAATTACGATAGCTTAGGCCATTTTGCAGAAGTTGGTCGAGCTCTCTCACGGTGTGACATAAGTAATCATGCACTGGATATGGTTTTTGAACACCACAATAAATTCCAACAGTGATGATTTGCGCACACATTGGCTGCACTATTCCTGCCAAAATCGGCCACATCTGAACGGAAGATGACCGAAACAACGACAGCCCGTCTATATTCACGTGTAGATCGATAGAACTGGGAATAACATCCATGCTGCTAAGGCACATATTTATCCCGTCTGTCAGCCCAACGTGAATATATATTCCACTGCGTAGCTGAATTTTCTCACACGAACGTGGTGTATGAGAAATGGTACGTGGATCGCGAGGGAGACCCGGCACAAACTTGCTCACACAGGAAAGTACGTCTCGCCGCTGTTTCATGCTCAAGTTTGAGCTGACGAACAAATCGGACAGCGACTGTTGCAGCACATCCACGTTAACGGTAATGGATATATTCCTTCCAAGTTGCACATCTTCCGTCGCTTTAAAAAAAACGCAATATAGAAACGATAGCATCTTACCCGATGGAACAAACCCCACGGATGTGCACCCAATGGGAAGTGTATCTACACTGATTAGGTCCCCGGGCACTCCTTCTGTTTGTACCTCCGGAGGTCGTGGCTCCGCTTCAACAAATGCACCGGAAGTGCTAGCTGTAACTGCTGTTCAAAAACTCAAATAAATAAATCTTTTATAAGAGCATACTCCAAGTTCTTTCTTTGGGACACGAAGTTCTGTGCTCCCACAAACTGGCATCGTGACATATGGGACACAGCATGGAACCCAGTTCCCTCTTTCTCCTCCTATACCTTTGCCATTTGCTCTCTTTCGGCATAACGAAATGTTACCTATGGGATTGAGAAATGATGAAAGGATAGGTTTCAACGGGTAACCATTTTAATAATGAAATTTATTTTCTAGGAAATACTGGTTACCTCCATTATAACCACGTCGAGAGAAACTTCTAATTTTATATGAATAAAGAAATGTTTCAAGCAATTAATACTTACGATACAAGAATAAGACGACGTAACAGTAACTATACAATCTAACCGATACTTATCCATGATACTTAGACGATTAGACCACCTACCGCAGCTACGCACCGAAAAAAACACTCACCTGCCGACGAACAATGAACGAAACTAATGAAGGCCACCCGGTCACGGGGGCACGCAGTAAAACAAAAAGTGTGCAAATGTCATAGAAATGTTTGTTACTTATTTGTACGAAATCCATATATACAAACGGCGCCCTGCAGTTCAGGAGGATCTATGCGATTTCTGTTGAAAAGTATCGTCTTCGTGCGCCACCCCAACGCTCCGTTGGGCAGTGCCCAACAGGGTTGGGCAACGGGCTACTATATATATATAAATATATATATATATATACGTGGCAGTTTCTGTTCGTGGAAAGCACCGACGAAGGTGGCATCTGTTTTCTACATATAATTATTCTTGTTTAGATGTACGTCGTGGTCAAGTTTGTAGACGACAGCTCGTATGCTGTGGTTCACAGCAATTGGATGGTCGATTGCCACCGAGTCCGGTGGCCGCGGTCAAAAAGTAAAGGCGCTTACCGGCAGTTGCTGCTTTCGGGTGCGTCACTGCCTGATTCGGTTCCGGCACACGAATTCGTGGAGATGTTTGCCACAGGTAAATGTTTTTAAATGTAACTCTCCTAGACAATTTCGGGGATGCTTTCGTTTTCGAAAGTAGGCTTCTAAACGAATCTTCAATCTGCAGCACAGATGACACTGTGCCACAGACACTGTTTGGCCAGCGCTATTCAGTTCGCAGGAGGTAGGAAGAATTATGAGTTGACACTGTTTAAAGGGTACCGACACAGTTAACGTCGTATGACAGTTTCGAGGAGGGGCGCACGTTGGTATCTCGTGAACCCCGTGGATCTTTCGACATGCCGCCGTCTCCGCCACCTGTTTTGGAGAGAGCACTTCGCGTTCCTTTGTAAGACAACTATTTTATTCCTGTAAAACTTGTGCATTTAGTTTATCTGACACAATGCCCAATATCACGTCAACCCCAATTGCGGCACGCGAACCTCCGGTTACTGTTATTCACCGGAGTCCATTGAAAGAACATGGGTAACCGTAATTATCAAATGTTATGAACAACTAATCATATAGTAACGTTACTGCTTCCGCAACAAGCGAAGGACCAATGGACAGATTAAGCAAGGATTTGCGTGAAGTTATGCGTGAGTGACTACTACATATAATCATGTATGATTATAGGTACGATGAACGCCATGAGCGACCGTTTCCGCAAGGTCGAACGTGCCCTTGATGGGCTAACAGTCGCGTTGGGTGCCACGCACGCATCAGCTGTGCCGTCCAAGGCGCGAAGAGCCGAGACGTGGGGGGAATTTCAGAAACTCCACGAGACTCTGAGCTCGCCCGAAGTGTATGCGAGCATGGTAAGTATATCCACTTTAACTGAACCTTTTCAGGTGGCAACGCTCAAACGGTTTGCGGATTGCGATTTGGCTGAAACCGTGCGTAGCATGCTTTTCGCATCCATCGGCGACGAAGTTGCCCTTCACTGTTGTTGGCTAGGGAGCCCTCAAAGGAAGGCCGTAAACGACCATAAGTTGATCGCCGCCGTTAAGGGTAGGTTGTTCACATTTATTATCATACAAAACGTCAGATGCTATAAAAGGAATGGAGCGATTCTCCAACGAGCCAACGTCTGTCATTGACAGACATATAAAGCGCTAGTTCATCAACGCTCGGGATAGAGGCGAAGGAAGACGGCTAAGACGGTACGCTATTCTCCTATATGTGTTGTCGCATAACAATTTTATTTCCTGCAAATTGCTTCGTTAAAATGTTTTGCCATTACGGTTTACATTGCTTTATATGCTTACTTGGACATGGGATTTATTACCGGTTTCTCCGTTGTAACTTAGCAGTTTACTAAATGGAAATTTTGTCTAGTGTCTAGTAATATAGTTATATATATATATATATATATATATATATATATAATCTAGTGCGGAACTATTGTTCTTCAAATGCCTAACGTTTAAATTTCGCGATACAGCTTTTTTCTTCATTTGCCAATGATGTAACTAACATCCGCATTTCCCTGAATTGATTTTCCAGATACCGTGAGCATCAAGAAGAAGAGCCAGGAACATCCTCGCGGAGAATGGATTGATGGAAAAGCGGCTTTTTTGTCAGATAAATCCAACTTTATTTTCAATAAATTTATCTACTTTTTTAATAAAATGGTCATTTTGCTCATATATATAGGGTTAATTTAGTGGTTAAGCTCGAAAGGAAGGAGAACACTTTAATGATATTAGGCGATTGGGCGAAATTGGAATAATTGGCGAAAAGTGAAAAGCCGTTTTTCGCGATTTTTTCGATGCGTTGGGCATGCCCAACCCTAGCCCAATTGGGCGCTGGTAGCTCTGCCCAACGCATTTCAATGGAGTTGCCCAACGTTTGCCCAACCCTAGCCCAATTGGGCAAACGTTGTGCAGTGCTGCTTGGGAGGGAACGGCCGGAGTAAAAACAGGTGAGCGTGCGGCAAGTTGTTAATTTTATATAGGGTTGGTATGAAATGTGAAAGCGAAAGTGGAAGACTAATCAATATTGGCCGTGTGGTTACATTCATTATACAGGTGTTCAGTTCTGCGAGAGGAAAGGTAAAGTAATCCACAGATAAGTGTACGTCAATAGATGAATGCTGTGTGGTATGTACCATGCAGAAATGACAGATCAATAAAACTTCCCAGGTATATCGCGGGAAGCGGCCGTGGATCAACGAATATAGAAATAAAATGTATCAGCCGGTGCAGATAGTGGTGTGATTTAGAGGCTGCATACGGGGTCATTTTCGGTAATATAACACGAATGCAACAACTGGAAAATCAAAGGTCTCGATAACGGTGATGGTATAGTAAGTAGACGGTGAGTGTCACATTTCTAATGACCAATTTGACAGGTGTAACAAATGATGGGAACGGAGCGGCGATGCGGCATGGGAAGTGTATCGAAGACGTTCAATCGTGGAGGGAACGCAGTGATCTACAGAGCCCGAACACTCGATGCAACAGCATTGCGGACGCGATCGGATGGACCGATGAAGAGTGCATGTAGTTACTAATTACTTCGCTGCCCACTGGAGGACTACTGAAAGATATGTCAGCGCCGGACGTTTTTTTTTGGTGACCGATGAAGCAATGAACAGTGACAATAAAGGTGCCAGTGTTTGAACAGTATTAGCAGGTTCTAACACGGAACGGGCATAATGACATATGGGATTAAAATGAGTTGTATGAATGCAGTGAGATCGAGTAGTCCAGGTTCAAGAAGTCCGATGGCGGGAATCTTGGGGAAAGCGATCGTGAGACGGGCGAAAATGAAGTTGTGTGAATCTCGTTTGTCCTGTCCAGCAAGAGAGGGTCCAAGTTATTCCTGGGAAGTGGAAGGCGACAATCGTCCTTAGGGTGCAGGTTCTGAAAACAAAACGGTGAGGGCTGCAGTCTGGCAATTCTACCAGCTGTGGGTTAGGGGAGAAAGACAGAACACCAATATCATGCCAGTAACAGAAATGGGTGGTCGCGACTTTGAGGTCTTGTTTTTTGGATTAAACAACATACGGAAAGCGAAGAAGACCGGTACTAGCGACTAATTCTTGTGAGGCTTAGTGAGAGTTACCAAAAAAGCAAGGAAGCCAGAATAGGCGACACTGGGGGCAAATACTTATGTGTAGTTCGACGAATGGTTTATGGAAGACCATATCGATTGTGGCGATTCGTTCATCAGAACGAGGCCTGGAATCTTGTGTTGAAATAGGGTCTCAATGAGTAAGTAGTTGAAGCGTGGATGAGACTGGTACCTTGAGGACCATATTATATATGCTGCTATGTATTTTCTAGCATTATAAATGCTCTTATACCTGGCGGCAGCTGATAAAAAAAAGAACCTAACCGACTATGGTAAAATCTGACAGCATGAAAAAAGAATCACCGGAGTAACGGTGGCCAGTAGGGGGTCGTGGTCAGAAGCGTTGAAAATAGGAAGTGGCTAGACAAACACGTGGAGTGTGCTGTTGACAGTCATGGAGTATAGGTTGGACTGCTTTTATTTGCTAACTATAATACAGAATGCTCCTTACCATCCGTTGGTAATAACTGTCTACTGAACAAAGTTGTTAAGCTTTTGGTTAGTATCCCAGGCCCAGTTCGTAGGCTCGGGTAATAGACATGTAGGGATCATGCATTCGGATCAGTTTTTGGACAGTTAGATGTTCATTTATTTCTTTTTTGAATAATAAAGAGGCCGAAGACATTGACCTAAGTTGAGGTGGGAGTTTGTTCCAGAGGGAAGAATATTTAACAATAAACAAGTTTGACCGCATCGCAGTCCTGGATACTGGAATCAAGACCACAGAGTCCCTATGTCGTAAAGAATAGTTGGAGGAAGTTTTGACCTGGGGGGCTGAATTGCAAGATGTACGTTTTACAATTTTGCAAAAGAAAGACAGGTTCATTCGTAGACCGCGCAGCCATAGGGGCTCTAAGTGCAATATTTCACACCTTTCCATATAATTTAAAGGCGAGGAATATCCTAGTAGTTGTTTTGTAAATCTACGTTGTACATTCTCAATTGCAAATCTGTCAATCTGCCGCATGTTAGAAAAGACGACAGTGCAATATTCCAGAAGTGGTCTGACATGAGTTTTAAAAATGCTTAGCTTGCTCTCTGTAAGACTGAAGGTTCTATTAAGCAGACCAATTAGCCGTCTAGCTTTAGCAACCTGCACGGCCGAATGTTCGGAGAAATTAAATGTACAAGAATATTGTAATCCCAAGTCCCTTACTTCCGGACTGTTGGGGATGAACTGATCATTAATTTTAAACATTCCCGCGGGAACCTGACACTTATACATAAGGATACAACTTTTGACAGCGGAGAATTTCATCAACCATTGGTTGCTCCATGATTCTAGCGATAGTAAATCGCTCGTTATGCTAGCAATGGTAGAAGCTAAGGCGTCAGGTTCAAAGGAGTACATAATTTTTATGTCGTCTGCAAAAAGGAACGCAGCCCCGTGTGTGATGACGTTGAAAATGTCATTAACATACATAAGAAAAAGTAAGGGACCTAGTACACTACCCTGAATAACTCCACTAGTAACTGGTCGAGGTGATGATAAACTGCCATCAACGTCCACCACCTGCTTTCGGGATGTTAGATATGATGAAAACCAACTCAGGATCGGGTCAACAATTCCGTAGGTTTTCATCTTCGCCATGAGCCTATTGTGGGATACTCGATCGAGAGCTTTAGTCATGTCAAGGAGGATTACAATCACTGATTTACCACTGTTAGTGGCCGTAGTTATTAGGTTAAGGAAGTCACACATACAGGTGGTACAGGATCGTTTTTGAAGAAAACCGTGCTGTCCAGTGTTAATGAGGATATTGTTTAGTAAATGAGTTGTCAGCTTATTTTTTATCAGTCTTTCCATAATTCGGGAAACTATAGGGGTGTGGTTCACTGGTCGATAGTTGGTTGGGTCCTGGCGTGAACCTTTCTTAGGAATTGGGATAATAACTGATGTTTTCCAATGGGAGGGGAAAACGCTACTGCTCATATATAAATTAAAAACCTTTGATAGCAAGAATGGGATATCAGTGCCACCTAGACTAAAAGTAGCCGGTGGTACGGCATCTGGCCCGGGGTGATATGACCTCCTAATTTTAGTTAGTTGTACTGTTAAGTCGTTCGGGTGAAATGTAACCGCTGAGAACTGTGCAGATGTCAGCGGCTCAGCGTGATATAGGCATGGGGAGTCATCGGTCGTTAGAGACGAAGCAAAATAGGCACTGAATGCCTCGGAGATCTCTTGGGAGTTCGTTATATAATTGTTCTTATATACAATGGATGGGATAGGAGAACTGCACTGGCTGTTTCTCAGCTTCATCAGCTTAGATAAAGCTTCGGACCTCTTGGGGTGACTCAGCGCCCTTAATTCCTGTTTTTTACTGCGGGACATTTCAATCAATTTCATAGAATTAGATAAACGGTTCATTTGCAAGAACAACGAAAAGTCTCTCGACCTAAGGAATTTGCGTTGTAGCATAGAAAGCTTCTGCTTTAATCGACAAAAACTGTTTGGTTTATCTCGTCCAGGTAGACCTTGGGTTGGGGTGATTACGTCAAGACATGCATTTAGTGTGGAGTAAAGATGATCCACCACGGTATGCAAGTCATCAGATAAAAAGAAAGTATCCCAGTTCTGCGAGCGAATGAGTGAGGGTAATTGATTCCAGCTAGCTTGGTGGAACGGTCTTTTAACGGTTGGTTTGTGAGCGGTTCGTGCTGGCACTGAAAACTCACATTTTACCAGCAAGTGGTCACAACCTGGGATGCTGTTCACGATAGATGTGTGCACGCGAGATAATCCTACCGTAAAAATGAGATCAAGGATGCTACTGCCTCTAGTTGGCCACATCACATGTTGAGTCCATCCTCCTAAACGAATGCTGGTCACGAAGTGTAGTAAGTGATGTGGAGCTTTCAAAGTAGACCAACGTATGCCTGGTGCGTTAAAGTCGCCGGCCACCAGTTTTGGGCCGGGTATGTCCGCAAAAACGTTTAACGCCTCTATGATAGGCAGGAAGTCGTTTTGACTAGTATTCGGGGGGCGGTAGATGCAACTAACAATGAAGTCAGAACATCCTGTAGTGACCTGTAGCCAAACTGAATCCGGCAAGTTATCGAGTATGGGGTGCTGAAATATTTTCGCTCGCATGTTTTGTCTTACATATATAAGACAGCCTCCCCCTCTCTGAGTGAGTCTATTTTTTCTGAAAGCTTGGTATCCGGTGATAGCGATATCCTCGTTTGGAGTGTTGTCTGTCAACCAGGTTTCGGTAATTAAAATAAGGTCGTAATCAGACGTGAGCAGTAATATACGCAGCATTCGCATCTTATTCACTATTGAGCGTGCATTCAGCATAAACAATGAGAACTGTTTAGTGGAGTCAAGGTTAACGTTAAGATCTTTATAGGATTCCGAAATTGCATTTGCTGAAGGCGGATCGGATGACGCAATCATTATTCCTTGAGATGGAGTAGTCGGTAATGTGGATGGTGAAATAAGCTGAGTAGAAACACCTGGCGTGGCAGTCAGCTTGGTTGTTAAGCTAAGCTGGGTGTGGCTAGTACTGATGAGATTCGTTAGATTGGAAGGATGTCGGCGGTTGGCAAGTCTACTTAGTGTGGAACAACACCGCGAAAGATCACTATCGAGTGCTTTACTATTGGTAGGTACTGGTGTCTGGGACGTAGAAATATGAGGAGGGAGGGTTAAGTAGCTGTTAAGTGGGAAAGAAAAAGGACGTGTAGCAGCCTCAGGTATCTTGGCACCTGCCTTAATACGGGCGGTAACACAGGTGCCCTCTTGACATCAATAATTTGATGGGCTGTAACCTGGAGGGGGAATGTGAAATGGAAGTGGGATATACGGGTGTTGGTTGACGTAGAGACTGGGAGGTCGTGGGTACTGTTGTGAGTGGTCTGCAGTAGAAAAGGGATTCAGGGTGGGTGAGATATGTGAACGATAAAAGGAAAGAGATTCATGTGAGAAAATATTACTTAGGCTACGATAGAAGTTATGTAGAACACTAAAGTAATCGTTTGGTATGAATGGTGGCGTTGTTGAAGAGGCCCGGAGGTTAGTTGTACCAGCCTGATGAGGATGATAACCAGGTGAAGAAAACGCGATACTGGGTGGAATGTACGGTGCAACTAGTGGTTGGTGGTTTGGATTGGGGAGATAGGTCTTGAATGACGTTTTCTTGTCCATTTTTGCACTCCGTGTTGCCTCGCTTGGGGTCCTTAGCCTTTGGAAGTGTGGCTTGATGAGTGAGTTAGGATTGACCGTAGTGTCAACAATGTGCAGTCCACCTAGTAATGATGTTTTCGCTGGTTTGGGGGATGGCCTAGGCACCGTAGATTGCCGAGTGGCTATTAGAGCCGAGTGGAGAGATGGCAAAGAAGAATTTGGGGTGACTCCGCTGATGGGTTGAGGATTTCTGGGTATGGCTGTTAAGCCAGTTAGGCGGTTCGCATCGTCATCGATCGTGGCCGATATTTCGGTGATAGGTAATGGTGGAATCGAGTTAGTCAGCCCAAGAGAGGACAGCTTGCCAGGGGTAAACTCCATGCTTCTTGATTTCTTAGGCGCTGGCTGGTGAGGTGACGTTGAACTGGATATATCTAAATCGACGTCAAACATATGGGATCGATGTTCTGGTGAACATGAAGCCGAATTGATACTGCATGCATTTTGCGCATCGTCAGACTGAGAAGAAGCGAATAGTTGAGGGCGGACAATTTTTGACGAAGCTGAATGCGTGCTGGTGGACCTGGCGAATTCCCTTTGTAATGGGGTTTTGTCGGCAGCAATTTTAATGTTCTTGAACGGGGATCTCAAAGCGACAGTGGATTGGCTCTTAATGAATTGTTTAGCGGGTTCCTCTTCAAGAAATTTGAACAACACTGGACAGGATTTGCGTTGAATGTTCTTTCGTAGCCGAAAGCACTGGCAGGGGTGGTGTGCCATATTAATAGAACTTAGAAGGTTATGTTTCACTTTCTCAACAGGGATTCTGTCGGGAATATTAAATACCACCGCATTTTTTGAGTTACTGATTCTTCGAACTATTTCTGAGGCAATGGCGTCTATGAAACGCCCAGCCGTGACTAGGTCTAGGGTTGACGGATTTTTTGGAGGGTCAGAGATATACGTGAGCGGAATTAGCTTGGATAGGGTCGTATCAATCAAAGAAATGTGGCTACTGAGATTAAGGAGATTGTGTTCTATGGTCTCTGCCCTTTTGTTTTCCCCGCCAAATACATCGGTCAGGCTAACGGAACAAGGACTCAGTGGGAGTTTTGCGACTTTCGACTTGGCGAGTACTTTTGGTCGGATGTTGGTACGACCAACCAGTGAGGATGCGGTTTGTCTAGCCGGCAGTTTGGGCATTGCAACACTGACCGCGATTGCACTAGAGAGCTAAAAACACAGAGTAATAATAATAATAATGGTTTATTTCGGAGACACCCGAAGCATGCTCGATTGCATGTAGTCTTACGTTCCCCAATGTACAGGCTTACTGAAATAAAAACGTGTAACTCTGTGGCTCTGGATCAAAGAAACTTAAAACTATGGAACTGTTGTAATAGAGTCTCTGAAATTAAACGAGGACTTTTTTCAGGGAATTCCCTGAATTAATATGCTGAATTGGGTGGTAGACTGCCACACAGTCGCGCACGATGGTGCCAACTTTTTCTTATTTTAGACACAAGTTTCCCTCAGTTCATATCCTGGGAAGCAGTTCAAAGACTTCTTTTGCAAAAATTTTTAAATTAGCTGTTTAGGTCAAGATTTCGCGTCCGGAGGAAATCCTTAGAAAGTTTTTGGAGTTATGGGACCACACTAAAAAATTGCGGCTTTTTAGTGTTACTCTAGATAGCTAAGCAAAAACTATACCGATTTAAATCGATAAACGAATTGATGTGATGGTTCAGTTATTCCCGTGAATTGTTCGAAAATCGACAATGGTTTCACAGATGGAGTCGCCAGAAATATTTTTAGTTAGGCTTTATACCTAATTTACTAGAAAGGTCTTGTGCTGATATTTTACGATCTCACTGTGGGGTGGCGCCAAGGAACGGACGATCACCAAAAGAGTTGAGCTAGCTAAAGAACGCTGGGTATTTTAAGGTTGGGCTTGCAAAGGGCTATTTGTAGTAGTAATAGATCTAGATTTCTAGGTAGAGGGTTTTGTAGATTTCTCGCGATAATAAATTACGGACGCACAATGGTGTGTCGCAGTTATTGTCACGGGCAGTGTGACGCTTTAGTGTGGATAAATGTTGCTACTAGATGTGACCCAAAATCAAGCCCTAACGACGGAAAAAGGAAAAATTCGAGACAACCTGATTCATGCGTCAAGTACATTGTGCGGCAAGATGATGGTGGCTGGAGAACACAGGGCAAAAGGGAATACACAGTGGCTGGAGTAGTGTAAAATATCGGGGAAGATGGGTAGCTTAGAGGTTAGGAGAACTGCGGCTCAAAGATGCAGCGGGAGTGACAGCGAATAACATGACAGAGAAGAAAGGAAGTGGAGGATCAGAAAAATCAGGTAAAGGCAGCTTATTTGGTCTGAAGCCGTGTGTGAAAATGGTGGCATAATGATGACTTTACACAAGATAGAACGCGGAAAAGCAGTGCAGTCTGAAAGAAAGTCTGGAAACGCCTGGGGCGGGCAATATAGGAGGCACATGAGAGTCCCGACGGAAGAAAACTAGGTAAGAGATGACCAATCAGATAGTAATAATAATGGTGTTTCAGAGACGCCCGAAGCATCCCTGGTGCAGGAATAAATTTCTGCAAGCCATAGGATGGACTGACAACACGCGTGAAAATGTAGAATTTTGCAAGAGAAGTAGGATAACAAGGCTCAGAAGGGGGAATAGAGTGGGACAAAGGTGTGATTTGTATGCACACTAAAAATGCATGGAGTTTAAATGAACCAAAGAGCGGATTCAAATCGACGTCGGGTGAGTTGGGGAGTCTGTTTGGTCCCGTTGGGGGAAATCTGAAATCCGAATTTTACACATGAGGGAGACTAGAAATCGGCATAAGAAACTGCGGTAGCGGTAGATCATGGAGATAAAGGTGAAATGCACTGCAATGGATTAAGTGGCAATGAAGCATTGGTACTCTGCAATGGATGGTCGGCGGACAGGGCACAAAACTCGTTGTGAAGCAGAAAGCCCTCAACGCAGGAAGTAGAGAAAGGATCAGATGACAAAAATGATTCAGAAGGATTGGATACGTGGGATGTGGGGCACAGATGTGGAAGAAATGGACGCATATCATGACGGTGAGCAGGATGGTAGCAAGAAAAATGGCCGGTGAGGATTTGCAGGAAGCAGAGCAAATGCCTGTGTATACACGTGCAAATATAAGAGGATCGGGAGCTATACCGATGGAGTCCTAGAAAAAAGTAGCAGTTATTTTGAGGGGCAAGTGAGGTTAGATTGAGTGGTTGTAGAATTACCTTCGGAATATCGTAGTGACCTTTCTTCATGAGAGGTGGACATGGCGGACCAACAGCAAGAGAGCGAGAAAAGAATTCGGAATCGAAGAAGTGCTGACGATTGTAAGGATCTGTTCATAAAGGAGGGAAGATGAAGGATAGAATCGAAGGAAACGGAGAAGGATGGATCTAATAACCTGATTGATGTAGGTGAGACATGTAGCCACCGTCGAGACTTGGAGAAGCGTTACTAAATGGACTGACATTAATCGGCGGGATGATGGCGATGGAAATGGCTGGGAGCATAGGGCAATAAAGATACAAAGTGAAGAAAGGTACCCGGGAGGTGAGACTGTCTGCAGAGCAAAGATGCAAATACTGTGACAACGAACAGTGTGGGAGAGAAATAATCAAAAATAGTACCAGAGGAATCGGGTAATTGCAGATCAATCAGATTGAAACCGTAGGTGAAAACCATGAAGTAACAATGAATTTGCATTAATCGGCACGTGAGAAACCAGAAAAGCCTGAAAAGCATACAGAAAATGTCTGCGGCGAGCAACATACGAAGCAGGAGATGGGAGCACGGACCGAAAAGACAGGTGGAACATAACCAGTAAGATCGTCTTACTACAGGGGTAATACGAAAATGGCTGAGAATGTAGAAGCACCAGGACAGGTAAACCGGTGGATGGACACAACTCACAGGAAATGAATGCGCTTCGAAGTAGGGGAAGTTGAACTGGAGAGCTGCGTGCCTGCAGGCAATTGTACTAATGGATGCTGCTGGAGGATGCTAATCAGGGCACTGCCTAATGGAAAGATCCACAGAGGAATCGCGGAGTCAGGCAAGGAAGATATATTGGTGGTAACTAGATAATAAATGCAGCTGTAAGATATGTAAAGTTAGGAACGGGGAATTCTCATATGGGAATTGGTCATGGGTGCGGGTAGAGCTAGTGCGTAATGGTATTAGGCATGAGAAGGGAGAACGAGGGAGGATTTGACGGAACTGCTGGCAGTGAGGCATAAGAGTGAGATCAGTGAGCTTTATGAGCATAGGGTAATACCAAGGGAAAAGAGACCACCAGAAGGCCATGATCACATAAATGGAAAGAGAAATTTTGGCGGTCGTGCGTAGAGTGACGTGGGTAGGACGATAGTGACGTGAGCGTCGATAGGAGCAAAGACGTAATAGGTATAGTATGTTTCTTCACCGCGGTCAATACACATGCACAAGGCAAGATCAGAGTATACAGCAGTACATGTCAATGTAAGGTATTCACAAATTCTAAATTTATAAATCACACAGCAACCGAAATACACCAGGAAAGTCATGTAGTGTTTGAGTAAACAAAAGTGGTAATGGTTGAGGCGGGAAGTCCGAATCGGTTTCGAAATCGCTGGGGACGGTGCGGATAGCTGGACAAACGTGGGATTGCTGATATAAGCGACAATTGGACGGTCACTAACGAGTAACCGGGCGGAGGAGATGCCAAAGAACATTGTTAGAAGTAAAGCAAGCATGGGGCTTTCAACGTGCAGTCAGAGATACCAGCGGAATATTGGACACTGATCCAGCATTGGGTAACTAATTGTGGAGGAAGCATGTGAAATAAAGGCAAGTGATTCAAAGGTGATAATAAAACGGACCTTTTGTGCAGGTGATTGCAGTGTCATATGGAAATTCAAGTGAAGGCGTTAAGCTTCGCAGGGACTTCAGTGCACTTTTGAAGAGCATGAATGGTGTATGGACATATAACGGACTATTGAAGAAAAGAAAAGCCGTCAATGAAACGGATTAGTGGAGACAAACGTCAATGGTTCGGCTAAGCAGGAGTTGGAAGAGTGTAAAATGTTTTTTTTTGTATTTGATAGAAAATTGGAAATCAAATTATGGTTGGCTGCAGATGGCTGGTATTCTGTTCCGTAAAGACCTTAGTTGCGGGCAGAATGTTGTGGGAAGCAGGTAAAAAAGGGCTGGTTTGACGAAGTTGACAGCTGCGAAGGCTGGGTTCCGGTCATTGGTTCCGTACTGCAACGCAGGAAGGCTTGAACTGTTGGGTTGGATTATTTGGGAATAGATGTTGAGCGGATGTGTTGATGGTTGCTGTCAGGAATCACCTCTGCGATCCGGTGATACTTTCATGAGGTTTTCTTAATCCATGTACGGTGCCCCATGTAACGTCAGCAGGCTAGAGTATGGGTTTAAACCATTGATCAAATCGTCCAGTCCTTACGGTAATCCGGAATAAACGTCGATTTGGCCGGTGACTACCCAAGTAACCAATGCAATCTGGAAGAGATCAGGAGTGCGGCAGTCTGGAGAGTGTTCCAGCTGTGAGTTATGATTATCGATTTTATGGAAGCAAGGAAATGAACATTTTGGTATCGCAACAACTAGTTATCGTTTGGCTGGTGGACCGGTCTATTAGGGATCCCTAGACGGAGACTGGTAGCTTTCTAGGGTAGTTGGGTGATAGTAGAGATTTGGGGCGATATCAGGTAGGCGGTGGATGAGGAAAGGGTGTCCGTTTGGGAACCAGGAGTAAAACAATAGTAGAGGGTATGGTCTGGAAGAAGAAAGAGAAAATAGGAAGATAACAGTCTGGTCAGTTCACTAGCTGTGGTCGAGGACGGTAAACAGTAAAAAGGGAGAAAAACACTGAGTGTTAAAATGAGGATTTTTCATGTGGGAGCAAACGTGCTGGTATTTCGCAGGGTCAAGAGAAATCAGAGGCATACGGATTCCGATTGGAATTAGGTCTTAACTTACCATGAGCATATGCGCAGAGAAGTGAAGCCTAGCTACTAAGGAATGGTAATCCGTGTGGCAAGGCTTCAGTTATAGTTATAGTTATAGTATATTTCTTGACCGTGGTCAATATACATGCACAAGGCAAGATCAGAGTATACAGCAATACATGTCAATGTGAGGTATTCACAAATTGTAAATTTATAAATCACACAGCAACCGAAATACACCAGGAAAGTCATGTAGTGTTTGAGTAAACAAAAGTGGTAATGGTTGAGGCGGGAATTTCGAATCGGTTTCGAAATCGCCGGGGGCGGTGTGGATAGCTGGACAGTCGTGGGATTGCTGATATAAGCGACAATTGGACGGTCACTAACGAGTAACCGGGCGGAGGAGATGCCAAAGAACATTGTTAGAAGTAAAGCAATCGTGGGGCTTTCAAAGTGCAGTCAGAGATACCAGTGGAATATTGGACACTGATCCAGCATTGGGTAACTAATTGTGGAGGAAGCATGTGAAATAAAGGCAAGTGATTCAAAGGTGATAATAAAACGGACCTTTTGTGCAGGTGATTGCAGTGTCATATGGAAATTCAAGTGAAGGCGTTAAGCTTCGCAGGGACTTCAGTGCACTTTTGAAGAGCATGAATGGTGTATGGACATATAACGGACTATTGAAGAAAAGAAAAGCCGTCAATGAAACGGATTAGTGGAGACAAACGTCAATGGTTCGGCTAAGCAGGAGTTGGAAGAGTGTAAAATGTTTTTTTTTGTATTTGATAGAAAATTGGAAATCAAATTATGGTTGGCTGCAGATGGCTGGTATTCTGTTCCGTAAAGACCTTAGTTGCGGGCAGAATGTTGTGGGAAGCAGGTAAAAAAGGGCTGGTTTGACGAAGTTGACAGCTGCGAAGGCTGGGTTCCGGTCATTGGTTCCGTACTGCAACGCAGGAAGGCTTGAACTGTTGGGTTGGATTATTTGGGAATAGATGTTGAGCGGATGTGTTGATGGTTGCTGTCAGGAATCACCTCTGCGATCCGGTGATACTTTCATGAGGTTTTCTTAATCCATGTACGGTGCCCCATGTAACGTCAGCAGGCTAGAGTATGGGTTTAAACCATTGATCAAATCGTCCAGTCCTTACGGTAATCCGGAATAAACGTCGATTTGGCCGGTGACTACCCAAGTAACCAATGCAATCTGGAAGAGATCAGGAGTGCGGCAGTCTGGAGAGTGTTCCAGCTGTGAGTTATGATTATCGATTTTATGGAAGCAAGGAAATGAACATTTTGGTATCGCAACAACTAGTTATCGTTTGGCTGGTGGACCGGTCTATTAGGGATCCCTAGACGGAGACTGGTAGCTTTCTAGGGTAGTTGGGTGATAGTAGAGATTTGGGGCGATATCAGGTAGGCGGTGGATGAGGAAAGGGTGTCCGTTTGGGAACCAGGAGTAAAACAATAGTAGAGGGTATGGTCTGGAAGAAGAAAGAGAAAATAGGAAGATAACAGTCTGGTCAGTTCACTAGCTGTGGTCGAGGACGGTAAACAGTAAAAAGGGAGAAAAACACTGAGTGTTAAAATGAGGATTTTTCATGTGGGAGCAAACGTGCTGGTATTTCGCAGGGTCAAGAGAAATCAGAGGCATACGGATTCCGATTGGAATTAGGTCTTAACTTACCATGAGCATATGCGCAGAGAAGTGAAGCCTAGCTACTAAGGAATGGTAATCCGTGTGGCAAGGCTTCAGTTATAGTTATAGTTATAGTATATTTCTTGACCGTGGTCAATACACATGCACAAGGCAAGATCAGAGTATACAGCAATACATGTCAATGTGAGGTATTCACAAATTGTAAATTTATAAATCACACAGCAACCGAAATACACCAGGAAAGTCATGTAGTGTTTGAGTAAACAAAAGTGGTAATGGTTGAGGCGGGAATTTCGAATCGGTTTCGAAATCGCCGGGGGCGGTGTGGATAGCTGGACAGTCGTGGGATTGCTGATATAAGCGACAATTGGACGGTCACTAACGAGTAACCGGGCGGAGGAGATGCCAAAGAACATTGTTAGAAGTAAAGCAATCGTGGGGCTTTCAAAGTGCAGTCAGAGATACCAGTGGAATATTGGACACTGATCCAGCATTGGGTAACTAATTGTGGAGGAAGCATGTGAAATAAAGGCAAGTGATTCAAAGGTGATAATAAAACGGACCTTTTGTGCAGGTGATTGCAGTGTCATATGGAAATTCAAGTGAAGGCGTTAAGCTTCGCAGGGACTTCAGTGCACTTTTGAAGAGCATGAATGGTGTATGGACATATAACGGACTATTGAAGAAAAGAAAAGCCGTCAATGAAACGGATTAGTGGAGACAAACGTCAATGGTTCGGCTAAGCAGGAGTTGGAAGAGTGTAAAATGTTTTTTTTTGTATTTGATAGAAAATTGGAAATCAAATTATGGTTGGCTGCAGATGGCTGGTATTCTGTTCCGTAAAGACCTTAGTTGCGGGCAGAATGTTGTGGGAAGCAGGTAAAAAAGGGCTGGTTTGACGAAGTTGACAGCTGCGAAGGCTGGGTTCCGGTCATTGGTTCCGTACTGCAACGCAGGAAGGCTTGAACTGTTGGGTTGGATTATTTGGGAATAGATGTTGAGCGGATGTGTTGATGGTTGCTGTCAGGAATCACCTCTGCGATCCGGTGATACTTTCATGAGGTTTTCTTAATCCATGTACGGTGCCCCATGTAACGTCAGCAGGCTAGAGTATGGGTTTAAACCATTGATCAAATCGTCCAGTCCTTACGGTAATCCGGAATAAACGTCGATTTGGCCGGTGACTACCCAAGTAACCAATGCAATCTGGAAGAGATCAGGAGTGCGGCAGTCTGGAGAGTGTTCCAGCTTTGGGTTATGATTATCGTTTATATGGAAGCAAGAAAATGAACATTTTGGTATCGCAACAACTAGTTATCGTTTGGCTGGTGGACCGGTCTATTAGGGATCCCTAGACGGAGACTGGTAGCTTTCTAGGGTAGTTGGGTGATAGTAGAGATTTGGGGCGATATCAGGTAGGCGGTGGATGAGGAAAGGGTGTCCGTTTGGGAACCAGGAGTAAAACAATAGTAGAGGGTATGGTCTGGAAGAAGAAAGAGAAAATAGGAAGATAACAGTCTGGTCAGTTCACTAGCTGTGGTCGAGGACGGTAAACAGTAAAAAGGGAGAAAAACACTGAGTGTTAAAATGAGGATTTTTCATGTGGGAGCAAACGTGCTGGTATTTCGCAGGGTCAAGAGAAATCAGAGGCATACGGATTCCGATTGGAATTAGGTCTTAACTTACCATGAGCATATGCGCAGAGAAGTGAAGCCTAGCTACTAAGGAATGATAATCCGTGTGGCAAGGCTTCAGTGTACGAGAAAGGCGCAAAAAAGCAGGATGGGACGGCCGAGTTCTAGCCTGAGCCAGGAATTAGGTGAGAGCGAGCACCCATTGCTAAAGGACGGAACGGTTGTATTTATATATATGCAAATTATGTTGTAAAATGGCACAATCTTGTTAGGAAGGGGGACAAAAGTGAGTGGAGCATACCCAAGGTATATATATATATATATATATATATATATATATATATATATACATAGATATATATATGTAAATGTATATAAATATATATTGCTGTATACGTGGGTGCGATCATCAGGCGGGTCATGCGAAAGCGGTTGAACGCAAAAGACTGTGGCAAGGAAAGTGAGATAGAGAGACGCAGTCTGGGTATAGCCCAGCTGAGGATCAAAGGTTAACTGAAGGAAGATCAAAAGTTAAGCACGGGCTCATCGGTGCAGCGGATCCCCAAAGAACATTGAAGCCACGAAACGTGAGACTAAAAGGAAAACGCCTAAGTGTGGCTAAAAGTTTCAATGGGAAAGTTAGTATTTCGACTTGAGCAGGAGTAAAGACCAAGTTCTGCATGAAATTACAGAAGAACCTTAGCTGGAGGATAGGGTGGGAGCAGAAATGGTAACGTCATAACTGGGTGTTGGGTTCAGTTAGTGAGTCACGCCAAGTGAGATAAATCAGACTGGATTTTCCAGTTCGAAATCGCAGAGGTGGTGAGGGACGTATATGTGGTGGGACCTGGTGCGGAAAGGAGGCATTGTAGGCTGAGATATCGAGGAGCTTTGAGTTACTCACCATGCTTGTGTTAATAATTGTAGGACAGAAGTGAGTATATATATACATGCACATATATATATTTGTATATACAAATATTATATGTATGTACATATACATATATATATATGCATACATATATATATATATATAAAGCCGAACAGGGATTGGATACTGAAACAGTTTTTCTAGCGTTGTTGAGGTTGGTTTCAGGGCCGCAGACGCGATATAACTAAATCAAGTTAATTATTCGTGGAGCGGGTGAGACATATTGACAACCTGTGGGGAGTAATACGGTGGTGTCTATAAATGTGAGCGCATCTGGAAGGATTTATTTCAAAGTTGAATTGGCAGGATCCTATAAGTTGGTATGGAAAAACAGTTAGTGGACGCAGACGTGCTTACATATGTCGATGGCGAAGTCCAGGAGAAGCGGTCAAACAAAGCAATCAGAATTTTAAAAGCGGTGAGGTTATTTCGGAAGGTAAGGTAAAGAGAGAAAGCAGAGCAATGGCTTAAAAGTCGAGGCCTATCTCGTAAGCTTGACTTTCGGTTACTTGAACGTTGAATAATCGCAAAACAGTTGGGACAGAAAGGAATTTATCAATAGCGTGCACGAATGCATACTTTGACCGAGAAGATCTGATGTGCAAGGGAAGTTTATTCCAGATTCTGTAGTACGCGAAGAGAAAGAACTTAGAGCGTAGAACAGTCCTCGCGGAGGGTGTGGTAATAGTATACTGTCTATTACGGAGTGGATATCCAGTATCCTGGGAGAAGCCCATCTGGTTAGAGGAATAGGACTGCTTAGTCGATAGCTTATGCAGAAATATCGAATTTAGCTTGATGCGACGAAGCCATAGTGGTTCGATTTTGAGAGATAAGCATCGTTCCCTGTAGTTGAAGTTGGACGACCAACCGATAAGCTGTTTTGTGAATCTTCTTTGAATACATTCGATAATAATCCTGTCAGATTTTTTCATGCTAGTAAAGATTAGGGGATAATATTCGAGAAGGGGCCTGGCATGTACTTTTTACATGTAGAGAATGCTCTGCCTAAGCTGAAAGGATCTGAACAGAAGACCAAGACACTTTTAAGCCTTCGCCGTTTGGAGGACAGCATGTTCCGAGAAGTTGAAAGAGCAAGAATAACTTAGGCCAAGGTTTCTTACTAAAGGCTAGCTGTCGATGGGTGAACCGCCAATGCATAAAGAACCAGGAGGAAACTGGCATTTGTAAGTAAGGAAAATACACTTGTCGGCGGAGAATTTCATCGCCCAGGTTGAGCACCATTCATCAAGAGCGGCTGAATCAGCAGAGATTTTAGGGATAGTAGTACTGAGGTTGCCAGGCGAAAAAGTGTAGACTATCTTAATGTCGTCCGCGAACAAAAACGGCGTGCCATTAAGTATTGTCGGAAACATATCATTTATATACAGGAGGAAAAGCAGGGGGCCCAAAACACTGCCCTGAATAACACCGCTAGTAACAGGCTTAGGATTAGAGGTGTGCCCGTTAATTAAGACAACCTGTGAACGATGAGATAAGTAGGACGAGAACCAAGAAAGAAGTGGATCGACAATCCCAAATGACCGTAGCTTTGTTAAAAGGTGGGGGTGAGGGACACGATCAAATGCCTTGGATAAATCAAGATAAAGAACAACAAGAGATTCTCAATTTTCAGCAGAGTCGGTGACGAGATTCAGAAAATCATACTGACAAGTCATGCAGGACCATGAACGGAGGAATCCATGTTGGTTGTGATTAATAAGACTGAGGCCTAATGAATAGCTAAAAATATTATCTTTAACTATTTTTTCCATTATTCTGGATAAGATGGGGGTATGGTTCATAGGGCGATAATTGGATACCTCATGTGAAGGTCCTTTTTATGAATGGGAACGATCACCGAGCGCTTCTAGTTAGCAGGTTTGGTGCTACCATTAAGTGAAAGAGTGAAAAGGTTAAGCAACAACAGGGGAGATCCGGTCCACCATTGACGAGTGCAGTTGGTGGTAAGCCATCGGGGCCTAATCGAGGGGAGGGTTTGATATTGGATAGTAGCTTAGAAATACTCTTGGCATCGAAGGGTATCGTGGAAAGGACAGAGTCGGTAAGTGGTGAAGATGTGGGAGGGGCAATGACAGTAGCTGGAGCCATGGATGAAGCAAAGAATGCATTGAAGGCTTCGGCTATACAAGGTGGGGAGGTATAAGATGAGTTATTATCCAGAATTAGAAGTTGGAAGTCGGCCTTAACATCAGCGTTTCTAGACTTATGCAACATGGAAAGAAGTTGAGACTTGTTAGGATGACCCAAAGCCTTAGCTTCTTGGTCACGAAGTCGTGTATTATCTTGTCGTTGAATAAGTGTGGAGAGGCGGTTTAGACGAATAAAAAGTTAAAAGTCGTTGGAATTATGTAATCGTTTGAGAAGTTTATGGTACTTTTTATAGAGTGGCGAGACAGGCGACCTCTTTGTAGGTACAGCCTTGGCAGTATTGGACAATTTTTCCAGACAATCGGAAAAGAAGGAGTAGAAAATTTCCGCAGCATGCTGAGGGTCCTGGGTGAGGAAGTAATTACTCCGGTCTTTCTGTCGAATAAGCGTGACTAGCAAGGCCCAATTTCTGCATAGGAATGTATTGTTGGAGGGGTGTGCGGGACTAGGTGGGCCACTAAGGGGCAGATGGCAGATAACCATTTTATGGTCACTACCGGGGAAATGTCGTGTTACGGTCACGTCGATGAGAGGCATGTTATGAGTAAATACCAGATCTAGTACGTTCCCATTTCTGGTAGGTTCGGCAACATGTTGTGTCCAGCCGCCAAGATGAATGCTAGTGATCAGGTCCATAAGATTGGGAGGAGCCGAGAGGGTAGGCCAACAGATGTGAGGGAGATTAAAGTCACCCGCAATAAGCTTGGTTCCAGAAGGAAGCAAAGAAAGGTATTCGAAAGACCTAATGAGAAGTGGAAACAAAGAACTGGGGGAATTTGGTGATCAATACACGCAGCCCATGTGAAGAACAGTGGTTTGGAGGTTCATAGCGAACCAGAGATAATCGAGAATAGAATCGAGTGCCGTATGTAAAAGAAGGGTCGTGGTGTAGACTTCCTTGACGTAGGCTAGGCACCCACCACCACGCCGGTTCGGTCTGTCGGTCCTTAGAAGACTGTACCCTACCAAAGATACTTGATCATTGGGAGTGCTCTCAGAAAGCCAGGATTCCGTTATTAAGATAATGTCGTAATTATTTGTAAGGACAAGTTTTTTTAGGTGCGGGAGCTTGTCAAGAATAGAACACGAGTTGAATAAGGCTAGAGATATACCGTTTGTGGGAGGTGGTATAGGCACATCAGGGGGGTGGTGTAATTTGGAAGGAGGCAGGCTATCGCGATTGGAAGGAGCGGAGATTAGGGTCAAAGGGGAATATGTTGATTTTGAGGCTAGTGGAGGTTCAGATGGGGTGGCTTCCAGCCAAGCTGGATTAAATGTTGCAGTGAGAGGGACTGCTGAGAGGTAGAGAGACTGGGCATCAACGGAGGGGGAAACATCGGAGCAAAGGGAAAAACCTGTGGGGTTTGGCGGGTCCATATCAGACAGGGGTGATTAGGAGCAGTCGAGAAATACCGGCCAGTCGGAATCGAGTATTGGTTGAAGGGGGGCGCAGAGGGCAGGTTTAAAAATGGGTGAGGAATAGGGGTGTAGGGTGGTAGATTAAGCTGCACATTGTGGGAGGGGTAACTGAAGTTGGGTGGAACACCAAATACGGAGCAGTTAGAAGCGGGAGCAGTGGAGATAGTTGTTAGGTGAGAAGTACGACGTGAGGCAGATTGGACGGCGTGTGGAGGCCGTATTTTGGTATTGATAGGCAGTGAGCACGGTGAATTTGTAGGGATCACCGATGCATTGGAGCAAGGGGTATTTTCTAAGGTCAAAACCTTATTTGGTGAGTTGAGGCGAGTTGATTTAAGAGGAGACAGTTGAATGAGGGAGGGGCTTGTGAGAAGAATGGGGAGACTGTTATACTTATTCCTCTGGAAGGCGAGTAATTCATCACCGGATGGAACAGAGGGCGAGTTAGAGTTCGAGGTGGGAGAGCGAGGCAATAATAGGTAACTGTGCACAGCTTGGAAGAAAGACAAAAAAGAGAAGTGATAAGAACGGTGAAAAGAGCGAAAGGTGCGCGAACCATGGCGAACGAAGATGGTTGGAGCGTGCGACCGCAACCTATGCCAGTGGGTGGGGCTGTCCGTGCGCTGGACAGCAAACCCAAAAACACTTTGAAATGAACATGAGAGGTGTGATCCATCAGCCTTACTGCGCTCGCATATCTTTGCAGAAGGCCTGCACGCCCGATGTGCGCCGGTCAAAGCTGTGGATCTGACCGCGCCCCCCACAGTTGGGAATGGCACTAATGTTCATTGATGGTAATGCTTGTGGGGCACAGTTCAGCTATGAAAGTATAAGCATAAGGGCGAATGAGACTGCGGGAGAAGAGGAAACAAGGTGTACGAAAATAACGGCATTTTAGTTCAGTTCACTTATTACTGGAATGGCCAAGGCTAGTCAAGTGCTCAAAATTCAGTCCGATGGATGAAACTGTTTATTGTTTGTTTTGCCCCCAATTAGAGGGCTCATTGTGTTCAAAGTAGTTGGTCTTAGGAGCCAAGATCCCTTTTGTATGCTACTTTCTCAGCTATGCCTATATTAGATAACTGAGGTTAGCGGGTGGCGCTGAGATTTGGGAGGAGAGCCGATGTATATTGGGACTTGGTTTTTGAGGCTAGAATGGTGACTGGTCAGTTACTTCATTTTCGATGAAGATTTTGAACCTCTTGACAAACCAGCAATACTGTTCCTGTAGTCCAACAAAGGCCGTCAGCTCTAATCTCGGTATATCGGTTGCCGGTTGCTTTGGTGTTAAATGCTTGCTGGCGGGCGTAGGATTTCCGACTTCTAGTTGCCCTGGTCTGACGGAGGGACAGTTGTCACTGGTTCCGTGCCGAAACTCTTTCTGTCTACACTTTTACTACACCTCCTGGGCCCGTTCCCCAGGGGATGACAACTGCCATCCTAGTTCTTGTATCCTCAACCTGAACACGGCAACATTCTTGCAACCAAAAACACCATAAGTAATGCATGAGCTGGTAATGACAGAGCTATGCTATCTGATGTTGCTTATGGAGTCATGTGCACCCAAACCCTCCCACTGACCTACTGAATTACTTCACGTCCGGATTCCGTTTGCTTTGTTCCTTTTTTGGGCGTGCTGCTTGTTTCCTCGTTCCGAAATGAACAATTTGGGTAGCATAATACGTTTTGGAGAGGTGCATAGCCAAATTCGTACTAGTCCAGAAACCAAACCAAAATTGATCCGTAACTTCTACGATAATGAATCACTAAATGAAAGACATGATATAGCATGCAAACCTCAATTATGCAATCACGTAGACTCATAAAACGAGAACCAAGTTGTTGCTTGGGAGAGACAAGCATGAGAGTCACGCAGATTCTAGACGGGACATGACAGAATAGAACGTTGGACTTGAATAAAAAAGGGTTGGTTCATAGAAACATAAATTGTACGAAACACGCAGATAATGTATATGAGTGAGTAATTCCACAAAATGATGATATTATAGAGCCTCCGAAGGATTTTCCACAGCTGGTCTTTAAGCTGAGTGTGCCCCCAGCGGAACCACCCGAAATGCCATGGTAATTTGGCCAGACAAGAGCGCCCCTACGCACCATGTAAGGGAGGCGCCTCGCTTCCGAGACGGGCAGCTATCTTCTGCGCTATATCTGCTGATAATCAGACATCCATCTGAAGCCACCATTCGGGGATGGAAGAACCATTAGGACGGGCGATTATGGAGTCCTGCGGGCGGTCTTCGTATTAAGGAACAACAAACCAGGATCTGGGTTGGTTCGGAACTACGCTAGAGTGGAGGATAATCAGCTGACGCCGAGGGCTGGAAGCATTTTTTCACACCCGGGAGAGTTAGAGTCAAAAGTAGAGGAAAAGCAGACATGACTAAGAGCCCGGGCTAATGAGCTCGGCAGATGAGGTTGCTCCGCTGGCACAGCGAAGAAATAGGAGCCGTCCTCCTTGACGGAAGCCAAAGATGGCAAGTGTTAAATTTCCGTAAAAGACCACGGGCACATTACAAGTTTCGCAGCACGCTGTACGCATGGGCCGCTTACAAGACAACCAAAACCAGGGCCAAAAACCTGCAAGGCGGAGCGAAACGGGAGTATGAAATAAAACTCGCTATTAATATGTGGCTGATACTGAGAGGTTCTTCACTTGTTTGCTGTTCTAGAAAACGACACTTTGGAGCAAGCAAACCCTGGAAATGCCCTACAAAAGCATTACTCTTGATGACGGAGACAAAGCAGAAACGTTACCTGCACGTTTCAAGAGCGTGTATCTCCAGGGCCAGGTGAGTACTTTTACGGGATCGCAGGTTGAAAGTATTCTAGTATTTAAGCAGCTTAAGGTATGTTTGCCCGTGGTGCTCCGGGAACTTGAATCTTTATGGAAGCATGAAACATCCAGACCGAATGTGGTTCATCCGGCAATTGTTAACCCATTTCTGATATCTTATCAGGGGCTGTTACTCAGCTGTACAAAACGTCGCTAAAGGAGGGTGAGGTGTTACAGGACTGACAAAAGTCCACTGTTGTACCAATAAGTAAGACAGGATTTAGACAACAGGCGGAGGATTATATATCAGTCAGCCTGATATCAGTGTTGTGTAAGTGCTCGGAACGAATAATTATACAGCAGTTTTGCTTGCATCTGTTTATTAACGAACAGCGGACGCAAGTGCAAAACGAGTATCACGCCAAAGACTGTTTGCCGAACCTGTTGATGATGTTGGGTGAGGTCACTTGAAGAACGGATGAAGGCACAACAATGGAAGTTTTTGATTGGATTTCGTCAAGGCTTTCGACCCTGTGGGTCATCGCCTGCTGGGCTACAAGTTGCAGACCCTTGGGATGGTTGGGAAATCAGATATTTGAATAACACACTTATTTGGGACCCGTAGTCTCTGTGTCAAAGTGGATGATTATCTATCGAGTTAGGAGTAGGTTACCGGTAGGAAGGAATCTGACGCCGAGGATCCGGAGGAACTTGTTCGTTCTTTTTAGCACTTCTTCAAAGCCTACGTGACTTAATAGAGGAGCCCAAGATTATACATGTTCCTTGTAAATTACTTCTTGTAATTTGTGTTTTCGACAACTTCTTCGCTTGTCTTACTCGTGAGTAGCGTGTATATGCGTCATGAACCTCTAATACTTGCGATCCAATTCTCTGTTTTTACTGTACTGACAGTTCAGTTTCACTCCTTTACGACGTATGGTGCGTGAACATTTTACGCTATGTTCCCGACTCGATTGTTCTATGACTGTACATTCCCCATGTAAGAAAATTTTGCAGAACTTTTCACTCACGCTTCTTGATCCATTATCTGTACCGCAACCGTGCTGCGCTACAGTTTCGCATGACTCCTTGCTGAGTGGACCGTTTATGACCGCACTGTCCCGATTTATCGGATAACTTTCTGTACTGTTGTTCTTGGTTGCTCACCTGGCTGTAAGTCATTGCATTTATGTATTTTTATGCATTGCCTTGTTTAGAACAACGAAACTACGAGAAGCACGGTTATGCATTTAGAATTTGTTCTGCTGTCCGTAGCCGTGTACAGCCCACATCGTGCGTAAAGCTGGTGAGACTAATTTTTCTGCTACATCGAAAGTTCAAGTAATCGGGATAGTTTCTACAGTCCTACAGTCCTTCTGTTGTAGACTTTTGGTGATTTGTCCGTTTCTGCCCCCGAGTGCGGCACCGGGGGCATAGTCTTAAGCTGCGGAGGGCATACCCAAAGTCGGACATACGAGCTACTCTTTTTCCACATATAGGGTTTTACCCTTAAGAAGTAGACTGCCGGATGATGTTTCTACATGCAACAACGTACTTACTTTTAGGAACGCCCTAGATTCACACTGTATATCAGCTCTCCAAAAGCTAGCCGTAAGAACCAGGGGCGTGCTGCCGATCCCCTTATAGTTCTGTCGGTAAACTCATTTTTTGAAGGTGATTGTGAAGTCCAGACACCGAAAAGTTCGAGCAGTGCGTAGCAACCAATTTCGACACAATTCAGTACAAAGTCGATTCTAAGTAGGTACGTACTGTATGCAACGAAATAATTAATTTTACAATAATCAAACCTTAATAGAGTTCCCTCTCTGCTCCTACGCTCCAAATTGGGCAACGAATCAACAACTGCAGCTGAATTTCAGCAAAAGGTTAGATACAGAAGATGAGATTACCGGGTACAGTCACAACGAAGTTCAGGCTGAGCGACTCACGCTCGAGGCAACGGTAGGAGTCCGGTTTGTGACAAAGATTTAGAGAAATAAAGCAAAAACTCTGAATTCCGGCAAAAGTAGTTCATACAAAAGATAAATGTCGTTTGTAACATGGATGCTAATGCATGGAAGGGGGTTTCTTGAACTCCTTTACACGGGCCCTCAAAATCCGGCCCGAATTTTTGCCGGGCACCGCTAGGTATGGTCGGCCTCATGCATTGGCTCGCCCTACGTTTCCCTAATGTCTAACACCTATCACCGTCAATGTCAGCTCCCAGTCGGACAAGTGGATCAATTTTCAGTGATCGCCCCCCGTTCGGCAGATCCGAAGACCCGCCTCCCACTTGAGGAGAGTTGGCCTCTGAACCTACACCACCAGTGTCCGGTTCGCCTTCAATAAGGTAAATATTTCTAATGTCACGGAGCTCTAAGTCTTCATTTGTTCGCACTGTTGCCGTTCGTACCAAGCCATCGCCCGAAACTAAGATGCTTTCAATAACTCCTATCGGCCACCGGCCACGCGGTATAGCCTGCGAAACTAGTAGCACTACGTCACCCGATCTAAAGTTGCCTTCTCGAGTTATCCACTTCTGCCGCCGTTGTAACAGTGGGAGATATTTCCTTGGTCCATCTCTTTCAAAACACAGATGTTAGGTTGTTTGCCTGCCTCCACTGACAAACCAGTCTATCTCGCAACGAATTCGTCAGAATATCTCTTGGTTTTACCCTCAGAATAAGTAGGTCATTAGGCGTGAGTACTGGCAGATCACGTCAGTCCGATATCAAAGGCACTAGCAATCGTCTGCTTACCATCCGCTCACTTTTCATAAGGAATGTCAACTATATTTCGTCAGCCACAGGCTGCTCGTCACAAACTGAAAGAAGTACTCTTCTAACCGAGCGCACCATGATCTCCCATATGCCACCAAAGCGAGTAGCATGTGAGGGACTGAAATGCTTCTGCAAGCCCCGTTGCAACAATCTATCCGCAATCTTAACTCTAGACCAGTTTACCATTAGGTTCTTCAATTCCCTTTGAGCCCCAACAAAGTTTGTGCCATTATCACTAAAAATCTCGGACGGTGCCACTCTCCTCGACATGAAATGCAGTAGTGTCAAAATGAATGAATCCGCACCCAGAGAACAAGAAACTTCAATACGTAAAGCCCGCATCCATGCTGCGCCCATTTTTAACTGCAAATGGGCCAAAGTAATCTGTTCCGACATAACTGAACGGAAATCAACCTTGTTGGACTCTAATGGCTAATAGAGGAGCCATCACTTGTTTTTCTACGACCGCCAAATGCTTCCGACATTTCCAACATCCTCCAAGAACTCGCTTGAAAGCAGCTCCCCCCTGCACAATCCAAACTTTTCGCTAGGTTCCACGAGTAACTGAGGTGGTCCTGCATGTCCGCCCATTGCTTGATACTATCAGAATATAGAGTCAGTAATCCGGTGAGTCTTGGGTAGTATAACCAGGTGTTTCACCCCCTGAAGCTGACTGGAGTATTCCATTAGTCCTCCAACACAAATAATTCCATTTAATAAAACTGGATCGAGTTTTAATAGAGTCATGTTCATCGGAGACTTATTAGTGCATGGGTTATTGTTCCTGTCCCAGCCATTTTAGCTCTTCACCATAGACCCTAGCTGGTACAATCAGAATAACACTTTCCTCCGCTTTAGCAACGTTGTGTAACTTCAACGGCCCAGTTATCAATCCTAGATCCGTGCGCCCGCCTCTCATGACTGCAAGGTACCTTTTGAAACCGGTTAACCACGCTACCGACTTCGACAAGTGAGACCAACTGGAGTACTTAGCTAGAAGTGTGTCCGTCCATTGACCCTGCAACATTGTGTGAACTGTACTCGAGGGCTGTTTCATCTCAACGTTTGGTGGTGCTGCAGGCACCGTAGGACTTGTCGGTCATTAGGTTTCATTGTTCATCAAGAATTTAGGACCTTCGAACCAACAGCTGATATCACTCGGTGATGTTGTGCCTCTTGATGCCAAGTCTGCAGGTTAGTCTCCAACCTGGCATGACGCCACTGCCAGGGTTCCGGCCACTGATGGATTTCAGCCAAACGGTTGGCAACGTATGTACCAAATCTCACTTTAGTGTTGTTTATGTGGAGCAAAATTATAGCGGAGTGCGTCCAGTAGCAAGCCTTATCAAATTTGACTCCAGTTTCTTCTACAAGAATCCGATAGGCTCTAACGGCCAGTCTTGCTGCGGCTAACTCCAATCGAGGGATGGTTACGGTCTTCAGAGGAGCCACCCTTATTTTGAAGAGTAGTAGGTCACAGAAGGGGGCCATATCCCTTGAAACCATTCTGGAATACGCCACCACTCCACAGCCACCTAAAAAAGCATCATGAGACACATGAGGCTGTGCTCCTTTGTTCAGCGAGTCACCTCTAATAACAGAATGCCGAATTTTAAATGCTCAAAGTTGTTTCATACTCCTTAGCCACCCATTCCAGCATTGTATGGGTTTTTCTCCAATTAAGTTGTCCCAACCAAGCTTCAAGTGACACAGTGATTGCAAGAGCACCTTGCCTGGCAGAAATAAAGGTGAAGCCAACCCTAGTGGGTCGAACACTGATGATACTGTAGACAACAAGCCACGCCTTGTTTGAGGTTTTTCACATATTGTGAATGAAAAATGGAACTTGTCTTTTTTGAGTTCCATTCCGATCCCAGAGCCCATTCCGGCACTGGCGCGCCATCATCTATTTCCGAAGTGGGACGGGGCAGCCCAGATTTCTGTTAAATATCCAGCACCTCCATACGAGTGCACACCCACTTATGGACCCGGAATCCGCCTCGTGATGGTAACTCTCTCATTTGGATGGCAAAACTTTTGCTTTCTTCGGTGTGGACAAAGACACAAGACAGTCGTCTACTTCGAAGTTGTTATACACGGCCTTGGAGACGTAATCCTCGTGCTGTCCTCCCAAATCACCTGCTGTGCGAAGTAAAGCAAAATTCGCACCAAATGAGGGAAGGAAGTGGCACCAAATCGGTGGGAATTCATTTGATGTTCAACAAGATCATCACCTAGTCGACCATCTTCCCACCAAAGGAACCTCGGTGCTTTTTTATCTCTCGTCGGAACTCGAACCTGCACAAACATTTCTTCAATAACCAAAGCCAATGGGACAGATTCCTTTCAAAAAAGAAGTAACACTCCAACTAAGCTTGCTGTCGTGTCTGGTCCCTGTGGCAATTAACCACTCAAGGAGCGTCGCTGGAATGCAGCCGCACAGTCAAACACCACCCTCAACTTGCTAGGCTTTTAAGGGTTCGTAACGGCGTAATGTGGTAGGTACCACTTCGGCTCAAACCCCATTTTAGCTGTACGTCGGACACTAATCGGGCGAGGCCTTTGCGCACATAATCCTTTATTACTTTAGGGTATTTACCAATGAGTTCAGGGTCACGCGCAAGCCTTTTCCTTAAGCCGTTCAATCTCTCCTTCGCCAGAATATAATTATTTGGAAGTCTCACTTCAGGATTCCTCTACGGAAGTGCAACTTCATAGTATCCGTTCAACCAGGTTGTGGCACTGGAAACCATATCAACAGTTTGTTTGTCTTTTAGTAAAAGAGAGTTTTTCTATGCATACCCATCGCAGAAATCGGCGTTGTATGGTCGATCGATCTGGTCTGCTGAGGGCTCGATTCCCCCCTCAATGTGGTTCATTGTCCTCACAAAGCTTGGTTCCTGGTTTATCGGACCAAGAACAATCCACCCCTATATCTTTCGCGCGGCATAGGGTTGTTTTTTATCGCATCTTTGCCCTGAAGCCCAGTGTGCTTCTAGGACATCGTCACCTATCAGGATTCGCACTCTCGAATCTTCCAGATTCTGCCTTTGGAGGCAATGTAGGTGAAGCCATGATAGGACGCCGTCATCTGTGCAGTTCTGGACAACTTTGATTGGTTTCCTGAACTTCTTTACAGTGATACTGTCTTCCAGTTTCTATATTTCGGACCAAATATTCAACGCGCAATGTTGGGACCCAGGAAAGTTCGCAGGAAAGCGCAACTATCTGGAAGCAAGGTTAGTCTGGACCATTTTCGTCCTGTGTAAAATGGACCAAACTGAAATGACCGTGTTGTGCGTCCCCAGCTGGCTGGAATTTCGAAGTAGTATGTTTTGGGCTAAGTTATGAAATGTGTCGTGTGACAAAGAAAGTCGTTTTGCTTTACCGCAAATACCAGAGTAACCCTGAGGTACTCCTTATGTTCGGAGAACCTTTTAATTCTCACGTCGCATTTTTGAGTTTTGTGTGGTTTCTTTTTCTGGGCTGCCATTTTTCTCGTTTCACACAGACGAGTATACTTCATTTGCTTTTCAGTCGCGAACCTCTTAGGTTTACAACTAGCCGTTGTTGGTGTTCCTCATGATGTGTCAGATATATACGTGCCTGGCTGCGGGTTGTGGACAGCGAGTAACGGAGGGTACCGAATGTGGTGGATCCAGTAGATAAACACGTGTAGACTGCTCTAATATTAGTGGGTAGGTGAATCCGTTGTTCTGCCTGAACCGCTGGATTCAATGTGCTTGTGGTTTCTGCAAGGAGGATTCGAGGCTAGTCCACGTAGGGCAGTCCAAGCGGAATGAGGTCCAGCTTCCTCTTGAAAACTTTAGAATCGTTGAGAATATGGCTCCGCCGTGTGGTACGTTATCAATGTCATATCGGGAGGTCTAAAGACCGACCCAGAAGACAGTCGATAAAGTGGCCAGGAGCCAGGCTCTTGGTCACCCTGCTGCAGCCGCCTCCGCTCCCGTACGGTAAGCTGCCAAAGGTGAACGGGTGACCCGGAAACCGAAAAAGGAGAAGAAGCAAACAGAGAATAAAGCCAAAACACAAGTTTCGACGGAAAAGGCCTGGATCCCTGTATCCTGATCTCGGTGTGCCGCTTGACCTCTTTACATTTGTGCGTTTCATGCAGTTTTGCTGGTGGCATACCTCAAGGTACCTGCCAAAGTGGTCAACTAGTTGGACACTTACCGTCCATCTGCTATAACATCGTCATTTCGTCCATGAAATCCTTTTCAACGCATCCAAGATTTGTTCAGTACCCAGTTACTACCTTTATGCCGGTAAATCATTATCCATCCGTTGACTGCTCACGTGTTCTCCGTCGGCCTTTCTTCCATCACTCTGTCATTCCCTGTCCCCCCGCAAGATGTGCCACTGGTTCAATTTTTGTGAATCATTTCGCTTGAAATGACATATACATATACAATTCCGTAAGTGGCTAGCTTTCATACTCCCCGTTGTTACACCCCCGGCTCGGTAACGTGTCATGCAGCTTCAGTTAGATGCAGTTGTGACAAGACACACCTATTACAATGTTCATCAAAAATGAGTACCTGCCACTCATCCATTCCATCATCTTCTCGGCGAACTATACATCTTTCTAATCGTTGTACCTTCTCGCACTCGGTGTCGATTTAACCTCTATTCTCACGCTGTTATCTCTTGGCCGCACAACACACGCGAACGGTTTGCGTCCCATCACCTGTAATCTTCTGGCCTTCCCATCTACAACACTCGGTTGTCCCCCAATCCCTCCAGGCTTCTTGCTTGTTCGCTATACAGCTGATTTCGCCAGTATGGGACCTCCATTTTCAACTGTCATGTGAACCAACTCTTCCTATGTTACTCCAAATCAAATGTTCCGATCCAGTTTTCCTGTTGAAACCAATGCTGTCGTAGTTCTCCTCACCAGTGTCGTATTCTCCATTATTTATAACGGCCGCCCGGACAGTTATCTACTCCCCACTCCATTTCCACTTTTGCATGCTATCCCCCTTCACATCGGTCCAAAACCATTATTCCATCTCCTTGTTGTTACTTCGTAAGATACCTGCATTACCGTGAATAATCTGCTTGATGCTTACCTGATTTCTTTTCGCCAGTTCTACCATCATCGCACCCACACTCATTCCAATCCGTTGTACACTGTTCTTGTGATTGCCTCGGCTGGCATCGTGCCATCAAGATTTCCAGTTTTTCATCTGTGCATTTTTTCAACGGGTTTTTTGTTGGCGTACTCTCTCTTGCGGCCTTGTCGATCATATATGAATTCTTGGGCATTTTGCTTTCATTCCTGCTGCACCTGGTTACCTAAATCGACTGCAAAGCCGACCTTACTCTTCACCGAGGTGTGCGACACTTGGAGGTTCAAATTTAATTTCTACTGCCTTTTCTACCGACTGTTTTATTTGTGCTGAATCCGATGGCCGATTCTCGCTCCTCTTACCAGACTCAGTGGTCTCGTGGCTATTGCCCCACCTTTGCCGTGTGATCAGCCTGTCAAAACAGTCATCAGGTCACCTATCTACACTCTTCTGTAGTATGGCTTCAGCAAGCTATTCGCTATTTACGTTGATTTACTGCCACAACTTCATATCCTTGTTGCTACTTCGCGTCATACCTGCATCAAGGAAATTAAACCGCTGACCATTTACCTACTCACCGCTGGCTATTTCTTCCATCACCGCTCTTGAAATCCTTCCCTCTATCCATCGGGTTTGTTGGCCTCTTTCCTTGTGATTGACTGTGTCGGTACCTCACCATCAAACTCAACCACTACACTGGCCGTTGATTCGTAGCTTTTGATATCTGAAGATCCATTCTTGTAGATCCTTGGGTTTTCTATCCATATATTCTCACACCCTGCTACGTGCAAACGGCTCTTTGAAATCCTCTTGGTGAACTCTTTTTCTTCTCTCCTCTTCTCTCCTTGATTCAGCTGGAATTTTCATTGTTGTGATTACTTCCGACACCATTTGCGCATACACTCCCACTTTTCTGACCAACTCAAGACACGGCCAGCCGATCCAGCCACTTAACCTTGACCTTCAAATTTACCGGGCATTGTTGCGGTTTTAGTCCACTTTACCACTCTCTTCATTACTCTGCGCACATATATTGCACCCTTTTGTAAACTCCGATTCTGACATCAACTGGACCATCTGATCATGCACTCTGGCATGCTTCGGGCGCATCCGAAATATACCGTTATTATTATCCAAAAAAGAAATCCAGTTATCGTACTTTCGAAGTGCAACTGATGACTCAAAAGGTAGCTTCGGTCAAAGGGACGAACAGCTAGTCAAGGACTACTGATTCTCAATCAGGAGGACTCCCCGAACTCTGATCTGATGCACTAGGAGACATAGATAGAAGACGGACACAGTATATACTGCGCATCGCAGGTGTCTTCTATCCCGTTTCAAGGAAATGAGTACAGAGATTGGGAACGTTAAAGTTTTTGCTTGCCAGAAGGGGCACCCACTTTGTACGACCAAATCTGGCCGAGTTTGCTGATGTGCATACCAGGGGTATGTCACTAGTTAGGACCTCCACATTGTACCGGACGGAAATGGAGGAAAGCGGGACGGAATAACGGACAAAACTGCAACAGGACTAGCGAATAGTCAACAAGGACAACAAAAAGCCTCATCTGGCTTTTGAAGCGATAGCGGTAATTGAGGGTGTTCTGGAATATGAGGGTAGGAAGTGGTGTGAGCCGTCGGCGAATGACGCGACCCTCACAAATTTGGTCGCAAGTACTCCGGTAGGAATGGATCGGGAGGTATCAGGAGTCTTGGACATCCGACGGTCCCCAGGTCCCCCGTTGATGAGATCTGCTGCAATCTCGGGCTCTGCTCCCGAGAAAGAGGCAAACTTGAACGAAGGATGTCTGTGCTTTGAAGCAAATGTGGTGGTGTTACACGTCAACACGTGTAGGTTTGGGAACGAATGGATGGAACTCTCAAACGTCTCTTGGGAGCACAATGCATCAATAGCCGCAGCCATGGAAACATGACTTCCCAGAGAAGATCATGTGCCAAAGTAAATGAATAACTGTTTCGTGGTCTGTGGACAGGAAAGGGAGCGCCATTGCCTTGAAAGTGGGGTAGCCGTCCTCATTTGGTTGGGTACCAATCAAACTTAGCCCCTTCTTTTCTAATGTGAGAGGAGGCTGGAAGCCGCACCGTATAAGCGGCGTCAAAATCCACTGATTGGCACGAGCTTCCGGTCGAGTGGAACGACATAGCTCCTGCGAAAAGTTGGTCAAGTCTCCTTTTGGATGCTCCATTGTGTACCCCTTCCACCACGTCGCAAGTGAAGAATGCCAAAGGTTTGTGGCCCCCCGAAACAAACGGCTGACTAGCGGCAAGCCGATGGAATGTTTTTTCTGCAGTGTCGCTGAGTGCCTCCTCACACTCAAAGCGTGGATCCCTATGAGATGCCCGCGGCTTCAGAAAACTCCCTTCATAGCGTTATGCCCGTCTCACCCCAATCCCACTTACCCTGCCATTCTTTACCCTCCTCACTAGGACGCTATCAAAACAATGGTTGCCCTTTCACCTCTATCCTCCACCCTCATACCGACTCCTAGCATCACCAATAATCCCCCCTGATTTATACGTGATTTGCCCTGAAGGTCCTCCTGGAGCCACCATGCCCTCCTCCAGATCTGCCATCCCGCATTACCAACTCACCCCACCATCCAGTATTATTCTCTACTGGACTTCTTGAGTGTTTATCGGCTACCGAAGGTATTCCTAATGAAACTTTCCTCCCCCATACCGACCCACTATCGTCCCTATCAACATTCCGCCGATCTTGTCGTGGTTTCCCTCCAAAGGCTCCCTTAAACACCACCTTTGTATCTCTTGATCGTTTATCTGGTGCTATCTACCCCCGCTGCTTCAGCGTTGTTCCCCATTAGTCCTCTCAAGCGTCTCACCCGACATGCATCCTAAGTCAGCCACGCTTCTGATGTCTCTATGGTTTTGACACCCTTCATCCAGGCTTCCTACAAAGGCAACTACACAATGCCCCACAAACCACTACCACATGACTCACCTGCCTATCTCCTCAGCCCAGTTACTACTCCACCTGTTGACACCCTCTTGGTTGACAACCCGGCTGCCAAAAACTCACTCAGCCCCGGCAGGCATCAGCCGCCCTCACTTGAGGACGTGGCGCCCGGTATCCTCAAAGATACTGGCAGAGTTTCCCTTCTAGTGCAGAGTCTCGGCTGGCTGTTGAACAAAATCAGTAACTTCAGTAGACGTACTTTTTTCTACCTTTGACACTGTTCTGGTGATAAAACGTGGTTAGCCGAGCAAATTCTGACTGACGTTGTCTCTTTGGTATGCTATAACTCCTTTCGAATAAACAGAGTGAACAACTGAGGCGGTGGTTATCTTGCACACATCAAACATAAATTTACTACGCCCTTTCTCACCACCTAGCGCTCGGCTGTATTCCCGACTCTCTCTGGCTCTCCGTTCAAACTCCTGGAAACGCGTTGCATATTGGGTGCGTCTACCGAGCACCTACTTCCAGTTACCCTGGTTTTTCGCATATTATTAGGACTTTCAAGCACTTTTCCACTCACTCTTTAGGTCCAAAGATCATAGCAGGAGACTTTAACACTCCCGGTATCTGTTGCAATACAATGACTGTCCCCCTGTCATTTATTCGATTCCCTTCTGGGCACCTAAGCTGCGGGATGGACACAGCATGTCTCCACTCAGACAGGGCATAACAATATCCTTGACTTAGTCTTCACTCATGGCCTTCCCGGTAGTGACCACATACCGGTCACGTGTCACTTCAGCTTTAGGCAGGAATCATTCCTACCTGAAGTTGTTGGAATCGGAAACCAAAACACCTACAGACTGTCTAACTGGGCCCAGTTGCGAAACTCCCGCCGACGCTTTGACTGGTCCGGCTTCTTTCTTACATCCGATCCGCAAAGAGCAGCTGATGTGTTTTATGTTAAGTCGCTGTCCTCCATAAACGGCCATACCTTAACCGTTAGGCATATTAGAGCCAAGACTACTAAAATTGACAGACTTCGACAAATGATTTGTAAGCTCCAGAACTCATTCCTCAAGATTCGAGATTTCTCTCTGACACCCAGAATGAGCCGATTCTGCTGTGATCCCTATTTAGTTACCTAGAACAAACTCAGAAATCAGGAAAAGACTGAACTACAACTGTTGTGAGTGTATATACTACTTATTGAGTAGTTGATTGCTGAAGACAGAACTATGGACAATTGTGGATTAACGAACACAGCCAAGTTCAGCAATCCAGGCGCAATAAGGTAAGCGACGATCTGCAAACCACCTGACCGCTCCTCCGTTGGACGATGACTGTTTTCAAGTGAACAGGACAGCCACTTGGCAAATGAGGATGTTTGTAACGTTTGTGTTGTTTTGTCAATGTCCGAACACGTTGATGTCAATAAACACCCTATTCACCAAGGCACGCCTTCTGGATTATAACACAACTACCTCATAATGTCAAGCTTCTTTCAGGACTGATTTAACTTCGCAACTCGCGCAGCACCGAAAACAATATCCCATTGCTCATCCGAAATAGCACCCACCTTGATTCGCCAGTATATATGGCTGGGGCTTTCAACCGCTATTTCGCCTCAGCTCTCATTACGGACACTAGCTCTCCACCACCCTGCTATACGATGCTCTCACAAGACGCGATATCAACCAATACGTCTACCAAGGCCAACATCGAGAAATTCCTTGCCAGCACTAAACCCTCCTGTCATTCACGGCCTAATAACCTTCCACCTGTCCTACTTCGGTTGGGGGGACCTGATCTAATACTCCTATTGCTGAACCTCTTTACCTTATCCACATCGTCCAGAATCTACCCGGCCCAGTATAAGGTGTCCTGTATAATTCCACAACACGAAAATGGGCCTTTGCATGATCCGGGGAACTATCGCCCCATAAACCATACTTCGATTGTTTCCAGGCTCACGGAGAGGATTGTAAGGGACCAGCTTGCAAATTTTCTGACTTCTCGGAGTCTTATCAACCCAGCTCAGCATGGGTTCCTAAAGTCCCGTTTGTGTCCCACGTGTCAAATGGACCCCCTCAATTTAATCACTTCCAAAGCAGACAGCAACAAGTCAATCATCGTCATCTTTCTCGACATGACTAAAGCGTTCGACCGCGTATCTCGAGCGCGCTTACTTCCAAACAATAGATTCTACGGAGTCACCGACCCCCTTCTGTACTGACTATCAGCTTACCTCTCCGAACGTTCTCAAACCGTCACCGCCAGGGGGACATCCTCTCAGCCCAAACAAATTATTAGCGGGGTCGTACAGGGTAGCATTCTAGGTCCTCTCTTATTTCTTATGTACATAAATGACGTCTCCCAAGTAGTGCGTCATGGCAAGACATTCCTCTTTGCTAACGAAATAAAACTCTTCTTTACTTTTGAAGCAAACGCCTTGCACTCAGCTGTCAGTAATATTCTACCAGACTTGAAATCCCTTGATGAATGGTGTACTGAATGGCTGAAGTTTTCCGCAGCTAAGAGCTCTCTTCTGTCTTGCAAAAGCCACGTTCCACCTGGCTCCCTCAAAATAAGTGGTCTGCGGATTCCCACTACCCACGTGGTAGGAGACCCAGGGGTGCATTATTCCGGTTCCTTCAACTTCCATGAACAAATTTTGGACCGAATGGGCAAGGCAAGAGGGATGATTGCAGTTATCCCTAGAACATTCCGCACTCAGAAAAGCAAGCTCCTGACATTCAAGACACGCGCCAGGCCACTGTAGGAATATTACTTCGGCCCTTACCTTGATGCGACAGGCTGACCGGATCAATATGGAGAAGGAGCGACGCTCCTTCACCAAAACATTACTCGGCACCTCTCTCAAACATAACCACGGAGCCAGGAGCGAACTACTCCGGCTTGAACCACCATGGTCACGTCGTGTTAGGCTCAATCTCTCATTTCTCCTCAACCTCCTGCACTAGGAGTCCACCCATCTGATAACCCGCTTGGTTTCTCTAGTGAGACTCCTTACTCCCTCCGCAGCAGACAATTCGCCATTACGACCCCTCAAGCTACGCCATCAATCAGATCTAGATGTTGCTCGGTTTTCTATCCTAGCCTCCAGAATAAGCTCTTTGACTCTCTGCGATCGAGTGGCACATCGAAACAACTAAAAGTAGCACTAAGCAGAATCCTGGAAGCATCTTTTGTAATCAGCATAACTTGCAATATCATAAACCTAGATGAAGCATATGAAGACTGTCTTGATTATTAGACCACGGTGAGTCACAGTCTTTTGCATCCTACTCCTGTCTCATGACCCGTCTGATAATCAAGCCCATGTTTACTGTCATATATACATGTATATATATATATATGTATATATACATATATTTGTATGCTCCATTCACTCTTCTTTACCCTCCTCATCGGACCGCGCCATTTTAAACCCTAATTTGCATACATGTACTTGGCCCGCAGTTAAAAATCAGATCAAGGCTCTATCATAACAATGCCAACCCGTTAGACGTCACTTGGCTTTGACTCATCGTTGGGCCCGGTGCTCGGTTTACTGATTCCTAGATCTTTACAGTTATTCAGTTCTCATCTTCCGTGTGCAGCTTTTGGCTGAAGCTCATCGGATTATCTATGCCAATCACCCAGTGCTTCAACAATAGCTGGCGGCCAGTGTTGAAACATTTTCACCAACGCCATCATGCCCATAAAGTTACCCGGCGGCGGAGTCACACGATGGATCGAATATACACTGGAACACTTCCGATTCTGTTATTGGCAGAGGCAAGCGGTCAAGTGATAACCCTGGACTGTTGCCGTTATCTCAGTGTTTGTTCAATCCTCTATCCTTACCTTCCACTACTTGCGGCAGCAACACCCCCGTAGGTTTTTGCATCTAATCTGTGGCGGTCTCGCAATAAGGGGAAACAGCCATTCCTAGCAGTCTCTGACCCAACGGGCCACGTGTAAAGAAAGGCGGGCCAAGAAGAAACGTAACGTTTACCCTAACGTGTAAATTTGCTCCCGCACTGCTCTGAAAAATTAACGAAGATCAAAAAAACTCCCGGCTGGGAAGGTATTGGGCTAATAATCTCTGCCCCCTTCAGATAACAGCCTGGACCCGACCCTGCATGTAGGAAGCCCCAAACGTCTGAGGTAGCCCTCAGTTCTCCTTGTCTGAACCAGTGTCGAGTGATAGCACGCCGCCCGGGCTCTCCACATATGCTTGCCGACCCCACCTTTCTCAGTTTCAACCTTTTTGGGTTCCCTTCAAAGCCCTAACCCAGTTTGCCGATGTCTAATGCAGTAGTCAATGCACGGGTGAAATAGTTATATTATGCGGCCTCTACTCTGACGACACCCCAGTACTGATATGCCTACAGTTCACAGCTATCGGTCGAACCTCGCCTGTATTGGTTGCCGGAGCGAGGAACGTATTCATCGCACTTTTATAGTTTACCATCCACAGCTTCACTTTTTCTATTTTCTCCTCGGGTCCGCGCACTAATAGTTATGCCCAAAGTCAGAGATGATTTGTCTGCTTCGTTGTTGACTCAATTACCCAATCAAAATGCTTGCTGACACTAGCTCCATTAACGAACCGTTTTGTCCTTTAGTGATAGGTGCACACCCCCAATTAATTCTCTTGTCTCAGGCTAGAACTCAGCGGCCTCATCTTGTTTTTCTTGTACTTTTCTCGTATATTGGGGTCCTGCCACGCAGGTTACTATTCTTTAGTGACTAATACTCACTGATCTGCGCATATGCTCATGGTGAGTTAAGACATCATTCCATCCGAAAATCAGCATACTTCTGATGTTTCGTCACCCCACGGAAAACCAGCACGCTCACATCCACATGAAAAGACCCCACCTTAACTCCAAGCAGTTTCTTCCTTCTTCCCTACTTTTGCCGCCCTCGTTCGTAGCCGGTGCAACGACCAGACTGCTGTCCTCCTTTTTTCCCATTCCTATTTCTGATCCCACCCCCTTCCATTACCTTATTCCTGGTTCTCAAACGGGCCTCATCTCTTCACCCACTACCCACCAACTGAATCATTTTTCACTCCGGCTAAGCCTGCATCATATCTCTATTATCACTCAAATGCCCTAAAAACCTACCAGTCTCCGTCCGCTGAGCCCCCGCAGATCGGCCCGCTGGCCGTCACGTAACAAAATGTTCATTGTCTGGTTTCTAATAAATCGATACGCATAACCCACAGCTGGAACATTCTCCAGACTGCCGCACTCCTGATCTCTTTCAGATCATGCCGGTTACCCGGGTAGCCATCAGCCAACTCAAATTTACCCCCCGGAATAAGGTACGGATCAAACATTTGATCACTCGGATAGACAATGGCTCAAACGTATACTCACGACAGCTGACGCAAACGGGGAACCATACACCGCTGTCCAGGGGCCGTAATTTTATTACCGGAGTAACAATCCCTTATGAAAGTCTCACCGGATTGCAGAGTGTAGTCTTGACACCAATCATCACCCCACACCAGCTCAACATCTATTTCCAGTACTTCATTCCAACAGCCTAATGCATTTCGCGTTTCAGCACGAAGTCACTGACCGGAGTCTAGCCCTCGCTGTTGCTTTCCTAACCTACTCTGCCCAGTTCGTCAACCCAGCCCCTTTTTGCCTGCTACCCCCACCATTTTACCTGCCATCGCCTGCAACCATAGCCTTTGCGGATCAAAAAACCAGCCACCTGTAGCCAACCGGAATTTGGCCATTATTCTTTTTGTCACATATACATACAATTTTATCTTTACACTTCTCCAAATTCTGCTTGGCCTCATCCGTAGCGTCTGTCTCCAATAGTCTGCTTCTCCGACGGCCCCTCTTTGAGAGTCCACTCTGCCTCCATACACCATTCGTGCTCTTCAAAAGTTCACAGCTTTCCCTGTGAAGCCTTTTGCCTTCATTTGAATTTCCATATGATAGTGAAATCACCTATACAAAAAGGTTTGTCCTATTATCATATCTGACTGACTTGCATTTATTTCACAGGCTCCCTCCACATTTAGTTACCCAATGTTCCATCAATCTTTCATATTCCTCTGGCATCTCCGACTGCTCGTTGATGGCCCCATGCGCATTTTATGTCATCCGTGTCATTTGGTAAACCTCCCGCCCGGTTACTCGTTAGTGATCTTCCGAATACCCAGTTGGTACAACCTCGAATCCCTTTCTGGACCCCGTGACCCGCAGCAGCCAGTTTTTGGCACCCATAAGGCATATTACTTATTACTCCTGCTGTGATGTCCGACGTCCATTTCTCTACTCGCCCTTGCGATCACCGCACTTTTTAACATTCTCCAGCATCGCTCATATCACCATTCCCACGTTTGTCCGGCCATCCACAAAGCCCTTCCCGAATTCGAAACGGGTAATAATTCCTGCTTTAGCCACCTCCACTTTAGTTCACCCAACCAGAACACAACCGTACTGCCTTGTTTTGGTTACAGAGTGATCCTTTAATTTCAAAACTGTGAATACCCCATATTTTTATCTACTGCTGTATTCTCTGACCTCGCCTTGTGCATGTGTCAACCACTGCTTAGATATATACAATTATCAATCAATCAACATAACCGGGGGAGCGGTAAGCCTGCTTGCAACCCTGGTGGGATCATCCTGAATGGTACGGCGGATGCAGATGCGATCACCACGCTTCCGCCGGTAGGCTAGTGGAGGCAAACCAGTTGCTTCATGACGTTCGTCATAGTTGGCCCCGCATAGTAAAGAGACGAAGTGGGCAGTCAATCCCTGAAATCGTTCTAACCCGATCAATCCTGCGGTTATATTTTGATGTGCAGCCGAGCCACCATATTCAGGTCTAAGATGTACATGAGAAGTACGCAGAGTACGGAAGGCGTCACAAGGTGGTTTCCCAAAAATGATCGATGGATTAGTCCGACTTTGCAGTAAGCGGAGACAGGCACTCCGTCCATGTAGCCCGTAGTTTTCCGCGAGAAAGGCACAAAAACTCCCAGGTGTAGCTCGCATTCCGTTGCCCGGAGCAGGTTTCCAAACAGATGGTGACTCACTGGCAGCTGGGGGCGACCGACGTGCACGTGAACAAACTCCGACGGACTTAGTGGCAGCACCCAAGCGGGATACTGGCTCTGAGGCGCATTCAGGTCTTCCTGTAGAATCTAGCCACCTGAATCCGAACAAAATGGGCTCCGTAATTTCACATTGGCAGCTTGCAGTGGACAAGGGGCAGAGAAGGCCGTCTGAAGGTAGTTTACATAGACGAGAAACTGTACCGGTTCACGAACCTACCACCGGGGAACACTGGTCGCTAAGTACCACCTGTAGATGGTTGTTAAGACTCGAGCCGCAAATCGCCTTCCTGTTAGGAATTCTTCAGCCCATCTAAGCAAAGGAAAAGCTATTCCGAATAATTTGGGCTGCGAAAAGAGATGGTCGTGAAAAACTTTGTCAAAGGCTTTGCTGAGGTACTCGGAGATGACATCCGAGGAATTCCAGTCGACATTCACTTCAGTCCAGCGCTGATGAACGAGTAGAAGATTGGAGAAACAGGAGTGGGCTTTGCGAAAATCATATCCTTGAGAACTGAACAGATAATGACCTTCCGTATGTTCCAAACCCCGCTTGTCTAAGAGGCTTCCGTTATCTTGCGACGATACGGGGTGGACTTATAAGAAGGTAACTGGCAGTTGCTACTTTGCCACCAACTTTGAACAGCGGAACAATAATGGCTTCGTTGCAGTCATCCCTTAGTTGCACTGCTGCGAACGAAGCATTTAACAACAACTAGGATGTGCCCTCGGAATGACCAGCTGTACGCCGTTGCGATCATCCTTGCAGGCCGAAGGGTCAGCGTTGCTTGTTTCTACTGGGCGCCTAATACAAGCGGTGAAGAGGATGTTCGCCCTCTTCTGGACCCAAATGAACTGGGCAGGAACTCAGATAAAACCCTCCCAGTGGGTGACTTTAACCTGCTGAGAGTGCTGTGCTTGATCATCTCACACAGGCGAGCGCACTAAGAAAGACATTGGAGCAAGTCATAGAGGTCTAGCAAGACAAACCTCTTCAAGCCTGCCCAGAAATGATGTAGGAGAAAAGTAACCAGTCTGGAAACGGGAAATCCCTAGGAAAAAGGTGACTCCAAGCTTTTTCGCTCCCCAGCTCCTAGGCCTGCCAGTGGATCAACCTTTATGCTCTATACTCTTTACAAGACAGGGGGTAGAGAACTATCTCAGTCATCATAGTCCATTTAGTCCCATGGGCCCGGACGAGATCCACCCGTGAATTCCTAAAGAAACATCCTTTATATTGGTGAAGATCTACATGGAGCTCTTCCAAAGATTCTCAGGTTCTGGTACGTTCCCAGCCTCCTCAAAGAGAGCAACATTCAGCTACATCTTCAAAAAGGGTGATCACCATAAACCGGGGGGCTGCTGATCTATTAGCCTGAAGAGCATCTCCAGCAAGATATTCGAACGCCTGCTAAGGCTTGTCATACTGACACAACTGCGCAAGAATGGCCTAATCTCCCCTGCTCAACATGGCTTCCTATCTTGCCGCCAGTATAGGACCACGGCAAGCAGTGGTCTACCAACTGAAGCCTACCAATTGACGACGAAAAGTGTATGGGCATGTCATTTTGGTAATTCCCCGGCTCAGGTCTTCGGGACTAATAATGCCACACCAATTCGAAGCATGGAACAGCATAAGAACCTAAGCTTCTGGCTAAGCAAGTCGCTTTCTTTATTCTACCACCGTCAACTAGCCAACGGGTCTGCCTTTCGCATTCTCAACATTGTAGGGCGAAACTTTTCTTCGACTACGAAAGAAGACTTTCGGGTAATATACGGGACCTACATCCCATCTCTTCTAGAACACGGCAATCAGGTTGTACACTGTGGCATGGCCGACGACCGGGACATCTTGGGAAGTGTACAAAGAACAGCCGCGAAACTAGGTCGCGGGTTTTCCGCATCCCTCATCCTCAACGACCGACCGACCTAGAAATGTTCCCCTTAGAAACTCACAGAGTTAGAGGAGATCTGTTAGTAATGTACACCCTTTTCGCTACAGGGCCTGCAGAAAGTAAGATTATTCCTACTCGCATAATAGTCTCTGTTTGGAATAACTTACAGCAGGAGGTTACCGACGCTCCGAGCAAAGGAAATTTAAAAGTCGGTTGGACAAGTTCCTAGGGCTGTTTCCTCCTGGAACCTTTTTAACATTTCGACCGGTGCCTGCTCGCCTTCCAGCTTCCCTCGACCGGCCTACCTTTCTGTGCTCTACCATCCCCCTGAAGCAAATATATATATCGATATTTTTTTTAAAATAAATGACAAAAACAACTTGCAGTTACACTTCCGTTTGCTTTGATGTATATATGTTGTGCTTTCGTTGTACCCCTATATCGTATTCTTTCATGCTTATTTCTAAGCACACTATCCTTGTCGCCCTACTGGCCGCTCTAGACCACCATCTATGCTACCACCTGGTGCATTTCCCAGTGGTAGTCACCCCGTAATGTCTAGCTTTCTTGATTTCAGCGGAACGACTACTACAGAAAACACGATAACTAAAGGACTGGGAAAATTTGGGACCCAGCCTCGAGCCCGTGTACTACTTCAAGACTTAATACACTTACTGGCCCTAGACTCATAGAGTTTTCCCTTTTTGCCTTTGCAGATCACGCACGTGCTACCCTCGTCTGAAGAGCTTTCCTCCTGTGTGTTAAATTACTACTAAAAACCGCAAGACAGCCGACCTTGTGAGTTGCCGCATGGTTTGACTTTTCGAATTGCTCTCAGCGATGTGCGTTTTTGCATTGGTTGGTGGAATTACACATGTTATTTCGCCCAAACTAACGTATTGTAATTAGTATTTCGGTGCGCGTGCTTTTTGAAGAGTTCATTCTCTTCAGAAGAGTTTATTCTCTTCAGAAGAGTTTATTCTCTTCAAAAATTGGTTATAGTTTTGGTGTACTTTTTGGAGTTTTTTTATGTTAGTGCAGCTGATACCGGATAACATCTCTTTGTGGTTCTATTTGCAATGCACCGCTTTTGTGGAACTTTTGTAGTGTGCGGTTTTGCAGCACTTGCCTAAGTGTACCGTTTGTGTCTGTTTAAAAGGTTGTGTTATTATCCTACTGGTGTTTGAGAAGTTATTTTCAAACAAACTCGACCACCACTGCCGGAACGAAAGAAACAGAAATTGATCCTATCGATCAGGCAGTGAGCTGTAGGAACAAGGGATGCACTGACCTGGTGCAAGTTTAGGGAATTCAATGCGGTCAGTGTAGCATTTAATATCATCAAAAGTGCTCCATGCTGGAAGAGAAAGACTTTGAGCTGCACATCAAGCACGCATCGCTCAAGTGGATATGCGCCCACTGCTTCGCGTTTTCAAGCTATTAATCGCTCATAATTCGAGGCAAACTAAGAAAAGGGGACAGAAACGTGAAGCTGGAACCAAGACTAAAGAGAACGAATGCGATCCATAGCTTAGAGTGAAGGGAAAGCTAGATGCCAGATCAGAAAATTAAAAAGAGACAACCCAAGCCAAAGGGTAAAGAAATCAAAGAGGTAGCAGGATTCACCAATGTGTAAAAAGCCTCCCGACGGAAGTAAAGTGCCCGAATAAGGCAGGTAAATGCCTGGATGCTGAAATGCAAAGCGTGGAGCGTGACACTGAGGTCATGGCAGACTGAAGTAGAAGACCGCTACGTCATAACCTTAGGGCAAACATTGTAAAACACGGTAGAATCCGGAAGGATGAAAACCGCCGGCATGTGACCGAGGTTCTTAGGATGGCTGGCCTGCCTCCTACTGTAACAGCCGGTCGTGGAAAATCCCCCTATTCCCCTCGTGATTCAGTGTTTTTCCAAACATCACTCATTTCCATACACTGTTGACTTGTCCTTACGAACTGGTTGTTTTTCTGGACCAATTGTTGTTCGTTCGCTCACAGAGTGCTACTTTGGCACATCCTTGTTCAGGACCTGCGTGACGCACGTGCTGTCTGCTCACACGCTGCTATTCGGTTTCTCGTTGTTGAGTCCTTGTGATCGTATTATTGAGGTTTGTATATTGTTTATGTCATTGTTTATTGTATTAACCTAGTATCGTAGAATATCACGGATAATCGTCTTCTGATTTCGGGATCCGTTGCGAATTTGGCTACGCATTGCTCAAACGTTCGTTACAATACTCAATATATCAATTTGGAACGAGGAAAATCACGCAAAATGCCAGGAAAAGGATCAAAAGCAGTCGAATCCGGACAGGAAGTAATACGGCAAGTCTCTGGGGAGGTTTTGGGTACATTTGATTCTTCAGTTAATGCTAGATCGCCTAATCCTGTCAGTGCTAGTTCATGTGTTAATGAGAGCAATATTGATCGTAAGGATGTCGATGTATATAAGCTGAGAATACTAGACCTAGAGCAACAGTTACTATCGGCTAGACTACAGATGCAGGAAGCAGAGAAGAAGTGTACACAGAAAGAGCGAGAGCATGAGACCAGTGACTTCGACACTTCCGATAGATTAGGGTGCAATAAGGTAGGGAACACCACGCCGGTCGCCGACTACAAACCACGATCGATCGATTTGCCTAGAGTGGAGCTAACGGTTTTCGAAGGGCGAGCTGAACACTACTGCAAGTTTGTCAAGCAGTTCGAGACGTTTGTTGAAATATAAAGTAACCAACCCTGAGCAAAGGCTTCTCTACCTTTCTCACTACTGTCGAGGCCGAGCAAGAGAAGCTATCGACGGGTGCACCATGCTCGACCCAGAACAAGGCTACACAAGGGCAAGGAAGATCCTAAGGGACTTGTTTGGCCAACCTTTCAAAGTAGCTCGTAACCTAATAGAGGGCGTGATGGTAGAGGCAAAGAGAACCAAGGGCGACGTCTACACAATGGCTGACCTGGTGATTAAGATGCAAAACTGCTCAATAGCCCTCGACCATTTAGGTTACAGGGCTGACCTAGACGCCATGCACACTTTGGAAGGCATAGTCCGTCACCTCTCTCCCGAACTACAGGGTTGGTGGGCGGAAGAAGCAGAACGGATAAGCCGAAGCAACAGAGGAGCCAACTTCGAAGACCTGACCGAATACTTGGACAGGCAAACGAAGATAGCTGACAGCAGATTCGGCCGACTCATCCGAGACAGCAACCGAACAAACAAGCCCAGTACTAGCCAAGTTCAAACCCCTGTACGGGAACACCCAAAATACCAGCCTTGGACCAATACACACGTCATTTCACGAGATGCTATGGCGCAACCCAATTGCAGATCCTGTGGTACTAGCCATGGCCTACCAGAATGCCCCACGTTCGGCAACGCCACAATAGACGAACGGTGGGGAATGGCGAGGATGGCAGGAGCGTGCTTTATCTTTCTCAACACCACGCACCGGGCGGCAGCCTGTAGGACAAGGAATCGATGTGGTTACGAGGGCTGCACGGGCAGACACCATCGGCTGCTGCATCAGGCGAGAGTAACCATATCCGAGGCGAGTACCAAGCCCGGCGTGATTTGTTCAACGTCACGATCTGCCAGTTAACCGGTACGTTTAGGCGTAGTGGCCGTGGGAGTAGTGACTCCGACTGGGATAGTCAAGGCGTTGGCTTTCGTTGATAGTGAATCCGACACCACTTTTAGTGAAAGAGCGGTTTGCCGACAAACACCAACTGGTTAAAGGTGCGACGTCGTTGGCAGTGAGCACGGTGGGCGGAACACAAATAATGACTGCCGGTAGATTAAGGCTGCAACTCATCTCTCTAGACACTAACGAGGAAATTGAACCAACGGAGGCATTCACGTTAGCGGATCTCCCCATGCAAGCACCAAGGTCGGTGAACTTAATCTTGACAAGGTGGCCCCACCTGCAGGATGTAACCGTTGTAGACTGGGAAGATGATGAAGTGGATCTCCTCATCGGCTGCGACGTGCCAGAGGCGCATTGGGTGCTTGACCAGAGAGTGGGCGACCGCCAGGCACCTTATGCCGTACGCACGGCTCTGAGATGGATGTTATACGGTCCAGTAGGGGTACGCGGTTCCGTGAATTACTTATCCGCCGAAACGGACCGCATAGAGTATCATCTGCAACGGCTGTATGAAAAGGAGTTTCATGACATTGGAGACGAAAGACCGACGTTGTCTCAAGAGGATCACTTCGCTCTACAAACGGTGCGGCAAGGCACTAAAGGCCTCAAAAAACAGTTCGAGGTTCCCCTCCCTTGGCGCACATCGGTCGACCCGTGGACTGAAAACAGAAATTATGTTCCCCAACGATTACTACGACTAAAAGAACGCTTCATTCGAGACCAGAATCTGTGGGAACGATACGCGGATTTGATGAAGCGAAACGAGGCCCTCGGTTACGTTGAAAAGGTGCCTGTTAACACCGACAGAAAAAGGGGTATCTGGTATCTACCTCACCACCCGGTTATCAACCCCAAGAAACCCAATAAACTGCAGGTGGTTTTTCGACTGTGCGGCCAAGTTCCAGGGCAAGTCGTTAAACGATCGCCTACTACAGAGGCCTGACTGGACCACACCACTGATCGATGTTTTGTGCCGTTTCAGAGTGGGTAAAGTGGCTTTGTCTGCCGGCATTAGAGAAATGTTCCATCAGGTGAAGATTCCGGTAGGAGAACGAGATGCTTTGCGTTTCCTGTGGTGGGAAGGGAGCGACCGGGACAACGCAGTGGTGAATTATAGGATGACCGTCCACCCCTTCGGAGCCATATCGTCACCATTTTGTGCGAACTACGCCCTCCGAGAATCAGCGAACAAACATGGCGATCTAGTACATCGGACGGTGGTAGAAAGCGTCAGCAGGAACTTCTACGTCGACGACTACCTTGGGTCATTCGATGATGTGGAATCAGCTCTAGAGCAGTTCAGGGGTCTGACGAGATTGCTGGAAGAGGGCGGCTTCCATCTAACTAAATGGATGTCGAACGCTTCAGAAGTGCTGAAGGTCATCCCGTATCACGAAAAGGCCGAAAGGGTAAGAGATTTGGACGGCTCTCCACTTCCTATCGAGCGCACCTTAGGGATACAAAGGGACGCGGAAACGGACAATTTTGTTTTCGAACTAAACGTTCCCGAGCTGCCACTAACCCGTCCTGGGGCCATGAGTTGTTTGCCTGCTGTGGCATTGCGTCTCCTGCATTGCACACACCGTCGGATGACGCGTTTTACAGTCTCTCGTCCTCTCAACAACCAAAGACGCTTTCGCATGACGCTCGTCACGTGACTTTCCCGGCATGTCCCTCCACGGCGTGGACGTGTTGAATCATTAGCTCTACTACAGGTTGTCTCGCAGACAGCAGTATAGGATACTTTGTGTCGAAGTTCAGGTGGGCGTTGGTCAGCCTACCATCCACCCGCAGCAGTCCGTCGATGCGTTTGTGGTTTAAACGCTTCAGCTCGCCTCTTGGAGATGGCATGTCTTTATTGGTCGGCCCCACTTCTTCCGCCCTCTTGAATTCTCGGGCGAAAGCTTCGTGTTGTATCATTCTGAAAATATCGTACTCTGCCGCTTGTAGCTCATCGGGACCTATCGGGCCGACCCGTATCCGGCCTGAGGCGCGTAGCCCTTTCATGACTAGTAAATTTCTCTTGAACCTGGTTAACCAAACTAGCGAACGAAGCGTCTTCATCCAGGAAGAAAACCTGACCAGTCGCGATAGAATGGATGTCGCTTCGACGACGTTGGCCACCATCACGACGCCTTTGATCTCCAGTTCCACTTCCGTAGGGGGTTTTATTTCGAACACGGGCCAGTCCTGTTTGGGCAATTGCAGGAAGTTTGGCCCTCTCGTCCACGTGTCCAGTTGCCTGAAGTTGTTCGCACCTCGGGAGCACAGGTCGGCTGGATTATCGTCAGACCTGACATGATTCCACTGGTGCGTGGCCGATTCATCGTGGATAATCGTGAGCCGGTTAGCAACGAAAGTACTAAACCGGCTCCGGACGTTGTTGATATAGTAAAGTACTATCGTTGAATCCGTCCAGAAGCTAACCGGCCAAATGTAGAGATCGAAACATCTCTTCACAGCTTGCACCACCCTGACTGCCAACACGGCTGCGCTGAGTTCAAGGCGTGGGATTGAGACCGACTTCAGTGGAGCAACGCGGGCTTTGGCGAACAGGATCCTCGTGGTATATTGTCCATCTCCTGCGCACCATCTGTTACGAACGTTTGAGCAATGCGTAGCCAAATTCGCAACGGATCCCGAAATCAGAAGACGATTATCCGTGATATTCTACGATACTAGATTATTACAATAAACAATGACATAAACAATATACAAACCTCAATAATACGATCACAAGGACTCAACAACGAGAAACCGAATAGCAGCATGTGAGCAGACAGCACGTGCATCACGCAGGTCCTGAACAAGGATGTGCCAAAGTAGCGCTCAGGGCGCGAACAAACAACACTTGGTCCAGAAAAACAACCAGTTCGTAAAGACAAGTCAATAGTGTATGGAAATGAGTGATGTTGGGAAAAACACTGAATCGCGAGGGAAGTAGGGGATTTTCCACGACCGGCTGTTACACCATCGTCCATACACCACAGCTCCATAACCGACTTCGGATGCATCGGAAAAGGCATGTAGTTCTCCAGTCCGTGTCGTATGGACAGGAGTCAAACATCGTGGGATACTTATGTCCCATAATTTCTTCAAGGTGTTCAAAAATTCTTCCCAGTCCAACCGGTCCCCTCGGTCCAGTGACTGGTCCCAATCAACTTTCTTACGGCACAGCCGCTGCAGCAAGATCTTTCCGGGAAGCAGCCATGGTGAGACGAAACCAAGCGGGTCGAACAAACTTGAGACGGCAGATAATATGCCACGACGGGTTATTGGCAGCTCGGGAACGTTTAGTTCGAAAACAAAATTGTCCGTTTCCGCGTCCCTTTGTATCCCTAAGGTGCGCTCGATAGGAAGTGGAGAGCCGTCCAAATCTCTTACCCTTTCGGCCTTTTCGTGATACGGGATGACCTTCAGCACTTCTGAAGCGTTCGACATCCATTTAGTTAGATGGAAGCCGCCCTCTTCCAGCAATCTCGTCAGACCCCTGAACTGCTCTAGAGCTGATTCCACATCATCGAATGACCCAAGGTAGTCGTCGACGTAGAAGTTCCTGCTGACGCTATCTACCACCGTCCGATGTATTAGATCACCATGTTCGTTCGCTGATTCTCGGAGGGCATAGTTCGCACAAAATGGTGACGATATGGCTCCGAAGGGGTGGACGGTCATCCTATAATTCACCACTGCGTTGTCCCGGTCGCTCCCTTCCCACCACAGGAAACGCAAAGCATCTCGTTCTCCTACCGGAATCTTCACCTGATGGAACATTTCTCTAATGCCGGCAGACAAAGCCACTTTACCCACTCTGAAACGGCACAAAACATCGATCAGTGGTGTGGTCCAGTCAGGCCTCTGTAGTAGGCGATCGTTTAACGACTTGCCCTGGAACTTGGCCGCACAGTCGAAAAACCACCTGCAGTTTATTGGGTTTCTTGGGGTTGATAACCGGGTGGTGAGGTAGATACCAGATACCCCTTTTTCTGTCGGTGTTAACAGGCACCTTTTCAACGTAACCGAGGGCCTCGTTTCGCTTCATCAAATCCGCGTATCGTTCCCACAGATTCTGGTCTCGAATGAAGCGTTCTTTTAGTCGTAGTAATCGTTGGGGAACATAATTTCTGTTTTCAGTCCACGGGTCGACCGATGTGCGCCAAGGGAGGGGAACCTCGAACTGTTTTTTGAGGCCTTTAGTGCCTTGCCGCACCGTTTGTAGAGCGAAGTGATCCTCTTGAGACAACGTCGGTCTTTCGTCTCCAATGTCATGAAACTCCTTTTCATACAGCCGTTGCAGATGATACTCTATGCGGTCCGTTTCGGCGGATAAGTAATTCACGGAACCGCGTACCCCTACTGGACCGTATAACATCCATCTCAGAGCCGTGCGTACGGCATAAGGTGCCTGGCGGTCGCCCACTCTCTGGTCAAGCACCCAATGCGCCTCTGGCACGTCGCAGCCGATGAGGAGATCCACTTCATCATCTTCCCAGTCTACAACGGTTACATCCTGCAGGTGGGGCCACCTTGTCAAGATTAAGTTCACCGACCTTGGTGCTTGCATGGGGAGATCCGCTAACGTGAATGCCTCCGTTGGTTCAATTTCCTCGTTAGTGTCTAGAGAGATGAGTTGCAGCCTTAATCTACCGGCAGTCATTATTTGTGTTCCGCCCACCGTGCTCACTGCCAACGACGTCGCACCTTTAACCAGTTGGTGTTTGTCGGCAAACCGCTCTTTCACTAAAAGTGGTGTCGGATTCACTATCAACGAAAGCCAACGCCTTGACTATCCCAGTCGGAGTCACTACTCCCACGGCCACTACGCCTAAACGTACCGGTTAACTGGCAGATCGTGACGTTGAACAAATCACGCCGGGCTTGGTACTCGCCTCGGATATGGTTACTCTCGCCTGATGCAGCAGCCGATGGTGTCTGCCCGTGCAGCCCTCGTAACCACATCGATTCCTTGTCCTACAGGCTGCCGCCCGGTGCGTGGTGTTGAGAAAGATAAAGCACGCTCCTGCCATCCTCGCCATTCCCCACCGTTCGTCTATTGTGGCGTTGCCGAACGTGGGGCATTCTGGTAGGCCATGGCTAGTACCACAGGATCTGCAATTGGGTTGCGCCATAGCATCTCGTGAAATGACGTGTGTATTGGTCCAAGGCTGGTATTTTGGGTGTTCCCGTACAGGGGTTTGAACTTGGCTAGTACTGGGCTTGTTTGTTCGGTTGCTGTCTCGGATGAGTCGGCCGAATCTGCTGTCAGCTATCTTCGTTTGCCTGTCCAAGTATTCGGTCAGGTCTTCGAAGTTGGCTCCTCTGTTGCTTCGGCTTATCCGTTCTGCTTCTTCCGCCCACCAACCCTGTAGTTCGGGAGAGAGGTGACGGACTATGCCTTCCAAAGTGTGCATGGCGTCTAGGTCAGCCCTGTAACCTAAATGGTCGAGGGCTATTGAGCAGTTTTGCATCTTAATCACCAGGTCAGCCATTGTGTAGACGTCGCCCTTGGTTCTCTTTGCCTCTACCATCACGCCCTCTATTAGGTTACGAGCTACTTTGAAAGGTTGGCCAAACAAGTCCCTTAGGATCTTCCTTGCCCTTGTGTAGCCTTGTTCTGGGTCGAGCATGGTGCACCCGTCGATAGCTTCTCTTGCTCGGCCTCGACAGTAGTGAGAAAGGTAGAGAAGCCTTTGCTCAGGGTTGGTTACTTTATATTTCAACAAACGTCTCGAACTGCTTGACAAACTTGCAGTAGTGTTCAGCTCGCCCTTCGAAAACCGTTAGCTCCACTCTAGGCAAATCGATCGATCGTGGTTTGTAGTCGGCGACCGGCGTGGGGGAAGTGTCGAAGTCACTGGCCTCGTGCTCTCGCTCTTTCTGTGTACACTTCTTCTCTGCTTCCTGCATCTGTAGTCTAGCCGATAGTAACTGTTGCTCTAGGTCTAGTATTCTCAGCTTATATACATCGACATCCTTACGATCAATATTGCTCTCATTAACACATGAACTAGCACTGACAGGATTAGGCGATCTAGCATTAACTGAAGAATCAAATGTACCCAAAACCTCCCCAGAGACTTGCCGTATTACTTCCTGTCCGGATTCGACTGCTTTTGATCCTTTTCTTGGCATTTTGCGTGTTTTTCCTCGTTCCAAATTGATATATTGAGTATTGTAACGAACGTTTGAGCAATGCGTAGCCAAATTCGCAACGGATCACGAAATCAGAAGACGATTATCCGTGATATTCTACGATACTAGATTATTACAATAAACAATGACATAAACAATATACAAACCTCAATAATACGATCACAAGGACTCAACAACGAGAAACCGAATAGCAGCGTGTGAGCAGACAGCACGTGCGTCACGCAGGTCCTGAACAAGGATGTGCCAAAGTAGCGCTCAGGGCGCGAACAAACAACAATTGGTCCAGAAAAACAACCAGTTCGTAAAGACAAGTCAATAGTGTATGGAAATGAGTGATGTTTGGAAAAACACTGAATCACGAGGGAAATAGGGGGATTTTCCACGACCGGCTGTTAAACCGCCCACCAAAATCCTCCTGGATCCTTAGCAGATTCAAAGGTTCGGTATATAGGTACTGATTCTTTCTACCTACCTAGGCCCTGCTGTCAGTGCGTGCGTCTATTGCTCGTCGTCAACGTTCCACTACTGGTCGCACCTAACCCATTGGCTACATAGACGTGAGGCTAGTCTACATCTTCCACGAGACCAAATGACCGATGGCGGGCGTGAAGGGGGCACATAGATGCTGTCCCTGGAAAGGCCGTCCTATCCTGGATGTTTGTGCTTGAGTGTGTGTGAATGTGTGTGTGTGCCGATGTGTACAATGAAATCACAGGTAATGCTACACATCAAAGGGACTTTCTGCAATGTCAACAAAAGACAGTGTGGCGAGGGAAATAGGGGGATTTTCCAGGAGCGGTTGTCACAAAGGGCCATATCAAAGGGAAGCGCTTGGACAACGATGGAGTATTTCACGCGCTCGCTGGTCATACGTCGGGTGCAAATACGGCTTCTATGTGTCGAAACCATACTCGAGGGTAGGTCGGGGCAAAATCGGGCAGTTTCAGAGCAACCGCGTGGATGACAATAGGTTCACTGTCAGACGTGGTGAATCGTGTGGAACTTGGACCAAAAGAGTGAAGCTGGTGTCAAAGGATGGAAAGACAACCTGGGCTCACAAATTTCGTAGCGTACTACTCTGTCTATATGGTACACTAAATGAATGTCAACAGTACCTAAGACGACACTAGCAAACTAAGATGGGCGGAGGAGCGTGCGGTGATAAAAAGGCCAAAATGGCATGTACATTAAGAATTAAAATGAAACAATAGGTGTGACTCAAACTCACAGTTGTTCAGTGTGCTTGTGATTAGGAAATGAGCGCCGAAGAGACAATATCCACCAATGTCTTCAGTTCAGTTCGGTCTGACAGCCATCCGTTGAGCAGAACAGGATGGTATTGAGCGAAGTGCCAAGAGACGCCGTTGAAGCTTCTATAATATTTTGTTTCACACAGTTAGTTCCGACCGATATAATTCCAAGACACTCCACACCAGAAGATGAGACCGTGCCAGAAAGAAAGATTTATTTGCAGCCTTTTTGTATTGCGCGGTGATGACGACCAAAAGGTTTGTGTTTTACATTAAAACGTCGGTACAGCAAAGGAGTGTTGCACCAAGGGACGTTGAAAACCATGGAAAAAATCGGAAATGTACTGTTACCTACAAGCCCGAGCTAGGTTGAGGGCTAGATTGTACTTCTTCAGCAACAGGGTTGTGAATAGTTGGTACGGTCTGCCTGGTGGAATGGTAGGTCTGCAGACCGTCCAATCCTTCAAAGGTGCCCTAGATCGCAAGTGGTACGAGATATTTCCTCGTAGTGAGCCTTGAGTATATCAACTAGATGGATGACGGGTAACACTGTGGTCCTTCTGGAGTATGTTTTAATAGACTTTTTCGCTCATTGCGTACAGTCTCAGTGAAAGCTCATGATGCATAATGTCCCTCGCAGTTGATTTGCGATGAAGTTTTCCGTTTCCATCTCAATTTTACCGGTGGTTCGAGGAAACACACTCGGCAGTTTAGTTCAGTTCAGTTTGCACAAAATTTGGTGTGGCTAGAGCCAATCCTGTGTCCAGATAGCTGTGTTGTCGGCGCGTTTCCGTAGCTCCCAACACTGCGTGATTTTCTTCCTCTGAAAGGCAGAAATTTTGTGCAGAATCAGCCCTGTCAGAGTAAGGCGGAAACAATGAGTAAATTGCGTCTGGCCCTGAAAGCTGCTTAACATAACTCGGGGTATACTGCCGCCCAACATAGGTATACTGCTTTTTTAAATGCCTTCACTGTTGTAGTATTTATGACCTCCTCCCGGAGCTTATTCCAATAGGGTACTACTCTATTTGCGAAGTGTTTCGCCTTAATTTGGATCCTCGAATGCTTCCTTTGTATTCGAAGGCTATGCCCCCTTGTGCCTCTGGCGGATCAGAGAGAAAGGGTCTTCTCGTCTTGTTCCTGACAGCCCCTTCATTACCTTGAAGGTTTCTATCAAATCCCCGCGAATGCGCCGTCTTTCCATCGAGAACAGGTCTAAGGCACGGAGATGCTCTGTGTAGCTAAACCCCTACTTGACCAGTCACCATTCTAGTGGCCAGCCCTAGCACTTTCTCCAGACAGTCTAAATCTTTCTGGTAGTACGGTGCCAAGGCCTGCACGCAGTACTCCATATACGGCCTAACTATGGCCTGATATATGGGAACGAAAATCTCCGGATCTTTACACGACATAATGGATCTAACTCGAAAGAGTTCTCTCCTGGCCATATTGGCCGCTGAGGTGCACTGCTTCGACGACTTAAAGTTGTTGTCCATTATCACGCCCAAGTCTTTGACCTGCGAGGCCACTTGCAACGAACCCACACCATTCCCCCTAACCCCTGTATTTGTGGTCAAGCATTGACACTTGGTGAGGTTTAGTGGAAGGTCCCACTTGCGTGACCAGTCTTGTATTGCTAACACGTCAAGTTCTATATCTACTCCAGCTATCTTGACGTCATCGGCAAACATAAGGGTGGGGTTTTTAAGCGCACGTGCTGGGCCACTGATGAAGATGAGGAAGAGCAGAGGACCGAGCACCGAGCCCTGTGGCACCCCACTTGTTACACCTTCCGGTTTTGAAACATGACTCCCCACCTCAACATTACTGGTGTGCATACCATTGAAGGAATACTGGATGCTCGAATGGCCGTGGCCATTACCTGTCCCGTGCAAACTGAACTGAACTGTACTGAAAACCGAATTTAAGGATGATTTTCCCATAATTTTCGGCACTTATATCCGACCTCTGCTGGAGTACGGTAGTCAGATAGTGCACTCTGGTCCTGTCCGAGACCGTGAGATCCTAGAAAGGGTTCAGCGGGCCTCCACCAAGGCAGTAAGTGGTCTATCCCATATACCTTATCCCGTCCGCCTCTCACTCCTCAACCTCTATCCCCTTGACGTAAGACGCGTAAGAGGTGATCTGTTTTTGATGTTTCACCTTTTTGAAACAGGTCAAAGCGATTGCTTCTTCTCCGTCTGTCCAGCCTCCTCTCTCCGTGGTCACAGCAGAAAAGTTTTCAAACCGAGGCCACGCAGTTCACTAAGGATTAACTTTTTTAGCTATAGGGTTATTACCATGTGGAATGCATTTCCGGAAGATATTGTTCTCTCGCAGAACAAAACTATCTTCAAGAAAAAGCTAGACCTCTACCTGGGTCTCTCCCAATAATTCCCTCTGTCAAAAAACAAACAAACAAAATAGTTGTCTTTTATCGCATATATGTTCATGAATGCCGTACCCCCACTCAGCTTAATGCACTGTCCACAGTGTGACACTGAATGAGGTTATATGTATCTTGTTTTCGCTGCCACCCCCGCCCCCCCCCCCGCTTCTTTTTACTCTCGTTTCAGCTCGGTGAATCCGACAGAAGATCAAAGATTTCCTAAAGAACCGGGACAATTGGGCTCAAAGCCTCCAACCCGTGTAGTACTTCAAGACTTCAAGACAACTGAACTGGACGTGATGTCAAGGTCATGGGGCCTCTTTTTTGTTCGCCTATTACCGTCCGGTCGAGCGTTTGTGGTTTTATCGTTCGTTTAGTATTCTACTGTCGTTCCTGTTTTGTGTGCGGCAGTTAATTTTTTGCTGTCTTAATTTCATACGTTTGTCGTCCTATTTTGTTTCATAGTTTCCAAACTTTCTAGCTTCTGGCAGTAACAGTTTGCTTACAACACTTGGTAGTCTTTTTTCTTTTATGATCACCTACAGACTTCAGATGCAGCAGGTTTAATTGGGAATCATAAGCCGTCTAATTAGGCATATACCATTTGCGACACGCACCTAAAGGTCGTTCGTTCATGGTGTTTACAGACCACAAGCATTAAAAAACAAGGGGAAATTTTTTGCATGGCGCGGTGTCAACTTGTGGAATGCACCGTCGGCTGAGGTGGTGTCTCCCACGTCAGTGATAGGCTTCGAGGCAATGTTAGAACTTTGCGGGCTTGATCTTCAATCTTCTTGACAGAAGGAAGAGGGGAACATCCCGTGTAAGCCTCTTCGCATTGACTCTGTAGGTTCACGCTCAGAAAGCGTTCCTCCACAAAACCTCCAGATGTATATCGGGACGCCGTTTGAGCTGGGCGTCGTCCTTCTCTTCCACCACTGATGCCGGAAAGGCGTTTCGGAGATTAGTCGTCTTTGAAAGACAATAAACTAGTGGCAGACCAGTGGAAGGAAGCCTCAGCAGCGTTAGCGAATGGCCTCGCATCCGGTCGTCCATCCGAAGAGGAAAGTTCACCTGCAGTTCCGAACCCATGTCATCACGAAGGATCTTCCTAAAACTAGTTATGTCGCCATGAAGTCGTCGATAGTACTCGGGGAAGAGATCAAGAGACCTCAGATTATCCGCGTAGCTGGTCCCACGCAAGTCACTGACGAGTCTCGTCGCGAAGTGTTGTGCCTTCTTTAGATTCACCATCTCGCCGATAGTTCAGGGGTAGGTTTCATCACCTCCGTATTCGAGTCTCGGACGAACATGGAAAATAATTGAAGAGCTTCTGGACTCAGCGGGCCAAATGATCAATGTATGACACCGGAAATAGTTCCTGAAGAGGCACAGACCTTATCCGTATGAGCCTAAGTCCTGAGGGACGACGAGAGCGTAGCCCCAAGGTCTCGTTCGCACAACGATCTCGGTAGTATTTCGTTCCCGATGCGATACTCTGCATCCGATACCCTTCTACCAACAGACATGTGCGCGCATTTGGGCACAATAATTGGTAGTGCCCAGACGTCAAACCATCGTACTAACGCATCCAGCTCCCTTTTCAGAACCTCCCTGATTTCATGACGCACCAAAGTTTTATGCCATCTGCATAAACAAGGCAAGGTGACTGGAAGACTGACGCAAGTCGTTGATGTAAGTCAGAAACAATACCGGCCCAAGAACCGATTTCTGAGGAACCCCACTTGTTGCAGCATGCCAAATCTGACTGAAAACGTCCTCCCTTTTAAGAAATCCGCATCCCAGTCAAGCATCAAACTCTGGAGACCGAACGTTCTGAGTTTTTCCAAAAGTCGGTCGTGAGGTACTTTGTCGAAGGCCGTGTTGTAGCTGCCATTCATAGTCTCTGCCCACCGTTCTCGTGCCAACAGCAAGCTAGAGGTACACGTGTGTTCCCCGAGTGCATTTGAATCCACGTCATTCAGTGTCAGCAGTGGACGCAACGCCCTTCCTTCTTCTGTCACAACTTTCCATCGGTATTATGCCTATTTCTAACTCTTTCCACCATCCCCCATCTTATTCTCCTTATTCCTCAACGTACCACCATAAACACTATCCAAGTACTGCCTGTATTTGTGACACTCTTGGGGAAGCTAGACTTGGAAAAGTACCCAATTCGTAACCGCGGAACTGCTGCACTCTCCCGGCTTCGAACTGAGTCTAAACCCTGTTTCATCTACAGAGTAAACAAAAAAGCACAACTCAAACACAGAAGTCGCAGCCCGGTGGGATTCATCTCGACGCTCACTGGTGCAAGAATCTGGACCGCTTTACTGGCTCGAGCCCCAAGTCCTGTGACCTGACCTAACCTGACAAGCCTTTGGTAATCACTGAAGTCAGCTTTCGATTGACACTCACCAGGCGACATTCGCCACTTAGACTCTGTCTCGCTGTTTACTGTGGACATACAATACGTCTTTGAGGCGCAGTCCTGTTCTTGGCGCTTTATCACGCGTACATCAACTAAGTCTGCTACCGGCGTCCAGTATCGACTTAGACACAATCGCACGTGTTCCGAGATCTACCATGATACCAAGTGACTTCACAACGGTCCATCAAGCTCAACGCCCATAACTACCACTCAGTTAGCCAAACCCTGCCTACCAATATCTGCTTTTTCTGCTCTTCTATGAGCTACAGCAGCTCCGAACTTCGTTTGTGCCTGTCACCCTAGTCGAACATCTACTGGCGCCCCAGGTGCAATTCCCTTACATTTTCCCTTATTCTCTCAGACGGATTTACATTCACATTGGCTACATCTGTTTCTTCGCTGACGCCTGGTAGGTTCAGGGGGATAAACACTTGACATCAGGGCTATTCGTCAGCGTGGCGCTGGTGCCGGCAACTGTACGCCTTGTGAAAAGACTTTTAAGATGCAGACGTCAAACCCTCAACATCAGTCATCCACTGTCACGCCAACAATGCAAGAAATGACATGCACGGAATTCCTAGGACATCAACATACCCGGTCCACGTCCACAGTCAAAGCCCAACCCCGTCGGAATTCTAGAGGGACGGCCCTGTAGCGACATTCAACTTTGCTCATTTGTTTAACACACATTATCGTCTATCTGTCCTTTTACTGCCGAGCACGGCGATCATCTCACCGTTACATGTGCACGCTTCGCGCACGCTCTTGAAATGCACGCTGATCACTTCCTCTCTATTTGCCGCGTTCTCAATCTCATGGGTCGCTTTGTGGCTTTATGGCTGGACACTCTAGCAGTACCCGTCCAACATCTCCCATGAACTGCACGATTACAAAGAATTCCATACTGCATCGGTCGTTGCGCAGGATAATCAGGACCGCGCTGCCCATTGCATCGAGCGGGGTGGGTAGTGATAAGTGGGCTACTGCTCAGAGTTCCCTCTCTTTTATTCAACCTTTGTCTTCTGTCCTTAACCATCCCTCTTTGCCCCATCTATCCACCCATAATGCTTCCACTGATAACACGGTCAATACTCGCAACAGTTCAATGTCAAATAGTGTCGGGAATAATCCTCTGTCTGGTAACTCACATTTTCTCAAGCCCCGTCAGCCTCTTAATCTCGGCTCCTTCAACGTGCGTACACTCATGCAGGCCGGTCAGCAGGCGTGCCTAGCGCTCACAATAAATTCTCTGAAGATTGATGTCTGCTGCTTAAGCGAAACGCGTATCCAGGATTCGAGCAGTGTAATTCAACTAACTGCTCCTGGTATCTCATCGAGGTATTTTCTGCGCACTTCAGGAGACGAAGTAGCTCGAGCTGCGGGTCAACGTGGTGTAGGAATAGTCTCGACTGAGAAGGCTGAGGCTGCCCTTTTAGACTGGATCCCTGTTAACAGTCGTTTATGTGCTGAGACTCCAAGGGTCAGTTGGCGTTCGAAAGGATAGTTGTGTTAAGCGCAATTTGTTTGTGATCTCGGCGTATTCCCCAACAGACTGTAGCTCAGACTTGCAGAAAGATGAGTTCTATGATGAAATAGCCACCCTCGTTCGCATTAGTAAAGGTTCTGACATTGTAGTGCTAGCTGGTGACTTCATTGCACAAGTTGGCAAACTTAGTGTGTCAGAAGCCTGTTTAGGTGGGCGCTGTGCTTTACCCGCTGAGCGTATAGATAACGGGGATAGGCTTCTCCAATTTTGTGAAGACAATCGATTGTTCTTGTCTAGCACCAATTTCCGACACAGCTCGCGTCGCAAAGCGACATGGCACTCTAACTCTACAGGTACTTAGAGTCAAATTGATCATATCGCCGTAAGCTACCGGTGGCGCAGTTCTGTTCAGAACTGTAGATCTTACTGGTCCACGTACGTAGAGTTGGACCATGCATTAGTTTTAATGGGATTATCTCTCTAGTTCCATGGTTATCATCGCAAACCGCAAACCGGATTGGCCGTGCAACGTTTGTGTGATCCAGAAGTACGCATCCGTTACGAGCAGAAGTTAGCACATGAGCTAGGATCCACGGAGAACAGTAAAGTAGATGAGCATTGGTCTCATATCAAACAGGCGATGCACTTTGAAGCTGGATTTGCTTGCGGTCCTAGATCCGCTGTCCATCAAAGACACTGGATCGCGCAAGAGTCGTTGAGTATAATGGAGCAAAAGCGTCAGCTTTCGAACCGTAAGGAGATGAATAAGATTCGGAGAAAGCTACAAAGACAAGTTACGAAAAGCCTCAGGAATGATCGCGAAAATTGGTGGGTCAAGGTAGCCGAAGAAATGGAAATAGCAGCTGCTTCAGGTAACAGTCAGAGACTGTTCAAACTTATTCGTGACACCGGTGGACGGCGAACTCAGGTCAGTGAAACGATTTGGGATAGAAATGGAGAACCCATCCATGGGAAACAGCAAAGGCTTGGCCGTTGGGCCGAATACTTTAAGGAACAGTTTAGCTGGCCGCACGCTAGTGTAGTTACTCCTGTGTCAACAACTGCGACTCCTTGGGTGGTATCACTTGAGCCCCCATCAGAAGTAGAAGTAGAGTCATTCATTCGATCACTGAAGCGAGGGAAAGCGGCAGGTCCCGACGAACTTCCCCCAGTTCTTTTCAAACTGGGTGGTGAGGCATTGATAAAATCACTTACCGCCTTGCTCCGTGACATTTGGAACGAGGAGCGTATTCCGTTAATATGGAGTGAGTCATTGATTGTTCCCATCTTCAAGAAGGGAATACGCAATGACTGTAGTAATCAGCGTAGGATTAGCTTAATTCCGATAGTCGCCAAAGTATTAGCTTCAATTCTACTGCACCGTCTCACGTCCATTCGCGAGAGGAATACCTGCAAACGGCAGGCTGGATTCCGCCCAGTTCGAGGATGCATCGACCAGATTTTTACTCTTCGCCGACTACTTGAAACGCGTCACACGCACCGCCGACCGACAATAATGATTTTCTTAGACTTGAAAGGCGCCTTCGATTCAGTTGATCGAACATCGCTTTTCAGTGTTCTTCATCGAAAAGGTATGCCCCGGAAGTTCGTGAACCTAATGAGATCATTGTATTCTCATACTTCTGGCCGTGTTAAAGTTTACGATGAACTATCCGGTCGGTTAGAAACGACCAATGGTGTTCGACAGGGATGTTCTTTGTCTCCATTCCTGTTCAACTTCGTCATGGACGAAATAATGGAGAGTGCGCTGCAAAATCTTCAGGATGTAGGCATCAAACTAGGAAATAATGGAAAGCTATGTGATCTAGATTACGTAGACGATGTTGTCTGCTTGTTCGAATCCACGGAACATGCTCAATGCGCACTAGATAGACTCTCAAGAGCGTAGCTTCATTGGGCATGCGCTTTGCACCTTCAAAGTGTAAAGTGATGTTACAAGACTGGACGTCAGCGATTCCGAGCTTGATGCTCGATGGGGAGGTGCTGGCAATTGCCGACCACTTCACTTACCTCGGCAGCAGCGTGACGATGGATGGGAGCACTGTAGTAGAGTTGAGCACGCGGAAATCCAAGGCTCGAGCGGCGTACCCTGGACTGAGGCATTTGTGGCGTCGATCTGATATTCCACTGAAGTTGAAAGGTCGTGTATACTGTGCCACTGTGCGTTCAGTTTTGTTGTATGGTTGCGAAATTTGGAGTCTGCGTGCTGAAGATATTCGTCGCCTTAAGGTTTTCGACCACCGATGCTTACGTAGTATCGCTAAGATCGGGTGGAGTAGCCGAGTAGGCAATGCTGAGGTCAGAAGTCGAGTATTGGGTACTAATTTGGAGAACGTTTTGTCACAGCGTATCCAACCTAGTAGACTTTGTTGGTTGGAGTATGTGTTACATCATCATCATCATCATCGTACAGCGTTAAACAGTAGGGCAAGCCCCACTGACCACTGCCTTTCTCACCATGTTGCACGTTGAATTAGAAAGTATGAATATACAAGATGGACAGGGAGTGGACCTACATGAGTGGGAAAAGGAAAGAATGCTCTAGTAGCCAACACATGGAATACACAGTCTAACTGTACAAACACACATCGATCAGTCATTCTGATTCGATAGAAAGTGACAACACGATCGCCACTGTTCGCGGTTCGCTGCCATATCCTTCAGTTTCTCCAGCCAACTGGTAGACGGATCTTTCGGATCCCAACCACGAAGACGTGAGACACCTACTTTTCCTAAGTGTGCTGTACATTTTCTCATTCCTCGCTGCCACGTCATCTGTTGACCTCCACGTGGTCTTTTCCACTCCCTAGGAGGAACGGAGAATAAGACACGGTATGGTAGACGTGTGCTTGCCATACGTAACACGTGTCCCAACCAACGTAGTCTACTAAGCAGGATACGCTGTGACAGAACGTCCTCTGAATTAGTACCCAATACTCGCTTTCTGACCTCATCGTTGCTTACTCGGCTATTCCACCCAATCCTAGTGATACTACGTAAACATCGATGGTCGAAAACATCAAGACGACGAATATCTTCAGCACGCAGACTCCAAGTTTCGCAACCATACAACAAAACTGAACGCACAGTGGCACAGTATACACGACCTTTCAACTTCAGTGGAATATCAGGTCGGCGCCACAAGTGCTTCAGTCCAGCGTACGCCGCTCGAGCCTTGGATATCCGCGTACTCACCTCTACTACAGTGCTCCCATCCGTCGTCACGCAGCTACCGAGGTAGGTGAAGTGATCGACAACTGCCAGCACCTCCCCATCGAGCATCAAGCTCGGAATCGCTGACGTCCAGTCTTGTAACATCACCTTGCACTTTGAAGGTGCAAAGCGCATGCCGAATGGAGCTACAGCTCTTTCGAGATTATCTAGTGCACGTTGAGCATGTTCCGTGGATTCGAACAAGCAGACGTCGTCCGCGTAATCTAGGTCACGTAGCTTTCCATTATTTCCTAGTTCGATGCCTACATCCTGAAGATTTTGCAGCGCACTCTCCATTATTTCGTCCATGACGAAGTTGAACAGGGATGGAGACAAAGAACATCCCTGTCGAACACCATTGGTCGTTTCTAACCGACCGGATAGTTCACCGTAGACTCTAACGCGGCCAGAAGTATGAGAATACAATGATCTCATTAGGTTCACGAACTTCCGGGGCATACCTTTTCGATGAAGAACACTGAAAAGCGATGTTCGATCAACTGAATCGAAGGCGCCTTTCAAGTCTAAGAAAATCATTATTGTCGGTCGGCGGTGCGTGTGACGCGTTTCAAGTAGTCGGCGAAGAGTAAAAATCTGGTCGATGCATCCTCGAACTGGGCGGAATCCAGCCTGCTGTTCGCGGACATTCCTCTCGCGAGCCGGTGTAAGACGATGCAGCAAAATCGAGGCTAACACCTTGGTGACTATCGGAATTAGGCTAATCCCACGATGATTACTGCAGTCATTGCGTATTCCCTTCTTGACGATGGGAATAATCAATGACTCACTCCATATTAACGGAATACGCTCCTCGTTCCAAATGTCACGGAGCAAGGCGGTAAGTGATTTTATCAATGCCTCACCACCCAGTTTGAAAAGAACTGGGGGAAGTTCGTCGGGACCTGCCGCTTTCCCTCGCTTCAGTGATCGAATGAATGACTCTACTTCTACTTCTGATGGGGGCTCAAGTGATACCACCCAAGGAGTCACAGTTGTTGACACGGGAATAACTACTCTAGCGTGCGGCCAGCTAAACTGTTCCTTAAAGTATTCGGCCCAACGGCCAAGCCTTTGCTGTTTCCCATGGATGGGTTCTCCATTTCTATCCCAAATCGTTTCACTGACCTGAGTTCGCCGTCCACCGGTGTCACGAATAAGTTTGAACAGTCTTTGACTGTTACCTGAAGCAGCTGCCACTTCCATGTCTTCGGCTACTTTGACCCACCAATTTTCGCGATCATTCCTGAGGCTTTTCGTAACTTGTCTTTGTAGCTTTCTCCGAATCTTATTCATCTCCTTACGGTTCGAAAGCTGACGCTTTTGCTCCATTATACTCAACGACTCTTGCGCGATCCAGTGTCTTTGATGGACAGCGGATCTAGGACCGCAAGCAAATCCAGCTTCAAAGTGCATCGCCTGTTTGATATGAGACCAATGCTCATCTACTTTACTGTTCTCCGTGGATCCTAGCTCATGTGCTAACTTCTGCTCGTAACGGATGCGTACTTCTGGATCACACAAACGTTGCACGGCCAATCCGGTTTGCGGTTTGCGATGATAACCATGGAACTAGAGAGATAATCCCATTAAAACTAATGCATGGTCCAACTCTACGTACGTGGACCAGTAAGATCTACAGTTCTGAACAGAACTGCGCCACCGGTAGCTTACGGCGATATGATCAATTTGACTCTAAGTACCTGTAGAGTTAGAGTGCCATGTCGCTTTGCGACGCGAGCTGTGTCGGAAATTGGTGCTAGACAAGAACAATCGATTGTCTTCACAAAATTGGAGAAGCCTATCCCCGTTATCTATACGCTCAGCGGGTAAAGCACAGCGCCCACCTAAACAGGCTTCTGACACACTAAGTTTGCCAACTTGTGCAATGAAGTCACCAGCTAGCACTACAATGTCAGAACCTTTACTAATGCGAACGAGGGTGGCTATTTCATCATAGAACTCATCTTTCTGCAAGTCTGAGCTACAGTCTGTTGGGGAATACGCCGAGATCACAAACAAATTGCGCTTAACACAACTATCCTTTCGAACGCCAACTGACCCTTGGAGTCTCAGCACATAAACGACTGTTAACAGGGATCCAGTCTAAAAGGGCAGCCTCAGCCTTCTCAGTCGAGACTATTCCTACACCACGTTGACCCGCAGCTCGAGCTACTTCGTCTCCTGAAGTGCGCAGAAAATACCTCGATGAGATACCAGGAGCAGTTAGTTGAATTACACTGCTCGAATCCTGGATACGCGTTTCGCTTAAGCAGCAGACATCAATCTTCAGAGAATTTATTGTGAGCGCTAGGCACGCCTGCTGACCGGCCTGCATGAGTGTACGCACGTTGAAGGAGCCGAGATTAAGAGGCTGACGGGGCTTGAGAAAATGTGAGTTACCAGACAGAGGATTATTCCCGACACTATTTGACATTGAACTGTTGCGAGTATTGACCGTGTTATCAGTGGAAGCATTATGGGTGGATAGATGGGGCAAAGAGGGATGGTTAAGGACAGAAGACAAAGGTTGAATAAAAGAGAGGGAACTCTGAGCAGTAGCCCACTTATCACTACCCACCCCGCTCGATGCAATGGGCAGCGCGGTCCTGATTATCCTGCGCAACGACCGATGCAGTATGGAATTCTTTGTAATCGTGCAGTTCATGGGAGATGTTGGACGGGTACTGCTAGGGTGTCCAGCCACAAAGCAGGAGAACGATTAGGGTCCTCATCCAAAGCCTTTAGTTCTAACAAGAACCTATCCGCAAGGCAGCGGGATGGCTTAGTGGAAGCCCATTTGCTTGGATCAATTATTCTTCCACTGGTTTTTCCGACTGAGTTGCCAGCTCAAATCAACCCCCAACCTGGAGGACCAGGAGACTGGACTTCGTCTGACCTCTACCCATTGACCTGTCAGGTATGATTGCATCTCCGGATCAAGGAAGCCATCCTGTATAGCTCTTTGGGTCATAGAGGCGCGCAAGCCATCACACCACGTCAAGGTGCAGTATGTGTTACGTATGTCAAACACATGTCTACCGTATGGCGTCCTATTCTCCGTTCTTCCTAGGGAGTGGAAGAGAGACCACGTGGAGGTCAACAGATGACGTGGCAGCGAGGAATGAGAAAATGTTCAGCGAAATTAGGAAAAGTAGGTGCCTCGCGTCATCGTGGTTGGGATCCGAAAGATCCGTCTACCAGTTGGCTGGAGAAACTGAAAGATATGGCTGCGAACCGCGAACAGTGGCGATCGTGTTGTCACTTTCTGTCAAATCAAAATGGTTGGTCGATGTGCGTTTGTACAGTTAAACTGTGTATTCCGTGTGTTGGCTACTAGGGCATTCTTTCCTTTTCCCACCCATGTTGGTCCACTCCCTATCCATCTTGAATATTCATACTTTCTAATTCAGCGTGCAACATGGTGAGAAAGGCAGTGGTCAGTGGGGCTTGTCCTACTGTTTAAAGCTGTACGATGATGATGATGGGAGGCAAGGCTCCGGTTGTCGTGTCGGCATTATACGAAGCAGCACAGTGACGGACGGGCGGTCTGCGCATAGTAGGAAAGACTTACGAACGGGTGAAATAAGAAAACAGCATGGTAAGATTTAGCCGACCTTACATACCGAGCTGCCGTTTGCCCAGTTCTTACATACGCGTGCGAAATTTGGCCGTTGAGAATAGACGGCACCAAAGGGCTGGAGATCCTGCGGTGAAGGTCATAGACCAATTCATCCTAGATGAGGCACAGAAATTACTGGCAGAAGTAGTTAGCGCCAGACGAATGCTAATTTGGGACCCGCTCCCAAAAGGTTTGAACCCAAGTGAGGCCGCTAGTTCGCTTTTTCTTGCACTTTAGTACTCTGTCCACCCCTGAGGCCCCAAACCCCGCTAAAATCTCATGAATAGTATATAAAACCAAGCGCAGGACGTTGAGGCTCCTGATAGAGCTCAGCACGGACGATCCAGTCAGGAGCATCCTCGCGCAAACAATGGATATCAGAAATCATTGCCAGCTAGTTAGAAGGGTCTTCAAAGATAGCAATTTCCACTTGAGACAGAATCTCAAAGCCCGCAAAGCAAATCCTGACAGGTCGTTCACAAACAGCTGATTGTTGATCAATTTAAATCACTGATATTTGTCTCAGGCCTAACGTCTTATAATGGCAGTGATATCAGAATCGTTTGCTTGCTCGATTGGACTCAGCAGACTCGTTATTTTTGCAAGACCTCACCACTAAATACCTTAGACTATTAAAACTAAAGAAAGATTCACAAGTGCTCCATGCATCAGCAGCTAATGCAGGTTTTTTGAATGTTGATAAAATTACAAAATCAAACTTTTCCCGTCGGAAAAGTCAAGTAAAGCCACCTTCAGATCACTGGTTGTGTGATGCGCGGCGTTTTGTGCGGTTTTGTCAGTGTCGGTGCCACAAGTGCGAACGTTGTGGCGAAATGGGACATGAAGAACGTTATTGTGTAGATTTATGCAGGCAAACAGGTCGATGTCGAATGCAGTCATATGGATCTAGAGTGCAGTCTAACCTAGTGTTTACTACTTTTGACGAAAGAATACGTCAGTAAAGAAAATACATCACCCCTTAGATTAATGCTCCCTGTGTCTCTGCAAACCGAAACCTCCTCGGACACTACCATCATTTCGAAATCTACCTGGCAAAGTATTGGCAGCCCTACACTTGAATCCACGAGCCGTGTAACTCGCAATCCCTCAGGACAGCCCATTTTCTGATGAATTGCTATGTAATTTTTCATTGTGTGGTTTTCATGGCAGTGCTATTTGTTACGTTGCATCTTCAAATGACTTGAACCCATTAGGAAGTGACTAGGTAGAACAACTGCATTTTTGGGATGTCCCTGTTAGCTCAGTTTGTAATTCACCAAAACCCTACCTTTACCACCTTTTTCACCCACCATTAATGTTACAACTGTCGATCTGAACTCACAGAAAGACATTGTGTCAGCAAAAGAAGCAAAATATCCAGACATTTTCAAACCCAATGTAGGCTCATGCAGAAGAGCAAAAGCAAGTTTGTGCATCCTTCCAGCGAGCACCCATTGTTCGTCCCAAAAGACGTTCCGCATGCAACCACCCCACGAATCAACGCCCAGTTAGGTCGTTTGGATCAGTTAAATGTAATAAGCAAAGTCACATATTCTTCCTGGGTCACCCCAGTAGTAGCTGTACAAAGTCAACCAGACGATGACATGATCATTCTAGTGATAAATGTGGACGCAAATGTCGAACACGTATTTCACGATTCTATACGCAACCTGCCAGCAACGTTCTATTCTATCCGCGATGCAACTAAAATTGACCCCACTATGCGGCGCGTCATGTCTTAATTACGAAAAGGCTGGCCAACCAACATTACGGACCCTGAAATTCGGCAGTTGTACCGACGAAAAGAAGCACTCACAATTGTAAGTGACTGCCTGATGTAGTAATTCCCTAATGGCTTAGAACCAAGATCCTTCACCAAATACACACGGGTCATCCAAGAATGACGCGAATAAAACCCATCGCACACTTCTACGCGTACTGGCCTAATATAGACTCAGACATTGTTGAATTTGTTCGAAAGTGTGAGCAATGCGCGCAAGCCACCACTGCACCTGTGAAATGTGAGCCTTGGGTAAGAATCCATGTAGACCACGCCGGACCTATGAAGAATCATTGTTTCTTAACCGTAGTGGACGTATATTCTAAATGACCTGAAGTAATTCCAATGATGCAGGCATTCACATTCACTACAGTAACCGCACTCAGTCGTCTTTTCTCCCAGTTCGGCGTTCCCGAAACTGCTGTTACGGATAACGATGTGCAGTTCTCCTCAGCGAAATTGAGGCAGTTTTGCGACAGTATAGGTACGCATCATGTACGTGGTCCCGTGTATCATCCACAATTTAATGGACAAACTGAATGATTCGTAGACACCTCTTTTACGGAACTATCGCTCGACACTTAGCCCATCGGTTCCAAATGCAAAGTCACGAGCGGAACTGTCCTTAGGATGACGTATGGGAACACCACTTGACGCGATGCTGCCAGCTACTTCCGTTAGTCCCAGAAATTTCACAATGGAAGTTCGGTATGATCGGGAACACTGGGCGAAGAAACGGTTTTTCGGAACAGGTGGCCCAATCTATGTGCCTGTCTTCAGTGGACCCCAACAGAGTTGGATTCCCGATATTGTTCAGCATCCGATTATCACTGCCTGTACGCTGTCAGGTATAATGGGCGAACCTGGACAAGGCACATAAACCATCTACGGTATCGATATACACCCGAAACTAACCTTCACTTTGATTATGAAGAGCTGCCACTTGATGTATTGTTAGACACATTTGCACTTCCTAAAAAGCATAGTGAAAATTCTGAAATCGTTACCGAGCCAGCTCTAGAGCACAGGCATTTGACACGAATACGATCATCGATTCAAAGGTTGAACCTATGTGTGACTTCCTACTTCCGGAAGGAGGTATTACAGAAGCATTCGCATAACCAGCTATCAAACGTTGCTTTCGTATTACCCTGTTTATCATCACCCTTTTGTTCAGCTGACATTTAATCGATGAATTAGTATCGCTCAACTTGTTGTGTTTTGATTAGTCCTCAATTTTCCAATCGCGTTCGTTCATGTATTGTACTGAGGTCACGTGTTAGGCGTCACACTCGTTTTGTATTAACGATAAACCGTTGCTCGACTCCGTTGTTCTGATTTGCGAGTTATCGGATTTTACAAAAATTACGAATAGATTTGTTGGACAGGAGATTATCGCGGAGTTTATACAAGAATACAGATAAACGAAAGGGCAATGTGAATATTCATCAGCAGTAACAAGCAGGTACTTATTTCATGTGGATGATGGCAGGAGACCTATGAATTCAATCTTGAGTCAGTCGAAAGGTTGTGTGATTTCCAGATAACTGGAAAATGCGACCTCATTTCTGCCCATATGCAACTGTTTTGTTGCAGTTTTCACCCACTCAACCGAAAAAGGTAAGTTATTTGCATGAACAAACTGATTCAAACGTACAATGCTAGGGTGACAGAGGGTATCATGAAGTTGTTCTAGGTGGTCCACATTGGATGTTGATGAACAATAGCTCCGAGAGAGTATATCGGCAGCTTTATTCTCTGTACTCCGCCGGTAGATGACGTCGTAAAAAACGGAGGTAGTTCTGTCTGCCTTGAGGTTTTCCACCATCATTGTATTGCTAAGATTGGAGGGCATAGATGGATGAGCAATGCTGAGGCCAGAAATAGAGAGAGTATTGGATACCATTTCAGAAAATGTTCTATCACAGCGTATTCAGCTTAGAAGATTTCGTTGGTTGGGACACGCGTCTCACATGACAAACACGCCTACCGTACTGTGCCGTTTTTTCTGTTCCTCCTCGGAAGTGAAAAAAGCCTCGTTAAGGTCAACAGATGACTTGGCCGTGGGGAATGAGAAAATGTACAGCGAACTTAGGAAAAGTAGGTGCCTCGCGTCATCGTGGTTGGGGTCCAAAAGATCCGTCTACCAGTTGGCTGGAGAAACTGAAAGATATGGCTGCGAACCGCGAACAGTGGCGATCGTGTTGTCACTTTCTGTCAAATCAAAATGGTTGGTCGATGTGCGTTTGTACAGTTAAACTGTGTATTCCGTGTGTTGGCTACTAGGGCATTCTTTCCTTTTCCCACCCGTTTAGGTCTACTCCCTATCCGGCTTGTATATTCATTTTTTCTAGTTAAACGTTCAACGTGGTGACGAAGGCAGTGGTCAATGGGGCTTGCCCTGCCGTGTGTCACTATACGACGGTGATGAATACTATTTCGTATAAGACCTAAATTCATCCCAATCTTGACGATAACAGTCACGCTTGGAGTAGGGCTTCGTCTTAGTATATTTTCTCGATTGTCTGACACAGCATCCGTCTCATCGGGAGCCCACAATGAATCTCTTTTCGCAGTCACCGGACCATGGTCGGACAATTGCTTCACTCTCTCTTCTGCTGCTTTAAACACGAGTTCTGTTCTCAGTAATTTACTTCTGTAGTCCCGATTCTCGTTTTCAACCGTCTGCCCTGAGCGCGGGCAACAGGCCATCTTTGTAAAGTAACTGTCACATCCTGTTGCACTTCCGGTTTTAGGTCTCCCAAGTCCTGTGAAATTGTGGGGCACTCTCCATCTCTCTGTATGTTTATCTTTATTTTCACGCACAGAATCACCGGGCTGATTTGCGCAACTGTGCCCCAACCTATTCCCTTATTGTACGTTAAGCCTTTAGAATATGGGACATATCCGTTTTGCTATTGCTCATGTTCACTATGCAATAAAGGGATGAAGGATTTGTCAAACGTGGCCGGATGTGGCTCAGCATCATGATCACAGGCGGTTATGCAATCAGTAAGTGTTAAAACGTGGTAGATGATTAGCGATTTTTCGGCGCTCAAGGGTATCAAAAAGCGTACGAGATTCACTAAGTCATCCATTAGCAAGCAAGAGGAGCCTAAATTGTAAGCTTTCCATCGGATTTTGGTTGATACTTGCATATTCTGAGAAAAATGCATGGTTTCGTTATTTTTTTCATGGAATGAAAGCTATAAAACCAACTCATTATGTGCATATTTGTAACCTCTGACTTCTGTTTATTTCCAGTTACAACTTGTTAGAATGGCGTTTCGGCTTGCTAATCTGAATGCGATCATAGTTCGATCATTGTCTGCAAGCACAACCACAACTACAACTGCAACCTCAGTCTCAAAGAGCAGTGTACGCAAACCGGGTGGACGTGACATAGTTTTGATTGAAGGTGTTAGAACGCCATTTTTGGTCAGTGGAACTACTTACAAATCACTTATGGTGCATGACCTAGCTCGTTTTGCTCTTCGTGGCTTGGCACAGCGGACAAACTTGGATAAGAATATTGTGGAATATATAGCTTTCGGGACAGTTGTGCAGGTAATCTTTAAAAATATCCAAACTTTTCTGCTTTTGGGATAGGATGTGAAAACCACAAATGTCGCCCGAGAGGCCGCATTGGGTGCCGGATTTCCAGAATCTGTACCTGCCCACACAGTGACAATGGCTTGTATAAGCTCCAATCAGGCTATAACATCATGCATCGGTGGTATCGTATCTGGAACTGTTGATGTCGCAGTGGCAGGAGGAGCCGATTTCTTGTCTGATGTACCAATTCGTCTCAGTCGGACGATGCGCCATGCAATGCTATCATTTAATCGAGTAATCCGTAATTTTCGTTTTTCGTCATTTCTACGAATCGTCATGCCTCAGTAGTATTCCAGACTTAAGCTTTTTACCCTCAGCTCTATTTCATCGTCGGTCACTGCACTTTTGTTCAGAGCATCTTCATCTCCGTAATATCTCAGCTTTTCAGGCAATCAAGCTAAAGGTGTCTGAGTGCGCCAAACTTGTCAACGAGGCCCTTTGTAAGAGGTACTGTTAGAGGGATGTCGAGGAGATATTTGCATCAAGACTACGTTGTTGTTACTGCTTTTGAAGAAAAAAAGATTGTATGTGAGTGTGAAGGCAGAGAGAGACAGCGTTCCACGTCTTGGCAGTCGGTGGGAAAAAGGGAGATTAGAAGATAGAGAAGTACAGCATCTTGGAACAGAAGTCTGACAAGGATGACTAGTCGCTTGTCTACGAGAATGGCTGGTACAGGTTAGATGAAGGGGAACTGCCAAGGCAAGCTCCGAAGTGCACAAGCCAAAATGGTATTAGTAGAAAAGAGACAATGAAGCAACTGTCTGACGGTGGGCCAGTGACTGGATAATGAAGGTTAGGGAAGGATAGTCGATCAGCCGGGTGGTCTTATGTTGAACCCAGTAAGAGAAAGGATAGAAGACGAAGCCCCACCCCACATGTAACTGCAGTATTGGAGTTTTGGGTGGATTTGAGCTTTGTGCAATAAGAGGACGTGAGCTAAAGAAAAGGAATGTTTGACATGGAATAGAAAACCAATTTTGTGTTCAGCACGAAAAGCGAGCTCAGATATGGGAAGGAATAAACCAAGAGGAGACATAGAGTCTGTAAAATGCAAGCGCATTGAATCAGAATATAAATGAAAAGAGAATGAATTGTTTAAAGGGGGCTTAAATCGAAGATTTTTTGGAAGCATTGAAATTATGATTGTGAGAGCCCCAGGAGGTCTTTTGGTGACGCTATGGGATGTTTTTCTGAGCACATATGAATGTTTCGTTTTCTGGTTCACTCAAAAATCTCACCTTTGAAGAGTTGTTCTTTCGTTTACAACATTTTTTCTGGGCGAAATATAAACTGCAATGACGCCGAAGACGTAATCTCAGTAAACTTTCTTTAGGTTTATATATGATACAGTAGATGATCACAGTGGAGTGTGCTGAGTTAGAAGCGCGTGCAATGCGTTCGATGGCGGAGGCGGATGTTTGTTGGATTAATGTCAAGGTAAACAAACATTTTTTGTCAGACGTTTTTGTGCACAAAACGTTGACTGGTGCACCAATATGAGCATCACCTAGCTAGACGGCAACACATTCTGCTAGGTCAGGTCCGTATTGTGATCTGACAACGTTGAAAGTTTCACAAGCGAGGTTACTTTGGGCTGGAAACCGCGTCATAAATAGTGAGAACTAGAACAGCTTTCGCCAACTTGTGACACCGCCGTGACATCCGGCTGTCTTAAGGGGCGGGTGTACATTGCCGCGGTTCGTATCGTTTTGCTTTACGGTTGCGAGACTTGGACATTCCGCGTTGAGAATGCTCGGCGTCTTTCTGTGCTCGAAAATTGATATTTCTGAGGCATTGCTCGCATCCGGCGGAAACATCGATTGAGTGATGAGGAGGTGTGCCGTCGTGTGTTGGGCGCGAATGGCCGCCATCAAACCGAAGTGATCCCTTTACACCACCTTCGGTGGCTCGCTTATGTTTTGCGAATGTCTGCCCATCGTCTATTTTTCCGTGTTCTACTTACATGAGCTGGACAAGGCTGTAAGAAGCGACACGATGGTCAGGTCACGGCTTGGCGTAGAGCTATGAAGAAGTTAGCCTCAGCACTCGTTTCGGTTGGTGCTTCCAGCCTTTCTGTTTGAGGTCCAAGGGATGACAATCGTCATTGGTTAGTAACAATAGGGAACATGGCTTAGAATAGAAATTAGTGGCATGAATGTTGTGTGGTCTGTCTTTTTAGCTCTTTTGCCCGGTGAATGCGAAATTTAATTCAGAAAAACAAAATGACAAAGAATATCAAAAAGTGTACGGTGAAGAAGCAAAGTTTACAACTTGTATCTTCTTACTAACTACCCCTGATACTCTGTTATACTTTCCCCCTCATTTTTATAATTGTTGTTGTTGCATTATCACCATGTTTGATTTCAAGCCGATGTATAACATGATATTGATATATATATATATATATATATATATATATATATATATATAAATATAAATATATATACTTATTGGTAGTAAGTTGAATGTCAACATGTGGACAAGACTTCCCCGGAAGCACGCGACCTGCTTTGCGGTTGTTGCCGCTCATCAGGTATGCGTACCCTGTACTGCTCTGCCCGCTAGTCTTCTTACTTGCACACTCCGATGTTATACATTCAGCAGGATCTAATTTGAATTGTCTGAATTGAAGTGCTCACAAATGAATCACAACCGTGATTTCTGATAACCCAACGAGCAACGAGGCTGCATGTGCAAATGCTCATACTGATAGTAAGTAGTATGCAAACGTGTGGACAAGATTTCACCGGAAACATTATATTTATATACATACAAGTAAGTAGAATGTAAATGAGTAGGCAAATTTTTCCCGGAATTATAAGACCTACTTCTATCCGTTTATCGTATCTCTGCCCAGAAAGCAACTTGTAAGTATGACGACCGAAGCACAGTTACTTGGTAGCCATGATCTGCTAGTTCAGTTGAGTTCATGCAACCAATAACTATGCAACAGGTGTGGCGGCTTTGGCTGCTATCTCATAGCGCAACTTCAGTCGGAAATAATAAAGAAAAAAGCAAGAGCATGAAAAGAGTAAGAAGAGAACTACAGATAGAATCAAGTTGCCACAGAAAGTTTGTGAATACAGGAAAGCCACTGATCACATCATTTAGCCATGTCTGTAGGCGTATCTAAGCACCGAATGGGGAGATCCCTTAGACCCTACTCAAGAAGTCTAACACCCTGCATGACCAACTTTACTCATTAGGCCTTTCATATCTTTCTTCCCCATCGTGGACTGATTGCCATTACTCGCCTCAATGAGCAATGCTCACCGAGGAATTCCGCTGCAGAACGTACGCAACGCATGTCCCAACCACCATAGCCTGGTGACCTTTAGTGCTTCGTCTAGTGATCTGATTCGTGTGCCCAATTCTCTGCGTGTAACCTCAGCATTGTTGAGGTGGTGTTCCCACCAGATTTGAGCAATGCTGAGAAGACACTGGTGTTCGAATACCAACAATCATTGTATATCCTAACCCGCAGTAGCTGTTTGTGCACCATACTGAACTGACCTGATTTCTACACTGTACACCCAATCCTTGATAGATAAACAGATGTCATGTGGGCACCATAGATGACTCAGATTGACAAAAGCCAAACCAGCCTTCTGTATACGCGAAGACACATCATCCGGTATTTGACTTCCGGGTGAATTGCAGCTGCCTAGGGAACAGAACTTGTCTTCTTGGTCTATAGTTTCCCCAGACACTGAAAGGTTTGGCGTTGGAACAACCCAGTCCCATGACGGGACGTTGCACTTTGAAGGTGCAAAACGCATAGCGAACATTGCTACCCAGTTACTCAAGCTGTCTAGAAAAGCTTGCAACTTACCTGGGTTTTCGCTTAGAAAAACTATACTTTCCGCATATTCTAGGTCTGAGACTTTTCCACCCAGGACAAGCTCAGTACCACCATCCTCACATGACAGAAAGGCTGTCTGTAAGGCCACATCAGTGACAGGAAGGGCAATCATGACGCACACCATTTTTCATGGGGAACTCGGATAAAAGCTCACCGTTCACGTTCAGGGACCTTCTGCTAACCTGAATTTTATGCATATATACAACATGGTAATTACCTGAAGGCGAGTTGACTCAGTTAGGTCTTTTAAATAGTATTCAAGCACATTCCTGGACTAATTATGCCGTGGTATATGCACAATTAATAACGGATTTTTCCACTGAGTCAAAAGTCATGGTAAAATTTTATTGTTTAATAACAGCGTAGTCGAAATTGTTGGTAGGTTGTCGACGTTTCGGTCACCACGGGTAACCTTTTTCAAGACTGGTTTTACAACCGAATGAAACTGGAATGATAGCTTGGAGCTCTAAGCATTGAGTCGACAAACGGTGATGTAGTTGTCTACCAACAAATGGACTAGGATAGAAAGCGCTACCTTAATCCTCTCTAACTGGTTATGGTGGTACAACTTGTTGTCCTGTTATCCTCTTCGAAAAATTCAGATTACTGGATATTATCGGTCAGGCGATTGCACAAAACTGTATGGATCGATATCCATGCATACATCTTCGTCCTCAGTTGATCTCCATTGAATAATTAAATCAACCTATATCTGATGGTAATTCAGGTTCGAATGACTTCAACCTTGAATGTTTTGCCGATGATCGTAAATACCTATTGAATGCAATAAGACTTCGACAGAAAAAGTGACAATTTTATTGTGTTTCCGAAATACCTTCATTGTCTGTAAGGCTGGATTCCCTTGATCCAGTTTATCACAACAGCTAGAAGTCGCGAATTGCGAAACGTAAGCATTTCTTTCAATATTCTGAATCGTTTACTTAGAACATGTGAGTTCGTGTTTGGAGAAGGCAAAAAGTAACGCAGTAAGAAAGTGTCGAACAAATTTGAAAAATGGCCCGGGAAGTTTTACCAGCTAACGCATGTTTCAAGTACGTGGTTGAGAATATTAAAAGAAATGCTTGCGTCTGACAATTCATGTCCTCCATCTGTTCTGATAAACCTATGTTGTTTCTAACAGTGTTTTTCGGCTACCTTTAGGGATGTGGCCCAGTTTCTCCACTATCGAGTTGCTGAGTTCATTGCAACCGTGATTTTTCCTTAAAAATGTTTAGATTTTGAATAGTCGTATTTTTATATTTTTGTGAACTAGAATTTTCTGCCTCGACACCATTTCTGTCTCCTTTACTCTCGCATTAAGTTACAGGATCATTTTCTCCTGGTCCGAGTATTACTATACTCGGTGGTTTCACTCGTATCCGATTGAGCCACCAATATACGTTTTGAGTGTGTTTTCTCCCAAGCTAGTGGGTGGTCTACCTTTGATTATTGTACGCCCACACAGTATTCTGGCTTGCTGCCCAGATGTTGTGCGATTACGGATCGTAAGTCTACGACCGCATGTTCGGTCAGCGCTCTCTGTTTTCATTGTGTTTTGTCGTCTTGTGATTGTACTCTTGGAAAACTGTGGTCCATCAAGAGACAGAACAACCTTCAAGTACCTTCTGCTGTCGACCGCAAGCGAAAAACAAAATTACCACTTTTTTGGTTGCCCATTATTTTAAAAACAGTGGAGTACTGTGCTGCAGAGTACTGATTGAATTTTTGCCAGAAACTACTCCTGTTTTCCTCTTTTTTATATTAGAACCAGACTGATTGTGCTATTCTAGGAAAGCCTAATTAACCTTTACATCATAGTTTGTAGTTTCAGTTTTCCATTACTCATCTCACCTGCTTTCTTTTCGTTCTGTGCAGGTGAAGTCTTTGCCCCAACGTGTTGCATTGTTGAGTGGTCTCTTGCGTCCAAAGGCTTGGATACCAGATGTCCCAGCCGTTACTGAGTTCTCTACAAATGAATCAATGGGCCACTCAGCCGATCGTTTAGCCGCCTCATTCAGTGTTAGTCGACAGGAACAAGATGACTATGCCATGCGTTCACACACACTAGCACAGAAGGCATTGAGACAGGGTTTACTCAGTGACGTGATCCCGGTGAAAGTACCTGGAATGACTACATTCGTGGACGCGGTGAGTTGCTTGTCTTGGGAACAACACTGTATTGGTATTATATATATATATATATATATATATATATATATATATATATATATATAAATGAATTGTTTGAAATGTGAATGAACACTCTTCATTGAAGAGTCCACAAATGAAATGCTGTCCACACGTCTACATACTACCTATTACATAGGCGCTCACACATGCAGCTTCGTTGTTTGTTGGGTTAGCAGTGACCCAGACACGAGTAACTGACATAAATCAGTTGCGATTCATTTGTGGACTCTTCTGTGAAGAGTATCCATTCACACTCCAGACGATTCAAATTAGATCCCAGTGAACATATGACATCGTAGTGTACAATTATGACAATGAGTGGGCAGAGGAGTACCGGGTACGCATACCTGATGAGCGACAACAATCGCAAAACCAATCGTGTGATTCCAAAGAAATTTTGTCCACACGTTTATATACTACTTACTATCCATATATATATATATGTTTTATATATATATATATATATATATATATATATATATATATATATATATATATATCGTCTAATCTCTCTTTTTGACGGTCAGGTGTACAATCTTCCTTATTAAAAGCAACCAATGTATTCAGTTCTCAGGTATACATGTTTATTCCCCAGTATTCCAGCATATAGTGTGTCGCTTAAAACATGGATCAAGTAATAAATTTACGGATTATGGAAATAAACCTATAAGTTGCAACGGGAACTTTCGCAACAAAACCACCAATGAAAACGGCTTTAAGGCTTACATTGCACAAGGGTCCCGACCAAGGGTGCTGTGGATCTCTTTGAGTCAGTCACTCTTTCCAGCTGTGCAGATATATGGAGCATAGAGATATTTCATGAGCGGCTTATTCTTTTGTCTTGCTTGTTTGTATGCTACCCATCAGCTGTTTTGTCGTTCACGTTGATGCTCTATGCCTCAATCGCACAAACATTTTGACTTTCGTTACTCACTGTACTTGATCGATCTGACTTTGGCTACATTTCCAACAGGACAATGGAATTCGTCCATCAACTCCGGAAGTGATGGCCAAACTGAAACCGGCTTTCATCAAGCCACACGGCACCATTACTGCAGCAAATGCGAGCTTTCTATCCGATGGTGCGTCAGCATGTCTTTTAACTTCAGCGGAGCGGGCTAAACAGTTGGGCTGGACACCGAAGGCCCATCTACGCGACTACATCTACGTCAGCCAAGATCCTAGAGACCAGTTACTTCTGGGACCCGCCTATGCGATTCCACGGTGAGTGTTACTATCCCTGCTAAGTGTGTCTTCATAGGGCATACCTCATATTAGCTCGGCGTCTGGAATACGGGCTCTCGCTTTATTCGCAAGGCTGTTAGTTGGAGCAACATTCATTTAAATTGTTATTTGCGACGTGAATTCCAGCTCAGTGCTATTTGCAGACGTGGGCTACAGAGGCTTCAGAAAAGGCACGCGCGAGCAGCACTCAGTTAAGTTCGGCCTAAGGAACCATTAGTCATGCATCATATGGGTTGGTAGTGGATGATTTCTCGACAAAAAGCCCGCTCGGGAGCCAAAATGTAAAGAATATTGAAATAGTAAGGTGGGAACTACAATGGAAATTATCAGGTAAATGGAGAAGGCACGTGATTACAAAAAGTTGGTGGTTGTGAAGTCCCATCCTATCTCCGAAAATCTCTGGCTATGGAGTGCGTGGATTTCTTATGCTCTAGCCAGGGAGCCAAGTAAGCTTAAAATGCAAAACTCATTAGTCAGGTATTTCGTATGTTTCTTTCATTTGAAGGACTGGTCGCCCACACATTCATACCACTAGCTGCCTCAGTGAATATTACATACAGTGGAGTTCCATTCGGATTGTCTCAATCACTGTGGCCTGGTAAGCCACATTAGGAAGGCTTATCTTTGAAGTCTTTTCCATTTTCTTTTATTCCACGAGAAAGGGATATTGAAACTGGTTTTATTTTCCATCGAAAATACTGAGCACCGTTGAACAGATAAAAAGATTTGAATATTTTTCTTTTCTACTGCAAATCGGATAATAGGACTTCTTACTGTGATCTAGAAAATAGACGTTATAAATCTTTCGTGTTGCTTTTTGTCAACGCTTTTAGCACGATGTTTCAAATTGCTTAAAGAGAACGAATTTTAATCAAGTCCAAGCAAATGACCATCGTGACTAATCGCGTACGTTTCATGTTCACAACCCATTATTCCCCATATGTTTGTTATTGTTTTGTTTGCAACTTCCGTTTTTTGATCAGTCTACTCGAACGCAACGGACTCAGTCTGGCAAATATTGATGTTTTTGAGATCCACGAGGCATTTGCCGGTCAAATCTTGGCCAACCTCAAAGCGCTTGATTGTGATTTCTTCTGCAAGTCCTATCTGGGACGATCAGAACGAGTTGGTGCAATACCACTGGATAAATTGAACACCTGGGGTGGTAGTCTAAGTATTGGTCATCCATTTGGAGCTACTGGTGTGCGCCTGCTTACGACGGCGGCGAATCGGCTTCGCACAGACGGTGGACGTTTTGCATTGGTTGCGGCCTGTGCTGCTGGTGGTCTTGGACACGCCATGTTGATTGAAGCGTGTTGATCATCATCTGGTTGATTCGATTAGTCTTGTTGCTGTTAACTTCTTCATCCGAATGGTTCGGCGTCTTTTCGTGCATTATCTTCCTCAAATTTTGAGGTGTATTAAAATTCCCCGTATCGTAAAACCATCCATATGAAATTACTGATTTGCCAATTGTAGCATTCATCTCCAGTGCTGTGCAAAACTATGACCAATATATCTGTATTTGACTTTTTGTTACTGTTCTTGACATGTATACATCATTCACATCCTAACCGATAGATGTTCCAGGTGCAAACCCGCCACTAGTGGTCATCACTCAGTTGTGACCCAGATGGCTGCCTGGTCTGATCTAATTGGGGCCTTATTACGTTCTCCAATTCAAGTGTCAGGGTTATACTTGCCGGTTGCTCCGGAAAGTGTGTTTATGGAGAATGCTCCTTCCACTTGACTCATGCTTCAGCATGGAAGATGAAGGCAGACGAACACGGGGCTTGTAGTACTCATCATACTAACCTGTTTTGCTTTGACTCAGTTGAAGTAGCATCTTCCTCCACGAGGGAAATTAGACTATTTAGACTGATCACCAGAAGGATCGCTTAGACAAGAAAGTATTGGTGTAGGGATGAACTTACACAGCAAGTCGTACTGCGAAAACCAGGGAGTTACGTGATTAACAGCGAGCATGATTGTCATGTACTAGGATTCATACGGAGTTTCAGTACATTGGTGTGCTTGATTCTAGTGTGGTTGGGTAGCCATGGGAACCGAAGTAGTGTTGTCGTGAGTATAGGAGATTTTCCCAAATGTGAGCGACACGACACTATGTTCATAAAGAAAGAGTAGCTTTCTGAGTAACTTGATGTTTGTTGGTGAATAAGGCCTCGTTGACTAAAATCAGCTTCGTGTACAAGTTTGCGTCTATTCAGATAAAATGACTTAGGTCCCACGAAAGATATCCCTTTCATGAAATTCATCTTCGGGTTCTTATTCATTTTGCTTGCAAACCGGGCTGTGGTATTATCAGCTTAGTATTTGTCGGTTTTCTTAGGAATACTAATTCAATCACCGACCTTTCTGGGATATTTGAGCTGATCACCATCATTCTTTAGTGCCGATTCTCAGCACCTATGCCGTGCTGACTTCTATTACCTGCGTTGATTTCTGGGAATACTGACAGTATAACCTCTCATTTTTACGTCGTCCTTTTTGATACCAATGAAACTTTCCTAATCTGTAACTCATTTGCAGAATTTACATTTAGGTTACCTCAAGCACTTCGACTGTTAGCGGCTCTTTGTATGGAAGGGACAGCCCCGCCTTCATGGAGTGCTATCGAGTGCAACACGACATCAGTTGTTGATGATGCTGATGATCAAGAATGGATTCGTGCGGGATCTCATCACCGGAAGAAATGTCGTAAGAAAAATAAACAACACAAGATCTTGCGATGTTCTGCCGCTCAACGCCCTGATGGATGTCGCCCTCCATCTGGCCTCGCAGATCTTGTTGCTGATGATGATTTGGACACGTTGAGAACAAAATTCCACCGGAAACGGGAATACTTTGTTCACTCCCATCCGGGTCGTCTTTTTCTTACGGAACTACTTGCCAGTCTGGATCGTGCTATACGTGAAGTCGCGCCGAACTATGAGATGCAGCATACGTTTGACGTTCTGTGCTTAGGTCTGGGCAATCCGGCTGTCGATCAGGCCAGTCTGAGTCAATTGGCTGTGTTGGATTTGCTATTGGAACGTGATTCGCGTTTGACACGCAGTCGTACACAACTCTATGATCCCTTGTTTCGATCGGTTTCACGCTCGTTCATTCTTGAACTGGGAATGCAGGTAAGCAAAAGACTGTTTTCTATCATGCATGATTGTTACTACTGTGGTTTTGCGCAGTGAGATTAGGTTTGTTCCTGTCTAGTACTAATCACACATCTACTGACATTTCCTAGAAGAGAGCAACAAAGTGTCTGCTAAAATGTTCCGTGTTGTACGTATTGCGTCCAATGCTAAGCACAGTCATTGTGGTAAGACCGGTTTCTAGCATAGGAACCAGTGTGTTGTCTTTTTCCAAAGAACAGGAAAAGACACAAGGGCCTCACAGAAATGGTACATCTTTCAAGAAATAATTCTAGTCTTCTTCTGCTCGAAGAAGTAGCCGACGTAGTGGTTGAGGACGACTACAACAAACTCAGACAGAAGAAAGATATGTTCCTGCAGAAGTTGTGGGGCACCCCTGCTACCCAACTCAAGTTTTAATGGTACTGAGGCTTATTCGTGAGGAGTTCCAGTCTACTTGTTGCGAAAACGGGGAGACCATTAGCCCTTTCGTAGAGGAAATCAATCCAAAGAACAACCTGGATGAGTTCAAGTGAGCAGTTATCATTAGTATCATATATATATATATATATATATATATATATATATATATATATATATATATATATCGTATCCTTCAAGTTCAATTTGCGAGTCATCAGTGTCAGAGTGCAGTCACGTCTCTTGAAGCATTCTGATTCCTGAGGCTGAAAATTTCAACCGTATTGCCGAACTTGCCAAGTCGCTAATTTTCTCCACCAGCGAACATACATAGGTTGAGAGGATGGTAGGTGTTGATAATTCTTTATGGCCTGAATGGCGTAAAGTTACCTACCAAGCAGCGTGGTGCATTTTAGTAATGCCGTATCGCTTCCGCTTTAATCTGATATCCATTAAACGCTTGTCGGGAGAATTTTGCGATAATTTCGCAATCGTACGATAACAGTGCGATAATTCCGATAAGATGAGTGCACACACTGATAGAATAACTGAGAAGCACAAACAGCACAACCGATTTCCAGGACCCTGCCAGGTAGCTCGGCAGCAGCAGCCGCCACTTCCGCAAACAAAACACACATTCCATTTAGTATTCGGTACAACATGTGTTCCAACCAGTGTAACTGATTTAGATGGGATGCTGTTTCATCTGACGGGCTGAAGGATCATCAGTAATGCATATCTATTGAGGCTCGATTGGAACTCGAACATGGGATGGGGTGTGTGTGTGTATGCATGCCGACCCACACGTCAACCGTTTGGCTATCGAGGTTGCTTGTCGGCTTCTTGTTTCATGCCAGCCAAATTTACTGTTCCTTCCTGGTCAGTGACGTGATGTCATAATCCACTGTATCATTTAAAAACAAACGTACCACAGTGTATGCTCAGTAAAGTCAATCAGAATTTTATCCGTGGAATAATCCTATAACTAATACGATTACGATCACAACATTACCGACCTTGTCAATTTCTCACCTCAGATACTGGGGACAAACGAGGAGGCTTGCTATCCACTAGCTCCCGATCGTTATCACTTTGTCATGCTTCCACATTGTGCTCCTGCTCTGGTGAACAACTTGTTGTACACGAACTGGGATCCGAATTTTCTGGGTCGTGTAATCCTGTTCTCAAACAGTTGGCCTCATGTTCGTCGCGAACTGTCTGTCAGCGGAGAGCCGGAATATTTAATTGCCCAGGAGCTGGCATACATATATGCGTTGGAATCGATTATTACTGCGACGGAGGAGCCGTCTCACTCGAATGACGTCGATTTTGAGGGAATGCGCATTCAGTGGTTCCCGGTTGGTCGACTCGCTGAATTACCTTCGGTTACATGGAATAAAACGAAACCAATAGATTCCTTGCAATCGAGACAGCCATCATTTCCCGGTCAACAAGCACATCCGAAGACGTTGTCCACTGGAGATTATTTTTATGCAGATCTAATTAGTCGAGATTTGATATCAACATTTCTGGATTCTCCATGAGAATAGATTGATTTGTATGTGTATGTATGTGTACTCCATCGGTGCCAAATATTATTTCCCATCGCCTTATGGTTATTGCTGTACGCGTGTAATTTTATGCAGTCCTATAACAATTCTTTCAAGAGCAACGAATAACGCGGCTATCTGTCCAATTTCGGATAAAAATCATCGCCTCCGATGCCATTCGGACGCTTGAATTTAATTATAATTTCGATTAGTAATTTCGGGTCTTTTACCCAAAGGTATTTATCGCTTGCTTTGCCGAATCGTGTTGGTAGCCAAGACCCTTCCTTGCATAACTTGCAGATCTTCTGTGAGAGGTTTGTTGTTGGTGTGCAGTTGAAGGATAACAACCAGTCCATGTGGACCTGCAATGAATGACGTACCGCCCTACTTCTAAGTGCATCATAATTTGCCTTTCGGAAATCTGTACTGCCACTCGTCCAGTGACAACACCTGACCTCACGTGATTTACTTATGCAGTTATCAGGGCCGTGGTTGACAGTCTCTACTCTATTTCTATGGCATTGCAGTGAGCTCCTGCGACTATGAGGCAGTCAGTCGCCTACACCGCACTCATACGCAAGTACGGAATGATATGCCAATACAATTTCCTGCTAAAGCAAACCCCACTAAATCATGAGTCACTCGAGTTTGAGCCATCGTCAGTTCCAGTTTTGTGGTTCCTAGACTGTTTAACTTACTAACATGCATTTGAGCAGTAAGTTGTGGTTTTCGACCACAGAAAGACGATCTTGGTATTTTCGAACACACTATCGTGTTTCACGCATCTTTGAACGATGAGTAGGATGGTGACATTGCTGGTTGGGTTGGTTGCTATCTTGTAGGTGGAGTTTTTCGTAGAAGCTACTTCACTAGAAAGCTGACATACTGGATCCCAAAGTAGATCTTCCAGCATACAGTATGCTCATGGGAAATCACTACATATATATTTTTCACATCTGCCAGATTTCAGGTTATGTGCCAAACGAACCGTGGTACAGTCGTGGACTGAAGGGTAGGCGGAGTCCGATTCCATGATTTGTTTGTGGGTGCGATACTGCCAAGTTGCCCAGGACAGGAGAAAGCACTGCGAATATTCTGTCCAACGCTTACCAACACAGAACCACATGGTGAGAGTTTTCCTTCCAAACGGAAGTCTCAAACCCATGAGTTGTTTACTTGCCTCTCACCAAGAAACTCTTTACAGACGACAGTTCAAGACCAGTGATCAAAAATACCAGTATTTTTGGTCTAATGAGAAAGTGTTGTGCAAGTGAGTTCAACGAAAATTCCGGACCGTCTGTAAACAAGTCTGGTTTACGATTGTTTTGAGCGCATTAAACAACCTAGAATAGATAGGGGAGCTCATACTTTTAAATGTTAATTTTTTCTCAGCCTCTGAGGTTCGAGGTTCGAACCCACGCCATCACCGGCTACTTTGGTGGTAGAAAGTAATCCGCTGTCGTCCGGATCGTTACCACACCTAACTTATTGAGACCTTATGTGGATCTTCGCCATTCCAATTCTCAGGGTCTGGTTGCCGGTTATCCCTAATAGTGCGGTGGGTCGTCGTGACTATGGGGTTTATAACCCTTCACTACATTCATGCTCAAGCATGCAATTAAAAAGAGCATTGAAGCGCAAACTCAGATTCATTCACCTGTTCTGTTGTGTTTCGCAAGCGGCCAAACAAGAGCAATAATGTTAGTTGTGTGGCATTATGAAACAGTTTCCCAGCTGAATTTTATATAATAATAAAAGGTGATGTTCGTTTCGAGATCCACCATCAGTCAAGTTTTTAATTACACGCTTGCGCATGAATACAGTGAAAGGGTTATAAACCCCATAGTCACGACGACCCACCGCACTATTAGGGATAACCGGCAACCAGACCCTGAGAATTGGAATGGCGAAGATCCACATAAGGTCTCAATAAGTTAGGTGTGGTAACGATCCGGACGACAGAGGATTACTTTCTACCACCAAAGTAGACGATGATGGTGGGGATTTAAGCCTTCTCCCTGCCACCAGACTCACTGCTGCACATAACCTATGCAGACCTCATTTGGTGATTATCGTAAATTGCGTGGTTCAGGTGACTTTCTGTGCTCGGTAATAATGCAGTTTTCTTTCTATGACCGGTTTGTTAGAGACAAGTTGCTGGTTTTGTGTAACGTTTATCGTTCTAGCTCTGCGCGTTTATGTGATTGTTCGCTTAGACCTTTCGTACAAGACCTGCGGATCAAAACCATACAAAACCAGGATTCACTTTCGATCAAAAGGTTCGATATTGTTGCGGTCGCTTCGAATCCTTACTCATAGATTCAATTTAATTTCTGTTTTTTAACTCTTTTCCGATCTCCACTATGAAAACTGCCCGTATCTAACTTTGATTTATGTCCCTACTGTATTCAAACGTCAAGTTGTTCCGTCTGAGTGCGAGGTTTTCTTTTAATAGCTATAACAGCATATTTGAGATGCTGATGAAGGCTCTTTAGTCGCCTTTTTGCAGACCCAGCTGTTAGCTGTGATTCTGGCGATACGGAGCTTGTCACTCCAGAAAGTTCCAGTAGACGTTCAACTCCACTCAGTAGTCCACACACGAGACCCTTGAATATCTGCATGGCAGAGACTATGTACATTCGTGATTATCATTACATGTAGCCGTTGAGAGTGACACCAATTATCCGTTTCATTTGAGTCAGAAGAGTTCGTTATTATGGTTTTGTTTGGTCCCCACAGAATGTCTTAGCAAAATACGGTAAATTTTTAGTGCACAGGACTTTATTTTCGGGAAAACCATTTAGCTACGATGATAACAAGGGAACTAAGCCAGTTGTGTATGTCAGGGAACTAAATAACTGGTTTTCGCTAGATTCTCAGTTGTTCCTCCGTCTGTTTGGTCTAATCCTTGGTTGTCGGGTCCTGAAGTGAATTGTAGGAAAACAGATTGCAGTAGAGTATAAAGTGCACAAGTTCGTCCATTCTTCGGTATACAAAATATCACAAGACATGTGAACACTCTGAGCAGTGAAACGTATGAGTGAATGCCTGCAAAACATGAGACGGCGCTCTACTCTGAACCAATATTAATTATAAGCTCGATAGCCATTGAATTTGTTTCCAGGACATACGTTGGTTTGGAATATAAGCCCAAATATTGCAGCTAAAGGCAGCTCTAAGTAGCAACAATATCAAAATTACACTACATTGGTGTTCGGTGGGAGAAATGACAAACTGCGGAGCACTGAACTGTCGAAGTTTACGAATTTGAAGGAACAATCGGCGCAATTTTCCAACAGTAATTTCCATATATGAAGACCGATGCAAGTTCTCTTGTAAGTCATACCGATGTGTTTCACATGGTTCACACGTACAAGAGGACTAGAGTTAAAATGGTGCTGTATTTGATAAAACGCGATCCCAAAGTGGAAAATGCACTCGACATTAAGTATTGTTTAGTAGGAGACCAGGCTGTTCAGAAAAGTTTTTCGTATGTGCAGTGTTTTCATGCAACTCATCTTCGTCAGATTGCTGAGAGATGGACGCCAACAATCGGGAATGGAGAAAGATTCAAGCGAATGGTTGATAACACTAGTCATTAGCTCAGATAGAGGTCCAGTCCCGTGTTTGAGTACTGCCGAAGGTAGACCATCCGATTCAGGAGCTTTGGTTAGTTTGGTGAATTTGAGGAGCTTGGAAACTTCCCACATTCTGAGACACTACCAATTGTGATCAACTCATGATGTATGTATGATTGATAATACGATCGTGCAATGCCCTTTCTCTACTGTCTAGGTTATGTCAGCGTACCAAATTAGGCCGCACTTTGATTTAAAACTATTCCGGTTGGAATTCATAATTTTTCTGCTTTAACTACTCACGAATACAGTAAAAATTCAGTTCTTTGAAATCATTGCCAATACCACTCACGTCACTGTAAATTCCAACATCCTGTTGTGTTTCGTACGATCCCATCCCGGTCTGTTCAACTGTTTGATCCAGGACACTTCCCATGTATGCCATGTTGCGTTTGATTCGCGCGAGACTGGGAAGGAGAGAGGCGAGGGGATTTGAGGACCAACAACTAACCATCTATAACCGATATAACTGGGAAAATTCCAGAACAAACGGAAGAGCGATGACTGAAACACATTTCTTGATCGTCATTGAATTATCTCCGAATTAAGTTGCTTCTTTCGGTTCACACAAAAGATGCAAAATTATACTTTCAAAAGTAAAAACAAATGGGAAACGGAATAAAATGGAATAAGCTATAAGTTCACAGGGAAGTGGTAATCTGTAGTGATTTCGTGCCCTACTCGCAAACCGCAAGAGCAATCATTTTGTTTGATAAGTATACGAGCATTGTCGAAACTGATGCATACGATGGTCCGATTAGTATGTTTTGTTCTCGTTCATGACAGGACTGCGGCAGAGCTGCATATTTTCATATCCGATAACTACCAAGTATTGGCGAGGTTTCATGACAACAACTTTCATGGTCTGCTTGTTTTGCGGTGAACGAATATGCTCAGAATTCCGACGAAATCGTACTTTTTGCGAATAACGGTCAGTCGCTCCCATAACGGAATATGAGTGACGGAAAATTAAACGTGACTTATTTATTTTAAAGTAAGCCAATATTAATATAAGCACATTATTACGCACTAATAATCGGTGGGTCTGCCTTCAACAGAGTTCACCACGATGGTTATTAAATAAATTTTTGACCTGTGCATCATTAGATTGTCTTTTTTTTGACCCTAATAGCTATTGTGGAGATAGCCCATGAACCCGTCTCTCCAGAACGGAGAAAATGTTTATGATTACGTTAGAATCTGCGCTACTGGACCTTGAAGTTGCACATATCTTCACGAGTTAAAAAGTAAATAATGAATAGACAAATTGTTTTGTATGAATATGCTTACGCGCTTCTAGTGAAAAACAGCATGATGCGACATATTTTCATTGAATTCAGTGGAGATTTTCCGACCAATCGATTTGCCTTTAATTGAAATTTACCAACAACGTGATACGTGTTCTATTCCGATAGAAATCAATGATATTGTTCGGTGCGATGTTTTGGCATCTAAAGGGCTACTTTTTCGGGTGGATTTATTGCTACAAATAGCTTTTCTAACCCTTCCACAACCCATCATTTGCTAAACCCTAACATACTTTATAAACCCAACGACCAAATGGCGGGCTTCATAATTTGAATGCCTCAATAAAATCAATACGTGCTCTCTTTTATTCGGTGTTCAACGCAGCCTTCATGTTGCCGATACTAATCGTACTCGAAATAGTTGTAGCCTTATCTACAAAAGGAAGTAAGAGTGCCTGGAAATATTCTGGTGTTGAGTAAAGGCACATTTGAGCGCAATGCGTATAAAATCATCTCGCTTCGGTATGGTGGGTTTTCTGTCTCTGAAATGGGCTTTTGGAATTTCGTCTGTGAAATACCCGATAATCGGTGCTCCTATTCCCGCTTAAGCATTCAACAAGGCCTGTCATTAGAAAATCAGGACTTATGAGCATTTGCAATTCTATTTCGGTCCCCTTAACAGAGGTACCGAGAAAATCCAGTTTGAGCGGAACGTTTCATCGCTATGACGGTAACAACATAAGTGGTTAACGCCAACAGTCAAATCGATGCAAATGCGATTTCCCTTTTTCAGTAAGTTTGACAGTCATCGTTAAAGAGCATTTTTAAACTACATATAACTTGGGATCTCCGAATTATGAACACATTTTTCACTTTATAGTCATGGAAACCGTATATATATATATATATATATATATATATATATATATATATATATATATATATATATATATATTCATAAAAGGTAGTATGCCCATGGATGAACAAACTTTTGCTTTCAGTCCCCCTTCGAGATTTGGCGGTTTCATCGGTCTCTCCAACCTCAGGACATGAGTTGCCAACGGGTGGTGCATGTTGTGCGCCTAATCAGTGTTGTCCTTGTAAAGCTGTTTGGACTTGTTAGTTAAGCAATAAATAATCATTGTGACATTGTTCCAAAATGCACTTGTAGACTGTAAATTTTCGATATCGAGGGACACAACATTGTCAAGCGTTTATTGCGTCACAACTACTCATAAAGCATCTTAGCCTCTGATACCTCACTGAACAGCGTATGAGGGCGGCCCCTTCTCCAAATCAATGGACTTTGAATTGCCGTCATTTCAGTGATTGTAAAACAAAATAGCATCAGGTATAATTCAAAAATTAAATCAGTCGCCACAAGAATACCGCCCCCCATTTATAAACAATTTGCAAGTTTGTGAATAAAACCGATGACTGTTCCGCTTAAAATAGGATAAATATTTACACTCACTCCTTGTTCAACCTAGCAAAAGCCGCCTTCAGTTCTTCTCTATGGGGTTTCTGTAAGAGGAGAGATAGGAAGAGAAAGTTTTATTCATCTAATACTCTGGAATAAAATGAGGCAAGTGACTGATGTGCTGTTGTCTACCCACAACATTGCGTCATGAACACCTACTTCAAGTCATGCACTTGGCGCTTTTGAATGGAGTCAGATTTTGTGTCAGTATTGACTCATTCAACTATCAGCGATGTTGCCTAGTCGGCAACTTGTAATTTATTCGTCGTTTCGATGATGAACGACTACATGCATTGCTATATAATCGGAATACAGGCCTGACAGCATCATACTCAAACGAAATCCCCAAGTTAACATAATCGAAGTAGAAATTGGTAATACTGGTAAGTTGATAAATCACAGGTTAAATGCAAAATTCACAATCAATCTGCCTGTTCAGACCTTATATTTATTTCCTACCATTCGATGTTTCAAACACGAATCAAACACTGGTAATACCAGTACCTGAAGGATTCATCTAATCATATATTTTAACGGCTTCGGACAGTCTTAGATCAGTGAATAGCGAATTTCGTAAATGAACATCCCATGACCGATAATCTATCTTGTCGAGATTCCAAAAACTGGTTTTAAAGGTCACAAAGTTTCATCTGTAGTTGCGTGAATCCACGTGCAAGTGGGACATATCTGGAACAATAAAGCCAATCAATGATAACATGACAATTCATTGTGGCTTCTGATCAAATCGGTGTTGTACACTTGAGATTTGAACTGGTACACGTAGGTTTACTTATGCTGTTTCACTTACTCGTCTGTTGAACGTCAGGGGTGGTCGAATAATCCAGTGTTTCACTTGTGCTTTCTTATACAACCATTGTGGTAATCTGGATTCCACTTGATCCAACCAGTAGACTTGCTGCGCGATCAGTTGATGTGTGGCAGATCGTTGAATTTCATCAATATCTCCTACTGCAAGACCAATCTGTAAGTGGATTAAGGATTGATATATAGTTTTAAATTAATATTTAAAACAAAATTTGCCCTCTAATGAGATGGAAGTGCTCTGACATTGACTATACATTATCATACACCGCACATTATTAGTGATCAATAATTCTGACTTGCAACAAATTTCTGTTACCTGGGTCAGAATAATCATTGGAATACTGTGTTGTTTCACAGTACGTTCGGTGACCTGCCGAATTTCATTTCTCCTCGAGAATGAAAGGACGAGAACTATGCAACAAATTTCAATTATCCAGTCATTGACTTTTTATTCATTAGTGAAGAGAAATGTAACACAATCGGGGACTTATTCGCATGCTATTCTCTGTTGAAGTGACGTTTTCCTAACTTATCATCAGACTGCGCTGAAAACTTTATTGATTTCACATTTTTCAAAGTTATGCTAGAACACAGTTTAATGTGTGGGACCTCTCATACCGACCGAAATACTATTTGGCTTAGTTCTTGACGGACCGCTTGAAGCCAGCACTCCGTAATATAGTGTCTACCTGTTGTTCCCTCTGAATGGCTAGTACTGTCAAACGAACATAGCAATCCAGTCCTATGTGGACTGGATTCTCATCAGAGGACTATGGGTACTATGAAAGCAACAAACGTCAGCCTTGACTACTTGTCTAATATGAGTAATAGTCCACCTGCCTCATTTCGGGCTATCTCGGTGGGTGGTGTTGATGAATTCATGAACAACTGAGCCTCCGAGATTTAGAAAAATCATGTTTTGTTGACATTGATGGCTGACCACTTCCCCAATTCGGCGTAGGCATTTTATTTTTTTCACATGTAAAGGCGATGGCAAATGTCTTCACGTTCAGTTTAGAGTTCATAACCCAACCAGTAGCTGAGATTTCTTCATGATAAATGCTGATTGGGTAGAGCAGAGCCCTAGAAAGTGGAAATATGCTGCAAAAGCTCAAATACCCGTTTTCTCCTGTATCTATTTAAATAAGCGTGTTGCAGTCAAAGTCTACCAAACAATAATGTTGTGATTGTGAGTGCAGGTTTGGATCTGGATGACTGGTCATCTTGGGTATCGATCTTAGTTATTATTGAGAAGTTATCCAACCAATTGGGAGATTTAACTGTTCTAGGCCTTGTCCTGATTCGTGTGACATGAATTGGTTGGCATTCCCATCGACTCCGGCATATTTGCTCCTCAAGTCGTGAGACAAATGATCAGTTAATGATTGGGATATCATGCTCATATTGAATTTGTATTTCGACTAGACTTTGTCTCTAAATCTTCGGTTTTGATTTTATTTTCTACGTTCACACATGATCAGAGACCATGCTGCCTCAGTGATGGTTAACTTATCCGATCATCTACTTATCTTAATGTACGAGCGTTGCGAGTAAACCAGGAATGCTGTACGGTGTACAGGAGAGTGTTTGACCGGCTGACTGGGCTTCACCTAGAAAGCGGTGCATTGTCCGAGTTAGCCGAATATTCAAATTTGCCCGCAGGTACACCCACTTGCGTGTCATTTTAGAGTCCTGTGTACATTTGGGGTCATCGCCGTGATAAATGTTTGCGCCAGAGCCGGCTGCTTGGAATAACGGTAAGATATTCGACAACCCCGTCAATGAGCAGCAAGTCGTCATCGACAACGGCCGCGTTCTCAGATTGTTTGGTGGTCAGATGATAAAATGGTTAAAACCAATCAACCGATAAGTGTTTCAGTTCACAAAAGAGTTAGCAATCATGTGAACGAAGCATTTCATTAGGGAGAATATCAGTAGAAACTTCAGGCATCAAACATTCAAGATGAAGGCCCCTTCTCTCTTAGAGGAAACAGTATAGCCAACGTGGCAAACAAGCGACCTCAAACCGCAATTAAAACAAGTAGTTCGTTGCTGAACTTCGTGCTCTGTTCACTTTTCGATCAATTTTGCTCTTATAACAAAAATATAAGCTATCGGCGGATTCCGATGCTCACCGTTTCTCAATTCACTCACACCTGTGGCGCCAGTTACTTAGGTCTAATTCCAGGAAGACTTCCTGAAAACATGAAGAAACACCGTTGAAGGATGTTGAACCAAGGACTAGCGAAGAGCGGACAAACCGCAATCTTAATCATTTTAGAAGAATTGGATCGTCCTCAGAATATCAGTGGGGTCCCTAGTCCTATTTACAAGATCCACCCGAACAACCCTCGTATATGCTCCCAGAAGTATAATCAAATTCTTTTAGTCCATCCTGATCATCAACGCTAGAGACCATAACCCAATCATCAACCACGTGCAACCGAAATGACGTTAGTAATACACATCTCCATTAATCGTATCACTATGTGTTGGTGCGTAACTGACAATTGTCGTCACTATAATTATCGATTGCCATGTTTTTTCTATCATTTTAACCTCAACACACAGAATGTGTTGAGTGTAGCCAATTGTGGTGCAACTAAAAAAAGCCTGATTGCTACCGTGTGTTGTAATAGTTTAACCGAGTAAGTGAGTCTGCGACCAAAAGTTACCAGTGAGAAGGAAATACACCAGTCGGTGGACTCGCGTGTTTAATAAATGAATCCGCCTTGTTACCTTGATATTTGGACAAAACTGAAACCCAAAAAACGCCAACTATCACGTATAACTTATGCTGATAGACATCACTTAACATAGTGACAGATTTGTTGTTCGGATACAACCGGTATGCTCAAAATGGCATTAAAAATAGCAAACTGATCAATCTGTATACCTCACCATTAGGTTCATCAGTGATATGGGCATTGTAAAAGCGAATGCCGTGTAGAAGGCAAAAGTCAGCTCGACTGTGTAAATTGTGGCAGAGGATCCATCCAAATAAGGCCTCGTGATCACCTCTGTGTGATCGTATTCACCAAGCATCATCATCAGTGTCTGAAAGAATGCCATATTCACATTTTCGAATGCTCTAACTGGAAGCTGCATTTCTGCCTCAGAACGATTCAAGGGTTGAAATCCAAGGAAACAATAGGTCAATCGATTTTTCGTCTCCCTTGGATAGTTTGGGAATTCCTTCAGACAAAACAAATAGGAATCTGAGTGGGACACAAAGTACTGAACCTCGGCGAATACCGTGAATGTCCTGTGAAAACTCTGCGGCTTGTGCACGTGTACAATGTGTATTCAGTGGAGCTGCTGAATTCAGGACTATCGGACTCTTTTGCACACACTCTGTTCACCACAGACTGACCCTAGCCCAGTCGAAACTGACACTTTTAGTTTTGTTATGATATGTTCCCGGCAACGCTACTTTGTAAACTGTAAAATGGAATCCTGCTCAGATTATGTGTAGTTATTTCCAACCGGTTAAATCGAAATCCAAATAATCTTCAGGCTTCATTAGCTGAACCGTACATATTTTCTGAAGTTCATGAAACTTCGATCGAACTCGGCTTTGAGGGTATCACCTGTACCCCCTTAATTGACCATCTACTCATTGTTTGACTTCAGTAGGCTCACCCTGGTATCCCGAACTCCAAAGTATTCAGGTGAAATATATCGCATTGTATGATATACATAAAAATACCATTATGTTACGGATTTTTCAATTTTGCCCTGCGTTTATGCGCGTTGTGATATTATATCAATATCTATGGCTGTTCAGTGTTTTGAGCACAAATTTGGTTAGAATTCGTTTAATGCGAAGTCATTCCTTTTGATGATCTATAATGATATATTTCAAAGTATCGGATTATAATAGTTTTATGATTACGAAATCTCGTTAATCACTTGTCTCTCATTTCGGCGAAACGACAAAGATATTGCTGCGGTTTTCCGACTCAAACAACATGAAATAATCAATAAACTGTTTACTGTTCGCTCATCACCATCACCACTGATCCAAATCATCGTCATCATGATCAATAATAAGTACTTACATCCCTCTCTGATTGTACGAGCAGTTTGTGAAAGGTGATCGCAAAGGCGATAAACAAACTGCCGAAAATTGGTGCTGTTTTGATTATTGTTCGACCAACTTGGATGAACATGACAACAAATAGACCGATCGAGCGATATCTATAGTAGAAAATAGATCGGAACCGAAAAACAAAAGGGTAAAAGAAAATTAGAACGAATAATGCTTGGATAATTGCCAGACTAATCAAGATTGTGTAAAAAGAGCACAATGTTTGACAGGGAGTCCTGAAGAGCTCTCAGAAACAAATATACTATAGTTGGCGTGAGCGAGTCAGGCAAGGCTGCCACACAGCACATATTGGCTAATGTCATATAGTTGGACATTCGCGAACGGTTCACGAAATGCGTTAAAACCCATTTACGACGATAGCTCGCATCTTACAAGTCAAATCAACCATTCAATGACACAACTGGATTGGATGCACCTGTGAATGTCTCTGAATTGTTCCGTTAGCTTTTATCGGATCATCCATATACTTCTTTCCTACTTTGAGCTGACGAGTTTCGGTTTGCACAAGTGGGGCCGTGTGACTGGAGCTGAAGCGACCACCCTGTATACAGACCGTCCGTTAGAAATAAGAGAAAACACTAGATTAGGGTTACAATATCCCCCAAATAATTATATAGGATGAGAAAAGAACTATTATTAAGGAACTTACCGGAGCATTTGGAGTAGAATATTCATCCAAGACATGAACATCACAAACACAGTCAGTGCACCACAAGCGGGGCCATGTTGACCGGTCAGACTGAGCACACAGTTGACAATAAAGAGCACATTGAGTAGAAGCAGCCAACAGTTGATCCATCGGGTAAAATATTGCCAACGCTGTGAATGTGGAGTTGGAAGCAAATGAATGAACCAGTTAACCATAGCTAAACATTCTCTAATGTCCAGAAGGTACGCCAAATACGAACAATACCCTTCCACCAGTTCAACTGCCTCGTGCTGATTGCTGCTCTCACTTTGCGCGATAAACCGCATGTGTGGCAAAGTTTGTTTCGTACCCAACGGATGAAACCCACCGAAGGCTACCGTGACCCTCTCATACAAACCATACGAGTCGATTAGTTCGGATATTTGCGCATATGACAAATCCAGCATGCGAACTTTCGTATTTCCCATTAATTACGAGTTCTACCGTCTAATAGTTGAGTCACATCAACATTAAAAGGCGTTTTATGGATTTTTTCAGATTAGCTGAATAGCGGTGAACATTTTAAACTGTACACCACTCATTCAAATATAATTTATACAACGAATGTTACAGTATCTTGGTGTGATACAAAACCGGTAGAAGAATATAACAGGATCAGTGTGTAATAAATCTCACGATCGGCTTACTTCATTTGCTAGTTTGATCAATTTGCCGATCATCTGGACGTTGCAGGTAAAAACTGCCAAGCCCAAAGTGGCTGTTGTGAACGATGAATGTTGCGCAAACCCGTAGACCTAAAACATCGAAATGAGTGTTTAAACTTATCGAAATTGTTACGGAAAAATGATTTGTTATTGTAGTCAACACCTCCAACTATAACAAGTTCATATGCGTACTATGATTATGATTACAATTTGGTTGATGGTGATGATGATGATGACCATATATAACGCTAGCATTTCTGCGACTATATGTATGCTCGCACGTTGAACTTACCTTTTCCACACAGGTTTTTATTTCTGGTTCGTTATAGTCCACTGCGAGTGGCATTTGAATCAACGCGTACCGGGTAATGATGAAGCAGAGCATTACGTAATAGACGATCTCAATTAGTTGTACCCAGCGTCCATAAGTTGCCCTGAATTCGTAAACAGGCATGCATGTACTTAAATTATCGTGAGTGAGAGAAGGGGTGCAGTTGATTGTGGCAATTACGGATGCTCAAAGTCTAATCCGGCCTAAGGAAACTCCAAAATTTAGTTGAAGGTAGGTTGCGCGCCTTGTGATATATATATATATATATATATATATATATATATATATATATATATATATATCAGGAATGCAAATGTTCTCTTGGGATGTGGTTTCTTTGTTCACTAACGTACCTTTGATTGAAACAGCGGACTTCATTTGTTCATTTGTTGATAAAGAAGCAATACCCCTAGGAGTTCCAACGGCTAATCTAAGAGAACTAATTCTTCAATGCACTTTGAATGTACAGTTTCCATTCAATAACACTTATTATCGCCAGAAGGATGGGGTTGCTATGTGCTCACCCCTAGGACCACTCCTTGCTGGAGTCTTCATAGCAAAACTGGAAACCCATGCATTACGCAGAGCAATAAGTCGATTGGACCACTACTACCAATATGTGGATGATATATTTTGCATAACTGATGCGCAATTCAATTTAGATGATATATCACTCGAACTCAACACAATGCACTCCGCAATCAGGTTTACCACCGAGACGGAAGAAGAAAATTGCCTACCGTTCCTTGATGTATACCTAACCAGATGACCTGATGGCTCGATCTAGAGGCAGGTGTATCAGAAACCGACCTGGAATGGCCAGTACACAAACTTTCACCGTTTTGTGCCACTTGGCTGCAAACGTAGTCTGATACGCTGTATTCTACACAGGGCGAAACATAACTGCACCACAGATACTCTGAAGGCCGAGCTATCAAACATAAGCAACGGTTATCCTGAGAAATTTATCCAAAGAAATTGGACTGAACGGATAAAACCATTGAGAATCACACAGGCTGAAAAGGAGGTATTATTCATCCGACTCCGCTTCAAGGGAGATATCGCAGCCGATAGAATCTGTACAATTTTGAGTGCCACGGGTAAGTCCACCTTCAACGCCGCCAAGATCAGATGCGTTTTTCACGTCACCAATAATCCGATGTGAAAATAAAGAAAAACTGCCCTTGTTGACCTCGTCCATGATCATCTATCAATTCAGGTGCATCTGTGGTGCTACTTACGTAGGTCGAACGGCAAGACGGTTATGAAGACGCATTAAGGGGCATCACCCACGATGGCTTAGACACGGAGGCAATAGAGTAGTATCAAGTTCAATCATCGCACACTTGTTAGAAACTGGGCATTCAATCGACATCCAGTCCGCCTTCAAAGTCGTCTACCGGGTCCCACAACACGTGTCAGGAGCAATTAGGCTCCGGATACTAGCAACTGCCGAGGCAGTTATCATCCGCCTCTTGAAGCCTGAGCTTTACGCGCAGAAAAAATTAGTCCAAGCACTACAACTCCCATGGCCAACACTCAACTGTGTTGCACAGCCGGGCGCAGCAGTGGCGTAAGCTCATTAGCTCCGGTTATATAATCTGGTCATTCACACAGGTTTTCGTCCTTCCTTACTCTTAATTCTGCGTACTGACTTAGTGAAACGTTTTGCAACTCTTCCTAATAATGTAATAATTCGTTTTCATATAAATGTAATTGTAATGGCTTGAGAATGAAATAACCGAAAACATATGTTCGCCTACAACTCGTGTTCTGAATATATATATATATATATATATATATATATATATATATATATATATATATATATATATATATATATATATATAATCAGTTTATTTGAGAATTGCCGTTGGTCTTAGTGGGAAGTTTGATAGATATGTTTCACTATTGGTGTAGCACGTGTGACTGCCACAAAAAAGAGTACAACGCAACCTTTCTGGACAACAGCTGTCACATTATCACTGCTAGATGACGCTTTCATCGTAGGAGTATTACCATTGCACCGAGATGTGATCACGGTAGATAGACCATTAAGCTTCTCAATTGATCTGATCCATGCACATGTCTGTATCTGTCCGCATAATAAACACCCAAGAAGAACGACGGAGTTCCCAATCTTGATGAAAGGACAATGGGAGTTTGAGGATATCGCCGATGAATTCTGTCGGTGGACATAGACAACGCATGTCCCAACCACCATAGCCTAGTAACCTTTAGAGTTTGACTTCATGATTTGGTTCGTGTGCCTAATACTCTGCGCTGAATCTCAGCATTACTGATGCGATGTTCCCGCCAGATTGGAGCAATGCTAAGCAGGAATCGGCGTTTGAATACCAACAATCCTGGTATATCCTTCATCCGCAGTGACCGTGTTTCTGTATCATACAGAAGAACTGGCTTGAATGTTACAGTGTACACTCGACCCTTGATAAATATACAGATGTTTTAGCGACACTACAGATGACTGCCAAACCAGCCTTCTGTATACGCGAAGACACTTCACACGCATTCAGTAACGATGTTGTTGATTAGCCTACTCCATCGCAATAGTTTCAAACAATGATGAATACAATAGTAAATTCCAGTTTTGCCACCAATCAGGATTTAATTTGAAAGGAAACAAAATGTGTCAAGTAAACTAAGAATGACCTTGAATTTGAATTAAGGCATAAGACAAAATTAATACTTTGCAGAGAAACAAACATACCATTTCATGGTCAGATATGCGGTGCAAAGTGGATGGACCAAAAGATCACTGTGTTTTTTGTTTATCATCATCTGTAATTAAAATGCAAGGGAAGTTAATTTCATTTATCATTGGGAGTATGGTGTAGAGGCAGAAAGTTTCAGTTGAAAAACCCCCAAATGAAATAGCAAACGTTTTCCATAAGAATTTGATGGAGAAATAATAATTATTAGTATACGGAGCTAGAAGTACCTGAGGGATATTTGAGAAATCAACTTGAACTGTTAAGTTAGATTATTGATTACCCAAAGAACGGATGATGGTTTCGGTTGTGTTTTCGTTCCGACACACCGTGCATTGTATCAGTTTACTCAGGTAAAAGTAACTTACATAAAAACAAATTAAACATTGGCTCCTTGGTTTCCTTCACTGGTCTTTTTGCGATTTTCTAGATCGATCATCAGCTTCGATCATACTTTCTCCATAACATACAAAGTTCTCAAATGTATGGAAATCATCATAAGTGTTATTTTAATAGTCTCATTCTTTTTTCTGTCTCATATAAATTATAAGTTAGCTCCATATCCATTGAACTCACCTTCAATAAATGAAAAGCCGAAGTTGTTTTCCGGGTTTCATTGCTTGTCGAAGGTTGGAACATGGTAAAATCAAACTGGGTCTGCAGGTACAGGAATGGGCGAAAGCTGAATAAACGGCCCAATCAAGTGAGTAGGATAACTTAAAACACAGTTTGGTACCAAATGAATCAGATATTAATTGCGACCTAATTAGATAACCAGTCAAACTGAATAAATGGCTAATGAGCTATGTGGTTACCTAGCTATTCGTCCAATCTAATGGACAGATTTTGAAACTAGCTGTTATCAAATTAACATATCAAATAAATTTGGAGTTTGAAACATTTGTGCTCTTTATCCACGTAGTAAGAACGGGAAAAAGACAAATGTTTTGCGATGTAAGCACTTCTTTCGCTCTTGTTGATCGCATATGTGAAACACATCAGTTTATATATGATACGGTGTATGGGATACATAGTTGGAAAATGAGGATAATGTTTGTCGCAAATATTTGGGATAAGTATTTCCCCATTTTTCACTGTGTGCCTCATGTACCCTGTTACATGTAAAGTTGTATGTTTCACGTACGCGATCGACAAGAGTGGACAAAATACTTGCACCTCACGAAAAATGTTTTCTCTCCGTTTATATTAGGAATTGATGATTTTATTCCATTTTTAATATCAGTGTCGAAAATTCTCCTGAAAATGTTTTGTATGACACTAGTAGTGAATGAGAACTCTGTTGTGATATTGCCTATTTCGGTGGAATCGAGTTTCATTTTCATTTAGTGTCCGGCTACGACTGAATGTGAAAACAACCAAGGAATCGGTTTTGTGAGATTTCAACTGTCAGTTTGTGTGCCTTTGTGGTCTCACTCACACGGGGAAGACTCGTAACTTAGCTGTATTCTGTGGTTAAAGAATTGCCACCTTACTCTGCAGACACAAGATAAACAACAATGCACTCCAGCCCTATTTCGTTTACCTGTAAGCTGGTTTAGGAGACACTGTTTATTGACTCCGTTGAGACGAGCAAATACTTGTTGACAGTTGAATTTTGAAACCCGAAGCAACCGAGATAGTTTGCATTTATGTTTTACGATTCGAGAGTTGGGCAACGACAACTACAACTACGACAACAAACGCTTTCAATGAATAAATTCCGTCACAGACTGTATTCTAGTATTGTGCATAAAACTGCATTGGTCAGTCAGATTTCTCATTGAACTTGATATGACTCTAGATCTACCGTGTTCCTAATCGAATTCAGCTTGTTCCAGCAAACGGCTGACTGAAAATTCAACAGTGGATAATAATTAGGCAGAACGTTCAGTCATATCGTTGCTGTGAAGTTCTATTGTGTCACTAATTATTTTGAACTGGCGAAGAATTTACAAACATTTTGTTGAACATGGTTCATCATACTGCATCGACGCTCGACTCTGCATTGAAAACCATGAGGGTACTATACAGCTGTTTAGGTCTTATTAGGAGTCATCAGCAGTTCACTTCCACCGAGCCCCAACGGGGACTCGAACCTGAGGTGAACGACTGTGATTCAAACACCTAACTACCAGTTTATCTGGGTTGACTCTCAATGGTTTTGTTAAACATACACACTACATGATATAGTACCTTCCCGTTACTGACTTTTGTAAGGTAGCAACCCGTTGCCTGCACAGCCATGGACCTCTATGATAGACGGCATATGCACATGAGCCCAAGTCCAACGAAGACATCCCATCATGAACATCCCGTATATCTTGGTTTCTGTGTGGGTTCGAGTCCCCGTATGAGGCTCAATGGATGTGCTCTGTTGCTGATTCCATACAAGGATGAAACAGCTGTACAGTGCTTCCATGGTTTCCGATGCTAATTTGAGTGATGATACTGCATGATGAATCATAGTATACTAATTTAATCCCAACTTACCCACATTCACATAACTTGCATTTTGATGCCTAGTTGCAAGTCTTTCGAGCACAACATCATCAGTCAGCCATCAGTTACACAACTCTGATACCACTAGATTCATGGGAGATCCATTTTTTATTCCATTAATACTCATGTTTGCGTTTCACACCGTTCTTTTACTTCTTTAGGCGACAAATAATAATGTATGCAATCAATAATGCCTCTCTAGGATCTTATTGGGTACGATTGAGATATATTCACTCAGACAGACGTGTTTGTATTCAACTAGCCATTCAATTTACGAAATAATAAGCACGACTCACAAAATACTTCACACTTAGTATTCTCTTCTAGTAGTGCTTTATGAAAGCCAATGTAAGCGGAATAAAACTTGCCCTTGCAATACTGGGTATTCAGGAGACTAGTAGATGGACAACCTACCCCGTGGTCTCGGGTGTTCCGTATCCCACATTCCGTGACGAACTGGTCCATACCCAACTGTAAAAACACAAAGAAAATCAGGAGTAGACATCAATTGTAGACACATCGATGATTATCCTGATTACTCACTCACTGAGACACACCCTCTTCAGACTAGAAACGGATGAGTGGACAGAATGTGTGGGCGTAGATGAGTCACATACTGAGCTGGCATTTGAATAACACAAATTTCACCAAAACACAAATGGAATCGATAGATGTATCTCGACGTATCAAAATGAAGTACTGAAAACTGGTAAATACTAATCGTGATGGTACCGTATGTATGAGAAGCAAAGAAAGTAATATGCATGAAGCGGACGTTTGAATGCCTTCTGCAGTACTATGACTATTCTAGCAATTGACAACGACCCCATTTCAAGTGCAACAGGGAGCATCTAAGTGACAAACACTGTTTTGATCCTTCCCAGTAGCTCTAGTTAGATGACTTTTCTGGCTTCATCAGCCATCTCAGTTTATTAGTACAAAAACGACAGTCTATATACGGTGCATGTTGTCTATAGCCAAATCATTGCCCGCACACTTACTGGCCCACTTAATACTCACAGTCAGCTGTTCCGAGTGGTTGGTCTTGTGACAAACCCAATTGGTTGATTCGGTTCAGACGACTGTTGGCATTTAATTGGTCCGTTGGTCTGCTGCGTTTGCTCCAACTTTGACTTCTCGATTCAGGACAGGCGAAGTGCCGTCTACTAAACGAATTAAGTCGTCTGTTGGCAATGTGCAAACCCGTTTCCTCACGAACGTTAGGTCAGATCATGTTTCAGGAGGGACTACTATGACAACAGAAATAGGTGGTTATGCAATAGATCTAGTAAATTACCCAGCATTCTTGAAAAGAAGAACGAGAATTCATGACTGCTTCCGTGGCTGTCTGATACGGACAAAAAACGAATGATACCGACGGAGAAGCGGCCCGCAGCAAAACATCCGCAAGGGAGATTTAGATCCTCCACACATCAGTCGGGACCAGCAGGTCATACAAATGTGAATGATTCGCAGAACAATAAGCTCAACACCAACAAACGCACATAGCCAGGGAGGAGCCGGAATGTTGGTCGATCCTCATGGGGTGTGGGCGACGAAACTAACTATACCATTTTTACTTCAGATGAAAGCGCTGTAATTTCAGGTGAATGTTCCGTAACATCAAGCGAATCCTGTTTAACTTCAATTGAGGCTACGAATCGCATCTCTCCCCAAGCAAACACAGATGGCTACCTTGAAAACGTTCACTCATCCACTGCCCATGTAATCTCTGTCTCGTCATGACCCATCACGAATTAGGTCAATGCCCGGCGCTGGGCACGAATTTACACGGAAGGGCCTGTCTAGAAGGGAGCTGCCGTGTCGACTGATTGTGGTGACCAACGTAGAGACTTTGACTCACGGAAAGTGCCACTGATTGTATAATTGATCAATATTTCACTTTTCTAGTGAAAAACATCGTCACTGATTTCAGTGTGTGATTGAATGTGGGGAGGAAAAGGACACACTGAGACGGTCAATAAAGTGAAATTACTAGTTAACTTCGTACGGCAAATCATCATGACCATCACTGGTGAAGTGTACGTAGTGTGTATTTGTATATGGGGTAATAAAAAGTGGCATATTCCTGGGACCAAACTTGGCTGCGTTCTGCAGCCAAGGGAGAGGGAAACAAAGCTAATTTTAGTCTATCGACAAATCAAGCACCGACAAAATTGCCCATATGGACTGAAATGAAAAAGCCACAGTGCTGGCCGGGATTGAAGGCATTGAGCATAAAATATTATATATTGGCCACCATAATTGGCTGATTTCATGTCGATTGTTAGTAACAGAAAGAAGTCAGCGATTGCGACTAAACTGAGAGAAAAGAAATATGATCTCGTTTGAAACTAGACCAGAATGACATTGATCGATTACTCATCGAAAATAAAATCGTAACGGCCCATTCCAATGGCAGGGTCGATGCTGCCCTCATTACTGAGATGCAATGAACGCTTTGTGGAACTGTATCACTCTTGTTGGGAACCAGTGGCAACATGTATAAATATAATCAGCTGCTCTTTGAAACTCCGAATGTAGTAGTTTCAGTTTTGTGGGGCCATCGTCCAGCTATCGTTCAGACTGTCTCTTCACAATTTGCTTTGGTCGAAAGCCTATCCGCCTTTACGCGCACAATGTTGTCGTGATACGTTGCAGAATAAATTGACTTCCAGCGAACACGGAACAATGGAATTGGGCTTCTACTGCTTTCCAATGTCAACAGAAGCATTATTTCGGTTCAGTCTCCCATTGTGTAAAAGTCAGTACTACTGTTGTGAGTGTATATACTACTTATTAAGTAGTTGATTGCTGAAAGCGGAACTATCGTCATTCGTGGATTACCAACGCCCCTATGCCCAAGAGACCGAACGCAAGAAGGTGAACAACAACAGGCGAACCACACAACTGCTTCTCCGTCGGATGGTGGCTGTCTTCAAGTGAAGGGGAACGGTGACTTTTCAAACAAGCATGTTTGTAACGTTTGTTTTGTTTTGTCGATGTCCGAACGAGCTATTGGCAATAAACAACCTATTCACCCAGGCACGCCTTGTGGATTATAACACTACGAGTATGTTTAAACAATTAAGGGTTAAAAATCGAATTCGCTTTTTTGCTCACAAAGGCTTTGCTCCCGCTTTAATCTACTACTTCCCAGTAGTCCCCTAGGGAGCAATTTTAATTTTTTTGACATGATTTTCATCATCACTAGTGCTGCTTTATTCCCAAGGGAGGAGTTTCCCACCAATCTATGCACAGTATTTTCATCCATATCGCGTGAAACTGCCCCATTCGATTGTACTTCACCTATATCACGTAATGCAAAAGCAATATTATCGTGACCGTTAATTGCAGAGCTTCATGAGAGGCACTGCACCTTCGCTTCATTTCGTGTGGCTACTGTCTGTATCGCTGCGTCTTGTGTATCCTAGTTGTTCTTCTTGCGGTTAGTGTGTTGCGTGTGCGGTGTTTCCCGTTGAGTGTTATTCGCACCACGGGCCCCATGGTGTAACGGTAATCACTCTGGGTTTCGAATCCAGCGACCCGGCGACCTTGTTCAGGCCTGTGATATATGACATCCGACTGTGCGACAGCTTTCTTCCGCACAGATTGGGCGCTTTCACTTCCTGTTTTTTCTCCGTCTTCCTGGTCTCTTCGGCGTTCAGTAACAGTGAGAAAGGTAACCCAATCCTTATTCTCCATTCCCTATTTAATTTTCAGCCCACGACATTGAGCATCGGTCAGTGTGAGAGTGGTGAGTGGTGAAATTATGTGGAGTATGTGCAAGTGTATAGCAACTGAACATGGCAATCGGTTTGGAAAGGGATCATTGAGTAGATGCAGAATGCATGTCTGTATGGATGCACGGATGAATGTATGCAGGAATGGATGTCATAATATCAGCCGATCCACCAATCAGTCAATTAGCAAATTCATCAATTAGTCAGTGGGATCACGGAAGATTGAGGACATATATTGTCTTATTCTAATTCCCCAAATGCCCCTAACTGTGAACCAGTAGTCTAATAATCGAACTTTTCGCGCAGCCTATAATGATTTCCTTTTAATAGGGTTTACACCAATGAAGTTTTCATTCTTGAGATTTCGATTGCTGTACAAGTAAAAATGCAATCTAATGTCCTGGACTTCTGTGTTCAACGATTCTTATTGCATCGAACGTCCAACGAGATAGAAGTTTATGACTTTATTCAGTGAGAACATCGACACTCGATCAGCCCATTGGATTCAAATATATATCTGACACAATGCATTTTGTTTCCTAATCTATAGCGAATGTAATTCTGTCAAATACAGAGGCTAATCTACCGTTACTCAGAACGTGCGAGCTATTATCTGATCGGAAAATAATATTGGTAACCTAGTGTCTCAAGGTGTATCGACAGAAAGAGAACTGATAACTTGGTTGAGCGTATCTTCATTTCTACAGGACCATGTCCCATCGCTGATGTTATTGGCAGCCCGATAAGAAAGTATAGATATGAAGAAAATGTCAGTCTTCGTGAGCGCAACCAGTCTGTGTATCAGCTAAGCCAAGGGTTTTCGGCTGAGTAATCATGAGAACGGAGCCTGAACCGAATGCTATTCAGAACTGACCACCAGTCGGAGCAATTTTGGCGTCCGGTGTAACACCAAATGAAACTGGAAATTCCTCGTGTTTGTCTTCGCCGTTTATTCCTGGGTGACGTCGTCCTTGCTGACACTGTTTTTGTGTTGCTACACTTTCCACTCGATCCATTTAATTCATTTCTATATCGCTAAGCTCTTTTATTGGTCGGAACTATTGAGCATTTGTGTGATAGTCTCTTGGACTGCCTCAACATACAATATTTTGTCACGATTCGGTTTCACTTCATCGCTCTATTAGGCTGTTCGTTGACTTTCGGTCGCATTGACTTTCTATTGGCTGTTGCACTCACGAATTCGCTCACTTGGCCTGACAAAGCGTACAGAACTTTCTGTTTCTATCAGAACTATCAAACGAGTATTTTCAATTGTTTCTTTAGGTCATTTATGTTTTCTATCACCTATTTTCGTCCTTTCTGACTCTCTGTTCGCATGATAATGGTCAAGGCCCACTGTTAGAGGTATAATCACTTTGTATATTTATTTTCATTGACGAATAGTATCGGAGAATATTTTTGATCAACTAGGCTTTCCATAATTTGGTTCCGATTAGGCTACGCGTTACTCTGAGGTTTATCTATTGCTACCCAGAACTGGTAAAGTCACTATTCGATCAGCTGGATGTAAATTTGCATAATCAATTTCACTTGGACCAGAACTACTGCGTTTTGGTCGTTACAGTTGTGCATTGGACATTCACCGTGGTAGCCTACGAGACAAAAAATGAACAAACCTGGTCGTAAATTACAGTCCTTCACCGAATAATACCTCTAAGTAAAACGAAAGACAATGGTCAGGGGACTATCCGGATGATCTGTAGAGTAGCCAGTTCAAGTGCTAAGGGGGAGACACTGGCGCAAGTGTCAAGTCGACGGATGACAATGTAACTACTTGGTTCCGCGCAATACAACATCGTTACCAGTGTTGAAAGATACTTCATAGTTTATCAGAACTCAGTTAACTGTTAGTAGAGATAATCGTTTGCGAGACACGATGGGCTACAGCTTCGCTGCCATCCACATGAGGCTCTAATCGACTTTATCTCTCTGAGAATGAGGGGTTAGGTCACCGAAGCACAACCCCCATGGATTCAATCGTGAAAAACCCAACTGTATCCACAAATGTTGTTCAATCTGTTTGTGGAATTTGACCCCGAAGTAAACGAATGTAGTGTCAAGCTAATTTCCCTTATCACCTTGCCAAACATTCTTGCTGATTATTTCAGACATTGGTTATGCATAGCAATACATTACATATCATTTAAATGTAGCTGGTGGGGTGTGACTCCCCAATGTTGACGCTGCTTTATTATTCCATCCGGTTCTCGGACTGTTTTGTTCAAATCGAATCTTTGTTTATGCTGGTTGTTGCATGCATCATCTCTGATCTAAATAACTAATGTAGTTACGTGTCATATCTCATTCAGTGAATCGAAATTCACGACGGTCTGTCGGCTTAGTGACTAAACACTCGGGTCGGACAAATGATTTAATACGATTGTCGTACTGTTGTGCTGACCAGTAAAGCCGAACGAGTTTAATCGATCTTTGGGACCTGATTACGTGTAACTCAGTCTCGAATACCTCCGGTCCACATGATACTACTGTCGAACGTTTCCATTCTTGAAATAGAACACTATATAGAACGTATGATATCTTGGTCGTCTCGAGAACTTGTTTTGGGGATGTGATAATCCATTTATGCTGTGCAGAATACCTGTCTGTCATGCAAAGTGACTGAAGGCATTCATAAATATTCGGAATGATGGATATTAGGGGAGTAATAATACAGAATGATATATATTATAGGAATCAGTGATAGTTAGGTGATGCGAAGAAGATCATTTTGGATGACTCACAGCGGTTAAAGAGGGCAAGTAGCATACGAGGCGCTCCAACGGGCATTGATTTGTATTTCGCAACATTTCCATTATTTCTGGCCACCTGAATAAAGGCACAGGCAGGCAGGAAACAATAAATGCTTTTAGTGTCAAAAGTGCGTGCGGAGTTTCAGTTATTGCATAAAAAGTCTGATCGAAAATCCTGTTTCTTTATTTCCATCTTATGCAAAGAATGTGTTCAATCAGGCAAAACACAGCATCGTCTGCGATACATTGGAAAAATTGTAAGCTGACATTGTGTGAAACTAGAACCTACCCGATCAGTTGTATGTAGTGGAATAAATCGTACACGAACTACGTGCATCAACTACTGACAAGGCAAGAATAACTAATATTCATTCTATCGGCTTCCATCGAAAAGCACTCGTTTATACTGGTCAATCACAAAATGACCTGGCTGTAATTGGACGATCTTACTACAAACGCCCGGCTTCATCTGAATGGTTGAATCCTGTCGAAGAAGCTGTAGCGCATTACGCCGTGTGCGAAAGCACTCGAATCACCCCACCCTTTTCCCCTCGAAAGTTCTTCGTCGTCTTGACTTATTTGACGAACAGATCATTGAACTGGGACGGTCGAATGTAGTTGTTCCCTCAACATTTGCCTCCTGGAGTGGGGTAGGACGATCAACGCTTGCAGTCTCGCTCTCAGCGGTGCTTTCAGGTTTTGCTCTGAAGAGAATTTGATCACGATGGCGTCGGCGTGCTGATGCATCATCAAGGTCCTTGATCTAAACCATCGATTGACAAGTAATAATTCCATGAGCTGATGGAACTCATTTGCCTCGTAGGTATAGCACATCACTGAAATTTAGGAGTCTCATTGATAATCTGAGACTTCTCAACTGGAACAGCTTTATTGGAGTTTCTTGCGTCCTTGAATGCACTACGTTCCCATATTGTAGCAGAAATATTTCCAGGAATGTCGCCAGTTATGACAACGGTCAAACGGCCGTCATGATGGATGTAAAGATTAATTCGTCATATCAAGAAACTCCTTTAAACTGGTTTCGTGCAGATCCCATTTTACCCATCATAATTTTCTATCTTGCCTTTACCAGACAGTTCGTTCGTCTCCCACGTTCTTAAACCACTAGTTCCCACGCCGACCACAACCCCTGGCAAACACACCCATGTGGTAATTGTTAGTCCATGCCCATTTGGACACAACCATTGGCCTTGTTCCTGTGGCAAGTGTTGACTCACCTTAATCGGTATCTGTAGGGGGGCCCATTTGTTGGCTCTGTCTGTTCGTATTGAACTCACATTCCCAACAGATTATTGGTGTGCGTTAAAAAGAAAGTAAACAAAAGAAAGAAAAAATAAAAGAACTGTTGTGTGTGCCTTATGTGCATGCATGCGTTCGATTGAGCGCTCCACGTGACCTGTCTGACTATCTTCCTTTGTTCTCACATACGATCCCGTGATTGGTTGTTCATGTCCACTCACAAGGTCATTGTAGATTGATTGATTGGTTTGTCCATACAATACAACAAAAACCTTTTGGCATTGGCTCAGGCGAATGTACTTTTTACGGTACGTACTAAGTTTCCCACAGCACCATTTGAACATGGATAATGAGGCCTCGTAGAAAGATGTCAACAGTTCATGTTATCTAACCAACAATTGAACTGAGCTGCACAGAATCGTGAATGATTATTAGTGACAAGCACTTGTGGCATACCTTCACGACTGAAGCACTTTCTCAAACCAGCTGAGGCTCACGACCTCATCAAAAGGAAATCAGCATGCGAAATCAATTTGCCATTCCATTGTCACACCTCGGATGACTGGTGAGGAATAACGGTTGTGCCCTAGCCCAGAAGTTCGGTATGAATTTAGAATCGTACTGTAAACTCCCCAGGATGGATCTAAGGTGTGCTTGAAACCTTGGTGACTCCATTTTGACTATGGGTTTCAATCGATCGGGATCTGGCCGATACCCATTTGGACTTACCATGGAACCAAAGAACTTCAATTCCCTGACACCAAACCCGCATTTTGAAGGCGTGGTTGATACATTCTTTGGTATATGCTTCCCCGGAGTCTGCTACAAGCGACGATCATGTTCTTCGTTTGATCTTCTGAAGATGATCACATCATCCTGGTATAATATTAACCCGTCCAAATCATCAGTCATCTTGTCAATTACAGCTTGATGAAACCCGGATAAAACTTGCAAACCAAGAGATAGAAATCTGTATCAAAATATCCCTTCCCCCAAAAAAGGTGATGATGTTGGTGGGAGGTCTTAGTTCTGAAAGTAGCGGAATCTGAAGTTAGATCAGTCATTAAAAACATGTGTTGTAAAGCATGGATTTAATGTAATCTTCCGGTTCTGTAGTAGTCCATGCATTTTGCATATTGCTGTAGTCGTGGACTCTAGGTAAGTCTGTAGTCTCCTCAAATGCGTGGTCTTCCCCCATCAAATTGAAATCGCCGCATAATGATTCCATTATTTTGCCATGCCGATAATGAAGAAAACGTTCCCTGTTATTTGTATCTTTTTTAGTTCACATAGTCCGTATAACTTATAACAAATAAATAATGAACTATTGAAATCAAATGACTTTTGATAAGTTCTTCAGGTCATTATCCACTTAGAGATTAGGATGTTTGTATCTTGATTCCTAACGAGGTTGCTGCACAGTGCTTTCGTGGCTTGTCAATGATAGGTGTGAATATCGTGTAGTAAAACGATCCATATACATCTATACTAACTAATGAATCTAAACGAAAAGATCGGAGTAGCAAATTATCGAACGCAAATATATTCGAAAATTTTATATTTCATCTTGCCTTTTGTGATTAGTAACCACTTTGGCCGCCAGATAATTATCCTGGTTGAACAAGTGTGTAGTGAAGTAGATACCCCTGTTATCAGGTAGAATTTCTGCTCCGCGCGTGAGAAGATATCCGGCGACTTCACCATTCTTGTGCAGCGCGGCAATATGAAGTGCGGTCATCTGGTAAGACAAACGGTTGTAATTCTTAATGGATGAAGAGGAATCAGACGACCGGACAACTTATCCCACTATTCAGCAAATTTCGTAAGATTGGGGAAACTGTGAAACAAATGGCACTCACCCCAAGACCATTTTTTTCATTTAGAAGGTTCGGAGCTGTGATCAGCAGCACAGAACAAGTCTTTGCGTTTCCGCCTATTGCAGCACAGTGCAGCGGTGTGTTACCATTGTGACATCTGCAGGTACATAATAAATGAAAACATTCACAAAAGCAGTTCTGATTGTTCTACAGTCTTAGAGTACAACTAACTGGAGAGAATACCAGACATTGGTTGATAAAGATTATGGGCAAATAAGTTCTCTTGCACACCTATTGCACTCAATCAGCTTGCATACCCGGCTATCTGCTATGCTTGTTCACTTTTTCCAGATTAATTGCAAGTAGTATGAGCCTCACAAAATTTCAGTTTCGGAACATAAGTCAATGTCAACAATAGGTGACTTGTCCGGAATTATAAATTTGTGAAACATGTGGCGATATGATGAATGTTTTGAAGTTTATAAAGGGGCACGTGTGGTAGAGCAATGATCAACTGTCATAGTGCAAGACGGCTGAGGATACCTGTATTTCGACGGCCAAACAAGTTAAGCTCATGAAACACCTACAATCGTTTATATAGCCCCTTTTCCAGACCGCGCTGCACCAACATTGCTCTTCCGGCTGCCTTCTGGTCAGTTGCCTGTGGCCGATGACTTGATTCTCCTGGGTACCATTTCTGTTCGACTGGTCTGATTGTCCCGGTTGACGGCTCGATCGGTAGCCTCTCACCTGGGCTATCTCGCTGCTTCTCATCTTCTAGTCCGTATGTCTCCTTTTGTCTGCTCCGAGATGCCTCCGACATGTTCGCCGCCTGTTCTTTTATCTATGGCTCTCGATCGGTTGGCCCGATCGACTTGACATTCGTGTCGTCTTGTTGCTCCAGCATTCCTCGCTATAATAGCACAGGCATTCTCGCACACACACACACACACACACACACACACACACACACACACTACTGCGAAGCACTGACCCATATACCACACATATGGACAACACACACGTACACACGCATATAGGATTGACATGAGTCATGCTCCAGTCCGGACTGCACCGACCAATCACGTTTTCGCGTGCATTACGACCTTGCGTGATATGATCCCATTTTTCGGCTTGGTTTACCTTTTCACAGGCATGTGACTCTGACTCGCGTGCTTACTTACTTACCCGCTTGCATCTCTGTCGACATGCTTGCACTCGCATTTGCCTCACGCCCTTGCTAAATACGCGTTTTTCCGTGCAGTCATGCCTCCATTTTGCCTACCGTTACGGGACATCACACCAATAACGATGTGTTTGACCGAAACGTAAAAGTGACGTTTCTTCCAGTCTTCCGATAACTGTGATCAGATCTAAACAGATCTTTGATAGTCCTTCGCCCTCAGTGGAAATGGTCACAATCAAACCAAACAGCACTTTGTTGTGTGCACAAACGCACTCCTTAGGAATCCCTAACCAACACCCCCCCCCCCACGTGTAGGAACTGTTCCCGTCTAGACAACTATCTCCATGCTCATACCGCTACTCACACAGCCGTCTCCATAGCATAACATAACATAACACAGATCGTTGTGCATTGGTAATCATTAAGTTCAAAATTCTCATGTCTGAAATGAAAAAAAGTAAAATGCAAATGTTTCCGATGGATTATGTGTCCCTTGAAGTTCGATAGAAAACCAGAACCCTCGAAATTCCCATCCCCTTTTATCAAACTGCAAACTATGGGGAGACAATTGCAAGTTTCGTACTTCCAAATTCCCATCACATTTTTCGCCCCAAAATCAGAATCAATAAGTTGTTGTTTCTGAGGAGCAAAATCACAAATACTTCTTTCGCCAGAGTGTGTCTTCAATATCACAGGTCCACCACCATTTTGCTGGATTCTCGTTGAGTGTAATAAGAAATGACCACTGCCTAATTAATATGGTCATAAACACTGTTTCAATTTTGTACAGAAAACGCGTTTTGATTTTGAAGGGCAGTCTTACAAACAGATTGGTGGTGTTGTAATGGGTAGCCCTTGTGGACCCACACTGGCAGATATCATTTAAAGAATGATTGAGAAAAATGTACATCAGAATATCATTCAGTTTACCCAGTACAGGCGTTATGTCGATAATATTTTGATTTTCACTGAGGAAAAACAGTCTACCAAGTTCTTTAACCCACTAACCAACATACATTCAAACTTATCAGTCACACGTGAAATCGAAAGTGGTAAAAGTCTCGCTTTTCTGGATATTCTGATGACAAGACCTGCAGATGCAACAATTCGAAAGACCATTCATCGTAAAGCAACATGGAGTGAACAGTAAATTTAGTTTTCCAGTTTCACGCCAGTTGCCTACAAACAGTGTCACGAACCCGAATCCCTTTCACGTCAATTATCAGTTCATCTGCAGCTGCTGTAACACCTACATAGAAAGAAAGGATCGGTGTCTTAGTCAAAGAATGGGAGAGCATGTACTGAAGGGGCAAGTACAGTGGATCAATCACCCCCCCCCCCCCCTCCCCCGGACAGCAAACGATTGCGAGAAACCCGGCTGTATCGATCGCGAAACATCTTGTGACCTTTCGTCATCAGATTGATCCGGGTCAAGCGTTTCGAGTGATTGCACGAAATGGGAACCTAAAGCTCCTAGCCCTTTGTGAGGCTGTATTGATAAGTAGATTTTGACCTCCACTGTGCGCACAGAAACTGTTGACCCACAGTGTGTGTTTGCCGTGGCGGTAGGCAGTCACATTTACCGAACCGCTTCCTGATTTCGTTCGACAGCCTATTCCATTGTGCTGCTCGGTGTTCTATGCCCCATTCGAACACGAATCCGCATGTTTTACGTACGCGATTAAGACGAGTAAAAGGAATGTTTGCATCTTGCAGTTTCTGTCTTCATGTTTTCATGAACTGCTTCAATTGTACTTGGGCTCCTGGGGATTCGAATTTCTAATGTTACTACTAAAAACGGTGGCAGCAGTTGGATTCGAAATTTCTCGGATTTCTTGCGAGAAACATGTGGGCCTTCGTCTACTTAAGAAGACCATCAACGACGTAGAAATATGCAGTTAGTACTCTCAACAGTTCTATTTTGAACCCCAAAGTTGCCGGATAAAGCTCTACGTAGATCAGATGAATCGTTAGTGATATATAAATCAAAATAAACTCGTTCATTACAAATTAACTGGTTATGTTGGCCAATTTCGCAGTGCCTTTTTATTGAACAACAGAGTCGAATAGCAGCTTATGTAGCAATGGTTCAGCTGTATATCATCCCCCAGAACAGCATATATCGCCAATCTGTTTGCGGTTTCATCTCGTACAATCATTTTGGTCTCCCGAATGTGAGATACTTCAAGGAATCTAACTCAAGGATTGCGGTGGTTCTCTCAATGCTACTTCACACCAGCAACCCAACTGAGGGGTCAAAATAACCATCAATATGACGAAGTAGGAAAAGATTTGAAAATGATGATTTGGTTGTGTGAATACAAAAGCTTCATTTCTCAGTATACGTGATCACATCTTCCTGCCTATAATCACTGGTCGGATGGACCTTGTGGAAACCCGACACACCGTTAGTGGCCAAGTGCAATGGTCTTACTTATAATATCTTTCTTCCATCTTATGGACTGTCCGATTCACCTCGCTTACCCTATCAAGGTTGATGTCACATTGGATAAGCGGCATATGGTTGCTTAATAAAGTCCACATCACCAATCTCACTATGGGATGGACCCGGTATTTTGTCTAGTAACTGACATATTGTGAAGAAACTAACATTCGCTTATTATAACAATTCTCAGCTTCCCGTTCTTCATTTCCCTGAACCCGTCAAATAGATCTGACAGAAACGTTAGATAGTTATGGCAGAATGCACTGTAACTTCGATTTTTGTGTTCACGGTCATCAGTACTCAGTTCGGACTTGAACGTAACTCGCGTGCCCCGATGATCGAGGAAGTTCCCCACAGGTACGACCAGGTATCAGTTCAATTAACTTGACAATCACGACGAGACTGCACCTTGGAGTGGTGTGATGACTTGCGTGCCTTCATGACCCAAACAGCTATGCAGGATGGCTTCCATAAGCCGGAACTGCAATCATGCCTGACTGGTCAAGGAGTAGAGGCCAGACGAAGTCCAGTCTCTGAACCAGTTGGTGGGCAACATCTGGTTCTAACCACTGTGCCCATGGAAATGACACCCCAGCAAATAAATACAGAGAGAAACAGTTTACCGGTCTAAAAACCTCCACTAGATGGACGTAGGAGTGGAGTACCTGGGGTTTCTCTTGACGGTGGGAGAAGTCATCGCATTTCATTGGGTAGCCATCGCCCACCTAAGCTGGGGTGTTTTTAGTGCAAAAGATGCTGCCCCGTCTACATTCCACTGGCTTCATTGGGTACATGGGGCTAAGGAGTAAATCCGAAAAGCGGATCGATAACCAAGCACCAGCGAAAACAAGACAAAAAGCATGCATTATTAAGGTCTCACGTGACAGACCAGAAGAAGTTCCTTCACGGGTTCTTCGGTCACTTTTCCCGTGCTGAATTAAGCCCCACTGCCCTGTGGGTACGACTTTTGAGTCAAAAGCTCCGGTTAGGGTTCCCAAAGAAAAACCCCTTCTGCGGTGTGGGCAGCCGCCAAGTATGATTCACCAAGAAACTTCCAGTATCTTTCCTGTAAAGGGCCTTACCAACTTCCCCTCTTTTAACTTAAGGTCAATGCAAAAAGCCACGGGTAATTGCGGCTCTGATGAAAACAGTAGTTCAGGAGTTGGGTATAAATTACTACTGTGCACAATGAACGTATCACTTTCCTTCCTTGGCCGGGCTTACTGACAAGTTGACGGTATCGCAATGGGAAGTCCATTGGGTCCTATTCTGGCAGATATATTTATGGCTCATCTTGAGGAAAAAGCAAGCAAAATCCTCGAACGTTCAGAACTTTACAAACGATACGTTGATTATGCTCTCATCATCACAAAATGTCTGGAAGAGACAACATGGATTATGGATGAACTCAATCGTCTGCATCCGAATATACGATTTACGATGGAAACAGAAATAGAAGATACACTGCACTTCCTCGACATCAATATGACTACGAGAAATGATGGAACAATCGCCAGATATGTTTACCGAAAAGAAACTTAGACAAGCCAATACTTGCACTTTGACAGCTTTGTGCCTATGGAATATAAACGTGGCCTGGTCCGAACACCATTCTAGAGAGAACGACTTATTTGCACTGAAGACATGATTGACAACGAACTAAGACAGCTGAAAGAAGCCTTGACTGAAAACGGTTATCCCGATGTGTTTATCGAAAGGCACAGCAAGCCTAAGGTCATCAGACAAACGAATTGTTCCGTAGAAAAATTACTAGTCACCCTCTGTCTCCCACTCAAAGGTGACGACGTCAATTGCTTGCTCAAACGACGACTTGGATCAGCGCTTGCCCGAACATATTATGCAGCTGACCTCAGAATTGTACATCGAACGATTGAGATCCCCACACCTTCGACGTAACAACACCCACCTTTGTACACCAAATCGAATCTGATTTACCAATTTCAGTGTAGTTACGGAGAAACCTATGTGGGTCGAACAGAGCGGCAGTGGCGTAACCGAGTGATTGAACATATTCCAAATTGGGTAGAACGTTTTGTGATGCAGTCGGGGTCAGATTAAAGGCATAGTGACAACGTTCGAAACCATAAGATCCCGTCGTCGGCCGTCCCTCGTTATCTTCTGATGACGCAACATCCAGCTGACCGAAGCACTGCATTTCGGGTATTTACGTGGCAAAGAATACCAGGCTGTTGAGGTTTGCTGAAGCCATTGCCATACATTGATGGAAATCTATATTGTGTCAGCAGAAACAGCTCTTTGTTTATGTGTCTTTACCATGGTGACGTAACTTGACTATTGTAATCTCCCCTATATTTGTTGAACATTATGGTTTTAAATGAACTCATATAAATAGTATCGTCCTGCAGTCTGCACCATGTTGACACTAATCGTGCTATGTTGCAACTCTGGATTTTCTTCCCAACATATTGTCATTGGTCACCGCTGGCCCGCATCAGTTGAAGATTGTCGTTCATTGTGGTGTACCCCCTTGGACTCAGATCACACCTTGATACGTGCTCGCTTCTGTTTACGCCGCGTTCGAGGTCACACCAAAGTAAATGCCATTCGTCCCGAGCAGTTGCTTTTGGACGATAACCATCAACACAGTTTCCGGATGGAGCTGTCTACACGGTTATCGATGGAGTCAGATATTTAGGACCCAAATGAACGGTAGCAACAGGTCAAGGGAGTTTTGTATGCCGCTTCGAATGCCACACAGGACTCTGGTTTGAGTAGGTCTCACAAACGATGGATATCTTCGACATCAGTTGCTCTGTTGGACGCTCGCAGATCCGTCCCTCCGGATGCCACGTTCAATGAAGTGTTTAAATCCATGAGAAGCCAACTGATTAGGAGTATGAGGAATGACCGTGAGCAGTGGTGGATTCCGAAGTGTAAGGAAGTGGAAAAGACTGCGTCTATTGGCAATGCTCGCAACCTTTTCCGTTTGATTAGAAGTACCGGTCGACGGAAGCCTGGTATAAGTGAGTTGACTGAGGAGTCCGACGGCTCACTGATTCACTCCCAGGGACGTCGTCTGGAGCTCTGGGTGGAGCACTTGAAGAAATCATTCAGTTGGCCCACTTCTACAGCAGACCTTACAAATATACCTGCCGGATAAACGATGCAGGTGGATATCAGTCCTCTATCAGAGATGGAGCCTATGCGGGAGATCGGTTACTTGAAAAGATACAAAGCCGCTAGACCGGATGGGTTGTCTCCATTTTTTTTCAAGGATGGGGGCGAAGCTTCGGTTTCGGAGTCAACAAAACTCTTCCGTATTAATTGGGATAGTGAGCAGGTTCTCAGAGACAGGTCTTCTTTTGAAAACCACAAAGCAATTAGCCTGGTAAGTATAGTGTCTAAACTGCTAATTGGTCTTGTTCTCCACCGATTATCCAGTACCCGCGAAATGTATACGCGTGAGAATCAGGCTGGTTTCAGACCCGGTCGTGGTTGTATCGACCACATCTTCACTCTTCTAAAAACCTTAGAACACAAACATATCTTACGTAAGCCCACAATCGGTGTCTTTCTTGATCTGAAAGCGGCTTTCGACTCAGTTGACCCCACAGTTCTTTGGTGCTGCCTCTCATTAAAGGGTACGCCAGAGAAGTTTATTTCTCTTTCCCAATGCTTGTATACGAACACTTGAAGTCGAGTTCGTGCTTACGGCGATCTTCTCCCCGAGTTCACCACGGAAAGTGGTGTTCGTCAGGACTGCCCACTTTCACCCTTCCTCTTCAATTTTGTAGTTGAATTGATTCTTGAGATAGCCCTATCTTCATGTGAGGATACCGGCGTCGATTTTTGTCTGATTTGTAATATGCGGACGATATTGTTCTTCTGAGTGAAGATCCAGGTAAGTTGCAAGCCTTTTTAGATTACCTTGACAACCGTGTAGGAATGTTTGGGATGCGTTTTGCACCTTCAAAGTGTAGAATGCTGTTGCAGGACTGGGTTGGCTCAACACCAAATCTTGTGTTTGCAGGGGAAGCTCTAGCTAAAGTGGATAAATTTTGTGACCTGGGGAGTTACATGTCACCAGGTGGACAGATAAGGGATGAAGTGAAATCACGTATACAGGAAGCACGTTTTACTTTTGCCAACCTCCGTCATCTGTGTCGTCGGCGTGACATCCGACTGTCTGTTAAGGGTGGAGTGTACAATGCGGTGGTTAGGTGCGTTCTTTTATACGGTTCAGAAACATGGCCGTTGAGGGTAGAAGATAGGCGAAGACTATCGGTGTTCGAGCACCGATGGCTCCGTAGCATTGCCCGAGTATGGTGGGAACACCGTATCAGCAATGCTGAGGTTCGGCGTAAGGTGTTGGAAATCAGAGGTCAGTCTCTGGATAAAGTGCCGAATCTAAACAGGTTGTGGTTGGGATATGTGTTACGCATGCCCACGGATAGACTTCCTCAGCGTACGCTGTCGTCTGAGGCAGGTGGTGATTGGAAGGTAGGTCGAGGTGGTCAGCCCATGACATGGCAAAAAGGTATGAAAGCCTTTACCAATGGACTTGGCCTAGTAGGACTTGTAAGACTTCCAGGTTGGGGTCCACGTGATCCGACTACCAAATGGTTAGGGGCATCAAGTGATATGGCTAGGTGTCGCAGTTAGTAGCATAGTTCAATTCGGACTCTTTCCTTGTCGTCTTAATTCCCCCTTGGTAATTAGACTTTTTGGATGTTTGTCACTATGCTTCTATTCTTTTCGCCCTTTAGTGAACGATGCTGGAAGGTAGCAACCAAAACCAGAGCACAGAAGTGCGAGGTTATTGATTAATTAAACTGAACTGAACTGAAGTAACTTGAGAGAATGTTGTGCATGTTGACAAATTCTATTAGACTTCATTTCATGAAAATGAAATGAATTTTAATAGGCTTGCGGTAAAACCGCACAGTTCTATTCAGCCGTGTAGTCGCCGAGATTTCTCATTCGCAAAATCAATCCGCACTCTCTTAATTTCCACCATGTCCGTAAAAGTACTGGATTTATAAATATATGGAAAACGTTTCTAAATAATACCGCAGATCCTGCCATCCCAATGCAAACGTAGCAGAGATTAGTATTCATACCTATACAACTGACGGGAGCACCAATCCACAAACCATGATTGCTGCGAACACGGGCATATTTTCAGTCTAATCCAGTTCAGTTCATTTCACCTCGGTTCAAGCAACCAATAACCATGCACCATGTGCGGCCCTTGCGATTGCTACCCGGAAATCAACATATTCCAGAGTACGAACAATATGCGTGCGATCAGGCGTATGACTACAAGACCGCCGCTGCACGCGACATGTCACCATATCCTTCAATTTTTTTTCGCGGCACGGAGGACTGCATCGGGCACCATTGAGAAGAGTGAGCGAAATGTTACCTTTTCTCCGGATGTTGTTGATTAGGTATTTTCGCAGCTTCCCTCGAATTTCGCTTGTCTCGATAGGGAGGCAAATCATCTGAACCCTCTCATTATCCGTTAGCCTCGCCGCGACCCATTCCAGCTGATTCTCCCTGTCCCATACACATGCCTGTAATCAACGTCCTTATGTCGATCGATAGTTAGCAGCGCTGAATACCATTGCTGTTCTTAGCTTGTGAACACGCCCAGAAATGCGCCTACTCAGTCTTCCAGATTTCAACCAAGGCCTGTCGGTTCCGCGATCCTTGTGATCGTCAAGATTTTGGGCAGAATATGAACCGAGCGCGGCTGAACACGCTTTTCGTAGTTTGTCCCAGTCGCACACGCTACTACGCACCTCACCTGATATATCCGGAACGCATGGCGGTGTGATTTCTAGCGATAAATATGGGATGTACTGCCCTGTTCAACATTGCTCCAAACTCTGTTCGTACCTGCGAACATTGCACGTGGAGAAATACCAACCGGGGACATATGAAGCACAAATACTCCAACCACTTAACAGTACAAGTTTTACAGTCGTTTAGTGGGCACTGGAGATCGTTTAGCTGTCACTGGTGTTCGTTTAATAGCCAATGATGGTTATTTAACGACCATGGCTTAGGGTACGATGGCGGAACATTTGCGATACACCCATACCATGCAAGGTCATATCACGTGTGAGTTTTCGCTTCCAATAAGGGGCTCGGCAGACTTGTACGAGTCATATGAACGCATGTGAGCTCCATGAAAATCGATCTCCATCACTTTTCTCGTCACAGGTGAATGAGAGCTTCACTATCCGCAGAATTCCCAATGGAGGAAATGAAGATAATAGACCTAAGCGAACAAGTGAATACAGATTACCATCACGAGCGGAAGACAATCAGTGATGAAGACCGCAGAGGATTCGTTGTAGTATTCACAGCACCCGAACTAATGAGACGAATCCACTCCAACTCAGAGCTGCACAAACCGATGTAGTGAGATCGGTAGGGCTGCGAAATGGCACGTCGATAGTTGCGAAGACCTGGTCTTTATGAATATGTTATATCATACAAAATGACCAGCAGGTTAAAAGTTGGCCAGTCAAAGCGAGTGTTTCTGGTACCTGTCTTCGTCGATCATGATTGGTTGAAGCTCCTCAGTGTACGTAGTCACGAAGTTGTACCTGGCCTTATCACGTGTGATACCTGCTGAATGAACACATTTGTCCAGTATGCAAGGAAAGATGACGATTTAAAACTTCTTTCCTGTCACCTTAGAATTAAAATCGAAACCCGCAAAGCCGTAGCCAAACGGGACAGAGTCTAGCCCTACTGAATATTGGAAAAAAGTAAATTAGCCAATCAAGAGTATTCAGTGTATTGAAATGAACCGAAAAGTCATTTCTACAAGAAAAAGGGGGGGGGGGGGGGGCTCTGATTCATGGATTTCCAGAAGATCGAATCATTAAACAACTTAGGTTCGGGATTTTGGTGCAGTTATGCAAGTAAGCTACGGATCAGATCTATTCCGCATAACGCACCGCATTTGCCAGACACGATTTCACTTAAGTGAACTTTACAAAACTAATTCCAGTTTGTAAACCTGTTTTACTTTGATGACTGACATGATAAGTGTTTTTCTAGTAAATAACTTGGACATTTTCTTTTGTAGTCCTTGCGTATCCAAGTGTGCTGTGCATCGTGGAGGGTGCAATGACGCTTCTGTTTCTTTGACAGGTATTTCATGAGCAACTACCACTCAGAGAGACTCAAGAAAAACGCACTCTGGTATTGACCCAATTGTAGCAATTTCCCCGTCACCGGTAACCCTATGTGCGTGAAGCTCATCGTATCGATGAAAACCGTAACTCGCGCCCGGTGAATGTGGGCCAGCCAAGGAGTAGTGGAAAAGTTATCCGTTGTGAGTTCACAGCCCCTATTCAGAAAATCATCCATTAAGTTCAGAAAGATTTCATCAGCCTGAAAACTATCACATCTCATCTCCTTTTCAAATACTTCTAGATATGACTGGATAGTGCAAACATACTTTGCTTTTGTATTCAGATATCCAAAAATTGATTTCAAATTTGTCTGGCTTGTTATACTTGCATGTAATTATTTTTTGCCTGATTTGTTCCCGGCATAAGCTGCTTGTCGATCATAATGCATTGGTTCGGTCGCTATACCTCTCTGCAGTTGCGAGTGAAGGCCTCAGACAGTTCACTGATTCATCATGCAGCTTCAACTCTCAACTCACCATTAAAAACCATGGAAGCACTGTACAGCTGTTTCATCCCTGTTGGGAATCATCAGCAGTGCACATCCACCGAGCCTCTACGGGGTTTCGAACCCGGGGTGAAAGATTGTGAATCGAACACCTTGACCACAAGGCTATCCGGGCTGGCTCTCAACGGTTTGTTGAACATCTACACTACATGATATAGCACCCTTCCGTCACTGACTTTGAACGGTAACAACCCGCTTCCCGCACAGCCATCGACTCCCATGGTGGACGGCTTCTCTGTAGGGGCCTAAGTACAACGAAGGCATTCCGTTATGAACAACCTACAGAGCTTGGTTACTATTTGCAATTGAGTAGTAGGAGATTAGATTAGTATATAATATGATTCATCATGCAGCTTCAACGCTCAACTCACTGATGGTAAAGAATGGATAAGCGTTTTGTCTGACTGATTAGGCTGAGCCATTTTCGAGGCAAATATGACGCTTTAGTGGATTAAACTTATGACGGACCATTGCTCTCGGTTCACATCCTTCATTTCCCGTCCTCAGATGCGTTAGTCGCATTGGTCTCCGTCGCGTTACAACCCATGTCAACACCATGAGAGGAAAGAATCCAGTTGAATACATCCGTTCTGATGAGTCATCAGCTAAAAAATCAACCTAAATGGCCTCTCTTAAACAGCACGTACTTCCCACATTCGGTTTTCAGAGAAGCAAGAACTTCCAACCTCATACTGGTGGCAACCCAGTTGCCATGCCAAAAATATGATTTAGTCACACGGTGAATCGGTACAATCCGGTTGCCTAAAAAACTTGAGATTTCGTCATCAGCTTGTGTGAGGATGGACCACCATCGGTATTCAGGCGATTATCCCGTCTTTTCACCCCAGAAAGTAGTTGTCGGTGATACTATAGAGTGAACAAGTTGATAAATTTCAGCGAGATTTAGAGGATACATGCCGAGAGTCAGAAGTCGAGCACCGTTGATGAATTTCAAAAAAGCTACTCAGTTTTAACATGAGGCGGTAACCCCTTGAAACACCTCATCAATCTAGTATTCATTCCGTCATGCTTCATTCCTTCATCCGATGATTTTATAAATATACTTACCACTCTTCATCTAACCTTCACAGATGAATTGACTTCGTTGCACTTTGGCTACTGACTTTAGTTGTAGTAGTTACCAGTTGTCAGTAAAAGATATCAGTGAAAAACACCGCATGGGATATGCAAACTCACCTTCTAATCACATAACCTTTTCGAAGGATCAACTCTACTACACGATGATACCCGTGTTGTGCGGCAATATGCACTGGTTGTCGTCCTTTGTGGTCTCGTCGACCAAGTGCACGTATCCCATCAGGGGTTTCCAAAATCATACGACAAATTTCATAACGGCCGAATAATGCGGCCGTATGTAACGGATTGCTTCGTTCCATATCACGTCTGAGAACGCTTCCTTTAAATTGAAGGCCCATTAGAAAAGCAACCTTGTATCCGAGTCGTGTTGCGATGTGCATGTAGGAGCAACCCCATTTATCTTGGTGATTGCACATTTCCTGTAATTTTCCAGTCTATTTTGGTTTATGTCAGGGATGAGAAACAGTGACAGGTACACCAGGGAGTGTCTGCTAAAGGAATTTGACTAGTAGAAGTTACTCCGATCGCAATGATTGCATAATGAAATATTAACTCATACAACTGGAGAACTTGAGACGAATTCGTGACATGCGAACTAGTTAATTTCATATCACTGTACAAGTATGTGAGAACAACATCAAGTGATCGTTTTCGTTTCGTCCAGTGGCACCAGCCTTCGACTAAGATTGAGAAGAAAAGTTGAACTATCTGCATCCGAGCATCTAAGTCAATCCTTGTCATTATATGACAACGTAAGATCCATTTTAGCCACAACAACTTCCGCCGTGGTTGTGGTTCTAGTTGGTGTGACAGTTTTTAAGAAATTTTTTTGGATTTGCATTTGCTCAAACCGGTCTATTGAGTAGATGATAAGAAATAAATCTGAAAAAATAATTGAGAATCTGACTTTCAAAGGTCTTTTAATGATGACTTTTTCCGAAATTTACACAGATAGACATTTTTTTCGCGCTGACTTATAATTCCGTTCTCAGGGTATCAACAATCCTTGTGTACACGTAGGATCGGTTAATCCTTAGAGCAATATAAATTAAACTACAAAAATAAATCATTGTCATTTCTGTTGGACTGACCCCTCATTGTATATGTTGACGCATTGTTTACCGAACATTTATTAGCTTCAGTAGATCGGTTATGAATCTATGTGATTATCTCGCTCCCGCGCTAAGTGATTAAAACATTTTGAGAGGATCGAAGTCTGAATAAGACGGTAAAACTTCGGACATGTGAATTCAAGCCAAAAATATCGAAATAGACTGAGAAGGATTACCACCAAACCGAATCACACTTGTTGTATCCTTTCTTAAGAAAACACCAGCAATGCTCCGTCCAAATGCATCCGAATTTGGATATCCAAAAGAATCAACTAGTTGTTTGCATTACCATCCTTAGGCACAGATGAATCGAATCAGAAATGTTAAACTGGAAACATTTTGAGCTAGCGGCACATGGAAATATTGGCCTCAACACTTGCATAAATGTATATAAACAATATATATATATATATATATATATATATATATATATAATCAGCGCAAAGTGTGCTAACCAACGATTACTACACAGGTCATCACTGTGTAACTCATTGCGGAAGTGTCATAAAATTTTTGTACAATATTTTTAAGAATCATCGGCAGTGAAATTCCACCAAGTCGAAACTGAAACAGGAAATCTACAGAACACACCGGGATCCCAGCACTGCATCTCATTTCCGTCTTTCTTAGTTCTCAATGGATTGTTTTATATCGACCATCTATCGATGAATTTGAATTTGATACTCATTGTCTACGGAAATCTACAGCAAAACAAGTTTGTTTATCTAGTCTGTGACTCATCATGATATGATGATACGCCTCATTGACAACACATCATCGTAGCACAAGACAGGTCAATTTCTGTTGAAGATGAACCAAAGAAAACCTGGTGAAGAGTCTACTTGCAAGTTAACTTTTGGGTTTTCCGACTGGCCTAATTTTCTGCCTACATAACATTGTACTTGGCCAATCGATCATCAGTTGATATCGATATTCTTAGCATGGGTTATTAGTTTTCATCTTTTTCGTGTGAAAGAATACCATTTTCGCTGAATATCAGTTCTCAACATTAATTACTTCTTCAAGTGCCGGGATAGTTTCTCGTGATTTTCCGGTGCCTCCCAACAACAGAAGCATGACAACGTTACGTCCATTCTCATCTGCGTGTCCCACATCGGCCCCGAGTTGTACTAACTGGATGCAGGTGCGAATTGATCCTTTCAATGCTGATAGTAATAAAGGACTAAGACCTTTATTGTCTGATTTGTTCAAATCAGCACCCTGTAATTGATAAGACAAACAAAAGATGAGAAGGGCAAGCGTAAATTGGAGTGGGCAAAACATGAAACATCTCTATTTGATAAGACACACAAAACATGAAGATCATTGTTGTGAATGCACTTTGATAGACACCGAAACATCTGTTTTGCCAAACTTGACCTATCCAACAGGTTGTCATGGGAAAGCTGCCTCATCATGACTTTGAACTGCGCTCCATGAATTGATCTGACCGACTTTTCCGTATCCATATGAGTCCCCTCTGCCGGGAAGACCGTACAACCACAAAAAGTCACAGAATTGCTGGAGGGAACCAGAAATCGAGAAGACGATGTTTGAAGTCAAGAAATAAATAAAGTTTAATTGCGTTGCACAATTTGTATCCGGATAGTTTTCGCTGCATCTCATCAGGTGCGTACTACACATGACACAGCCGAACTGTTCACTCTCCGCCTCAAATCGGCAATCAAGCAGTCATACGATGCCGCCGAACCTGTCCTACTCTACACTTGCAGACAGATATCCTTCCCCCCAGTCAAACAACCGTTATCAGTTCACACCAAATCACACCTCCTATACATGTTTACGTGTGGGTTCTCGGCCACCTACCTAGGCCGAACTGAAAAGCAACTTCGACTGAAAGTGACCGAACATGTCCCACTGTGGGTGGACACCTATGTTTCCCAATGGGAAGCACACAGCCAAAGGTCACCGGTCAGGCAGCCGCCAGCCTATTCCATCGCACGTCATTTGCTTGACACAAAGCACCGGATAGACGGCACAAATGCGTTCTCTGTGATCTCCTCTGTCACCAACTTAAGTCTGCTGCGATTTGCCGAAGCGATTGCGATCCGAAGATGGAAACAAATTTTTTGCAAGTCAAAGGATCTATTCGTTACCCTGGCGTTGCCTTGGTAAAATACATGACATTATTGGACCTATCACCGGTAATGTTGTCCTACTATTGTAATGTTTATTACTATTGTATTATCTGTAGTATGCACCTAATGAGATACAGCGAAATCTATCGGGATACGAATTGTGCAAGGTAACTCTGCTGTGTTCTCTTTTCAAGTTCATATCGGGAAAATGTTGTTTCAAAGCCTAATTAGGTCAGTAATAATAGTCATTCGAGCTACAATGAACCTGTCAATCATAGAACATTGCCTGTTCGGAAGTGGGTGGAAATTACCTACAACTAATGGCTTACAACTTTTTATATTTATATTTTCTTTGTGCATTTGGTTCATTATTTTGCTTGTTCTGCATCATCTTCACTTGAAGTGAATATAAAGTAAATTTGATCGAAGTCACCAATCGAACCGCTCTGCAAATGCGGATGCATGGTTAGCCACTCATCACCTGTCCACGAGTTCCCTACTTCGTCGTGATCCACGTTCACATTGCGAATGAGCTGAATGAATAATGATTGGGTTCAGTCGTGGGACAGTTTCAAGTGTATCTCAATGCCACTTGTCATGTGATAGGTTTGAAAATGCAGCCACCAGCGAGTATGCCAAGTCATTCATGTGATTATGGGTTCATGCGTATGTGTGAGTCAAGTGATCGACCCAAGGTTCACTGGCATGCAAGTGCCGGTGAACATGCCGTCACAGGTCCAATAGGATTGAGGCTGCGTGCAAACCTATTCGCGTCTACATTCTATGGTAAATCCAATCCATCCAAGACTAGGAATAGTACAACAGTTCTGTTGGATCTTATGTGCATATTCGACTGATGAGCTGTTCGGTGTTTCTTAGCTATACAGTATCACTGACACAGTCATTGCGCGTAACGTGGACTTGATTCTTATTCACTGTTTCCTACTCTGACAACCGTTTACATTTTTTCTCAGTTATTAGTACTAACCCTTCTCATCACAAATAGTCATGATCAGAACACCACTTTGTGGTACAGTGGTTCCTTTTTCCTTTGAACTCACTTCGTTTGTCGAAGCAATAAATTTCTCGGACCACATTGTGAAACGGAATCGAGTTGTTGCCGGTGGTTTCTTAACATCATTCTCACAGTTGAATATTTTTTTAGTGAGTTTTGTATTCCGCTTCATAGTTATTTTGAGCCCAGTTGATGAAAGGCTTTTGCTAGTGTAGAAGGCATTGAAATCAAGTGAATGATTTTTCCGCACCAAACGAAGCCAACGTGATCAGTAACTGAAACTGATCAAACAATTCAATGCATCAACATGGCCACGGTTTACTTTGTTACATCCAGTCATTTTTCACACTTACCATTTTGATCAAATAGTCAACCGTCTCCGGATGATCACCCATCGCGGCCTGATGAAGTATAGTGCGACCGTCGTCATCCACGCATTGAATCAGTCGTGATTTCAATTTCGGACGGTAGTTCAATAATAGTTTCACACAATCCAAGTCTCCTCGAGTGCAGGCAAAATGCGCAGCAGTGTGGCCACGCTTATCAACGGCTAGTAGATTTGCTCCTCGGTCTAGACATATCTGTTTGATTGAGTGTGAAATGAAATGACGTGGACTACAGTATTATGGGGCTTTGAGTTACCATTCCATAAGATTATGGGTTCTTTCATCGTTACTCTTGACTTCGCGTCGTTTCTCAGTCTTATCGCACTATTAAGCTCAAAATCTGATGAATCGAACTCTCATCATAAAACTTATGAATGGGATGAATTGTAATTGTTACTCATTTTTCGTATTGATGCCCAGTCAACAAACGTGGGTTCGATACATTCCTCTTGTGAAATCAATCAAAGGCTGGGTAACGATGGTGAACCTGAAGCTTCGCGGGCAAAAATAAACAAACAAACAAAAATTTGCAACAAATGGAAGGAATTTCTGTTGTTTTGACTCGGGTTCAATTTGTAACAAGAGTTCGCATTGACTAACACCATTTTCTTCATAGACAGACTCATAAAGAGACTGAAACGACCGAAATCTCTGTGAACAAATATGACTTAAGCATCAGAGATCCACTTGACTGAATAGTCCTCACGAATTTGTTAGAACCGTAACGTGGTGTTATCGGATTTTAAAGTTTGTTCATTCGCTCGGAACAGCGCAGTATTATTCCATTGGAAAAAGTCATACGGACACACAAGAAAAGAGACTGGTTGCATAAGATCATTCAGTCCAGTTGTTGGAACATTCTATCTGGATTACGCTGAGAAGATCACAAAGAGGATTACAATGAATTATTCGCAACAATGAATATGCTGATATTTCGTTCAGTAGTTAGTGAGTAAAACTTTCGATGGTTGATTATGCCGGCAACTAAATCCATTTTTATTGCAATGGTGACCAAATGACGCCGTGTCGTTGTAGATTGTAAAGGCTTGAGCTGCGTGACATTGGGAAATACTCGTACCAAATTTACCAGAAGTTTCGTAAATTTCTCTATCAAGAGGCGTGATGAAAGCAGCAATCTAGGTACATCAGTCGCATGTGAAAGGGTAAAAGTATTTGATAAGCACACTGACCCATTGTTAGTTTAGAGAACACGCAACGGCAGACTTCGGATCAGAATGGCAATGCATCTGATGCCTCAGCTCATCAGACAAGAACGGATATAGATGCCAGTGGAATTGCTTATTGTGAAAATATTTGTTGACAGTTTCTGTAAGATCAGCCCAAAGCAATCTGACCGCTGTTCAATTTGGAATCAAATCACCCCTAACTGATGCAGCAGCAGCATGTTTCTATCTCACTACGACAGACTCTTGACAACCGAGGTGTAGAGTGCATCAGACCAAACGTGTCTGTGTGGTTGATTGGTCAACAAAGCAGATCTGGAGAACAGAGCGAACAATGTCAGGGCCATATGAACACAAGGTCAGCCTGCAGACTAATATGTGCCTGATCTTGACAAGTCATTTCCCACCAGAAACGTGGTCAATCTGTTTCTGTTTTAACTGAACTGTTGGTACTGAAGCTAGTTCAAGACATTAATCAGTCCTGATAAATGATATAAATCCTCTTTGAATAAATTACCACTTTTTCATCTGAATGAACTTGTGATCGGACCTGGTGCTCTGTTTTTCGGTATATTACTAAAAGATTCACTTCCGAAACTTGCAAAACAAGTGACTCGTTAGTGAAAAGCTCAGATCTCAGATAACTAGATCCCAATAGAAATGACCTTACTAGCTGATGTAATTCAAAACTCACGTGTACCTTTATCAATGTCCGATCACTGCATTTGAATCGCTAATAATGATAATAATAATAATAATGACAATAATAATAATAATAATACACATTTGAAGTATCATTTTGAATTATTTGAAATATAACGCGCAAACCTCGCTCACCTCACTGGCATCAGCGGCATCACTGTGCACCAATCATTTATGGTTAGTTTTATGTTTACGGGCATCTGACGACATGCACTGATTCATTCTTGTCTTATCTATGCCAGGACCGATTTATTGCATGGTTACGGAAAACCCAAAATGATGGTGGGGTAAGCCTGTTGGGTCATTTACCAGCTCCAGCTTCTTAAGCGTGCGATAATGAAAATGGAATGAGTTCATCCGTTTCAGACTTCGCATCCATATCGTTGGATCAAATGGTAACCATTTCTGTCTAATGTACTTTTATTGTCAACTGTGTTATCGGTCAGCATAGCCCCACTTGTGGTGTGTTCACTGTGCTTGTGACCTTCATATCGTGGTTGAAAATTTTACTTCATATTCTCCAGTAACTCTCTTGATAATGTAACGGAATTAAAACTGTTAAAGTGGAAACCTCGCGCAATACTAACTACGATTCATCTATCTGCATGTTACAATGATATTTCTGTTCTTCTAACAAAACACTCCTGCCACGCTTGTAAAATTATCCTTCATGGCCTTCCGTGAAAGTACCGAGATTTGTTCGGTTAATCGGCGATGCTGATCCTTCTGTGGTTTGCCCACACAGACGTCTGAGAAGCCACAGTGAAATGAGGAAATGCCATTGGCGTTCGTTTGTAAAGACAGGGGGCTACTTGATTCAAAAAAAAAATGCTTTCAGCTTTCATATTCAACCACAGATCAACAAATTATGACTATTTTGAGCTGAATACGATGTTTTCGAGAGCTGCAATTAGAACTTAACCGGCCGTGGTCAAATAGTCATCACAATGGACTTAGAATCCTTCTGTCCCTCATTCGAATCTCCGCGACGCTGCCGGTCATCCTAATTGGCAGCCTCAGACTGGCCTCGGCCCCCTTCCGGAAATACTGTACTATCATGGAACGATAGAAAAAAGTAAACAAAACAAGTAAATGATCATGTTCCTACTACGTTGCTACTCATCTGGGCTAACGTTTCAGGATACTATTCATGGTTCACTGAACTATCCAAACAATTGCTCTCGCCTTCTGCTTACGCACGAAATATTGGTGATTACTGCCGTGGTTCCGGCAATCAGCGGTAAATCTCAATCAAAATAGAGTACATATTACGGATTATTTCGCTGCACCTTGACCAATGCGTACTGCAGTCAAGGCTGTCGATAGTGAATGGTAAGTTGGACGTTCTCATATGACCAAAGGCCAACACACATACACAAACACACACACAGTCACAAACAAACAATAAGTGCTAGCAATTGCTTTTCGTCCCCTGAGAACTTTCAGTCTACCACCAATAAATGAATACCTTGGGTGTACTATGCACTAGTGAAGATGCAGCGAAATGGTCCTGAATACATCTTACAACCTCATGCTACTGATTTTTGTGCTTGAAGTTATGATTTCAAAGCAGAGTATATTCACGTATGGATTCAATCTTGTGATATGTTTATTGCCTAGTGAGCCATTGTTGATCTTCTCTTTCATCTGCGGATACAATGAGCAAGTGCAACCAAAATTCAGTGGTAATTTGCATTGTTTAGACACTGAGCACCGTAGGTTGAGGGGCCTTTATTTTGTTCTAGGGAGAGAATGTACTGGAGGAGATCCCCCAATACTGTTCCAGCATCTACCAAAGACTTGAACAAATAGCATCGTTTCAGAGATGAATAACTCATCATGCGGTATCAACCTATCCAAGCTCGTTGATGCTGCATGGTGAGTAAGATTATACTACGCTTCTCATCCCGTACGACTTAAACTCATGTGATTGCCAAGTTCCCGAGGTTTCACCTTGGTACCTACGGAGAAGTTCTGCATCATGGAAGTCGATCGTTGTGCTGTCAACGGATTGCTACCGACCATCGGTGTTGGTGTTAAACGAACCGTGGAAGGCTAGCCCAGTTAACCTAGTGGTTAGATAACAGACGTTTGTTCAATTCCCAGTGGATGCTGATAGATAGGTATTGATAATAATTTCTAATGAGGATGAAACAGATGTACAGACATGTCGGAAAGTGGCCATCAGACTGGAAGCATGGTTACCCACACTTTGCACAGACAATGATCGTGATAAGCAAAGGTGTTATCCTCAAAAATCGCACAATGGAAAAGTCTCATTTGATTCGAGGGAGTGATCTTGTCTCTGTAGTCACGCTTCCAGTGGAACTGACCGTCATAAACGAATCCGAGTAACCGAACGTAATGACTAACACGTGGGTGTTGACCAGATGCACTAGCCCTTTGGTGTTTACGTGTGCATCGGATAGAAAACTGCCTCATTCGGTGATTATCAATCTGTAGTCATTTTGCTGAGACACAAAATCAGCAGTACTAAGAGTAGAGGGATATTCGGTCGATCAAAATGGATTATCAACAAAACTACATCGAGTCGTGTTCTCGAGAGTAGTGGAGTTGGCTCGCGTAAAATTGGCGTATTTTATTTCACCGTGAATTCTGCGCAGTCGTTAGGCTTACATTACATCAATTAAAATAATAAAGTCACAAAATAATTCTGACACAAGGATACAAAGTACGGATGATGTGTGGAAAATACGATTTGATTAAGAAGGATTCTGTACACGATTCGGTGGTGACCACATATTTGGTCATCATCACAAGAGTAAAGTACGACACTGGTGAATTTATACACAAAAGCGAATCAGCAAATGGGAATATGGTCCGACGTAGTGTGCATTCTAAATGGAGTTAGGAGCTGAAATGGTATTTCTGAAGTTGTTTTGAATTTGAAATGAACTACCTGAGTTTATTTGAAGTAAGAATGTTTGGTTACATCCAGGTGAACGGCCAGATGTTCCCGGACAAATATATACCGTTTACACCCAAGAAAGGTCGAATGTCGCATCTTACTACTCAGATGTTTGTTAGTAGGCACACCAATGCAAATATCAAAATGTGAATAATAAATTCAGACAAAAGTATTTGTGAAAATTAAATGATAGTGAAGCAAATTAGCGGACTTGACTGAAATTCAATGTAGAATAATGGCTAAAGGATTCATATCAACATGAAAGCAAGACTGCAAAAGGAAAATATTCCTTCTGAGTAAATCGGAAGCCAATGCAGATGAAATGTGAAGATAAAGTGGTACAGGTCGGTTGCCGTCAACTGTGCTACATGAATTCTTTCTTATTTCGTCCCCAGTGGTAACGTTTATTTGATGAACGTTGTTCTGTGAAAATATACTAGATTATGCTAGAGTCACATCCATTACGGGAGTGCACATTAACTAACTGGAGAACTCTAAAAACGATTACCTTGACTACAGTACACAGCAAAATGGTCACTGTTGTATCGTTCAATCTAATGTTCTTGACTTCTGTGTGCATAGACTCTGATTATATCGAAAGACCACCTAAATAAGAACTGATGGCCCAGTCAGCTCCACCACTGTCATCAAAGTGCCGTATCGGATGGCATTATGTGTCAGACACTTCTTACTTTGATTTTCAATCCACTGTTCAGTGATTCCACTGTTTTTAATAATGAGTTGAACGGTAATACTTTATGATGAAAGATCGGATATATTCCAGTGACTTATAACGCTGACCACCATTTGATTTGAAAATACCGCAACATCACGAAACACACTAGAATATTCAAAATTCGACCGAAATCCTTACCTGGACGAGATTCGAGTTACCGGAATTTACTGCCATATGAATAGGAGAAAATCCTTCACCATCAAAGAGATTTATCAAATGCTGTGAATCGACCAACGAGGTTAGCATGCTTGATGAGACGGAGTTGCGACAGCTACAATCCCTACTTGTTCGTCTGTCCTTCGATTGGATCCATTTCAAAAATATGCTGCTTTTACGTTCACCCGGGACCTTTATTGTTAAATACTCCGTCGGTAACAAAGCATTGACCAATACGTGACGATCATGCTGGATCAGTTCGTGGTCAAAAAGAAGTTGCACACATTCGATTGCAACTTGAAACACAGCCACATGAATCGGGTAGCTTCCAGACTCATCCTTCTGATATATGTTTGCACCGTTATCCAACTAGGGTGGTGTGATATTATGAGGTGAAAACATACCATTCATAGTTCTATCTGCATATGCTGTGATCCACAAACAGATGGTAATCCTACCACGTTTAAAAATTTCCTAGATTGCTTTACTTTCTAAACATCAATTCATCAAATGTAGACCATTAATGAACAGAATGAGGTGGAGTTATTTTATACAAATTTAGGCAACAGAAGAAATGTACTATAAAGTTTGAGTTGGGAGAAATGATTACGTGAATGCTTTGCGCTTATATCGGATAGTTCTTCATAATCATGTGTAGTCAGATGATCACAGTCATAAAATATGAGTCACGTTTCTCACGATCCCATATGCACTGAACTGGATGCTCCAGCGCATGCATCTTCATTCATTAGGGCGTACCATTCACATAAATACCATTTGTGCCTCTCCCAATTCTGACTGAATGGTCTGTATGTTCATTGACAGGCTGTCACCCATGTGACTACACGCATCGCCGACCAGTTATTTCTGCCACGTTTGCCTTGTTCATAACGGGATCATATTGCTGACATACAGAGTTGATTGAATGCTGCCCTCACCATTTCCACGTCTTGATTGCTATTCTTGACCTGATTACATAAGCCTGTAGTGACACTAGATTCACTTCTGGCAATCGTCAACCTAATTGTCACCGAACCAAACTGTCCCTGCCATGTCTGCCATCAATACCACATAAGATCTCGTCGGTCACACACCTTTTTGAATTTCTGCTATCATCTGTTTCACCTTCATATCCAGTTAGAATTAACCACTTTCACCGGAAAAGCTGAACAACTTATTATTGTTTAGCCTGATTAGGGCTATTATACACATTATTACTCTGTGGCGTTTATTATTGCATGACATTTGTAACTCGAATGAGATATAGATCATGGAGGTTAGATACATGGTATAATTAAGACAGCCTAACATCTCCTTTGTACTCATGAATATTCCCTAGATCATATCTGGGAAACCAGAATTTCGACTGGTTCAGGAGAAGAACAGTTTCGCCGAACTCACGGAACCAGCCATTTGACCAAGTTAATACACTTGACTGCTCACTTGTGGTCGGCCCCAGCCAGTCTCCGATAGCTAAGCATATTGCACCCAAAGATGGTCCGTACGATAAAGTGCGTTATGCAACACTGGAGTGACTAGGCATGTTCGCAGAAATTCGGATTAAGCCATTAGAATCCGGCCACAAGCTTGGTTGCCGTCACAGTCAGACGCTGAGGTAAATTATCCGTCTCGTGCGAGGACAGATCTCTACTGTCAAAGTCATTTATACTAACGTACGCGTTCCGCGGATAAAAGCGATTCTAGATACGCTCAAACCATACAAACTGTTTTTGGAAAAATATTCGACTTTAGATGAATCAGTGACAGAAGTTGGTAGGATACAAGCGTATTCAGTATCCCCTGTCCATCACCTTTCTAAGGCCTCCAACGCAGACAATGACGACATCAGAGAGCGCTTTACTAATCCTTTAGAATTACTTTCCTCTCAAGTGCATGTATCGTGATCGTATTCTGGGTCCGGTACAGCACACCGTTCAAACCACTCTGGGCAGCGTGACCCTATAACCCCCTGTGTATGTTTGCAATTACACAACCACACTGATAAAACAAAAGTTCAGTTAACAGTGTCAGTAAATCTGACGGTCACCAGAAATGAATATAGTATTGCTACAAACTCAAGGTTACGGCTATCGACAGATTACAACTAGTTCACAGCACATGTATGCGTGCAATTTGACAAAAGTAAGCGCCCCAGGAAACAATGACCAGTAGTTCATCGTCTTCTTCTCAAAATCGACAGTAATGAAGTTCGGTAAGTCTTCCAAAGGATAAACAAGAAGATATTTATAACTCACGGGTAACTAAATTCAACTTGTCATGTTAAGTATTATCTGGTTTGGTCTGTATGATACTCACGCTCACCTTGAATTGCGAAACGCTCCGCTGTATTCCATAAACTTAGACAAAGATTTTGAATTATCAAGTCACTTTTGAATCGTAAGGAGCGTGAATGGGCGAAAAGTTCATTTTTAGAATAAAACGATGATTAGTCCTGTCATCCAGATACAACATCAAGGCACTTAAATGAAAATTTAAACTGGGGACCATGTGCCCTCGTTCCGAAGGTCAACCTTGTCAACCGACAAAATAACTCAGCAAAAATCACAGTGTGATTCTAAAAATGGACTCTTCATCTATTCACGCTCTTCATGATGCAACTGAGATTAAGATGATGAACCTGTCATAGGGTGCTCAAGCATAGGAAATATTGGGCAGGAGAGTATCATGTACACATTCCCGATGAGCGGCAACAACTGGTCGTGTGCCCCCGAAGAAATTTTGTCCTCTCAGTCAGATACTTACATCAAAAATCGATTCTCTTGCCTCTGGTTCGATCTCAGCCGCATTGACGTATACTATCACAAATCTTCGCTCACAATGATGACTCATTCTGTAAGCAAGTACATTTTTCTACCAGTTCCACACAGGCACTTCTATGACCATCGTCTTTCCCGGCTAACCACGATTTGCTGGTCTTATTCCCAATAGCTTACCCGTTCATCAATCATTTTTACCCACTAGATTACCCATTCCCATTATCTCTGCACTTTTTTAATATTTGTATGCTCGTTCCGATTGGTCTTAATCCCGCTGTGGATTCTGTTTACCAACCTACTGTGCTATCCGCTCTTGTGTGTGATACTATTGGCCTCCTCCATCACTTGAACCTAACCACATAGTCTACTCCGTCACTTCGCGCAACTTCAGGCACTGATTATGATTGATCACCATTTCCCGTGCATCACATATAAACTTCAACCCCCCTATCTACACCGTAACTTTACTCTCGACAGGTTTGTGTGAACTTGTCGTATCTGTTAGGCGAACAACAGAATATCTGATTTTTGCTTGCAAACAATGGTTGGTTTACCCGCAATTTAAGGTAGGTTGTCATCCTTGCTGGGTTGTTTACACTTTAATAAACGTAATCAAGCGAACTCGTGTGTTCTGACTTGGGACTCAGGGTCCGTTTCTCCAGTAATTCGTCAATAACTGGACGACAATCCGTCAAACTCTTGCGCTTCGCTAGACCTAATGAATGATTGTTGCACAGCTGTCATAATATTTGAGTGTGAGTCGACGGATTATGGCGCAAACTGTCGATCTTTTCAACATAGCAAAAATGGCAAAATATGGCACAACTTGTGGTTAAAAAGAACTACAGTGCTGGCTAAGTGCACACAAAAGTAACCAGATAGACTAAAAACACGATACTCACCAACAGTTTCAAACAGTCGTAACTGTTTGACAAACAGCAATAATGCAATGGTGTGGAGCCTCTATCATCGGTCGTATTGACATTCATTTTTGTCCACATGAGTATGTTCTGGGTTTGTTGAAGGAGAATGTAAGAATTAGTCATTGTTTTTTTGTGCTCACTTTACTTTACACAAAATTACTTTCACTCTGTGGTCCGCCTCCCTTATTGAAGGAATGCGGAATTCAGGGTCAGAGCTGGGTCATGTAATCAAGTTGGGTTGTGTAATGGCTATCAACAAAAAGTCCGGTTCCATTCAACCTTCCACTAGCTAATTTTCCTTCGTGTTTCAAGCAGGTTTTAACCTTTGTTCATCTCAGAACATTCAGACTAGTCTTTCCAATCGTTCAACGATCGTGTTTGGTGACGAATATTTCCGCCCGAGAGACGTTCAAGAAGTGATCTTATTGCTACCTCGTCCTTCTGTCTGTGGCATTTTCAACCGCGGATGAGTCGCACACTCAGATACATCTGATGATCAGTTCTTTGTTCTCAGCCACGGGGATGTCAAGTTTAATGTCCTTATCGTTCAAGTATTGACAAAGGAAATCAACTGTCTAGAACAACCGAACTTTTGTGACAATGGATTTCACATTTACAGAACGCATGCCATAGATCAGTGGATTGTACAAGTTATTAAAGCCATGGACAAGTCAGCACGGTTACAAGGATGATTAGGATGAAGCACATTGTCATGCTACCTTACTTGGTACACACTCACTCACACGTTACCATCAATAGGTGCACATGCAAACTCCCGTACGGACTACTATACATGAAAAATGCCTGAGTTGAAAAGCGGTTTCTTACAGTTAGAAGCTAAATCAAAAATACATTTCAAATGACGCTTGCAATTGCAGTAAAACGTCTGATTAAACTGAGGCGCCCACTGGACTGGTCCACTGAACATAATCACTCAACAATTGAAGAAAGAGACAGAGATAAGCTCCTGTTTCGTATGATAGTTCGCATTCTCATTACAGTATGAAAATGTTCATTTTAACAGCAGTATGATTGACTATTCATTTTGAAGCTCGAATGCGCTCATTCATGCTAAAGAGACTACTCGCTCACCTTCAGTCCTTCTAAGAAGTTTGTTTCACAAGCAAGATGAATAGGTTGTACACCGTGTTTGTTACTGCACATAATGTTCGCCCCGTGCTGAAGTAACAAATCGACCAAATCTATTTTACACCGACGTATGGCCAAATGGATAGCACAGTCCCCGTCACCGTCCGCCGCATTCGGATCTGTGTGTGTGTGTGTGTGTGTGTGTGTGTGTGTGTGTGTGTGTGTATTTAGGTGGGTGTGAGTGTGGATGTGTGAGTGAGTACATGTAAGGAGACAACAATATTGGGCTGATCACTTGGATCGGAATATTTTATGGTATCTATGATGTTACCGCCACATTAGGCAAGTGAATTATTCAAGTGGTCGTAGTTATTTATCTGCATCTTGCTGCCGAAAGATTCACACCTGACAAATTCTAAACAAATAACCAATTGCATCTTTCACATCGGAAAGTCGGACGCCGAGATCCGGAATCGAACCGGCGACCCTCCGCATACCGGGCAGATGCTCTACCAGCTGAGCTATCGCGGTCTGGACCGTCCGGTGTGAATAACACTAGTGAATAATCGATGGTGCGCGAACCACTATTCCAATGATACACAGTATCTATCCTGGTTTTAATCATTGGGCTAGCCTCATCGGTCACTTCCCAATGGGACGAACAGCACTTTTCGACTTTTCGATGTGAAGAATGCAAGTGGATTTTCCAAAAACATACGATTCAGGCCCCTCGTGCCAACAATACATTCACTGAATATATTTCAATATCCGATGGATCACGTTCATCTGTGTGCTGTTCGTCCCATTGGGAAGTGACCGATGAGGCTAGCCCAATGATTAAAACCAGGATAGATACTGTGTATCATTGGAATAGTGGTTCGCGCACCATCGATTATTCACTAGTGTTACTCACACCGGACCGTCCAGACCGCGATAGCTCAGCTGGTAGAGCATCTGCCCGGTATGCGGAGGGTCGCCGGTTCGATTCCGGCTCGCGGCGTCCGACTTTCCGATGTGAAGAATGCAGGTGGATTTTCCAAAAACATACGATTCAGGCTCCTCGTGCCAACAATACATTCTCTAAATAACCAGTTATTTGAAAAGTCCCATGGTCACATTAGAAAAACAGCATTGGAGAGCGAACAATGGTTTTCAATGGTTCCGAGATAGTTTCCAGTTTGTGTCCAGCATACAGAACGTGAACCTACACAATAAAACCATGATGTCGCTTGATGCGATGTCGTTATTTACAAATGCTACCTTACTAGAAACCGTGGACTTTCTATGTGAATGCATTCAAACATCCAAAACAAATAGTTGTTCCAGTAGAAAGCTTGAATGAACTACTACTACGTGGCTCTCCGTATTCGATTTCTGTTTACTGGCTGTTTCTATCACCAGCGAGACGGCATCATCAAGGGCTCCCCACTAGGTCCCCTGCTAGCAAACATACTTATTGCGAAACTAGAAAGCGGGAAGTTCGCGAAGACAACAAAACATCTGAACAATAAAATTAATATATGGATGATGTTTCCTGTAGAGTGGATGAAAATCGTGGTGTATTCGATATTCTAGAAGGCTTCAAGTGTGCTCATAGCTCTATTGATTTCACAATGGAAAAGGGAGCCGAAAAAAAACTAGCTTTCCTCTATGTGTTGATTACCACACAGGAAAATGGATCCATCGAACGACGAGTCCACAGAAAAGAGACGTGGAACGATCAGTACACGAACTTTCACTGCTTTGTTCCATTTGGGATATAAAAGGAACCTAGTCCGATGTCTAGCTCTCAGGGTCCGTAGCATATGCTCGCAGGGTAATCTGGAAGACGAGCTGAAACTCATAAAACAAGAGAAAGAGTATCCAGAGAAGTTTATCTTGAAGAATACTGAATTAACTACACCTGCGGAGCCACTTGCTTGAGTCCGAAAGAAGGGACTTTTCTTGAAAGTACCATTGAAAGGTGATACGCACACAGGACGACTAACGAGATCACTAAGACCAGTTGTGAACTCAACATTCACAGCCGCAAAACTGGAAAGTGTGCTCCCCACCTGTCTCGCCGATGATCCGAATTCAAGTGAAAGACCGATTACCCGAGCTGACTAGTTCATGCACTTTAATTGCCTTGTTTAAAGACGGAGCATCCGAAACGAGAAATGACCCCTCAAAATCCACTATCAGTGGTCGACTGAACATCACCGCACACTCGTTGACAAACACCACACGATCCCCCCCCCCCCCCCAACCACACACCCACTGTAAGAAAGGAACTTCTACGCAGCCAACGGTCAATCAAATGAATAAAGTACACCTATATGATGTGTGAGAGCAAGACTGGGAATCACTGAAGACAACTGTTCGCTCTCAGTGTTGTTTTTCTAAAATAACCAATTGCCATAAGCCTTATGTCATGTTAGATGGATTTACTCCATAGTCACATCCTTTATCGTTCTTTACTTCCACACTCACTTAATTTATCAATCAATGACCAAGCGGAAGTCGATGAATTATACGTGGAATAATTGGGTGAACAACTGAATGCTTTATAGTACCTATTTCCCACTATGGTTTGTGATTTTTGTATTTCTACGGTGGTACCCAACCAACCACACTAAGCACTCGGTTAAATATCGGTGCCTAGCTTCGTAGGGCTTGGTGCTTTATCACATTCAGTGAACTACCCTGTAACAGCAAACTAATCTGTAGTCCAGACTGGATACCAGTCTAATATTCCTGAAGCCGATGAAGAAAAATCCATTGAATAGTAAACCCAATAATTTCATTTGGTTCTCCATTTTCAACATCAGGACTAGATTGCCGGTTGTACGTAGTATTGTGGTGGCTAAGGAATATGCCGAGGGAAGTGGGGGAGGGGGGGGGGAGCATGTCCTTTCCACTGGAAAACACCTTTTTATGCGCATCATTGCCCGCGTATTGTGTCCCAAATCGTGGCTAGTAGCTGTCATATATATGTGAACCTGGACCATGAGTCTGACGGAGTGCGGCTAACGTTTCCCGGTCAAGAAAGACTAAAAGTACGCCGAGATTAGAACACAAAAAGGAAATACCAAAGCACCAACGAACCTGCACCCCTGGACAACAACATCCGCATCACCTCATAGCTTCCCTTTTCTGTGGCATGGTGAAGTAACGTGTGTCCACTGGTTTCTTTTGCGTTCACAATACGTGGTCTGTCCAGTACCAGATCGAAAAATTCACCAAGTTCATTGGACACAATTAACTTCGCATAAAGAAAGAGACAGAGAGAGGGAGAGAGAGAAGATTCCAACTAATGTATGATCTTTTTTCCATCCATTTTAACAATTTTCGGATGGGAGGGTAGGTTAGGAGCGATACGGACACCAGTCTTGTCATAGTTCATTGATCAAACGAAGTTTAATGGGAGCGAAAGTTAACCAAGTGTTTTGGACTATCCTTTGAAGGTCCCACTTTTAACTTACTTGAACAGCGCGTCCCAAATTCAGTCGGTCTTCGTAATCCAATTCAGTTGTTCGATGAGACCAAAACTGATAATAATCAGGGATCCGCAGATGGTGTGTCGCCTCACGTGAGTCGCCTGTTCCATTAGCCGATTCAGTCGAACTGAGTCCATTAATTCTGAGATGAAAATTCTGTAGCAGATTTGTTAGCATGTCCCGAGTGCGCCAGCGTCTTAATTCATCCGGAACGATGGCCACAATTTCTGTGGTTTCCGGTCTACGCTCCCGAGGTCTAAAACCAGTTGATGGATTGACGAAGGAGAGCTTGTATGTCCCTTCAGAGGAGGTGTTCGTACTATCCATTGAGGCGGTATCACAACCGAAAGTTTGCTGGTAGAACAGGGAGAAACGGAATGGAACAAAGGCGAGAGAAATTTGACTTAGACTTTTTTCCTTTCTAACTACCATCTTTGCTAACTAAATCACGTCACAGTTTCTTACTCCATAACCGAGCAAACATATGTTCATGACCGCTAATTGTTCATAAATGGAATGCCATGAATGTGAGAGTAAACACAGTGATTTGGAATAGGATTTGAAGTGAATCTTTGTGAGACGGACGGGAACCAAAAACAACATCGGACGACAGGATATGTTCAAGCATGATTTTGATTATTTTATTTAGTGGAGAAAAAAGCATGTGGTATTGTCAAGCCCACCAAGAACTGTGAGAAGTAGAACACACATGGAATAGCTGAGATAGACACTCTATGAAGTCTCAAACTCGTTAGTGAAGCTGGTTCAATCATTCGAAAATTCATGGTTAAAGACCAGGGCCGTGATGCAGATCCAAGCCATTGACGCTGACGCTACATTTTACCCAACCCGTCTTTTCCACCTGTTTAACGAATAACTGTCTAGTCAACCGACGGCATGACCAACTGACATATATACATGTATGTACCTATACTACAATTATATATATATATATATTTATATAAACAAATATATACATAGGCATTTATGAGTGTAGTAGATAGCGAAATACATCGCTGAAAGTATGCGCATTTGCATCTCACGCCGTCAGCTGAAGTGAAGTTTCCTGCCACAAATTTACGTTCATAACCCCTTGTGCTGTCAGCGCTGAAGTGTACTCTTATTGTGAGACGAATAGGTACCAGCTGATATTCTACGCAGGTAGAGTGCATGTCTAAACGATCTGCATAAATATCAGAGACCAAGATGGGCATCCGTTTACACGGCGTTTGTCGCGACTGTTCGATACCAGACAAAAATCCCATGATTGTTTCTTCACTTCTTTGGGTCACACTTTCAGCAATTTTGTTTTCTCCCTCTATTGCTTAGTACTTGCTCTCCCTAAAACAGGATAAGATACTCACGCGATCGGTAGACAGATAATCCAGAAAGTAGTGAGCCGTTCAGTTGTCTAGAGAGCAAAGATGGTCTTGGATCGATTACGGGCAACATGATTGAAATCATGAACGGAACAGAGCCCGTCACTTCTAGCTATGGAAATTGCATGTTTCATGAGTCAGACACAAATAGCTAGATAATCAGTAATTTTGTAGCTCAAGCTATATTAGGTTCTACAGTCAAACAAACAGTTTTGGGACAGAGACACATTCCCTCTTGTGTTTCACTATTTAACATTGTTTTGGGTTATTACGATGGTTTGAGGAAATACTTCATTTCAGTAACCTTCACATATTCGTGGTGTTTGATGGTTTCTATAAACCATCGATGACTGAATTTGACACTTACTTTGGACGGTGTCCAAACGTAGCGATAGAGTTTCGGAACAAAGTGCGATTCAGATGCCAAGCGCAACAATCAACGGCGCATGGAAATCTCCCGTCTGTCAGTCGTTGTTGTCCATTCCAAGCTGCGCCCAAGGATACTTATCTGGTATCAGTGACTAACTGAAAAAGTCCGGTTCACTAGAAACACACTTTCCAGTGTTATTTGAGATGGTGAAAATGTAAAGAATGATATTTCCTGTCCACTTTTTCAGTGCCTTTTGATTTATATTTTTGCATACGGACATATTTCGCATTTTCTACTACTGAGATCAGCTGCACATTGATTCAAAACCGTTCAAACATGCGCGAAAACGGATACATACTTCAGTGACTGCACGAAGACGGTTTGCAATTGTGACTGTACTGTAAAGCTTTAATTAATGTCCTCAGGGTGAATTAGACATTTAACAGACATATGATGGGAATAGGATATATAAAATGAGATAAATAGGTTAACTATCATCGACATGAGTACCAGGCATTTTATCTGGATGACAGGACCAAATTTCCCCGGAAGCACATGATCGGTTTCGAAGTTATTGCTGCTCATCAGATATGCGTACCCGGTACTCTTCTGCCCAACCATCCTTATACTTGAGCACTCAACAGTTGGTTTACAGTTGTAATCTCAGTTGATACGAATGGAGCATGCATGGACGGTGAATCACCGTGTGATTCTAAAAATGGACTCCCCGTCCATTCACGCTGCATTCGATTCAAATGAGATAACAGGTTACTGATCAACTTATTTAGGGATGCTGTTTTGATTTCGTGCATATTTATTCCATCAACTGACGACCAAAGCTGTGAACTGAACTGAACTCTCAAGGATTTGCTTTGAAATCTCGCCACCGACCGAGCCGGCATCGTCCTCTTTCTTGAAACACCGTTGCATATTAAAATAAAACCACGTGAAGCAACAGAAAACCACCTTTCTCAAGACATCATCCCTGTGCTGGCGGAAGATTTTACACAGTCAAATCTATTGACTGAATGGAGCCTATATAATAAAATTTTGGGTGCAAATCTACACTGCCTAATTGCGTAGCACGTGAAAGACCCATTACCTTGCGCACAGACTGGGTCCGTGTCCCATTCGGTAATCGGGGGAGGGGGCGAGCATAATTGAAGATGACCAACAAGGATGAAGCAGATGTACAGACATGTCGGAAAGTGGCCATCAGACTGGAAGCATGGTTACCCACACTTTGCACAGACAATGATCGTGATAAGCAAAGGTGTTATCCTCAAAAATCGCACAATGGAAAAGTCTCATTTGATTCGAGGGAGTGATCTTGTCTCTGTAGTCACGCTTCCAGTGGAACTGACCGTCATAAACGAATCCGAGTAACCGAACGTAATGACTAACACGTGGGTGTTGACCAGATGCACTAGCCCTTTGGTGTTTACGTGTGCATCGGATAGAAAACTGCCTCATTCGGTGATTATCAATCTGTAGTCATTTTTCTGAGACACAAAATCAGCAGTGCTAAGAGTAGAGGGATATTCGGTCGATCAAAATGGATTATCAACAAAACTACATCGAGTCGTGTTCTCGAGAGTAGTGGAGTTGGCTCGCGTAAAATTGGCGTATTTTATTTCACCGTGAATTCTGCGCAGTCGTTAGGCTTACATTACATCAATTAAAATAATAAAGTCACAAAATAATTCTGACACAACGACACAAAGTACGGATGATGTGTGGAAAATACGATTTGATTAAAAAGGATTCTGTACACGATTCGGTGGTGACCACATATTTGGTCGTCATCACAAGAGTAAAGTACGACACTGGTGAATTTATACACAAAAGCGAATCAGCAAATGGGAATATGGTCCGACGTAGTGTGCATTCTAAATAGAGTTAGGAGCTGAAATGGTATTTCTGAAGTTGTTTTGAATTTGAAATGAACTACCTGAGTTTATTTGAAGTAAGAATATTTGGTTACAGCCGGGTGAACCATCAGGTTGTCGTGGAAATAAATATTTACACTTTTTGGTGTCATATTATTATTATCATTATTATATGACAGTTGGTTGAAATATTATCAGAAATTTGCCATCCACCTCACATGGGTACATGTGCAACACGTCACAACTAGCTTGCAAACGAGTATTCAGAAAAGTTACGCGTGGTAATCAAGACGTTAACAAATTATGAACTTTTCCGACACGTCCGTGTTATCGAACATGTATTCAAGCGTGTTCTCTATCATATAAGAACAGCAAACTGAATTACAAATGAAATGAGCAAATATTCATTACTATCTACCGGTGTGCACACACAACACCTGATTTTATTAAGTATTTATGTTTCAAATAAACTAAGTAATATTTACACAATGAACCTACTCCTAGTTGATCTACCGCTTCCCTAACCACTAGTTTGTATTGAATAAATAGTATCGTCATTGAAATAAAGTTTCTTCTGAATTGATTACCAAGTCTGTGTAAATGATTGAGATTCAGAATTGTGAATCCCGATTTCGATTCTCTGTGGCGAAAATCAGTTGGTACACAGTGCTAATGTTTCTTCATGTTGCTTCGCCCGAGTAAAACGGCTGCCCTGAAATCCTAAAGTTGATGTAAAAAGTCAAAACAATTCTCGGTGCTCATACATGGTGGCTGAATTTGCATTATTTTCTGAATAGGATGCGTACTACCTTCTGCGGTACACGTAACTTACCAAAGTTTCACAAATGACTTGTTAGCTGACCTCTCATTGGCGTGATGATATTTGTCCCTTTTTGTTATGATTGTTCGATATACCAGTTCATCAGCCTCTAGGACTCGTATCCATGTGAACCAGCTGAACGCGGCCACCAGGGTAGAATCACCGGCTGCCGTCTGAAGTGGTTGAACCACGCTACTGTTTGCTGCCCTCAACAGTTCGTCGTTTCACTGCCCGAGCTTCAGCACAGACCACCCAGTGTGCTGAATCAACCGAGTCTCTAGTGTCATCATTCATTTGAGAGCTAGATGAGTCTTTTCAGGAGTTCATCAACAATTTATGGTAAATCCGAAAATAGTCTCTAATGTTTTATGCTGTCTGTGTTCTCTACAATACCACGTCTGTATCCGTGGCTACAATAATATTACCACTGACCAATCGATTCAAATTGAAACCCAGTTATGGATTTTCGAAGCGATAATAATAACCGCTTTAGAGTAGCATTCTACATTCACAAACAGCTACAAAGTTCAGAATCAGTCAGTAGGTTATTGAGTTATAATCCTTCCATTTATACCACCAACACTTGGAAGAATCCATTCCGATGATATTGTTTGATAATTTCACATGGTATCATGCATTAGTGGTTATTCGTTCATGTGAATAACTACCTATAAGAACAGTTTATAGATAACTCAACTAATAAGGTTTTTTGGCATATAGGTAAAACTTTGGGTACGATAAATCGCCTACTATCTACATTTTGAAAGCACATCCACTTACCCGAAAATTCATATTTCTTTTCAACTCCGGAGCATTTGTTCCTCTGTCCGGGAATTCCGGTGCCGACTGAGATAAAACTAAATAAAAAACGTGTATTAGTTCACAGAACAAAAACGAAATAGAGGCGCATAGGTTTTTCAGTAAAACTCGCCCACTCGCGGTGGAGACATTGGTCCTTTGGATCAGGCGATAAGATGTTGCACTCTATGTTATCGACGACAACATTCTGGTTTCCGAATTTTTCATTGGACAGAAGCGTATCGCTCAACACATCATTTACAGCAATTAGGAATACTTACCTGTATAAATCTGTTCCAGAAAGAGGGTCATTTAAATGGAATAAAACTGACTGCAGGGATGTAAAGCGAGAAGGATGATATAAAATGATTATTATTAGGGACAGACCTATCTCCGAAATAGGAATGCTTTTATATTACGGACAAACGGACAGGTTAGAAATTCAGAGCCATATGAGGCAACTGGCGAGTGTTCGAGTCACAGTTAGTGAATCTTCTGTGTCATGTTTTTAAATCTATTAAACTCATCAAGTGATAAGTGTGTCGAGTGTGGTGGTGAAGTGTAGAAAAATTGATTTTGAGGGTTGGGTGATCATTTTACAGGTTATAAATAACCATTAAAGTTGGAAAATAAACTGACCTATCGGAAGACGGAGTGACAAACAGGAGTCATTGACAAGTCACCTACAGCCTATCTTTTGTTCAACAAACGAGGTAAGCGGAAAAAGACAGGACAGTGGAATGAACCCAGTCTTATTTACTAACTGTGTGTTATTCGGTTTGCTGTTGGGGAACTAAGCAATCTCTTGATATAAATTTCGAGTCATCGGTAATCCTTTAGTTCACTTCGAACAAGAAAATGAACCAGGTTCAAAAAGTTCCATACATTTTATCTAAGTCAAACACAACAATTTCGCGTGTTGATAAATCTATGTGCCCAGAAGACTGCGTTACTAATGCGGAAAAATCATATTCCATGGGCTTGTCTAAAGAAAAGAAGACTTTGAAATTAGAGCACAATATAAGCAGTGCCTCTTCGAAATCTAATGGAAACTAAGATAATGCTTTCTTCAATCCTCTATACTTGTAGGGAGCAAAATAGCAAAATAACTACGCAAAGTACTGGGTAAAAATGACCTTGCAAGTATTGCTTGAAGAATAAAAGGTGTACTGATCTACTGGTAGAAATATATCACTAGATAAAACTTGATCTATGTAACCTCACCGGGATGTTATACCTGGAATCTCTATCCAAAAACACTATGAAAAGCTTGCCTTTATCCCAGTACCTTCTTAAGGTCGTTGTATCGTTTGATATTGGTTCTACAATCAACAAATAAAGTAACCTTTCTACTCTTCAAACTCTGCAGTAGATGAATATATACAGACTAAAACAAACAAGTTTACCGAGAACACTTCCAGTGTAGAACGACTGCTTTGAGATGCTTTTTCTTTTAACTGCACTACAAAACTGGATGAATTTGTATAATGTACGAAGAATCCCACAGAACACATTGAGAACAAAACAGCGTGGTGAACAAGCTCGTTTTCAGTTATTCGTACTCATATCAATACATAACATTAAATATGACTCAAACCAACAAAGGGGATGATCATCCAAATCTGTCTGTGCACGTGTGTGTGTGTGTGTGTATGCATGTGAAATTGATCACAGCGAAGAATGTTCGAGTGGTTGCACACGTGTTCGGAAACAAGAAGTAGGCCACGGAAGCTTAACTGCTTGTACAAATTGTTTCTGAGCGCACAGGGGAGGATTGTAGAGTCGAATGCTCACGGCTTCGGCTGTGGCTAAGACGCGACACTTGACAAGTCTTGATTGCTTGCTCCGGACCTTGTAAATTGTGCGAAAAGTGTTTATCACCTCTACGGAATGGTTTGACTCAACAAGGTGTGAACACACAGCACTCGTAATTGTCTTAATTGCTCCAGTGTTCAACCAAGCCGGGTGGTGTTCACGAACACGTTCGGATAAGCGCCTGGTCGTGCGGCAAACGTACCTGGTTCCACAGGAACAGGTGAATGAATACACACAAAAAGATGCTGCAGAATCTGGCACTTTATCCTTTAGTCGAAAACACACGATCGGTTTAGACTCGAACATAATTTGTAATAGTGCAGCGTAGAATGTTCTACTGACTGCTGCTGTTAGTCTTTGTTGAATAACTTCAGTTTCCGTATCTCCTTTGAATGGTAAACGGACAAATACGGGCTTCTTTTCGACTACTGTCTGTCTTGGCCTATCTTCATTTCGTTGCATCGTCTTGTCAGTGGACCGTTCAGGATAGCCGTTTTCTAGGAAAACGCTCCTCAGAAAACGAAGTTCCTTTTCTATTGTGTCTTCTGTGCAGATTTTCCTTGCTCTAATAACCAAGCAACGCATTAGATTTCTCTTCACTTTGAGTGGTACGAAACTGCGAAAATGAATGTATTGAACGTTCCAAGTTGCTTTCCTGTGCACTGACAACTGAAGGGAACCATCACTTCGACGGCTTACGCAAACATCTAAGTAAGGTAGACTGTTGTCCTTTTCTTGTTCCAAAGTGAATTGAACATTTGGATGAGCTGTAATAAATCTATTAGGTAGTGCATTTGGATCCACTTTGGTATCTACTACACATACGATATCGTCCACGTATCGTTTGTATAAAGTGCACCCTTCCATTGTTGACATGAGTTGGTTATTTTCAAGTTTTGCCATGAAAATATCTGCAAATAAGGGTCCCAAAGGTGACCCCATTGAGACCCCGTCCTTCTGACGATATATTTCACCGGTAAACTGAAACTGGATATTATGAGTGCAGACAAATAGTAATTGTTTCAGTTCATCCAACGAGATGCCCGGATCGATACTGTTCTCGTGCATGTACTCACATAGATAGTTGATTGTTTCAGCGATCGGGAAATTGGTGAACAGTGAGGTAACGTCTAGCGAGATCATTTGCTTGCCTTCCAAGTCTAGATTTCCCACAGTCTCTACAAAGTGAAATGTGTCTCGTAGGCTGTGTCTGGAAATCATGATTCTTACTGGTTCTAACAATGTAGCCAACCACTTTGTTACTGCGTGATACGGCGAGTTGCACATATTCAAAATTGATCTCAAGGGGACACCTTCTTTGTGTACCTTCGGTAGGCCGTACAACCTAGGAATCGTCGTCATATCCTTTCGAAGGTTACCGCATCGATCATGCCTTTCTGTTTCAATGATTTTACCCTCGCTGAAATTGACTTTTCTATGGGAATCGTCCTGTCCTTTTCAGTTGGGGTCTTTGTAAACTTGGAGACATCATTCAATATCGTCTTTATCTTCTCTATATAAGGTTGAGTCTGGAAACTTCGCATCACTCCCGGAGGCTTTTGGTAGAAGCTTCAAATGTACTCTAACACAGCAGTGCTTGCTTGTTCGAGAGTTAGTTTGTTCTAGGCAATATCTACAGCACCGTATGAACGGAAAAGCGATGCGCCCAATTGAAGCCGCCTGAATGAAGCTTTTCTACAGCTTACCGAACAGACGTTTCCAAACCGATCGAATACATACTATGGAACCGTATGATCTGCAAAGCAGTCTAACCCCAGGGTCATTGACAAAACATTAACTGCTGTCTGGCGTATTAGATAACAGAAGAATTTGTTCCTTGTACCAAATTGTTGATTCTCAAAGGATTCTAAACAAAAACAATATCACCTTCAATTACGTTATATCATAGTTTCAAGAACCACTACTCCGATTTCTTTAATATGCCGGTGGCTGGTTTACACAAGTTGTTGAGGGATCACAAGTTCTGTCATAAACCGATACTAAACTGAATTACACGGTTTGGCGTCCAGAACGAATTGGCTTCCGAGGTACTGGTTGTTATGTCCTTGAACGCGGAAAACTGTATTATGATCGTGACTTAGGTGACGGCCAATGATAATCATTGTACGCGCAGAGTGGTCGGACTGTATTTTAGATGAATTACTGCCGAGTGCCTGTCGATGGTTGCGGTAATGCAATAGCCTTCACTATTAGAGGATTCCAAATAGACAGAGTACACACCTGCAGGAACTGGCATTGTCCCGAGTCTTCTTCCTCTTTTAGTATTGCCGAAATCGTTCGGTACAAAAACAGTCTATCCCACAATCATCACGGAGGACATCGCAGCCAGTCATCAATCTCATCCCATTGTGGTGTGCGTGACTGCAGGACTTAACCACAAGATTTACTCATGAATAGTTGATATCATTTCCGAATGGATCTGGGAAGTGTATTGTTACAGCAGAAAGAAATTTCTGGTCATAATAAATAAGGAATTCAAACGCCTCCAAGACGATGAGGCTTTCATCATTCATATTCATTCCCGAACATGCATGACGGGTTTTAATGCCCCAGCTATTGAAAAAAATAGTTACTATCGTTTAAGATCTCAACAGCTAAACCATGTCCAAAATTAATTTCAATAAAGCCTGTCGAGGATAAAACGGTGGCAAGACTCGATATGTCAAACTTACCTTTCGCGTTAGTGATATAATCACATGCAGAAGGCCTAGAGACAAGCCTTACACGATAAATTTGGGATATACTGGGTGGTTTTTTCCGACACACTAGATCCAGTGTTAAAACTTTTCTGCCTCAGAACCATTTCTTTCTATGAGTGGAAAACAGAATACACAGGTTGTTGTCCCATGTGCTCACTCGTTTCACACAAAGCATTGGTTCGCTTAGTGGGGGCGACCACGCCTTGAGGCCTAAACAACGCTGACAAAATTCACCGCTCATCTATTGATCGACTCCAGCGATCCGCTGTTCTGTCATTCGAGCATCCGTTGTCTCAAGCCTTGGGCTTGGCACCGCATCAGTGCCGACAGCCAACATGACATTACGGCCCACCAACACTGAGTTAACACGTATCCTCACATCCTTCCTTCTTTGATAAAGTCGAGCGCCTCTTGTTCTCCCGAGTTTGTGCGGACGTTTGCTAACCTCCGTAACAATGGGTCTTTTTGTGTCGATGTGCTTTCCATTTCTTTGATTGATCGTCTTATACAACCGAGCCTCAAACCACCGCTTCCCCAAAAAACAGAACTTTTCGTGCTTCCCATGGATGGGATCTTTTTGGAACATCCAGAAGCCATGTTTCTCCTCGTGTCAACTTTCGCAGATTCACTACTCCTTTTATGCAAAACATCACGGCTGGTTTATCGGATGATCTCATTGGCTTGCATTCCGCTTGGATGTAAATGTCCGGTTCTTCTCCAAAATTCTCAGGCTTTTTTGTGTTTTTGTCATTAACTTCCTCCTCCACGGAGGCACCGGGCATATTAAACTCTGGGTGTGCGGTATCAGCATCGCCTGGGATCGGGATGTTCGTTTCACTAGATTGATCAAAACAGTATTCTTTCATTTTATGAATCACTTTCGTAGATAGTAAACGGTGCGAACCGAACTAAGCATACTGAATGAATGAGAACACCTGTTGAACTGGAATTGTACTCTGCGCAATCTTTATGTACAAGCATTTGAGCACGTAATAAAACTTCAGTGCTTCATGGTCAGTGGCAGTGGTGAAGTGAGTACTGAACAAGTGCTTGTGCAGACAAGTAACGGTCCAATAAACAGCCAGTGCCTCAAGTTGCGTTTGTGAGTATCCGCTTTTAGCGGTATTGAGTAGGCGAGAAATGCACAAAACTGGATGACCCTTTTGTTCTAGCACTGCGCCGATGCCGGTAGGAGACGCCTCCGTAATAACGGTCGAAGATGCATGGGGAGAAAATGTGCGAAGTACAGCCTTAGTTGACAAAAACATTAACAAACCACGTAAGCATTGCTCATGTACTGAAGACCACTGGAAATTCTGTTGGGAGAGAAGATCGAATAAAGGTGCAGCTTTTGTGGCAAAATTGGGAATAAATCTAGAGTAATACTGAAGAGAACCTAATAGAGAGCGTAATTCAACAGATGATTTGGGAGAGGGTGAATTGGATAAAGAAGAAAAATGGTTGGGGTCAGGTTGTAAACCGTGAGCATCAACCAACTAACCCTAAACAAATGAACTCAGAAGTGGAGAAAACACACTTATCAGGGTTGATGGCTACATTACGCTTCAGGAATCTGTCCAGCAGTAAACGCAAACGGTCATCATGCACATCTCTGGTGGTTGCGTATACAATAATGTCATCTTTGTAAGCACAAACATCTTATAGATCGGAAATCAGAAAATAGATAATGTCTTGGGAAATAGCAGGGGAAACGCTAAAATCGAAAGGCAGAAAATTATACGGATACAAATCAAACGGCGTACTATTGGTGGCTGGTTCACGGGACTGCTCGTCAAGTGGGACCTGTAAAGAATGCATCTTTTAGGTCAATTCTAGAAAAATACTTAGAACAGTGAAGTTGATGGAGAACGTCCTCAGGTTCGAGAGTGGCACAACTGGACTGTTTCAGCAACTTGTTCAAGGTAATACGGTGATTTCTACAGACTCTGGGAATTTCCCCACCGCATTTCAGAGTCACAATCGGGGTGGCCCATGCTGAAGGACTCACCGGTGTCAATACTCCTTTACGAACCAAATCGTCTAATACCTTTTTCACGGGCTCTCGAAGTCCGAGAGGAATAATGCGGCTTTTTATAAAAATAGGAGACCCGGCAACCTCGAGATGCACAGGATCCATCTGGATACCACCAGAAACTTTAACACAGTCAAGAATTAAAAGCCGGATACATGATGGTTGAGAATCAGACAGAAATTCAATGAAACACACACGCCATTCATGAAATTCAAACCGGTGATGGAAAAGTCCGTGTCAACTACAAAAAAAGGAAAACTTATAAGTAGTGGATTGTTCATCAGTAAGAAATAATTCATATGAACCAAACACACGTAACTGGTGACCAGTAATGCTTTTAACTGAAACAGATGTAGGTAGAAGCTGTATAGGAGGATTAATTTTCTGAAAAACCTTCTGAGAAATAAATGAATCAACACTGCCGGTGTCCACAATGAAGGAATGCCGAAAAGAATGGTTAACAATAAGCAAATGGGTAATGCGACGAGAGCTGTCGAAACTAACAACAGATACGGCCAGAGACTGAAAATCTGAAGGTAAATGACAGTCTTCGGACGGACGCGCAGTAAAGCACGTCTTTTTACTTCTACATACGGACTGAATATGACCCACCCCACCACGGTTGTAACACTCTGTCTTACAAAATCTACAGGTCAATCGAGAGTGTTTCTGACCACAAGAATTGCAAGTATTCCACTGCCAGCTTGATTGAACTGGTCTGGAGTGATAATTTAGGCCGAAATGTCTGCCTGAAGGAACGTACTTCACTTGTCTCCAAGGCTGATTGGAACAGGGCTTTGGATTTTTCGGGTTGAAAAGAAACTGGGGTCTCGTTATTCACAAAGCCACGAACGTTTTGATGTTGTTCACAAAGAAGTTTGGTGGACTGGAAAAAGCATTCGTGGAAGAGAAGAAGTCTTTCTTTCAACTCGGGACAGCTGATACCAGCAATTATTCTTTCTCATAACTCCACCTGGAACTGATCGGCAAAACTGCATTTAGTGGCCTGCGTTTGCAGTTGCGACACAAAATGCCTGATTGGTTGATTGGCTCCTCGCATCAATGAGTGAAATTTTTCTCTTTCAGTAGCTTCGAAATCCACGGCTTGAAAATGTCGCAGAACCAGGGCCTTGAAGGATTCGTAGGGCAAAAAAAAATGGGGAACTCGGAAAAGGCAGATTCTTCACTATGGATTACGCATTCTCTCCAAGGACTGTGAAAAAATGCTCAGCTTTCTTCTCGGAATCCAAGGCTTTACGAGTCAAACACCATACTTTGAGCCGCTCGAAGTAGTCCTCAACCTCCCGGTCACTGCTGTGAACATTCATAGCCTCCAAGCTACAGACATCCATGACTGGAACTGACCGCGAGGCCAGATGTTGTGGTCGGTACTTGCATTCGAGAACTAGTACTATCGCAAATAAGGTATTAAACTCTTCGAACCGAACTAAGCGCACGGAAGGAATGAGAACACCGGTTGAACTGGAACTCAATTCGAAATTGTACTCTGCGCACTCGTTATGTACAAGTAATGGAGAATGTAATAAAACAACACAAAAGAATGTCATTAACAGTCATCACATCCGCCATAGCTTAAATGAAGTCCCGGTCTTCTCTAATTCACCGTTCTTTATGGAGCAAACTTTCTGATCTTCGAACTTTTACCGTTGTATTGGTATCGGATGCACTGGAATTGTTCTCTTCTGGAATAGACTCAGAAACATCGGAATTAGGGCATTCAGAAGTAGTATCAGAAATAGGGATGTTAAAAGCAATTTGATCTAAATGCCTACCATGTACAGAACCATCATCCAAATCAAGAATCTTACACAATCTTTTATCCATCTGACTAAGAACAATACCGCGAGAGGGTCTCAGTTCATTTCCTCGATGATAAGTGACCTCAGCTGATTCCAAACTGAGCAAGTTTGTACGCAATACTCTGTTCTTAAACACCTTGGCTGGACTCTCTCCGGTCTTCGAATGGGTGGAGTTGCGGCACTGCATTAGAAAACTGTCAACACTCCTGTCAAGTTCGTTAAACGTACTGACGCAAACTAATGCAATCGCACTCTTCAAGGTATGAACAAAGTTTTCAGCTGCTCCATTGGATTGTGGATGTCGAGTATGCAATGTCTGGTTAACATGTGAAACTTCCTCTGGAGAAACGGCTAACGCGAGTGTCGAAAAACTGGTATCAAGTGGAGGGGAGTCAGATGACGCTGAAGGGATCGTCAGCCGACTTGCTGGGCGACTTCTGCAAACACCTTTAACATGGCCAGCCTTACCACAGGCAACACACGCAGCTCATCGATAGAGACATATGAAACGAGAATGTAACTGACCACATGAAATACACTTGCCCAGATTCGAACTTGCATGGTTAGATTTCGAATGAGTGGATCGCTGAAGTGGGGGCTGGTTGCCACGATAATTCATTGGCTCGTTCAAATGCTGCAATTTTCGAGTGTTTCGCTGGCCTTGGTGTTTAGTGGAATCGAACAATATGGACTCTGAAGCAGCAGTTACAGCTTTTACATCCTGACACTGTTCACAAAAGCTGCGAGTGTGATGAAAGGTCTGATCAGTCGAAAGCAACCTCTTCTGTTGCTAATTTGAAAGGTTGATTCCTGCAATCAAGCCATCACGCAGGTGATCCTCCAATTGGGGACCGCCGTCGCACTTCACTGCTTGTGTCTGTAGTTGAAGAATGAATTCGCGTACTGACTGGTATTCAAGTCTAGTGAGGCAGTTAAATTTGGCTCTCTCAGCAGCAACGAAATTGACTAGCTTGAAATGCTGTAGAATTATGGTCTTAGCTTCTCGTATGGTAAACTGATGGGAGGATCCGGAGAAGACAAATTTTTCACGAGGACGTATGCGTCCTTTCCAATCAATTGAAGAAAAAAATGCTGCTTACCTCGCATCATCCAAATGCTTTCGGGTCAAAAACCAAATGTCAAAACTTTCCATGTAGTCCTCGACCTGTCGGGATATAGAATTTACATCAAGAGGTTCCATTTTAGAAGCAATCATAGTTTAACTCCTTTGCTCGACGTCAAATATAATATCGAATGGATTGAATGGGCTTAACCCCGCACAAAACTACCGAGAATCAAGAACTCCAACACCGAATAGAATGTAGCGTAATATTCCGTATGCGCGGACTCACGTACAGTGGGATTGTGTATTATAACAGAGAGAATACAGTAAAGCAAAACAGAAGAAGTCATTCTTCACTATCACAGTATCAATTGGAGTGCAATCGAAAACAGGATTAAAAGCTATCTATCTTCGATGACTGAAACCATCACTGTGATCCAAAATTTGACAAAGTCTTTTCCCAAGTTGCTTAATTACAACGCCTTCCGAGGACTGGAGCCGGATTAAACTGCGGCCTAGTGAACGAATCTTATACGGCCTCGCCGGACTACTAGCCGTGGCTGAATAGACAGAATTGTGATAATGCATTAGGAAATTGGCTACATTTCTCTCGAATTCACTGAATGTTAGTGCACTTGTGGATTTTGGTAGCACTCTTTATTGTTCGCACAAAATTTTCAGCAAAGCCATTTGACTGCGGATGACTTGGATGAGTTAACACGTGATGGGAACCCATGGGCTTCAACCAAACTGTCTGTTTCTGAGCAATGGAATGACTCCCGTTATCGGTAACCGATGCATATGGTACTGCTTCTCGACTGAATATCTTGCGAAGTGCAGTAATAGTAAAATCAGAGCTCGGTGAGGTAGTGAAATAAACTTCTGGCCACTTGGAATAAGAATCAACGATAACGAGAGTGTAGTACTTGTTCAGGAATGGTCCGAAATAATCGGCATGAACATGCTGCTAGGCCTCGCATGATACGGTGCACGGAGTCCACTTGGAAGGTTGGGAATGAATTTTATGCATAATTCAATGCCACGTTTAGAAAATTGGCACAAATCACTGTTCAATTCAGGCTACCAACAGATAAGTCGGTCCAAGGACTTCACGTTTTCAATGCCATGCGAATCAATCAGAACGGCTGACCGCAATTTTGTTGGTATAATAATGCGATCATTGAAGCACAAAACATCATCACAAGTCACAGAAGTGCCTTTGAGACGCTTGTAAACCTCCGGGAATGGACGTTTGATATTCGCCTTCCAACCACGTCGAACACAAGACAGAATGGCATGATAATACTTCCGAGTTTCACAAACTAGATCGGATCGATTCATAGGAAGTGTTTGGGTTACCAAACAGTCAGAGGAGGTTTCCTCCAAAGTGGCGTAACAAGACAGATAGTCCGCACGAGCAATGGTTTCTACCTTACAACGTTGAAAGCCATAAGAATATGCACTAAGAGTAACATTCCACCTTTGGACCGCGGTTGCGGATGAATTCGTTAACGATGGGTGCGGATCGTAAATGAACTTCATTGCTCCACGATCACTCACTTATGTGGAGTGTGACCCAAACACATGTTTATGTATTCGAGTGACTACCCAGAACTCAGCTAGAGCCTCACGTTGTGTCTTTGAATATCCATGTTTTGCAGGACTAAGTCTAGGCAAGATGCACAGCACTGGATGACCATTCTGTTCGGTAAACTGATTGAATATGAACAACTTTACCGCAGTTACGACATGTCTTGTTACGAAAGCAACAAATCAAACTCGAGTGTTTCGAACCACAAGACTGACAATTATTCCATTGTTGTTGATTTCTCTGTTGGGGTAAGGACGAATTTCTCTTACTATCTGGTTCATCAGGGAGTTTGAATCGGTGCGGCTTTGAGGCTGTTGGCTTCTGGGTATTGACAGCATTAAACAATATGGATGGCTTCTCATCATCAACTGCGTTCACATTTGGAAATCGTTCACGCAAGAGTTTAGCAGACGGGAATATGCTATCCGGAATCAACAGTAACTGTCTTTGTAAGTCAACGCAAATGATTCCGGCAATCAATCGATCACGCAACTGAATTTGTAACTGGTCGCCACAATTGCACCGAGAAGCATGAGCTTGCAGTTGCAAAATGAAACTACGGATCGGCTGCTGATCCTCACGAATCAATGAATGAAATTTTGCTCACTCCAAAACTTCGAAATTATTTGGCTGCAAAAGTCGGAAAAGCAAATCTCTGACGACTTCACACAGCTAAGGAATGGGTGAATTAGGAGAAGCTAAATGTTTCACAAGCGAACAACCTTTCTTTCCGATGACAGATAAGAAATGAGCATTTATTTTCTCGTAATCCATATTTCTCAGCGTCAAACACCAGATTTCAAAACGTGCCAGGTAATCTTCAACTTAACGGGAAGTTCCATGATTATTCAGGGTTCCTAAGTCACAGTAATCCATAGCAGGTTTTATGACCGCGATGGCAGATGTGATAATTAGGAACCGAACTGGAATAGTCATACTATTCGGAATGAAAGCAGTTTAGCTCCTGCCCGAACTATATGCAAATGAAGATCAAGAACATGGATGGGATGAGCTCATACTCGAACTTGTATTCTGCGCAATGGTAGTGAACATAAACATGCAAATGAAATAAAACAACAAGAAGTACGTTCAAAAACTATCGCAATGCCAAACCACTGAGTTTTAAATTCGAAAAAGCCTGGGAAATTGCGAGTGGTATTCGACTTCGCGTCTGTTCATGAGTGCAGTTCGCTCAATGAAGTTCTAATGCAAGGACTTGATCTGACTAATAACTTGATAGGAGTACTTCCAAGGTTCTATAGATGTTGTAGCCCTTTCAGTTGATATTGAAGAGCCATGATTGCAGGAAATGATGTTAACAAATTTTCTCATTCAGATTCGTCTGTCCTGTGACCACCTGGCAAACCACCCAATTTGTTGCTTCCAATTGTGCTGCCCAAAGGAAGCTGCATATATTCGTGCAAATGGGTTTTCCTCTTCTTACCTAAAACAAATACATCGTCAGAAAGATAGTACACACGAAGCTAAAATTATCCAGATCAAATGGACCTTAAAAATCATCTTGTCTTGTCTTTGATTATTCCATTGAACCAATGCTATGATCAGTACTTGCACTAGAGAACTAGTACTGTCTTAATGACGTAGTGAACGCTTGGAACCGAACTAAGCGCACGGAAGGAATGAGAACACCGGTTGAACTGGAACTCAATTCGAAATTGTACTCTGCGCAATCGTTATGTACAAGCTTTGGAGAATTTATTAAAACAACACAAAAGAATGTCACTAACAGTCATCACAGTCTTCGACTTCAGACGCATCAGGAGAGAAAGTCATAAAACATATCCGGCTTCATCTCCCAGACAGTATCGGAGCATGGCATACTGATAATCTTTAGATTATGAAATATAAGGGACGCGTGAAACCCCGATCAGTACAACTTGTCACATAAGATGAGGTAGAATTCTTGGATGGGATTCACGACATCTAAGCGTCAAATGGTTAAGGACATTGAAATTTTCGACTGACGTAGTTTCGTGATCATTACCGTTCTTCTATTGCCATTTTTCATCCATTCCGTTTATGCTGACATGCGTATTTAACGTCTCATTATTTGTTTGCCTCCATTGTTTTCATTGTTGATTGTGATGAGTGGTAGATACTGGGACAGCTGTGTTCAATGAATAATAGTTGGTTGTTAGAACTGAACTAAGGTGAACTGCACCTTCCTAGCAGCATTCCGCGTACATTTTCAAGAAACCGGGGAGAGAAAAATAGTTACAACCAGAGGGTTTGCTCAGTCAAACCGACCGTGACAACAATATCAGACACTTTCTTCGAAATGATTTTCCCATATTTACACATCATACTTTCAGTTTCTGGTTTCGGTTTCGGTGTTATATCCTGTGTCACTGTTCAAAGCACGCTTCTACTACAATGATTGTTCGTCCCGAACCGTGAATGAATAGTGAAGTGTCGTTGTTAAGCAAACGGCTTGAGGGCCAGTCCCGATAGCCTGGTGATAAAATATTCGACTTGCAATCTTTTATACCAGGTTTTCGTGCCTACGGACTGCTGGTGTTGTGCAACAAGTCATAGTGATTCACCCCTACGCGATATAGCTAGCGCCCTGCAATCAAAGACCTTCCAAGGATGACACACCGTAGACTACACAGCCATTTACTCTTATGATAACTAAATACTCCGTGTTACTTCAAAGCGACGACTAGATTCGCCTGTTACTGTGACCAACCAATGGAGCTTGACTACTTGGTCAGTGTGAGTGGTATCGAGGCGGGGATCATCCGAAGAGAGAGCCAAAGCAAAATGGCCAGTACAGCCTTTCTCTACGAGATTGCTAACTTGAAACCATAGACATCCAGGTTTTAGATAGAAGTAGTTTGCAAAACTTTGGAAACCGATGACCAATGCCTCGGACAAGGTGAGTTGAATGATTCGGTAAAAATAATATAACGATAAGGCGTATTCAACGATTAACAACATCTCCAAGAGGCCATTGTCATACATCGATGCAAACCTGTACTGTGTCGGCTGACTGGTTTTTTTGCTAACTAGTTTTTATCGCGGTGGCCTCACATGATCCTTGTCGAACATTATTGTTAAAATGTCAGTTCTTCAGGAAAAACAATCAGGAAGTTGTTACAGTGTACAACAAGAAAATCTCATTCGTTGGTAACTCTTCGGTGGTTTATGAGGCCTTTTGCCCCAATCAGATTGCTTGTGCCAAACAAAAGTCTCCTGCTGACCAATCAGAAAGAACCACTGATGTGATAAAATAAAAGCTTGTTCAGCACAATCACTGTTTTATATGAACTTACATAAACTCTTGTGTTCTGCAGTACGCACCACCCTAAGATGTAGTGAAATCGTCCCGGATATTAGTCGCCCTATTTTGCAGCTTAGATTTTTCTTTTCAAAACTATTTCGAGAAAATCTTGTCTTAACTAAGCCAACTGAACTGTACTAAATTCAAGTTATTTAAGAAACGGGAAACATTCATTTGAACCGTGAACCTACCAATCCACAGTCATGCAACCTAACCTTCCAGTAAACATATCATTCAAAATAGTTCCCTGAATACACAGGGTGGTATGCTTCTGTAAACAGAATCAACGGCATATAGGGTCAGTAGGTCAAATTTTTAATTGACTGTGTGTTGCAAAAAGGCAAAAGGCTAAGTTACTTAATTTAAAGGTATGGGCTGAAAATTTCAACTGGTTAGTTGTTTTTGGGTACTAACTTCCCGAGGTAAAGGCCATCTAACAGATTCAGCTTGAATCTAAGTATAAGTACAAGGACCTTCACCTGCACACTGACAAGCTCACATCTACTGGTAGTGAAATGAGTCCGACTTTAACCCCAAGCTCAGTGATTGGAAGCTGATGAAAACCACCAATCTATCACTTGTAAAATCATCGAGACTTCGAACAGTAAATCTAATGAGTTGTGACTGACGATAAATTCGAGAGATCATTCACAACTTCTCACTGTTTTGGATTGTAGACCAACAGAGTCTCATTATCAGATGTTGGTCAGATTAATACCAATTCTGTTCTCCCACCGACGGAGCCAAACCGATAAAATATCAGAAACAACTACTTGATTGCACCTAATCTTTACTTTTCGTGTTTATGCTACTAACAATTGCTCAGTAGCCGCACTGAATAGGACAACAGTGACCACTGTTGCCTCTTTTAGCCACTCAGATGTGATGCAATTGAAAGTTGGATGAGAAATCCTCATTATTAGAACTCCTTCAATGCACAGAATTAGTTTGACCGCACAACTGAGTGTGAACTAAACGGAAGGTGTCACTGAAAAGTGATTATCCTTCTGCTAATAGTACCAACGGAGCCCGATTAGTCGATTTCTCAGTAGCTTCTCCAATTACGCAGGAAGGTGTATGATCTAGCATCGAATGTTTTATTCGCGAGTTTCCATCACTAACGCAAACCGGCGCAGATGGGTATGAAATGTAACATCTGGCTCCGCTCAGTATCATGAATAGTTCACAGGCAGGTATTTAATTTTCTGCCGCAGAACTTGTCCATGCACGACATCACGATTGCCCGAGCAATGTATTGTTCCAAGCAATAACGACTTACTTTTTACACAGAAATAAGTCTTCCTCACTCTAGGGCAAAATCGAACACCTCAGCGACGTATTTTTTTATGATCGAACTCGAGACCTGTCCCTATTTATTCATTCAAGTAGAGTCACTGCAGCAGTCTTACGAAGGCCGAGTTAAGGTAATTCCTCTTCACGAGGAAATCTACATGGTTGTGTAGTGGACAAGCTGTCGGCGGCCACATTGATTTTCGAATAATATAAGTGTAGGATCCTCTTGAAACACTTAGTGGGCTTTGTGCTCGTGGAGCTTTCTATATTTTCGTTGTTCCAAATTGAACTCGAAAAACCATTGTTTGCTCTTTTCCACTAGCTCTAGTCAAAAGACTTTTCTGCCCTCGAATCATCTCAGATTAGTGGCGCAGAACACTTTGGTTATACAGAAATAAAACAGTCACTGTCACGAATCCACTGGTACATACTTGCTTCAAGCAGCCTGTCTTCTGATTGGTTGATTGGTCATCCTACCAGCTATCGCCTGACTGGAATCCGCTCGTCTTTTCAATCCGCTAATTTGTTACTTGCGAATCCGTCAACACAATCACTTACCTGGAGTCTGGACAGGCACTGACATGCTGATTTCTGAGGTGACATGGCTGAGCTTCGACTACGAGTCAGCACATACCCTGACAAGCCTCACGGGAGATAACCGGGCCTTGAATATCACGACGGTCTCAAAGCAGTGCATGTGAATGCCCTCTTAGTCCCTCCTAATGAGATTGTACGTCAACCCTACAGTGCGAGCTGGCCACTATGTTATCTCAAGGCTTACAGAAATTGTTACCTGCTAATACAATGAGTGAGACCATAGTCCCACGTCTAGGACAACAATAATGTGATACTGTTGCGGCTTCGAATGAGGCCGTACTGTTCTGTTCAAATCAGCAGTCCAACAATCCTTTTAGGTCCTCGAATGAGAATACATTATGGTCAGCATAGCACGTCTATAGATTCTACCGGGGATGAAATCACATCTCACGATCTGGTAGAACAATCGTGTGTGCTGTTCGCTTTTGAGACTTGTTCAAACACAATTCAGTTGAAATTGCATCGCACAGTATTAGCTTTTCTTTGTAAACTTCCCCTATGAATTTTTATTATATTGTTGATTATGATTATTTATTGATGATGTCGCTGCGAATTTTACACCAGATTTTCTTTGCTTTCTGTTTCATGGGTCCTGGCCATTCGGTACGTTTCACAAGTCTAAAGAAATTCTTCGAGGAATTTGGTTTTACCGTCTGCATTCTAGTTTCTACTTGGGGCCGACGGCGTTTTTGTGACGATGCTTTTGGTGTGACTTCCGTGGATGGCGGTGGTCTACGGTCATCTGAAACTGGACGTTTTCAGAGTGGCATACCCGAATGACTTTTCATGTAACCGATGCTATTTGCAACGAATTTGATTCATTTTGGACCGAAATCCTACAAATAGCACTGTAAAACCCTACCGCGCTAACAACGCTCAGCTAGCTTTTATTGCTTTGTGGTTTAAGCTGGTGTAGTGACATCGATCATCCGCCGCAATAACTATTTTCGTGTCATCTTTGTGTTAGATAAGTTTCTATTTCATCGCATCATAGGCGTTTCCTGATTGGTCAGTACGAGACTTTCATTCAACACTTTTTAAGTCGAACAATCTTATAAGCGCAGAAGGCAGTATAAACCGCTGAGAAACTGGCAAAGATTGAAATTTCTGTGTTGCACACTATAACGACAAACGGACTACCCTACTTCAAGGACTTGTTGGCAGCAGAAGCAGATGTGAAAACGTCAGCGTCGGAGACGCGACCGCATATTCGCATGCAAATCCGCCTCCCAGTGTGTTCCATTCCGTCCTATTAGATCTACACCATTTCCCGGCGAGTTTTAGCCAAAAGCTGCGATTGTTTAGCCGCTACTCACAATCCTCTTGACTCTACCCGCCATTCAGTACCCATGACATACATTCCTTTGGTCTTGACGCACGCCCTTAGCCATGCCGCTGCAAGCCGGTCAGATGAATATTATCGGAATATTATGACGGCAAGAAATGTTACAGAAAATTGCTTTTACAAAGATTAGTGTTACAAACCTGGCTGGACAAGAGAGAAGTCGTAACGATCTTATACTGCGCAGCTGACCGTGGTAACGGTATCAAATGCGGCACCTCAAACTGATTGGAGAGATACTCTTAGGACACTGGTTTGAGCTCGTTTTACGGTGCTTTTCAGCTTTCAATAAAATAATGAATAAATCTTGTACACGCCAAAACGGGTTAACAGTTCAGATAAGTCTTAATCCTTGTTTGTTAAAACATGTACAAGGAAGGGAATTTTAGAAATTCTGTACCGCGATAACTTCGAATGAAATAATCGAAACATGGAACGGATCAACGGGCGTGGCTGGCTCAGAGAAAGATCGCAACACAATGGGTGTGAGCAGTCCACAATGATCCTTTCGGCAAATGAAGTAGATGCTGATAAGCGGTTATCACATCTGTCCTATATGGGGTCTTTCAAAGCTACGCCAGAAACAAGACTGGCGATGCGCAGATCTCTACGAAAAGTGGTGTAGTCCTTTTTCAACAAACCGGGAGAACAATGTAGAGTTATCGGAAATATACACTGGTGTACGAAGGAATAAATGACAGACTGCGAAGCAATGAAATGTCAAAGTTTACGAATTTGAAGAGACAATCTAAGCAATTTTCCAACAATAATTTCTGTATGTAGAGAACAATGCAAGTCCCCTTGTAAAGTTACGCCGAGGTATTTCGCATGATGAGTCCACATCGTTGAACCACGTGGCACAACCCGTATACCCGTCGTGTTTGCAGTGAACTATTTTTTATTGCACTAAAAAATCCAAACGAATTAAAGTAGTAAGAAATCTTACCCGTCTGAAACTACTGAATGCCTCTTCCAAAGGGCTAAAAGAGGACTGTATGGTGGGAGAAAACGAATATGGTGATTGGTATGTGGTTTTGCACCCGCAGCCCTCCGATGAACAAGCGCATTGTAAAAGATAACAGCTTCTGGAACACGTGATTACGCACAAGCAGCAGACGCTGAGCAGCATGGAAGAAACTCAACGCTGTGTTTGGCTCATACAGTCATGTACAGTCATGTACGCACGCATGATCTACACCCCGTGCAATCATGGACGCACGCCTGCAATCGTGCACACACGCACGCAGTTAACGTTTGTCGTGTTTCGCCCAATCAGATCGTATCACTTGCTGCACGACCTTGCACGACTTAATTCGATTGTACCATTTCCTTGCACTTTCGATCGCATACGTCGCTGACGTACGCAGTTACATACGTTTTTGTGTTTGCAGTAGCTTGCCTGTAGTTTCGGTTACCGTACAGTGCTACGGTGTACGCCTTCATCCATTCAACCATGCCTTTTTTCGGACTACTGAATTCCGGGACGCAACACAATAAAAGTGTCACATGTAATTTTTTTTATAACATTCGTCCTCCATAACACCGGCGACAGATGAACATGTTAGTACGCTCAAGTTAGGTCCTTTACTTGGCTTTAGGCATCGAACGGCTTTACTACATGCTTTTGGGCGCCCGTAGCTGCGACGAAACCATATGTTGTATTTGGTTTCATCAATGAATAACCTCAAAGTTGCAGTACATGGTCGCTGCAGCCAATCGGTACATTCTGCTCGTTTAGATTTGACTGTATCCGAGTTTTGTTCCACTGGCCGAATGGTCAGCTAAACCGAATAGTGATGCTCATCTAGCAATCGATCAATAGATAACTTTCTGACTTGTGCGTCGGGGAGTCTTTATCCATCACCTCTCTCAACCGCTTCAGTGCGTTTGTTGGGTTTCCGTTTGAGGAACTCTTCATTGAACTTCGTCTTGTACGATCTCGGTGTGAAAGTTGTTTTTTGATTCTCAGCTGTAATAGCACGACATCTTCTGATCTTTATGCGGAGGTGTTTGGCAACATTTGACAAGATTACTACGGCTGAAAATGCAACAGTATGAGATCGTTACGACTTCTCTATTGTCCAGCCAGGTTTGTAACACTAATCTTTGTAAAAGCAATTTTCTGTAACATTTCTTGCCGTCATAATATTCCGATAATATTTATCTGACCGGCTTGCAGTGGCATGGCTGAGAGCGTGCGTCAAGACCAAAGGAATGTATGTCATGGCTACATAATTGTAGGTCGTGGCTAAATAATTGTGGTTTGTGGCTAAAGAATGGTGGGTTGTCACAAAAGGATGGTGGATCGGCGCTAAGGGATTGTGAACCGTGGCTTGGAATGATGCGGGTTCGATTCGAGCTTGCTGGGAACATGTGTAGTGAGGAACGTGTTCTCGTTACGACTTATAACACTACGTTAGGTAAGAACGCTGTGGGAAAGAGTTACTATAACCAGTCTTTGCAATACAGATTAATTGGTTCAAACTTGCATTAGGTAACCTCTCTTCTGATTGGCTGGTTGGTGACACGGCCAGCCACCACTTAAAGGGAATCCTTTTCCGTTTTATCGATCCGCCGTCCCATCGCTCGCGAATTCGTTGATTTAGGCGTTGACCTGGATTGTGGACGGGCGCTGACGTACTGTTCGCTAGCGAGACTAGGCCGTCTATTGCATGGTGCGTCAAACCATAAACTCACACGATTTACTCGGTGATGAAAGACACGGGTCTAAAGCTGACAACAGAAAGGTGTGGCAAACAGTGTATGAAGATTTTCGGACGCTGTCGGTGATGGAGTACGAATCAAAGGCCTACAGGCTCGCATTAGTTAGTCACACCATTGAGCCGGCTGTGCTTCGTATCATTAGTGAATTCTCGTGTGGTTCTGATGAGGACAGTGTTGATAGGACGATGGTTATGCTTAAACTTGGACGGTTTTGTCTTGGTGAGTGCAATGAAACATACAAGCGATTTGTCTTTAGTCAACGAAGACAGAGGCCGGAAGAATCCTTTGACTCTTTTGTGCTGTCGCTGTGAGCACTGGCGCGATTGTTCAATTTCTGCACCTGCCTTGAAGAAAGCCTCAAGCGGGAACGGAGAGTGGTTGGCTTATGCGACTGCGTTGTGAATAAAAGATAGTTGAAGACTACGAATCTATTACTCCAGCAGTGTGTCGACATTCGCCGAGGTGAGGAAGCAGCCGAAAAAGCATGGAGACGTTGAATGTACAAAAATGACGTCAGAGGAAGGCACGGAGATAACAGTAAGTTATTGTCTTTTGTCAGAATTCGCGGGAAGGGACAACTATCCGACTCGGGGAAGAAATTATGATAACTGTTAGCAGAAAAATCATTTCGCTTCGAAATATTTCTCCTGGAAAGCTGTAGATTTATTCATCATACATCTGATAATGTAAAATATTACTTAGTGAAACATATTTTTGCAATTTTCCTGAACCTTCCTATCCCAACGGTGGATCCCACGAACTCAGTCGACAAGAGGGAAGACCGGTAGAGTTTGAGGAAGTGTATTGTCGATCCAGTTGAACTGGCAAGTCTGACGAGGCTAGTTAGTTAGAGTCGAACCAGTGAGTCGGTGATGCACTGCGATTGCAGAGCAAGCGAAAGGAGATCTGGCCATGAGCCCTAGCCGGATAACCTTAGGTTCACTTAAACAAACACCACTCAAACAGTCAGTCTTTTACTTAGGGTGAGTGTAATTAATGTTGCGAATGCTTGCGGAGTCATCGATCACTCTTAACTGATCCGTGACGTGTATTACAGGGTGACTAGTGAAAGTCACCCAAGCAAGTACGGCATTCCGTGAAGAAACTGTCTGTGACTTAATTGTGCTGGTGGATGATTCGCGCCTGATTCCGAACCGCTTCTGAAATCAGGTAACCTGGTGATCCTAGTCGCGGCGAGGTCGCAAATGCTACTGGTAACTGATTACCTGATGCTGAATCTAGATGAGCTCCTGAGGGGCATCTGAATTTCACGTGCGATCAAAACTCACTCGGTGGAACAAGTTATTTAAAGATTTTGATTTCTGTGTCTCCGAAGGGCCAGTACAATGTCTCTGTTTCCGATGAGAACCTGTGAAAACTTCCGGAAAATGGTTATATCACACTAAAACAAATTCGCGAAACGTGATACAACCAACGAGACATGTTCCATATGCAGCTAGAGAGCAATTTGATACGGGTTAGACATTCTTACTGTGAGGGTGTGCTATGACACATCGTTCAATATACGGGTTAACCTTACTGGCAGACAGTGCGTCAGCCGCGGCCCGTACCGAGCCCACGAAATGACGAGCGACAGGAAAGCCGATCGATAGACGAGAGATGAATTCTGCCAGCGGCATTTAAGCCTCAAGGTTTGGTCGCCCACACCAGTCGGACCGATGCGCTGTATGCAACGGGTGAGCACAGAGACTGAAAACCCATACATTGTTTATTTTTCACAAATACAGGGAGAAATTTCGCAGGCAGATCAGATCTACCCCACTAGAGCTAGTGGGGTAGAACAAAGCAGGTATTACGAAAGAGGTCCTGGTGAAGGTCGAGGAACCGGTAGACTGGGAGATTCAAATAGTGATTTCGACGAAAACCACCGAAGATCTATGCAATTGCATTTGTTTTATACCACTGAACAAAGCACTCAGGAGAGAGAACCTGTCGTTACCTGATTCAACGCTCGTTCGGTAACTCAAACAGGTTTTCACATCTAACCCCAAACGTTGCCCCGTCATCCAATACGCCTTCTCGTGAATCATTTGTTGAATTTCATTCTTTATTGGGTTCTACTCAGCGTTACTCTAGATTTATTCACAATTTCAACCCGAGAGAAACACCTTTATTCAATCACATCTCCCAGCAGACGATTCAGTGGTCCTCAGTGCATGAACGATGCTCATGCAGATTCTCAACGATATCGTCTACCAGTGTTGTACTTTACACGGTTCCCCACCTGTAAATTCGACGGTTGTTACGGACGTGTCTCCTACTGGTATCAGAGCCGTATTAGGAAAATAGAGTCATCCAGTCTTGTGCATTTCTCAATAACTCAGCGATGCTGAACGCGGATAATAACAAACGCAGCGTGAGGCGTTGACTGTTTATTGGGCTGTTACTCGTTTGCACAAATATTTCTTCGCACTCACTTCGACATTGCCACTGATCATGATGCTCTGAATTTTATCTATTGTCCTCATCAGTCCTTACTTCACTTTGCTTTACTGTGGCTGGCTTCGTGGAGAAGATAAGCTGACTCCACGAATGTCTTTGATCGCGGTTGTCCATGCTGGGTGGTTGGCAGCAAGGTGCTTGCAGATGTCGATCCAGTTCAACTCCCAAGGACCAGTGCCGTACAGCATACAAAGGCCAAGTTGGTTTATGTCTTCAAAAACGGTATCCACGCGGGTTCCTAATCGTCCTCCTCGTCGGTGACGCCACTCTGGACATGCAGATAGTACCCGACGGTGCTGATCAGGGCGTGGTCAGGTTTACGGAGGCCGCTTCCAAACCACTTCAGTCGGCGGAGTTGTATGCGCGTTGAAAGACTGGCGATGCAGCAGCGACTTCTAATGTCTTCATGCGAGATTATCTCACTCCATCTCACTTTTAAAGCGAGTCTAAGGCACCAGTGATCGAAAAATCCTAGTCGCCTGATATCCTCAGCTCCTAAAGGTCACGTTTCTCAACCACACAGCAGCACTGGTCGGACTGCCGCATAAAATAACCCGTGCTTGCTCTTAAAACTAATCTCATTCCGTCGCCGTAGGGTGTTTGGAGCTGTAGAAATGCCGCTTGACATCATATGCGGCTTGTCCGTTTGGCAGGATGGTGGAACCGAAATACCGATAATCAGAGACATTTTCTTCCGTTTTGCCATTCAATTGTTTGGCTCAGTTTGAATGACTATTGGGTATTAGTAACCTCTTAGTTTTGGTGGTATTGATCTCAATACCAATCTCTGAAGCACATTTATCAACCCCATCAAGGGCCGTTTGCTAGGTGATCAGGTTTTCCCCGAGCACCACTAGTTTGTCCAGAAATTTAAGGTCTGTTGTGCTGTAGTCTGTAGAAACTTGGACGCCCTGATATTCATCTATTGCGCGTTGCATTACCCAATCCACAGCAAAGTTGAACAGCACTGAAGATAACGGGCACTCTTGAAGTACCCTTGACTTCAATTCGAATGGACGAGACCCTTGGCCATAATTTGAAAAGAGAAGCCTGAAACATGGGTGCTGTGCGAGATTCAGTAAGTAGAAGGAGGGCGCACTTGTAAGGTCAAACGTGTATTCAGTAGGAACGTACGGCAAGCGCAAGTACAGGCAAGCAAGTGGGAACGCAAACAAGTATGCAAGTGCATGAGTCAGTGATGTATGCAATAGAAAGCTTAAAACAACTGTACAATCGGATTGAGCTAGCAAAGTCGTGTAACAGGTGATACAATCTGATTGGTCAGTGCTGTCCAGAACGAAGCACGACAAACGTCAACTGTGTACGTGAGTATACGACTGCAGGCGTGTGTCCATGATTGCATGGGATTCTGATCAACCGTACGTATGTGTGAGCACATGACTGTTCCGGACGAATACAACAGTAGGTTTGCACGATGTATCCTGGATCAGCTTAGCCAGGAAATAAACATCTCGGACCTGGAGTTCGCGGATGATATCAGCGTGCTAGGAGACTCCTCCGCTACGCTCCAGCCAATCCTCGAACGAATCAATTCTTTCGCGAGGTCCATCGGACTAGAAGTGAATTCAACCAAAACAAAAGGCTTTACAATCCATCTAGGCCCGACGATTCAACAACTGTCCATCACTGACCAACCGGTCGAATACGTCCCTTAATTAAAATACCTAGGCTCAACTCTGCTTCCGGCCAGGCAAAAGATGAAGTGATATTACGGATCAACAGAGTAAGGAGAGCCTTCCTTCTGTTAAGAAGAACGCTGTGGACTAGCGGTGAAATCAACTTAGGGACCAAAGTTCGTGTTTACCGTGCTGCCATCCGGCCCGTACCCGTCTATGGCTGCATAACCTGGCCACTACAAGCTCAGGATACCAGAAGTCTGGAGGTTTTTGACAACTGGTGCATGCGGCAAATCCTCAAAGTCAAGTGGCGCGACAAAGTGTCCAGCGAGGAGGTAAGGAGACGATAATCTGATATCGATGCGCTCTCCGTCCTCCTCCAACGTCGACGACTGCAGTGATTCGGCCATACCCTTCGCCGAACCGAGTCACAGATAACCAAACAAACACTCTGCCCCACCCCTTAACCCGGTTGGCGTTGTCACCTTGGTGGGAAGCTCAAAACGTGGATCGGCACCATGGAAAAAGACGTAGAGCTTCTAGGCCTTCAGTCGGTTTATGGAGCCCAACGATGGAAAAAGGACTGGATCAGGATCAGTACGGAGCTCGCATACGACCACCGCGCGTGGTCAGCAACGGTCCATGATATCCATGGAGCCAACTTATCCTCTCACACGAGACAGTCGCGCATAAGTAAAAGTAAAGTAAGTGTCGACAGTGACTCTGAGTCGAAACTGCTGGCGTTGAACCCTTTCATTAGGCCATCTAGGAGTGATTGCATTACCTCGTACGAGTGGCCAAATAATCGCCTCAGTATCTCACAAGCTTCATAATATCCCTCGCTGGGAGACAGCATCACGCATTCCTCAGCTGCTTCCAGTACCTTACCCTCACAGTAAAAAGGCAAATACAATAAGCGTTGGCCGTTATCCATGACCTACGAAGTGACGTATACGTGGAATTGTCGAATGTACTTTCAGTACATTACTGGCCGACCATCGAAAAATATATTCCACTTTCGGTAGATCTACCCCGCCCCTAATATAGTGGAAGGCTGAATTCGATAGCTTATGACTGGGGTCCTGCCTATCTGCCTCTTCGTCCCCCTGATCATTAGGAGTAATAAACCCGTTACAAATCGACTGAGTGTGCACTTGAAAATATTCACGCACTCTTCTACCACAGTCGTTTGAATCTGTGGACCGCATGGGCGCACTTTTCTCTAACTCCCCTGAGAACTTGGAAATCCTCAGTTCTTGCCTAACGCTTAGAAGCTCTTTATGATGGTTTTCCTTAAACACTTACAAATCCAGCCCTAGTTTCTCTTTTAGATGACGTTCGGTAAGTTCGATTAGAGACACATCAGACTTAGAACAATAAATATGCCGACTAGAGCCGACAACCCTGGAACCATTAACAAAAGAACTACCACAAGGGACTTACCGAGTTCCAATGATGACCTGATCCAATCCGTTTCCATCTTCACTATGGTCGGGAGTGGGTGTCTCAAGCTCCGAGATGGCTACTCGTCCTGAACGCATCTCGAAATCATCCCAAGTGACCATGCGTCTAATACAGCCCCTGCCGAGAGAGTCCTACTCACTGTCTTCTCGTGGCGAAGGTGTTTCCATCAAAGTGAGAGGACGGAAGCGAATGCCCGGCGTTCTTCACCGAGTTGGCCCACTAATAGTCAGTCCGGGAGATATGGCTGAACCCTAGTTCCAAATCAACCACGGACGGCGTACGAGGCGGACAACGGTATACTCACTAGCATCTGTGGCGGAGAGGCGCACAGGGCACCCAGGATGTTTGGCCTCATCCGAAGGGTGTATGAACTGAGCATTCAATCATCGGCTCCCAGTGGGTTACGGACCCTAAGTTTCGTCCCGCTGCCTTGCGGATTAAGCTTTGGATAACCAAAGGCTCCGGTTGTGGACCCTTAAGAAAACCACATGCTTTGGTTTTGGCAACCTGGCAGTATTGCGCCCACAAACGAATCATGGAATCGGACTACCTACCCATCCTTCCCGATTGTACCATGTTTTGCTTGGCACACATTCTGAAATCAGGCAGTGTGGAATATATATATATATATATATATATATATATATATATATATATAACGTATCAGAGGGGTTGGATCTTGTAGTGGTCTCATTGCTCTCTGTTTTTAGCATCGTTCCAGAGACAATGTCAAAGTAACGACAAAAACGCACAAGTCCTGGTCCGACCATAAATATCGGGGCATTTATCCATCCATAAAGCAATCCTGTAGAAAACAAACTTACCACTCGAAATATTTTCCCTCTATCTGCAACTCACGATAAACTATTGGTTGTCCGCATCCTGTTTGTTGTTGCCATACTTTAATCGTGACACTCATCAGAAGAAACAAACACTGTCACAACTTAACATTTCGAAGACATCTCCCTCAGTATCCTAGGGGGAGCTTGTTTAGTGACACCGCATTCACTTCTGACAATCATCATCTTCATTGCCACCTCATGTTTAAACTGTTTTATCCCTCCGAATCAAGCTGCCCCTCGTTCGACCGCCAATATGACACTCGCTCTTGTGATTCCTCACTGATCGTTTCTCCCTCTTTATTTCTTGCTTTGCAGGTTTTACTTGAATAATGAGACAAGAAAAATCGCTGCCATTTACAAAAGAATAAGGAATATCTTTATTACAGGAAAAAGTGTTTCATGGGCTCACACAACGTCATCTCTCTTCACTTTAATAAAGTAGTGGAATTTTCCCGTTTCCAGTGAAACGGTTTCAACGTAGCGGAAGAAGGAATGTATGACAGAACGCGCTCATACGACCTTCGAAATAAGCTAAACGTTCTTCCCCCGTGAAGCTACCATTTCCTATGTGTTGGCTATTGAATTGTTAGACAACATGGTATTCTTCACATATGTTCATCTCGTTTTGCTTTCTTCTGTTAGGCAGAACCACGGCAAACAATTCAGGAAGAGCAACATTTCTAGTAGAGTCAGCGTTTATTTCTCAATGACAGACACCACTCATGATGAATTTTACTATTGTTGGTTTAACAATAACATTGAACGTATTTCGGACTTTTGAACTTCAGACCAATTTAGATTAGTGGCCAATGTCACATAATCTCGGTTGTTAACGGATCGCAGCAGAACTAACGTGACTGACGTCGAGTTATATAGAACTTTACATTTCAGCACTATATTATGACATGGTGCGAAAATTTCATATGAAATAACTGAATAAATAAATTCATCTAGTGAATTTCGACAACACCTATATATGACCTAAGGAATTCCCACTAATTAAACCACACTCTTACAACCACGGAACTAGTAAAGACATACAGCTATATCTAATTTTCGACTATTCAATAACAACTTTGTCGGATATTCCTGTAATCGGGTAAAGTTTGATTTACCGCGGATAAGGAGGGTCTACTATCGAATGCAGAGGTCGCCTCGAGTGGTTCAGCCAAATCATAGCGGGCAAGCACATTCGCAGGAATGCTCCCAACAGGACAGTCCGAATAAGTCAGTATATTTGTGACATCAATTGGGGGTTACCGTTTGCACTTTTGAAGTGTTCGTAAATACTGGTTTCGTAGACTATCTGATGGCTTTTTCGGGTGATGCACGGACAAAACAAAGATCCAACTACTACCATCGCCATCAGTAGCCCAAATTGGAACTCGAAACTCCCAGGGGTTGCTTGTTTTGGTGGAATATTCTCTCTTCGGTAATAAACCGAGGTAAGCAAACTATCGGTATTTCGCCTCCGCTGGTGATGAAACGCTTGCAATTTACTTTCCCAGCATATCGTACAACCACCATACGCTAAAAATCCGGCTTGCTTCTGAGCCGCGTCATGGCTTTAGTAAAGGAAACTGCATGGAGGTTCTAATAACTACGAAAAGACAGGTTTGTAAAATTATGCACGATGGCAAAGTCAAGTCAAGTCCGTTGATTGCTTTGTGCACCTGGAGGTGAATGTTCCAAGGTTGACGACTGGATGGCCCAGTGGGGTCTATAACTCTTGTATCCTTGTTTCTTCAAGATACTTCTAACGGAGGCCTTGTAGCTTCCGAGTTTGCTGGATGCTGTTCAAATGGAGGTGCATGGTTCCGTAGCCAAGAGAATTTTTGGTGTCAGTCTGATTTGCGGTGGTGGCTATCTTTGGGCGCCCGGATGGCTTTCGAGGATGAACGCCGCTGTAAGTCGTGTGATTCTGGTCAACACGAACACAGAAATTTCACTGATGATTTTGGCAGATCAGAACGTCTGCAATGAAATTCCTCGCACGATTTTTGTAGACTGAGGCCTCGCATCCTCAACGTAGCTAGCTCGACCATATCCGAGACAGACCAAGTCATGTGGACACAAAGGCACTCGAATGAAAAATGATAAAGATGTCAACTGTAGAATAATCCGTGTATCGACTTTGAGCTGAACTCAAGTTGGTGAGTAGATCTTTCCCACACCATACACGTGAGACAGACACACACAAACAGCAAAAATATGTGCGCTCCATTGGCAGAACGGAAAGGTAGTTGCGTCTTCGAATGGCTAAACACATTCCAGAAGACAAGGAACAGCTGATTTGCCATGACTGTATGATCAAACGAGCAAAGGTCAATCAAGTCATCAATTCCTCGACGTCTTATCGAGACCAAGCATTGCGTGATCGCAAGTCACCAAAATTATATGCGTGCATGTGTGCGCTGACAACACACATGCAGCGGTGAGATAGTTTAGGGGATAGATGGGTGAATCCAGTCCTTGGAAGAGTGGCATGCACCGGAAGGTGTGAGTCTGTATTACTACAAAAACCAGTTGCGCTTAAACGTGAATGTGTGCATGTCCTAAATTTGACCGATGCGATTGCCTCGCTAATTTGAACGGGATCATTGGCTAAACAGCACACGATGAACGGTTGATACAAAAAGTGCATGGGGTGTGTGATTCACCAATATTGGCGGATCTTAGACTATCTACTAGTAGTGGTCTGTAGATGTCGGTTAGAAAACGACACTGTGGGTCTCTTGGGACAGCAGCATGAAAACAGCATCACGCCAGGACGACCGTAAACAGAATGTTTTCATCTGCCATGTGCAAGCACCACGATAATCACCGTTCGATATAACTAACACTAAGTGAACTAGGTAACTGAAGATTGATACACGTCTGTGGGAGGTTTTGGGGCTATTATTCGAGTGCATTTATTCAGTCACGTCTATGCCCGCCTCGGTGTAAAGTGGGGATTACTTAATCATATACGGTCGTTATAACCTTGATCTATCGTGATTTACGTCGTGCATAGATCACACGATAAGAAAAGAGTATCACGATGTCTCTTAAAAACTAGGGATGATGTATCAGTACGGAGATTTCGTGAATGTCTGTGTGGGCAGGGTGCAAGACGGGGATTCAGCAATGGCCACCTACTGTAACAGAAAAGACGGTGTAGATCTGTTAGATAATATCTTATAGAAGACGTTCGAGTGTGGGCTACTTTTATTCCATCATTTCGAGCCAACTAAATTCAATTTGGCGTCTCGTAACGGAGATCGAGGGTCAGTCACACTAGACTTCAGCTTCGTTCGCATACATTATCGGATCTCACCAACACAAGTGTCGCGTTATGCAACCAAATTAATTGAAAAATTACTCGGAGTTGGATGTCTGTGCTCCATCCCGAAGCGATAAAGTGTTAAGGTCATTTTCGCGACCCATCCTAATAGTGAAGTGGCCTGTGTATGTGCCCGTGTGATATTTTTCTCATTCAACCGTTTGATCAGCGGGCTAGGACTTTCCGTGTCCATGGATCGTCTTGTGGGTAAAACATACATGGGCACAATGGTACCCGTTCCAATCTTGTACGTTACCCACTGCAGTGTCTGTGATCGAAAGGTTGTGGTAGAGTCAAGCGATCAGTCATGAATAGACATAAAAATCTTGCCCCGTTTAGCACCACCGAATGACTTCGTTGGTGGACGTAATCAGAATATAAAATATTCGTTGAAAGATCAAGCATAGCAATATTAAGGAAGTTCGGCGCGGAATTGCGAAACCCACTTACCATGAACAAAGGAATTGTTCATGGTATCCGCAAGGTACGGACTGTAGAGCGAACGCAAGTTGCACGTCGGCTGATAGTTCGTGCAACATATGTCCCCGAATAGAATTCTTCGGTGCGCACTGCTCACTGAGGCAGGTATTACTTACGAGATGAGTAAGAGTGACACGGAAGACAGGTATGAAGAGCCCAAAAGTTCAGTTCAGAACACCATTAGGCATGCACTGGGTGCGGTGGATTTGGTTGATATTTCCTAGCAACACCCTCAATCGGAAGTAATGAGAAAGGACACGAATACGAAAGGAGAAATGGAAGAAATACAAATGTTCATATCAAGTCGATAAATAAAGTTTGTGGAGACAAGAGTGTCACTGATCACAACACTTAGCCATTTCCTCCAACGTATCTAACCACTAAGTGGGAGAGTATCTCGGACTCCACCCAGGAAGTCTAACACGCCCTACATGGCCAAGTGCACAAGTTAGGTTTTTCATAGCCTTCTTGCATGTCATGGACTGACCCCCCTTACTAATCTTCCAACCGTTACCCGCCTCAACGAACATTGTGCGCCGAGGAACCTTGTCAGGGGACGTGCATAGCACATATCTAAACCATCCTAGCCTGGTGAGGTTGAATGTTTCATCTAATGATCTGGATCGTGAACCAGAGATTCCGCTGGATCTCAGTACTGCTTATACGATGCTCCCACCATACTCGAGCAATTTTAGGAAGACATTGGTGTTCAAATATCGACAATCTTCGCATATCCTCCATCCGCACTGGCCACCTTTCTGAACCGCACAGAAGCACAGGCCTGACTGCTGCAGCATACACTTGATAGATAAACGGACAATGCCGACGCCATAGATGGTTCACGGTTGCAAATGTCAACGCGCCTTCTGTGTACGCAAAGACACTTCATCCGATCTCCGAGGGAAGTGCAGCTCCCCAGATAACAGAACTTACCCATCACGTCCACAGTTACCCCAGATACTAACAGGTTTGGTGTTGGACCAACCCAATCCTGCCACGGCATTTTGAAGGTGCGAAACGCATACCGAACATAGTTACGAATCATCATCGTCGTACAGCATTAAACAGTAGGGCAAGCCCCACTGATCACTGACTTTCTCACCATCTTGCACGTTGAATTAAAAAGTATGAATACAAAAGATGGTTCGGAGAGTGGATTTTGTCTGGCCTCTACCCATTGACATGTCAGGCATGATTGCACCTCCGGCTTAAGGAAGCCATCCTGCGTAGCTCTTTGGGTCATGGAGGCACGCAAGCCATCACACCAAGTTAGGGTGGAGTCCGTTGTGACGGGGAAAGCCCATTAAGTGGACTCGACTCTGCAGGGCGTTGGGTTTTCTGGGTAGGGCTTAAGAGATTCCCCCACTCAGTGGATGAATACACTAGAGGATGGGGCCAGTTTTCTTAATCAGTGGCGCTGTTGTATTCACAAACTCTGGTTTTTCCCTCATTATTTCCTATTGAGGTAGCAACCAGAACCGCCACATCCAGTGAATGATTATTGGATGTTTGAACCGAACCTAACAATGAGTGAACTGTAGGAACTGAAAATTAAGGGGAATCATTGGTTGTAGACGCTAAGGGATAAGGCACAGAAGCCGGACGAGCATGTCATTCCATATCGAAACAGACCACGGTGGAAATAACTCCGGAGGACAAGTAGTTGTTTCTAATGATTTCTAATTGTGCTCTGACGGATATGCAATGGATGGTTTGATGATAATACCCCCCCCCCCCCTACCCCAATACTGGTGTTGATCCGGATGTGGTTATGAGATTATTCATACAGTTTGATTTATTGAGAATGTATTCACACAAGGTCAGACCATATGCTCCAACTGGTAACCAGATAACACCAAGTTATTTTTCCTTCTCGATTTATAGGTGCACTTGTTTACATCAATGGGAAATTGTCCAGCGATCTGTCAGACACTACAACGTGTTACGGAAGCTTGGTCATGTCTTATTACAACTAGAAATTAGAATGAGAAAGGTCTCCAAGCGTTCACGTCCAGACAGGAGCGAACTGAAAATTGTTTAATATTGGTAACTGATGTGATGACCTGACATTACCGAACATTTTTTCAAGAAAAAAAGATTTCTCCATTGAAACCGATATAGGTTGTGAAGAGTTCTCATTAGAAACTGGACTACAGCTTAGTTTGTTCATCCATATTGCTACTGCTACCACCTAAACAAACCAGTGACCGCAGTATGATTTCACCTGCCTGGTCTGCTTCATTTATTTGGGTCGTAGGGGTAGGAAAACTAACACGCCTCCGGCAACTGCCTAGGCCCTTACCTCCGGCACGGAGGCGCAGCGTGAATATACTTCTGCGTGCCCCTACGGCATACAGTGATGTACAGACGCTGAATCTGCACTGCGGTCGATGACGCGTGCAGGTGTGAAGAAAGTTTAAGTAATGGGTCAATCAGAATATTTGACCAACAAACCGGATGGTAACTTTGTTATAATTTCATAGCAAAAGCAGCAATGTTACGTTAGTCTGAAGTGAGATCAAAATACACGTGCCATTCGCCTCATACCAAGGAACCAAAGAGCGCACACTAATAACACAGTCCAGATTCCAGTGGAACCAAAGGCTTCAACCCTGGCATTAGGAAGTAAGAGAATTCCGTGAAGTACTCTAGGTGAGATGTTGTATGCAGATGGAAGTCATCGGTGTTGCCTGGTACGAGCCTCAATTCGTTTAGCCTCGACTTTGAACGAGGAACTAAGCAGAGTTGTCACAAGCCGTTGTTGCAAGCAGTTCAAAATTCACCAGGAAGAAGAACGACAAAATATATCATTGAAGTGTCAAAACATGTTGAAACACCTTAGAATTCAAACGACTTCGAAAACAGGTCCCAATCGCTACATTATTTTTCCAGTTTATAGATGTGATAGACAAAGAATTCACGGGTGTATCCGAATAATCGTCACAAGGCATGTCTGTATGTAAGAGAGGGAGGAGAGGGAGGTTTGTGTGCACCAGATATGCGGGTGTGGTGAGAGGACGAATGTTCGGATTGGGAGATACGAGACCGAAGTAAAGGAAGGAAGGGTAAAGGGCAGAAATATACCCCAAAAGGATGGATGTATTGTTGAACTGAAGTTCATCACTACTCATGCACACTTATGAGTGATCACGGGAAGATTGGGTGCACAGTAATGAGTGGCTGGCTGATTCAAAGAAAGTATGAGAAAGAATGTACAACAGTATTCTGTTTCATTGGCGAAACTGATAGGGTGTCTATTTTGTGTATTCCAAAATTCAGTAACCAGTGAGCTATCTGGCCACACTAAAGGGAGCAAGTATCCACGGACACAAATAGGATAAGCAGTTCTTCGTCATTCGTCTGTCATTCATACTTGGACGCGAAGCTGGGGTTGAAAACATGACGGGAAATCGGGGTCTGCAACCAGCGAGACAGACAACCCGAAAAAATCATGCGAAACGTATATGGAACTAGAGGGTACCACTGCAGACACGAACAGCTGGTGTCAGTTACTCGGTCGACCAGAACGAATCATCACAGAAGAACAAACCGGTCGAGTCCTGTCGCAATGATATTTACTTCAACAGGCTGACGCAAGATCCTATGAGCAGCTTTAGGCCATCCCATAGCCTTCACTGCACTCGCGGATCGCGGTCAATAGCCTGGCACGCAAGTGCTCGTAGTTCTCGTATGCAGGAAGGACAAGTGTATTGAAGCTGGAATAGGAAACAAGGAAAAACAAGCATGACATTCCCGAATTAGTGGACATAATTTGGAAAATCCATACCGGGATAAAAGTCAACAAACAAAGCGAGATTAACGGTTGTAGGGGTTAACCCCTTTTACTGTAATTTACTTTGTATAGTAAAAAAAACAGCAATAAGGATATGATTTTGGTGAACAATATACTGAGAACTATGAACCTAACAGATTTCATATTTCGGCTTTTCACGGGATGAGACAAAAAGCCCGCATTAAGCTCATATTTGCTCTGTGAAGCTGGATGGGTGCAGCGCAAGATTCGGTGTCCAGTAAGCGGTTAGGAAGGTGACCGGTCAATGTTATTTTTATAGAAGATGCAGGATCTTCTTCAACCAGATAAAGAGATCAGGAAGAAGACAAAACTTTGTTTCGTTTTTTCCCTCAGTTTTCTCACGTCGATTTCTAGCTCATTTAGCACAATTATGTTTATACCACTTCATCCATATTTTGTACATCATTTGCACTGTTTTGCGCACAAGTATGACGAATGCTTGCTATTTGCAATCATTGTCTTCCTCCAATTTTTACCAATCGAGTGCACTTTTTTCTTGTCTACAGGACTTCACTCTGCGTCCCGAAAGCACTCCACACACATACATTTCGGTAAGCTTTACTTAGAAGGGAAATTACAGGAACAAGCTGGAATATAAGCAAAACACACGAAGTAGAAAAAGTCAACACACCATGTATGGGCACAAGGAAGGTGGCTTGTGCTCGAACCAGTAGCACGACTGATCTGGAACTGAGTGGGTCCGTGAATTCCCTCTAGGTTGGCAAACCCGCCCAGTGGAACTTTGCTAGTCCCTGTGACGAACTGCAAAAATCGTGCGCGGTCTTCTTGATCGAAGGATTCCAGGGCTCGCCAGAACCATTCGACCTGTGGAGAATTGGCTTGATATTTGGAATAGATTGTGTGCGCGCGTAAATCAGCAATGTCAATGTTAGGCAGACCGCTGATTAGGAGCTCTAGTTCCTGCTCGTTAAAAACACTAACCAACCGCTTTGGTATTATTTCATAGAATCCTCCGAGAAAAGCGTCAAGCTGCTGTCGGATGGCGCCAGTCATGCGCTCTTGACAAACGAGGCGGACGTATTCACGTTTGTTGTGTTCCGTAACAGGAACATTGCGACCATTCTCGATTAGATCACGGGTTTCTGTTTTACCAAATTCATTAATCTAATGAAAGGAGAAAGAAAATCATCAAAGTGAAAAAACCAGGCCTCGATGGCATAAGTTGCCGAAACGAGAATTTCGAGTTAAGCGCAGTTAACAAAAAAGGTCTTTTAGTGATTTTTTAATCCATATTAGTCAATATTTTGAACACAGTAGCAGATAAAGGGATCTCAACACCGGACCGTCTGCATGAATATGGACCAGCACGACCAATCAGGAGTGGTCTACGTTATCCCATGCCTAGGATGTGATAAGGAATACATAGGCGAGACAGGTAAACAACTACGTACTCGCCTACACGAACACAAACTAGCATTGCGACGCGCCGAACCACACTCACAGATTTTTAACCACTGTGGAGAGACAGGTCACGAGGTCAAAATCGATAGCGCAAGGGTAGTCGCCCGAGCAAAGAAGAAGGGGGAGCGCCTGATCCTCGAAGCCCTCCATTCGATCAACTCGTTCAACCGACACGTCGAGGTTGATAAGCATTACGTCACCCTGGCAAAACCGATGGCGAAAAACCGAGAAACGGACAGACGAGCAACGCACCAAAAACGTGCGGAACCAGCCGTCCCATTCACACACTCATTCACTCACGTTTGACAACGAGTCCTAGTTTGGATCGAAACGTCACAATAAACGTTTTACAACTCAGCGTACGCCTTGACTTCTCTATAATATATATATATATATATATATATATATATATATATATATATATATATATATATACCACAGTATAGTCAAGGGTAGGTGTCTCAGGCTCCGAGTTGGCTACTCGTCCTGAACACCTATCGAAATGCCCCCAAATAACCGGTTTTTTTGACTCAAAGTCAGTCTAGGGGATGTGGCTAAACCCTGATTCCAAACCAACTACGGGTGACGCATGAGGCGTACAACGTTATGCTTACCGTCATCTGTGGCGGCGGGATTTACTGGGCACCCAATATGTTTGGCCTCATCCGAAGGAGAATGAACTGTGCATTCAGTCACCAGCTCTCAATGGTTTCCAGAAGAGGCGAATGAGTCGTACAATTGGCCAGCGGTCTATCTGGATCAACCCTGCTGCCTCGCAGATTGCGGCTTGGCTGCTCAGAAGCTAGAGGTGCATCCCCGAACATGAATGCCTACTCTGAACTTGGCGGCCGAGTAGTACAATAGTCCGCAACGCCCACAACCATGACAGACTCTACCACTGTGATTAACTGCTCTTTCATGTGCACGAAAAAACACTCCTATACCGTACTCAACTTGTTCTCCCATTTCCACTCCCTTCCCACTTTCTCTTCCAGTCTCACATCCTACTGGTTCTTCGATCGATCGTGCCGGTTGTAGTGCCACTGACAGATATCCTGGTTAGGTTCTGTCTTGTCCTTGTTCGACTAGCTTCCGAGTCTCACCAAACATGCTACCACTAGCTGATGCCCTGCTTTGTCCTGGATGCTCATTCAGACTAGCCACATTCAACGTGCAAACCATGATGCATGTAGGACAACAGGTGGGTTTAGCTCGTTCGCTTGAATCACTTGCTATCGATGTATGTTGCATTCGAAAGACTCGTATTCAAGTTTCCAGTTCCATGATCCGATTGACGCCCCCATCTAATCCTTCCGTGAAGTTTCACTGACGCCTTTCTGAGTATGCTGAGGCTGTGGCTTCTGGTCTTGCTGTCGCTGGCATTCTTCTCAGTGAAAGAGCTGAAGCGGCGCTGCTAGACTGGGTCCCAGTCGACAGTTGTTTGTGCGTAGTGAAACTCAGGGGTTCTGGTAAAGTGAGCAGTCACCGCTCTGTTAGACGCAATCGGTTTGTCGTTTCGGCGTATGCACCGCCGATTGTAGCCATATGCAATTAAAGAGGCCCTCTACAAAAAGCTCCACGACCTATTACGTGAAGCAGGCCGGGCTGATATCGTGATTTTCACAGAACTGAATGCTAGAGTGGGTCAGCTGTCATCGAATGAGACGCAACTAGGAAGTCCTTTTGGCCTAGATCCCTGACACTCGGAAAACGGAGAATGGTTGCTGGCTCTGTGCTCAGAACAACGCATGTTTCTTGCCAGTATGAACTTAAGACGTACTAATAGCCGGTACGCCATATGGAATCCGTCCACTTTGAGACAGCAGTGGATCCGGATTGACCGAGTCACTGTGAGCCACAAATGGCGGGGTTGCATAGAAGATTGTCGCTCGTACTGGAGCACACCCTCCTGATCCGACCACGCATTAGTCCGCACTAAGCTGTTCATGTGCTTCGGCGAGCGCCCAAAACACATGCTGGAGCGACGGTTAGATTGCAATAAGCTCTCCGATCGATCTCGATCACGCGTTTTCCAAAACGCTGAAAAGCTAAACGTTGCCCCACCTGATAACATAAACCATTAATGGTCGCTTATCAAGAATGCGTTGTATTCTGCTGGTCTAATAAGTTGCGGCCTGTCTCGTCGTGCCCCAAGACCCTGGGTTTCTGCTGCGCCTTCAGGACGCACGCCAGTCGATCCCGATGATATCGCCCTTCTGAGTGATAATGCACAGGCAGCGCAACATGTTCTGGACCGCTCGGCGACTGAGGTATCCAGATACAGAATGCACTTCGCGCCTTCCAAGTGCAAAGTGCTTTTGCAGGATTGGCAGGAGTCTGCGCTTTCCCCCAACCTTCGTGGTGATCACCTTGAGTTAGTCGACAACTTTAAGTACCTTGAAAGCTCAATAACAGCTGGAGGGGGTGTTGAGGAGAAGATCAGTCACGCATAGCGAGGGCTAAAGTAGCTTTCGCAAACCTGCGGCGTCGTCGTGACATTCGGCTCTTTCTTAAAGGACGGTTGTACGTTGCCGCGGTTCGCAGTATTATACTCTACTCTTGCGAGACCTGGCCACTTCGCACTGAGGATGCTCGGCATCCTTCCGCGCTCGATAACCGATGTCTCCGAAGCATTGCTCGTGTCTGGTGGGAATATCGAGGGGGTATTGGCAAGGTGCGATGTCGTGTGCTGGGCACGGATAGCCGCCGTCCTAACAAAATAAGCGCTCTACACTGCCTCCGGTGGCTCGGTCATGTTTTACGAATGCTTGCCTATCGTCTACTTTTCCGTGCTCTATTTACACGTCCTTAGTAAGGATGGAGGAAGCGACGCAGTGGTCAGACCGTAAGTTCGCGCAGAGGTATGAAAAATCTAGCATCACCATATATATATATATATATATATATATATATATATATATATATATATATATATATTCTATGAGCAGTCGTTTTTTGGACGGGATTGTAGGTCACTTTCACCGCTGTATCACGTTTTGTAAGCAATTCCAACCCGTGTGTCGTCTCGTACCAGTTGCTAGCAACGAACCTATCGTAAAATTAAACACCAACTCCTTTAACTAAGGATATGCAAGCGAGAATGTTATACAGCTAACATCGCATCGAAAAAAACAGCAAAACGAAATGAATGGATTTCATGTAGAATGCAAATAAAATCCAGTCAGAAGCCGACAGTCAGATGTCTATAAAAGTGGTCATAAAACACGAACACCATAAATCTGAAAACAGGAAGCCGACTCACTTCTGTGCTGAACGTCAACTCGTAGCCCAAATCGGAGACGTGATGTTTCAGTAAGAACTCCAAGCCCTTATAGAAGTCATAATCATCGCTTTCTAGATCTGAGAATCTGGAAGTGCGGAAAAAGGATAGAGCATTGCATGCAAATACACAGAACCAGCGATTACAAATAAAGTCAAACCAGTATCTCAAGGACCAACTGCACCACCGAGGAGAACCAGAAACCGTGACTGTAAGACATGGAATAGAAAATCGTATAAGGTTAAAGTAGATCGGATGGAGCAACTAGCTGAGCGGCAAAGGATTACTGTCTACCATCAAATCTGGCCTACGATAGCGTGGTCTGAACCTCGTAACAAATATTTCTGCCAACCGAGCATTATCGGTAAGCGGGTCTCACGTACGACCACAAAGCGCGATACTTCCAACAAGACGAAGTCTTTAACTTAGGGTGTTTTGTCATGTCATGAACTAAACACTCAGACAAGATCTCCGATTACAATTTACTCTGGAAATATAGTTTTTCAGGTAATGCAACAACTAACCTCGCACTTGTCTGCTCTGGTTTCGGTTGCTACTTTCCAGCATCGTCTAGTAGATGGCAGAAAGAATAAAAGCGCCAAGTGAAAACGATCCGAAAATCTAGGTAACAAGCGGAAATCACGAAGACGAAGATGGAGTTCGAATACAACAGCGCCACTGACCACGACACCTAGCCACATGACTTGCTGTTTTCAACCATTTGGCGGGCGGATCACGTGAACAGCAACCTAGAAGTTTCATACGCCCTACTTGGCCAAGTCCACTGGTCAAGGTTTTCATACATTTTTGTCATGTCATGGACTGATTACCTCTACCTACCCTCCAATCATTATCGGCCTCAGAGAACAGCGTACGCTGAGGAAGTCTATCCCTGGGCATGCGTAACACATGTCTCAATCACCTCAACCTGTCTGGATTAAGTACATGATCCACAGACTGACCACAGGATCCTAACACCCTACATCTAACCTCAGCATTGCTGATAAGGTGTTCCCGCAATACTTGGGCAATGCTACGGAGACACCGATGCTCGAACACCGGCCATGTTTCTGAGTCATATAAAAGAACGGACCTAACCACCACAATGTACACTCTACCCTTAACAGACTGTTGGATGTCACACCGACGCCACGGATGACGGAGGTTGGCAAAAGCAAAACACACCTTCTGCATGCCCGATGCCACTCCATCCGATATCTGTCCACCTAATGAAATGTACCCTCCAGGTCACAAAATTTATTAGCACCAGCTAGAGCTTCTCCTGCCAACACAAGATTTGGTGTAGAGAAAACCCAGTCTTGCAACAGCACATTACACTGAAAGTGCAAAACGCATCCCAAACATTCCTACACTGTTGTTGAGGCTATCTAAAAGAGCTTGCAACTTACCTGGATCTTCACTCAGAAGAACAATATCGTCCGCTTATTTGAAGTCAGACAGTCTACTGTCTGAGCAAAGATCGGTGACGCTATTCCCACATGATAATGGGGCTATCTGAAGAACCAATTAAATTACAAAATTGAAGGGGAGGGGTGAAAGAAGGCAATCCTGACGAACACCACTTTCCGTAGTAAACTCATGGGAAAGATCGTCGTAAGCACGAACTCGGCTTCGGCTGTTCGCATACAAGCATTAGAAAAGAGAAATAACCTTCTGACACGCATTTGAACGAGAGGCCGCGCCAGAGAACTGTGCGGTCGACTGAATCGAATGCCGCTTTCAGGTCGAGAACGATAGAGACTGTGGGCCTACGTAAGATATGTCTGTGCTCTAAGGTTTTTTGGAGAGTGAAGGTGTGGTCGATACGACCCCGACCGGGTCTAAAAGTGGCTTGATTCTTACCTGTACACCTTTCGCAAGCGCTGGGTAGTCGGTGGAGAATAAGCCCGGTGGGCAGTTTGGAGGCAGTAAATACCACAAAAGTATCTGCAAACCATATTGTAAATCGGCACAACCACCGATTCACACCATTCCCTGGGAATCTGCTCACTATCCCAAATAATACGGAGGAGTTTTTTTAACTCCGAAACCGAAGCTTCGCCTCATCCTTGGAAAAAAAATGAGACAACCGATCCGGTCTAGCGGTTTTGTATCTTTTCAAGTAACCGATCAACCGCATAAGCTCCATCTCTGATGAAGGACTGATATCCACCTGCATCGTTTATCTGGCAGGTATATTTGGAAGGTCCACCGTTGAAGTGGGCTAACTGAATAACTCCTTAAAGTGCTCCGCCGAGAGCTCCAGACGACGTCCCTGAGAGTGAATCAGTGAGCCGTCGGACTTCTTAATCAATTCACTTATACCGGGTTTCGGTGGACCGCTACTTCTAATCAGACAGTAAAGTTTGCGAGCATTGCCAATAGACGCAGTCTTTTCCACTTCCTCACACTTCGGAATCCACCACTGCTCACGGTCATTCCCCAGGCTCCTAATCAGTTGGCGTCTCATGGATTTAGGCACTTCATTGAACGTGAAATCCGGAGGGACGGATCTGTGAGCGTCCAACAGAGCAACTGATGTCGAAGATATCCATCGATTGTGAGACCTACTCAAACCAGAGTCCTATGTGGGATTCGAAGCGGCATACAAAGCTTCCTTGGCCTGTTGCTACCGTTCATCTGGGTCTTGTACATCCGGCTGCATCGATAACCGTGTAGACAGCTCCGTCTGAGAAGCAGATCGTCGATTATCGACTTGAGACAACTTGTGCGGGACGGGTGGTGTTTACGTTGGTGCGACCACGGATGAGACGTAAACAGAGGCGAGTAAAGCGAAGAATACTATCATGTGCTGTGCGTAATACAGCTTGGCAAGCATCGTCTGCTGCGATCATGATTGCTCTAGCGATTGATTTCGAGTTGTCACTATCCTCCAATTATAGCATTACTGCAAAGGTGCATGACGAGTGCATAAATGAAAGAATCCTGCAAGTGAAGAAATTATCAAACGGGTGAAACACACCGCACGCGATTGAAGAGGGAACGAAGATAAAATTGCGTGTGAGCAACTATTAGACAGTTCGCAAGTCATATTGACATGCAATTTACACATAGATGTGTATATTTGTTACAACACACAACAACGGCGAAATGTTTCAGAGGCTGCTGAAAGCAGAAATCAGCTGGCTTTGTACTACAGTCGAAAACAGGACTGCGAGATTATTAGCTGACTTAACTAGTCTTTTGGAAACGGGCACTTAAATGGGTAGACAAAATGAGCGATTCTCAGGATTAGCCCAGGCAATAATAAGCTTCGATTTCGAACCGCAACAAATGCCACAAGACTACCGTTAGATAATTAACCTTTGAATGCCAAACAAACTTACTTGACGGGGACGCCCAGAATGTGCTTGTAGAACGAACGAGAGAAGTAGCATTCCAGGAGTTTGTTATCGTAAATTGCTTTTGCGATAAACCGGCCAACAAATTTGAAATACGACAAATGGTTGCTGTTGATATAAGAGCTCGGATTGATCGTATAGGTGACTCGATCAGCCGGGGATGTACGGAACAGGCAATAATTTGGATTGAATATCTCGCGACTCATCAGCAAATACCACTCGCGAAGTGGACCACCTGCATCTTGACCTTCTTCATCTAGATCAAGTAATAGGAAAATGAGGATAAACACTCGCCGAAGATTGATGAGCATCTAAACGGTGTCTAAATATAACACCATAAAACTGAATGTACATCACTGGGCTCGAGGATAACAAGCAACGATCACTAAAAGCACAGAAACAACACAGTTGATAATCTCCTCGATAACAACACAATTTGAAGTGCTTGTCGAGCAATGATAACAGTTCACATTTGAAGAAAGGTATGAAAGAACTAGTTGAGGTTCGCTTCACTGCGCGGCGATACTGCTATTGTTTTAAATACTGGTTGTTTCCATTACTTAGAACGGACGAGTAAAGTGATAAAAGTCCACTACTGCGACCCGAGGAGAATCGTTAACAGCAACTACCTATGGTTCAGATGACACTAATTTATGATGAACGAGCTACAGCAAAGACACTACCTATTCGTAGAATACCAAAAGAGCCTAGTTAAATGAAAACGATACTGCGGAGCAGGAAGTGTCCAGTTAAAAGCGAGACAGTATGGTGTCAATCGGACAGGAGGTAATTAGATGAAAACAAACTATGACTACCACAAGCTGGTAATGTTTCTTAGAAAATACGGCTTATTACATGACTGCAGTGGTCCATCCCAGTGACCAAACCAAAGCCATTTTACATCAGAAAACAAACAGCTTCGAAACCGTTGTGAAGTAGTAAGCATACCTTTTCAAGTACCGGTAAAACCTTCCGGTAGATAAAGCTTAAGACAGGGTGAAATGAACAAGTTATCCAGAACTTCCTTAACCACAGGTGAGTCAACAATCTCATCTTTGATCAGTTGGAGTGGCTACTACTGAGTAAACTATCTAACCGCCATCTTTGGCTTAGCTTTACATTCTCCCTCGGATAATGAAAAATTTGATACTCAGCTGAGGTTTTGAATACGACAGTTCATAAAATTCGATGTACCACAATTTTCCCACCGTTACTACGCAACGGACTAAACGCAAAAAGTCTTGTGAAGCGCAATACAGTTCACACCCCCGAAAAGAAATACACAGGAATGTAGAAGTGATTACTCACTCTGAAACCTGATGACAAATTTATGCTTCCATCTCGATGGAGACTTTTGGTGCAATCGGGCGTAACTGTCCTCGAATATGCGATCACGAGAAATTACGATGGGCTCATCGTCATACCGACTGGCGACTGAAGACCGACCATTCAATGACTGTAGTTGTTGACGGAAGAACCTCCGCTTGATATCGAAATCAAGCACCCTTGGATAAACGAGGAACACAGCCAGTGGTGATTCGCCCAAACCATTACCATAATGGCGTAAGATTTGATTGAGACCGGTGCGATGCTGTTCGGCAAACTGCAAGATGGTATTCGAGTTTGAAGCCGAGGAAACGGAGGCTCGTCCGCAATGAATGGTATCCCCAGCGGACCGTTGTTCGTCATCCATGGGTAGACAGGGAGGTGACATGGGACCGACAACGTCCAGATGTAGATGAGTTGTACTTTCGTTTGTCGTTGTGTCGCCTTGGGATCCACGATCAACAACCGGCGGAGTCGGTGGTTCAACGCGCAACTGCAAGACGGGAACCATATCAATAAGACTGAACGCATTTGACGTGTTTGGATTTGAACGAGCCGAGCGTGAAGTTGTGCTTCGCTGTCTGATCATGATGGAATCTTTGACGAGATAGAGATGAGCTAAACAAAACGCTTCAAGAAGCGGTTGTAACAGTAACACCGCATTTAGTTCCGGTAATGATGTGAGTTTTTCGAACGCCACGCTTAGTCGAGACCAGAACTCAGGCAACATGGCTACCGATTGGAACGGATCGTACGCGCACATCGGGATGGGATCAGTCAGATTGGTGGAACAATCCCCAGATGCGATGCGCAGAATCAAACCAAGAGTGCTCCGGAATCTAGTTTGATCACTGTTAGGACATGAGAACATTTGAACAGCTTTCAGTTGGAGATCGGCAAACGTGTTTGCGGGTTGCGCGGGGCGTGAATCACCGGAAATCACCACCACCTGACCGGATGCACTGAATCGATCCGGCAGAACATCGAACGATGTGGATGCGAGCCGACTGCTACTAGAACAGCTTGAAGACCCGGGGACAATGCGTGTGTCGGGAACCGTTTTATTCGGTGATTTAATTTCAGCTGGCTTTAACGAATTAATCTCATCTATGAGGTCCTAAGAGAGAATTCAAACAAAAAAGAATAATCTTGATGGGGTGGGAATAAAGACGCTGAGATTATTTTCCAAACCCCAACGGCTAAAAAAGGTGGTCGCATTATTGAGTTTTATTTGCTATTAGATTTTCTATTATTGGTCTCCCTGCCACATGATCATATCACGGCTAGGAACAGAACTAAGTTATTTTCATCCTTTTTCTACCAGTTCATTTAAGATCACCAGTTAATTAAAAATATTTGGCCCCCATCACCAAGATAATGGGTACACAAACATGAAATCTTGACCACAAAAACCTTCAGTTGGCAGACAGTTAGCGGGAATTTATACCTAAGTAGTAATCGTCCACAAAAGTGATAGCATTTCTAAGTAGGAGGAGGAAGAGAATAATCTTCCAATTATTTCTGGTGGAATAATGATACTAAGCACTTCGACTGCTGTAGCGGAGAGATTTGTCAACAAGGAGAATTGTCAATTCAGAACACATTCTTTCCATGCAAACGAGGACAAATTGAAAAAACTGAATTCGTCCTGTTACGCTGACGATATCCTACAGCATCGATGTAGTTCTCAGGATGTTCAGTTACGTTGTTGAACACTCCAATATACATGGAGGCATCAATAATCACAAATTTAGCAATAAACAATTTGTTGATGTCAGCGCACGGAAGGCCTCAGCCACGTTTACTGTGTGATTAGCCTGAGCACGGTGTGAGACAGCGGCGCTGGTGAGTGACTTAACTCCTCCAGTGTTTAACCGTGCAGGGTGATGTTCACGGATGCGCTCAGACAAACGCCTGGCCGTGTGGCCGATATACGTTGACCCACAGGAACAAGTGAATGAATAAACACAGAATGAGGCCGCGGAATCAGGCACTTTGTCTTTCAACCGCAAAAGTACTACCGGCCGGGATTCATACAAAACCCGGAGCTTAGCTGCGTAGAACGTTTTGTTGATTACTCCTGACGATCTCTGCCAACACATCATCCTTAGATGGCAAAGAGATGCATATCGTTTTTTTTCCACCCCAAACTTCCTCGGAGTTTCCACTTTAACTCGCATCATCCTATCAACTAGCCGACCTAGGTAGTCGTTTTGGATGAAGGCCCTTCACACCGTTTGCAGTTCTTCTTCAACGGTGCCCTCCGACCATATTCCTCTTGCTCTGTTTGTGAGGCATCGAATTAGGTTCCTTTTAATCTTTAGAGGCACAAAGCTGTGGAATTGAATGTATTGCCCATTCCACATCGTCTTTCTAGGTGCTGACCGGCTGATTGAGCCGTTTTCACGGTGAGTCATTTGAACGTCAAGGAAGGCGATTGTGTTCTCTGACTCTGTTTCGACTGTGAAATGTGAGTTTGTATGAGCTGAGTTAAACTGTCTAGCAGTTGGCTTATGTGATCTGATGAACTGAATACACAGCAAATGTCATCCACGTAGCGTTTGTATACAACACAGTTTCGAATTGAAGATTCCAGCGGGCCATTTCCTAACTTTGCCATAAAGACACTAGCAAGTAGTGGTCCGAGTGGGGAGCCCGTTGCTACACCATCCTTTTGGCGATAGATGTGATTGCTAAATTTAAACTGAATGTTGTACGTGCAGAAAAACAGCAACTGTTTCAGACCTTCTATGGATACGTCTGTCTCAATGGTGCTCCTTTCAATTCCTTAAACCGCTAATTCAGACATGAAAATCCATGGACTATCTCGTAGTTCAATTTCACAGAAAGCTATTATCGGTTCAGAACTTAGTGACTGAGAGACTTTTTTGGTCCGGTAAGAAACATCATTGTTGGCTCAAGATCCGGCCTCGGAGGAGACAATGAAAACAAATTTGACCGGTTTCATGCCCTTAAAACAGACAAAACTCTTGAAGGAAAGCGACTGCCTCGTTAATCACTGCATCTCAGTGAGAAGCACTTTGTGTCTTGTAAAATGATCTTTCTTGCAATACTTAATAATGGAGTGACAAATGAGCGATAATCTGGGACGTTTCCCTGGCGGGAAATAGGCAAGTCACATCGGACTGAACGAGAATGCGATGAGCATGAAGTCGTTACTCCGGGTATTAAAAAGGACATGGCAATGCCGAGTGATGTATTGCGTCATTTGATCATGTATCTAGCATGCTTCCTACCTTCCGAAATAAACCATTATTATTATTTCCAGAAATCCTTGTAGGACTGAGGCGTTAGTCACGTACAAGTTCAACAAACAACGGTAACCGTGGACGACGTCGACACAGTGGAAAACTACCTGAGGAGTCATGGAAGGCAAGCTACATTTGCTAACAACCCGATTTCAGTTTGAGCTCAAATAAACCATGCATGGGAAATGGTGGTTTTGGTCACCAGCCCCAACAAAAAGGGAACAAGAAACAGAAAGAATGAGAGTATAGAAACAGTAAGGATAATAGCTTATGATTTATGGAGAAACTGTGTGAACATCATCATCATCATCTTCGTACAGCGTTAAACTGAAGGACAAGCCCAACTGATCCCTGCATTTCTCACCATGTTGCACGTTGAATTAGAAAGTATGAATATACAAGAGGGACAAGGGAGTGGACCTACACAATGAAAAATACAGCGTCATATGCACGAATATAATGAGTAGAAAAAATAAATGGCATTCTAAAGGATATCCAGCTATCCGAAGTGGAGTCCATTCACGTTCATTATACAAATGAATGAAATCGATCAGTATGACTGCAAATCACATCAACAATATAAATGAAATGGGGATGCTCACTTGTAGTTGTGTCATAATTTTTGAGGTCAATCGTCCAGCAGACTCGCAAAGCAGCTTGAGCATACTATCCTTAGTGGAACGATTTGATTTTGCTAGATCAGTGATGAGTTGGGCTGCCATACTACGTGCTGCATCAGTTGATTTCGGTGCAAGCACACACTGGCACAAGGTCTTGATCACGTCCATTTTGATCTGTCCGATCAAGTCTGGTGATTTGGTTGCTGAGGTCCTGCAATCGGACGTTGCTACGGTGCTGGAGTCAGTAACATCGATAGGGCGGTCCGAAGATGTGGGTGCTTGAGGCTGTAGAAGAATTATGCACCGAATTTCAAACAATGGGTGAACAAGTGCGAGGAATTTTTGATTCATCACTTAATTTAACAACTCAATTTTAGTTAAGTTGAAAACCGTGACAAACAGTGTAGTTGTTTTAAACGCTATACATCAACAAGACGGTGACCGACAGCACTGTTCCAATTATCAATAGCAGATTATAACATTAAAAACATGTTTGATGTTTTTCGGACTGTTGAAGTAGTGGTTTTCGACCTGTTTGTTGAGCACACGGACTTTTAGTGGAGGGGGTTCTCCATGAACAAGTTACCAATTTGCAAGTCCGAATATAATAAGCTATCCAAAAATTCTCACAAGTAACCTCAGTATACGAATCTGATACGTGAGAGATGCGGTGTAATGATGATGACACGATTCGCTGAAAGGTGTGTGGTGCACGTCTGTTCGAAATAATCAAACATAAAACCATCATAGACAAAGACGGATCATTGACTGCATTCAGGGTGAACAGAGTGCAAGCGTAATTTTATATCTACGATAACTACCAAGATGCGGCGAGGTTTTAGGACAACAACCCTTACGGTTTGTATGTGTGTTGAACAAATATGCTGAAAATCTTTACGAAACTCTATTTTTCCATTACCCGTCGGCCACATTCATAACGGAATATGAGCCTCTTAGGGGAAATGAAGTGAGACTATAGTAACGCCGACGTTAATAGAAACAACGTCAATACACCATAAAACTTATTGGGTCACTGTTATTCAGGATCTCTCAATCTCTCCAGCTAAGAGTTCACCATGTGAGCTATGAAATATAATTTTATCTTATGACCCATCACAAATTCCGTTTCTGGCGTATGTTGCGTATGTTGTGTATAGACCTATCACTTGAGCACAGAGAAAATGTTTACGACCTGCATCATAGAGGGGGGGGGGGGAGAAATTGCATGAACTGAACCTTGAAGTTGCGCATAGTTCCACACGTTTAAAAGTGATTAACGGACAGACAGATCGTTTTGCATAAATACGTTCACAACCCACTCGTGAAAAAGCACAGCGCATTATCCTGAAAAACTATCACCTACCAAGATGAACTTTTTTTCGTTGAACTTGAGGGAATTTTGTCTTCACGGTGATCACTTTCCAGCTATTTGAGACGCTTTTAAATGAAGTCCATCAACAAGAATAATCATGTTTTTTTACAATCCAAATCGATAAAACTGGTTGTTGTGATATCATGTTAATCTACAGGATACTTTGTCAGGGGAATTTTCTGTCAAATTGCTTTTTTCCTGAGTCTACCACGGCTGATCATCTGCGAAATAAACCAACCGCCAAAATGGTAGGCTCTGTGATTGGAATTCCGTGATTATATCTCGACGTGTTCCCTTTTTTAAGGCGTTCAATGTAGGCTGCGCGTCAGTCGATAATGGCCGCATTCCAAATTAGTTGCAGCTTATGCGCAACAGGCAGTAAGGGCAGCGATTTATGATACTGCTTTCTGAGCGTAATGCGCATAAAGTCATCTTCCTTTGATGTACTGGATCTCCTATCACTGAAATGCGTAGTTGCGGGAGTTTTTCTGTGAATTGTCCGATATTTCGTGTTTATATTCACGGTAAAACAGCGCCGAAGAGTTGTCACAGAAAATTAAAACGCATGAGCTTTTGGAACCCTATTTTGGTCCCCTTTTAGGAGGTCCGAGAGCCTACAGTATTGTAAGCTCTTTTCCTCATTACAAACTAATATAAACGATCACTTAGGCGAACCCTAATGAGTTTGGTGTCAATATACATACTGATGCAAACCGGAATTTTGTTATCCCGATAAGTTAGACAGTCATCGATAGGCATTATCAAACTTCGTCAATTTTCCCAATTGCTAAAGAATTTCTTTTGACCTCAGATAGGCACAACCGTGTAAACTGTATCGGCTGAAAAACGGCTCCTACAGAACGATTTAGACAGTCCAACTGCTTTATACTGTCTTCGGAAACGATATGGAGATATTGAAACTGAAAATTGAGTCTCGGAAGATGGATGCCATGAAATATCTATGAAATACACCAAAAAAGATCAAGGAAGATGAAGCTCAAAATCAGAAGGGCTTACTTGAGATTCCGGGTGAATGGTTCGTGCAACATCTGAAAGCTCTTCCGTTGTGGCTGCTGGTCGCACTGTCGCTGTGTCCGAACTCGTAGACTGGCCACGCACAATCGTAAACTCTTTCACTATACCAGCCAGTAGAGATAAAAGGCGTTCTTGATGCAGCGGGCGGTCGTGCAACAATGGATGGCACAAAAGATCAGCCAGGTGATTGAAACAATCCAATGAGGTTGACGAACTGGACGGTACACGTCGACGCGGCAGGGAAGAGGAATCAACTGTATCCTGCCTGTCTGAAGAGGCCGCAACGCCATGTGCTGTAAAAGTCAACGGTTATTTAACCCTGAAATGCACGTGCGCAAGTGAATTTTCGGGGGCAGTTCAAATCGCAAACATGCTACCTTCGGGACCCGAATGAGAATTATATACAATCGAACTTTGGTAAAGAGAATGGAAAGGGGGTAACTATGAGGTAAGATTACGCTGCATGTGGATAACGGTTCGTTCCTAGTGGTTTTCCCGTTTGTGGTGAACTCAACTATCGTTTTGCTCCATGTGTTCATCCCGTATTCCGCTATTAATCGCTTGCTTTCGTTCAAGCTTTATGGTTAACTTAAAAGCTGTTTAAAGCATAAAACAGACAAATTTGACTTTCTATCTACCTTATTGTGAGACCTTTTTATGCGTTTACTATACCGCTTCAGATGAAAGAGTCTGTGGATCGACGGGGTAACGTATTTGTGCATCACAAGGACAATCTTTCAAGGAGTCGAAGATAGAAGAAATAAACCGCATAAAATCCTGTGTGAGCCACAAGGTTTCTACCATAACCGATTGTATGCAGCTACATTTCACCGGTGACAATGAACACCCAAACTAACTTATCAAACTGATTCGCGGCACAAATCTTCCTGAATTCAGTTGCATATAAGGATGTAGAAAAAATTGGAAACGCGTATACGCATCATACAGATCAGTCGTTAACACCGACGTGGTGAAATTTCAGGAGGATTTTTTCAGTCGTGGGACTGACCATTAACTCATAAGAAACTAAGCAGATTATGAAAAAACGCTGCAATGTAAAACAGCACTATCAAAAGCTGACCAGGGGAATAGGGAAATGCTAATTTCATATTCAACAGATATAAACAACCAGCTTTGGCTATATATTGAGCACAATGTATCGAAAAAATGTTTGCAGCCTTCAGTTTCTTGACGCATTGTTGGGAATAACCTGAACAAGAGCCTCATGCTCACATCTAAAATAATGTAATAGCGAGTTCCAAGGACTGAACGATAGTTTTGTATCAAAATACACGATTAAATTAAAGAAGCCTGCAAAATCGAGGTACCACGGTTAGAATCGGGATACTATATTTACTCTTAGATGTTCCAACGAGTGTAACTACGAAGACCAGTAAATAAAAACTAGACACGGCTGTATTTTTTACTATCGATTCTACCTAATATTTATTAGTGACGTGTCAACTAGCAACCGGTTCAAAGTTAATTGGTCACATGAGTCACGAGAAAATATCACAAGAGCTGTTAATCACCTTGAAACTCAATTGCATGAACACCGGCATGGAACAGTAAATATCTAGAAAACGTACATGAGTAGGAGATTTCCATGGGCACTGGAGGAAGAGTGCCTGAAGGATCAATAGAAACTGTTTTTGATGAAACTGAACTTTGACGTTTACGAGTGCTTCCGTGAAATCGCCGGCCAAGTCGACTCGGGGCAGAGTGATTAGACATGATGATTGGAGGAGACTGAGAAAGGCGGTCAAATATCTCCCAGAAGGATGGATGTAACTCTGAAATGAGTATGAAACATTGCGAAAGAAAATAACTTGAGGCGGAATTGGAAGTAAATTCAGATAAGTAAGATTATCAAGTGGTATACGGCAACCACGAAAGTGCATGAAACCTTGTTCGATGTACATAAACTGTTTATGCCTCAGATGGAAAAATGCAATAAATAGACAAAAGGGGGATCAGTTTACTACTACTAACCCCGAGACTGAAACTATCGAATTTGTCCAGCAGAGGCACGTGCTCCAGTAAATCAAAAATGGTTAACCGCACCTGAGGAATTCGGAATGAGTTCGGGGTCAAGGCACTTGGGATAGGCTTCCATTAGAAAAATTGTTTATCACAAATTAGGTCATAACGTTAGAAACTGAGTAGAACTGGAAAACATTAGGATGTATTGAGAAGTTCACAGAATGATGGCTCATTCTCCAATAATCGTTAACAGTTTTAAAGTTTCGAATCACGCACGAATTCTAAAAAGACTGAGCAGCAAAGTGGAGAGATTGAGAGCACGCATACCACATGGGCAAAATTAAAGTGGAAATATGAACATTCACATGGGAGGGAAAAATGTTTTCCCTTCCACAAATAAATCTTAAGGTTATACTGAATACGAAAATACGGAGGCACTTTCATGGAACAAACAACTGCGATCTAAGGGAATAAGCAATCCTAAACTCACGGTCTACGCTGGAACTAGGTTGTCTGGTTTCTCCGGCAGAAGCGGATGTACTGTCGGATTTTGGCTCCGGAGGACGGGGGTAGAAGTGAGCAGGGAACGATCGTGCCAACTCGCCCAACGTTTCCAATAAGACACCAGCAACTGAGACCGCTGCTTGAGGATGTATGATGTGATGACGCAATGGTGCGACTGGTCTGCTGGTACATTGGTCAACATTTGCCGTCTTTAACCGGTCCGAATCAACAGCGGGATTGTCAATCTGAGCCAATGGATGGAACACACGAACCCAGCAGCCCAGTGCAGCTTCAAAACCGATATTGAAAACGCTATTGACCGGTCCAGAACGAACAAGATTCAAACTGGGTTCGGTTTGCTCACAGACAGTCGAACTGAAAGCCGCATTTCTGGAATGTGACGATGATGGTAATTCGCATTGCGGGCCAGTCGTGCGATCTACCAAGGACTTCTCGGACAAACCGTCAAACAGCGACAGCAGACAGCCTACAATCCAGTTTCGGGTTCCGTAATGACAAGATAGATTTCGCAAAACCTACAGGGAGAGATACGTGGAAAACCAGGTGCGTTAGTCGACAACACCTGAACAAGCGAAACACAGTGAGACCTAAAAGATTAGCAATAGAAAGGTTACCAAGCGCAAAATATAGAAGCGCCACTTCCATTTCTACTAGTGATCACAGTGGTAGCTTGAATGACGAGAACAGAATTTCCGGTTTATCACTCACCTTTTTCACCGTAGGAATGATATGACGGCGTTGTTGTGAACACGAAGAACTGGCGACAAGAAGCACGATCAAACAGGTAAGACCCTCATGATCAACAAGGCAACGACCTCGGCTAGTAGTTGGAGCCTGTAAACCTAACGGTGCACCAGAATATGGCGAACCACCCAATGTACTTCGTAGGTAGCGTAAAAATTGATTAATAGACCGGAAACGAACATCCCAGCGACCACTGCCACCAATCAGTCCAGCCGCGGAGGTCAGATTGCGCCAGATGTTTTCTACACCAATGTATAAGAAAATCGTAGAAAATCAAACTGTTTTGGAGTCTAGAAATGAATTCAATGAAGCAAAAACAAACGAGACGGCACTACGAACAATAATCAGTCTAGCATCAACGGAAATATTCAAGAAATAACCAAACCAGAACCGTGATGTAATTGAGACGAGTCAATACTGGTGAATTGAAATTATTCTCATTCCAATTAATGTTAAAGGACTGACTGACTGATTAAAATTCGGAGTGGAAACTGAAATATGACGTGAGTTCATCAGTTGGCTCACTTGCTTTACATTGAGGGGATTTTTCCCTTACAAGCTTGTGAATGAGCTCGGTGGAAGACATGTAGTAAACCCCCTGAGTGAGGGGCACTCACGGGGATGACCAAAATGTCCCTGTACGGGGTGTCCTCCCCGTCAGAATTTTGCGAACTTATGGCATCACTCACGGGGACTTGGAAAGTGTCCACATATGCGAGTCGTCTCTCGTTTAGTGGCCCCTTGTTAAGCGGTTTTACTGTATAACCCATTGAATAAAAAAAAACACTGTACCGTTGGAGATAACCGACAACCTGACCCCATGACTTGGAATCAAGAACCGCATAAAGCCACAACAGCTGACATCATTCTTTCGCCCCAGTAAAGTACAAGGCAAGAGTCCTTCATCCACTAACTCTTATTTGGAATCCATTTATAGCACGAATCTTATGATTGTTCTACTGTTCTACAATCGTACGTTTCACTTTTGCAACACAATTTACAGTGATAAAAATCAAAGGGCGGTTAAACCTCAATTTCCTCAACAAGTAACCCTCACGACCTGGTGTTTTACTTCCGACTGGTTTTTTGTGGAATAAACTATCTGGACGGAAGAGGAATAATTGATGAGTAGAAAACGAGTACATCCAGGAATTACAATGGTAACTTACGATCAGTTCTTGTACTGAATGAGTGCGTCAAGACACCATTTTGAACAGTGCGCGCAATCCTCTCTTCATGTTCTCTGCGTAGTTGCCGTGCCTCAGCTGCCAGTTCGGGTGGAAGCATTTCAAATTGTGATTCTTCCATATCGGCGAGAACTTCTCGTCGCAAAGTGGTTGGAAGTGAGAGAAGAAAAGCCGTATTATTTTCCGGAGTTCTCTGTATCGTTCCTTCATTTGCCCCGGAGATACTCTGTTGTTGTTGCTGCTGCGGCTGTTCTTGTTCTTGCTGTTGTTGCTGCTGTTGTTGTTGTTGCTGTTGTTGCTCTTGTCGGAACTGGTTTAGTACCTACAACCAATATGGGAAGTGGGTGTATGAAATTCAGATTAAAAATAACAACCAAAAAAACGCATCTACGAACAAACGAAACCGATTGCAGGGTGAAGCAACGGTGTCTGTGATAAAAAGTATGCTGTTGAGTAAAGTGACCACATGAAATGTTTTATGAAACATGAATGGCGATGAATAGAACATTAAATACCATTTAGATTATAGACACGTCGTTACCGTAGAGCAGGAACGCTAGAAAACACCGCACGACAAGGAATACCTTGAAGACTGTTACTTCTAGAAGTGGATATTTGATGATCTCAACTACTGATAGTTTTAAGTCAAGATTCCTGGCAGCGAAGCAACGAACGATCGACAAAAAATCAATAAAGTAGGCTAAAGTACGCACTTCTTCTTGAATATGAGGAGGGAGACCGGCAAGCCAATCTGAGTTGATATGCTCCGGTAAATTGATGGAGCTAAGTCGCTGTTGAACTTGTCGTGCATGACGGTGATCAGCGATCACTTCGCTGCGCATGTCTTCCGGCAGGGCATCCAGAAACGAGGGATCCATTCCACCCTCCACTAATGACTGAATAGTCTCCTCATCTGTTAGCGGTCGTAGCGCACTGGAGCTCGTGACAGGAGCCGGAGTGGCCACAGTTGATTCGCCATTTTGGCTTCCCTCTTCCGTGGTGCCCCGGGGTGCTATCATTTGGTTTTCGGATCCCAATGGTGTTGGCTGTTCGGATGTTTCACTGGAAACTGCTGGAACCGCGGAAATAAAAAAGAAAAACAAAAACATCGGGTGGAATGGAAATAAAGTATTTTTTTGTTATTCTGTACTTTTCAGGTAAATAAACTGAGGGTTTGAACGACAGTGAACTGTGGTGGAAGAATAGGTCGATATAAAAAATAAGGGTTACAATAACAGTTACAAATAAAGAGAAATGTTGTTATTCATCATCTCTAGGTCAAACATCGATGGGAAAACGTGTCACAACGCCAGTAGCATGCGGAAAACCCATACAAGAGGAACCAGCCTTTTGAAAGTACATCAGTATTTTCACCTTGCATTGAACTTGTTATGAAAAAGAACATTTCTTACCAGGATTTTCAATCGTACTGGAAGATGGTGAGGTCATCGGTGCGGGTCCGGACGACGGAATGTGTAAGCCTCCAGCCTCAGTTACACTTTCATCCTCGGGAGAATTAGACGTTACTATTGATGGAAACGGGCCTTCAAGGGCCGGTGCTTCGACTTGTTCTTTTATATCCTCCTTTTGCGACGCTTCTACGGCAGCCAGTTCTTCCGCTTGCTGGACACGAAGATCCAAGGACTGTTGGCGTTTTCGTGCCAGTTCAACATAAACACTGTGACGACTGATCAGTATTAAGTCCATCAGTTCATGTCCGAACAACATGCGAGACAAAGTTATCCACTGTCGATAACTGGCTGGCAAAGCATACCCCGCATAAGATGACAGTTGGGCATTCAATAATGAATTTGTCTGGGGTGCCCCAAAACCCAGAGGTACGGTGTCACTTGCCAATCCCCTAGCTTCTGCTTGAGAAAAAATAGCAGCAGCTAACGCAGAGTTAACAGACGATGGTTGATCTTCGGCAAAACTTGTCAACATGCTCCAAACTAGTGAATCTGCTTCTGGCCCAGAACGATTGTCCCGTACCAGACTAACTGGTTGAGTACTAGTGGAAGCGGTTGTGGTGACATTTTCAACGGTAGTAGTATGGAGACGTGATACGGAAGTGTCGATATTCCCATAAAGTCGAGTTACTGGTCCACGCTGACGAATACCACTATTCCCGATAACTATTGGGACTGAACTCCCGGGTGCTCTGCAGCGATGTCCGTAGTGTAAAGAGGACATCGTAGTTGAAGTTTGCTGCGGAACCATTGGTGGCAACGCCGAGGTCATCCGTGTGGTCGATGGAGTGGTAGAGGTGTTCGTAATCACAGCCCGACTGAGACGGGAATTGTTAGCAGCCAAACCCGAGGGTCCGTAGATTGAAGTTGTCACTGTGCTTTGTGAAGAAGACCCAGATGAAACCGATGGGACCTGCGTTGGGTGAGTGCCAAAGTTAGATATGAACAAGTGGTTGAGGAAATCTATTATTATGCACCGACGAATGTCGAAGAGAGCACATAATGCGTATGGAAATGAAAGCTTTCGTGGGTTCAACATCGACTTCAATAGTACATAGTCCCAAGAAACTTTAAAGTGTCAGGGGGCCGGTTACGCTGACACTGCAACTCGTTTTGACACCTGCAAATGACTTATAACGAAACAGATATTATGACAAATTGAATCGCGGGATGAATAGTGCAGAATACTACGTTCCCAAAACAAAGCAGACAATGGAAACCCGACTCCAATTAAAGGAATCCAAGAGAAATAAATATCAAGGAGCACCGGAAGGAAAACTGAGGAAGACCAAAAATCGACACATACGGGAACTAGAGCACACCAGGTGATAATCCCGAAATGAAGTTTCATTGAGTGCATTCCTATATATCATCAGAAGGATTACAAATCGCGCGAGGAGGTAGCATCGCCTTTCCTTTTGAAGCCTTACGTGAATCGCCACTCCAAATCCCAGGATTAGGCCACCATTTTCACCAAAAAACTCCTGAAATTCACAACTCACAGAAAATCATTGCACATTCCAACTCGGTAATCAGTACCAAAAAATCCTAATTCTCACCAACATTTGCAGTCTGAACCAAAATGCTGATTTTGTACACTATCTCGAATTTTTTCTCCTTGCCTTGTTCTTGAATGGGACGCGTCTCTCCCACGTCGGATATTACCCATCGTGTTTTGCAACTACTTTTTTCCAAAATTTCGCCGAAAACTGGTGTCTGTGCCTACACCCTGTAGTCTCCAGCTACCTCTTGCATCCCACAATTCGATTTTCCTAACGGTTAGTTCCAGCTTATGTGGCTGAATCTCCGGTTTCCTTTTACCTATCACTTCTGTGCAGCTAAGCGCTCCCGTAACAGTTGCGATCCCTCGATTTTTGGTTGAGGTCAGGCATCGAGAACTTGCTTGCATTAGACTTTAAATGCCAAATTACAATCCTTGGTGCTTCAAATGTCGACAACAAAAACTGCCATCACCACTCTCTAGACACCACAGTTGTGGAGCGCAAAGCCGAAGCTTTCGCTAGGCTAACAATAGTGTGCATACCCTAGATCACCTTATTCCCTTATATCACATACCCTTCCTCCACTTGGCTCATCGGACCAGACTTCTCTCCCTCTCCACCATCTTTTCTCGTGCAGTTCTTACGTGCAACTTGAGACGCGCCTTTTAGCGTTACGATTCATCCAAGTGGGATGGTTCTCGTGATTTTCTAGCCTCCTTTCCTTAGGGTAACTGGTGCTTCACTCCCGAGGTTTCTACCTCCGTTTCAAACTTTACTGAGACTGTTCTCCAAAGCATGTTTCTCTTTATTCCACACTTCCCCAAACCCAGTGAACTACGATCATTTGAGTGACTTACCCACGCCTTCAACTGTGTTGTGCACTTGGAAAACAAGCCATTCAGAATGTGAGGCTGCTTTGCTACTCCTCAGCCTTTTTGTGCAGGTCAGAAACGAATGCTCATTTCCAATTCAAAAAGCCAAGGATCATCCTATTCTCTACAAAACCGAGCATCTAGTCTCTTCCGTTACTGGTAGCCGATCATTTTGGTCTCTCGCCAAAGCCGTTTCCCGTCATATTTGTCCCTTCAAATTATCCCCCAACTATGACTCCTCTAACTCTCTTGTATGTGAACTCCATAAAAAACCGAGGTTTTTACTGACCGGTTTACTTCTAATTCCACTTTACCCGGCTCCTCTCTTGTACCGCCTCCAAACACTCTTGCTAGTCGACTTTTTATTCTCCTTATTACAACCAGAACGGTTCACCAGACGTAACAATCACTCGACCAAAGCAAACTGTTCGGACAGTATTCCATCCATCGTCCTTAAAATGTGTACCCGGGTCAGCATAAGTCCTGCGTCCTCTTTTTACCCTTCGCCCCAATCTGGTGTTTCCCGCCCAATGGGGAAGACGTAATTTTCCCGACTACCAAACGCGGCGACTCCTCCGACCAGAACAACTATTGTTTTTCCTCTAAATTCCGTCATTTCGAAAGTTATGGAGATCACAAGTCCCGACTACGTGCGACCGTTCATCGAACGTGAAAATCTGTTGAATGATTCTCAATACGAGTTACGTCCTCGTCCATCCACGGGAGATCTACTATCTGTGGTCTAGCACTCCTGATCAGCGGCACTCGAAAACCGCGGAGAAACATACCTGATCTCGCTAGACTTATCGGAGGTTTTTTTGGTGTCTTGCACCATGGTTCATTGTCTAAATCATCCATTTTTGGGTTTCTTCTAGCCCGTCTTTTGGACGTCAAATTTCCTCGGTAACCAAACCATCTCCATGGTCGATAGGTTCCATTACAGCGTTTTCCCGTGAGCGCTGGTGATCTCCAAAGTTTTGTACACTCACCTAACCCTTTTCTGCTTTTCGTTAACGATCCCTTTTCCGCTACTGTTAACCTCACACCATTCCCTTTGGTGCCCCACCCTCCATACTACCACCAACATCGATCTTGACTGTTAAACTCTTGTAACATCGTTCAATTCATACCTTAACAGATCCGTTTTAGGGCTATCAAAATCGTATTGTCGTCACTAATTTCAACACATCTTTTCCCCCGATTTTTCCCATACATTCTTTTCCTCCCCAATTATATTTGATTCGTTTTGCCTTCGTTCCTCAGACTCGATTCCTTTGATGGGTCTTCTGATCGTCTCATTTTTTGTCTTGGTCTTCGCACATATTTTCGCTTGTTTCCCATACTGCACGCAAGATTAGTTTTTCTTTCCGCGCCAGACCAACTACTATTACTGTACAAGGCTCAAATTCATCCCACACTTGAATACTTCTGTCACGTGTGAGGTGGAGCTTTGTCTTTTTTTTATTCCTTCCCGGCCGGATGCAACGTAAAACCATTCGTCTGATAAATAAACCAGTACAAACCCTCGACTTACATTCGATTGCCTACCTCCAGGCAGTTGCTTCATTGTCTATATTCTACCGCTTTTATCTTGGGTTTTGTTCCTCGGATCTAACCACGACTGTTTCTATTGCCATTAGTTTTCAAAGCCATCCTGAGCACAGGCAGCCAGTCACTCTTATCAGGTTTCTGTAGCTCGACCTAGGATCTCAACCTTTTAATTTTTTCACAGGACGGCCAAGTTACGGAACACCCTTTCTTTGTTTTCCCAACCACTAACAACCTTTCTCTTTTCAGAAACGGAGCCAAAAAACTGGTTTCAACGTGAATCTTCCCCCACAAACTCTAGTAACAGCATGATTTCGAACCATGGGATTTACCCCTTCTACTGTAATTCACATCGTGCGTTATAAAAAAGGAATAGTAGGAACCATTACAGACTGAATTGGTGAATATTTCACACAAAAGAAGACAAACTGTACCGGTAAGCACTATCACTGCACCGTTTTTAGCTGAAACTCCTTGGTGCACAATGAACCATCAGAAATACATATACAGTCGAGAACCCACATAATAGAATTCGTGCCTGCTGAATCAACAAAATCTCATACCGATTCAGACACTGCAGCGATTGAACAGATATCTCAGGTACTCAGAATGTAAAACTAGATTCTACAAGAGCTTAGTGAGTTCGTTATTTACTATTTGTTACTCATTCGAAAAGCACGGCGAAGAGGAAGCAACGATCTAGAAGTAGAGTGTCTTTAAATGTCTTAGTTTGGTCGGCAGAAATGTCTCAGGCTCCGAGATGATTACGCGATCTAGACGCCTCTCGAAATGCTCCCAAATGATCGTGCGCCTTTTTCGAGGAAGTCCTACCCACCGCTCACTCGTGACCATGTGCCCACTAAAGTGAGAAGTCGAAAGCGAATGTCCGGGCACTCTCCACCGGGTTGACTGACGAGAAGTCAGTCTGAGGGAGATGGCTGAATCCTGATTCTAAACCAACTACGGGTGGCATAAAGGGCGTACAACACTATGTTCACTGGCATCTATGGCGAACGGGTGTACTGGGTACCAAGGATGTTTAGACTCATCCGAAAGACATGTGAACCAAGCAGTCTCCGGCTTCCAGAGGGCTACGAGGCCCTCATATCGTCATGCTACCTTGTAGGTTAGACGTTCTGGTTAAAGGCTCAGAGTAAAGTCCCTTAAGTTAACCCCCTGCTTCGGTATGGGAAACCGGGTAGTACTTAGCCTACATGTTTACATGGATTGGAAATGACAGCGTAAAGGCTAAGTCATAAAATAGCAGTATCTATCAAAGTGTTGGCTCAAAGTCGTGGTTTTTGGTGGCTATGGATTGACAAATTGTGTTTGGACTTCTGAGGGATTTACTCTGGGAATCTCCACGTATGTTTTCCTGTTTCATGTTTTTGCATGGTACTACGCCTCAGTAAATTATACCGGGTTATCGGTGATTATATATATATATATATATATATATATATATATATATATATATATATATATATATATATATATATTACGAGACCGAAATGAACAATGAGATGACAGATTAAATACGAAGACAAACCTGTAGAAGCGGATGCTGACTCGCCAAAGTTGGGGGTGGTAACGTCTGAGAAACATTCGTAGCACTCATATTATCCACTCTCGTACCAGATGTTAGGAAGTTCAAACCGGAAGGAGCGATACGGTTAGTGTTGGAACCTGTTACAAAAACGGGAGTTCCTGCTCCAGGGCCGTTGCTGAGATTAAAGCGGAATGTGGGAGCGTTGGGTGGAATGCCAAAACCTGCTGGAGCGTGAAGACCGTCGACGAATCCAATACCGGGGAACACCAACCCCCAGTTTCCTAGTGAGGCCCCAGATTGTACGAGACCAGAGTCTGACGCGTCAGCTGGTGTGAAAGCCAGTCGATCTCGCCGATTACCAGCGGTGCGGTTACTTACAGTAGTTGTAACGTGGTGTGGGACATCCACCAGATTGAAGACCTCTTCAACCATTGCGACCACTGGATTACTGCGTCTAACTAACCGGCCACCAGAGCTGAGGAATATGTGGCCTGCCACATTAGACTCTGGTAATCGCATGTCCTCCTCTTCGTCTCGATCGAACGTATCAACTACATCATCTTCAAAGCTGCCATCATCATCATCTAGCTCATCTTCATGCAGCACCACATCCGCTTCCTCATCCTCGTTATCGTGATGATCAGCATCGTCTCTATCATCTTGTAGCGGTCCCAAATCCGCAGTAACGCGCCCACCACTCACCGACACCGATATAGTGGCGTCGTTTCGCCGGCGGTGACGGCGAGCTCCAGTCGAAAGTCGAGCACTACCCCCACTAGACTGCTGCGGACCATTTCGTAAGACGAAAGCAACTTCTTCATCATCTTCACTAACATCATCGTGTTCGCTCTCGTGATCTTCCCCCTCACCTTCTTCATCATCATCGTCATCATCATCGTCGTCATCATCCTCATCATCATCGTCCTCATCCAACACATCATCATCCTGACTGTTTTCTCCTTCACCCCCTTGACCAGCACTCCCTTCGTCTTCCTCGTCGTCGTGGACAAAAATAATTGAATCATCTTGTTCTGTTGCACCAACTGAGTGATGCCAAGCAGAGCGTGATTCTGGAGCCTGATGACTCGTATCGGGGCTCAACAGCGCACCGGAGCCTTGACTGCTCATGAGAACATTTTCCAAGACCATATTGAGGGCTTCAGTACTCGAAGATGCATGGTCTACGCGCGTATTTGCAGACTGTGAGCGACCAGCTTGTGTTTGTCGCTCCTGACCCTGCTGGCTTTGCGCTCTCATATCATGATCATCATCATCGTCGTCATCGTCTGAGTCAGTTTCGTACGATCGAGCCCCGGCTTGACTGCCGGTTGTTGGTGCGGCATCGGTAGAGCTGCGCCGTACACTGCCTCCAGGTTGGTCAGTTCCAACGGTGGCAGAACCTATGACAGAGAGTCCAGCTGGATGCTGATCGTCTGATCGAGACTGTGTAGTGCTCGCCTGATTTTGTCCTTGAGGTGCAGAAGCGACCTGATCTGAAGTTGCTGGAACTAGTTTATGGATCTGTCGTTCAACCCAGGTCAAGCTTTCCAATGTGCGCACCATTACACCTAGTGTAGACTGTGTATTTGCCAGATTACAATCGACAACAGCAATCAGTTTCGCAATATCAGCCGGGATATGTCGTTTGTAAATGATTCGAATCAAATGATTCACAAGAGAAGCAGGAAGAGATAAAAGACGTTCGAGAAAGATCATGTGAGCTGCTAGACAATCGTTCTTCTGTGACTGTATCACATCATTCGAGTGCACAACAGCTTCATCCACAACAGTTGGTGGACTATTTAGGGAAGTGATACGTCCCAAGGAATTCTTGAATTCACCAATAATTATGGTTTGTGTGGGTTCAGAACAAACAAGAACCAGATTTTCAAGCAGCGATGTTGTTAGCTCCGTGGTTTCGGGATGGTTTAACAGGTGAGTGAATAAGTGTGATAGTAAAGAAACAGGACGATCTGATGATACGGACGAATCCGACTGTGGGAGTTTGTAGAGCGCAACAAATTCAGCTACCGGCCTGTAAGAAGAGATTAGATCGATAAGATAACGGATAGCATCGGTTTTCCCTAAAATTACAACGTTGTTCGTTTTGAAAGAACCTTTAGCCGGTACGCTAACAAGTGTAGAGGTGGAAGATGTGTCAGTGAGAGCACGTTGAGTAATCGATTGTTGTTGCTGTCGTTGGTACTGATGAGTAGAAACACTTGAGAGATGACCCAGAGTTTGTCCACTAGTCCATGTCGTTGTGGTCGTTGTGCTTGACGCTGGAGAAATACAGGTAGACAAAGTAGGTGCTCCTGTTGCCATTGTGGTATAGGCATCGTTGTCCGGCTGAATATCGATATCCTGAAACAATGAACAAATAAGATTATTCAACATTAGAGAATTCAATTTAGTTCAACTAAATATACTCAAACAATTTTCTTGAATCGAGAAAACATACTTCAATACAGTTGGAAGATGGGCTTTGCGTGACATTGAGCTTCCTTGGACAGAGAGGATTTGGAGGATGAACAATGAGTTCGATCAACAAGGTAAGAATGGTTTTTTGTCGACTTGACAAAGAGATATGCTCAATTTCGGACTTTGTACAATCCGTCGCTGGTTCCACTAGGTACGTCTTTGGGACAGTTTTCGCTGTGGATGAAGAGAAATTTTCATCAGACAACTATTCATTCAAGTATGAAGTGCATCGAAACCATCTACACTAAGGTCAGATCATCCATTTCAGCAATAAGGTGTGAATTAAACAAGTAGTAAGTTCAAATTCGTCTAACCGACCACTATTTTTGCTTTTAAATACCGTTATCTCTCAGTACCGCCGAAGTGAAATACGTCGAAGCAAAAAGCGCAATTATCTGATGATGACAATATGGTTTAACTAATTCCTGAAGGTCACCAATGCAGTCGTACACGTGCTTGTTGATGAAATTTTTACCTGTTTCGCGCATGCAGAGTATTTTGTGATTCATGGTAGTTAAGTTCGGAATACGCTCAGATTATCAAAAAACGAAATGGGAGAGTAAAGAAACACTGTGCATGCTGGTAAGTTGATCTCCGAGAATGCAGTGCTGGTGAAACACAGATTCCCGTGATGACGAGCAACATCCGTTCTTTATTACTTTACTTTTTTTTACTTTTACGCGACTATCTCCTGCGAGAGGATAAGTCGGCTCCATGGATATCACGAACCATTGCTAACCACGCGCGGCGGTCGGAGGCGAGCTCCGTACAGATTTTGATCCAGTCCTTTTTCCATCGTTGGGCTCCATAGACTGACCGAAGGCCTAGAAGCTCTACGTCTTTCTCGATTGTACTGGTCCACGTTTTGAGCTGCCCACCAAGGCGACAACGCCAACCAGGGTAGGGAGTGGGGCAGAGTGTTTGCTTGGTTAGCTCCGACTCGGGTCGCCGAAGCGTATGGCCGAACCACTGAAGTCGTCGACGTTGGAGGAGGACGGGGAGAGAATCGATATCACCGCATCGTCTCCTTGCCTCGTCGCTGGACACCCTGTCGCGCCACTTGACTTTGAGGATTTGCCGCAGGCACCGGTGGTCGAAAACCTCCAGCCTCCTGGTATCCTCAGCTCGTAGTGGCCAGGTTTCGCAGCCATAGATGAGTACGGGCCGGATGGCAGCACGGTTCTTAAACTGATTTCACTGCGAGTCCACAGCGTTCGTCTTAGCTGAAGAAAGGCTTTCCTTACGCTGTCGATCCGTAATACCACTTCATCTTTTGCCTGGCCGTTCGGAAGCAGAGTTGAGCCTAGGTATTTTAATTAAGGGACGTATTCGACTGGTTGGTCATTCATCGACAGTTGTTGAATTGTCGGGCCCAGATGGGTTGTGAAAGCCTTTGTTTTGGTCGAGTTTACTTCGAGTCCGATGGACCTCGCAGGCGGACTTCCGAGAGGCAAGCAATATCTACGTCATAGTCGTGTAGAGTTCGCATTGTGATGCACTGACTGCCGACGTCTAGAAACGTCCTGACATTCCAACAGGCTATGTGTGTTCTTTTCCTGCAACGAATAATCCCAGCTTGTTGTCTTACCACCTCGACCGCCGGGAACATGAAGCGCGTCGCTAACCGGGGACGCCGTAGCATGATGAGCGCTTGAGGTTTCGTGAATAATCATAGAGAGTCGCGGGAGTAGGGTACGAAGCGGTGTCCCCAGCACCGTTCGGCCTTTTCAATCGAGGTTGCAGCTCTAGCCCTTGCACACCTAAGTACAGACTGCAAGGCGGTAGGGTGTTCCCAGGCGAGCCAGTGACCTGCTGTACGGTTCGTTCGCCTCCTCTGGAATGCCGGATCAGGCAGTTGAACAGGTCTCCTTTGTGGCCGTTGGATCAGTAGATTTCGTCCGCCCATTCAGAAGGACCTGTCTTCACATGCCGCACACCGTCTCGTCGAAGTTTTTTTAGACCTCGGTAACCCTCAACCTGGTTTAGCCCGTCTGTCGAGTGGTTTTCCGGGGTGTGGCCGCTGATGCATGCTTCAGCTTCGTGGAACCACAGGTGAGAGTTGGGTGAATGATGGAGACCAAAGAGATGGAGGATGCCCCAAGGGACACGACAGTCAACGAACTCAGAGGTGCTACTCCTCTCAGACACCCCATACACAATATACAGAAGGAGTATAAAAATGCAGAAGTTATGTTGAAAGAATCTTGGTTGCACATGGATATACCCAATGAAATTATACAACTGGATGATTTCAGTTCGTACCGAGCCGAACGCCCACTGGCGCTCACAATCGCGGAGGTGTCATCATTTCCGTTAGCAACAACCGGAGCAAATCAACAAATCTGATCTTCACGTACTCAACCGAAGAGATTAACTGCCACATCATATAGTGTAAGCCCCATTTTCTGAGTGAACCCCAGTTGATTCTCATCGGGAACATTTACTTGGCACCTAGTACATCATTTTCTGAGTTCAACAAATTTTCGGATGTTCTGTCTACTTCAGTTATTGCACAACTGGGTGAACCCCTTTGCGTATTTGTCAGTGAATTTAACAGACATGACGTTACTTTTCTCGCCACGTATGACACGATAAATATGGTACGTTTTCTCACCAAAACTTGACGCAAAATTGGCCTTGGTTTTTATAAACAGACCGTAATTGTTTAATGTTCAAAAAACGTGCACCCCTGAGCAGCTCTGATCACTGTATCCTGAAAATATGTCCGACAGTGTATAGTAAAACCAACCGGCACACTATATTAAGATCATCCAGAAAAGTGAAGCAGAGGAATTGTTCACCCGATAACCTGGTCAAGTTGAGGGCCCTGGTTATCTCAACTGATTTTTCCCGTGTTTTCAAACCCCAACCATTCTATCTTCTGTGGACACGTCACCGATTACCTGATTTTTTGCTTTAGCATCCTCTCAATAAATGATGTTGACTACAACGTCTGCAGGCTGATTTCAGACTACTCCACTGATCGAAGAAATTTTATGTTTCAGCGGCCGAAAGTCTTCTTTTCTTTCAGCTGACTCTGGTGCATTACAAGGTGCAATTTTCTCCCCATTTTCTTTTCTTTGCAGTTTAAACAACTTCCAATCCCGTCGACAATCATCAGTTGCGATGTAGTTTTGGGATGTGAATTACCGACACCCGAAGGAACCTCAAAAATTCAGATCCAACTAACGGAAGTTGTTAACTGGTCCTTATCCCGCTCTCCTGTACTGATTGCATCTAAATGCCAGGATGTATTACTTTCCTCACTTTTTGATGAACCACAGGGTCCTCACTAACAGGTCTTTCCTCCTATCTGCGAACAGTGAACCCATACCAATATCACCAACGGTCAAATATTTTGGCGTTACACTACCCCATAATCTTTCTTGGTCCATACATGTTCAACAGACTTCTTTGTAAAGTTAGAAAATTGTCATTTCTTTCCGCCTAAGATTATTTCGCGTCCCAAATCAGTTAATTTTCAAAGTTGTGCCTACTTGTCTTCTTTCACACCGGTTGTACTGCTCACCAGTTATTTTCGCCGGCCTATTGAAGAAGGATTTAACTCGATAATAAGATCTATAAAACACATCGCTAGGTGCAGTGGCATATCCAGAGATACACTTGTTGATACTATCACTCATAAACACTTCCATGCTTGAGGCCACTTTACTTCTAAAATACTTCCAGACATACACCATCCTCCACACGACGAACTTTCAAAAGCTGTGTCTACAACATGTACGCGCTCAAAGTCCGATTTTTTCGCTTGTATTTCTGCATTTCGCAATTGTTTTGCCGTATCACACTGTTCTGCTTGCCGATCCGAAGAAAGTCACTACAGACCTAGGGAACTGTTTGCTTGGATGGAAATTAAAGTAATGTTTACGTACTTCCCGATGTCGTTTTTTTACATTCACAGAAATGGTGTCCGTGCATAAAGCTACTACTGACTTGATTCACCATCAAGTTCGAGTTGCGAAGTTGAAACCACGACACTGTTGGACAAGGTAATTAATAGAAAGCGCCCCGTTGTCACCTGGAGTGTTACGAGATTTATCATTCTCTATCACAAGCATAATCGTAAAAGCAGTTGTTTTTTGCTGGCATCGTGTTAGGTACTTCAACTGAAGCCATGCGTAAGAGTGGAATCAAAAGCAAAAAGCGAAAATAATCTACACAGAAGTTTAGACATCCACACACCACTGACTGCCACACTGGACCATGTCGTCTCCAATCATCCGGTAAGTAGAGCTTGTTTGTTCCAGAAACGATGTGTAACACACTACGAAGTCAGGTTCACCCTCTAGGCACTTTGTACCATTCACTTATGCGACGAATCGATCTCTTTTACCCATTCTTCAACCGCCATCAGCCTTGGAGAATGACGTGAACTGAAGTCTGTTTGATGGCATGCACAACACGTTGCAATTATCGTACCTCAGTGCATGGTTCTGAGACTGATCGCCGGTTCCCGAACAAATTTTGGTGATGCTTCGGAGATGTTACCGCCAAAGCACCGGCAGTTTGAGCGTGTCCTCTAGAAATCGCGGTTAAGTTTTTGAGTCATGGTATGACTGATCAAACATCAGTTACTCACAACCAACATTTGACAGACAAAGAAATGTCACACAGAAGTTTAAAAAACGAGACCCGGAGAATCGTTTCTGATCACTCCGATTACAAAAACTGAAAAGAATGGGTAACAAGGAAAGACTTTTATGGCGAACTTGGGTGAAAGATTGTCACTGGTTATTCCTTTGTTTCAGTCATTTATATACAGACACTGGATAGAAAATAACCTTTCTGAATCATTCATCAGAAAACAGTCAGAGAACCATGCGATCGATTGAGTCGAAATTGGGATTTGGACTCTGTATAATCGATGACACCTCATCCGTTATCTGCCCACCTGGTGAGACGTAACTTCCCAAGTATCAAAACTTCTCGACTTCAACTAGAGCTTCCCTTGCAATCACAAGATTTGGTGTTGAGCCAACCCAGTCCTGCAACAGCACTTTACACTTTGAAGGTGCAAAACGCATCCCAAACATTCCTACACGGTTGTCAAGGCAATCTAAAAGAGCTTGCAACTTACCCAGATCTTTACTCAGAAGAACAATATCGGTCGCATATTGAAAATCAGACAGTTTACTGCAAAGATCGACGCCGCTATTCGAGACTGAACCCATTACTTCACGGACATTTGGGAAAACGAATACGGAGGGTCGTTAGAATGTATGACACCGTCAAAACTGCTGCAGAAGGACGAAAATTCCACTGACGCACATAACCAGGCACGAAAATGACACTAGACGTCAACGACTTTGAGTATTGGACAGACAATGACTAATAATCTTAACAAAAGCTGACTGGAATTCAATTTACTAGTCCCCGTTTGGCGAATGCATAATGTGGGTCTGGCGCCGGTTTTTTTATTTCGTGCATGCGCGTGAGTGTGGTGGAAAGGATATACTCCATAGCATCAAAAGACCACTGCAGTATTAGGGATAGCCAGCAACCTGACCTTGAAATTTGGAGTGTAAAACCACATAGGTTCTTTTATAAATCAGGTGTGGCAACCAGCAGGGCGACGGTGGGTTACTGTTTACTACCAACAGAAACCAAGGCGGAGAGCAAAAAAAGTCGGAGTCATATACTGTCGCTTAAAACTTACTTTGAAATGCTAGATTTGCATAAATTGTTCAAACCAGAGGAAGGGAGACTGTGGTGTGACAACCATTGGAGCCACTGACAGAGCCAGAATTCGTTCTCATCATCCGAGCGACAGGAATCTAGTGCGAATGCTATCAGATTCACTCCACAATGTCCCTTTAACGGGAACTATTATCAAGAACAGGACTTATTGTTCTGAATTTTGAAACAAACAGCGAGTCGAGTTCCCCGCACGATAGGTGACAAGTTCATCGACCGCATTGACATAACGGTTCCCTTCCGTGATATCTTTGGAACATCAATGATTATAGTGTTTTAGGATTCCTATGGTAGAATTTTATTGCTCAATTACACAGCGTAGTCGAGATCGTTGGTAGGTTGTCGACGTTTCGGTCACCACGGGTAACCTTTTTCAAGACTGGTTTTACAACCGAAGGATTCCTCTTGAAGTTCATTTTGTAACATCAGTAGAGCCATGTCAGTAACAACCCTCGAATAACAGATCAGGAATTCATCTTTGGTTGGTAACTTGGACTGACATCCAACATCAGTTCTGAAAAGGTTCCACTAAACCACTTTGAAAAAACTTCAGAAGTTCAGAACAAATGATGGATCGGTTATTGGATTACGGTTAACTTGACTGTGCTAACCAGTAACGTGAAAAAATGAAAAAATATATACGACAGATAACGGGAGGGTTCCTATGAAAGACGAGCTGTGGCCATCAAATCAGACAAAAATTCGATACGGAAAAGAATTCTGAATGCAATCGATGAGCTATCGACTATCCATAAATGGGGAAATCTGTAAATAATTTTGTCTCTACATACAAATATACTGCTGATAGTAAAACTAAAAAACTGCTCACCTCGAACATCTGTGTCCGACAGAGAAAGATTCATGGTTTCACACGCTAATTTGCAAGCCGTCTTGCGATCCTTGGCAAATAACGGTGCACACATGCTTAGCAAATAGAACAAGTCACGGCAGCCCACCTGATTGGCCCCGATACCAAGATAGCCACTAGGTACACCAAATTGAGACATCTTGTGTAACACGTCTTTCATCACACTCGTCACTGTAGACTCATCATCAAAGATCTGTAATAGCAGGGATGACAGAATCCTGGCTTTAGTTACAATACGTTTTACTGAGAAACAGGTTGAATTATGGAAATCAAGAAAAAAAGCTATTGCGTTCGAAAAAAAACCAAGTACTGATTTCGACGAGAAGCGTGCACGTGGAATCGAAGGATCAGATACGGCACGGAACCGCACAACCGATAACAATAGAAAATCAAGACAACAAGGAAGGTGTTGGTTTCAAACATCAGATTTTCTAGATTTATCATCAACATTTACAACCTCGCGCATTTCATTCAGTCTATTCTTTAATTTTAACAGCCTCCTACCAATACGATCCCGTTTTAGATGTCTACTGGGAAATGATAGATACCGAGGCTGAAAGAGCAAGTGGACAAACTACGAGAGTGACGCTAAGAGAACATTATATAGGAAAAGAAGCCGAAACACAGGTGCTCTAGTAACCGATACACGACTTCACTCTTCAAAACGTAGACCGCGTGGACGCCAAATCAGAGGACACATAACCTGCTGGCGTGTTTGCATGCATGAGCTTCGAACTTCGCAAACGAGAAAAAATCGAACGGAGTGTGAACATATCTTTTGGAGGATCTAGCGAAACGCTACACGTTCGATCTTCACAACCACAGGTACTTCAAAGGGTGCACATGATAAAACTAAAACTGTGAACAGCAGAAAAATTGTGACTTATGAAGCTTTTTAAGGAAGGGGACAATCGCAGCAGATGGGTGGACCGTCTGTTTCATAAGTCATTACATTATTACTTGTGAGCATTTCAAAGGTGATGTTTTTTATCAAGTGCTTGAGCATGAATGCAATGGAAGGGGTATACCTCATGGTCACAAAGGCCCACTGCACTACAGCACATGTCTAACAAACAGACCGTGAGAATTGGAGTGGAGAACCACATAAGTTCACAACAGATCAGATGTGATGACAAGCGAGAGCTGTGCAGTCCCGATTAGTAAGATCACAAGAACGCAGCGTATTTTGCCGTGATGGTCAGTGACTGGGGACGGCCACAGAGTATACCAGAAGTCGGTGTCCGGAAAATGTGTAACCTAAAAGGGTACAGTTCGTTGGACCGTGCATAGTAGGGCCCATGGAAAAAATGAACTGTGTGTGTGTTGTCTTCAGAGAAAGTTAGGTTGGTTCAATTCAGATAAGTCTGAGCAATCGTCATCCAGTGTCTTGGATGGACATCAGATCTAGGATCACAGGCGAAACCTGCTGCAAAGTGCATCGCCTGTTTGATATGGATCCAATGCTCATCTACATTACTGTTCGTCGTAGATCCTAACTCATGTGCTATTTCTACACCACGCCGGCTCACAGCACTAGCTACTTCGTCTCCTGAAGTGCGCAGAAAACACCTCGATAAGACACCAGGAGCAGTCACTTGAATCACGCTGCTGGAATCCTAGTTACGCGTTTGACTTACACAGCAGACATCAATTTTTAGAGTTCATCGTGAGGGCTCGGCAGGCCTGCTGACCGACCTGCATGAGAGCACGCACGTTAACGGAGCCGAGATTCAGAGGCTGACAAGAAAATGTGAGTTATAAGACTGAGGATTATTCCCGACACTATTTGACAATGAACCGTTGCGAGTATCGACCGTGTTATCAGTAAGAACATTATGGGTGGATAGAGGGGGCAAAGAGAGGAGGTTGGGGAAAGAAGACAAAGTTGAGTAAAAGAGAGAGCGCTCTGAGGAGTAGCCCACTTACCACTACCCACCTAGCTTGATGCAATGGACAGCGCCGGACCTGATTATCCTGCGCGACGACCGATGCTGTATGGAATTCTTTCTATCCGTGCAGTCCATTGGATTAGATCAGTGTCAAAAACCAAGAAATAACAATGGAATGTGCTTCTGTTATACTTTATTTTACAAGTTCCGTTCATCACGAGTTCTGTGTGCATGACCACTGATAGACTTCCTCGGCATACGCCGTTCTTCAACACCTGTAGTGTTTCGAAGGTTTTGTTTGAGGTAGTTAGTCCATGACATGGCAAAAAACTATGAAAACCCCGGCCGGTGGACTTGGTCAAGGGGAACGCCTGAGATTTCCGAGTTGGGGTTCACGAGACCCGCCTGCGAGATGGTTGGGGACGTTAAGTGATACGGCTAGGTGTCGCTGCCAGTGGCGTAGTCGCATTTAGACTCTTGCCTTGTCCACGTGATTTCCGCTTATTATCATTCACGAGGACAAAAGCAGAAAGTGGTGGACACGAAATCACCAGTAGAGCTTTAAATACACACAAGCGACCGATGAAGCTATTTTTAGGTCCAAATCATGAGACCCGGATGTCTTTTTCTCCCATTAAAAGTAAGCAAATGTGTCGATATACGGATGAACTAAACGCTAAAAAGAATAATCGTGGTTCAGCAGAGCGAAAAGTGTGACACGAAAGGATGAGGTACCCACCTGAGTGAGCAGCGTACCAACGAGCGCTGAATATTCTGCACTGAATTCCCGATCGTGTGGATAATAGAGAAGGATGGAGAGAAAATTGGCATCCGCGATTTCCCGAGAATCATCGTAGCTGGTATACGCTAACCGCAACAGCAATCGTAACATTGCATTCACACAATCAGAAGGGATTATCGTTGACGCCCGACTGGCAATCAGCTGGCCAGAGGAGTCCATAAATAGTCTGGATAAAGATTCGAAGTGACGCAAAATAGACATGTAAAGTGATTTCCGCTGCTCCGTGTTCAATGCCGGAGGAATGCACACGTCCAAATTTGAACGCTCATAATGCGTAGGACTGACATCAGCTAAAACGATTTGAAAGAAGCCGCAAGTAAAGACTGAGAGCAAAATGCTTCTGGAATATTTCGAATGGCTAACCTCGAAATTCAAACCAAAATAAAATGCAGTCTGATGGTACCGTACGAAGCCGCATTTACGAGCAGAATGACCAATGTTAACCGGTTCATTTAGCTGATAAGCAATGCACATACGAATTAACTAGCGACAATCAAGAATGCCTCTATACAGGCATCCAGAGTATATATAAATGAAGCTTTCGTCACCGGGAATAGCCAATCGAATATTTGGGATGAAAATGGAGTGGAGAAGTGGGTAATACTGCGTTATCTTAGGTGTTTCTAATCCGAAACGGAACCAACAAATGGAGAACGTAAAAAGCGAAGCCGTCAAAGCACGATACAACGTTTGTGCCCAGTTTTGGTGTGCCGACGACCATCACCAAGAAGTGCATACTAGCACCAAGTACCCTTAGATTCTGAATCAAGAAAGATTAACGTGAATGAAATGAAATGAAATAGGAATAATCATAGACATCAGATATTTGCGGTAAACCAATTTAATAACAAGATAATCGAGAGCTAATTGTGTGACGTAAAAAAGTTTGTTTCCTTTGAAATAAATTATTGTTCCAAATATTTCTAATTCATATCACACTCTGCTAAGGGACATAAGAAAGCATGTTTTATTCGTTTTATTTGCAATAAATTCATACCAGAAAAGCTGAATCAGCAATCAAGTGAAGTCGCAAAAATTAGATAGTATCGAGGGTGGATTACGCATTTAGGACAAAGAATAGGCAACAGTGGATGGTTTGAAGGTCAAGTCATTAGAGAACAAATAAAGCAGCATTCCTTCAAAAAAGAGATTGAATGCAGTCGGTGTGCCTTACCAGGACCAGCGGACTGTGGAAACAGCAATGCCGGACGACGATGCATACTGTCCAAATTCATCTGAGTCATTGTGGGAAACTCAACGGAGTACGGACGTCTACTGATGTGACAATAAGCACATAAATCGCCTTTGTGATAAGCGGTGTCGATCGCCCGAGCACTCTCTGTGGTATACGGGTGCCACAGCGTGGCGCGGTCGTCAAACCAATGCCAATTGTGGGCGTTCACATACAGACTGATACTCAATTTTCGAAGTTCCATGGCCTGAAAGTACAATTTCCACAGAGAAAATAAAAAGTTAGCATCTAAATGAAAACAAAAACGTTATGAACTACGGCAAAACTCGTTCCGCGAACTCAGTTCACAACAAATGCAAAAATAAGATAGCCTCTAAAATAGGGAAATGAATCTAGATTCTTAAAGAACAGCTCAAATGAGGTATTGCTTAAACAACACGGATCGTTCGATTAGTCACGCTATCAACGATGAACATCGAGGGTTCGGATAATAGTGATTACTCGCATTTGAAACTCGCAACATGAGGTTTCTTTGGCACGGGGATCCTTGAGCGTCTAACATTGTATAGGACTGGCACATTCAGCTAACTGCATTCCGTGATTGACTGTCGTAAAATAGTATAAGCATACAAGTGGAGCGCATTTGTGTAAGTTGGTGTGCTTTGGATTGACCACGCTGCACTCCAAGTCTTCATAATTCAAACTTACAACGTTATTCTCTGATTGTTTGCTCCTTATGGTTCTATTCGTTTTGCTACCGACTAGATGCTGCGAGGTGGCAATCAAATCAGAGCACAGCAGCGTGAGGTTAATAGTTGAAAGAACTGAACTCTTGATATTAAGTAACCCAGTTCAGATTAACTGACAACAACAAATGAGACTTTCAATCATCTCAGCACAATATTTGCTTACCATTCAACGGACACGTGAACAGTAAAGAAACGGAATAGTTTTACACTTCAATTTACGATAATGAGCGATCAAAATGATTTGCTTATCCGGGTAGCGGAGAACAGTCACTTCTCTTCCGCCCCACCTTTTTGAATCCACAGACCAATTAAATAGGTGACACAGCTACCGTGATTACGACATTCCGAAAGTAACTACCACTGATTTATCAGTCGGTAATGCATTTGAGCTGTAATAAGAACGTCACCCACTTCATCGTGGTGTCGACTCTCGAGTGCGAAAACGGTAGTGAAGTGATACGGCTTCAGATTAGTTCCTTCAGCTAATAACCTGATACCTACGTGATCGGTTCTTCGCAATAAACTCTTTGAATTTACGGAATGCGATCGAAATGGAAGTAGAGTGGAAAAATCGAAGCTGAGAAAATTTCTATTGAAAAACATGCAAGCGAATTATAATGTGCCGAAGACTGTGGTACGCGTTATTGTCGCAACTGAAGGCGCTTTCGCCGTATGTTTCTTATCCCTGATTTATTCATCTTTTTGTCTACATAACAGTTGAAGACTGGCAATAACCATAATCACAACGGTTACTCGAATGAGAGGCTTGACTATACTGTAAAATAGGAATCGCGCCCGGTTATTTAAAGATCAAAATAGATTGAAATCAAGAAGATAACTGAGCTGCAAATCATCAAAATACTTTTAAATGTTATGGACTGGCTGGATCGACAATAGCAATCACGGGTCGCAGATGTCTTTGGTTTGAACAGAAGGGCATAGTAGGCCACGGTAACGAGACCGAATACACTCTTAGCGAGGGGAAGAGGTGAACACACCTGGACACTTCTTTCATATTGATCCAGAATCAACGTGGCAAGTAGCATGGTTTGAAAGTAGTCCATGGTTTGTTCACGGATTGAATCCGAAGTTACAGCCGGTTCTGATCCGTCTATTTTGTCTACATCCATTGGTTCGCATTGAATAGATGATTCCTGAGGCCAATGCGGAGCCAAATCGAGTCGACAGACCCAACAAACAAGAAGGCGTGGCAAGTCATGCTCCCACGCTAAACGTGCGCACAGGGACTGACATCGAGTGAACAACAAAGCGGACAAGTGCAAGCCAACTATGGGGTATTCATCGACCGATTCTGTTAAAACTGAGTCAGATTCGAAAGTTGAATTTGCACCAGTCTTTGAAAGAGGCGATCTTCGGTCACATGAAACAGGTGACCATAAACGAGCAGCGACAAAACTGAAGAGTTGGTCTATATATCGTTCTTCCTCCCCGCTGGATAGTAAAAGCTCAGCGATACGATGTAGGATCTGAAAAAAATAACCAAGGAAAAGATAAAATGACCAGCTATAAGCCGTTCATGACTTATTTTTGGAGAGCAAAGGGGAATCGATTGTTACTCACTTGATCGGAGTGGTGTAATTTTGCGATGGCATAACAAGCACGAAATGCATTCTGTTTCAGCGATTCACGGAGTGCCGTCACCTTTTCGGGAGGCAATAGTTCAATATGTATCGATGCACTCGGTTGCTCTCGTGAGTCTTTTTGGAGTGGATCGCGCGATGTGGATGTGACGGTAACGAGTGGTACCAATGGAGTTTGGACGGACAATCGCTGTGAATCACGATCAGCCTGAGAGTCAGTGAAATCACAGAATAAGGGAACGTAAATCGGAAACATTTGGATCAAAAGCAAATGAAGAAACTGACGATGCAAAACTCACCAACAACGCTTCATCAATGTAATGTGCTACGGTTGCGGCAAAGTTCATTAACGTAGAGGATCCGGCAGGCCGCTCAGGTGCGTTCATAGCCAGGTTAACAGCAGACCATTCGGGAGTTTCATCACCTACGCCAACTGCCGATTCCTGTGGTTCTCGAAAACTAGTCGATGCACGAGCAGCAACACGACGTCCAAGGTTGGAAGAAACCATTGCGACCGGCAGCAGATCTTCTGGGGGAGTGGCAATGACTAGGTTGACGGCTTCGTTCGCATTCCAATCAGTTTGCTGCGTTTCAAGGGCAAACGAAATAAATCATAGGTGCATCATGCCTGCTGTTCCCCTTGTCAAATGGGAAACAATTTGATACCAGAGTACTGTATGATATAAATTATCAAACTAGACTCCATGATACATTAATGTATTCACTTTTCGGATTAGCCTAACGTGAAACACTTTTAGAGGTTGATGGAGTTGTGCCAAACACTTATCTGTAGGTAGAAGCGACAAAGATTTGGTGCTTGAAATGTCTCGTTAAAGAATCGAAAGACGCAGGTTTATGTGGAGTGTGAATGAGTCATCTGTTTTTGTCGGAGAATTGTTCAAGTCTTTATCAAGATTTTTCCATCAGACGTCATTCACTGCGAACGAGGCCCATTCAACCATCCAAGCAGAAAATTTATCTGTTCGGATAATCATTTTTTGTGGACCTGTCGAGTCAAGACCGGAAGAGATTGATTTGGAACCGAGGACTGAAAGGAAGGTCCCATCTTTTCGCGCAGAAATATGATAGTTACCATTGTATCGAAACACTACAGTGATGATAACTGGTAGGAAAATAAATGTCATGGGGATTCTCAGGTTGGCGATCAAGAAAAATGAGCAATAGTAGTTAGAATAACGAACAACGAATTGACAATTTCACAGCGAATATATAAGGATGCAAGGACAAAACAATCGGAGACTAAAATATCACTCAAATAAGAATGGTATTTAGCCAAGAAGCAACCAAAGATACCATTATGAACCATGGTAATTTCTCTTGAAGCTCCATACCTCCAGAGCAACCAGGCATAGTTCACGAGAAAACCCCATCTCCTCCATCAGCTGCAGAGCTGCTGGGTCGCGCACTCGGTTGGTTTCTTGGATTGCATTGTCCGTATCAGCAGTTTCCATTGGTGAGGCCTCCGCGATGATGGTGGAGACCTCTGGTGCGTGCTCTTCGACTGATGAACCAGGCTGACTAGCTGCTGGTAAGTTCAGCGCCTACGGGGAATGGTTAAATGAGAAAGAATGAAGAGTTCGCTGGGTTTAATCAAAGGGGTAGGCTGAATTGGCAAATAAACATCTGTCAAGCAGCACTAGCATTCTACCCCGTGAGAATATTTCAGAATATATTGACTGATTTAATTTAAATCAGCAATTAGTCATATCGAGCATGTTAGTTTTATGCGAAGAATTCCGTTTTGGTTAGCCATTACGACTTCAGGGTGACATCTACCACTGTTTCACTACAGCACCCAGTGAAATAGTGTTGAAATAATAGATTTCAGTTATGCTACCTAGGCAGTTTTAATTCATCAACAATTGAGATATCACGTACAGGGTCATCGCGCGAACAGAATGTTTTTCGATTTAACTATCTTTGTGGCCGACGAGATACCCGTTTGCCCACCGAAAGTACAGTTAACGTTGCAGGAGTTGGAATAATTATTCTGAGCTCAAACTTGGTCGTTGTAGGTAGCAGATAGGCGAAGACTGTCAATACTTAACGGACTTCCCGAAGTAGAAACATCGGATCAGTAATGCTGAGCTTAAATGAAGAGCGTTTGGTGTACGAGTTGGGTTACTAGGTCCAAGAAAAAGATTCAACAGAAAACGGTGAATGGAATGAGTCGCACTCCCCGCAGACACACTTTCTTAGTGAACAAGGTTCTCCGAGGTGGATGGTACTTGGCAGATGGATAAGGACTACTAGTCCGTGGCACGGCGGTAAGGTATGAATACATTTACTGGTATGCCTAGCCATTGGGGGAATGTTAAGCTTCCAAGGTTAGGTTTGCGAGATTCACTTGCTTAATGGTTAGTAATACTGGGGAGCAAGCAGTATAACTCGACCACTGGTGGTTCTGCATTCAAACGGTTTAAATGTAATCAGTAGGAGAGTGGATTTATATGATGATTCATCATCCAGTACCAACGCTTAACTCACCACTCAAACGTGTGAAACCATTGCACAGCTGTTTCATTCTTGTTAGGAATCATCAATAGTGCATATCCGACGAGCCCGACACGGGAACTCGAACCCAGGGTGAACGATTGAGTCGAACACCGAACTACTAGGCTACCCGGTTTGGATCTCAATGGTTTGTGTAACATGACATATATTTTCTCTATCACTTGTTTTCGCATGAGAACAATCCGTCACTCGCACAGTGATTTTTATCTACTCCTCCAACTACTTTTATACTCGGCCTTTTATTTTTCGATTCATTTTTTCGCTGATAACAGCAACCGCGACCGGCTTTAGGTGCACCATTACTGGTCTTTCAAGCTGATTCAAATCGAAAACGCGCGCGATCATTAACAACTATTAAGAGTGAACAGGAATAATGGCTTAATAACTCGAATAGTCTGTGAGAAATTATTTTCTTACTATATGCTTGCGCATGAGTGAGGTGGAAAGGGCATATACCCCACGAAGACCCACTGCACTATTGGGGATAACCGGCAACCAGAACCTGAGTGGCGAAGAACTACATAAGATCTCAATAGGTCAGGTGTGGTAACGACCCGGATGCCAGTGGATTAGTCTACCCCCAAAGCAGCTGATGATGACGTGGATTCGAAATTCTTTTCATGGAAAGTCAACCGATAGATGAAACAAGGGTCCGAATTTGAAGACAGGCGGGGGCAAAGCAGTCGTGTTCGTGACTATACCGTGCGACCCTAGTAGTTCCAAACTACTTTGAAGCTCTTGCGACTTTATTTCAGACATTTTAGGCCGCAGGAAGAAAATTGATGCGAAGAATTCAAACTCATGACCGTTAATTTCAGATGCGAGGTCAAATAATTTGCATCAGTTTAGTCGGATCTATTAGCCCCGAATTCAATAAATGAAAAAAGCATTCTCATGGAAGAATCGAAATATGTAGTTCACCATTCATCAAATGGAGATTTTAATGCCATATTCTAAGTGGAAAACCAAGAACTAAACATGTAGCCACTAGAAAATGTCACCATCGATCGGATTCGAATTAATCACGCAGAAACTCGCTGTTGCCCTGTACGCTACGACGCCTGATTATAGGTGGGCCTTTACTCAAAATATAACAGCTATGCTTGCCGTTTATCATTGGTACTGTAGTAAATCACTGAGGGTACGAGGTATTTTCTTATAACATGCTTGCGCATGAGTGAGGTGGAAAGGGTATATACATCATGACCACGAAGGCCCACTGTACAATTTAGGATAACCGGCAGTCAGACCCAGAGACTTGGAGTGGAGAACCACATAAGACCTCAAAAAATCAGTTGTGGTAACGATCCGGACGACAGTGGATTACTGTCTACCGATGCACTTCTACTATGTCATAGAAAAAAAAATCAAGCACATCAAATGCAAACCGCTACTTCACTGAACACGGCAGCTGCATTAGAACAAAACTACCTGAGAACTCCCGTTATCCTGTCCTTCCAGAATAGATGACCTGCCAGTTTCTTGTGCCAAACTGGGTACACTTGGATTGATGGAGGCATTGAGGTTGGCAGCATCCGAACCAATTGCAGCACCTTCTTCGGTGCCAGTAACAGCAGGCTAGGATTGGAGATATGTACAAGTATTGAATTCAAAAGTTTTCTATTCTGACAGAATTATTTTATCATGATCAGAATATGATCGACGGGATACATAGAAGAACAGAGAACGAACGGTATGCGCCTCACATATGGTACGGTTCATTCAGCGCCATTCTGTGCTCCGGTTTCGTTTTTTCCCGGTAGTAACTATTACACAGCCGCTTATCCGATTAGAGACACTTAAATTGCTGTCACTACTCTGTCATTTTGGTAACGCGCTGACACTTAGCGATCTGGGTTGCTGTGTAACTACCCTGAATCCAGAACATCCGATGCTTATGGAGAGGAACTCGTATCTCTCTCTGATATCGGCGAGCGGCAACTTTCTAACCCAAAAACATATACCCAGAATTGAATCATATGTTTAGGAAGTTTATTTTAATCATTACTAAAAGTGATCTAAGGCAATGTTGAATTGATTGTGCACTGTCGCTCAGCCGGGCGATATCACCAGCAAACTCAAAGTCAAGAAACCTATCCCATGGGGGAATTCAATCCCATCGTTTGGAAGACCAAACCGAGCGTTCCGTAGAACATCCTCCATAGTAAAGCCGAAGAGAAACGGGGATATAGGGCAACCTTGTCGTACTCCACTAGAAACGGCAAACGGTGGATGAAGCTGACCATGAACCCTAACCAGATCTGAGGGGTGACATCATCATCATCTTAAAGCTTTAAACAGTAGGGCAAGCCCCACTGACCACTGCCTTTCTCACCATCTTACACGTTGAATTAAAAAGTATGAATATACAAGATGGATAGGGAGTGCACCCACACAGGTGGGAAAAGGAAAGAATGCCCTAGTAGCCAACACACGCAATACACAGGCTAACTGTACAAACGCACATCGATCAGTCATTCCGATTCGACAGAAAGTGACAAAACGATCGCCACTGTTCACGGTTCGCTCACACATCCTTCAGTATCTCCAGCCAACTGGTAGTCAGATCTTTTGGACCCCAATCACGAAGACGTGAGACACCTACTTTTCCTAAGTTTGTTGTACATTTTCTCATTCCTCGCTGCCACTTCATCTGTTGACCTTCACGTGGTCTCTTCCACTCCCTAGGAGGAACGTAGAATAGGACATGGTATGGTAGACGTGTGTTTGACATACGTAACACGTGCCCCAACCAACGAAGTCTACTAAGTTGGATACGCTGTGATAGAAAACTCCCTGAACTTGTACCCAATACTCGATTTCTAAGCTCAGTATTGCTTACTCAGTCATTCCACCCAATCTTAGCGATACTACACAAGCATCGGTGGTAGAAAACCTCGAGACGACGAATATCTTCAGCACGCAGACCATACAACAAAACTGAACGCACTACGGCACAGTATACACGACCTTTCAACTTCAGTGAAACGCCACAAGTGCTTCAGTTCAGCGTACGTCCCTCGAGCCTTAGATATACGCGTGCTCACCTCGACTACTGTGCTCTCATCCGTCGTCACGTTGCTGCCGAGGTAGGTGAAGCGGCGGACGATCGCCAGCACCTCCCCATCGAGCATCAAGCTCGGAACCGTTGACGTCCAGTCTCACGTCACTTCGCACTTTGAAGGTGCAAAACGCATGTCGATTGAAGTTACAGCGCTTGCGAGTTTATCTAGTATATGTTGAGCATGTTCCGTGCTTTCGACCGAGCAGACAACGTTGTCTGCGGAACCTAGGTCACACAGCTTCTCATCACTTCCTATTTCGACACCTACATCCTAGAGCCTTCGCAAGGCGTTCTCCGTTATCTCGTCCACGACGAAGTTGAACAGGACTGGAGAAATGGGGCATCCTTGTCGAACACCGCTGGTCATTTCGAATGGAGTAGATAACTCAGCGTCAACCATCACGCGGCCACAAGTATAAGAATACAGTGATCTCAGTAGATTCATGAACTTCTGGGGCATACCTTTTCGCTGAACAGCACTGAAAAGCGCTGCTCGATCAACTGAATCGAAGGCGCTTTTCAAGTCTAAGAAAACCATTACTGTCGGTCGACGATGTGTGTGACGCGTTTCAAATAGCTGGAGAAGGGTAAAAATCTGGTCGATGGATCGTCGACCTGGGCGGAATCCAGCCTGCCGTTTGCGGGTATTCCTCTTGTGAGTAGGCGTAAGACGGTGCAGTAGAATTGAGGCTAATACTTTGATGACTATCGGAATTAAACTAATTCCACAATGGTTACTACAGTCATTGCGTATTCCCTTCTTGAAGATGGGTATAATCGAAGACTCGCTCCATATTACCGGAATACGCTCCTCGTCTCAAATATCACACAGCAAAGCGGTAAAAGATTTTATCAAAGCGTTTCCGACCAGTCTGAAAAGAACTGGAGGAATTTCCTCGGGACCGATACAACTCTAACGACGGACACATACTTATCAAGTATACCATTCCTTAACAAACAGTGTCACAGTGCATACCTACTGACAGAGTCGAAGGCCGTGCGAATATCTAGAAACACAACGATCGCCAGCCCTTGGAAAGTGTAACGGTGTTCTAACAGGTGTCGGAGGATCAAGATTTTATTGATGGATTCACGACTGGCACGAAACCCAGCCTGTTCCTCGCGAGTTTGGTCATCACGCATGTTGTACAATCTGCGAAGAATGACAAATGCTAGCAGCTTAGGCGCTATCGGGATAAGGCTTATACCCCCATGATTGGCGCAGTCACTGTGCGATCCTTTCTTCAAGATGGAGACAACGATCGATTCCTATACAGGGACGGAACTTTTCTCAGAGAGCCAGACCTTGGGAAACAAAACTTGGAGTTCTCTAACAATCCCCACTCCATCATCTTTAAATAGGGCTGGGGAAAGACCATCGGAGCCCGGCGCTTTGTGCCGTCCTACGGCTTCGATTTCTCTGCAGATCTTCGCCTCAGAAGGTGTATCTATCGAAACAGACCACGGGACGTGTGCCGGAAGAGCTATGGGAGGGGCTGACACTGGAGGCCAGCTAAACTGCTTTAAAGTGCTCCACCCAGCGCACAAGACGTCGCTGCAGACTGTGGATAGGTAAACCGTCAGGTGCGCAGACCGTTCGGCTCACACCCGATGGCTTCCCACTGGTGACACAGAGTAGACAAAACAGCTTGCGGCAACTTCTCATAGCAGCAGCATGTTTCCTCTCCGATGCTTTTTGAGACTACCAGATTTCGCGACCGCTGCGCAGACCTGCGTTGAGCTCACGCCTTGTTGTGAACCGTGCTTAGTTATGCTCACCATCAGCAGGAATGGACTGACGTGCATCAAGAAGACGTAAAGACTCAGCAGAAATTCACGGTGCCACGACGACTGATCAGACCACAATTCACTATACCAGCAGAATACAAAGCATTTTTGATCAGAGACCAGCTCTAATGGGTGTTTTCTAGTAGCGTTGATCCTAGCTTTTCAGCTAACGCGCACACAATAAATGTGTCGGGCTTAACACGAAACCGAGGGCGAAGAAGAGCACCAACTGACAGAAGCCGATTCGGTGAGACTTAGATAATAGCCGAACGACGCGAGAACAGGAATAGGACTTTCTTCAGAGACACTACTGCATGTACGCCCGACTGCAGTTCCCAAATAATATGAAAGTGTTTGATAAGGGTGTGGTGTGGAGTTTGAATAAACAACAGTTGTACGATGTGAGAAGACCAGCGCGAGCATGTTTTTGAAGTGCGTAACGATCGTTTTGTAAGATAACTGTTGGATTAAAAAATGAGACCAGCAGTAGAACAGGACTGCATTGTAGAACGTATACGGTAAACTGTACATGAGCAAGCTAATGTAGAACTTTCAGCGGAAAGCGTTCGAAGATCCATATCGATCGTAAACTGATAAGGCGTCTAACAATAACCACCAGTTACATCGTTGTTGGTGTTGTGGACTTCTGTACTACTCAGTCGCCCAGTCCAGAGTAGGCATTTTTATTCAAGGATGCACCTCTAGCCCTTGCGCAGCCAAACGCGTACCCAAAGACAGCAGTGAGTCCAGATGAGCCGGGTGCCAATTATACAGTTCATCTGCTTCTTCTGGAAATACCTAGGAACCGGTGACTGATTGTTTAGTTCATGCACTTTTCGGATGGGGTTAGACATCATGGGCGCCCAGTACACCTCTCCGCTACAGATGCCGGTGAGCATAGTGTTTTACGCCACATACGTCACCCGTAGTTGGTTCCGAATCAGAGTTTAACCATCCCCCCTAGACTGACTACTCGTCAGCCAATCCGGTGGAGCGCCGAGCTTGCACCTCCGCGCTCACGCTCAGGTGAAGACACCTCCACCAGGAGGTAGTGTGTAGGACTTCCTCAGTGGAAGCTATTTGGAACGTGCAGGCATCAGGGAGCATTTCGAGGCGTTCAGGGTGAGTAGGTATCCACGAGCTTGAGACACCCACCTTTGACCATACTGAGGCATTATATATATATATATATATATATATATATATATATATATATATATATATATATATATATATATATATATATATATATATATATAGCGACAGTAGTATTAGTAGTACTTCAGAAGTCTCTTCCGTTTTTTCCTTTTCTTTCTATTATCACCATCGCACCTGTGTTTTGGTTTCCACTGCTATTCCGCAGTACCATCTATTCGTGAGTGAAATAGATAGAAACAACAAATAAAATGAAAGAAATTTGCCATTGTTTCGAATGGACGTCATCGACTGAGTGGTTGGAAAATGGAAAGATTCGCGTTGCAATTGTCATTCGGAACCAAGTCACTAACATTCGGATCAAAACGTTTCTGGTAATGTTCTCTAGTCATGTGATGTATCGCACCGTTTGTGGATCGGAGTACTATAGACATAAGGGTAGGCAATGAACTACCACGTGTAGCAAAACAATTACTTGTCCTGGAGTGTTTTGTTCCAGTATAAAATCAACTAACTGCAAGGTATCCTTTAGACTATGATGTGAGATACGCATTTGGACAGGTTCTGCTAGGCCGCTGAGGGCTTTTTTGCATCAACATTCTGATAACTACCACGCCTGATCCATAGGGACCTTGCGTGGCTTCCCACTTTAAGTCTCAAGGTTATTAAGTGCAGCGGAACTTTGAAGCTATGGGATATGCTCCTTCCAATTCAATCAACTGTATACATTCCAAACCGTCAAGATTCAGCCCGGATAACTCCTAATGGTAACCTGTGTGACCCATAATCCTGCACCCCGAGTTTGAGTCCCAGTTGGAACTCGATGGATATGTACCGCTTACGGTTCATAACAAGAATGAAACAGCTGTCCAGTGCTTCCATGATTTTCGGCGGAGTTGGACGTCAGTAGTGCACGGTCAATAAACTCGTGAAGAATAAAACACACACTCACCTCAGTTGCAGTTGGATCGAGTGGTTTTTCCTCCGAACAATGTTTTGTGTTGAACAGGTATGGGACAATGTCAACCAACATGCTGAGTAAATGCTCAACAGCTCGGCGAGTGAGCAAGTTCTGAAGAACAAGCGGTGCACGAATGTGAAATATATTAGCGAACAGAAAACCACGAATTTGGTCATGCAGAAAGCAACGATGTCCATTTTGCAATCAGCATAACTGATTTGGAGTGAACATGTCAGCTGGTTCGCATCGCGAAATCCACCAATGACTACATTATTATTCAAGCAGGAATCTTGGGAGTATGTGCTCATGTCGATGAATCCACGCTGGTGCCTACCACACAAAATATAGGGACCAATATTAAATTCGTCACCCGACAGAGTAACGAACAAAAACCTATCATAATTAGATTACGTTTTCAATCAAATGATGCCAGCGGTTTCCAATTACAAATTAGGAGTAAAAGCTACTGTTCTTCCGACCACCCTGAGACGATTTGTAAAGCCCTATCACTCCATTTTTGTGTCTTCCTCGTGGTACTGTTCATCGAAAACTGGTGCTATATGACTCACGATTGTAAAGTGAATGGTTCACACAAACTCATAAAGCCTGTTCAACCGAGTGCATCCTGACAGTAAATTCGATATTACAGTGTTTGGAATGAGGAGCTATTGTTTTCTTGCCATCTATGACTTGGAAATGTCCAGTTATTGACCGGCGGTGATCAAATGGTCATTCCTGTACGCTGGACTTTCACGTCTCGGTTTCGAATATCACCACCGCCATCACGTCTCCACTTGGCAGAATCTGACTGGTCGCGGCCCCGCTCTAGAAATACTGTACTTTGTAATATAATAAATAGTACGTAAAAGATTAACTGCTTTTATTTTCGCAACAGACCGAAAGGAAGCCACCAAAACCGGAGCAGGGTTGGGAATTAACTCGGGCATGGTGCGGAATTCGATAACTCTAGGATATCCGCCAGCTAGAGACAAAAGCCAAACACAACACAGTACCGCGCGTTCATCGGTGACGACCAGCACGCAATAAAGTCACCGGCTTTATGGCTTATACAGTCTGGTCGGACGACCGATCGGAAGCGTAAAAATACAGTGGCGGGAAACGGGAAAATACACAATGGCTGGGGAAAACAGTAGAGAAATCGGAAAATCGGACTACTTGATGACCAAACAGTTTTGTAGAAAGATGATATTCTGGTTGGAACCTGTGGGTCAAGAAGTAGAGCGAAAGTACCGTCTTCCAAACAGGAGGTCATTCAAATATGTAGACGTGAGTAACGTTATTCCTGATAGAGAACAAAAGTGTACTACACATCTCGAAAAGAATAAACATAACTTTTGTCGGTGTTACCGAAAAATGTTGGTAAAACGCTGCACCAAATGTTGACCACATTTATTCACTTGCACCCCGAGAGGGTGTTTTCCAACCCGCCGATTTCAATGATCCAAGACCAGACCTTACACCGAAAGTCATCTACTAAACAGATTCGCATGACGAACCAACACGTAGGAAAGTTAAAACAGCCGTTCAGGAAACTATTAAATTGGGCGTACAAGAGCAGGAACAGCCAAAAAAGGAAATTCAGTTACCTGTAAGTCAGACCGAACGCATAGTTGTTCCAGTGGGAAGAGCATACTTTGGTGAATCGATTCTATATATTTTTCTACATCAACAGCCGACCCGTCAGTCTCCGAGATACGCCGCAGCTCTGACGCAATGTGATCCGTGTTACTGATGCGACCCGCACAGACAAGCCATTCTTCGAGCACTTCCATCAAGGGTTCTTGTAGTTTGAAAAAAGTGTATAAATGACAACAAACGGATGCAATGATAACATTATCATAAGATAATAATAATAAGATTATCATCCAACTGAAAGTACATTGGAAGAATACTGCATAAACACCAGTTGCCTACGATTTCAAGCATACAGACAGGTATCAACTTCGCTTTTAAGTGAATCGAGAAACTCCTTAAGTGGTCGTGAGATTGGGGAACCATACATTCATGTAATGTTTGCATTACTCGGGACATTACAGCAAAAGAAAACGCGTATCATGTGGAACCTTATTAATAGATGCTCACCTTTGAACCGAGATTTCAAGAGATTATCAAGACCAAGGTCACCGGAATGGTAAAATACTACGTAACCAAAATGAGATGAACGTCACGTTTGAAGTCAGAAAAATTTCTCCGTAGATACTCAGTGACAAGGTAAACCTCGCATTTAGTGGCTTACTGTACTAGTTTAGTTGAGCGTTACATTTTGTTCATGAGCAGATGCGCCATCAAACGGAATTACGGATTCTGGGTAGATATAAAATGTGAAGTCATATGGGCGGAGCAGGTGCTGAAAGGGACACAGACATGGGCAAGGTGGAACAACACCATACTATAGCGATTTCGAACATCTGATGCAAATGAGGTCTCCAGTTGTGTTTTGTTGATTTCAATGTGATTTCTAATAAACGAACTCTCATCTGGCACTAGTAAGGGGATCCCTAATCTGGATTCCGTTCTTAGTTCGAACAATTTTCAACCACGCGCTAGGTAGGGCTCTCTCGTCGCTCCTTAGAAAACCCAGCAGAAAACGATGTAACTGCGAGTGAGGACAGTAGATAAAAAAACGGAGCGTGAATATATTAGACGCGACAAAAGGCTATACCTCCTATTGTTCAAAGTCATTTGATTTATTGTCGGGTAGACTCTATCCAGAAAGCCTGACACAAACCAAAAGACCACGTCCAATTCTCGAGGTTTTGTTCACTCGTATATCATAGATCGACTACTCATACAATTACTACCCGCCTAAGCGAGCGGTGAACATTCAGAAATTAAGACAGGGACATGAACAACGCCAACCGACTATAACGATGTCCTACACCCAAACACGCAGAACCGAAGCAGATCTGTTGAGGTAGCGTGCAGGGGGAAACCCGGCCATACAGATTATCCTTGAGTGGTGTGATATGCCTCACCAAAGCATCAAGGTGAGGATCACAAATTGCAAGTTTCGTGTGCAAACCAGCCCCACAACCTACAGTTGACTGAAGTACCATCTCATGATCATTTGCAGAAGAACATGGCGGAAATAAAAACTGGTTTGAGAGATCAGATTCTCACACAGTTATGTCCACCTTTTTGTTCATGAGCTTAATCTCCCTCTGATGGGTCATTGCATTACTACTGTTGATCTACTTGTTTTATTTAACATCGATTGCCTTGGGGGATTTCAATCAAAAACAACGCAACTAGGTGTGAATCTAGTGGTTCACATAAAAGAAGCGAACACGCAAAGTGAGAGTATATCTGGAGACACCAGAAAGTTTGTTTTTCCTCACAATAAAAGTCATATCAGGGTGAACAATGACCATATACCAAATAGTTAAGCATTACTAAGAGCAGAATGATGCACGCCTATTACTTACCACGAATATCCGTATTGTTTAAATCCAAGTTGATCAGCTCACGAAACAGACTATTGTAAGATGAAAAAGTAGATAGAAACATGAATTTTGGATGCACTTTCCAATGTGGATAGATGTATCACCGATATGAACCTCGCGACTAGAGTACAAACAGGATACATTCGAAAGTAAGAAACATGTGTATGAAAATAGAGGAAATGAAGCCAATGGCTGACAAACAATACAACACACAACACAATCGAATGGACATAGATGGTGGTTTCACGTTCAGGTAATTGAAGAGAACGCCACGCTCGAAACCAGGTGTCCGTGCGTCGCGATGACCATGAACATTAAAACTAACCTATGGTGAGCACTTTGTTATATACTTGCGCATGGGTACAGTTAAAGGGAATACAATCCACAGTGTTGAAGGCACAACGCACTAATAGGGATAACCGGCAACCAGAACCTGAGACCTGGAATGAAGAACCATGTAAGGTCCCAACAGTTCACGTGTGGTAGCGAACCAGAAAACAGTGGTTAGTCAATGGAACAGGCACTGAATCCAAACAGACTGTGTTAGAGACATTTGCTACGCATGTCCACCGATAGACTGCCGCGGCATACGCTGTTCTCCTACATATGTAGTGGTTGGAAGGTAGGTTGAGGTGGTCAGTCCATTTGAGAGAAACGTATGAAAACCTTTTTTATTGCATGCTTGCGCAGTGGGAGGGGCATTTGCCCCATAATCACGAAGACCCACTGTACTATTGGGGATAACCGGCAGTCACACCATTAGACTTGGAGTGGCGAGCAAACACATCAGGTTCCAGTAGGTCAGGTGTGGCAACGATCCGGACGACAGTGGATTACTATCTATCGTCATAGTAACCGATGATGGCGGGGATTCGAACCTCGGACCTCCGAGATAGTAAGCAAACGCTCTAACCCACTCGACCACCACCGACCAAATAGGAGGTCTGAAACGTCCGGGTTGGGGTTCATGAAACTCACCTTTCAGATGGTTGGAGACATTGAGTGATATGGCTAGGTGCACAAGAACTCTTTTCTTGTCTTCGTGATTTCCCTTAACTGATCTATTTTCAGCTCTTTTTAATCTCATGCTTCGATTGTTGTTCCGCTTGACTTAACAATGATGGAAGGTAGCAATCGAAATCAGAGCGCAGAAGTGCGCGGTTATTGGTTGAATAAGCTGAACTGAATCGGATAGAACAGTAGATCACTACCTACCAAGGTGATCAGTGGTGATGAAATTCAAACCTCTGATCTCTGAGGTGGTAAGTAAACGCAGTAAACCATTCAAACACCACCAGTTAGTTAAAATGAGGAACAGCTGCGAGTCAATAAAGCATGTGTGCAGACAGCTCGAGCTAGAAACTTACCCAAAGTAACGCTGAATACCACCTTGATAGAAAAATGCGTGAAGCATTCCACCTTGAGGTCCTTTGTGATTTGGATCGTGTAACAGTAGGTTCGTCATACGCACAGCAGCATAGCGCATTGCACAAAGCAGTCGTGGAGAAGCTGAGTGACTGGAAACCGTGGCAGGGACCTCCCAAGATAAAACGGACGTCAGTACTTGAGACACTTGAGACAGAGCCACATATTTGGTAAAACTGGAAATTTGCTCATTGCTCATCAGATTCATTCGCCTGCGACGATAGCTAACCTGATTCCGGTTGGCAAAGAACCGTCCCCAGGCTATAAACAGCTCCGTGACGGAATTGATCAGAAAAGCGGTCACGTGTAAAATACGATGCGTGGCTTTAACGAGTTCTGCGTTTGAAAATGAAAAGATAATGGTGATTATCACATTATTTATCTTGTTTGGGTGGGATGGACAAAAGCAAGGATGAAATCTTGATACACTTTTTGGTAAGATTTGAAAAACATTATCTGTATTACCGAGTGCGCGATCACCTGTTTTGAGTCACGTGCAAGACCGCTTGTGGCATGCGGTGATGGACAAAACATACGAAATTCTTATCGTATTACTAGTGTTTCTGAGCATCCACGGCTACATATGGAAAGTTCTCGTCATGACACATCAGGATGCAGTTGAGTAGCACGCCGGATGAAGCTGAACAGATTGTGTGAACGTCTTGCGTTGAGTACTGTTGGTCTAACAACGGTCCCAAAATAGTGCAAATGGGTATATACCTTCAAATTGTTTTCCCATACACGTGTGATACCATGTTCTGTCCGTAATTCTTATGTAGAGCAATCTATTTTTTTAATTACAAGCTTGCGCTTGAGTGAGGTGGAAAGGGCTTATACCCCACAGTCACGAAGGCCCACTGCACTATTCGGTATAACCGGTAACCAGACCCCGAGATTTGGAGTGCAGAACCACATAAGGTCCTCAATAAGTCAGGTGTGTTAACGATACGCATGACAGTGGATTACTCTCTACCATCAAATGAGAAGTTATTCTCGTTAAAAAGATCACAAGATGTCATAGTCAGAAAAAGGACCGCATGCAAAGTGAAGTTACGTAAGCATAGACTTCTCCAAGAAAACACTGGAACGGCAAAACAAACTCAATACGAATCACCTCAAATCTAAGTCTACTTACCAGGATGTCGATGCAAGAAAGCGTGTTCGGCAACTACATTCGACACTTTCGGTTTTAAGAGAGCATAAATATGTAGGGCCTCCACGAACTGCGGGATCGACTCAGAATCTAAGATAGACTTCACATCAGCATCGACCAGTTTGTTGCTACTTGGACGTGAACCAATGGAATGGGCTGTTGTATTGAGTGACGAACACAGATCTTGCTCGGTGACTTCCTTGTCACCTGAAATTATGGTCAGCAGTATGCCAGCCTCCCATGACACACCGAGATACAGCCGACTGGGTGTGAAATGAGTGGAAATTCAGAAAGGTGGATGGATGAGAATCGATGCCAATTACAAGTGCATTTCAATGCAATGGTACAATGATCATGACAAAATTTTGAGCATTCACTTTCTGAAAAGAGCCGCGATGCTGACATTTTGTGGATTTAGAAAATACCCCGTCCGACAACAGCAATCATTCAACTTACTGAGTCTCCGTGATAGGTCTACAGGTCATATAATTACTAAAAATGAAACTTCGTTTGTACGAACTTCACTACACCGCCACAAATTTAGGCGTAATACTGGGAATCACGGACAGACTGTGATAGAAAAAGTTCAAATTCACATTGGAGGTAGGATTACGAAATGTGTCTTTCTTAACTGAGCAGTGAGTCGGAAGATTTGCACAAAAGAAGTGACAATAAAACAGCACGGGTAGATTAGGTGGGGAAACAATTGTAATTGTCTGTTACATCACAGGTAATGAGGGGGTGACTGATTGGAAAAGTAATGCTCATCATCATCATCTTAAAGCTTTAAACAGTAGGGCAAGCCCCACTGATCACTGCCTTTCTCACCATCTTACACGTTGAATTAAAAAGTATGAATATACAAGATGGATAGGGAGTGCACCCACACAGGTGGGAAAAGGAAAGAATGCCCTAACAGCCAACACACGGAATACGCAGTCTAACTGTACAAACGCACATCGATCAGTCATTCCGATTCGACAGAAAGTGACAAAACGATCGCCACTGTTCACGGTTCGCTCACACATCCTTCAGTATCTCCAGCCAACTGGTAGTCAGATCTTTTGGACCCCAATCACGAAGACGTGAGACACCTACTTTTCCTAAGTTTGTTGTACATTTTCTCATTCCTCGCTGCCACTTCATCTGTTGACCTTCACGTGGTCTCTTCCACTCCCTAGGAGGAACGTAGAATAGGACATGGTATGGTAGACGTGTGTTTGACATACGTAACACGTGCCCCAACCAACGAAGTCTACTAAGTTGGATACGCTGTGATAGAAAACTCCCTGAACTTGTACCCAATACTCGATTTCTAAGCTCAGTATTGCTTACTCAGTCATTCCACCCAATCTTAGCGATACTACACAAGCATCGGTGGTAGAAAACCTCGAGACGACGAATATCTTCAGCACGCAGACCATACAACAAAACTGAACGCACTACGGCACAGTATACACGACCTTTCAACTTCAGTGAAACGCCACAAGTGCTTCAGTTCAGCGTACGTCCCTCGAGCCTTAGATATACGCGTGCTCACCTCGACTACTGTGCTCTCATCCGTCGTCACGTTGCTGCCGAGGTAGGTGAAGCGGCCGACGATCGCCAGCATCTCCCCATCGATCATCAAGCTCGGAATCGTTGACGTTCAGTCTTCGAAGGTGCAAAGCGCATGCAATGCTCGCGGATAAACTATCGGTCGGATTCGGCCAGAGCTTATATCAGGCAAAGTAAGGCGAGTTTCGACAAGCAGTGCATCATCAAAAATCACACTCGAAGCATAACAAAGACAACAAATGTCCAAAGTCGCAAACATCTAGGAAGAAAGTTTGTCAGAACTAAGTCAAACCGTTCGAATCATTCGTACGGACGAAACCCATAAGCAGTATGTTACCAGGTCGACCGGTGATATGAAAAACCGCGAAAGCAACCGGTGCACGTAAAAATAAACAGTACTTACCCTAGAGTACTTAGTAGGTTCCGACTAATCCATTGGTTGGCTAGCAATGGCCGCAACTCGGGCTTTAGATGGTCAATAATTTGCACCATGATACAAATAATCGAAGCGGTGACCACCAATTCATGAAGATGTGTGTGTTCGTGGGCCATGTACTCATTCAATAAAACTGAATTCACGCGGAACTGTGAATTGTACACATCGGATAACTTGGTCAGAGAAGAGTCCAAACACTGTATTGAAATAAGAGGGAGGCAAGTGTATGATAGCATACGTTGTCGGATCAACCGATCGGGGTTGTTTTGAAGCTTTTATATAGAAAATCTAATGCAAAAAATGTACATCCACACAGACAGTCCGATAAGCAGTAGGATTACATAAATGAAAGTAACACAGCCTGATTGTTTCGCCTTTTGCGTGGATTGCAAAGCAACTCAGTTCAGCAGGATCAGAGTTCTGGCGAGATAAACTTCACGCTTGAGTAGAATAATGTGGAGATAAATTTAAGTCATTAAAAGCCCGTTTTAGTATGATGGAGAACCGGTAATTTTGCATCTGGAATATGAAGCAAAATTACTTCATTACGTTATAAGGGTGAGTCAAGTGACAGCACGAAACCTACTCGATCGGTAGATGTGGGTTTTGCACTAGGGTTTGTCAGTATGATCATACGACCAGCTGCAAGGCGCGGTAAGAACTGTCGCCGATAGGACCCAGATTACAGCTAACGAACTCTTGTTACCAAATCAGCCCTCAAACAATCGTGCACGGAAAGTGCCTCTGAAATGCATCAAAAGTGACTATTTTCGCACATCCAACAGCGATTGGAAAGAAAGACTCTAGTGGTGCTCTTAGTACACACCTTGCATATAGATCATCCACTGCGTGTACGACGGCACCGAATTCAAGTTATAGAATAGCACAATCCGCGCCCGTCCAAGCAGACAATACGGTTAGAAACACTAGAACTGTCAGATATTTGCGCTGTCCGATGCTGCTATTGTCCGTCTTTATTCTTACTTCATCGGTTATTACAAACAAGAACGAACAATGAATGGAGCCACTCGCAGACAATGTCGAAAACTGCACTAAATATTTATTACCGCATGCGAAAATCTAATTACTGTACGGGTGAGTGGATGCTCCCGCTAGAAGAGTTCACTGAGGAATCCCAACCATGATTTGTTTTTAGTTCCATGTGCAATTCAGTTCAGTGAAAACAACCATTAGCCATGTATTGTGTACGGAGGATTTGGTTGCCATCTCTCCACGGCAGCCCCAATCAGAAATAAAGACGGGAGCATGAAAAAAAATATAAAAAAAAAATAAAAACAATGATAACGATGATGATTCGGATGATGATGATGATGATTTGGAAAATGGCGATAACGATCATTCGGAAGATGATGATGATGATTCGAAATTGGTGCTGATGATGATGAGGACGCGGCAATATTGAGATGGATGATCGACAATGAAAGCTGCTAGTGTTCGCTACGCAAACCGGAGTTTGCTGAAACTGTAATATTTGTTTTTCCGCGGTATCTCGTCGTAAAGCACACTTCGCGAGTTTGTTTCAACGCACGCATGTTAACTAGAAATAAGACTACACATAATTGATCCAATTTTCAGGACCTGTTTACTTACCTGAAATAGTGGTTCAACCACGTCAATCAAGTTGATCGAATTGGCCAAATCTTCAAAAATTTTGCATAGCGAAGCACACGCCGCCGAAACGGGAAAATCGTATGGTAATCCCGGCATATGAAGCAGATCACATAACACTTGCAGACCGCCATGGCTGACAAAATGACGACACATTGCTTCTGTCACATGCGATGCTGAAGGAAGCAATTTCTCCAGAAATTTGCACTGAAAAAGGAGAACAAGAACGAATGTGATAGAAACCTATCGATAAGTTTCGCAGGCCAGAACTAATTAGCTAGCACATGCATATGCGCCATGGCTTATTGCGCGGTGTTAATCAAGCAGATTAATGATACATGCATTAGCGCGATTGGGACCTCAAGCGATTTTCCGACATTTCAAGTCTCAGGGTCGGGTTTCCGGTTATCTCTAATTGAACAGTGGGCCTTTGTGACTCTATAGGGTATACCCCTTCCACTGTACTCATGGGCAAGCATGTAATCAAAGAATAAAAACTACCTACATAGATTCGGAAATTAAAGGCATCCTTGAGTCTCATGAACAGAAGCAAATCATTTGCATATCAGAGACATGCAAGGTTTTTTATCAATTTTTGATTCACTCTCGGTAAACGAAATGGAACTACGGATTAGTAGGAGAATCTTGGTTTCCACCCCGCATGTAGATAAATGAGACGGGAAATAACAGGATCAAGAGCATGCGTGTGGTCAAAAAAGTGATACGAGCGATCACATCAGTCGGAGGAATCAATAATGCAAGTATAAGAATGTTATCGGTCACGGCATACTGCCTAATTCCTAATATTCCTGGCCACTAACTAGCATTCGTGGGCCCAAGTCGGGGAGAATAACACGCCCTAAATCGTTAAGCCTATTGATTTTTTATTACACAGTGACTAGCAGTGAAAAGCGTAAACCCCATAGTCAAAAGACATACTGGGGATTTCCTATCTTATTTATATTTTCCATGTCCTTACCTATCTTCCAATTATCAGCAACATCGTGGGACACTGCACGTTGAGAGAGTCCGTCCTGGGACATGTGTAACGTTTCAACCATCTTAGTCTGGTTAGCATCAGTAGATTGTTTTTTTACTTTCATACGATCATCTCTTGCTAGAGGATGGGTTGACATCATAGAGATCGCGGATCCGAACTGCTTTGTTTGGCGGTTGGCGGTTGTATATTCATACTTTCTAATTCAACGTGCAACATAGTGTGAAAGGCAGTGGTCAGTAATACTTGCCCTACTGTTTAACGCCGTACGATGATGACGATGATGATGATGATGATGATGATGATGAGTTAGGAGTAGAATACGACCTAATTTTTCTTTCATTGGCGGGTACTGTAGATCAAAAGTAAGCCTAGAAGCACAGCTTTGAGCTTGTCACCGAGGCGACAACGCCTTTTGGGGCACGGTTGGGGCAGAACCTGTGATTCTCACACTAGCGTTTACGGCTATTTCAATTTTACCTGGAGGGTCGCAGTTGACATTCTAGGGCACCAAAGAAACTGAAGGCACTAGGTATGCCGTGATAGGAAGCTCCGTTGAGCGACCGAAGTGGTAACATAGCGGTGTCGATGATAGCAGTCGGTTAACATTTTGGTTACCGCGGTTAACTTTTTTCAATACCTGAGTACAACTGGACGATTTCGCTGAACAATGAGCCCATACGTACAACATACCATGTGGAGAATCGCTTTTTCGATACACTCCGAACTGTTTTTTGCTCCGACACATCTACAAATCTATCTTCTCTTTTCGCTTAGGTGTGAGCTAACCGGGCTTCGTTGCAGGGAAACGACTCACTTCCATAGTGCCTATCCGCGGCGTTGCAAACAGGGAAGAAACTCTTGCTCCGTTTTGGTTCAGTTTATACAACCACTGACTTCGCACTTCGGTACTCTCATTTTGGTTGCTACCTTCCAGCATCGTTCAGTAAACGGCAAAAAGAACATAAGCGTAAAGTGAAAAAGATCCAAGAATCTAAATACCAAGCGGAAATCAAGAAGACAAGGAAAGAGTCCTAATGCAACTAAGCCAGTGACCGCGACACAACCACTTCAGGCATCCGGTAGGCGAGTCATGTGAACCTCAACCCGGAAGTCTGACACGCCCTGCTTGGCCAAATGCACTGGTCGGGGTTTTCATATCTTTTTGACATGTCATGGACTGACCACCCCAATCTACCCTCAAACAGCGTAACACGAGAAAGTCTATCCGTGGGCATGCGTAACACATATCCCAACCACAACAACCTGTTCAGATTCAGCACTTGATCCAGAGACTGACCTCTGGTTTCTAACACCTTACGCCGAACCTCAGCATTGCTGATACGGTGTTCCCACCATATTCGAGCAATGCTACGGAGCCATCGGTGCCCGAACACCGACAGTCTTCGCCTATCTTCTACTCTCAACGGCCATGTTTCTGAACCGTATAAAAGAACGGACCTAACCACCGCATTGTACACTCAACCCTTGACAGACAATCGGATGTCACGCCGACGACACAGATGACGGAGGTTGGCAAAAGCCAAACGCGCCTTCTGTAAACACGATGACATTTCATCCGATATCTTCCCACCTGATGAAATGTAACTTGCCAGGTGAAAAGACTTATCGACTTCAGCTAGAGCTTCTCCTGCCAACACAAGACTTGATGTAGAGCAAACCCAGTCCTGCAACAGCATATTACACTTCGAAGGTAGAAAATCAACAGTAACCGATGCGATCTCCATTTTTAGCCCCGTCTATCCGGTACTTCTTAAGATAGGCCCTAGCGGAATGCGAGGCAGTTTGCAGCGTTCACCACTTCTAATAACCGGGCTTCGTGTGCCCTCGGATATCCAGATATTCATCCGTCTTCTCTGACCGCCGACTTGATTTTCTTCTATTGTTCGGCTACCAGATTTTCATACTTTTGCAGGTTGGGTAGGGTGGCTAATCGAGCTGCAACTGCACGTCACAGCGCTTGATGTCTCCCTGGTTTCCCCAAGGCTGAAATGTTTATTAGGGTCGGTGGAGAAACCGAGGCTGGGAAACAGATTGATTCTTAAGTGTGCACGCACGTGGAAGTGGTTTGTACAATTTTCTCCCACATCCCTGAACCGCGGTACGCCAAAAAGTCCCCTACAGACGAATCCCACGGAATCCTGTTAGCATACTGTTGATTTGGTGCAAAGTACAAAGCCGTTTGAGTACCATGTCGGTAGGCCGTTCTTGGGGTGGTGGGAGTGCACACTATGGACGTCCATTCTATTGACGTCGACTGAGCCTTCACCGACAGAGTCCCAGAACTGCGTAGGTGGACTTCCAAGAAGCAAGCTATATTGATGTTGTAGTTCTCATTATGATACTTCGGCTGTTCACAATCAATAAAGTTCACACGTTCCAGCAAATTACCTTTGTTTTCTACTGATGAGTATTCCGGCCCTTGTCTTTACTCCTGGGCCGATAGAGCATCACGTCAGTCGATTGCCGGGAATGCTGCGGCATGATAGAGGCACGTGTTTTCAAAACAATCCACGAAGATTCTTAGGAATAGCTTACTAATCGGTATTCCCAGCACCGTTTGGGACTACTGTACTACCCGGTCGACCAGTTCGAAGCAGGAGATAGATTGACTGGACTTCGTGCGGCCGTTCTCTTCGAGGATACAACTCTAGTCTATGCACACTGAAGCGTAACTTGTAAGATAGTGGGTTTGTTTCAGACGAGCTGGTGGCCCATTGTGTGGTTCATTCGCCATTCCTAAAACATCTATCGGATAGATGGGACACGAAGGGGTGGTGGCTTTACTTAGTCGCAGTCCGCGTTCCTCACGCCACGATGTTGTCCACAAACTTACGCGGTGTTTTATGGTGGAGAACGCTAACCAGGCGAAGACCCTCCTCGCCCATGAACATCGGGCAGATTGTCCACGACCGTCTATTCAGTGACTCCGGGTTTATCCCGTTTACAGCTAACCTGAATAAGATGGAGACCTCAGTCGCCGTCGCAGATTTCGGAGGACTCTTCCGACTCATAGGCTTGCTACGGGGAGGACGACAATGGCATCCCATACTCGGGAGCGAACAAAATCCCCGAAAATGAGTAGTATTTTAGTGAGCTACTAAACCGCTCCATCAACCTTGCACTTCAGTGCGCTGGTTTTCGTTGCTACCTCAGCATCCTTGAGTTAAGGGTAGGATGAATATAAGCATAAGGAAGAACTGGGTGGCGGATCTTGAATCCGCCGACAATATCGTCATCCTGATGGATGGACCCAACAGTCTACAACCGGTTCTGAATTGCATCGAGTGCGAGGTCGAGCGATCGTTCTGGAGTTAAACAACAAAAACTAAGAACTTCACAATTTCCCAACGTCCAAAAGGCTTCATTCAGGTAAGCGGCCGATTCTTGGTATTATTACGCGACTTAAAGACTCTTGGGTCTACCATACATCCAAACGCCATGCTGAAGATGAAATCAAACTTCGAGCCGATTGTGCAAGAACATTCCTGCAGTTTTTCAAATCACGATGGTCTCGCTATGAAGTAAGCTTCCGCAAAAAATTGTGCGCTTAACTTCCGCCATCTCTCCTATTCTCGCGTACACCTGTGGAACTTAGCCACTGAGGACAGAAGATACGAAAAGGCTAAAAAGCTCTGACCCTAGTGCCTTCGATATATAACCAAAATGAAATGGAATGATCACGTCCTAAACTCCGCTGTACGACAACGCCACTCGAACAGAGAAGTGCTGTCTCCTTTTCTCCAACGGTGCCGTCTTCAATGGTTGGGCCATCATCATTATCGTACAGCGTTGAACAGCGAGGCGAGCGGCACTGATCACTGAGCGCTTTATTGCACTGTTACACAACTATGCATGATGTTCACAACAGCGTACAATGTATACGAATTTTCAGTTTTTTTATCACATGCTTGCCCATGATTGCAATGAGATCAGAGTGGTCAGAGTGGTAACGAGCCGAACGACGGTGGAGATTACTATCTACCACTGTACTGCATAGCATGCTTACTAAAGGTTTGACACTTCCAGCTAGGAAACTTTATTACCAGTACTCTAGCATGCGGATGTGACTGTTAGGACCAGTAACGAAGGTAAACCGAAGAGGAAAGTGTACACACCTGATTTATGACACTTATTGCAGTGAACTCAGATGATAGGCCTTCGTAAGACCGAACTCGGATCAAGCTGTTGGTTTACAGGGATAATATATTATAATCAGAACTAATTTCTCCGGTACACTTTAAAAGAGGTAGCATCAGGGCGCAGAAGTTGGCTAGGTAAAAATCGCCGTTTGTAAATAAATGTCTCGCAGAAGGAGCAAACATCACAAAAAACATGGAGATAAACTTACCGTATTCAGCATGAAGTCAGACAGAAACATATATGGTGGAATCGGTGTGCCGTCGGGTAGAAGCGTTTGGATTTTAGTCCCCGTAGGTGCCGTATTTTCTTTGAAATTTAGTGAGGTCGTGGGTGAGACAGATCGAGAATCCAGAAGCCGCGATCCAACGTTTTGAGTTGATTGACGTGTTGCAGCAGTGACAGCAGTTTGCGTGGCGCGAGTGACATCATCGATGTCATTCTCATCATCCTCATCTTCATCTTCACCACCAGACAACATGACAACATCGTCATCAAGCATCACACCACTTCGTTCTTGACTGGGACCCGGCATTTCAGCGACTTGACTAGATGTCCTTGTTCCACCACCGGCAGCAATCGTGTGCGAGGAAGTGCCAGAACCGGACGGTCGATTCGGAGCCTCGACGGGACGAGCAGAAGAACCAGAACTTTTATGCTCACCTTGACTAGCAAAATCCTCAGAAACAGATAACAAAACAGATTCCGGATTCAGAGTAGCAGGTTGCATATTTCCGAGCTCAACAACGCGTTTCAGGCACTGAAACAAAACATGTCGGGAAAGAGGAGTTTCTTGTCAGTAGGAGGCTGTAGTAACAAACGTGGAATGGTGTGGAAACACCATAACCGTCTTCCCGGACTGTTACGACCGCCTGTGGTGAAAGATTCTCCAAGACATTGCTGATTTCCGCAAAGACAGTAAAGTAAATTGCCCTCAAAAATCGAACGCCTCTAGGCAAAAAGATCAATTTCTTAGTAAGAAAAATCCTTCCTGGTAAGTCACGTTTGTAATCCTAGCAACCAACTACATTAGTGAGTATACAGAACTTATTGACAAAAACCCAGTAGCTAGAAAACCTACGCGGAAAGCGAAAATGAACTTACTGCAATTAGACTTTGGAATACGGTAGGCTTCAGTTCGTTATGCGAACGCAACAACTCCTGGATTGCGTTGCTCATCTGGCTAGCAGTGAGGCTGTTAGACAGACTTTGGCCTGAACCGGATGACGGATTGTAGGAGATCTGAGACAGAAAATCTCGAACTCGTTTTGTTTTCATTGTCGGTAGGTACTCAGGAGAGACCAGAGTATCAAGATACTGAGCCAGTACACCGCTCGACTGAATAGTTTCGATACCACGAGAGTTTAGAGCCAACGTGTTGAACAATCCAGGCAACTGCACCAAGAAATCACGGTTTTGTGGCAGCGGTTGGTCGGTCAGTGCCTTTAATATATCCGTGGTTATTTGTTTATCCTGGTGAAAGTACAGAGAGGAAGAACATACAGTATTTTGACTCATGCGCGCAGCGAGAACAAGCTAACTAGCAATTTAAACAAGGACGAACGAAAAGTACCCAGTCAAAATTCCGGCAGACCCGCGTAGCTTGATCTTCACGATGCTTCTATTGGCCAGCCCCATGATCAATTAAATGCAGCGCGATGAGCCGAAACTTAGCATATCACTGCCAATCCTATGCATTATAAAGGTAAAAAGCATAGTCCATGTCGAGAGTGAGTATGCTCAACATGAACAAGGTTGGGAAAAGTGGACAACCTGTGCGCACGTAGCTTGCGGTTGGGAATCAAGGCTACAGCAAGCTGCATATTGTAAATATGTTTGATATTTGTTAATACAGCATTTGGACTAGTGTTATACGCCGATCAATCTCTCTCAGAGCATTGTTCTATACATGATGGCTTCCTCGAACCAGAAGCATAAGTGCATCTGATAAGCCAACGTAACTGACAACTTCGTTATCATAAAAAACGAACCCATTGACATGGATCTCATGAAACCTTTGCACTGCCGAAATTTAAACTGTATGAACGAGTACGCCGCTGATAATAAAAAGCGTGTAAAATGCTACGTACCTGCATTGCAGAAATGCGTGACGGATATGTATAAAGGTAGTTGGTTACTGCTTCCATAGCAAATAATGCAAGATGAGGTGTGAAATGAGTTGGGCCATTCAGAAATATACGACGAAGGATGTTCGGAAGTTCAGCATCCATAGCAGTCTGCATCACATCACTCCACTCCGCGTCCAAGCACAATCGCTTGAGAAGACTCAACATAGACTTCATCAAGCCTGAACGCTGTGTGTTTAAAGCGAGTCCGGAATCTTGTGAAGCCTGATAACGATACAGAAAATTACACCAAGTACCAACTGCATCTTATAACTACATGGTTTGTGTGAACATGACTTCTCAGGAAAAGAAACATATTGCATAACAAACAGCATTTACACACGTATCGAAAAACTCAATGACTGGAAGGTTAACATGAAGGGAATGTGATATTCGGCCTGTGAACACTGTTCAAAAAAGACGACAAACTAAGCGAACAAAAACAATAAATGCCTGGTCCACAAGCTAGCTTCGCTTGAGTTGACGCCACCCCGTCGTTGTTGTTGAAAGATGGAAGTCCACAATGGACCCATGCCGCTGCTTTACACAAATCAACATAGTCTTTGATACACGGTGGACGAGGCGCGATCATCCATATCGAAGTGTTCACGGTGATTCATAAGTAGGAAAATGGTTTTCATAAGAATTCCCGGGTAATACAGTCGCCGCCGGAACGAAATCGTATTATTTCGGGCACGCATGTCCATCGACCATATGAGCGAACATTAACCGGGCGACAAAAGCACACCTGTTCTGTGGTACAGCGCACAGAAAACGTACTCCGCCGGGTGATTACGGGTTTTTTCCAATGAACCATTTTGGACAGTTTATTACATTAACGATTCAACCAAAATTAATGAGCATGATCGTAGACGTTTGAATGAATGAATCTATGGTGCTTCAGGTTTAACTTGACTAAGCGAAAAAACGGCAAACAGAAGAGCGGTTTTCTGGTAGAAAATGAAGTCCGATACTACACAGAATCCCGGAATTCTACAGAACACGCGTTCCTCGACTATACACGATCCCGAATGAATTAGTACAACTTAGAAACAGCAAAACAATAATAAATAAGGACATTTTGTGGGCAGCAAGCAGAATCGAATTTGTTATGCTCAGCTGTTATTTTGTATCTGTTTTATTATCGTTCTTCTGAACTTTCCCCTTCATTATGTTTAGATCCCACTGTTCAATTGTGCAGAATAAAACCCACGTTTAAGGTCTGTCTTCTGTCTGTCCCAGCACTTCGAATTTTGTAAGCACGCACGAAGCGACTTGTTCGACACACAACTCGTCTCACAGTGAAACGCTACTTATGTCTTGGGCGATTCGACGCAGATCCGAACTCAACTGCTTCTTCAAAAATTCCGCGACGTTGGTTCTGCACGTTCGAAAAAATTCTCGCCAAATTCGTCGGAGACGAACCCGACCATATACGACGATGTCATTCAAATTCTGGGAAAATCGCTTATCAAGTCGCCCAATGAAGCCTTCGGGCGCTATCTACTTGCAATGTCCAAACAAAAAACGGAGGCAGGATTTTGATAAATTCTTCCAAAAGCTGGAATGCCTAGCTGAATGTTGCAATTTTTACGCCGTGACAGCTGAGCAGATCAAAATGATGTCATTCGGGATGCAGCAGAACATTATACAACAACGACTTCTTGGAACTGAACCACTGAACTCACGAACTGCTTTGGAATCAATTCGATCACTCGAAATGGCAATTAGATGCCTTTCAGATACCATCGATATCGTTTTCGGCTTCAGCGTCAACAACTGTCGAACCAACTGATAATCATCCTTGAGAGCACAAGCGACTTACTCACGGAAACATTGTCAGGAGCAGTTTGAACGAAATGCAACTCCTGGGAGGACGACAGACACATTCCATTCAGATGTCCTGCTAAGTATGCGGTTTGTAAAAACTGAGGAAAGGAAGGGCATTTTAAACGCATATGCCAGTCGCCTCCAGAGAAAGGAATAACCTCTGCTACAACACTTGTACTCTCAACGACAGTCGCCGTCTCTTCTCCGATTGCCTCTTAAACGCGAAACGATAACTGCGAATAAGATCCCCGTGGAAGCTCTGTCAGATAAGGAGTTGCGACAGCTACGTCTTCAAATCTAAAGTACAGAATCAACGCCTATAGGTGTGATAGGAGTGACTGCGTGCTCTGTGAAACAAACTAAATCAACGAGTGAAACGTGTTCAAATCGCAGGTGAAATAGAGTTCAACAAAGAGTGGGCATCAAGACGGTCCAAAATGAACCAGTCACCAGAACAACGAACACGAAAAATTTGATGACTCCGAAAACAAATGACAAATTTTTAAGGATAGAGCCGTTCAGGTATACGTACTGCGTAAATCATAATCGTACAGCGTTAAACAGTAGGGCAAGCCCCACTGACCACTGCCTTTCTCACCATCTTACACGTTGAATTAAAAAGTATGAATATACAAGATGGATAGGGAGTGCACCCACACAGGTGGGAAAAGGAAAGAATGCCCTAGTAGCCAACACACGCAATACACAGGCTAACTGTACAAACGCACATCGATCAGTCATTCCGATTCGACAGAAAGTGACAAAACGATCGCCACTGTTCACGGTTCGCTCACACATCCTTCAGTGTCTCCAGCCAACTGGTAGTCAGATCTTTTGGACCCCAATCACGAAGACGTGAGACACCTACTTTCCCTAAGTTTGTTGTACATTTTCTCATTCCTCTCCGCCACGTCATCTGTTGACCTCCACGTGGTCTCTTCCACTCCCTAGGAGGAACGTAGAATAGGACATGGTATGGTAGACGTGTGTTTGACATACGTAACACGTGCCCCAACCAACGAAGTCTACTAAGTTGGATACGCTGTGACAAAACGTTCTCCAAATTAGTACCCAATACCCGATTTCTGACCTCAGCATTGCCTACTCGGCTCCTCCACCCGGTCTTAGCGATACTAAGTAAATCGCGTAAATCGCAGCACCGGAAATATAAAGTGCAGCCATAAATAAGAACCAGCCAAAATCAGAGTAATTTACCACTTCCCAGAAGCCTTCCATCAGGACGTAATGGGTTAGGGGATCACCGCGAAAAAACCCAGGCAAATAAAAGGCACTGCACGGGCCGTTCGATATTTCGTAGTGAGAAAGAAGTTCTGTGTGCATACGACCACGGCAACTGAACCCAGAATGAACACGGCACTGATGTACACCACCTTGAACGGCACGTGACAGCAGGATGAATAATGCAGCCATGGTATGAATGCACCAATGACCAGTAACGTAATACCAACGTAATCTGGCTTATTTAACAGACATCTGACAAGCTCCGAATGACAGCAGACGGTATGAAACAGCCAGGAGAATCCCGGTGCCAGGTTCATACAACCACCCAGTGTCATCCCCGTGACTTTCACAGGACTAATCAGTCAAACGAAAGGTCACTGTCTTGTCAACAACAATTCACACGACAATTTCCAACTTTCCATGCTCCCTCATTTGTGGGCGCATGTTTTGCTGGGACACGTTCTGAAACTTCACAAAGCAGTGGAGAATCCATTCAGCGGTAGCTAACCGACCCCTTCCTATTGAAGTACGACAATTCCACGTATTGGACCTTCTTCGCTTTTCGGGAACCTGCTACCGGATTGCAAGCCCATCGCAACTAAATTACGACTTCATACACCTAAAGATAGGAAATTCATAGCACGGAGACTCAGTGACTTCCGAAGGATAGCATCAATAAGACGTCAACGTCACCCTGGCGCGCTCAAGTCCTTCTAGTGACGAACGAAAGGCAAAAAAGACGCACGGTAGCTGAGAGTCAAACTATCAATTGATATGTGTTATGGGACACTATAACTCTATATTGATGCGCAGTGACCATCTACTACTCACGGCACAAAATATATTTTGTACGTTATACAAGCTGCTCTGAGCTAACTATTCAAGGATCTCAGTTTCTCAGATGGTAACTAAAACCGTTGTACCTACTGCAACTTTGAAGGTTCAAACCGAACAGCAATAATATGAAACCGCGAACTGGAGTGGATCGGTGAAGTGTGAGTTACGAGCAACCGGTCAACACAAGAACTATCGAAAAATATGAATCTATCCAAGCAGCACGGTTTACTCCGGAAGAACACGATGTTAGTAGCTACCAAGCTACGAAATCAGGTGAATCTTATTCCACTGGAACCACTGATTAGATACTACGCTTTAAAGGCTGCATCTTAGAAAAACCCTAAAATGAAAACCGAGGCACATAGGGTTACCGAAAAAGTGGAAGTAAAAAATATAATCATCGGATAAACTGTGTAAATGCAGGAGCTGCCCTGTTCACGATATACGGCTATGTTGCTTTACGTGTCCAATCTTTAGATATATGAACCTGGAAGAACCCAAGTATGCTTTAGACGACTAAACTCGACGGTTTAGGTAACTATTCTCTTTTAGTCATGTCACAGACCAGCAACTTTATTGTTTTTTCATAGTCATTAGTCTAGACAAACAGTACACGACTGGTAAGTTCGTTCAAGGACAGGTGCAGCGTATGTCCGAAACAGCGTACCATTCAGAGGACTTGATTAGGTGACTTATACTGAGCAACTACAATTGACAAGCATACCAGTCGACACTAAGCAGTAAACGAGTAACGAACTTATCCTGAAATCTAATGTAATACCTAATATTACGTATATATATATATATATATATATATATATATATATATATATATATATATATATATATATATATATATATATATCAAAGCAAAAGCGAAGACAAAACGCATGCATTATTCAGGTTTCAAGTGACAGACCAGAAGAAGTTTCTTCACGGGTGCTTTGGTCAATTTCCCGTTCTGGGTTAACGTCCCACTGGCTTGTGGATGAGACTTTTGAGTCAAAGGCTCCGGTTAGGGTCGTCAAATAAAAACCCCTTCTGCGGTGTGGACAGCCGCGAAGTGTGATTCGCCCAGAAACCTTCAGTATCTTCCCTGTAAATAGCCTTACTATTTTTCCCTCTTTTAATTTAAGGTCGATGCAAAACGCCACGGGTAATTGCGGCCGTGATGAAAGCAGTAGTTTAAGAGTTGGGTATAGATCAGATGCACTTCTTAAGCCTAAGTGTTCACTTCACTTGGCTGCCTTTAACGTCCGCGCCCTATGTCTAATAGGGCGACAAGCTGCCCTCGCTAGAAGTCTTGACACTTTCAAAATTGATGTGCGCTGCGTCTCCGAAACACGCATACAAGAACCCACTTCCGTGATAGCTCTTCGTACCCCGGATACAACCTCAGTCTCTCACTTCACTCTTCGCGTGTCGGGTGATTCGGTGTCTAGAGCTCGTGATCAGGCTGGCGTTGCGATTGCTTTGAGCATGAAAGCTGAGCGTACACTGCTGGACTGGATTCCAGTCAGCAGTCGTTTGTGTGCAGTTCGGTTGGACGGTTCTATTCGTGTCAGCAACAAAAAACTGAAGCACCGATGTTTGTTCGTCGCGTCTGTGTATGCGCCGACTGACTGCAACTCCTCTGAGGCCAAAGACGAATTCTACCAGGATTTGTCTTAGCTGCTTCGAAGCGCACGTTCAACGGACGAGGTGGTCATTGCTGGAGATTTCAACGCCCAAGTTGGCCGTTTGGGAGATTCCGAAAGGCACACTGGAGGTCCATTTGCTATCCCAGCTGATCGAACCGATAACGGCGATCGTCTTATTCAGCTGTGTTCTGACTACAGATTATTTCTGGTAAGTACGAACTTCTGCCATAAGAAGCGGCATTGACTCACATGGCGTTCTCTCTCGTCTTCACAACGTTGGACTCAGATTGGCCATATTGTCATTCGTCACCGCTGGTGCACATCAATTGAAGATTGCCGTTCATTTTGGTGTACCCCCTTGGACTCAGATCACGCCTTGGTACGTGCTCGCTTCCATTTACGTCTCGTCCGTGGTCGCATCAAAGTAAATGTCACGCGTCCTGCGCAGCTGCTTTGAGACAATAACCAGCGAGACGGTTTTCAGATGGAGCTGCCAACACAGTTATCGATGCAGCCAGATGTTCGGAACTCAAATGAACGCTGGCAACATGTCAAGGAAGCCTTGTATGCCGCTTCGAATGCCACCCAGAACTCTGGTTCAATTCGATCTCACAAACGATTGATATCTTCGACATCAGTTACTCTGTTGGACAGTCGCAGATCCGTCCCTCGGGACGCCAACTGATTAGGAGCCTGAGGAATGACCGTGAGCAGTGGTGGATTGCGAAATGTAAGGAAATGGAAAAGGCTGCGTCCATTGGTTATACTCGCAACCTCTTCCGTTTGATTAGAAGTACCGGTCGACGGAAGCCTGCTGTAAGCGAGTTGATTAGAGTCCGACGGCTCACTGACTCACTCCCAGGGACGTCGTCTGGAGCTCTGGATGGAGCTCTTCAAGGAACAGTACAGTTAGCCCACTTCAACGGTGGACCTTCCAAATATATCTGCCAGCGAAACCATGCAGGCGGATATCAGTCCTTCATCAGAGATGGAGATTATGCGGGAGATAGATTACTTGAAAAGATACAAAGCCGCTAGACCGGATGGATTGTCTCCATTTCTTTCAAAGGATGGGAACGAAGCTTCGGTTTCGGAGTTAACAAAACTCCTCCGTATTATTTGGGATAGTGAGCAGATTCCCAGGGAATGGTGTGAGTCGGTGATTGTGCCGATTTACAAAAAAAGGTGACAGGTCCTCTTCTGAAAACCATAGAGGAATTAGCCTGGTAAGTATCGCGTCTAAACTGCTCACCGGGCTTATTCTCCACCGATTATCCAGTGCCCGCGAAATGTGTACGCGTGAGAATGAAGCCGGTTTCAGACCCTGTCGGGGTTGTAAGAACCACATCTTTACTCTCCGATAAACCAGACATATCATTTGTAGGCCCACAATCTGTCTTTCTTGATCTGAAAGCAGCTTTCGACTTAGTCGACCGCAGAGTTCTGTGGCGCTGCCTCTCATTGAAGGGTGCGCCAGAGAAGTTTATTTCTCTTTTCCAATGCTTGTATACGAACACTTGAAGTCGAGTTCGGGCTTACGGCGATCTTTCCCCCGAGTTCACCACAGAAAGTGGTGTTCGTCAGGACTGCCCACTTTCACCCTTGCTCTCCGATTTTGTAGTTGAATTGATTCTTGAGATAACCCTATTCTCGTGTGAGAATAGCGGGGTCGACCTTTGCTCAGGTAGCAAACTGTCTCATTTGGAATATACGGACGATATTGTTCTTCCGAGTGAAGATCCAGGTAAGTCGCAAGCTCTTTTAGATTGCCTTCACAACAGTGTAGGAATGTTTGGGGTGCGTTTAGCATCTTCAAAGTGTAAAGTGCCGTTGCAGGACTGGGTTGACTCAACACCAAACCCTGTGATTGCAGGGAAAGCTCTAGCTGAAGTCGATAGGTTTTTTCACCTGGAAAGTTACATTTCATCAGGTGGAGATATCGGATGAAGTGTCATTTATATATATATATATATATATATATATATATATATATATATATATATATATATATATATATATATATATATATCTTCGCGCCAATCTCCACGCTGAACATCTCAAAAGTGGAGAACCTTAAACGGAACGTTACACACAAGAAGAATATGGGTGAATATGAAGCCTCAGTAAAGTTACGTAAAAAACATACTTTTTTACTCTGTTTAAGCGTGTAGTGGAAGGGTCACATGCCCCATAGCTTAGAAGACCCATCGCACTGTTAAAGAGAGCCAACAACTATGATTTTTAACATTGGAGTGGAGAACCAGATACGATCCTAATGGGTCAGGTGGGGTTACAAGTCAATCAGCAGTGGATCACTGTCCACCATTACGTTTTTTCACAAGCGTGGACCAGTCATAGCGTATAAACACATGGCAGTCTTAAGCAATACTTATGTGCAATGGTTTGTCTTTTTACTTCTCAAATCTGCCATGACTGATTCACCTTGACGTGGTTGATTCTCATGCGGCTAACTGCCTCTTGGTTATAAAATGTATCGGTGTACTCAAGAACAACGTTTATTCTAAATACTTTGAAAATTGATGTTGATCGTAGCTCAAATTTGTGGCTTTTATCATTTTGCGATCGCTGAGCTGCACACTGATGATGTCATCTCGACTGGCTATGAAAAGTTTACGAACTAAACTCCACGCTCAGCGATCATAAACTGATGGAAAAAAAAGTTGATTATATAGTCTGAAAAGTTCCATTAAGCAACGGCGTTCATGAGAAACCCTGACCTGGATTTGCGTACCAAATAAAACGGTACTAGGTGGGGAAGGGCAGTGTGCTGGTTTATAGTGGTACTGTCTGTTAATAGTTGTCAATAGTTTTCATTCCTTTAGATATGAATGATCCCACAGGACAAAAGGTAAAGAACATCCAACTATTTTTGTACTACTAACCCCAGACGGTTAGAAAACAAAAACACGAAGTATGTATAGTAAATAAGAACGACGACATAACGTCACAACCCTTACACAAGGTCAGCCAGAAGTGAAACACATCAGTAAGTGATAAATCGGACAGGACTTACTTTGTAATCCTTTGATGCCCTGAGCACCAAATCCACTTCGTAATTAAGGCGATCAACTAGAATAGTGACCACATGCTGCCGACTTGAGGAAATGCTCATCAACATTTGATCAGTAACGCGCACAGCCCGCGTTACATAACTCAGGCAGTCACTGCGTGAATTGTGCCATGAAATTAACTGTAACATAATATCCAAGATTCCACTATTGCTGAGGGTCGCACTCTGGGTGTTACCTATCGATAAAACATAAATGTTAATTAGTAGCAAGCTTACCAGGCCCAACGTTCTCCTCGTAACATGCTAGATGATATAAAAATGATAAAAGAGCAGTTGTAAACTGCTGGTTCGTGCTGCCGCCGGGAGCTTCGATACTGCCATCCACTAGGCCTTGTATCCAACGTCTGGTCAAGTTAGGTAATATGCCATGATAGCTTGAAAGGCCAGTGGAACCCACCAATGAGGCCCAGCTAGGGAAGATGAAGGGTCAATATTCAGATAAACGGAAAAAAGGACGATCACAGAAAATGCGACAGATTTCCTACACAACATAGGAACCTTTGATAACAAAAAGTTGAGTATGAAAAACCGTGAGATTAGACTACAGAGGCGCGAAAAAAACAAAGACACGGTATTCTATAGCTGGAAAGGTATGCACATCCTAACCAGCACAGTAAATCGTGTAGGATGGGTTAGGTTACTGGGAGGGTTATATGTGATCCATCCATTCATTTATTCTTTGCTTTCTCATGAGTGCAGCGGAAGGGGCGTGTCACTTGCACCACAAAGGCCCACCGCATTGTCATGGAGAACAGCCAACCATAACCTTGAGACTGAGTGGAGAACCACATAAGCTACATCATCATCATCATCATCGTACAGCGTTAAACAGTAGGGCAAGCCCCACTGACCACTGCCTTTCTCACCATGTTGCACGTGGGCATGGTTACTGATTATTTATATTTTCAATATTATGCATCGCCTCAAGACAACGAACTGAGTTGAGTGATCTGCCGATGTGTCCGGATTATACGGTGGGTTGTTTGTCTGACAGGAATGGTCCCCTGACTGTGGAATGTGATAAAAGCACCGAGAAAGTCAGCTTATAAACTGTGGCCAGAATGAGATGACTGTCTGATGAACAGAAATTGTAACAAGGAGTACAAAATGGAAAAACATGCAAGTGGGGAAATGGACATTTAGTAGATGACTTTGGAGCCAAATCTCACTGAAAATGATAAGCAAAAAAACGCACTAATAATAATACTGTCACGCACGTCAGAAACATGCATAGTTAGATATCACAACGGCTTTGGGATAACGATTGATAACACTATTACGAAAATACTGACGTGCCACACTTGACTCAAAACACGCTCCTATAGTGAGTTATCATCATCATCATCATCGTACAGCGTTAAACAGTGGGGCAAGCCCCACTGACCACTGCCTTTCTCACCATGTTGCACGTTGAATTAAAAAGCATGAATATACAAGATGGATAGGGAGTGCACCCACACAGGTGGGAAAAGGAAAGAATGCCCTAGTAGCCAACACACGCAATACACAGGCTAACTGTACAAACGTACACCGATCAAACATTCTGATTCGATAGAAAGTGACAACACGATCTCCACTGTTCGCGGTTCGCAGCCATATCCTTCAGTGTCTCCAGCCAACTGGTACACGGATCTTTTGGACCCCAACCACGAATACGTGAAGCACCTACTTTTCCTAAGTCTGCTGTACATTTTCTCATTCCTCGCTGCCACGTCATCTGTTGACCTCCACGTGGTCTCTTCCACTCCCTGGGAGGGGCGGAGAATAGGACACGGTAGGGTAGACGTGTGTTTGCCATACGTAACACGTGTCCCAACCAACGAAGTCTACTAAGTTGGATACGCTGTGACAGAACGTTCTCTGAATTAGTACCCAATACTCGCTTTCTTACCTCATCGTTGCTTACTCGGCTATTCCACCCAATCCTAGCGATACAACGTAAACATCGATGGTCGAAAACCTCAAGACGACGAATATCTTCGGCACGCAGACTCCAAGTTTCGCAACCATACAACAAAACTGAACGCACAGTGGCACAGTATACACGACCTTTCAACTTCAGTGAAATATCGGATCGGCGCCACAAGTGCCTCAGTCCAGCGTACGCCGCTCGAGCTTTGGATATCCGCGTACTCACCTCTACTACTGTGCTCCCATCCGTCGTCACGCAGCTACCGAGGTAGGTGAAGTGATCGACAACTGCCAGCACCTCCCAATCGAGCATCAAGCTCGGAATCGTTGACGTCCAGTCTTGTACCATCACCTTGCACTTTGAAGGTGCAAAACGCATGCCGAATGGAGCTACAGCTCTTTCGAGATTATCTAGTGCACGCTGAGCATGTTCCGTGCATTCGAACAAGCAGACAACGTCGCCTGCGTAATTTAGGTCACATAGCTTTTCACTATCTCCTAGTTCGACGCCTACATTCTGAAGATTTTGCAGCGCACTCTCCATTATTTCGTCCATGACGAAGTTAAAAAGGAATGGAGACAAAGGGCATCCCTGCCGAACACCACTGGTCGTTTCGAACCGACCGGATAGTTCACCGTAAGCCCTTACGCGGCCAGAAGTATGAGAATACAATGATCTCATTAGGTTCACGAACTTCTGGGGCATACCTTTTCGATGAAGAGTACTGAAAAGCGCTGCTCGATCAACTGAATCGAAGGCGCCTTTCAGGTCTAAGAAAATCATTATTGTTGGTCGGCGGTGCGTGTGACGCGTTTCAAGTAGTCGGCGAAGAGTAAAAATCTGGTCGATGCATCCTCGACCTGGGCGGAATCCTGCCTGCTGTTCGCGGACATTCCTCTCGCGAGTCGGTGTAAGACGGTGCAGCAAAATCGAAGCTAATACTTTGGTGACTATCGGAATTAAGCTAATCCCACGATGATTACTGCAGTCATGGCGTATTCCCTTCTTGAAGATGGGAACAATCAACGACTCACTCCATATTAACGAAACACGCTCCGCGTTCCAAATGTCACGGAGCAAAGCGGTAAGTGATTTTCCACCCAGTTTGAAAAGAACTGGGGGAAGTTCGTCGGGACCTGCCGCTTTCCCCCGCCTTAGTAATCGAATACATGACTCTACTTCTACTTCCGATGGGGGCTCAAGTGATACCACCCAAGGAGTGGCACTTGTTGATACGGGAGTAACTACACTAGCGTGCGGCCAGCTAAACTGTTCCTTGAAGTACTCGGCCCATCGGTCAAGCCTTTGCTGTTTGTTATGGATGGGTTCTCCATTCCTATTGCAAATCGTTTCACTGACCTGAGTTCGCCGTCCACCGGTGTCACGAATAAGTTTGAACAGTCTTTGACTGTTACCTGAAGCAGCTGCTATTTCCATTTCTTCGGCTACCTTGACCCACCAATTTTCGCGATCATTCTTAAGGCTTTTCTTAACTTGTCTTTGTAGCTTTCTCCGCATCTTATTCATCTCCTTACGGTTCGAAAGCTGACGCTTTTGCTCCATTTTACTCAGCGACTCTTGCGAGATCCAGTGTCTCTGATGGACAACGGATCTAGGACCACAGGCGAAACCTGCTGCAAAGTGCATCGCCTGTTTGATATGAGCCCAATGCTCATCTTCATTACTGTTCTCCGTGGATCCTAGCTCATGTGCTAACTTCTGCTCATACCGGGTGCGCACTTCTGGATCGCAGAAACGTTGCACGGCTAATCCGGTTTGCGGTTTGCGACGATGACCATGGAGTTGGAGAGATAATCGCATTAAAACTAATGCATGGTCCGACTCTACGTACGTGGACCAGTAAGATCTAGTTCTGAACAGAACTGCGCCATCGGTAGCTTACGGCGATATGGTCAATTTGACTCAAAGTACCTGTAGAGTCAGAGCGCCATGTCGCTGTGCGACGCGAGCTGTGTCGGAAATTTGTGCTAGACAAGAACAATCGATTGTCTGCACAAAATTGGAGAAGCCTATCTCCGTTATCTGTGCGCTCAGCGGGTAAAGCACAACGCCCACCCAAACAGGCTTCTGACGCACTACGTTTGCCAACTTGTGCATTGAAGTCACCAGCTAGCACTACAATGTCGGAACCTTTACTGCTGCGAACGAGAGTGGCTATTTCATCATAGAACTCATCTTTCTGCAAGTCTGAGCTGCAGTTCGTTGGATAGTACGCCGAGATCACAAACAAATTGCGCTTAACACAACTATCCTTTCGAAAGCCGACTGACCCTTGGGGTCTCACAGCACACAAACGACTGTTAACAGGGACCCAGTTTAAAAGGGCAGCCTCAGCCTTCTCAGTCAAGACTATTCATACACCATGTTGACCCGCAGCTCGAGCTACTTCGTTTCCTGAATTGCGGAGAAAATACCTCGATGAGATACCAGGAGCAGTTAGTTGAATTACACTGCTCGAATCCTGTACACGCGTTTCACTTGAGCAGCAGACATCAATCTTCAGAGAATCTTTTGTGAGCGCTAGGCACGCCTGCTGACCGACCTGCATGGATGTACGCACGTTGAAGGAGTCGAGATTCAGAGGCTCACGAGGTTTGAGAAAATGTGAGTTACCAGACAGAGGATTATTCCCGAAACTATTTGACAGTGAATCGTTGCGAGTATCGACCGTGTTATCAGTGGGAGCATTATGGGTGGATAGATGGGGCAAACAGAGGTGGTTGGGGACAGAAGACAAAGGTTGAATAAAAGAGAGGGAACTCTGAACATTAGCCCACTTATCACTACCCACCCCGCTAGATGCAATGGGCAGCGCGGTCCTGATTATCCTGTGCGACGACCGATGCAGTATGGAATTCTTTGTATTTGTGTAGTTCATGGGAGATGTTGGACGGGTACTGCTAGTGTGTCCAGTGACAAAGCAGGAGAACGATTAGGGTCCTCACTCAAAGCCTTTAGTTCTAACAAGAACCTATCCGCAAAGCAGCGGGATGGCTTAGTGGAAGCCCATTTGCTTGGATCAATTATTCTTCCACTGGTTTTTCCGACTGAGTTGCCAGCTCAAATCAACCCCCAACCTGGAGGACCAGGAGACTGGACTTTGTCTGACCTCTACCCATTGACCTGTCAGGTATGATTGCATCTCCGGCTTAAGGAAGCCATCCTGTATAGCTCTTTGGGTCATAGAGGCGCGCAAGCCATCACACCACGTCAAGGTGCAGTCTCGTCGTGATGGCGGTCTTCTGATCCACAACTTTGACCCACTTTTTCTTGTGAGGTTATGACTGGCTATGAACACTTGAAGACAATAAAGGAGGCAAAACAGTGTCCCCTACGTCCAGGAAATGCATTGCTTGAATAGATCATGTAAATAAAGGCGTCCGCGTCTTTCTTGGATTTTTACCCTCCTCTTTCTTGTTTGATGTCATGTTCTGAAAGACTCAAAGAGTGGACAGGGTACTAGGCACACGGTCCAACGTTCATGCCAGACTTTGACTTGCACCATATTTGAAAGACACTCTTCGTCTCTTGATCCTGACTGGTAAAAAGCAGAATAAATCAGCATCTACGACTGCATCCTACACCTACACCGTCAACTTGGTAGGCGCAGCTCAATTTAGTCATACCTAGAGTGATATGGAAGATGTTAGGCAGATACCGAAAGTCTGAATTTCCAAGTTATGCAACATGATTACTCCAGCAGCAACCGATCGCCACTATCACCAAAGGCGACCCACTTTTTAACAGACAGACTGTTAAACATGAACAAAGCCCCAAACTAGACGCTAGTAGGCCTTGCAACTATAACACTATGCATTACTACATTACACAACTCTTGCAAAGGGTCGAGTGTTGTTGCAGGTTGATTAAAACCATTCCGGTCATTGCTTCTAATGACCCCTTCCAAGATACCATTTAGTCCCAGTGAAGCTTTAGGCTGTACTTCACTAGGAACTATATGAAGCTGATCTCTAGAGGGAATAAAGTACATTAGAGTAAGATAACTGATTATGAAGAAAGTACGGTAGCTGGCGGCAAGGATGCAAACAACCCGGAGAGGAACAAAATAAACATTGCACTTTGGTGCTAAACGGATTAGGGCGTCTTTTATTACATACTCGCGTGTATATATATATATATATATATATATATATATATATATATATATATATATATATATATATATATATATATATATATATATATATATATCGCGGGTTCGCGAAGGCTGCTGTGGTTCTTGCAATTTGTGATGTGATCTGCCCAACGCTGCCATCAGCTGTGATCAAGCTCCCGGGGTAGATTGCTACGCTATCGTCCGGCTAACTGCCACCCTCAACCTACTGAAGCCTTGTGAGATTCTCCACTCCAAGTCTCACGGTTGGGTTATCTGTCCTTCCATCAATTGTGAATTTCGTAAATCACATGAATAACCGTTTCCATTCAAATGCACGCACTTACTCGCACCTTCATCAAAACCTCATTGCCCCTAATTACATAGGCGGCTTGAATCAAAATGCTGACTCCGTGCATCATTTTCTGCAATCTTCCGATATGACCGCCTCTTTGACTGAAACTAAAGATTTTCACTCGTCAGACATCAGTCATCCTAAATTCCCAACTACTTACTTAGTTCCTGTTTTTCCCATAGCTGATGTCTGTACTTATTTACACCAATCGGTCGCCTCCCGTCCTCCGCATCTTGATTTCTCCAGCAGGGGATTTCAATCCAAGTCATGTTTCCTCAACAAGCGAACCATTTCCGTCCGAGTCAATGGCGCTTCATCTCAGCCGTTTCCTTTGGATGCTGGAGTTCCCCAAGGCCCCATACTTGCGGCCATTCTCTTCTATTTATTATTGGTCCATCTTCAACCTTCAACCCACTTCACTGTTTTGCCGATGATGCCACTGTCCATTGCTCTCTTTCTCACCTTACTACTCGCCAGGCCACAACCAACATCGATCACGGTCGTTCTGTTCTTACTGCCTGTCTTTCTTCTGATCTAGAACAAGCCTTAGCTTAGGGTTTCATCAACAATGTCTGTTTTAATGCTTCAAAAACTTCTCTACTTTCTGTTTCACTTAAATACCTCTTATTTATCTCATCTGAATTCCGGCTAGACTCCCCTTCGCCCCATAGGGTCACTTTTCGTATTAGGCTTATCCATACATTCATCTATTTGCCGGTCTCCTTTTGTGTCTATACTTGCTTCCCGCGATGCCCGCAAAGTTGGTTTCCTATTCTGCGTCAGACGCATTTTTACACCCCTTCATCTTCTTTTGTACAAAGCTCAACTCCGCCCGACTTTTGAATACTGCAGTCATGTATAGGATGGAGCTTCGTCTACCGCACTTTCCCTTTTTGGTCGGGTTCAAATAAAGGCTGTCCAATCAACCAATGTTCCCTTCCTAACCTCCACTCCATTTTCACTTGCCTATCACCGCGAACTTGCTTCGATATGTCTTTTCTACCGTTATTATTTTGGTTTTTGTTCACTAGAACTCGTTTCGGCAACTCCCCTTTCCATGCCTTTCGGTCATTTCCCATGTGGGCGACCAGTCGCCCGCATCAGGTCTCTATCCCTGGATGTCGAACCCTTCCATTTCAGTCTTCCTCTATTCCCCGAACTGCAAAGCTTCGGAATACTGTCTTTCTTTCCGTATTTCCAACCACTGAAAATTTTTCCGTTCTCAAGAGCAGGGCCAACAAATTGAAAATTACTTGAGTATTCCCCACACATATCCCCTCTACAGTGTTTCTTGACTATGGGGTTTGCCCTTTTTGCTGCAAATTACCTTACGTGCAATTAAAAAAAAATTCAAAGTTATTGACTACCTCTAACTGATCACCACAAACGGTGAGTGCAAGCACATACCCCTGCCAGTCTTGAAGAAGAACCTTACGTTTTGAAGGCACGAAACACATATCGTATCCGGACACCTCAATTGCCAAGTGATCTAATGTGTCGAATTGTCTGTTACTTAGCGGGGCGATATCACCGGGAAACTCCAAATCAAAAAATCTATCCCCTGGGAGGAGTTCAATTCCATCGTTTGGAAAACCAAACAGAGCGTTCCGTAGAACATCCTCCGTAGCAAACTTGAAGAGAAACGGGGATATAAGGCAACCCTGTCGTACTCCACTGGAAACAGGAAAGGGCGGCAAAAGCTGGCCATGAACCCTAACCCGACCTGAGGTGTGACGATACAACTCAAAAGACCGACACACACTTATCAAGTATACTACAAACAGTGTCACAGTGCATACCTACTGACAGAGTCGAAGGCCGTGCGAATATCTAGAAACACAACGATCGCCAGCCCTTGGAAAGTGTAACGGTGTTCTAACAGGTGTCGGAGGATCAAGATTTTATTGATGGATTCACGACTGGCACGAAACCCAGCCTGTTCCTCGCGAGTTTGGTCATCACGCATGTTGTACAATCTGCGAAGAATGACAAATGCTAGCAGCTTAGGCGCTATCGGGATAAGGCTTATACCCCCATGATTGGCGCAGTCACTGTGCGATCCTTTCTTCAAGATGGAGACAACGATCGATTCCTATACAGGGACGGAACTTTTCTCAGAGAGCCAGACCTTGGGAAACAAAACTTGGAGTTCTCTAACAATCCCCACTCCATCATCTTTAAATAGGGCTGGGGAAAGACCATCGGAGCCCGGCGCCTTGTGGCGTCCTATGGCTTGGATTTCCAACAGAACGATATCAAAGACAATACAGATAGAGGCCGACAGAAACTGAGAATTCCAGTCGTACCCCGGCACAAATTGTGTACGGATCACGAACCGATAACAGTACAACTAAACCCGGTTCACTGCTTCACCTACTGAGTCACGTATGGTTACCTCAGTGCGGTTGGTCTTTGTACCGACGATTTCCCTCAAACTTGTTGTTAAAAGGTATGATCTAAAACCCATCACGACGAGACTGCACCTTGACGTGGTGTGATGGCTTGCGCGCCTCTATGACCCAAAGAGCTATACAGGATGGCTTCCTTAAGCCGGAGATGCAATCATACCTGACAGGTCAATGGGTAGAGGTCAGACAAAGTCCAGTCTCCTGGTCCTCCAGGTTGGGGGTTGATTTGAGCTGGCAACTCAATCGGCAAAATCAGTGGAAGAATAACTGATCCAGGCAAACGGGCTTCCACTAAGCCATCACGCTGCTTTGCGGATAGGTTCTTGTTAGAACTAAAGGCTTTGAGTGAGGACCCTAATCGTTCTCCTGCTTTGTCACTGGACACACTAGCAGTACCCGTCCAACATCTCCCATGAACTACACAAATACAAAGAATTCCATACTGCATCGGTCGTCGCACAGGATAATCAGGACCGCGCTGCCCATTGCATCTAGCGGGGTGGGTAGTGATAAGTGGGCTAATGTTCAGAGTTCCCTCTCTTTTATTCAACCTTTGTCTTCTGTCCCCAACCACCTCTGTTTGCCCCATCTATCCACCCATAATGCTCCCACTGATAACACGGTCGATACTCGCAACGATTCACTGTCAAATAGTTTCGGGAATAATCCTCTGTCTGGTAACTCACATTTTCTCAAACCTCGTGAGCCTCTGAATCTCGACTCCTTCAACGTGCGTACATCCATGCAGGTCGGTCAGCAGGCGTGCCTAGCGCTCACAAAAGATTCTCTGAAGATTGATGTCTGCTGCTCAAGTGAAACGCGTGTACAGGATTCGAGCAGTGTAATTCAACTAACTGCTCCTGGTATCTCATCGAGGTATTTTCTCCGCAATTCAGGAAACGAAGTAGCTCGAGCTGCGGGTCAACATGGTGTATGAATAGTCTTGACTGAGAAGGCTGAGGCTGCCCTTTTAAACTGGGTCCCTGTTAACAGTCGTTTGTGTGCTGTGAGACCCCAAGGGTCAGTCGGCTTTCGAAAGGATAGTTGTGTTAAGCGCAATTTGTTTGTGATCTCGGCGTACTATCCAACGAACTGCAGCTCAGACTTGCAGAAAGATGAGTTCTATGATGAAATAGCCACCCTCGTTCGCAGCAGTAAGGGTGCTGACATTGTAGTGTTAGCTGGTGACTTCATTGCACAAGTTGGCAAACTTAGTGTGTCAGAAGCCTGTTTAGGTGGGCGTTGTGCTTTACCCGCTCATCGTACAGATAACGGGGATAGGCTTCTTCAGTTTTGTGCAGACAACCGATTCTTCTTGTCTAGCACCAATTTCCGACACAGCTCGCGTCGCACAACGAAATGGCGCTCTGACTCTACAGGTACTTCGAGTCAAATTGACCATATCGCCGTAAGCTACCGGTGGCGTAGTTCTGTTCAGAACTGTAGATCTTACTGGTCCACGTACGCAGAGTCGGACCATGCATTAGTCTTAATGCGATTATCTCTCCAGCTCCATGGTTATCATCGCAAACCGCAAACCCGATTAGCCGTTCAACGTATGTGTGATCCAGAAGTACGCACCCGTTACGAGCAGAAGTTAGCACATGAGCTAGGATCTACGACAAACAGTAATGAAGATGAGCATTAGGCTCATACGAAACAGGCGATGCACTTTGAGGCAGGTTTTGCCTGTGGTCCTAAATCCGTTGTCCATCAAAGACACTGGATCTCGCAAGAGTCGCTGAGTAAAATGGAGCAAAAGCGTCAGCTTTCGAACCGTAAGATGAATCAGATGCGGAGAAAGCTACAAAGACAAGTTAAGAAAAGCCTTAAGAATGATCGCGAAAATTGGTGGGTCAAGGTAGCCGAAGAAATAGAAATAGCAGCTGCTTCAGGTAACAGTCAGAGTCTGTTCAAACTTATTCGTGACACCGGTGGACGGCGCATCCAGGTCAGTGAAACGATTTGCGATAGAAATGGAGAACCCATCCATGGCAAACAGCAAAGGCTTGGCCGTTGGGCCGAATACTTTAAGGAACAGTTTAGCTGGCCGCACGCTAGTGTGGTTACTCCTGTGTCAACAACTCCTACTCCTTGGGTGGTATCACTTGAGCCCCCATTGGAAGTAGAAGTAGAGTCATTCATTCGATCACTAAAGCGAGGGAAAGCGGCAGGTCCCGACGAACTTCCCCCAGTTCTTTTCAAACTGGGTGGAAAATCACTTACCGCTTTGCTCCGTGACATTTGGAACGCGGAGCGTGTTTCGTTAATATGGAGTGAGTCGTTGATTGTTCCCATCTTCAAGAAGGGAATACGAAATGACTGTAGTAATCATCGTGGGATTAGCTTAATTCCGATAGTCACCAAAGTATTAGCCTCAATTCTACTGCGCCGTCTCACGTCCATTCGCGAGAGGAATACCTGCAAACGGCAGGCTGGATTCCGCCCAGTTCGAGGATGCATCGACCAGATTTTTACTCTTCGCCGACTACTTGAAACGCGTCACACGCACCGCCGACCAACAATAATGATTTTCTTAGACTTGAAAGGCGCCCTCGATTCAGTTGATCGAACATCGCTTTTCAGTGTTCTTCATCGAAAAGGTATGCCCCAGAAATTCGTGAACCTACTGAGACCATTGTACTTCTGGCCGCGTTAGAGTTTACGGTGAACTATCCGGTCGGTTAGAAACGACCAATGGTGTTCGACAGGGATGTCCCATGTCTCCATTCCTGTTCAACTTCGTCATGGACGAAATAGAGAGTGCGCTGCAAAATCTTCAGAATGTAGGCGTCGAACTAGGAAATAGTGGAAAGCTGTGTGACCTAGATTACGCAGACGATGTTGTCTGCTTGTTCGAATGCTCAACGTGCACTAGATAGACTCTCAAGAGCCGTAGCTTCACTGGGCATGCGCTTTGCACCTTCAAAGTGTAAAGTGATGTTACAAGACTGGACATAAACGATTGCGAGCTTGATGCTCGATGGGGAGGTGCTGGCAATTGCCGACCACTTCACCTACCTCGGCAGCAGCGTGACGACAGATGGGAGCACTGGAGTAGAGTTGAGCACGCGGATATCCAAAGCTCGAGCGGCGTACGCTGGACTGAGGCACTTGTGGCGTCGATCTGATATTTCACTGAAGTTGAAAGGTCGTGTATACTGTGCCGCAGTGCGTTCAGTTTTGTTGTATGGTTGCGAAATTTGGAGTCTACGTGCTGAATATATTCGTCGCCTTGAGGTTTTCGACCACCGATGCTTACGTAGAATCGCTAAGACCGGGTGGAGGAGCCCAGTAGGCAATGCTGAGGTCAGAAATCGAGTATTGGGTACTAATTTGGAGAACGTTTTGTCACAGCGTATCCAACTTAGTAGACTTCGTTGGTTGGGGTATGTTACGTATGCCAAACACACGTCTACCATACCATGTCCTATTCTACGTTCCTCCTAGGGAGTGGAAGAGACCACGTGGAGGTCAACAGATGACGTGGCGGAGAGGAATGAGAAAATGTACAACAAACTTAGGGAAAGTAGGTGCTTCACGTCTTCGTGGTTGGGATCCAAAAGATCTGTCTACCAGTTGGCTGGAGACACTGAAGGATATGGCTGCGAACCGTGAACAGTGGCGATCGTGTTGTCACTTTCTATCGAATCGGAATGACTGATCGATGTGCGTTTGTACAGTTAGACTGTGTATTGCGTGTGTTGGCTACTAGGGCATTCTTTCCTTTTCCCACCTGTGTGGGTGCACTCCCTATCCATCTTGTATATTCATACTTTTTAATTCAGCGTGCAACATGATGAGAAAGGCAGTGGTCAGTGGGGCTTGCCCTACTGTTTAACGCTGTACGATGATGATGATGATGATGATGATCTAAATCCCGTGTGCAGTTTTCACCTCAGCGCCGTCTGAAACACGGTCCATCGAATTCAATGTATATTCGAAGCCCCAAAATACTCACAACGACAGGTACTATTATATGGGAAAAGTTTATCTACGTACAACGTAGCATCGTAACACTACTATAGACTTCAACCAGAACAAAAAGTGGAAGACAAGCACAGCGCAGCGGATAAAAATGAGCACTCACTCGACACCCAGACGATGAGAGTTCACAATGGCTGTCATTGTCCGCAACGCACACGCCTTGATTCCCATGTACTGACCATCAGGTAACTCCAGAACTTCCACGAGCTCGTCCAAGAGGTTAGGATAAAGATGACGTTCGTCCACGTCAAAAGTATATGCTATAACGATGAAAATTAAATCCGAAACATTGAAGTGTGCAGTTAGTCTGAACACGGATCATTCATCAAAATTCATCGAGCCATTGTCTTTGTGAACGGAAACACGTTCTGCTCTGTCCAGACAACCATTAACCATGCACTGTATGCGGTGGCTTTGGTTGCTATCTCCTAGCAGAAATCTCAAAAGGAAATAATGAGGGAGAGGAGTAAGAGAGAAGCAAGAAAACTTCATTAATGGGATTGAGTCGATGAGGAAAGTTCGTGGATGTAAGTGCGCCACTTATCGCAGCATCTAGCCATATCCCCCAACATATCTAACCATTGAGTGGGAGGATCTCTTGGACCCCACCCAGGAAGTCTAACACGCCCTGCATTGTCAATTCCACTAGTTAGGCTTTTCATATCTTTCTTCCATGCCATGGACTGACCACCTGTACTCATCTTCCAACCGGTACCCGCCTCAGCAGTTATAGCACACCGAGTTCTGTCAGGGGACATGCGTCACACATGTCCCAACTACCCCAGCCCGGTGACCTTTGGTGCTTCATCTAACCGTTCGATCCTTGAACCTGAGACTTCCCGCAGAACCTCGGCATTGCTTACACGGTGTTTCCATCAGATTCGAGCAATACTACGAAGACATCGGTGTTCAAATACCGAAAATCCTTGTATGTCCTCCACCCGCAATGGCCATGTCTCCGAACCATACAGAAGCAGAAACACGCGTCTATCATTGTTAACGCTCAATGAGGAATATAGTCAACATGTAAGTTGTCATGCGCGTACAATCATCACAATGCACGCGAACCTATGCCATCTGTGGAAATAGCGTGAGTGACAGAACACAATCCATATGATACCAAACATCTAAAATAACTATTGCTTCAAGGTATAAGACAGCTAAGAGATCTGACGTGATCCAGAAGTTGCTATTTTCTTATTGGTTCATGCTTGCGCAATGAAAGGGACACACGAGATGACCTTCACAGGTTTATCACACTATCAGGGATGGCGGGTACACATGACGCGGAATTGGACTGTAGAGCAGCGAGTCCCAAGTCGTTCAGGAGAGGTAACCAGCCGGTTGAAAACGAACTACTGTCAATCATCGATGTAACCTGTGATGGTAGGATTCCAGCCTCGTAGCTCAGAAAAAGAGAAAAAACTCACACAATATGGAAAGCGCCTGGAGACGGGCACGGATGCATTTGTGACGTTGCCCAGGGTCCGCAAAGTAAGTAGCGAGTCGCACTCGAGCAAAGAGAGCCATCTGCTTAGACAGTGGGACTGCATGTTGAGCTAGCAACTCCTCCATTATTTGTGAGGGTGACTGATTGCGTTTGTGAAGGGCATGCATGACAATCTTATTATTCGTACTCCAAGGTGCAGCATGAGCAGACCATCCGCCGTCATCTTGTGCGATATCTGGAGCCGTGGGATCACGAGAAACTCTGCTGGAATCAGTATCCACTGGCTGGTCGGAAGTTTCAGGTTTTACCGGCCGATACTCAAAATAGATATTACCGGCAGTTTCAGGAAACTAAAAGAAACACTGAGCAACTACCACATAGACACTTACATGATTCGGATCACAGCAGGCTGCAAGTCCAAAATTATTCTCCGCACCACCCCAAGTCTGTAAATTATTAGGTAGAAATAACAATTACCTCCGCAATAGAGACCAGACGGTCCAGGACCATCTTCTTGTTGTATGGATCAAGCCTGATGAAATAATTACTCCGCTTGCTATATTTAGAGCATAAACGAAAAGGGAGTAAGGTCTACCTGAAGTTGTAAGACAACCCTAAAACGGCAAGGAGGATGTCCATATTCTCTGAACCAAAAAGAGCAAGTATATGAGTCCACGAACCGTACAAATAACGGTATATACTGTGCTCGATTAAGTGACCGGTGAACTCCAAGATTGTCACAACATCATCCACCAACGGGGCTTCTGCTGGAGTATCCAGCCTCAGCATCCACCGACCCACTTTCGTCACCGCCCGTTCGAGGATTGCATCCAGGCGATCGAGAACGTCAGCCCAAAGGCCTAGTTCACACTTCCCATAGTTCCACACTGTTATCTTTTTAAGCTCCGGAATGAGGGCTTCATCGGGGCATTCCGACAGACGTTTGGCGAGAAGCATACATTCATTTTGGTCGTATCCGCATCTATTAACTATTTTCTTGCGGTCGATTTTCATCGCAAATCGCGACGTCTTCCACTTTTATTGTGACTCTATGAACTACTGATTATCCTAAAGATACCAGGTTGAACGGCTTCAGAGTTCTCCCAGTTCAAGGTAAAACGAGGAAAACCGAAACACAGCTTTAAAAGCGCGCCGCTGAAAATCAATTCAGAGCAGCTCAGTTCAGTTTGCACAGGACTTGGTGTGGCTAGAGCCAATCGTGTGTCCAGGTAGTTGTGTTGTCAGCACTTTTCCGTAGCTCCCAACACTGCGTGATTTTCTTCCTCTGAAAGGCAGAAATTTTGTGCAGAATCAGCCCTGGCAGAGTAAGGCGAAAACAGTGAGTAAATTGTGTCTGGCCCTGAAAGCTGCTTAACATAACTCGAGGTATACTGCCACCCAACATAGGTATACTGCTTTTTTAAATGCCTTCACTGTTGTGGTATTTATGGCCTCCTCTCGGAGCTTATTCCAATAGGGTACCACTCTATTCGAGAAGTACTTCGTCCTAATTTGGAGCCTCGAATGCTTCCTTTGTAATCTAGGGCTATGCCCCCTTGTGCCTCTCTGGGGGATCAGAGAAAATGTCTTCTCAGCTTATTCCTGACAGTCCCTTCATTACCTTGAAGGTTTCTATCAAATCCCCGCGAATGCGCAGCCTTTCCATCGAGAACAGGTCTAGGGCACGGGGACGCTCTGTGTAGCTAAACCCCCACTTGACCAGTCACCGTTCTAGTGGCTAGCCCTTGCATTTTCTCCAGACAGTCTATATCCTTCTGATAGTACGGTGTCCAGGCCCGCACGCAGTACTCCATGTACGGTCTAGCTATGGCTTGATATATCGGAACGAAAACCTCCGGATCTCCACACGACATAATGGATCTAACTCGAAAGAGTTCTCTCCTGGCCATATTGGCTGCCGAGGTGCACTGCTTCGACGACTTAAAGCTGTTGTCCATTATAACGCCCAAGTCTTTGACCTGCGAGACCACTTGCAACGAACCCACACCATTCCCACTAGCCCCTGCATTTGTGGTCAAGCATTGACACTTGGTGAGGTTTAGTGGAAGGTCCCATTTGCGTGACCAGTTTTGTATTGCTAACACGTCAAGTTCTATATCTACTCCAGCTATCTTGACGTCATCGGCAAACATAAGGGTGGGGTTTGTAAGCCCACGTGCTAGGTCATTGATTAAGATGAGGAAGAGCAAAGGGCCGAGCACCGAGCCCTGTAGCACCCCGCTTGCTACATCTTCCGGTTTTGAGACATGACTACCCACCTTACCACCAAAAGTTCGCCCTGCTAAAAGACTAATTATCCATTGCCTTGCTTTTCCAACAATTCCCATGGACCGCAGTTTGACTTCCAGAAATCTGTGGTTCATAGAATCAAACGCCTTTCTGAAGTCCAAGTAGCAGACCGCAATCGATTGCCCTTGGCTACCTCATCGAGGAACAGCAGGAAATTCGTCTGACAGGATCGTCCAGCCACAAACCCATGCTAAGCATTTGATATGAGGTTGTATTGAGCTAAATGCCCAGAGATCTGTTTCCTGACTATTCACTCCAGGCACTTACACAGTACTAAAGTCAAGCTAACCGGCCGGTAATTTTCGGCCCTTTGCACGGGTCCACTCTTGTAAATTCCTACCACTGTTGCTCTCCTCTAGTCCCCCCGCACAATTCCCTCTCTAAGTGACATTTCGTACAGCCTCGTCTTCGGAGCCTTCAAGACCTCGGCCAGAGGCTGAACGATTGCTGGATGAATCCCATGTGGTCCTGCTGCTTTATTTCTATCCAACGTTTGCAACTCCGCTTACACTTCTTCTTCTCTTTCTGTAAGTTCGGGTATTGGAGGCGCCTGCGGGCCTTCCATTCTTTCCTCTAAATTATTTTCTGGTCGATATATGCTTTTGGAGAATGCCAAGAGCATGTCAGCCTTGTCTTCGTCGTTTAGAGCTAGTCGTCCCTGTGCTCCTTCCAAAGTTACTACGCTCTCTCATACGTTTGTGAGATTGCACGTAGGCCTAGAATCGCTTTGGGTTTGTGCGGACCGACGCGGCTGACAGACGCTCGAAGGCATATTTCTCCACTCTTTGGATCGCTTGAGCTCTGTTCCCAGCCATTTTATAGCTTTTCCATGCCCCCTGAGTTTTGTACAGCTTGTACGCCGCCTATCGTTGCCTACGAATAACTATAGCCTTGCGGACTTTTGACTTCCAACATGGGGGTTGATTTCTACTGCAAGCTACCCTCAGGGGTGCAAACTCCTCTGCAGGTTCGAGTAGTCCCACCTTGATGGCCTCCCAACTTTCATCTACGGAGGCGTTTGTGTGTCTCGGTGTCCACTGAACTTCCTCCGCCGCCCTCTTTGGCTAACCTATATTGATTCTCCCACGGCGCCGACGTAACACGATTTCATTCGGCGCCTTACTTAGCCTCAGTGTAACCCTTAGGACTACATGATCACTTTTTCCAAGTGGCTCTTCCCACTTAATTCCCTTAACGTCTTGATGGTGCCACGTTATGATTGAGTCAAGGAGAGACGGGTTCTGTCCACCTCTGTGTCTAGTGGCCTGTGTCACATGCTGCGTAAGTGCATGTAACTAGACCTACTGCAAAAACTTGTCCCCCCGGTTGATCCCCCTGGCGCGATCCCGCTTTCCCAGTTAATTTCGGGTAGGTTGAGATCCCCTAATAAGATGAACTCCTTCGTCTGTGCCAGCACCGCATCCAGCATTTGCAAGAGCTCAACGTCTTCCTCATCTGTCGCCAGCGGTGCCCTGTAGATACAGATAATGCATACTGCTCGCGCCTCGATCCAGATAAAGCAGGATCTGGCCTGTACATTACCGGAGATCAAGTTGAACGGAGCCTCCAAATGGCCCATGTCGGTCCGTATTAGAAGTGCTACTCCGCCCCCTGTCTCCCATCTGCTCTATCCTATCTGTAGGCAGCGTATCCCTGAGAGCGCATAACAGGATCTGGGTTTATCCAAGTTTCAGTCAATTCGACGACATCAGACTCTGCGATCCCAGTCGTCAACTCCCCTTTTTCCCGGGAGGCTGCAGGTGTTGTTTTACCATATTGACGGTTCCCTGGTCCTCGCTACTGACTTCATCGCTAATTTTACGGCTAGGGTACCCTCGGACGCAATCTCCGAGGTGATGCAGGTGAGCAGTTTCGTAAACTGTGAGCTCATTGGATATCCCGTGTAACAGCCGGTCGTGGAAAATCCCCCTTTTTTCCCTCGCGATTCAGTGTTTTTTTTTCCCAACATCACTCATTTCCATACACTATTGACTTGTCTTTACGAACTGGTTGTTTTTCTGGACCAATTGTTGTTTGTTCGCGCCCAGAGCGCTATTTTGGCACATCCTTGTTCAGGACCTGCGTGACGCACGTGCTGTCTGCTCACACGCTGCTATTCGGTTTCTCGTTGTTGAGACTTTGTGATCGTATTATTGAGGTTTGTATATTGTTTACGTCATTGTTTATTTTAATAATCTAGTATCGTAGAATTATCACGGATAATCGCCTTCTGATTTCGGGATCCGTTGCGAATTTGGCTACGCATTGCTCAAACGGTCGTAACAATACTCAATAGATCTATTTGGAACGAGGAAAATTCACGCAAAATGCCAAGGAAAGGATCAAAGGCAGTCGAACCCGGACAGGAAGTAATACGGCAAGTCTCTGTGGAGGTTTTGGGTACTTATGATTCTTTAGCTAATGCTAGATCGCCTAGTCCTGTCAGTGCTAGCTCATGTGTTATTGAAAGCAATATTGATCGTAAGGACGTTGATTTATATAAGCTGAGAATAATAGAACTAGAGCAACAGTTACTTTCGGCTAGACTACAGGCGCATGAAGCAGAGAAGTGTACACAGAAACAGCGAGAGTATAGGACCAGTGACTTCGACACTTCCGATAGGTTAGAGTGCAATAAGGTAGGGAACCCCACGCAGGTCGCCGACTACAAACCACCATCGATCGATCTGCCTAGAGTGGAGTTAACGGTTTTCGACGGGCGAGCTGAGCAATATTGCAAGTTTGTCAAACAGTTCGAGACGTTCGTTGAAAACAAGGTAACCGACCCTGGGCAAAGGCTTCTTTACCTTACTCACTACTGCCGAGGCCGAGCGCGAGAAGCTATCGACGGATGCACCATGCTCGATCCAGAACAAGGCTACACAAGGGCAAGAAAGATTCTGAGGGACTTGTTTGGCCAACCTTTCAAAGTAGCCCGTAACCTAATAGAGGGCGTGATGGCAGAGGCAAAGAAAACCAAGGGCGACGTCTACACCATGGCCGACCTGGTGATCAAGATGCAGAACTGCTCAATAGCCCTCGACCATTTAGGTTACAGAGCTGACCTAGACGCCATGCACACTTTGGAAGGCATAGTCCGTCACCTCTCTCCCGAACTACAGGCTCGGTGGGCGGAAGAAGCTGAACGGATAAGCCGAGGCGACAGAGAAGCCAACTTCGAAGACCTGACTGAATACTTAGACAAGCAAACGAAGATAGCTGACAGCAGATTCGGCCGACTTATCCGGGACAGCAACCGAGCAAACAAGCCCGGTACTAGCCAAGTCCAAACCCCTGTACGGGAACATCCAAAGTACCAGCCTTGGACCAACACACACGTCATTTCACGAGATGCTACGGCGAAACCAAATTGCAGATCCTGTGGTACTAGCCATGGCCTACCAGAATGCCCCAAGTTCGGCAATGCCACAATAGACGAACGGTGGGGAATGGCGAGGATGGCAGGAGCATGTTTCATCTGTCTCAACACCACGCACCGGGCAGCAGCCTGTAGAACAAGGAATCGATGTGGTTACGAGGGCTGCACGGGCAGACACCATCGGCTGCTGCATCAGGCGAGAATAACCATATCCGAGGCGAGTGCCAAGCCCAGCGTGATTTGCTCAACTTCACAATCTGCCAGTAAACCGGTACGTTTAGGCGTAGTGGCCGTGGGAGTAGTGACTCCGACTGGGATAGCCAAGGCGTTGGCTTTCGTTGATAGTGGATCCGACACCACTTTAGTGAAAGAGCGGTTTGCCGACAAACACCAACTGGCTAAAGGTGCGACGTCGTTAGCAGTGAGCACGGTGGGCGGAACACAGGTAATGACTGCCGGTAGATTAAGGCTGCAACTCATCTCTCTAGACACTAACGAGGAAATTGAACCAACGGAGGCATTCACGTTAGCGGATCTCCCCATGCGAGCACCAAGGTCGGTGAACGCAATCTTGACTCGATGGCCCCACCTGCAGGATGTAACCGTTGTAGACTGGGAAGATGATGAGGTGGATCTCCTCATCGGATGCGACGTGCCAGAGGCGCATTGGGTGCTTGACCAAAGAGTGGGCGACCGCCAGGCACCTTATGCCGTACGCACGGCTCTGGGATGGATGTTATACGGTCCAGTAGGGGTACGCGGTTCCGTGAATTACTTATCCGCCGAAACGGACCGCATAGAGTATCATCTGCAACGGCTTTATGAAAAGGAGTTTCATGACATTGGGGACGAAAGACCGACGTTGTCTCAAGAGGATCACTTCGCTCTACAAACGGTGCGGCAAGGCTCTAGAGGCCTCAAAAAACAGTTCGAGGTTCCCCTCCCATGGCGCACACCGGTCGACCCGTGGACTGACAACAGAAATTATGTTCTCCAACGATTACTACGACTAAAAGAACGCTTCATTCGAGACCAGAATCTGTGGGAACGATACGCGGATTTGATGAAGCGAAACGAGGACCTCGGTTACGTTGAAAGGGTGCCTGTTAACACCGACAGCAAAAGGGGTATCTGGTATCTGCCTCACCATTCGGTTATCAACCCCAAGAAACCCAAGAAACTGCGGGTGGTTTTCGACTGTGCGGCCAAGTTCCAGGGCAAGTCGTTACACGATCGCCTACTACAGGGGCCTGACTGGACCACACCACTGATCGATGTTCTGTGCCGTTTCAGAGTGGGTAAAGTGGCTTTGTCTGCTGACATTAGGGAAATGTTCCATCAGGTGAAGATTCCGGTAGGAGAACGAGATGCTTTGCGTTTCCTGTGGTGGGAAGGGAGCGACCGGGACAATGCAGTGGTGAATTATAGAATGACCGTCCACCCCTTCGGAGCCATATCGTCACCATTTTGTGCCAACTACGCCCTCCGAGAATCAGCGAACAAACATGGCGATCTGGTACATCGGACGGTGGTAGAAAGCGTCAGCAGGAACTTCTACGTCGACGACTACCTTGGGTCATTCGATGATGTGGAATCAGCTCTAGAACAGTTCAGGGGTCTGACGAGATTGCTGGAAGAGGGTGGCTTCCATCTAACTAAATGGATGTCGAACGCTTCGGAAGTGCTGAAGGTCATCCCGTATCACGAAAAGGCCGAAAGGGTAAGAGATTTGGACGGCTCTCCACTTCCTATCGAGCGCACTTTAGGAATACAATGGGACGCGGAAACGGACGATTTTGTTTTCGAACTGAACGTTCCCGAGCTGCCAATAACCCGTCGTGGCATACTATCTGCCGTCTCAAGTTTGTTCGACCCGCTCGGTTTCGTCTCACCATGGCTGCTACCCGGAAAGATCTTGCTGCAGCGGCTGTGCCGTAAGAAAGTTGATTGGGACCAGTCACTGGACCGAGGGGACCGGCTGGACTGGGAGGAATTTTTGAACACCTTGAAGAAATTAGGGGACATAAGAATACCACGATGTTTGACCCCTGGCCATACGACACGGACTGGAGAACTACATGCCTTTTCCGATGCATCCGAAGTCGGTTATGGAGCTGTGGTTTACGGACGATGGTGCGCAGGAGATGGACAATATACCACGAGGATCCTGTTCGCCAAAGCCCGCGTTGCTCCACTGAAGTCGGTCTCAATCCCACGCCTTGAACTCAGCGCAGCCGTGTTGGCAGTCAGGGTGGTGCAAGCTGTGAAGAGATGTTTCGATCTCTACATTTGGTCGGTGAGCTTCTGGACGGATTCAACGATAGTACTTTACTACATTAACAACGTACGGAGCCGGTTTAGTACTTTCGTTGCTAACCGGCTCACGATTATCCACGATGAATCGGCCACGCACCAGTGGAGTCATGTCAGGTCTGGCGATAATCCGGCCGACCTGTGCTCCCGAGGTGCGAACAACTTCAGGCAACTGGACAAGTGGACGAGAGGGCCGAACTTCCTGCAATTGCCCAAACAGGACTGGCCCGTGTTCGAATTAAAACCCCCTACGGAATTGGAACTGGAGATCAAAGGCGTCGTGATGGTGGCCAACGTCGTCGAAGCGTCGCCCATTTTATCGCGACTGGTCAGGTTTTCTTCCTGGATGAAGACGCTTCGTTCGCTAGTTTGGTTAACCAGGTTCAAGATAAGTTTACTAGTCATGAAAGGGCTACGGCCCTCAGGTCGGATACCGGTCGGCCCGATAGGTCCCGATGAGCTACAAGCGGCAGAGTACGATATTTTCAGAATGATACAACGCGAGGCTTTCGCCCGAGAACTCAAGAGGGCGGAAGAAGTGGGGCTGACCAATGAAGACATGCCATCTCCAAGAGGCGAGCTGAAGCGTTTAAACCCCAAACTCATCAACGGACTGCTGCGGGTGGATGGTAGGCTGACCAACGCCCACCTGAACTTCGACACAAAGTATCCTATACTGCTGCCTGCGAGAAAACCCGTAGTAGAGCTAATGATTCAACACGTCCACGCCGTAGAGGGACATGCCGGGGAAAGTCACGTGACGAGCGTCATCCGAAAGCGTCTTTGGTTGTTGAGAGGACGAGAGACTGTAAAACGCGTGATCCGACGGTGTGTGCAATGCAGGAGACGCAATGCCATAGCAGGCAAACAACTCATGGCCCCGCTACCAGAATGCAGGGTAACTACGGGCTGGTGGCCGTTCAGTGACACCGGGTTGGACTATTTCGGGCCCTTGTGGGTCAAGTGCGGGAAAAGATTAGAAAAGCGATACGGATGTATCATGACGTGCATGAAATCACGTGCGGTACACCTAGAAGTCGCACATTCGATGACGACCGATTCGTTTCTACGGGCCTTGCAAAGATTTATCAACCGAAGAGGCGTACCGGCCGATATATACTCAGATAATGGATCGAACTTTGTGGGCGCTCAACGGGAATTGCAGCGTTGGCACAAGAACATAAACAGGGACGAACTGCAGAACCGAACCGTGGCCTACGGCATACGCTGGCATTTCAACCCCCCACAGGCCAGTCACCGAGGCGGCATATGGGAACGCATGATCCAGTCCGCCAGACGGATATTGCTGTCAATCATGGAGCAGCAGCCGCCCGACGACGAGACCCTGAACACCGTCATGACTGAGGTGGAGCGAATCCTGAACAACCGCCCCCTGGTTCCAGTATTGAACGGCGACCCCACCCACCTGGCGCTCACCCCAAACGACTTATTGACGCTAAGGTCGAACGAGGGTTTCCAAGGGCCGGTAAACCTTCGTGGGAGCTACCTCCACGGGTGGAAGCAAGCGCATTATCTGGCCAAGGTCTTCTGGAGGCGATGGCTACGGGAGTACCTACCGGCTTTGCAGACTCGACAGAAGTGGCTGGCCAAAACAAGACCATTCAAAGTTGGGGACGTGGTTATGATCGCCGACGAACGCGCACATTTCAGCGCTTGGTCTTTGGGAGTAGTTACGGAAACCATCAAAAGCACCGACGAAATGATAAGAACGGTGAAGGTGAAGACAGCTAACGGAGTGCTCATTCGTGACATACGCAGTATTAACCTACTCGAGAGCGAAGACGGAGGAGCTGATAACCCTGTGGCCTAGTAAACCTTTTTCACACCAGTAATCGAGGTGGATAAAGAAACACCATATATGCCACACAATCCCCGTCAAACACGTTAAGGTGCTCGCGGTCCCTTCGTTGACATTACAGAAGGTTCTTTCCGATATGTGGTGATGAGTGCGATTCCATTATACATCCCGATACATACACACATGCACGACGCACTCTACATCCCGTAAACCCATCATACATGTGACAGTGTTCTTTGTTCGCCTTTTGTTGACGCTACCGAATGCCCCTTGCACATGTGGAAGTAGTGGAGCTCAGGTCACACATGCATGCTACATTTACTCGTTTTCTTGCCCCGCGGTCTTTTGTTGACATTGCAGAAAGTCCTCCTTTGATGTGTAGTCATAACTGTGATTTCATTGTAACCCCGGCACACACACACACACACGCACACACACACACACACACACACACTCAAGCGCGTACATCCAGGACCGGACGGCCCCGTACGAGGACAACGTCTATGTGACCATTCACGCCCGCCATCGGTCATTTGGTCTTGTGGAAGATGTAGACTAGCCTCACGTCTATGTAGCCAATGGGTTAGGTGCGACCAGTAGTAGAACGTTTACGACGAGCATTAGACGCGCGCACTGACAGCAGGGCCTAGGCAGGTAGGAAGAATCAGTACCTTTATACCGAACCTTTGACTCTGCTAAGGATCCAGGAGGATTTTGGTGGGCGGTGTAACAGCCGGTCGTGGAAAATCCCCCTTTTTCCCTCGCGATTCAGTGTTTTTTTTTCCCAACATCACTCATTTCCATACACTATTGACTTGTCTTTACGAACTGGTTGTTTTTCTGGACCAATTGTTGTTTGTTCGCGCCCAGAGCGCTATTTTGGCACATCCTTGTTCAGGACCTGCGTGACGCACGTGCTGTCTGCTCACACGCTGCTATTCGGTTTCTCGTTGTTGAGACTTTGTGATCGTATTATTGAGGTTTGTATATTGTTTACTTCATTGTTTATTTTAATAATCTAGTATCGTAGAATTATCACGGATAATCGCCTTCTGATTTCGGGATCCGTTGCGAATTTGGCTACGCATTGCTCAAACGGTCGTAACATCCCGACACTGCAGCAAACGGAAAGGTCAGGCTTTCTGCGACCTCGGCCGTAGGTCTGGATCAGTTCACTCCAGATCAGATCAGAGCACAGGACTGGCGGCCAATGCATTCGTGAGCCCCCGAGTCGCGCCTCGCCCCGACTTTCTGAGATCCTCCATCTTTTAGGACCTAGGAACATGACACACTTCGGGATATCCGTCAGAGGGAGAAGCGACGGGAGACTTTTCACTAGAGTAGACCTAGGAAACCTGTAAGTTCGTTCTTTTTGACGTAGTCAAGACATCAAGCTATCAGCTCTCGTGAAACAGCGGGGAAAAGAAAGGTCGAAGGAGGAAAAGCATCACTTAGGGGAGGTACTTAGAGGAACGGCAAGGAACTAGAGAAGAGAAAGGAGGAGAAATAGAAGGAAGAGAGGAGGAAGAAGAGAATGCTGGAGTGAAGCAGAATGCCACAACTAGGCTCAAGTTGCTAACTAACAAGTAGTCCGGAAAGGCATGTACTAACCTCTATTTTTCTGAGCTAATGGCTGTTTTTTTGGACATCGTTTTGGATTTACTTTTTCTACAATCTTTTCTGATGTTTGATATCGACCTCACCGCTTTGTTCGGTTGCGTACCTTTAACTGGACTGACTTTTCCAAGGCCTCCGTCGACCTCGTTTTGAATGATTTTCACTTTGGGTTCCTCACGGATTGTACGCGCTCGCGGTTCACCTTCTGCTCGGCCGCCGCTTTTACGTCCACTTGTGCATTTCTCGTATCGGCACTGTTTCGGTGCCACGATATATAGAATACACCTTCACTTCCGTCACCTGACTTGCGTCTTATTTATTCGTCTGATAGACGAGATAACTTCGGTTTTTTGCTGTGGGACCGAATAGAAGACGAGTTCGTTAGCCACTCTCAGTCGTCTTCTATAGGCATATGTCTACACGGAGTCCAACTTTCCCTTGAGCTCTGTCATGTTGTTCGCTTCGGCCCCCGCATCGGGAGTTTTATTCCACTTGGTAATTACGGTGCAAACAAACGATTGGGCCCTGATATTCTATTGATCCTCAGCTTGATAAGCTCCTCCTGATGACCACAGAGATAGGAGTCTCCGTCGCGGGTAAACTGCGGCTGGTTTGTGGCTGACAACCAGTCGTGGGCATTTTGCCAGGTCTGGAGGCGGGTACCATGCTAGTGCTCACTGGTAGAGTGCATCTAGGCCCATCTGAACCTGGTTAGGTTCTGGACATCCAGGAACCTTCACCTCGTTTGTGAAAGTGACGCAGGGAGATCTTATGGCCTGCCTTAAGTCGTGCATATACCCCAGAAACAGTGCGGGACCCAGTGCCGATACCTGAGGGAAAATTGTCGCCCTCGAGGCGTTCGTTTCCCCAACCTTGACGTAGAATTTGTTGCCTGGCAGGTAGGCCCTTAACCATTCCATTATCCCAATAGCCAAGCCCATCCCCCCCTTAGCATGTGCAGACGCAACCTGTGGTTCACACTACCAGACGCTTTACGGAAGCCCAGATAGCGTACTTCCACCTTCTCCCTCTGGTCTATCCTTTTGGGAGCTCCATCAAAAAAGCTTAACAAGTTGCCGAGACAGGACTTGTCCTTCCTAAAGCCGAGCTGTTTATCGGTGGTTAGGTCATTTTCCTCCAGGTGACTTCAAGCCAAGTCAGTTCAAGTATTTGCTTTATGCAAGTCGGCGGATGAATATCCAGCAACACATAGCATGCAGCCATTACACGAAAAGAAAGCTGCACATATAACAGCAAAAACGCAGTTTTAAAAGATGATTCGATAGCCAGGACGACAAATGTTGTTTAAATTCAGCTTCGATGTTTTCTGGGTTACGTAAGAAGCAAGTGAGGTAAGGGACAAGGAGGATCGATAGGCAGTCGTGGGTGCATAAATCATATGGCTGTTTCTCGTGGAAGAGGGGGGAGCGCACATGCTGAAGTCTCTGTGGGGCGGGGGATGTGTCATTCAGAATTCTTTCGGAGGGCCTTGTGCACTGTTCATGGCGTTGGGATATAATGGAGTCTGTGACATCTTTACGAGGAATACCTCTGGCATAGGATAGGTGCATGAGGGACCCTTTTACTGTGGTGAAATCTTTAGCTTGTGGTCTAGAAAAGAAGATGGGGAAGAATGCTAGCAGTGAGGTGATGTACGTGCGAGGACAAAACGTTTGATGGTGCAAAGGAGTACAGACGTTGCTTTCAGAAGCAAAAAGCCTTGGGGCAGTCTTCTCTTTTTTGCGAAAACTCAGGAAAAATGTTCAGCCCAACGAGGATTGTGGGTGATCGTGGTATCTAAGTATCTAACCGGTGATTGGCAATGAACGGAGATGTTTCACATGTGAGCTTTTGAGCAGGATTCTGGAAAGTTCACTTACTTAGAGCATTTGGGAAGAGAAAAGACTACTTGTGAGCACGTAATGGGATTTAAGCTCAGGTTATGGTCGTTTGACCAATGATGAATATCTAAGGGACCACGTTGGATTTCAAGTATGGCTGATGCATCAGGATGGGTTAACCCAATCGGAACATCATCTGCATAGTTTATAACGCGGGAGCAGTCACAGATAGGCATAGAGGACGTGTAGGTGGGGAATAGAAAAGGGGGGAGGGTTGTGCCCAGTGGAACTCCCTGGTTTAAAACAGAAATGGAAGAGGTTCCGCTCCGTACCTTGTGAACTGTTGCCGATTGGAGAAGTAATCGGACAAAAGCCCAGTTAGTGGGGGTTGTATTCCGCTATTTGTGGGTATGTCGAGGAGCTTCCGTTCTCCAACACAGGTACGTGCATCACTGTAATCCAGGGAGCAGGTGGGCACGGATTATGGTCCCTTGTTCAGCGAAGACAGGGCATTATGAATCAAGGAAGCAGCAGCATCCAAGGCGGAACGGGAGCTGCTTTAGGCAAAATGGTTTACCCCTTGCATTGTAAAATCACCGGACAGTTCCTGGAATGACAACTCCTCAAACATCCTTATTGCGATGAGGTGCAAGCAATCAGACGGAATTTCGCCTTTCCTTTTTTGGGTACAGGTGTGCTGAAGGATGATCTCCAACAGTCGGGAATCTTCTCATAGTACAAACACCGATTAAATGATTGTGTCCTGACCGGTGCTAGTATTTGTGCACATTGATTTGGCATAACTGCTGGACGATTATCGGGTCCGTGGGATTGTTTCAGTTGAGGTTCGAGAGCTCCTTGTGAACATCTTGAGAAGATATGTTATGAGAGATGGAGCTCGTAAAGCAGTGACAAGATAGGACACTAGTACAGCCGAACAACAAAGAACGAGGTTGTCCATTAGAGCAGCGGTTTAGATCCCCAACATTAACCTTTGTGGATGAGTGTCTCGTAGAGATACCATTCGAGTGCTTGACGGACGTCGAAAGTTCTCGACAATTGTTGTTAGCTGGGAGCACACGACGGTATATGCCGTTAAGCCTGAGGATTCCTGACTAGATTGACTTAGGAAGGATTTTCACCATGCGATAACTCTCACTTTTGTGGGCACTGTCTTTCCTACGGCGCAGCATTTTGAGGAACGGAGAGAAAATCGATTACTACGGATTTATATGGTCTCCAATGGACAATACAAATCGTAGCAAAAATTCAAGTGACTGGTATGATGCTCACAAACAGTGGGATCATGGTGGCTGAAGACATCGAAGTCGGTCTGCCTGATCCTAGATTAAAGTCTGTGTAAGTTTTCTGAATCACATTGACGTTTTCTGCGTTCCAGGTCACGACAGCAGGCGAAAACTGTGGTTACTGGAGCTGTATATCATTGGAGATAACAATATTAGGACGTGATCCAATCTTCCTAGGGGAGATCTATGAGAGGTAAAAACAAGACCAGGGTTGTTTTGAAACCAAAACCAAGGTGTGCATCAACCCTGGTGGGGAAACCTATAATGTTTTTAGATCTAGTAGCGCCAAAAATTTCAGCTGGGGACGGTTGAAATCACCACAAACAAGGCGCAAAGCACTGTCAACATAGCCTAAAAGTTTGGAAGATAAATTCTCAGAGGAATCTGCCAAAACCCTAGTAAGGAGTGTAGGAGAAGTATACGAGTTTGCAGTGACTGTGAAGCGATTTATACTCATATGGTTAGGTTTTCAAAAGATCATGGAATCACCAATGTTAGAATCTGAGTACATCAGAACCACTTAGACGGACTTGCCCCGACCGCCTTTAAGGCCAGAAATAACCCCTCTTTCGTGTTTTTTGCGAAGCGAAGAACGATCAGCCCGCTAGTGGGCGAAACCATCGAGGCCAATGATTTCATCGCCAATATTGCCTTTGAGCAAAGTTTATTGTAGCTATATGACTCCAAGTTGCTCATATTCCAGAAGGAGGAGGAGGTCTCTCAAATTACAGAAGTTTCCAGTAAGTGGACGCACATTTGAACTGGCAATACTAGGTGTACGCTTGCTTGATACTTTCGGTCTCCGAAAACATTCCAGGGTAATTTTTCCGTCAGCTTCAGCACTATTTATAGCACGCTAACGGGTCGGTAGTTCATGACCTGGCCTCTTTAGTCCCCCTGTGAACTTGTACGACTTTTGCAGTTTGCCACTCACTCGGTAGCTCAGCCTGTCCGAGATACTTGTTGAACAGTGTGGATAAGGATCCTGCCAGCGCCCCAGCCAGCGGTATGAGGATCGCTGTGCGGATTCCACCAGGTTCCACGGTTTTCCCGGTGTCGAGGGCGTCTAATACAAATTGTGCATCGTCAGGGGCTATTTCCATTTCCTCCACTAGAGCAGTCTCAGGCCACCCCAGTGTCAGTGTCTCTCTTACCTCATCAGTTCTGTGGACCTCATCGGCGTACTCTTGGAGGGCTTCGGCTTTCTGTTTACCATTCTCCACCTGGTGTCCGTTCTCAATTTTCAAACCTCCAGCGGCTACCTGCATATTCACTTAAGCCTGGACTCGGGTGAAAAACACCTTTGGGTGTTTCTTGGCTGCCCTAGCCTTACCGACTTCGCGTGTCAGCTTGTCTCTCCTCTCTCGTTCACAAACGATTATTCATTCTCCAGTATTCCAGAAACCTTCTGTGCACCTTGATTCCTTGGTACCTCCTCCATGCCTGTTGTTTCCCCTCATTGCCCGCGTCGTACTGCCTTTCCAACAAAGTGGCCATCCTTGTCTATGGACTCCGCGCTTGTAGGCTATTTCTTTGATTATCCAGATTAGGTTAGCTTCAATGCCTAGCCACATTTCACTAACTTTTCCTTCATGGTCCCAGGATAAAGATGCTGCCATTGACAGCGATCTGTCCTCTTTCGGCCCCTGAAAATGCTTCGCTTTTTGTCAGGTTGTTTTGCTTTCTCACCCAGGAATTGGAACGAATCAAATCAAATATAATCGGAGCACGGGACCGGTGGCCGACATCAATGGTAACTCCGCTTCCTGCACCTACGAAGCCGCCTCTCTCATGGCTCCTCCTCTTGGAATCCCTTCTTGTCAGTCGATGGACGGAAACTCGAGCCACGTGACATTTATCAGTACGCCGTGGGAGAGGACAGCAAGAGCGACATTCCGATGGAGCCAAGCCTCCGTCACCAGCACGTTCACTCGTCATGCAAGGGTCTAGTAACCCGGATGTCAGCTCTCTTATAAGGGAAGAAAAGTGGAGGGTCTAAGAAGCACCAAGGATGTGTGAGTGGAAGACTTTTGAAGGAGATAACAATAATATTGATGGCAACAATAATAATAGTGAAGAAAGAAGACAAAGAAAAAGGAGAAAGTTAAGGATGAAAGTTGTTCTCAGTGCTATTTGCTGTCTCGCGGGCACTCCGGGAATACGCGTACTAAGGTCAGACCCAGGTTATTTTTAAAATCAGGTCAGGCCAGACCAGAGCACAGGACTGGCGGCAAATGCCAGTGAAAGTCCAGTTTCCTGCCCTTTCCAAAACCACCCTGTTCTTCGGCGATTGGGTTGTTTTCCTCCAGGTTACTTACCGGAGCATTTCGGGCTATATTTTACGCTAATTTTGGTGCTATTTATGGCTCGTCAATGGGCCGGCCGTTCATAACCTGGTCCCTTAAATCCTCCTGTGAACTGGTACAACTTCTGCAGTTTGCCATTCACCCGGTAGCTCAGCCTCCCTGGTATATTTGTTGAAGAGCGTGGAGAAGGGCCATTCCATATTCTTACACTTTTAACGTCTACTCGCATATTGGCCCTAGCTTGGAAGCAATTCAAGAACACCTTTGGTGTTTCTTGCCCACCCTAGCTGGGCCGATTTCGTGTGTAAGCTAAGCTTTCCTCTGTCGTTCACAAAATAACGTTCATTTTTCAGTAGTTGAGCAGCCCTCCACGCTCCTCGGTTTCCGGTACCCTCCATGCTTGATGCATCTCCCCTCAGTGCCCACTTTGCGCTGCATTTCCACCAAGGTGGTGGCCCTCGTCTACGGACCCTGCCGAGGGGGCCACTTCTTCGGTCAGCCAAAGTGGGCTACTTCTAACTCCCAACCACATTTCATTCGCCGTACCTTCGTGGTCGCGGGCTGAAATTCCCGCCGTTGGCGGAAACCCTTCCTCCTCCAGTCCTGTGGAGGTTCTCCGTCATTTTTATGGGGGTTTTGCCCTCCCGCTCAGAAGGTGAGACCTGACATTCCCGCGGTCTCCTTCACCAGGCCGGTTATCTAAGTTTATCTGGCCTGCCTATGTGACAAACTTAGTAATAAAGGGATCCAGTAGCTCAAGGGTTTCGCCCTCTCTCCATCGAGTGCTTTGGTGGGTGCCACGCACCAGGACCATATCCTAAACTGAGTGTAGCAGATGCTGCCCAAATGACCCCGCTGGTGACCAGATAGAGTGCTAGTCGATCATAGGGGCGCTGGTGTCCCCGGAAATCAGGCCTCTCTCCGTATTCCTGGTTGTCGTCACTAGACTCTCCAGCCAACCTCCGTCTTACTTAGGGATCAATGAGAGACCCCTATTGGCGCGCGCCAGCATCACCCAGAGTGACTGAACTTCCGTTCGCAGTGCTACCGCCTGTAGATTGGAAGTGGAACGCTGGATGACTTCCTTCTGGGTTATGTGCTGCGCTGCCAACGCCGGCTACCTTCCTCCTCCCTTCTTTCCCTTTTGCCTTTTGAGCAAACCGGTCTTACTCTCTGCCCTTCTCCTATCCGCAACTCCACGATAGCTACGCAGCCCCAAACCCCTAAACTTCGCCCCCAGTTCCCTCCTTTGTTCTCTCTGCTGCACGCTTTACGCTATATCAGTGACGTGCCCCCATTGACCGACAACTTGCTGGGCTTTGGAGCTTCGTCCTCCCACTCGATCTTTACGCCCGAGTGCTTCCTCCGCCTTTGGTTTCCTCCTAGTTTACCAATTGTGCCACGGCGGTGCTGCCGCTCTACAAAATTTCGTGGGGCTCTGAATATCCCCGGACTTATTTAGTTCCACTTTACTCAGTTTTGGTTTTAGGCTCAGTGCTCAAGATGGCCGACCTCTCACCGACACAGGGCTACTTTGACTGGGCGAGGCCCCTTTGGCCGCCGAAATATTCGGACGCAAAAGGAACGGCGCTTCGCCACTTGAAAAGGTCCATCGTAGAAAACCTTCCAAGGCACTGTTATTTTGCTTTTCCCTGATATTACTCACGCACATGCAGTATTCGAGTGTTTTTATTTTTATTTTATGCCCAACCTTTGTTTGTTCGCCTCCAAAGCGCTACCTTGTCATATCCTATCTTTGACCTGCTTGATGCGCTTGATTTTCTCTCGCACGCCGTAAGCTTGGTTCTCGTTTTCTGAGTCTGTGTGAGCTGACGATTGAGATGTGTATAAGTTTTGTGTTATCGCTCAGTTCACAATCTGGTATTGTAGAACTTGAGGATCGATCGTGTTTTAGTTTTGGGATTAGTTCGAATTCGGCTATTTATTGCTCGAAAGTTTGATACAATACTCACTTCGATCAATTTTAACGAGAGAATAGGCACTGTGCCCAGAAAAGGATCAAGACAATCGGAACCCGGACTGGAGGTAATGCGGCGGGTTTTGGTACCATTGATTCGCTGGTTAATGCTAGACCAATAGCCGTGTCAGTGCTAGCTCACGTATTACCGAGGGTGCTGTTGATTGCAAGTATGTTGAGTTATTTAAGTTGAGGACACTGGATCTAGAGCAGCCGTTGCTATCCACCAGGCAAGAAGCCCAGGAGGCAGAGAAAAAGTGCTTACTGAGCAAGCTCGACCATAAGACTAGTGAGAAACGTCCCTTCTCCAGACCAGGGCAAGTAAAAATCAGAAGCTGCACGCCAGCCATATACCATTGAACACCAAAACATTCCGCGATCGGTTTACCAAGAGCAGGGCTGACGCTTTTCGACGGATGACGTGAGCAGCACTGCCAGTTCATCAAAGAGTTTGAAACCTTCGTCGAAAATAAGGTAACCGACTCAGGAGAGGGACTGCCCTACTCGGCTCCCTATTGTCGAGTTAGAGCGAGCGAAGCCATTGATAAGTGTACCATGATCGACCCGGGACTAGTTTATGCACGGGCGAGGAGGATTCTGAAATGCCTGTTTAGCCGGCCATTCAAGGTTGCTCATAATCTGATGGCGAGTGTGATGTCAAAGGCCAAACGAACAAAGGGCAGCGACTGCGCAATTGTCGATCTCGCAATTAATAATGGTAGTAAAAGAAATCATAATAATATTAATAGTGTTTTACTTAGGGGACACCCGAAGCACGCCTGATTACATGATCATATGGTACAAGTGAAGTCGCAAAAAAGTTCCTTGGATGTTCACTCGGGTAAATGCAGCACAGGAGTGTATAGGTTTTAGTGGTCGTATGAATGAATGCCCGGCTAATTTGAGTTTGAAGGTCAGGTGGACGCACCGCCCGGCTGTGAGTGAGATGGGCTCTGTGGCCGAGATACGTAATGAAGTCAAGCGGGGATGAAGTAGGAACGCGCGGTATTTCGGATAGCATCGATGTAAAGTCGCGGAGGTGAGTACACTGGCAAAGAAAACCTTCGAAAAAGCATCGACGAAAAATAGAAGAATTTTTGGTGATGACGAACATGCACTTGAAGCAATAGCTCAAATGACCAAGGAAATGGCAGAAATATAATACGGAAGGATTTGTGGTGTCCTCTGAGGAGAGGAATTGCGTAAATGAAACAGAGTCCGTTTTACCACTGAATTAGTACTTACTTTTCATCACGGTGTTGTGAAGGACACCCTCATAAGGAGGTTCATGTAGATGCCCGAGCCTGGTAATTTTGATGGAGCAGAGTGGCGAAAGTTGACAGGTGAACGAAACACGATTCAGATAAAGAGTTCGTTTCAGGTTAGTTATCGAACACAAGTTGACGACAGAATGGACGGAGGAAATGATATGCGATGACCTTATGAGGTCGTATGGGGTGGTGCATAAACGACACGGTCAACACGTAAACGATAGCTTAACAGGATATGCTGGTAAGAGTCTGACATGGGGCATTTGGGAAACAACCGGAAGGTCAGTAACTTGGCATACGCACAGTTCATTTCCAGCAAAGGTTTAGAGAAATTGCATTCGCAGTGGTCTTTGGCATGGTTGCCCAATAGTGGAGGACTGATGGAAGAATGGCGATAAATAGAGGGTGAGTGAAATGGTGTTCAAATATTGGTGGTATATATGTTTGATATCTGGCGGCATCAACTGGGAGTAGTGCATCACTGAAACCTTCAAAAGGCGCAAATAATGGTGTGACCGGGTACGTTGAGGAAAGTACAACTTGAGACTTGAGAGGGAGACAAACAGATTACCGGCAGCTTAAATTATAAGTAGTTGATTTCCAGCTGAAGAGGTGGAAAAAGCACTCAATGGATTGTGGTGCAGATGGCCGTTCATGACATCTTGGTAGAACAGCAGCAGTGGTTCATAGATGAGTGAAATGTGATGCAATTATGGATTTGTCTGGGTTTGTTGGTGAATGGCATGGGAGCAGCTAAAGTTGGTAGCAAAGTGGACGCGGAAGGTGGACGTATTGTGGACTGATACGACCGTATAAAAGTAGTTCACATGAACAGCTCCCAGGAAATGCAGGTGATTCTATAGATGGATATTCTGAAGTCTGACATGGAAAGCTGATGAGGCTAACGAAACTATTTATGTCCTGGATTTTAGATGCTTCATTGCCTATGCAACTGCCATGAAATGCAAATGGCCAAATGACGGGAGATGCAGAGGAAGGATACAATGGAACAGGGGGCTGGTGCCAAGCAAATGAAGTGCTGGAAGGAGGACCGTTTTGTGTTTTGTGGTATTGTTGGCAGGTGGGAAATGAATATTTATATGATGATTTCGTTTAGATAAATGGGATGGTGACACAAATTGCCAAGTGGATGAACGGTCCCTTCAGTAGTATATCAGGAATTGTGAGGTTCATGACGAAGATATCTGGGCCGTGAAACGGCTTCATTTTTCGGGGTAAAGGATTCGGTATCTGGATAAGGTAGATTGAGGGTAAACATAGGGTCAATTCAGACACATAAAGGACAGGTCGATGGAGATCAGTGTCAGTGGTAGCAAATAGTAGGGTACATTTCTGAGCCGAGCGAGTGTACATTCATATGTTTATTTGGAACTTGACCGCGTGTATGGTAAACCTTTTTCAATAACGTTGGAGGAGGCAATGGGTGGCAGCAATACAACTCAGGGGACGTTTGTTTTCCAAGCCGCAACTGGTGCTAGTGCGCTAGGCTGGCCGTGCGCCGGGCACCTTACCTGAAAACCACTTCTGGTGGCAGGAGATGCGATCCACCGGCCCAGCTGCACCCTCACATCGTTGCAGACGGCCTGCACTCCCGATGTGCCCCGGTTGAAGCGGTGGATCTGACCGCGCCCCAAATTGTTGGGATTGACACGAGTTTTCTTGGTGGAGCCAAGCGGACGTAAATATCAGGTAGTCGTCGATCAGGCGACAGGGGATCCCGGAGCGTGACCATAGGAGCATCGGTTGCGTAGCCTACGAATAGCCGGCGATCAGGTAGATGCACGAGCCAGGTTATTGAACAGTGTGGTCTCCAGGGTATAAAAAGTCATCGAGAGAAGGGTACGCACGAGTAAGGGTCTGGAAATATAGAAAAAGTAGAGCGGCGCAGTCCGGGATGCTCTCAGCTGAGGATAAATGGGAATCAATACAAAGAGGCTACAGTGATAGACAGTGACTCTCTGGGACTAGCTTTTTGATTGCGGAAGGCAGAAAACTAAGAATTTTTACGCAATTCCATCTGTCATAGACCGCCGGCGTTTGCACGATTCAAAAGTCTAGGCCCTCCTTGTAGGCTTGATTGCCGGGTATGTCCACATTTAGGAGATATAAGGTTTGGGTAGTCGTGAGGAATTTATCCAGCGCACTTCTAAGCCGATGGCTGGAAGTAGAACTGCGTCTTTCTAACGGTAATTCATTCCGCAAGTTGGAGTACACTGTGGTGAAGAAGTTTGAACGTAAGCAAGTTTTGGTAATAAGGGTTGAAAGGATAAGAATCCTAGAACGTAGTGGGTAGCTAGAAATAGGCGCTAAGTGCAGTGGATTAGAAGTATATGTCTGGCTGTGAAGGATGTTATACAAAGAGACAAGGTTCAGTTTCATGCTGCGAAGCCATAAAGGGTCCAGATTAAAAATAAACAGCTTTCTTAATAAGTGACGAACGAGCTCCATCCTATCAGTCGCTTGATGAAACTACTTTGAACTGAGTCGATACCAATTCTGTCTGATTTCCGCATTCTAGAGAAGATCAGTGAGCAGTATTCTAATAAAGCCTGGCATGAGATTTATAAAGGAAGAGAATGCAGTCTCGAAGTCAGAAGGAGCGAAATACCAGCCTTACTCACCCTTTGGCCCCAGCTACTTGGAGGGCTAAATATTCAGAGGAACTTTACGTACAGGAATAGCCTAAGTCAAGGCCTCGAACGACTTGCTTGCTAGCAATGGGTGAGCCAAAAACGGCTTAAGATCCTGGGGGTAGCTTGCATTTATGTGTAAGAATCTCATTTTTTATCAAAATTTCATCTGCCAAGTTAAGTACTAAATATAGAGTGCAGATATGTCTTCACAGATGTTTAAGATAGCCGAGGCAATGCATCCAGGTTTGAATGAGTAGACAATCTTAACGTCATTAGCAACAAGAAATGGGGTGCCATGGCCCACCAGGAGGAATACATCGTCTATATACACTAGGAACAGCAGAGGGCCAGGGACGCTACCCAGTGTAACACTGCTTGCAACCGGTTTGGGCCTCAAACAGTGTCCATTTGTTGAGACAACCTGAGAGCAATTAGACAAACAGGAACTGATCCAAGATGGAGAACGGTCAATAATTCCAAAAGATTGTATTCCGGCAAGATGTGGGTGTCGCGCGCGGTAAAATGCCTTTGACATATCCAAGTAAAGTACTAAAAGGGCCACTCTATTGTCTTTTATCTCAGTAATGAGATTTAAAAAACCAGGTTGGCAGGTTGCGCAAGACCTTGACCGAAGGAAACGGTGTTGTCGAGGGTTAATAATGTCCAACTGGAAGAGGTGCTTCGCAATGTGTTATTTCAAAAATTATTTCATTGGCCAAGAGATAAATGGTGTATGGTTAATGGGATATTAGTTTGTTGCCTCATACAGTAGATCTATGTTGTGGCGCGGGACTACGACTGAGAATTTCCAGTTTGTCGGCACTAGACCAGAGTTCACTGATAGGGTAAAGAGACTGAGCAGTAAGTAAGGTATGCCAGGTCCGCATTAAACTGTTACAGCGGGCGGTGAACCGTCAGGTCCTGGACAAGATGATGGCTTGGGAATGGGTGATAATTGGGAGAAAATAATGGCATTAAATTCCACTGTGAACGGAGCTGGAGTGGTAACTGGGGGGAGAGGCGGAGGATCGACAACAATGATGGGGGCCATAGTTGAGAAAAAGAAGGGGGTAAGAGCCCCGACCTCACGTGCGGTTTCAAACCTCATGATCCTCCAATAACTGATCTTCACGGTCCTCCGTTTACCCGCTTCTCTCTTACGTTGTTCGCCGTTGCAGCAACCGCATCTTTGCACCACAGTCATTACCACCCCACCCCCACCCCCCAAGTAACCTTCCTCCACTGATATTCTACACCACTCCGATCACTCTGCATCTGTATTCCGTCTGCATTCCCTGGCCCTTTCCACCACCGTCATCCCGTTGAATAATATATGTCCATTTGAAGAAGCTTCTTTCATTTTCGACCGCAACCTTATGTTGAACCTGCAATGACCAAATTATAAGATCTAATCTTACCTGTTTTCCATCCTCTCCCACTGTTACGAACGTTTGAGCAATGCGTAGCCAAATTCGCAACGGATCCCGAAATCAAAAGTCGATTATCCGCGACATTCTACGATACTAGATTACTACATGAACAATGACATAAACAATATACAAACCTCAATAATATGATCACAAGGACTCAACAACGAGAAACCGAATAGCAGCGTGTGAGAAGACAGCACGTGCGTCACGCAGGTCCTGAACAAGGATGTGCCAAAGTAGCGCTCTGGGCGCGAACAAACAACAATTGGTCCAGAAAAACAACCAGTTCGTAAAGACAAGTCAATGGTGTATGGAAATGAGTGATGTTGGGAAAAACACTGAATCGCGAGGGAAAAAGGGGATTTTCTACGACCGGCTGTTACACCCTCATGTTCACTTGTTTATGAAATGCTCCCCACAGCCGCCTTCATTTCTGTACCTCCAAAATCGTTTCTCTCTTTGTTGATCCACCATGTTCACCTGACATAAACGAAATTCATCGAGATTATTTTAAGTTAATTCTATACCGTTTGATATAACCCTACTTGTTTGTTCTAGTCCTTGCTGTTTCCTTGATCCATAACCTGATTGCTTTTTCCTCCAGCTTCCTGATATATATATATGTTCGCTCCGCATCCTCCAGTTCTTTGCCGGCCATTTTCCTTCCTACCACCCCGCCGCCTTTCATGATATGCTCCCATTTTCTCCTTATCTCTGCCTCACACTCACCGTATCTCAATGCTTCCAGATCAGTTTTTTCATCTAATTCATCCTTCACGTCTTGCATTGCTTGCGCCCTGATTATCAATGGGCAGGCCAGTCAGTGACCTGTTTAGTAGCCCACCCGTACCGAAAGCTCTTAACTCGCCCAAAAACAGATGTTGAATAACTGAGTAAGACGCATTGTTAAAGTTGAAGCAACACTCCAGTTTGTTACCCCTCATCCAACCGTCGAGCCACCTCATCTAAGAAGCATAAGGGACTGGTCAAACAACATTGTTCTTTGAGAGTCCACGCTAAGCTGGGTTCGGCATGGAGTGCTTCAGGAAGTACTGACATGTGGGTGTGGGTGATCTGCTGAAGAACCTCACATGGGGTGCCAGTTAGGTTGACTGGTCTGTGTTACCCGTAGCTGACTTAGGTCCACTCTTATGTGTTGTCATGGCCACCACCTATTTCCAATCCCGAAGTAGCCCATCCTGGCTCAGTGTGGACCCGTACAGCTTAAGTACTGATGAGGCTATGATATCCCCCAACGTTTTGGAGATAGCCGGGCCCGCCGACTTGTGGAAGTCTAATTCCCGTAGATATCCGCGCATGGTTCCCGTTGAAATATTCGATTCATTTAGCTCGTGCGGAGGGTGGACTGACATCAAGTCAACTGGTACCGCACTATCTACCCTGTGCACGCTACCAGGGTGTTCACCCAGGGCCTCAGCTCCCCTCTGATCATAATTGGCTGTTCATTGATAGTTCAGCGCGGGCTTTACTGAGTCCTAGACCCCACCTCGCTCTCTCAGCATAAATACGCGAAAATTCCGTCCCTATTAGGCTCATGCTCTGGGCCAGAAGTTTGCAGAGGGCTTACCGTCCCACCTCTAGGCCTCGTGAAACGAGTCCAAGTTGGCTGTCCATCGGAGGCTTTGTAAGGTGTCCAGCTACGGTTTCTACGTTCGATAGCACTGGCCATTGCAGCCCTCTGCCACACTGGTTTGCCCTCCCCACTCCTTCGTTCCAAGGGCGCGAATTCGTTCTGGAGGGCACTAAGTTATCCCTCTGCTACATTCAAGCGTTCCTGGGCGGTAACTTTCTCTGCCGTCTCTCACGTCAGCTCCGCCGACGTGGTGCGAGGCTTATCTCTGTCCTGTAACCGGAATTCCTAACCAGTTTCAAGGCTACCTCAGATTTCTGCATGCACGGGACGATTTCAACGCACACGTGATCACTCTTCCCGGACGGTGCACGGTATTGAGTTTGTATACTTCGTTTGGGAGGGTAGTTGTTTCTCGGTCAGGCAAGGATGCCGCGCCTCCGGCCCTATATCTGGTATCCTATTCAACGTGTTGCTGCGACGCACTTGCATGCAGCCAATCCAAGTGGCCCTCCTCGTGCGATCCCGGCGTGCAGGCTCCTACCATCCGGTCAATGTACGAAAGGTTGCAGTCACCTTCCCTGAGCACTGTAGATCTTGGATTTATGAACCGCAGCCAGCTAGATTTTGTGGTGGGCACACATAAAAGCCGGTGACGTTGCAGACAGGAAGGGACGCGGAGACATGGATCGTAGGTAAGAGTGGCACAAAGCAAGACAGACTGTCGAAGATAATGGTGGATAATATTAACCTGACGGAACTTGGTCCTCTTGATGTGCTACTCGGGAAACAGAGTCACGAACATCGAAGGAAGGTGAGTTACATATGAGAGCTTGGGGTTAAGATGGATGCGATTTTTTCCAGCGTGTTTGGCTGCACTGAACTGAAGAGTGGTTGGGGAGTGTCCGGAAAGGATGGAACGTCTGGGCAGCTTTTGATTGCAGTAAAATGCAGTTAGCTTGGCCAAGGACATGGCATAGCCGTGTAAGCTACCAATTGTGACTTCATCTAACTGAGCGACATCTGACACGACACCAGGTAACTGAGCTTAAGATTCGGCCGCCCGCAGGCAGAGCTCCAAGTCATGCGTTTGAGTTGACGGAAATCAACTGTTCTAACGGCAAGTGAGCAAGCAACGAACAGCTTCGGGGCACCGAACAGCCTACAAATTGCCCACAGCTAAAAACCGGTTAATTATGTTTTCCTATGCTAGTTTTAGTCATGTGCCTGACCTTTCAAGCTCAGTTATTACCGGGTCTTTGCAGATCTTCATTCAAAGCCCAAGTTAGGCAGCACTGTGGCTGGCTTAAAATATGGAAATTTCACGAGATGCATTCATTGGCATCCGGTAGGTGATGTACTAAGGGTGGTCCACCGTTTTTATAAGTTCATTCTATGGTCTGAAACAGCCCGATTTCCGGCTTTGTTAGTAATTTTCGCTGACAGCTCGCTTGAGAGGCCAATAATTCTGATACCTTAGCCTCTGATCCTTCCAATAGGCCTCCACGAAGGAGTCACCATGCCTGAAGGGTCTTCCTTTGTCTATCCACTTTTTTCGAAGCTACCGTATCGGTCAGTACTCTCTCAATCAGCTTTTTCAGAAGGCCTGTTCTGAGAGATTGGCTTGCTTTTATCATACGCGCGGTTTTCGGTGTGACGGCTTCCATGTTTGACATCGATAATAACAGATCATTGGGAGTGAGGGCCTGCCGAATCCTGGCCAGTTTATGTCTGAGGTCGGTTATCCAATAAGCTTTCTATTTCAGTTAGTGTGGTATTCAAAGTCCTGCCATAGAGGATTTTTTGAGGTCATAGTCCTGGGTATTTCCCAGGCTCATGGCATCAGTTTTCCCAAACACCGCCGCCAGGACTGGCACGTGGTGCACTAAAGTGCCACCCTATTTCTTCGTCCAAGGCTTGAAGTAGTGTTTAAACATGCATCAGGAGGCTCCACAATCAAGCCAGCCCCTGTAGCGCCCCAACGAACTCCGGACCCTCGTCTAAACTCGTTTTTTAAGTTCTTGCCGGGTAATGAATCTTCAGAAAGCTATTACGAATGAGTCTGTGGCACTGAATGTACTACTAAGATGCAAACTGCTCTGAATTGTGAGCATGTTATCAGGCTGCCATACGTTTCCTCTGTCTGCTCTGCTGTCGCAAGAATGACGAGCCAGAGTAATGGGTATCGACCCTCAAGAGTACACGCCACTCTTAGTGAACTCTCAGGCTGGAAGGGGCAGTCACTTTTCCGCCCGCCATCGCAATTTGGTGGCAACACACTGGGAAATTACGGATCACTGGCTTGATCGTTGGTGGTCCCTCGGTCACCCAAAATTATTGAAGAGAACTGTTTGGCATGTAGTTCGAGCAAGCTTGTCCTTCTACTCGACTTGACCGATCTATCGGACGTGTAACGTGGTAGTTTCCAAGAACTACTGCACAACGTTTTATATCTTACTCTGTGTTCCGGTTCATTAACCTGCCCCGACTCTCACTACGCGTTAACACATACAAGGTTCAGTTTTGGGTGCTACTAACAATATTAATAGTGGTCTATTTCGTGGACGCCAGAATCATGCTTGGTCGCATGAGGGTGTGGTACGGGTGAGGTCACTATGGGGAACCTTGGGTACTCAGTTGGGTATATGCAGTGCAAGAGAGAATAGCGGTTTCAGTGGTCGCATGGATGAGTGCCCGATAAAATTGAATTTGAAGATCAGATGGATAAAACGCTTAGCGATGAGTCGAATTGGCCTCGGAGTAGAGGTTCGTCAGCATGTAAAGCAAGGAAGGAAGAAGAATGTTCAGGAATTCGGGTAGTACGGCATGAAGTCGCGAGGGAGAGTGTGCTGACGGAAAAACTTTTGAAGAACGGATTGACGAAAAATTAGAAGAATGACTGCTGATGACGAATACGCTTTTCAACTGTGGTTTACTGAACCGAGAGAAGGATGAAAAGTAACATAGAAAAAGTTTCGGGGTGTTCTCTCAGGACAGGAATTTTGTAAATGAAGCAGAAAGTCAGATTAACCACTAGGTGAATACTTACTATCCGGCTAGAGGTAAAGGAGGAAGCACTCGAAGTAGGCTGTAGATTGGATGCCCAATCACAGAAATTTGGTGGAGGAGAGTAGTGAAATTTGACAGGTGGGTGGAACAAGAATAAATAAACGGTTTGGTTGGGTTAACTAATGACAGAAACGAAAAGAACACAATTTGCTAGCGAAGTGGACGAAAGAGTTGATGCATGACGAGCTTTTGAAGTCATGTGAAGTTGGTGCACGAGTGAACCTTCAAAACACGCAGGTGATCACAAAATCGGATACGCTGATGGGAGTCTGACATGATATATTAGAGAAACAACTAATCGATCAATAACCTAGCATAAATGTGATTCATTTCCAGCAAAAGCTCATGGAAAATGCCTTCAAAGTGTTACTCTAAGTAGATACCCGATCATGAGAAATTGAACGGAAGAAGTAAAAATATTCAAAGATGAGCGAAATGGTGTTCATTTGATGGTTTATCTGGGGCGACTTCAAAACCGATATATAAGGACTACAGATTTACAACAAGGCGGGTACAGGAGTGGTATACATGCTGGGTATCCGACGGAACCGACCGGAATTAACGCTTTGCCGGAAAAGCCTAAAAGCGCAAATGATTAAGCTGCTGGGTACGTAGCAGAAGGTCCAGCCAAAGACATTGAGGAAGGAAAAAGAATAGCGGTAACCTGGATAACGGGTGGTTGACTTCCATCTGACTACGTGGAAAAAGCACCCCAAGGGGTTGTGGCCTAGATGTCCGATCATTATTATGTGGCAAAATAGCGGCGAGAGTTAATACATGAGTGAAATCTGACACAATTATGGATTCAAGTTGGTCCATTAGTAAGTAGAGCAGCGGCATTACAAGTCGGTAAAAAAGCAAGCGCAAAAAGCTGTGGACTGGTAATAATAATAATAATAGTTTATTTCGGATAACCCCGAGGCATGCTGTAAAGCAAGATCGAACGGTACAATTGGACGTAGAGTCCGAATTCCAAGAGGATGATTCAGGTATATGCACCCGATATTGTACAAGAAAAAGTGTTAAATTACTCTTTAGAGATGCGCCCCGCAAATTTGAACTCAAGGTCGGGTGGCCAGCCCGGCCAAGTCAGGGTGGAGCTGGTCGGAGGTAGTAGACTCTTCCTGAAATAGTACAAAAAGAGGGGCTATGCAACGAGAGAATCAAACAGAATTGACGAAAGTTTTGTTCACCTTCAGGAAAAAGAAGTTTCCAAGTGAGACATGAACCAGCTATAGCACTCCGCGGAGTGTGGCGCGGCTTTGGATTGAAATCAGACGCTAACAGGAATGAATTTGCAGGTAAAGAACAATCAAAATCTTTCAAAGATTTTCCTTGTAACTTTCAGCGACCAAATATCGGCTGAGTCCGGTAAATCGTTGCGCACATTGTTCACTTTCATAAAGGTGGGATGTGATGTACCAAAACGGAAATGGGAACTGGGCGACAAATCAATTTGTGATGCGTAGCCATGATAGTCGCAGATACACGGTTTGCACAGATGAGTATTTAAACGACAGGTAAGTATTTACTTTCGATTATCGTTGTCTAAGGGCTGAACATGAAGACCAGAGAGATGCAGGAATCAAAATTGTCTGAGAGGATTTACCAAGGTGGAATACCGGATATGAAAAAGCTTCAAACAACCGATGAATACAGTTGCGAAGTTGGACGGTGAAGTAGTTGACAGGCGAAATACTATCTGCTGGTATTCTTTGTAAGAGATGGATCCTGTTATGGCGAAAGATCAAAAAGCTGTGATACAGATGTCAGTATATGAGAAGGGCATGAATCTTTGCAAGGTGAGGATATTGTGATGCTACAGCCATATGGGCGAACAGAAGGACTGATAGAGAGAGTAAACTATCACAATATCGCCGACTGCTGGGATGCTCTGGAGACAAATATTCCTCCTTGAAATATACTAATTGGACTTTGTGGGACGGAAATGTATAGCAACATTGAATGTGACTCTTCACAAATATATCGATAACTGTGATAAAATAAGAGCGAGTTTTATCTCGGGGATGGGTTGAGTTTGCGAATGGGACAAGCGGGTGGTTTGGCACGAATCCTCAGGAAAAAGAATCATGAACGGTAAGCCGTGTACAGAAACGGTCTTTCAACCCCGCGATAATTATGTTCTAGGGAAGGTAGGTTTTTTCAGGCGTAAGAAGCGGTAAGTTAAGGTGGCTAAGATGGAGACAAGTACGATGAAAAATAGGCGATGACTGGGGGAGATGGTTCCATATTTGCAGCATTTCGGGTGAATAAATGTTTTTTTGCTGCAACCGGTGCTGGTGGGTGAGGCTGAACGTGCGCTAGACACCCAATTAGAAACCTTTTTTGGTGACAGGAGGTGCGATCCGCCATCCTAGCTGCGCCCTCACATCGTTGCAGACGTCCTGCGCGCCCGATGTGCGCCGGCCAAAGCAGTGGATCTGACCGCGCCCAGCCCCGACGGGCTCCGCTGGAATGACATTCGCGTTGTCACATAGAGATCGAATAGTCCGGAAGCTTGCGACCATGTTGCGAGGGGTCCTGTAGAGCAGGGTCTATGTGGTAGTGACGAAATGACGGGCAGGTATCGAATTTTCAGCGGGAAATGTGGGCCAGGTATTATGCCGAGCCATCGAAGGGAAGGCACCACCAGTGGTTGTCTGGAAAGGTAAAAATAGAAAAACGCAGTCTGGGGTGCTCCCAGCTGAGAATCAACGGTCGGTGGTAAAGAGAAACCTCTAGTATCTAGAAATTGGAACTACTTGGTGGATGGTTCGAATTTGCAAAACACGAGGTTGTACACGAAAGATCAATAAAACTTGAGTGATATATACGGCGACTTGTGTGGTATGTAGGTCTCGTGTCCCCTGACTCAGACCCGCGTGTGAGTAACCCAAACCAACTTCGTACGCTTGCTCCTCCGAAGTGTATGGATCATTATTTGATACGAGTGTCAGGACGCCGAGCCGTTCGTTTAATTCCTCTTTAAATCTCGGCAAGTGGTATATTGCACGGACATGCGGTGGAAGTTTATTCCACATTTGTGAATATTTAACAATAAAGAAATTGGACCGGAGCTGGTTCTCGAGGACGGCACAGTGACCGAATGACTGCTGTGTCGTAACGAATACCTTAGGATTAATGGGTCTCGTACCACAGGGGAGGCTTTGCAGGATCTATATTTTAATGATGAGTGGAAAAAGGACAAGTTGTTCTTTATCCGTCGGAGCCAAAGGGGTTCGAGGTGTAGCAGGTCACAGCGCTGTTTATAGTTGGGACTAGACGAATAGTCAACTAATTGTTTAGTGAAGGTGTGCTGAACATTTTCGATGGCGATCCTATCAATCTGGCGCATGTTGGAGCCAACTATTGAACTATACTCTAGCAATGGTCTAACGTGTGTTGTATAGACACTGAGCTTACTTTCACGCGAACAGAACGTTTTATAGACAAGTCCTATTAACCTGCGGGACCTAGCAATTTGAATGTTTGTTTGCTCCAAGAAGTTGAACGAACAGGAGTAGTATATGCCCAGGTCGCGCACGGATGATTTGTTGGGGATCAGATGACCACCTATACTAAACGTTTCCGGAGGGACATGACACTTGTATGTAAAAATGCAGTTTTTGTCCGCCGAGAACTTCATTACCCAATCGGTACACCACGAATTGAGCATCCGTAAGTCCTCCGATATTTTTGCTATAGTATTACCCAATGAATTATGGTCGAAGGTGTACAACAACTTTACATCAGCAAATAAAAACGGAGTTCCATGGCGGACCACGGTAAATATGTCATTTATGTACATGAGGAACAACAATGGGCCCAGTACACAACCTTGGATCACGCCGCTGGTTAAGGGCTGGGTGTGGAAATTGTGCCATCGACTTTTACTACTTGACCGCGCGAGGACAAGTATGATTCTAGCCAAGCTTACAGTGGGTCAACAATGCCGAATGTCTTAGCCTTCGGCAACAAACAAATATGTGACACCCGGTCGAAGGCCTTAGACATGTCTAAAAAGACTGAGATCACTGCCTTACCACCATTGGCAGCTATCGTAATAAGGTTCAGAAAGTCAGTCATACATGTTGCACAGGATCGATGTTTTAGGAACCCGTGCTGACCTTCACTTATAAGGTTGTTTTTGAGGAGGTGATCTGTTAGTTTAACTTTTGATAATCTTTCCATAATCCTCGATACTACTGGGGTATGATTCACAGGCCGGTAGTTGGCCGGGTACTCCCGTATTCCCTTCTTATGAATTGGGATTATAACCGACGTTTTTCACTGTATAGGATACCAACTAAAGCGCATAGACAGATTGAATAAATTCGATAAAAGAATTGGGATATCTGGGCCACCCAATCTAAAGATGGCCGATGGTAACGAGTCCTATCCGGGGTGGAAGGACATTTTGATATTTGAAATTAAAGGCTCGATTTCGGAGGGCAGGAATGCTACAGAAGAAAGTGGCTCATATGGCGGTACTGGTGGATTGCAGAAAAATGGTGCTGTGTCACTAATTAAGGAAGAAGAAAAGACGTGTTTAGCGCTTCTGCTATGTCCAGCGGTTTGTCGAGGCACGTGTTATTGGAAGAGATAGAAGTAATAAATGAAGTTCTTTTGGGGTTCCTCTACTTCATAAGTTTTGCAAGAACCTCAACTTTCTTGGAATCACGTAAGGCCCTGAGTTCCTGTTGTATCATTTCACTCTCAGAGTACAGTTTTATCGTTTCAACCAGACGATTTAACTGTATAAACAGTGAAAAGTCCCCTGTTTTAAGATAAACGCTTTGGAGTCTACTTAACAATTTGAGACGAGACAATTTATTGCCTTTAGGGCAGACTGACGACCCTTGTGACGGGGTTATCCAGTTGAGACATCGTTCAAAGATAGAATAGAGTTGATCTGCCACCAGCTGGGGATCTGCACTTAAAAAGACGGTGTCCCAATTTTGGCTGCGAATCAGAGAAGGTAGTATATTCCAGTTAGCCTTATGATATGGTTTATGCGGGGGTGTCGTCTGTTTATATTTTGTGGGCACTGTGAAGCAGCAGTGGACAGTTGCGTGATCACTCCCGGGTGGGTTAATCTGAACTTTTGTTATAACCTGGGTTAATCCTAGTGACAAGATTAAGTCAAGAGTGTGGTCGCGTCTGGTTGGGGACTTGACGTGCTGCTTCCATCCTCCTAGGTGAATCGCATTCAAAAGCTGTAATAAGTGGCGTGGTGCTGTGAGTGATGTCCAGCATATTTCTGGTGCTTTACAGTTACCAGCCTTCAATTTTGGGCCTACTTTAAGATCACTAATTAAGTTGAGTGCCTCCATAATTTGCAGGAAGTTATCAGGACTAGATATAGGCGGACGGTATACGCAACCTAGTATCAGTTCTTGACGTTCGACTTAAACGTTCAGCCATACAGAGTCGACAATGCCGTCTAGGATAGGATGCTGAAAGCTTGTCCCTCTGAGAGTTTCCTTTACATACACAAGACAGCTTCCACCACGTTGATGTGTTCTGCCTTTGCTGAAGGATTTGTAGCCAAGTACCTCAATGTCTTCTACTAAATAAGGGTCCGATAACCAGGATTCCGTCACTAAAATAAAGTTATAGTCGTTTGCCAGTGCAGCTGATCGTATGTATTGGATTTTGTTCCTAATGGAGCGTGCACTGACCAATGGCAGTGTGGAAATTTGAATGCCTCTGACGTCGTCATTGGTACTAGTACTTACAGTTTGTTGACCGCCGCATCTAAACTGGAAAGAATCATCAGCGCAGGATGCAAGCCCTCTTAAGTTATCACTCGCAAGGAAAGGACTTGGTTCTGCATGTGGAATAATAAATGACAGGGTACTGGGTATTACACTACTATACGGCTGGTTAGAACGGTTCATGTGAAGCATGTCTAGGTTGTGGGGCCATGTTGTGCCCACGGTACTTATGGAAAAAATAGGCACTTTGGCTAGATATGGGATAATCGCTGGTAGATGGGAGGATATAGGATGCGCTGGGATAGTTTAACGGAGGGGGAGGTAGGAAAGATGGGAATAGTTGGAGATTAAGCTGATGGAAAGGTTCCATTAGTCCGGACTTAGGTATTAACGCAGTTCGCTCATCATACCATCTATTTTTATTACGGGTGTGGTCCCATTGTTGTTGTATCATCACCTTGAAAGTGTTATTTTATTTCGTATGCTGAGAGATGCAAGGGTACCCTAAATGAGGGAAGTCCGTTGGTGCCGAATTTGGTCTAGAGAACGAACGATCATTGTCATTGTTCATGCATCCCAGTACGGTTTGCCTGCACTGAGACTTAGCCTTGGGAACTAACCTCTCGTTGACCCTCTCTTCTGGACGGTTATTTATTATCGGCGACATACGTGGCACACGAGTGGCACGCATGAGCTTTTCGTCATCACATTAGCGGTTCATATAGGAAACCTTCAGGACGTGCAGGTGATGGCATAGCTAGATTTGCTGAAGGAAGTCCGATATGGGACACTGGAGAAACAGCCGAACGATAGATATTATGGATTGTGGATAATTCATTACCAAAGCAACTCTCAAGAAATGCAAGCGACTGAATGACCGCAGATTCATAAGAAGGACTGACGCGATACAACAGAACAAAGTTCCTGTGTCATGCCGATGGAGAGCCGGGAGGGGGACCACTAGGTGCCCCGTAATAATGCTGGCAGGTGAGAGAAAAGATATTTGAATGAAGGCTGCATGATGAATCATATTATATACAAATCTAATCTCCTACTACTCACTTGCAAATAGTAACCAAGCTCTGTAGGTTGTTCATAACGGAATGCCTTCGTTGTACTTAGGCCCCTACAGAGAAGTCATCCATCGTAGGAGTCGATCGCTGTGTGGGAAGCGGGTTGTTACCGTTCAAAAGCCAGTGACGGAAGGGTGCTATATCATGTAGTGTAGATGTTCAACAAACCGTTGAGAGCCAGCCCGGATAGCCTTGCGGTTAAGGTGTTCGATTCATAATCGTTCACCCCGGGTTCGAGTCCCCGTGGGGGCTCGGTGGATGTGCACTGCTGATGATTCCCAACAAGGATGAAACAGCTGTACAGTGCTTCCATGGTTTTCAATGGTGAGTTGAGCGTTCAAGCTGCATGATGAATCATATTATATACAAATCTAATCTCCTACTACTCACTTGCAAATAGTAACCAAGCTCTGTAGGTTGTTCATAACGGAATGCCTTCGTTGTACTTAGGCCCCTACAGAGAAGTCATCCATCATAGGAGTCGATCGCTGTGTGGGAAGCGGGTTGTTACCGTTCAAAAGCCAGTGACGGAAGGGTGCTATATCATGTAGTGTAGATGTTCAACAAACCGTTGAGAGCCAGCCCGGATAGCCTTGCGGTTAAGGTGTTCGATTCATAATCGTTCACCCCGGGTTCGAGTCCCCGTGGGGGCTCGGTGGATGTGCACTGCTGATGATTCCCAACAAGGATGAAACAGCTGTACAGTGCTTCCATGGTTTTCAATGGTGAGTTGAGCGTTCAAGCTGCATGATGAATCATATTATATACAAATCTAATCTCCTACTACTCACTTGCAAATAGTAACCAAGCTCTGTAGGTTGTTCATAACGGAATGCCTTCGTTGTACTTAGGCCCCTACAGAGAAGTCATCCATCGTAGGAGTCGATCGCTGTGTGGGAAGCGGGTTGTTACCGTTCAAAAGCCAGTGACGGAAGGGTGCTATATCATGTAGTGTAGATGTTCAACAAACCGTTGAGAGCCAGCCCGGATAGCCTTGCGGTTAAGGTGTTCGATTCATAATCGTTCACCCCGGGTTCGAGTCCCCGTGGGGGCTCGGTGGATGTGCACTGCTGATGATTCCCAACAAGGATGAAACAGCTGTACAGTGCTTCCATGGTTTTCAATGGTGAGTTGAGAGTTCAAGCTGCATGATGAATCATATTATATACAAATCTAATCTCCTACTACTCACTTGCAAATAGTAACCAAGCTCTGTAGGTTGTTCATAACGGAATGCCTTCGTTGTACTTAGGCCCCTACAGAGAAGTCATCCATCATAGGAGTCGATCGCTGTGTGGGAAGCGGGTTGTTACCGTTCAAAAGCCAGTGACGGAAGGGTGCTATATCATGTAGTGTAGATGTTCAACAAACCGTTGAGAGCCAGCCCGGATAGCCTTGCGGTTAAGGTGTTCGATTCATAATCGTTCACCCCGGGTTCGAGTCCCCGTGGGGGCTCGGTGGATGTGCACTGCTGATGATTCCCAACAAGGATGAAACAGCTGTACAGTGCTTCCATGGTTTTCAATGGTGAGTTGAGCGTTCAAGCTGCATGATGAATCATATTATATACAAATCTAATCTCCTACTACTCACTTGCAAATAGTAACCAAGCTCTGTAGGTTGTTCATAACGGAATGCCTTCGTTGTACTTAGGCCCCTACAGAGAAGTCATCCATCATAGGAGTCGATCGCTGTGTGGGAAGCGGGTTGTTACCGTTCAAAAGCCAGTGACGGAAGGGTGCTATATCATGTAGTGTAGATGTTCAACAAACCGTTGAGAGCCAGCCCGGATAGCCTTGCGGTTAAGGTGTTCGATTCATAATCGTTCACCCCGGGTTCGAGTCCCCGTGGGGGCTCGGTGGATGTGCACTGCTGATGATTCCCAACAAGGATGAAACAGCTGTACAGTGCTTCCATGGTTTTCAATGGTGAGTTGAGCGTTCAAGCTGCATGATGAATCATATTATATACAAATCTAATCTCCTACTACTCACTTGCAAATAGTAACCAAGCTCTGTAGATTGTTCATAACGGAATGCCTTCGTTGTACTTAGGCCCCTACAGAGAAGTCATCCATCATAGGAGTCGATCGCTGTGTGGGAAGCGGGTTGTTACCGTTCAAAGGCCAGTGACGGAAGGGTGCTATATCATGTAGTGTAGATGTTCAACAAACCGTTGAGAGCCAGCCCGGATAGCCTTGCGGTTAAGGTGTTCGATTCATAATCGTTCACCCCGGGTTCGAGTCCCCGTGGGGGCTCGGTGGATGTGCACTGCTGATGATTCCCAACAAGGATGAAACAGCTGTACAGTGCTTCCATGGTTTTCAATGGTGAGTTGAGCGTTCAAGCTGCATGATGAATCATATTATATACAAATCTAATCTCCTACTACTCACTTGCAAATAGTAACCAAGCTCTGTAGGTTGTTCATAACGGAATGCCTTCGTTGTACTTAGGCCCCTACAGAGAAGTCATCCATCATAGGAGTCGATCGCTGTGTGGGAAGCGGGTTGTTACCGTTCAAAAGCCAGTGACGGAAGGGTGCTATATCATGTAGTGTAGATGTTCAACAAACCGTTGAGAGCCAGCCCGGATAGCCTTGCGGTTAAGGTGTTCGATTCATAATCGTTCATCCCGGGTTCGAGTCCCCGTGGGGGCTCGGTGGATGTGCACTGCTGATGATTCCCAACAAGGATGAAACAGCTGTACAGTGCTTCCATGGTTTTCAATGGTGAGTTGAGCGTTCAAGCTGCATGATGAATCATATTATATACAAATCTAATCTCCTACTACTCACTTGCAAATAGTAACCAAGCTCTGTAGATTGTTCATAACGGAATGCCTTCGTTGTACTTAGGCCCCTACAGAGAAGTCATCCATCATAGGAGTCGATCGCTGTGTGGGAAGCGGGTTGTTACCGTTCAAAAGCCAGTGACGGAAGGGTGCTATATCATGTAGTGTAGATGTTCAACAAACCGTTGAGAGCCAGCCCGGATAGCCTTGCGGTTAAGGTGTTCGATTCATAATCGTTCACCCCGGGTTCGAGTCCCCGTGGGGGCTCGGTGGATGTGCACTGCTGATGATTCCCAACAAGGATGAAACAGCTGTACAGTGCTTCCATGGTTTTCAATGGTGAGTTGAGCGTTCAAGCTGCATGATGAATCATATTATATACAAATCTAATCTCCTACTACTCACTTGCAAATAGTAACCAAGCTCTGTAGGTTGTTCATAACGGAATGCCTTCGTTGTACTTAGGCCCCTACAGAGAAGTCATCCATCATAGGAGTCGATCGCTGTGTGGGAAGCGGGTTGTTACCGTTCAAAAGCCAGTGACGGAAGGGTGCTATATCATGTAGTGTAGATGTTCAACAAACCGTTGAGAGCCAGCCCGGATAGCCTTGCGGTTAAGGTGTTCGATTCATAATCGTTCACCCCGGGTTCGAGTCCCCGTGGGGGCTCGGTGGATGTGCACTGCTGATGATTCCCAACAAGGATGAAACAGCTGTACAGTGCTTCCATGGTTTTCAATGGTGAGTTGAGCGTTCAAGCTGCATGATGAATCATATTATATACAAATCTAATCTCCTACTACTCACTTGCAAATAGTAACCAAGCTCTGTAGATTGTTCATAACGGAATGCCTTCGTTGTACTTAGGCCCCTACAGAGAAGTCATCCATCATAGGAGTCGATCGCTGTGTGGGAAGCGGGTTGTTACCGTTCAAAGGCCAGTGACGGAAGGGTGCTATATCATGTAGTGTAGATGTTCAACAAACCGTTGAGAGCCAGCCCGGATAGCCTTGCGGTTAAGGTGTTCGATTCATAATCGTTCACCCCGGGTTCGAGTCCCCGTGGGGGCTCGGTGGATGTGCACTGCTGATGATTCCCAACAAGGATGAAACAGCTGTACAGTGCTTCCATGGTTTTCAATGGTGAGTTGAGCGTTCAAGCTGCATGATGAATCATATTATATACAAATCTAATCTCCTACTACTCACTTGCAAATAGTAACCAAGCTCTGTAGGTTGTTCATAACGGAATGCCTTCGTTGTACTTAGGCCCCTACAGAGAAGTCATCCATCATAGGAGTCGATCGCTGTGTGGGAAGCGGGTTGTTACCGTTCAAAAGCCAGTGACGGAAGGGTGCTATATCATGTAGTGTAGATGTTCAACAAACCGTTGAGAGCCAGCCCGGATAGCCTTGCGGTTAAGGTGTTCGATTCATAATCGTTCATCCCGGGTTCGAGTCCCCGTGGGGGCTCGGTGGATGTGCACTGCTGATGATTCCCAACAAGGATGAAACAGCTGTACAGTGCTTCCATGGTTTTCAATGGTGAGTTGAGCGTTCAAGCTGCATGATGAATCATATTATATACAAATCTAATCTCCTACTACTCACTTGCAAATAGTAACCAAGCTCTGTAGATTGTTCATAACGGAATGCCTTCGTTGTACTTAGGCCCCTACAGAGAAGTCATCCATCATAGGAGTCGATCGCTGTGTGGGAAGCGGGTTGTTACCGTTCAAAAGCCAGTGACGGAAGGGTGCTATATCATGTAGTGTAGATGTTCAACAAACCGTTGAGAGCCAGCCCGGATAGCCTTGCGGTTAAGGTGTTCGATTCATAATCGTTCACCCCGGGTTCGAGTCCCCGTGGGGGCTCGGTGGATGTGCACTGCTGATGATTCCCAACAAGGATGAAACAGCTGTACAGTGCTTCCATGGTTTTCAATGGTGAGTTGAGCGTTCAAGCTGCATGATGAATCATATTATATACAAATCTAATCTCCTACTACTCACTTGCAAATAGTAACCAAGCTCTGTAGGTTGTTCATAACGGAATGCCTTCGTTGTACTTAGGCCCCTACAGAGAAGTCATCCATCATAGGAGTCGATCGCTGTGTGGGAAGCGGGTTGTTACCGTTCAAAAGCCAGTGACGGAAGGGTGCTATATCATGTAGTGTAGATGTTCAACAAACCGTTGAGAGCCAGCCCGGATAGCCTTGCGGTTAAGGTGTTCGATTCATAATCGTTCACCCCGGGTTCGAGTCCCCGTGGGGGCTCGGTGGATGTGCACTGCTGATGATTCCCAACAAGGATGAAACAGCTGTACAGTGCTTCCATGGTTTTCAATGGTGAGTTGAGCGTTCAAGCTGCATGATGAATCATATTATATACAAATCTAATCTCCTACTACTCACTTGCAAATAGTAACCAAGCTCTGTAGGTTGTTCATAACGGAATGCCTTCGTTGTACTTAGGCCCCTACAGAGAAGTCATCCATCATAGGAGTCGATCGCTGTGTGGGAAGCGGGTTGTTACCGTTCAAAAGCCAGTGACGGAAGGGTGCTATATCATGTAGTGTAGATGTTCAACAAACCGTTGAGAGCCAGCCCGGATAGCCTTGCGGTTAAGGTGTTCGATTCATAATCGTTCACCCCGGGTTCGAGTCCCCGTGGGGGCTCGGTGGATGTGCACTGCTGATGATTCCCAACAAGGATGAAACAGCTGTACAGTGCTTCCATGGTTTTCAATGGTGAGTTGAGAGTTCAAGCTGCATGATGAATCATATTATATACAAATCTAATCTCCTACTACTCACTTGCAAATAGTAACCAAGCTCTGTAGGTTGTTCATAACGGAATGCCTTCGTTGTACTTAGGCCCCTACAGAGAAGTCATCCATCATAGGAGTCGATCGCTGTGTGGGAAGCGGGTTGTTACCGTTCAAAAGCCAGTGACGGAAGGGTGCTATATCATGTAGTGTAGATGTTCAACAAACCGTTGAGAGCCAGCCCGGATAGCCTTGCGGTTAAGGTGTTCGATTCATAATCGTTCACCCCGGGTTCGAGTCCCCGTGGGGGCTCGGTGGATGTGCACTGCTGATGATTCCCAACAAGGATGAAACAGCTGTACAGTGCTTCCATGGTTTTCAATGGTGAGTTGAGCGTTCAAGCTGCATGATGAATCATATTATATACAAATCTAATCTCCTACTACTCACTTGCAAATAGTAACCAAGCTCTGTAGGTTGTTCATAACGGAATGCCTTCGTTGTACTTAGGCCCCTACAGAGAAGTCATCCATCATAGGAGTCGATCGCTGTGTGGGAAGCGGGTTGTTACCGTTCAAAAGCCAGTGACGGAAGGGTGCTATATCATGTAGTGTAGATGTTCAACAAACCGTTGAGAGCCAGCCCGGATAGCCTTGCGGTTAAGGTGTTCGATTCATAATCGTTCACCCCGGGTTCGAGTCCCCGTGGGGGCTCGGTGGATGTGCACTGCTGATGATTCCCAACAAGGATGAAACAGCTGTACAGTGCTTCCATGGTTTTCAATGGTGAGTTGAGCGTTCAAGCTGCATGATGAATCATATTATACACAAATCTAATCTCCTACTACTCACTTGCAAATAGTAACCAAGCTCTGTAGGTTGTTCATAACGGAATGCCTTCGTTGTACTTAGGCCCCTACAGAGAAGTCATCCATCATAGGAGTCGATCGCTGTGTGGGAAGCGGGTTGTTACCGTTCAAAAGCCAGTGACGGAAGGGTGCTATATCATGTAGTGTAGATGTTCAACAAACCGTTGAGAGCCAGCCCGGATAGCCTTGCGGTTAAGGTGTTCGATTCATAATCGTTCACCCCGGGTTCGAGTCCCCGTGGGGGCTCGGTGGATGTGCACTGCTGATGATTCCCAACAAGGATGAAACAGCTGTACAGTGCTTCCATGGTTTTCAATGGTGAGTTGAGCGTTCAAGCTGCATGATGAATCATATTATATACAAATCTAATCTCCTACTACTCACTTGCAAATAGTAACCAAGCTCTGTAGGTTGTTCATAACGGAATGCCTTCGTTGTACTTAGGCCCCTACAGAGAAGTCATCCATCATAGGAGTCGATCGCTGTGTGGGAAGCGGGTTGTTACCGTTCAAAAGCCAGTGACGGAAGGGTGCTATATCATGTAGTGTAGATGTTCAACAAACCGTTGAGAGCCAGCCCGGATAGCCTTGCGGTTAAGGTGTTCGATTCATAATCGTTCACCCCGGGTTCGAGTCCCCGTGGGGGCTCGGTGGATGTGCACTGCTGATGATTCCCAACAAGGATGAAACAGCTGTACAGTGCTTCCATGGTTTTCAATGGTGAGTTGAGAGTTCAAGCTGCATGATGAATCATATTATATACAAATCTAATCTCCTACTACTCACTTGCAAATAGTAACCAAGCTCTGTAGGTTGTTCATAACGGAATGCCTTCGTTGTACTTAGGCCCCTACAGAGAAGTCATCCATCATAGGAGTCGATCGCTGTGTGGGAAGCGGGTTGTTACCGTTCAAAAGCCAGTGACGGAAGGGTGCTATATCATGTAGTGTAGATGTTCAACAAACCGTTGAGAGCCAGCCCGGATAGCCTTGCGGTTAAGGTGTTCGATTCATAATCGTTCACCCCGGGTTCGAGTCCCCGTGGGGGCTCGGTGGATGTGCACTGCTGATGATTCCCAACAAGGATGAAACAGCTGTACAGTGCTTCCATGGTTTTCAATGGTGAGTTGAGCGTTCAAGCTGCATGATGAATCATATTATATACAAATCTAATCTCCTACTACTCACTTGCAAATAGTAACCAAGCTCTGTAGGTTGTTCATAACGGAATGCCTTCGTTGTACTTAGGCCCCTACAGAGAAGTCATCCATCATAGGAGTCGATCGCTGTGTGGGAAGCGGGTTGTTACCGTTCAAAAGCCAGTGACGGAAGGGTGCTATATCATGTAGTGTAGATGTTCAACAAACCGTTGAGAGCCAGCCCGGATAGCCTTGCGGTTAAGGTGTTCGATTCATAATCGTTCACCCCGGGTTCGAGTCCCCGTGGGGGCTCGGTGGATGTGCACTGCTGATGATTCCCAACAAGGATGAAACAGCTGTACAGTGCTTCCATGGTTTTCAATGGTGAGTTGAGCGTTCAAGCTGCATGATGAATCATATTATATACAAATCTAATCTCCTACTACTCACTTGCAAATAGTAACCAAGCTCTGTAGGTTGTTCATAACGGAATGCCTTCGTTGTACTTAGGCCCCTACAGAGAAGTCATCCATCATAGGAGTCGATCGCTGTGTGGGAAGCGGGTTGTTACCGTTCAAAAGCCAGTGACGGAAGGGTGCTATATCATGTAGTGTAGATGTTCAACAAACCGTTGAGAGCCAGCCCGGATAGCCTTGCGGTTAAGGTGTTCGATTCATAATCGTTCACCCCGGGTTCGAGTCCCCGTGGGGGCTCGGTGGATGTGCACTGCTGATGATTCCCAACAAGGATGAAACAGCTGTACAGTGCTTCCATGGTTTTCAATGGTGAGTTGAGCGTTCAAGCTGCATGATGAATCATATTATATACAAATCTAATCTCCTACTACTCACTTGCAAATAGTAACCAAGCTCTGTAGGTTGTTCATAACGGAATGCCTTCGTTGTACTTAGGCCCCTACAGAGAAGTCATCCATCATAGGAGTCGATCGCTGTGTGGGAAGCGGGTTGTTACCGTTCAAAAGCCAGTGACGGAAGGGTGCTATATCATGTAGTGTAGATGTTCAACAAACCGTTGAGAGCCAGCCCGGATAGCCTTGCGGTTAAGGTGTTCGATTCATAATCGTTCACCCCGGGTTCGAGTCCCCGTGGGGGCTCGGTGGATGTGCACTGCTGATGATTCCCAACAAGGATGAAACAGCTGTACAGTGCTTCCATGGTTTTCAATGGTGAGTTGAGCGTTCAAGCTGCATGATGAATCATATTATATACAAATCTAATCTCCTACTACTCACTTGCAAATAGTAACCAAGCTCTGTAGGTTGTTCATAACGGAATGCCTTCGTTGTACTTAGGCCCCTACAGAGAAGTCATCCATCATAGGAGTCGATCGCTGTGTGGGAAGCGGGTTGTTACCGTTCAAAAGCCAGTGACGGAAGGGTGCTATATCATGTAGTGTAGATGTTCAACAAACCGTTGAGAGCCAGCCCGGATAGCCTTGCGGTTAAGGTGTTCGATTCATAATCGTTCACCCCGGGTTCGAGTCCCCGTGGGGGCTCGGTGGATGTGCACTGCTGATGATTCCCAACAAGGATGAAACAGCTGTACAGTGCTTCCATGGTTTTCAATGGTGAGTTGAGCGTTCAAGCTGCATGATGAATCATATTATATACAAATCTAATCTCCTACTACTCACTTGCAAATAGTAACCAAGCTCTGTAGGTTGTTCATAACGGAATGCCTTCGTTGTACTTAGGCCCCTACAGAGAAGTCATCCATCATAGGAGTCGATCGCTGTGTGGGAAGCGGGTTGTTACCGTTCAAAAGCCAGTGACGGAAGGGTGCTATATCATGTAGTGTAGATGTTCAACAAACCGTTGAGAGCCAGCCCGGATAGCCTTGCGGTTAAGGTGTTCGATTCATAATCGTTCACCCCGGGTTCGAGTCCCCGTGGGGGCTCGGTGGATGTGCACTGCTGATGATTCCCAACAAGGATGAAACAGCTGTACAGTGCTTCCATGGTTTTCAATGGTGAGTTGAGCGTTCAAGCTGCATGATGAATCATATTATATACAAATCTAATCTCCTACTACTCACTTGCAAATAGTAACCAAGCTCTGTAGGTTGTTCATAACGGAATGCCTTCGTTGTACTTAGGCCCCTACAGAGAAGTCATCCATCATAGGAGTCGATCGCTGTGTGGGAAGCGGGTTGTTACCGTTCAAAAGCCAGTGACGGAAGGGTGCTATATCATGTAGTGTAGATGTTCAACAAACCGTTGAGAGCCAGCCCGGATAGCCTTGCGGTTAAGGTGTTCGATTCATAATCGTTCACCCCGGGTTCGAGTCCCCGTGGGGGCTCGGTGGATGTGCACTGCTGATGATTCCCAACAAGGATGAAACAGCTGTACAGTGCTTCCATGGTTTTCAATGGTGAGTTGAGCGTTCAAGCTGCATGATGAATCATATTATATACAAATCTAATCTCCTACTACTCACTTGCAAATAGTAACCAAGCTCTGTAGGTTGTTCATAACGGAATGCCTTCGTTGTACTTAGGCCCCTACAGAGAAGTCATCCATCATAGGAGTCGATCGCTGTGTGGGAAGCGGGTTGTTACCGTTCAAAAGCCAGTGACGGAAGGGTGCTATATCATGTAGTGTAGATGTTCAACAAACCGTTGAGAGCCAGCCCGGATAGCCTTGCGGTTAAGGTGTTCGATTCATAATCGTTCATCCCGGGTTCGAGTCCCCGTGGGGGCTCGGTGGATGTGCACTGCTGATGATTCCCAACAAGGATGAAACAGCTGTACAGTGCTTCCATGGTTTTCAATGGTGAGTTGAGCGTTCAAGCTGCATGATGAATCATATTATATACAAATCTAATCTCCTACTACTCACTTGCAAATAGTAACCAAGCTCTGTAGGTTGTTCATAACGGAATGCCTTCGTTGTACTTAGGCCCCTACAGAGAAGTCATCCATCATAGGAGTCGATCGCTGTGTGGGAAGCGGGTTGTTACCGTTCAAAAGCCAGTGACGGAAGGGTGCTATATCATGTAGTGTAGATGTTCAACAAACCGTTGAGAGCCAGCCCGGATAGCCTTGCGGTTAAGGTGTTCGATTCATAATCGTTCATCCCGGGTTCGAGTCCCCGTGGGGGCTCGGTGGATGTGCACTGCTGATGATTCCCAACAAGGATGAAACAGCTGTACAGTGCTTCCATGGTTTTCAATGGTGAGTTGAGCGTTCAAGCTGCATGATGAATCATATTATATACAAATCTAATCTCCTACTACTCACTTGCAAATAGTAACCAAGCTCTGTAGGTTGTTCATAACGGAATGCCTTCGTTGTACTTAGGCCCCTACAGAGAAGTCATCCATCATAGGAGTCGATCGCTGTGTGGGAAGCGGGTTGTTACCGTTCAAAAGCCAGTGACGGAAGGGTGCTATATCATGTAGTGTAGATGTTCAACAAACCGTTGAGAGCCAGCCCGGATAGCCTTGCGGTTAAGGTGTTCGATTCATAATCGTTCACCCCGGGTTCGAGTCCCCGTGGGGGCTCGGTGGATGTGCACTGCTGATGATTCCCAACAAGGATGAAACAGCTGTACAGTGCTTCCATGGTTTTCAATGGTGAGTTGAGCGTTCAAGCTGCATGATGAATCATATTATATACAAATCTAATCTCCTACTACTCACTTGCAAATAGTAACCAAGCTCTGTAGGTTGTTCATAACGGAATGCCTTCGTTGTACTTAGGCCCCTACAGAGAAGTCATCCATCATAGGAGTCGATCGCTGTGTGGGAAGCGGGTTGTTACCGTTCAAAAGCCAGTGACGGAAGGGTGCTATATCATGTAGTGTAGATGTTCAACAAACCGTTGAGAGCCAGCCCGGATAGCCTTGCGGTTAAGGTGTTCGATTCATAATCGTTCACCCCGGGTTCGAGTCCCCGTGGGGGCTCGGTGGATGTGCACTGCTGATGATTCCCAACAAGGATGAAACAGCTGTACAGTGCTTCCATGGTTTTCAATGGTGAGTTGAGCGTTCAAGCTGCATGATGAATCATATTATATACAAATCTAATCTCCTACTACTCACTTGCAAATAGTAACCAAGCTCTGTAGGTTGTTCATAACGGAATGCCTTCGTTGTACTTAGGCCCCTACAGAGAAGTCATCCATCATAGGAGTCGATCGCTGTGTGGGAAGCGGGTTGTTACCGTTCAAAAGCCAGTGACGGAAGGGTGCTATATCATGTAGTGTAGATGTTCAACAAACCGTTGAGAGCCAGCCCGGATAGCCTTGCGGTTAAGGTGTTCGATTCATAATCGTTCACCCCGGGTTCGAGTCCCCGTGGGGGCTCGGTGGATGTGCACTGCTGATGATTCCCAACAAGGATGAAACAGCTGTACAGTGCTTCCATGGTTTTCAATGGTGAGTTGAGAGTTCAAGCTGCATGATGAATCATATTATATACAAATCTAATCTCCTACTACTCACTTGCAAATAGTAACCAAGCTCTGTAGGTTGTTCATAACGGAATGCCTTCGTTGTACTTAGGCCCCTACAGAGAAGTCATCCATCATAGGAGTCGATCGCTGTGTGGGAAGCGGGTTGTTACCGTTCAAAAGCCAGTGACGGAAGGGTGCTATATCATGTAGTGTAGATGTTCAACAAACCGTTGAGAGCCAGCCCGGATAGCCTTGCGGTTAAGGTGTTCGATTCATAATCGTTCACCCCGGGTTCGAGTCCCCGTGGGGGCTCGGTGGATGTGCACTGCTGATGATTCCCAACAAGGATGAAACAGCTGTACAGTGCTTCCATGGTTTTCAATGGTGAGTTGAGCGTTCAAGCTGCATGATGAATCATATTATATACAAATCTAATCTCCTACTACTCACTTGCAAATGATGGTTTTGTTTAGGTAAGTCGAGTGGCGACATGAAAATTGCCTACTGGATGAATGTTCTCCCCAATAGTTTATCATTTACTGTGAACTTCGCAATAAAAAAACCCGAACGGTGGGGCCGTTTAATGTTTCGGGGTGGAGAAGCTGGTAACCGGAGGAGGCAGAAGAAGGGTAACAATGGATAATTTCAGATAAATAAAAGGTGATTCGGCGAAGTCAAAAGCCGGAATTAGCAGTAAACATCTTAGTTTTCCGATATGAGCAAAAAATGTGTACATATATCTATTTGGAAAGTTAACGGGTGCACAGTAGATCTCCTTCAGGAAGGTTGAAGGAGACTATGAGAGGTTACAATACAGTGCAGATAAAGGTGTTATTAAATCCGCAACTGTTGAGTGGGGCGGACTGTGCGCTAAACCCTCAGCTTGAAGACCAGTTCTAGTGGCGGAGATTGCAATCTGCCGGCCTGGCTGCATCAGCACAACACTGAAAATGACCTGCCCTCCCGATGTGCGCCGGCTAAAGTGGTGGATCTGATGGTGTCTCTTCCCGATGGGATTAGCACGAGGTTTCCTGTCAGGGCCAAATTACGGCACATATCACGTAGCCCACAATCTGGCCACCAGACATTAGAAAATGCCGGAATGTAACCGACGGAGCATCAGTTGGGTAAAGTGCGAATAGCCGATCCACGAGTGGACCCACAGACCAGGTTGGTGGCCGGTGCGGTCTTCAGAGTAATAAAGGACCTCGGGAAAAAGATTCGCTCGAGCGAAGGCATGGAACTAAAGAAGTGAAGAAAGTCACTCTGGGGTGCTTTCGGTGCTTTCAGTCGGTATAAAATGAACTTTTACAGATTGTGAATCTTTAGGACCAGTTTTTAATATGGAGGTAGGCAAAGAGTGCGAACATTTACTCGGTTTCGTCTGTCATAGACTACCGGCGTTTGCAAGATTCAAGGGGCTTGACACATCTCATAAGCTTAATCATCTGATATGCTCACATTTGGGAGCAGTAGGATTTGTGCAACCGTGAAGAACTTCTCCGGTGCATTTCTGAACCGGTGGTTGGAGGTGGAGCTGTGTTAGTCCAACGGTGGTTTATTGCTTAAGCGAGGGTGCTTTGCTATAAAAAGGTGGGAATGTAAGCTAGCGCTGGTAATGGGGGCGAAAGGATGGAAACTTATGAAGTGGGGGATAGGTTGAAACAGGCACAAAGTGCAAACGAGTGCAAGTACATGGTCCGCTTAGGAGGATGTCTTGCAGAAAGATAAGGTTGGGTTTCGTACGGCGAAGCTACAGAGGGTCTAATTTAAAAAACCCAGCATCGCTTTTTATAACTGAGTATTGAGTAGCTTCCAAGCAGCCATTCGGCAAAACTTTGCTGGACAGATCCTATACCATTTTAGTCTGATTTTATCATACTAAAAAGAATCAAGAGCAAAGCTTCATTGGAGGCCTGGCTCGAGACATATAGGCGGAAAGAGTACAACCTCTAAGTTGAGAGGTGTAAAATATAAGGCCCAAGCCTCTTCTGGCCCTGGCAACATAGCTAGCCGAATATTTTGGGAAGTTCACTTCGCAGGAATCGCTTTATCCAGGGTTTTAAATAATTTGTCTGCTAGTAACTGATGAGCCACAAACGGCTGGAGGCCCTGGAGGTAGGCTGCTCTTATTTGTAAGTATCTCAAACTTGTCGGCAGAAAAATTCATCCGCTAAGTTCAGCACCATCCTTCGAGAGCAGATACGTCTTTAGAGACTTTAAAGATAGACCAAGTGAGACGGTCGAACTTGAACGAGTAGAAAATGTCGACGCCATCAGCAGAAATAAATGGGCTGCCATGACTCACTGAGAGGTGTATGTCGTTTATATACATGAGTACAGCTGCGAGCCAAAGTGTCAGGTTGCACAAGATATTGACTGAGGGGAACCGTGTTCTGGAGAATTACTAGGACCCAACTTAAAGGGGTACTTCACAAGGTTTTCTTTTAAGATTTTTTTTACCGTTCGGGATAGAATTGATGTATGGCTAAAGTGAAGGTAGTTTGTTTTCACATGCAGCTAGTCTTTCTTTTGGCACAGGATTACGACTGGAAGTCTCCAGTTAGTCGGCACCAAACCGGGGTCAGCTGATAACGTAAGCAGAATGTGGTAGGTAATGCACGCGGGGTCCGGATTCAGCTACTGCAGCGGGCGGTAATTCGTCAGGTCCCATGTAAGATGACGGCTCTAAAGTAGCCAACGCTCGGGAGATAGTTGGAACATCAAGTCCCACTATAGACAGGGATGAAGCGGTAACTGGAGGAAGAGGATGAGAGTCAGCAATAATAATACGGGCCATAACTTAGGCAAAGAATGAGTTAAAGACCTTGGCGATAAACACTGGAGTAGAAACGGATGTGCTTTTTCGTATTTATTTATCCTGTGCCCAAAGGAAAGTAAAGCTCGAGTTACATAGTACATATTCAGCACCTGATCTGTACAGATGCAACTGCACAACGAGAAATAACGAAAAACCTTCAGAGCAAAAGAAAGATTCAGCCAAAATATCCACACAAGCTAGAGCCATCAGTGGTCGCGTGCGACCTAGGGGAAATCGGACCGATAAGTGCATCGGGTTAAAATGCTGAAGTCAGGTTGGTTGAAGAACAGAGTTTAACTAGGTGCGGTTGTTTGACTTGCACACGCTTGTAGACTAGACAATCAACAAATGAAAAAAGAACGAAAACTAATGAAAATGGCAGTGCAGTCAACCACGCAGATAAAGAAACTATGCAAAAGCTCGATTCCCCTTGCATTATTGTGGGCCCAAGACATCTCACTGGTCTTCAGCGGGAAAGCTTTTGGCTGGAGTAAGCGCGAAAAGTCGCTTTTGGCTTTGTCCAGCTATCCTGGCGGTTTAATTCCCAATCTAAACCTAGATTTAGGTAGTGGGCCTTTCATATTCGTTGACAGTACCTTTTATCTCGCCCACAAAAAAAGGCTTTCAAAGTTTTACTCCATTGCGAGAACCAACGGTTTCTACACTGGGCTCCTGGTTTTCTTAGAACTTGCTACCTGTATCTATCGTTTCCTTTCAGCATCAAAATCTGCAGGCCTGAGTCGCTGTAATCCCGGCCACGTCTCTTATGGTGCAGCTGAGAACTCGGGCCTCAATATCCACATCTAAAGTTTTTATAGTGTTCTCAGGACCGTCAAACAGAAGCTGGTTGTGTTTTCTGGCGGATAGTACATAACACCACTGATCGGCGTTGGTTGACCCGTGAGTCAACGGGTCTGCTGGCCATGACAGTGTTAAATCGAACGTGCGCTGTTCACGTAATGCAACCCAATGGATGAACTGTCCAAAAGTTCCACTCTCAGTCCATTTGATTGAAAAACTTTTGAATCAACGCGGCAGGTCCCATGGCCAGCGCTCCTACAGTGGTTACATCCTCCGGATGGTCGAAACCTTCTGCGGGGTTACTCCCGCCCTCGCGATCATGCCGCCCACTATTTTCATCTGCTCGGCAGCCGTAATCCGCTGACCCGTAGACAAATTCTGTTGCATCAGATGTCAAGTGGGTTTGGGCGTTGAGTAAACGAAAGTTTTTGTCTGATATCATTCCTCACCCTTAATTATCTACACTGACTTAGTGAGACTTTTTTCCAACTCTTCCTAATAATTCGTTTTCATATAAATGTGTTTGTAGTGGCTTAAAAATGAAATCACCGCCTACAACTCGTGTTCTGAGTACTATGATGGGCTTATTCCACAGTCTAAAACAATCCTATTCGCCCACAATGATACGGGAACTAAATCTGTTTCTGAAGTTTTCCACCAGACTTTGTGGGGCTATCTGTGCCGTTGATTTCACCGAGGAATGTGTTTCTAGCAACCAATATCCCACCATGTAATGGAAACATTTGCGTGGATGCCGGATTCATCCTACCAGTAAGAAACTAAAACGTCATGCTCCTAATCAACTGGATATTAATAAACCTTCGGTAATTGTGTTCGAAAAGAATGTTTCCCAATGCCAGCCGCACACGGAGGTACTAGAGGAGGATGACAGACGCCAGTCCCTGGAATACTTTCATAAGATTATAAACAACCGCTATGAAAAGAAAGTGTCGTCAGTGAAGGGCACACTGAGCCAACTGATACCTCAAGCTCAGTTCCCAATCGAACCCCAACGGTATGTACATAACTTCTCCGGTTTGCAACTTGATCGTGTTCTGATCGAAGCCTTATCTCTCGGTTTGAAGTTTTATTGCCCATGTGAAAAAAGCCAGATAGACTTTGAAATACCTTTCGATAACTTAGTAGGACAAACTGTTGACCTCAAACCAAAGTCGGCAGAGGATTTAGAAAGTTTCAAGTCGTCATTAGTCACGGCATGTTACCAGTATCGGCGATATCAAGTCGGTAATCAAGATCCGTCAACAAAAAACGTGTTGACGCACTTAGGGATCTACAACGAAACCCTCAAATTCTCCCAAGCAGACCTGACAAGGGAGCCGGTATTGTTGTGATGGACCGCGCCTCATACGTGACAAGGGTGTTAGATCTCCTGTGTGGTCAGTCTAAGTTCACTCGTGAAGCATCACAAAAAGACCAAACTGAGAAGGCGGAAGATTTAATTACCAACACATTAAAACGTCTCAGAGACCAAGGCTACATTTCACCTAGCCTCTTTGAAAGCCTTATATCCGTAGGCTCCACCGTACCTCGACTATGTGGCCTTCCAGAAGTTCATAAACCTGGACTACCCCTACGTCCCATCGTTTCCATGACAAACTCAGCATACCACACAACAGCCCGATGGATAGTTAGTCTTTTAGAACCCGTACTACAGAAACTTGCAAAACATACACTCTGTGACACGTTTCACTTTATTGAAGTTAATAAAGATGTGAACATGTCAGGAAAACAAATGTTCTCCTTAGACGTGCTTTCTTTGTTCAATATTGTACCTTTGATTGAAACAGTTGACTTTATTTGTTCATTTGTTGGTGAGGAAGCAATATCCGTAGGAATTCCAACGGCCAATCTAAGAGAACTAATTCTTCAATGCACTTTGAATGTACAGTCTGTGTTTAACAACACTTATTATCTCCAGAAGGATGGGGTTGCTACGGGGTCACATCTAGGACCACTTTTTGCTAACATTTTCACGGCAAAGCTGGAGACTCAAGCATTACGCAGAAGAATAAGTCGATCGGATCACTACTACCGATATGTGGATGATATATTTTGCATAGCTGATGAGAAAACTAACTTAGATGACACATCTCGCGAATTTAACACTACGCAATCCGCAATCAGGGTCGCCACAGAGATGGATGAAGAAAATTGCCTACCGTTTCTTGATGTACACCTAACCAAACGATCTGATGGCTCGATCCAGAGTAAGGTGTATCGGAAAGCCACCTGGAATGGCCAGTACACAAACTTTCACAGCTTTGTGCCACTTGGTTACAAATGTAATCTGATATGCTGTATTCTACACAGGGCGAAACATATCTGCACTGCGGATACTTTAGAGGCCGAGCTATCAAACACAAGGAAGACGCTACTTAGCAATGGTTATCCTGAGAAATTCACCCAAAGAAACTGGACCGAACGGATAAAACCATTGCGAGTCACACAGGCTGAAATGGAAGTATTATTCATCCGGCTCCCCTTCAAGGGAAATATCGCAGCCGATAGAATCTGTACAATTTTGAGTGCCGCGGGTAAGTCCACTTTCAACGCCGCCAAGATCAGATGCATTTTTCACGTCACCAATGATCCGGTGTGTAAATAAAGAAAAGCTGCCCTTGTTGACCTCGTCCATGATCATCTATCAATTCAGGCACATCTGTGGTGCTACTTACGTAGGTCGAACGGCAAGACGGTTATGAAGACGCATTAAGGGGCATCACCCACGATGGCTTAGACACGGAGGCAATAGAGTAGTATCAGGTTCAATCGTCGCACACTTGTTAGAAACTGGGCATTCAATCGATATCCAGCCCGCCTTCAAAGTCGTCTACCGGGTCCCACAACACGTGTCAAGAGCAATTAGGCTCCGGATACTGGCAACTGCCGGGGCAATTATCATCCGCCTCTTGAAGCCTGAGCTTTGCGCTCAGCGAAAATTAGTCCAAGCACTACAACTCCCATGGCCAACACTGAACCGTGTTACACAGCCGGGCGCAGCGATGACGTAAGCTCATTAGCACCGGTTACACAATCCGGTCGCTCACACGGAGTTCTATCCTTCCTCACTCTTAATTATCCACACTGACTTAGTGAGACTTTTTTCCAGCTCTTCTTAATAATTCGTTTCCATATAAATGTGATTGTATTGGCTTGAAAATGAAATCACCGAAAACATATGTTCGCCTACAACTCGTGTTCTGGGATATCCTTATATCTTGATTTCTCTGAGTCGATTCAGGCTATCTAACCAGCCACGCAATCGCTTGTCGTCGTCGTCTTGGAGAGTTTCGTCTCAAGTCTTTTCTCCTTGGCCCAACGACTAAAGGAAGTTCTTTTCGGGTAGTGGCTATAGCAGGACAAATCTCAAAGGTTCATGTGGACTTGGAACAGATGACGGAACTCCCTCCGCGTAGCTGGTCGTGTAAATATGTCAAAGTGGGACAGGAACTTACCATCGATCCCGTAATGTACGTCCGTTTTATGACAATGGTCCTAAAGCTTCCTCGCAAGCTCGGTCTTCTCTGACTCCGGGACAAATTTCAAAAACTTACGGATATTAGAAGTCCGTTTTGTAAGCCTGGTTTTTTCCGCCTTTGGAGAGATATTCAACTCCTCCATTCATTGAATAGCCGTATTCAGGTTGGTAAAGGAATCTGGAAGACCATCTGCATAGAAGTAGCTCACTACTCTTCCCAACAGATTGTTGGTGTCACTAAAAAGCTAGAGAGCTTCCTGGAGACCGAAGTTGGAGCGAGAGGTCGATGATAAGCCTCTGAATGAATGAGCTGTCAGTCTGTGCTCGTCAAGTGTCTGGTCTATATTGTCTTCGAGCCTTCAAAGAAGACGGGAGGCCTCTTTATCCCCGAAAGGCACCCTAATACGTTGGCTTATTTCGCGCATATCCACAGAGACAGCCGCTTCTCCGGTCGGTAAAGGCGTAAGACTTCAATCAGTGGTGTATTCCAAGCTGGGCACTGCGGTGTTTGGTCGTTGAGTGACACACTAGGTAATGGGATAAGTACCACAACAAATTTGCATCAGTTACCGCTGCACCCACCATTTCTGTATAACCAGGTTCTATCTGATATCGCATGGTTCGAACATATTCCGTCATCTATCGCGGCTCTATAATTGGCCTATCCTTGTGGAAGCATAACATTTTTCGAGCAATTTCTCGGCCGTTCACCTTTGGTTTTCGGTCGGGTACCCACAGAGCGGGGATCTCGAAGTGTCGATTACGTACTCCGTGTACCCGGCCACCATTTTCAGAATTAAACCGTCTTTTCTATACGAAGGATCCCCACCGATGGACATGTCAACAAACTCGGCATTGCAAAGTTATTGTAGTGCATAATTTTTGTTCGCCATTTCCAAGGAATAGCAGTTGACATGGATCTGCTCGCTTTCCAGAGATGACGTGCTATGAATAATAAAAGGCAGCTTCGTAATGCATAGCCAGGATAGAGAACATTGCATTGGGAGGCCAGCCCAATTTTGTCAGGTAAAAATTCCTCCTGAGTCTTTGACCTATACATGCACTCGGATTGTCCAGCTGTCCACCGTGATCATGATCACCATTCCAGTTGGGACCTTTAAAGGTGCTTATGTCTAGGGTCAGCCGAATACAGACAACGAAGAGGAGGTTCGCCCAAAGCGAACCCCAGTTCATTTATTCAAAGAGGCTCAGAGCCTGCAAACTGGATGACTGCAACCTTTCGTACATTGACCGGATGGTAGGAGCCTGCACGCCGGGATCGCACGAGGAGGGCCACTTGGATTGGCTGCATGCAAGTGCGTCGCAGCAACACGTTGAATAGGATACCAGATATAGGGCCGGAGGCGCGGCATCCTTGCCTGACCGAGAAACAACTACCCTCCCAAACGAAGTATACAAACTCAATACCGTGCACCGTCCGGGAAGAGTGATCACGTGTGCGTTGAAATCGTCCCGTGCATGCAGAAATCTGAGGTAGCCTTGAAACTGGTTAGGAATTCCGGTTACAGGACAGAGATCAGCCTCGCACCACGTCGGCGGAGCTGACGTGAGAGACGGCAGAGAAAGTTACCGCCCAGGAACGCTTGAATGTAGCAGAGGGATAACTTAGTGCCCTCCAGAACGAATTCGCGCCCTTGGAACGAAGGAGTGGGGAGGGCAAACCAGTGTGGCAGAGGGCTGCAATGGCCAGTGCTATCGAACGTAGAAACCGTAGCTGGACACCTTACAAAGCCTCCGATGGACAGCCAACTTGGACTCGTTTCACGAGGCCTAGAGGTGGGACGGTAAGCCCTCTGCAAACTTCTGGCCCAGAGCATGAGCCTAATAGGGACGGAATTTTCGCGTATTTATGCTGAGAGAGCGAGGTGGGGTCTAGGACTCAGTAAAGCCCGCGCTGAACTATCAATGAACAGCCAATTATGATCAGAGGGGAGCTGAGGCCCTGGGTGAACACCCTGGTAGCGTGCACAGGGTAGATAGTGCGGTACCAGTTGACTTGATGTCAGTCCACCCTCCGCACGAGCTAAATGAACCGAATGTTTCAACGGGAACCGTGCGCGGATATCTACGGGAATTAGACTTCCACAAGTCGGCGGGCCCGGCTATCTCCAAAACGTTGGGGGATATCATAGCCTCATCAGTACTTAAGCTGTACGGGTCCACACTGAGCCAGGATGGGCTACTTCGGGATTGGAAATAGGTGGTGGCCATGACAACACATAAGAGTGGACCTAAGTCAGCTACGGGTAACACAGACCAGTCAACCTAACTGGCACCCCATGTGAGGTTCTCCAGCAGATCACCCACACCCACATGTCAGTACTTCCTGAAGCACTCCATGCCGAACCCAGCTCAGCGTGGACTCTCAAGGCGTCTTAATCAGTTATTCAACATCTGTTTTTGGGCGAGTTAAGAGCTTTCGGTACGGGTGGGCTACTAAACAGGTCACTGACTGGCCTGCCCTCCCGCAGCACGCCCTATATTATATTTGGAGGCAGGTGTTCTTGTACGTTGAACTTCACCAGTGGCGTACCTCCGGAATCCATCTTGGGCCCCATACCGTTCTTGCTGTATATTAAGGACATGGTATCCGTCCTTTAATCTGACAGTTTCACTTTTGCAGATGATGTGGAAGTTTCAGGATTTAAAGTTAGAGGAGACTTAGGCAGGGATGCGGGAACCATTCTGCACTAGTCACACAAGTAGGACTTGCTACTGAAAGTTTGTGTGAGCCACTGATTCTCAAGGATAAGATGAGGCCTTGTTGCCGTCCATGACCGGGGGCCGTCCACCAGAGAAGCCTTAAGAGGGGCACAGTAAGTGGAACGGGATTATCTCTGGTCCTCCATTCTGGGTACGCTAACAAGATGGATGCGAGGAAGCAACATGGTCTGTCTGAGATTTATTGTTGTGGATGTCTACGTTTGATGCATAACAGTGTTAATATTGGTTCATTTTGGAAACGCTTGAAGTATGCCAGACGCTTGATCAAATTTTTACGAGTTATAAAATGGACTGAAAATACTCGTGAAAGAGTGGAAAGTTTCGTGGAAAACGTCGAGTTAGTTGATTCAGAAAGGAGATGAAAGGGAGATAAATGTGTGATGAGTGTACGCACACCGAACAGTGAAGGAGGGTGTTTAGATGAACTCGAAGACGAATTCAAGCGGATGCTCGGTGAATTCGAAAGTCAAGGTCAAATTGGAAACTTGACTGCTCCGGGTGGAGATGGCTGAATGCTGACAGATTCACGTGAGAAGGACAAAAAATCGGTATAGGAAACTGTGGCAACAAGAGATGATGAAGAACAACAGCGATTTGCGTGGTAAGGGATCAGACAGCAATGAATCATTGCTAGGTGAACGGCGACGGGGTATACAACCCATTGATAATCAGGGCGCAAGCAATGCAAGACGTGAAGGATGAATTAGATGAAAAAACTGATCTGGAAGCATTGAGATACGGTGAGTGTGAGGCAGAGATAAGGAGAAAATGGGAGCATATCATGAAAGGCGGCGGGGTGGTAGGAAGGAAAATGGCCGGCAAAGAACTGGAGGATGCGGAGCGAACATATATATATATCAGGAAGCTGGAGGAAAAAGCAATCAGGTTATGGATCAAGGAAACAGCAAGGACTAGAACAAACAAGTAGGGTTATATCAAACGGTATAGAATTAACTTAAAATAATCTCGATGAATTTCGTTTATGTCAGGTGAACATGGTGGATCAACAAAGAGAGAAACGATTTTGGAGGTACAGAAATGAAGGCGGCTGTGGGGAGCATTTCATAAACAAGTGAACATGAGGGTGTAACAGCCGGTCGTAGAAAATCCCCTTTTTCCCTCGCGATTCAGTGTTTTTCCCAACATCACTCATTTCCATACACCATTGACTTGTCTTTACGAACTGGTTGTTTTTCTGGACCAATTGTTGTTTGTTCGCGCCCAGAGCGCTACTTTGGCACATCCTTGTTCAGGACCTGCGTGACGCACGTGCTGTCTTCTCACACGCTGCTATTCGGTTTCTCGTTGTTGAGTCCTTGTGATCATATTATTGAGGTTTGTATATTGTTTATGTCATTGTTCATGTAGTAATCTAGTATCGTAGAATGTCGCGGATAATCGACTTTTGATTTCGGGATCCGTTGCGAATTTGGCTACGCATTGCTCAAACGTTCGTAACAGTGGGAGAGGATGGAAAACAGGTAAGATTAGATCTTATAATTTGGTTATTGCAGGTTCAAAATAAGGTTGCGGTCGAAAATGAAAGAAGCTTCTTCAAATGGACATATATTATTAAGCGGGATGACGGTGGTGGAAAGGGCCGGGGAATGCAGACGGAATACAGATGCAGAGTGATTGGAGTGGTGTAGAATATCAGTGGAGGAAGGTTACTTGGGGGGTGGGGGTGGGGTGGTAATGACTGTGGTGCAAAGATGCGGTCGCTGCAACGGCGAACAACGTAAGAGAGAAGCGGGCAAACGGAGGACCACGAAGATCAGTTATTGGAGGATCATAATGCTTGAGGCCGTACGTGAAGATCGTGAGCTGTAGTCACCTTCACATTAGGTGTAATGATGAAAAACATAATGGATCGAGGGGCGAGCGGAATATGCCCTTTGCGGGCAACGTGCGAAACCAGAGACGAGAGTACTGACCGAAGAGAAGCAGGTGGGAGATCATAAAACAGATCGTTTACCGACAGGTTTATTACTATGAAGACCGAGAAAAACGAAGCATTAGGATGAGTAATCCCTTGATGGAACAAAAGGCCATCCGCTTAAACCCGTCGAATTCGGTCTTGACCTAAAAAGTAGCCCTTGTTCTTATGCGCCGGTGGTCCCCACAAATTAACCATATTCTCTGCCTCACAACACCATAATTCTGCCACCGCACACCCTCCATCCTGCCTCACGTCGTGCTCCTCGCCTGATGAATATCTCTACTTCTCGCGATACTAAATTCCCCACTTTTGTTGCTCCACCCAACTTGCCTTGCCCCTCTCATAACCTGTAGCCTAATCGATCCCTCTACAGCCTTGTTCTTCAAACGTTTTAAGCCCTGAGCTCTACACCCTTCTTCAGTCGGTACTCAACTCCGACTGACCAGTATTTCTTGATTGATTCTTATCATCCCTGTCTGTTGTCGACCCGCCGAATTTCACAGGTTTTTCCCTTTTTACCGACAATTCCCTCTCCTTTGATGCCCAGTTTTGCTACCACTCAGCAGTCCTTCCCACTGCGCCATTCACTCCAGCTCGACTGGAATCCACCCCATGTGAACCTCCACTAGCATGAACAACAATACATTCATGCCTGACCCTGGTCTCCGCTCCTTCCAACCGCGATAGATCGCCTTCTTCCAATTTACTCTGCCCTCCTGATATGCCTGTCATATCTTTGACTCTATTCAACTATCTTTCTGTTCTTGGTAAATTCTTGCCTTTCAAGGAGCTCGTCCTCACGTATAAATAGGACATTACCCTGACAACGGAACCCTGGCCGTCTGAGAGCACTGCCAAAGATCAAGTAAATTTTGGTGGGGTACAATCTTCTAGGGACCAACGGGCTGAACCGGCGTGGTGGTAGGTGCTTAGCCCATGTCAAGGCAATTTACACCACGACCTCTATTTTATATACTGGGCTCGATTCTATTCACGATTTTCTCTGGCTCACTATCAGCCTCCAAAGCACTGTTCTTTACATTAGCTGCTTTTGTTGCCTGCCAAGATCCCCCAGTTCCTTGATTCTACCTCTGAGTAGATCTTTAAAATAACTCTCCTTTTTTTCCATGGCCGGACTTATTGCGGATGAATTTCTTCTGCCCCTAATTTGTTGGCCTACCTTCTCGGCCCCTCCCAGTCTCATGGACCTAACTACTGGCGTTCATCTTGTTGGCTGGAATCAACATGTTGTCGAACCTACCAGAAATGGGAACATACTAGACCTGGTATTTAATCTCAGCATGCCTCTCACTGAAGTGTCAGTAACAGGAAACAACCCCGACAGTGACCATAAAGTGGTTATCTGCAATCCGCCACCAAGTGGCCCTCCTAATCCCGCACACCCCTCCAGCAAAACATTCCTGTGCAAAAATTGGACTTTGCTAGTCACGCTTATTCGCCAAAAAGGCTGAAGTGATTATTTTCCCGCCCACAACCCTCAGATTGTTGTGGATGTTTTCTACTCCTTCTTCTCCAACTGTTTGAACAAATTATCTTATGCCTCTCAGGTTGTATCTAAAAAGAGGTCCCCTGCGTGGCCACTCCGCAAGAAGTATCATAAACTTCTCAAGCAACTACACAGCTCCAAAGACCTTTCATTTTTCAGTCGTTTAAACCGCCTCTTCGCACTTGATCGACGACAAGATAATAGCGACTTCGTGACCAGTAGGCTAGGGCATTGACTCATCCACACAAGTGGCAGCTTTCTTCTGTGCTGCGTAACTTTAGAAGCGCTGATACCGAGGTAGACTTTCAGATACTTACCCTGGATAATTACCTGTCTATCACCTTCCGACCTTGCATAGCCGAAGAGTTCAATGCATTGTTTGCTTCAGCCATGGCCCCAGCTACTGTCATTGCCCTTTCCTCATCTTCACCGATTACTTATCCTGTTCTTTCTACGATACCCTTCGATGCCAGAAATATTTCTAGGCTACTATCCAATGAAAAGCCCCCCCAGATCAAGCACCGATGGCCGACCACTAGCTGCTCTCGTCACTGGCGGACCGGATCTCCCCCATTTTCTGCTCAATCTTTTCCCTTTTTCACCTAATGGTGGCACTGTAATTGTTAACAGAAGATGATCGGTATTCGTTTTCATCCAAAAGGGGAACTTTACAAGAGATATCCAATTATCGCCCTATAAACCATGCCCTAATATATCCAGAATAATGGAAAAAATGATTAAAGATCAAATTATTAACTACTCATTGGGCCTGAAGTTTACTAATGATAATCTACACAGATTCCTCTGTTCACGGCCCTGTATGACTTGTCAGTATGGCTTTCTGAATCTTGTCACCGACTCGGCTGAAAGTGAAAAATCTTTTGTTGTTCTTTACCTAGATTTATATAAGGCTTTTGGTCGTGTACCTAATTCCCACCTTTTAACAAAGCCACGATCATTTGGCACTATCGATCCACCACTTTCTTAGTTGGTATCTTACTTTTCCCACTGTTTACAGATTGTTTTGATTAGCGGTCACACCTCTAGCCCTAGGCCTGTTACTAGTGGTGCTACTCAGGACATTGTTTTGGGCTCCATTTTTTCTCCTATACATAAATGATGTTTCCGATAAAACCTAATGGCAATCCGTTCATTTTTTCTGACGACATTAGGATAGCCTACAACTCTCCGCCTGGCACCATCAGCACTAACATCCCTAAAATCTCCGCTGACTGAGCATGGGTTCCTAAAGTCCCGTTCGTGCCTCACGTGTCAGATGGACTTCCCTAATTCAATCACTTCTAAAAAGGACAGCAACAAGTCAATCATCGTCATCTTTCTCGATATGACTAAAGCATTCGACCGTGTATCTCACGCCCGCTTACTGCCAAAAATTAAATCCTATGGAGTCGCTGACCCCCTTTGGCCTTGACTATAATCTTACCTCTCCGAACGTTCTTAATCAGTCATCTTTACCTGAACGTCCTCTCGGCCCAAACGGATTACTGGCGGGGCCGCACAGGGTAGCATTCTAGGTCCTCTCATATTTCTTATGTACACAAATGACGTCTTCAAAGTAGTGCGTCATGGCATGACATTCCTCTTTGTCGACGATATAAACCTAGTCTATGCTTTTGAGGCAAACGCCCTGCACTCAGCTGTTAGTGATATTCTGTCAGACTTGAAGTCCCTTGACGAATGGTGTACTCGATGGCTGATGAAGTTTTCCGCAGCTAAGGGCTCCCTTCTTTCTTACAAATGCCACGTTCCACCTGGCTCCCTTAAAATAAATGGTCTGCCGATACCCACTACTCACGTGGTAAGAGACCTGGGTCTGCATTATTCATGTTCTTTTAACTTCCATGAACAAGCATTGACCCAAATTGACAGGGTGAGAAGGATGATTGCACTTATCCTTAGAACATACAGTACCCAAGAGAGAAAACTCCTGATATTCAAGACACATGCCAGATCGTTGTTGAAATACTGCCCCCTGGCTTTTAACTTGATGCGAAAGGCTGACCGGGTCAATATAGAGAATGTGCAGCCATCCTTCGCCAAAGAATTACTTGGCGCCTCTTTCTACGATAAATACGGAGCTATATGCGAACTACTTCGGCTCGAACGTCTATTGTTACGTCGTATCCAGCTCAATCTTTCATTTCTCTTCAACCTCCTGCACTCAGAAGTCACTCATCTTATAGCCCATTTGGTTCCTCTAGTGAGACTCCTTACTTCCTCCGTCACAGACAATTCGCCATTACAACCCTCTAATCTAGGCTCTCACTCAGATACAGATATGTCTCAGTTATCTACTCCAGCTTCTAGGATAAGCTTCCTGACTCACTGCGATCGTGTCGCACGCTAAAACAATTTGAAGGGCCATTATTCAGAATCCTAGACGCATCTTCCGTAATCAGCATGATCCGCAATAGCCTTATTGTAGACGAAGTGTATGAAGACTGTCTTGATTATTAGACCACAATGAGCCACCTTTTTTTGCGTCCGATCCCATTCTCGTGATCCGCCTGATAATCACACCCACGTATACAGACATATATATTTATAAGTATACATATAAGCATACATACATATATATATATATATGTATATCTTGGGGGTGCTCCACTCACTTTTCTTCGCTTCTCATCAGGTCGTGCTATTTGACATCATAATTTGCATACATATATTTCGCTGGCATCAAAAAGCAGATCAGAGCTCTGTTAGAACAGTGCCCATCCGGTAGACGTCACCTGACTTTGACTCACTGTTATGCCTGGTGCTCGGTTCCCACATACGCTTGCCTACCCCGCCTTTCTCAGTTTCAACCCTTTTGGGTTCACTTCAAAACCCTTAACCAGCTTGCTGATATCCATTGCAGTAGTAAACACACGGTTGGAACAGTTACACTATGCGGCCTCTGCTCTGACAACACCCCGGTATTGATGTGCCCGCGGTTCACAGCTTTGGGCTAAACCTCACCCGTATTGGTTGGCGGAATGAGAAACGTAATCATCGCGCTTCTATAGCTTACCACCCAAAACTTCACCTTTTCTACGTTCGCCTCGGGCCCACGCACTAATAGTGATGACAGTAGTCAGGAGTGACTTGTCTGCTACGTTGCTGACTCACCTAATCATCCAAAAAGTCTACTAACACAAGCTCCCTTTGGAAAAACCGTGTTGTCTTTTAGTGATGGGTGCTAGCTTCCACTTAATTCCTCTGTCACAGGCTAAAACTCAGCGGTCTCAGTAATAGTAATAATAATAATAATAATAATAATAATGGTATATTTATCGGCTATGGTCGAGACGCACGCTGAGGCGCATGATCATGGTGTACAGCGTTACTCATTGAGATGAAGTACTAACAAACTTCAGGTATAAAATCAAAAATGCCAGCGGCATTTTTGAACCGGTTTCGATTTCGCTCTGGGCGGTGGCTCACCGCTGGTATACCAAGTAGGTCGTTCATTCATGCTGCTAGAGATGCATTACCAACGAGAATGATGCAAGCCATGAAAGGCGGCGGTTTATCGGGTATCTGCGAACGGCGAGGTTTTAAATAGGAAGAAAAGAGCTTGTATGGAAGCACACTCGGGGAAGTCGATACGTGCAAAGAGAATAGCAAACCACGAGGCCGATGCGACCCTGAATGTCGGTTCTACTGGGGTTCAATAAAAGGAATGAATTATGAAACAAGGAGACATGAAACCAGTTTTATGAATGTACATTTGGGAAATTTAGTGAGTGTGGAAGGAACAGAAGTCCATATAGAGGTGAGATTAATTTCAAGATCAGTAACCTGTACCATTCAGAAATGCAAAAGTACAACTAGAGGGACCTGGAAAAGTGGAGGATCAATTTCCAGCCGGACACGGTTCGAAGGCAAAGTGGACTGTTGCAACAGATACTAAAGTGGAAAATCTTCGCATCGACTTGAGCATTATTATGCTGTTTTACTGACATATATATATATATATATATGCACAATGATGCATTGAGCCTCAGTGTTGTTCAGCTTCACTACTGGTAGTGTACAACTTTCTATGGTATGGTTCGTCTGGTGGGGTGAAGGATATGTGTCGGTCAATTAGCCGAGTGTGGCGAGATATGACGGATTTAAATGACGACTGGTATATTAGCAGGTTGCGCGTGAACTGTTAATATAATATTGTCCAGACTGCTATCACCATTTATTTCAGGTTTGTCGTCGCCCACTCTCTCGGGCACCACTTTCGGTGACCAATGTCCACACTTTGACCTGTACCGACTGAGACCTTAATGGCATCTTTTATACCAAACGGGATTGCAATCGGGCCACACGACCTAAAACACCCCCAAATGCTTCCAAGCAGATTGATAGACGTCTCCTAACGCAACACCTCTACTATTGATGTCACTGTTGGAGGCTTCAGAAATAACAGTTCGCAAGCAACCTTCTATTGATTGATTGACACGTCCCTTACCCCGCCTGATGAACCATACCCACGGGATGCTGCACATCACCTTGGTCTCATGTGAAACAATCCAATAACAGAGCCAGAATACGCAACACAGGAATTTTTTCTCATTAAAATTCGATACGTTATCCGAACGCGAGTCCACTTGTCCCTCACATCCTTGGTTCCCAACAATGATACCGAAGATCACTGAGAATCAATAAGTCAATATATTTGTCAGCATAACAGAACAATAAGGCGCAAGCCTACAAGGAGATTTTTTCGCTCCGTTTTCTCTTCCAAGATTTCATTTTTCTTTCGATCGGTATCCAGCTTGAAATTGACTCTTCACCAGTTAAAGGCCTTCAAGTTGCGCTGCCTTTTTTTCTGAATGATAAGGGTTATTGATCCCGAACCTAAACTCACCTTATATATGGATTGCTGTTTCCTCCACATTCATCAACGTTGCCTGTCCATTTCCACAAAGTTTCCTCATGTCCCCTCGTTTCATGATGAACTCCCTCTATTAGAATCGGGAATATCCATCATTCCGGGCCAACTTCATCTCCATGGAGAGCCGCTCTCTTCATATTCACCAAAGTTCACGGTTGTACTCCCATTCATTTCTTTAACCTCTCCATGTCCATAACTTACTCCGTGCATAGAACCAGCAATAGGCCTCAGTTACCCACATCTTGCATTATTATGACGTATAACGCATTCCTAGCGCTATATTTTCACGATATATTTTGTATTTTCACGGACCACCACCAACCAGTCGAATCCGAAACCAAACCGTATTTGCCGCGCAAACCTTTAAAATTTCAGTCGACTCAAACTATCTCTAGCTATATTGTTTTGCTTCTGACGACTCCACTCGCTTTCTTGAAATTCGTGTATAGTTCATTGTTTTGAGTAACGTTGTACACCATGATCATGCGCTTGCGCATGCGTCTCGACCATGGTCGAGAAATATACCATTATTATATTTCTCGGCCATGGTCGAGACGAACGCGCTAGCGCATGATCATGGTGTAACACGTTACTCAATAAGATGAAATATTCACAAATTCTAAGAATGAAAGTCGAGAGTATCAGAGATGGAAGAACAAAGACAGCAACAGTTTGAACGGATCATTCTGATAATGGTTTGCGCGGCCGTTTTGAACCAGTTTCGAATCCGGGCGAGGCAGTGGTGCGCGGTGGAGATATCAAAACATCGTTAGCTGTCTTCAACTTCACCGTTCTTATCATTCCGTCAGTGCTTTTGATGGTTTCCGTAACTACTATAAAAGACCAAGTGCTGAAATGTGCGCGTTCGTCGGCGATCATAATCACGTCCCCAACTTTGAATGGTCTTGTTTTGGCCAGCCACTTCTGTCGAGTCTGCAAAGCCGGTAGGTACTCCCGTAGCCATCGCCTCCATGGCGTGGATGTGTTGAATCATTAGCTCTACTACAGGTTGTCTCGCAGGCAGCAGTATAGGATACTTTGTGTCGAAGTTCAGGTGGGCGTTGGCCAGCCTACCATCCACCCGCAGCAGTCCGTCGATGAGTTTGGGGTTAAAACGCTTCAGCTCGCCTCTTGGAGATGGCATGTCTTTATTGGTCGGCCCCACTTCTTCCGCCCTCTTGAGTTCTTGGGCAAAAGCCTCGCGTTGTATCATTCTGAAAATATCGTACTCTGCCGCTTGTAGCTCATCGGGACTTATCGGGCCGACCCGTATCCGACCTGAGGGCCGTAGCCCTTTCATGACTAGTAAATTTCTCTTGAACCTGGTTAACCAAACTAGCGAACGAAGCATCTTCATCCAGGAAGAAAACCTGACCAGTCGCGATAGAATGGGCGACGCTTCGACGACGTTGGCCACCATCACGACGCCTTTGATCTCTAGTTCCACTTCCGTAGGGGTTTTTAATTCGAACACGGGCCAGTCCTGTTTGGGCAATGGCAGGCAGTTTGGCCCTCTCGTCCACGTGTCCAGTTGCCTGAAGTTGTTCGCACCTCGGGAGCACAGGTCGGCTGGATTATCGCCAGACCTGACATGATTCCACTGGTTCGTGGCTGATTCATCGTGGATAATCGTGAGCCGGTTAGCAACGAAAGTACTAAACCGGCTCCGGACGTTGTTGATATAGTAAAGTACTATCGTTGAATCCGTCCAGAAGCTCACCGAGCAAATGTAGAGATCGAAACATCTCTTTACAGCTTGCACCACCCTGACTGCCAACACGGCTGCGCTGAGTTCAAGGCGTGGGATTGAGACCGAATTCAGTGGAGCAACGCGGGCTTTGGCGAACAGGATCCTCGTGGTATATTGTCCATCTCCTGCGCACCATCGTCCGTACACCACAGCTCCATAACAGACTTCGGATGCATCGGAAAAGGCATGTAGTTCTCCAGTCCGTGTCGTATGGCCAGGAGTCAAACATCGTGGGATTCTTATGTCCCCTAATTTCTTCAAGGTGTTCAAAAATCCTTCCCAGTCCAGCCGGTCCCCTCGGTCCAGTGACTGATCCCAATCAACTTTCTTACGGCACAGCCGCTGCAGCAAGATCTTTCCGGGTAGCAGCCATGGTGAGACGAAACCGAGCGGGTCGAACAAACTTGAGACGGCAGATAGTATGCCACGATGGGTTATTGGCAGCTCGGGAACGTTTAGTTCGAAAACAAAATTGTCCGTTTCCGCGTCCCATTGTATCCCTAAAGTGCGCTCGATTGGAAGTGGAGAGCCGTCCAAATCTCTTACCCTTTCGGCCTTTTCGTGATACGGGATGACCTTCAGCACTTCTGAAGCGTTCGACATCCATTTAGTTAGATGGAAGCCGCCCTCTTCCAGCAATCTCGTCAGACCCCTGAACTGCTCTAGAGCTGATTCCATATCATCGAATGACCCAAGGTAGTCGTCGACGTAGAAGTTCCTGCTGACGCTTTCTACCACCGTCCGATGTACTAGATCGCCATGTTTGTTCGCTGATTCTCGGAGGGCGTAGTTCGCACAAAATGGTGACGATATGGCTCCGAAGGGGTGGACGGTCATCCTATAATTCACCACTGCGTTGTCCCGGTCGCTCCCTTCCCACCACAGGAAACGCAAAGCATCTCGTTCTCCTACCGGAATCTTCACCTGATAGAACATTTCCCTAATGTCAGCAGACAAATCCACTTTACCCACTCTGAAACGGAACAAAACATCGATCAGTGGTGTGGTCCAGTCAGGCCCCTGTAGTAGGCGATCGTTTAACGACTTGCCCTGGAACTTGGCCGCACAGTCGAAAACCACCCGCAGTTTATTGGGTTTCTTGGGGTTGATAACCGGATGGTGAGGCAGATACTAGATACCCCTTTTGCTGTCGGTGTTAACAGGCACCTTTTCAACGTTACCAAGGGTCTCGTTTTGCTTCATCAAATCCGCGTATCGTTCCCACTGATTCTGGTCTCGAATGTAGTAATCGTTGGAGAACATAATTTCTGTTGTCAGTCAACGGGTCGACCGCTGTGCGCCATGGGAGGGAAAACCTCGAACTGTTTTTGAGGCCTCTAGTGCCTTGCCGCACCGTTTGTAGAGCGAAGTGATCCTCTTGAGACAACGTCGGTCTTTCGTCTCCAATGTCATGAAACTCCTTTTCATACAGCCGTTGCAGATGATACTCTATGCGGTCCGTTTTGGCGGATAAGTAATTCACGGAACCGCGTACCCCTACTGGACCGTATAGCATTCATCACAGAGCCGTGCGTACGGCATAAGGTGCCTGGCGGTCACCCACTCTCTGGTCAAGCACCCAATGCGCCTCTGGCACGTCGCAGTCGATGAGGAGATCCACTTCATCATCTTCCCGGTCTACAACGGTTACATCCTGCAGGTGGGGCCACCGAGTCAAGATTGCGTTCACCGACCTTGGTGCTCGCATGGGGAGATCCGCTAACGTGAATGCCTCCGTTGGTTCAATTTCCTCGTTAGTGTCTAGAGAGATGAGTTGCAACCCTAATCTACCGGCAGTCATCACCTTTGTTCCGCTCACCGTGCTCACTGCCAACGACGTCGCACCTTTAGCCAGTTGGTGTTTGTCAGCAAACCGCTCTTTCACTAAAGTGGTGTCGGATCCACTATCAACGAAAGCCAAGTTTAGCTCTGCTGACGGGAAATAGTGTGGAGCATAGGAGGGAATATGACAGAAGTTGGGGGATGGTAGATACAGAGGTGAGACGAGAGGAAAGGCCACCAAGTAGGTACTAGCAGGTGGGCTTCTGGGATGAGAGGTTCAGGAATGGGACGATTAAGAAAGGCGAAATGAGGCCGGCCATAAAACCCAGGCGAGTGATGGTGGCCAAAATGAACGGAAAAGGAGTGAAAAGGTCAGGTAAGGTGGTAAGCAGCGGAACTCAGTGTCCTTGGGTCCAAAGCCACATACCTATTTGCTGCAGGGACATCTAAGCCTAAGAAACTTAGACTGGTTGGCAATAGAACACGAACATAGTCGAAAATTAGGAGAACCGGCAAGCATTTAACTAGGTATAGCTATAAAAGTCAGCAAACTGTGGCAACAGTAGTATAGATTGTGTGCAATATAAGGTAAAAGAGAATGGTTGCCCTGGTGTTTGTCATCGGGCAAGAGATGAAAGTTCCAGTGCAGTAATCCTAATAATCAGACCCGTTTTCGTAGGCCATCTCTTCGGTGACGATCTGGCCGGTAAGAAGGATCACATTGGGAACAGTCAGGGAGTGATCCAGCGAGCCTCTGAACTGGAAAATTGAGGGGCTGTCGCGGATGTTTAGCGGAAATTTATTCCATAACTTTGAGTATATATATATATATATCTGTACGTGGATGCGATCATCGGACGGGTCATGAGAAAGCGGTCGAAGGCAAAAGACTGTGTCACATTGTGGTCTAATAATCAAGTCAATTTTCATATGCTTGGTCTATGTTAAGGTTATCAAGGGGCATGCTGATTACAGAAGATGCGTCTAGGGTTTTGCATATTGCTGCTTCAAATTATATCAGCGTGCGACACTATCGCAGTGAGTCAGGAAGCTTATTCCAGAGGCTGAAGTAGATAACCAAGAAATATCTAGATCTGATTGAGAGTCTAGATTGGGGGGTTGTAATGGTGAATTGCCTAAGACGGAGGAAGTAAGGAGTCTCACTAGAGGAACCGAGTGGGTAATCAGATGAGTGGACTTTTGAATGCAGGAGGTTGAAGAGAAATGAGAGATTGAGCTTGATACGACGTAACCGTAGTGGCTCAAGCCGGAGTAGTTCGCACCTGGCTCTGTAGTTAAGGTTGGGAGAGGTAGCCAGTAATTTTTTGGTGAAGGAGCGTTGCACTTTCCCTATGTTGACCCGGTCGGCCTTTCGCATCAGGGTAAAGACCGGGGGGCAGTATTCCACTAGCGACCTGGAGTGAGTCTTAAATACCAGGAGCTTACTCCTCTGAGTACTGTATGTCCTGAGGATAAGTGCAATCATCCCTCTTGCCTTGCCAATTTGGGTCAATGCTTGTTCATGGAAGTTGAAGGAACATGAATAATGCAGGCCCAGATCTCTTACCACATGAATAGTGGGTATCGGCAGACCATTTATTTTAAGGGAGCCAGGTGGAACGTGGCATTTGTAAGAAAGAAGGGAGTCCTTAGCTGCGGAAAACTTCATCAGCTATCGAGTACACCATTCGTCAAGGGACTTCAAGTCTGACAGAATATCACTAACAGCTGAGTGCAGGGCGTTTGCCTCAAAAGCATAGACTAGGTTTATATCGCCGACAAAGAGGAATGTCATGCCATGACGCACTACTTTGAAGACGTCATTTGTGTACATTAGAAATAAGAGAGGACCTAAAACGCTACCCTGTACGATCCCGCTAGTTATTTGTTTGGGCCGAGAGGATGATCCATTGACGATGACAGTTTGAGAAGGTTCAGAGAGGTAAGATGGTAGCCAGGACAGAAAGGGGTCAGCGACTCCATAGGATTTAATTTTTGGCAGTAAGCGGGCGTGAGATATACGGTCGAACGCTTTAGTCATGTCGAGAAAGATGACGATAATTGACTTGCCACTGTCAGCTTTAGAAGTGAATAAATTGAGGAAGTCCATCTGACACGTGAGGCACGAACGGGACTTTGGAAACCCATGCTGAGATGGGTTGATGAGATTTCGAGAAGTCAGGAAATTTGCAAGCTGGTCCTTTACTATCCTCCCCATGGGCCTGGAAACAATCGAAGTGTGGTTTATGGGGCGATAGTTCCCCGGATCATGCAGAGGCCCATTTTTGTATTTTGGAATCATGCAGCACGCTTTCCATTCAGCTGGGTAGACTCCAGACGACATAGATAGTGTGAAGAGGTTCAGCAATAGGAACACTAGGTCAGGTCCTCCAGATCGAAGTAGGACAGGTGGAACGTCTTCAGGCCCTGGGTGATAGGAGGTTTTCTTGTTGGCCAGGAACTTCGTGATATTGGCCGTGGTAAATGTTATGGTCGATATCTCGTCCTGTGTGAGCATCGGATAGCAGAATGGTGGAGGGTTAGTGTCCGTAATAAGAGCTCAGGCGAAATAGCAGTTGAAAGCTTCAGCCATATCTTCTGGCGAGATAAGGTGGGTGCCATTTTGGATAAGGAATGGAATATTGTTTCCATTGCTGCGCGAGTTGCGATATTTTAGCAGTCCTGAGAGAAGCTGCACACTGTGAGGCTGCTGTAGGGCAGTCCATTCTTGCTTTTTGAGTTTATTCTTGGTTGCTGCATAGAGATCACAGCAGGGTCGGCTTATTCTGAGTATCAAAGAGAAGTCTCGATTCCTGAGGAATGAGTTCTGGAGCTTACGAATTTTTTGTCGAAGTCTGTCAATTTTGGTAGTCTTGGCTCTAATATGTCTAACGGTTGAGGTAAGGCAGTTTATGGAGGAAAGCAACTTGACATAGAACACATCGGCTGCTTTTTGCGGATCAGATGTGGGAAAGAAGTCGGACCAGTCAATGCCCCGGATGGAGGTAGCCAACTGGGCCCAGTTAGTCGGTCTGTGGGTGTTTTGGTTTTTGATTTCGACAACTTCAGGTAGGCATGATTCTTGTGTAACATTGAAGTGACATATGACCATTTTGTGGTCACAATCGGGGAGATTTTGTGTGACTGAGAAGTTCACGTCAAGGAGGCCATGAGTTAACACCAAATCGAGGATATTGTTATGCCTTGTTTGTGTGGAGACATGCTGTGTCCATCCTGCAGCGTAGGCGTCCAGAAGGAAATGAGAAAGATGGGAAGAGGCAGTCATCGCATTCCAGCAAATACCCGGAGTGTTAAAGTCTTCTGTTTTGATCTTTAGACCTAAGGATAGAGTAGAAATGTACTCGAAAGCCCTATTGATATGCGGGAAATCAGAGTAGCTAGAGGTAGGTGCTCGGTAGACGCACCCAATATGCAACAAGTTTCCAGGAATTAGGACGGAGTGCCAAAGAGAGTCGGGAATACATCCAAGCACTGGGTGGTGGAGGAGGGTGGTAGTAAATTTATGTTTAATGTATGCAAGACAACCACCGCATCGGCGGTTCACTGTGCTTACTCGAAAGGAGTTATAGCCTACCAACGAGACAGCGTCGATTGGGGTGTGGTCGGCTAACCATGTTTCTGTAACCAGAATAATGTCAAAGCTGGAAGCAAGTACATGTTTCCTCAGGTGGTTAATTTTGTTCAACAGCGAACGGGAATTCAACAGTAGGAGGAAAACTCTGCCTGTATCTCTGAGATTACAAGGCGCTAAAGCTCCGTGTGAGGGTAGCGGAAGACTATTGGGGCCGAGTATGCTTCCGGCAGCCGGGTTGTCAGCCAGGGGGGTGTCGCCAGGGGGAGTAGTAACTGGACTGGGGGATTGGCAGATGGGTTACGTGGTAGTTGTTTGTAGGGTACGGTGTGGTCGCCTATACAGGGCAAGGATGGGGGGAGGACCTCAGTTGTTCCACGGGTTTGATGAGTTGAAGCCTAGAGGGCGACAGTGTAAGGAAGGAGGGATGGGGAGGTGCTGTTTGGGAGAGTAGTTTGAATGCGGGGAATATTCTCGGAGGGGGCCGGCAGGATGGATGGCAGTACTAGGCCAAGAAACGTGTATGGGTCTTGTGGGAGTGGGAAGCTAGGTGGGGCACGGAGATGGCTCCCAGGGAGTGACTGGGTAGCGGTAGAGGTATAGAGTAGTTGGTGTGGCGGATAGTAATGTAATGGAGCGGTGATTGGGGGGGATAAGGTGGGCTAAAGTAGAGTGGGAATGATAAGGCAGCTAGCCGGGATAGAAAAGTAGGATTCACAGCCGTATAACAAGCTGGCAAAGTTTCGCTCGACTGAGCCATTTCCTTATGGTTTGCATGTGCATTATGTTGATAGGCCTTGTTCTTTTGGCGACGAAGTGCTAACTTCTGAGGGTCGATCTGCACTGACGGGCTAATCAGCGGTGGTGGCCTAGGTGGTAACCAGATAAATTCTGGTGGCGAATAGGTGAGTGGAGCGGGTGGGCTTAGGGGCCTGGTTGGGTTATCGAAAATGCCAGAAGTAACAGGTTGCATGGGTGTGGACGGAGGTGGATTGATGGTGCAGTGGATTTTAGGTATGGATGAATAACCCAACATGGAGCTAGTAGAAGGAATGGGGTCATCTAGGCTTGTGGAGAACATGAGCTCGCCGGAGGATGAGTTGGAGGAACCTTCATCAGTTTTGTGGATGCTGGGGCGCTTGTTCCAGTCTAGAGATTTGCTTGGGCTGTTCTGAACATTGAGGCGTTTGCCAGGTGGCTCACCGGGTGAGGAAATTGGCGTACTGTCTAAATCTACGGTTGAATTGTATTCTGCAATAGATGGCAACATCGGGTGATGGCCAGTGATAGGTGCACCGGGGTTTCGGGGTGGACTGTTGGTCGCACTAACACCGGGGTTATTATTCTGGGCGTGACCCTTATGCACTTCTCTTTGCAGTGGGGTCTTGTCAGGAAATATCTTGGCGCACTGGAAGCCGGTTTTGGCTACGACTAACGATTGCCGGCTGATAAAAATCTTGGCGACAACTTCATTTGCAAACTGGAACTGCAGTGGGCAGGTGGTGTGCAGGGAAGTTTTGCGGAGTCTAACACAGTGGCACGGTTGTGAGTCAAGGTTGCAAGCGCTTAAGATCATATTTTTAGCAGCTGAGAGAGGTATTCGGTCTGGGATATTAAACACAATCGCATTGTTTGCCTTTTTTATCCGTCTGAAGATTTCCGACGCAATTGTGTCCACAAACCTCGTGCCCAGTAGTAGGTTGGTTGGGGTATGGTGTGCGGCTTGATCAAGCAAGAATGCTATAGGCATCAGTTGACCGATAATCCGATCAGCGGAGTCGATGCGAGAGGAAAGACTGCTCAGATTTCTACTCATTTCCGTAGTTTGTTTATTAACATGTCCAAGTGTGTCTATCAGAGAGACTGAGCAGTTATCCAGTGAGCTTTGCAGTCTGGCGGTCTTGCGACGGCGGTTGGTGACAGTGATTTTGGGTCGGCTGGGAGGAGATGTAGGCATATCTATGGTCGTAAGGATGTAGATGGCCAGTCGGATAAGATGTAGCAATGTGCGGGGGTAAGAAAGCTATACGGAAGCAGGGGATTAAGTGTAGAGTATGGCCAATATATGTAGGCTATAGGGGGGAAGAAAGTGTTAGCCACGGGAGGGCAATATCGGCGGAACTAATTATGTATCAGTTGTTCAGCTAAAAACAGCAGGCAGTTTCTGCGGATGGTGCTGTTAGAAAGTTTCCGAATGTATTACGCAAGTTTCTTTATGAAGGTGATTCCCTGAGTGGCATCTTGGAATCTGCTAGTGTTGTTTGACTGAGACTGATGTTTCGCTTAGCTTCTACCCTTAAAGCAGTTCAAAGATCACTTTTGTGTGAATCTTTTACCAACGGGTGGTCCCAGGGAATAGTGTTCGGAAAAAGTCGCTTGATTTTTTCTGGGTCGGACAACAGACCTTAGAGCTATAGTTTTAGGGATTATCCTAGATAGGTTAATAAAAACCATACCGATAATAGCGAAATAGCTACACAGTGTAACGCAGCCTCTCGTTGGATCGTTCGATGCTCCAGTGCGGTGACATGATACGGGGTTATGGAAGGTATTGGCTTTCCCAGGTGACAACCTTGGTATTGGTTGGTTTTGTGTGGTAAGAGCAGGCCTCAAAGGGTAAGGACTAAAGAAGCTTGGGGTGGCTTTGCCGCCCATCGATGCGGCTTGCCTGGGCGGGGAAAGATAGGAATCGGCGGTTGGAAGAGTGGGCATATGGAGGTTATTTTGGAAGAAGGTAGTGAAAATACGCAGCGTCGCGTAGTTGGCCTGCGGAGTTTGATGTGCTATCGAAGGTATGAACCACTGGCAAGGCGCCGGTATTGGAAAGTGGTTCATTAGAGCTACAAGAGATGAAAATCGTGGGACTGTATGCTACAGGGTGGGAAAAATTCACTCGAAGGGGGTTTGTGGATGTATCCTGCGCGTAAAAAGACTGTTGTGGGGCAAAACGAAAATTTTTGTATGGTGAAGGAACTAACGGGGTGAACGGTGGAGGCACGGAAAAGTTAGGCAGTTATGAGCTAGACAGATGCAGCTTTGAATAACAACTGTGAGGTGCTTTGCAAGCATCGTCCGCGTAATGCGCGTAGAGCTGAGATTTCGCTGGGAGGAATTACCGTTTAAAAAACTATCTATTTTGGGAACAGAAACTGTAGGTCCCGGCATTAGTGACATCTTACTAGGGTATCTGTTCGCTTCTAATCTTTGCATGACCTTCGGGATGTAGCCTGGTGATATAGGGCGGTCGTTGACTAATAATAATAATAATAATAATAATAATAATAATAATGATGGTTTATTTCGGAAGCGCCCGAAACATGCCATGTGCATGATCAAGTAGATACAGGTGATGGAATGGACAGCTATAATTCATGGAAATATGGAGACTCTCATGAAAATATTAGATAAAAAAGCTCAGAAGGGGGAGTAAGCTAGGATGAAAATAGGATAAACGTATGCACACCATAGAGATTGCGTGGAGTTTAGATGAGCTCAAGAACGGATTTGAATGGACGCCCGGTGAGTTTGAAATTCAAGGTCAGATGGACTGAATGGCTGGTCCCGGGCAGTAACATATGGAGGCAGACTGGTAAACATGAGAAAGGCTGGAAATTGGTATAAAGAACTGCAGTAGCGAGGAACGATGGAGAAAAATGTGAGATGCACTGCAGTGAATTAGATGACAATGAAGCATTGACACTTTGCAGTGGATTGTCGGCGGACAGGACACAAAACTCACCGTAAAACAGGCAGCGAGCAATGCAAGACGTAGAGAGATGATCAGATGACAAAAACGATTTAGAAGAATTGGATACGGTAGATGTGAGGCACAGATGTAGAGGTGATGGATGCCTATGATGACGGTCGTTGAGATGATAGCAAGATAGATGGCCGGTGAGGAACTGCAAGATGCAGAGCGCGTGCACATAGATATATATGCGTAAGTTTATATATATATATATATATATATAGACTTATTATATATATATATATATGTATAGGTTTAGGAGAAGCAGGAGCAATAACAATGGGGTCCTAGAAAGAAATTATCAGTCATTAGGAGGAGTAGGTAATGTTAGATCAATTAGCTGTAGGGCTAACTTTGGAATGTCGTGGTGGATTAACTTCATGACAAGTGCACGTGGCAGCCCAACGGAGAAAAAAATAGAATGCGGAAGCCCAGAAGTGATGAAGACTGTGAGGAGCAGTTCATGGAAGAGTGAAGATGAAGGGCAGGATCAAGGAAAACAGGTAAGAATGGGTCTTATTATTTGATCAATGCAGGTGCGAGATGTAGTGACCGACCAGAGGAATCGGGTAGTGACAGGTCGAACAATTTGGAACTTAAAAGAACGTCACGACGTAACGTTGTCATAACGATGGTGGAACATTGAAAAGCGGACCACATTGGAAGGTACAGAAAAATGCCTGTAGCAAGCAATAAACGGATCAAGGGATGAAAGCAATGACCGAGGAGACACAGGCAAGAAATCACCAACCAGATCATTTTACTGCAGATGGAACACGAAGGAGGCGGAAAAGGAAGCGGGAAGCCCCGAGAAAATTGGACCAGTAATAGAACAAAAAGGCCACAAAAAATGAATGCGCAAAGGAGTTGGGGCAATGGAGCTGGAGAGCTATGTGCCGGCAGACAATTGAACAGGTGGATACTAATCAGGACACTGGAAAGAACCGCAGAGGAATCGCGGGGCCAAGTGAGGAAGATATGGTGGTGGTGATTAGATAATAAATACGACTGTAAAAGATGCGAGGCCTTCAGTAGGGATGGAGTGTGGGTTGCCGAATTCTGGATTTGCGGCCATGTGTTACCGTTGGTATCGACACTCTGCATTGGGGGCTGAGTGTAGATCGTTTCCAACCTTCGGGCCGTGGGTGATAAGTTAGATTGCAACAGTGAGGTTATGTCCTTAGGTACGCTTCTTAGCAGCTTGTTTACGGGAGTATGCCCTGAAGGCTGACGAGTTTGATTCTAGAGAGAATGACCCGGCAATGGCGTGGTGCGGTCAGGCGGATGGGTTCCAGTCGCGGCTATGTGGTGTGGACAAGAACGACCATACTTTGATTTATGTGATGCAAAGTGGTTAGGTCAGGGAGGCTACGCGATTTAGGTAGCCGCTTCTGTAGCCCGAAGCTAAGCTGTCTGGCAGGACTCAGCGGATTCGAGTCCCAGGCATCCGCGACAATACTGACGAGCCTAGAGCGCTTGCAGACTGGTGGATTTGGAGAGGGCCCAGGCTTTGCGTCAAGGTCTATGTCAGACAGCTGTTGGCTGATAGACGTTGGTTGCATAGAGTAGGTTACGGGAATGACGGGGTTAGGTGTCTTTTGGGCGGATTCCTGCCTTGGATGTTTGCGAGAGTCCAACTCTCTCAACACTTCCCTTTGTAGTGGCTTTTTGTCGGGTGCTATTCGAATGTTCTTGTATGGCGAATTAATTGAAATAACTGTTTGTTTATGAATAAACCCACTGGATGTCAGTGAGTCCGGAAATTGGAAAAGTAGGGGGCACTGGTGTCGTTGTGTTTGTTTTCGTAGTCTGCTGCTACGGCATATCACAATTTCCATGTTAGCTGCCTTTAGCAAGGTACTGCTGACTATGTTGAGTGAGGCCCTATCGATAATGTTAAATACAGTGGCGTGATTCGAGTTTCGTATTCGTTTTGAAACCTCTGCAGATATGCTGTCTATAAAGTTACACTTGGCAACTAAGTTACAGTCCGTAGTTACCATAGAGGGCACGAGGAGTTGAGCCAGTTGTGTCAGAATTCTGGTGGCTCTGTCAAGAACTTCAATCCGTGATTCGAGTGAGCTAAAGTGTTGTAAGAGGCTATCAATATTGCTATTTGCGTCACCCTTGGAAGTTTGTCAGTGAGACGGAGCATGGCGTAGTGCTTGGGAGACGTACGGCCATGCGTGGCAAAACCTTACCGGCCGGTCTGCCTCCTTTGGAATTACGCATTGTGACTGCAGGCTTCGGATAACCAACTAGTTGATTGAAAATATAACAACTGCAAAAAGCCTAGATACGAAACGGAGCTGAAATTCTATAGGAAGTCACCTAGGGTGTTTGAAAACAGGGTTGACCAGGTGGTTTCACTGTTTGGACGAAGGGGGGTTAGAGTTTTAGCCGGGCAGAAAAAGATAACTAAAAGGGCTGATTTAGCAAACAATCGCTAAGTATTTTATAGATGGGCTCAAAAGGGGTGAGTTGCTGCAGATATAGATCTAGATTTCCTAGTAAAGGGTTGTGTTGAATTTTCGCGGTAATAAGTTATGGACCCATAGTGGTGTGTCGCAGTTATTTCCGCGGACAATTTGACGCTTCAGGGTAGATAACTATTACTACTAGGTGCTAAGTAAAAACAGGCCTGAACGATGGAAAAAGGAAAAAACGAGACAACCTGATATATGCGTCGAGTTGACCTTGACCTCGGCGAAAAGGCTGAGACCCAGCTATCCTTAGACCCGTCAGTCACACCCCACTTGCCTCAGATATCATGAGAAGACCGACTAAAGATGAGCTGACGAAGTAACTTCTCAGACACAACCTTATAAATACCTCCGGCACGGTTTTCCTAAAGGCCACTCATGCTCTACTTGTATGATCAATATTTAAGACCTCACAGCAATGGCTGTCAATAACGGCAAGAGGAGCATTATAGTTCTTCTCGACGTGACAAAAGCTTCTGACCAAGTTCTGCACATTCGACTTTTGGCCAAAGTAAAAACCTATTGCACCTCAGGCCCCTTATATTCTCGTTTGTTTTCACGCTATCGGATGGCAAACATAAATGGAAGGGTGTCACCACCAAAAACTGTAAATACGGAGGTCACTCGATGTAGCCTTCTAAGACCAGAATTCTTGCTATTGTATGTTAACGACCCAACGAGAGTAGTCCGCTACGGAATTCCTTTCCTGTTTACCGATGACGAAATTAATGTATACCTTCTACCCTCGTTCTTTGGGATCAACCAGTAGTAACAATGTGGGATCTCACTTTATTAAGCAATTTGAAGCTACTTGGTTTATGGAGTTTCCAGCTGAAAAAGTGGTATTCTTACTTATATATGTTTCGTACCACCATGGCCTCTTGGCACAAGTGGTCAAATAAGTGCAAAGATTCATCAACGGGAGATTCAGGTCTTCAGAACTCTTGGTCACTCAACCTCTCGGGACACAAAGCAGCTCAAGTTTCAAAGGCCTGAGGGCCGATTGGATCACTTCACAAAACATTCCCTTAAGAAGAAGGTTAACTTGATGTCTGTAAGAATCACGTTGGACCACTTCTGCAGTATGGACCCGTAGTTTGTTTCAAAGTCCGACAAAGTGACCAAATATCCATTCAGAATATGCAACTACCATTCGCAAAGCAATTATTGGGTTGTTGTGCACCACTGAACCACAAGGAAAGCTGCAGTTTTTACTTCTAGATCTTCTTTAGCCGTGACGACTGATAGCTTACCAATCTTGATTTCATAATCTCATTAAACAGCAGACAGGCGGCTCATCGCCACAATCAAAAATACCCACAGACTTTTGAGAACTCATAACAACAAAGCAGTTTTTCTGTGGCTGTTCCTATTTCTGAGGCTAGTATGCTGTCCGGTTTCCCCGTAGGTAAGTACTCTTCACTTTATAATAAGACGCCGTTAGAGATTGGCTTGCTCGACCACCCATCGGCTTTCAGGTGGAAGGCAGATAGATTCCCCGTAGTGCTTAAATAATCCATATTATGAACCCTTACGCTACGGAAGATAGGGCTTATGACCTTGGTCTAGGCCTCTGATGAATTCTTCACTGCTAACTAAGTGAATACAGATGGATCTCTTCGAGGCCGTTGCTCTCCCTCCGATTTTCTCCTAGGTAAGCTTCTTCGGTTGGATATACATGAACGGCAACCATAAAAGTAATTTTTTAATCATCAGGCCGTTCAATAGGCTCCAAGGACACTTTCATCTCCCTTGATTTGTACTTGCCAAATACTGTTATCTGGAACCACAGTGCCGTGAAAATTGATGGACCACAGACGGACTTTACAAAACGATCATTTGCATGATCTCCTCAATCAATACCCTAAATTCCCCCGGGACGGCCCTTTGATATTATCTTCGTCACGTTCAGCGTTCCGTCTAGTTTCTGTCTCTTGACATCTAACCCTCAGTGCAGTTCGACGGCGAAAATATTGCGAACAAGTCAGACAAACTGGGTTTTTTATGACCGTTCTGCGCACATTTCAGTGCTCACATTTATCACAATGCATAGAGGGCTGTTATTCACTGGGAGCTTCCAGAATGGTCATTACGTACAAGTATTGCTGCTCTCGATCTGCATATCAACCTAACAGAATCCATCAGGATTTTCCTTGAATTTTTCCGCAAGGCCACGTCCGACTTTCCGAAATGGTTTTTTCAATGCACATTCGGCAGAACAAAAATCGGTTATCCTGCGAGTTGAAAACATAAAACTCGTCCTACGGTATATTTTTTAGAACCAGTTTATTGAAAGATATCCTTCCGGATAAAAGTATCTTAAAACCATCGTCTGATCTTGATTTTTCGGCTCCACCTAATTCCGCGGTCACTTCTGTCTTTTTCTTCGTCACTTTTTGCACTAATCGACGATCCATTCTTCTGACCTTATTCAGGGTATTTTCTTCCAGTGGCCTTGACAACCGACTTAACCGGGTTAACCACGTTGCATTTACTTCAATTGGTGACAAGTCCCATTTGGCCCCTCTTTTCACTCTGTTCTGTACGTTCTCGGTATAATTCCGTTCGGTTTCATGTGTATTCATGACCTGTGAACTCTGACCAAGCTTATTCCATGCATCTTGTCTAATTGCGAGAAACAAACCACCACCATTACTTTCGTAAACAAGGTTCCCTCTTTGAAAATCCGTGCTTCTATACTGCAACCATCGTACATTGTTGGACATGTCTTGCCATTCTACCTCTAACGAAGCCCTCAGACAATTTTAATACCGGCGGAAGCTGACAAACGGACCTGTGGCTTGATGCTACTTCCTTCATGCTTTCCCCGTGAATATGCATCGCTTCTGCTTTCACCCAGTCAGAAGTTAGCTTGGCCTGGGTTAGTGTCCTGCTGAATGAAGGCGCTAGCTCCCAGGATACTGTGCTTGCCGGCGGACGTAAAAATGAAAATCTGGATGCCGTCCGGCCCGGTTATCTTATTTCTCTCTGGCCGATTGATAAGCAGTTCCATTTTCATGGGGTCGACGACAAATTCAAGAAGGTCATGGTGTTTGAGTAATGGCGGATGATGTTCGGCATCTGCAGTATAAGCGAACCCAAATACATTTTGGGAATTCTGCATTACTTCCCGCTTTGCCTGCACGAATGTTCCGCCCATCTCTAATGTCCTTCTACCATTAGTCTATAAGCCCCAGACTGTGTGTAGTAGCCATAGGCCTTGGGGCATTTTTGGCCTCTCGTGCCAACCTCATCTAGTTTTGTATCTGATGGGATTTTCGTTCTCATAGAGCATGTTCGCAGCCCATCAGGAGGTGCGGGAACTTAGGATGTCCCTCTCTTCTGCGGAGGCGCCTTTGTGCAACTAGCTCGCGTGCCTGCGCTTTTTCGGCTCTGTGGACCCACCAAGGAGGTCGGTCATTCCTTCCCGCCTTCCCCAGTGAAGCCAACTCATCAGCGTTAGCATCAAGTTGCTTTTTTAGCTCAACGAGGAATCTTCTAAAGTGACTTTGTACGCTGCCCATCATGTACCCTCTGCAGACATCCTTGGTGCCTGGTATTTACTTCCCCTGAAGTTCCTCCTTACTTTTCAGGGGACTTCTGTGTAGTTCCCCTCAAAAATGACTCTTATCACCTTGTGATCCCCTCTGCCCAAACATGCAGTGACCTCGGGGTGGCCGGCTTTCTCCGGTGATTTGAGAGCTGGGTTCAGAAGGTTGGGCATCTGGCCTATTCTCCACCGGATTGGTTGGTCTATGTGTTGCACCAGTAGGAATCTGCACACCAAATCCACCATATAATCGCTAAGTCCAACTTGCAGTGCCCGGAAACAACCCTACTCACTCCCTGAAGGGAGGAAGTCATCGACAGCCTTTAGTCTATTAGACTAGGTGCCATTCGAGCCAAAAGCTCAAGTAACAGTACGTCTTAGTTAGGAGGTGGGGGTGTGGGCTTGTAGACCCATGTCAGAGACCCCTTTTCAGTCGCTGGATTCAGGTGGCAAGAGGCCATCTGTATTCCCGGTATGGACAAAAACTCCGCTGCTGTTTGAGCGCACAGGTGAGCAACAAGCAAGGATGCAACCCTCCCCCCCCTTCCCCATAGACTGTCTACCCTGTAGGAGCAGAGCCCTACTAGGGGACGACTTCTTGCTAAGTTGTTGCCGATCCAATTTTCGGTGATTGCGATGCTGCCGGTGCCGTCGGCTCCATCCATCAACTCTCCCCTTATGTTCTGCACAAAACAAGCTTTGGTTTAAATTACAGTTATTCCTCCGGTCGTGCCCACCGTCCTGATTTTGAGCCGCTTGGGTTGCAATGGTTTTATTTTTTTGCACTGTGACAAGCTTCCCGAATGCCGTTGGCGCTTTTGCCGCGTATACATTGAGTGCCTTCGAAAGGCCTGTTTTTTTGGTTCTTGGGTTGACACAAGGTAAAGTTGCTAGCCTCACAGCGGCTAGTTTGGAACGGTAAATATTGGGTTTAAAGGAGTCCATCTGGGCTGCATCAGTCCGTGTTGGGATCTCTAGGCTAGTAATTGGCTTTCCCGGCTGCTGATACTGGACGGTGCTTACTCTCGGTGATAGAGCCGGCGCAGGTTTGGACCCGTTGAATTGAGCTTCGAGTTGCCTCCAAGAACGTTTACCCCCTGATGGCACGTTGCCCACCGTCGAATTCCGGCACCGTGTAGGTTACCGACGGGCAGGGAAATGACTGAAATTTCTAGAAACGAATGATGTAGTTCATTCTAATTAACTGTATAGATTAGCAATCTCCTATTTTCATGGATACTTGGGTCGGCTGATAGCATTACAAACGCGGTGCCAACTGTTTTAACTGACTGCGATTCACCCGGCGGCCGCCATTTTGGTCGTACCTTGTTCACTAAGGTTAGCTCTCTGCTTCTCCAGTTTTAGATGCTGCTGATTCGTGCTGGCTGTAAAGTGTTGGTGACATATCAGATTGTCGTTTCTAATTAGTAAATGATAAGCTGAGTAGCAAAAACTGCAGTATTGTGCTATAATTATGCCTATAACATGATTAGGTGTACTTTTTCGATGGAGCGGATTTCACATAACTGTAGGTGATACCCAGGTAGTTTTGTGAAATCCATGAAGCTTAGATATATTCTTATTGGTTGCTCTGATATCGTGTGACATCTGCAATGGGGTTTCCAATTATGTCATCTTGCCGTTTCATTACTTTTATGGTTCACAAATAAGTGTATTTTAAGACCCTGCAATTTCACTTTCTGTTCAGACTCGACACCTTTAGAAGTTACAGGTGAATGCAGCGAGGTTGTTCCCGAAGATGTGTTTCGTGAAGGACAATCAGGTGCCAATGCAAGAGGTGAACACAATCTGCCGTGTGCTTCCGCATCATAACCAAACAGTGATAGGTAAATTACTCTGTTGTGTCACGTTTACTCAAATAAAACAGTTTCTGTGTCTCAGACAGTTTGTAAACCCGAAACAACACCTGAAGAAAGGCCGAAGGTGTCGGGTAAACTCTATTCGTATGCTCGCCTTTGCATTAATTACTTCTTTGACCAGCGTACGACGTGCACCACAATTTGAAGAGAAGAGCGGTTCCCTGCCGAACTGACTATCGAAAGCTTTCATTCGATATCGACTCACACTGGTACAACGAAAGGGTATATTAGAGGCTGTAGGCAAACGTATACCGAGCATACGGCGGGACCCAAGGAACTTTTCGCGCACACCACGGGATTGTCCTACCACGAAATTTGAAAACGGCGAGTGAATACGGACGGGTCTAACGAAAGGCCTCCAAATGCAATTGAGCAACAGCACAGCTGCACCAGACGAAGTTTTCCTCCAGTTACCTTTTGACGGCACTTCCGTGTTTAGTCCGTCGAATCTGCAGTTGTAGCTTGTCCTTTCCAGAGTGGTTAGGCGCCATTGCCTGCCTGTACTTAAAGCGGTTTTTTGTGGTCTTGGCGAACCATCAGAAGTTTCGTCTTATATGAGTAAAACTATCACAGAGCTGCACCATTTGCTGACAGAAGGCCTCAAGTTTGGTGAAATGTCTGTGAAATATCGCCTGTCATCCATAATTTGTGATACTCCAGCACGTGCCTTTGTTAGACTAGTGGAAGGTCCTACGAGCTACTTCAGCTGTGTTAAAAGCATTCAGCTTGGATTTTACTGCTATAAAAAGATGACATTCTCACTTATAAAACGCAAACTAGGTGATAACGAAGCTTTTTGTTCACGTGAACACCACAAACATCATGTTGGCTTGAGTCCTTTTCTTTCCCTCAATATTGACACGGTTAAAAACTATCCATTGGATTACGTGCACCTTGTGTACTTGGGTGTGATGAGGAGGTTGATTGATCTGTGGCTCTTTGCCACCCATCACCGAGGTAAGTCCGGTGCAGACTTCTCATTTGATATTACTGACAGCCTACCAAAATTGACGTCTCTGAGGAGGTCCATGGAAGACGCCACACTGTCAAAAGTGGCCGGTCCCAGGTATGTCGCGAGGAATTTAATAACTCTGCTATATTTCATTTAGCACAACACAACTTGCAACGACCCCAGTATCCCCACAGAAAATGCACGCTTACGCCAGGAAGTGGCAAGGCAACTTTCTCATTAATAACTATTACGATTACCAGACTACTTTGAACGTATGCTGTCAGACCCAACCGGTCTTCGCAACGACATGGCCTTGATGATTGCCAGGCTGAATAGCATTATTTGTCGCCTGGATGAGACAAATACCGCGGCCTACGAGCCTTTACAGGCAGACAATATCACCGATCTTCTGAAACTGGAAGATCTTGCAGTACTAGATAACTTTACGGGCACTGCAATTGACGGAATAATTCCGTATCATAACATAAGGTTCATGCACTCAAGCGACTTATGTGCACCGATCTTGATTCAAGTATCCGCCGAATGCTTCCGTCCTCGATCTGAGAGAATCTGGCACTCACGTGCAATTAAACCGGGAGAGCTTGGAAATTTAGCAGTGGGACGTTTCAAATTTCCCAACAACGTCATTCTTGAGTCTATCGTAATGTAACTACTGTTTGTTTACAGATGCCATAAAATCCACCATTCGTTTCAGGGAGTCTTCTACGCTGGAGACAGAGCGTACCATGAATCGATGGTTTACTGACGCTAGAGACCGCGACTTAAGTAGCAAAACCGCTAGGTAAGTTCACTGATCGTTCATTCGTAGCCCTATGATAAGTTCTTTTCATTTAACACAAACGATGACAACGAATGTCATGCCTCACTTCAGTTAAGTAAGTGCCGTTTTGGTGTCGGTAGTATGTATATAACTGCAGTCATATATATGTGGCTGTATGATTATGCATATAGATCTAAACGCATATTTTTCTTTCCACCTTTCGTCTTTAATCAATGAGCCACACCTATTTTATCCTTCGCAGAGCCCGGCGCGAAACTGCTTTATGGGAAGAAATTTGTTCAGTAAAATCAGATTGTGAATATACCTACTATATAAATTTTTTCCGCGTACCATTTGTTAGTTTGGAAATGTCCACGGTTCATTATTTTGGAATGCCTCATTTAGGTTGCGCTGGCCTTTGTAAAACGCTAGTTCATGCCATCCTTAAGTGAGCTTTGCTCTGGGAATGTGGAAATAAGATCGTTCACGTAGGCAGCTTGATCGATGATTTGACTACTAGCATAGTTGTGTTAATTTCGGACAAGCTCGAATCACACGATCGTTTGAGGTGCTTGTGCGATTTCGAAAATCGGGTTCAAATTTTAAAGTAGATAAACCGCACGATGATTTCGGCTTGATTCCGGCATGCTCTTCCGGTGCCTGCGCTCCACCGGCCATAAGGCCGGCAACCTACCGGCTCTTTTCCGTGAAGCTTCCGGCAAATTACCGGCAAGCTACCGCAGCCGGTCCGGATCCGGCCCAAAACCGACTTGCCACCAGGGCCCTCTGCCGACTGATCTGATGCCCCACACATCTTCCTTGCCGTAGCCTTTGCTCTTTTGTCAGTTCCACCGAATCCGGCGTCCCTATGTCTTGCTTTTAGCGCACTCCTCGCTTGGTGACACTCGATCCTCTATCTCAGCCGGGCTGCATGACATGACGTTTCGGTGATCCCTTAATCAATGCACTCCGATGTCTCCCAATAGCTTCCTCGTTACGTCTAGCCGATTCTCCGAAGAGTAGCTGATTTCCTGTTGATTTCCTCCGTTAGAGGATTTTGTTCTATGTCACCAGCTCTGTTTAGGTGTCAAAGTTAGACTTTTTCTCATTCATGGCTTTCCAAACCCCTCAAGTCGGGCTTCCCTTGTCTCCAACCTTAGACTAGGCTCTGTCGTGTTGGGGTTCGTGCAAATAATCGCTTAGGTGGGGAAGTCCGTGGATTTCTGGGATCGCAGCAGACACGTCCACCGATTCCTGCCGGACTTGAAGCTTTCTGAGCATATCCAGACCAGTCCAGAAAGCGTTCATAACCCTTAGCAGCTAGACTACTGCACTTCCGATGAAAACAAGAGCAACGGAATTCCCGTCATTTTCCCATTTATACTTCTTTCGAGGATTTACCAGCATCTCTAGGGAATGTTGGGGATATTTCGGACTTCTACCTTGAGTCCTGCTTAACTTGAACTTATGTTGTCTACAGAGGTAGAATGCGTAGCTACAAGTACAGGAAATATGAAGAAGAGCTTTGGACTACGCGCCTTTAGCCAGTACTCACCTGCTTGTTAGATTTGGAGCCCTAAGTTTTTCCGTCGGCTTACACAAGGCGACAAACCATAATTAACCGGCTCAACTGTGCGATATCGTCGCTGACAGCCAAGAAACTCCTCGAGTTTGCCTTCCCTCCATCTCCTAATAACAGCTCGTCGGTGTATATTTCCACCTGCAATTCAGTGGCTTTGCTTGGTCCGCTTCTACTTGTTCCATTGCAGTGATCCTTTATTTTTTTCCCCTGCCTCCAGCAACCTGTTGTCCCTTTTTCATGCATTTGCCAGCGGCTAGGTTGCCAAGTACGTTCAAATCCTTAAGCAGCGCTTTTTCTGAATAAATAGGGGACCGCCTTTTCAGCCAAAGGAGGGTAGATATCTAAATGGCGTGATCTACCAGAAAAACGATAAGTGACCTATAGACGGGTTTGAGAAGGGGGGTGTTTGATAGGTTCGAACCGGGAGTTTCTGGAAAAAGCTTACTTTGATATTTCGCAACAAAGAACTACAAACATACTGTGGAGTGGTGCGTTTGTGGCCACTGTCGGTTCAGCCTGAGTCTGTTTAATCGAGCCTCCGGGACTTCACGATAGTCTGCCAGGCTGTCCAGTCTTTGAACTGGTGACCTCTTTGATCTCCAAGTGATTTGACTTTATGAAGACCCTCCACCCCTTCGTAGACGCTTCTGCGAAAGGCGGTACCGGAAATTTCGGATTAGACCTGCAGCAGTGCTTCATACACGTCTCGGCTCTAAAATCAAACTTTTAGTTATCAGCTCTTCTTGACCTATCGCCCCATAGGACAAAGATTGAGGACAGACAAAAATCTAGGGGCAGGAAGGTGACAGAGTGGGTTCTAATCGTCGCTGTCACCAAACAATCTTTCCTAGACCTTGCCCAGTCTATAATCAAAAGCATCCGCTGAAGTTGCTCCAATTAACTACTCCGTTAGTTTATTTCACTCACTGACAGGTATCATGGCGAATGACCGACCACTAATCCATGATCCTACAGGGTCTTTCGCGAGCTGGAGCCATTTCTCTAGTGCTCTGTCTAACCCTCGAAGTCTAAAGAGATACTGATCAAGTCATGCTGGAGTGTTCATCCCTTTTACTTTTTGAACACCTGATAATTCCCTCCTAGTCTCTCTCTTGCCAACGGGAAAAGGGTTTACTTCGTCCGACCTTTGTTCATAGCCTAGACCCCGGCAAAATACAAGCTACCTCGTGAGTCTCCGTCTTACTAGCTTCAGGGTTTTCTATCCCGCAGGAAACACGGACCTCGGGCCTGCAAGCAGTGCTCCAAAAGGGTCGCCCAATATCCCTGTACAAAAGTGGCAAGACTATTGGTATCCTCGAGCTCACTGCCCACTCGAGTTAGTTAATTAATTGTGGGGACTTTTTCGCAGCATTCTCACATTTCCCATCTGGTTTGGAGTTCACCAGTATTATCACCCCTAGGTCCCTAACCTTCCCCGCTTGAGCACACGCCATCTGATTGCCTGGGGCCCGTAAGGAGATAGGGCCGCCGTTCGGTCCCGCCTTTGAGATGATGACGTTTGCTTATTTTGAGAAACAGCTCACAATCCACAGATCGCGCACACAAGCTTCACAATCCTCTCTGTAAAGTGCCACATACAACTATTCCTATCAGTCTAATATCATCCACGAAGCTTGAGCAGTAACCCTGCATTTTGTCTGCTGGGTCGTCAGTGAACAGGACAAATGGCGAAAGGCCCAGGACGGACCCTTGCTGTACACCTCTACGTAGTCTTTCCAAGCTGAAGAGAGTTCCCCTAACCTCACATTAAACAGCCAAATCAGAGGCGTCACACTTTCTCTCAACAACGCGTTAAAAAGAAGGGTCAGCGGCTTGGCTGACATACCAACCAAAGGTTTCACTACTGTTGGATGGATTCCTTCGAGTCTAGCTGCCCTGAACTGTGATGGTAGCCTCAGATTTTCCTAAACTTCGCTCCCGCAGACCCCGGAGTCTACCGTCTATGGGATGCTCGTGCTTCTTTCAATGGGCTTTTCGGGGGCGCTTGGTCCGATCTGTATACCCCTTGAAGTAATCGCAAGAAACTCTCAACCATTTTTGTCTCCATGCATGCCCTTGTCCCGCTTTCAGTCCTACCTCCCCCTTCTGAGCTTCGCAAGGTGGCTTTCAGTAATAGTGATATTAGCTTTTTTCTGAGACATCCGAAGCGTGTCTTAAGCATTATCAAGTTTTTTACCAGCAACAAAATGGACGGACAAAATTCGTGAAAGAAGTGGAAATGCGCAAGACAAAATTAGGGTAGGCAGACTCAGAGGGGAGAAGAAACGGGATAAAAGTAAGCACACCAAGGAACAACTGAGGGAGTTTGGCTAAACCAAGGAATGGATGCAACTAAGTACCCAGTGAATTTGAGATCCAAGGTCAGATAAAGCAACTGGCCCAGCCAAGTCGATTAGATTGGATACTGGGAGTTTTATATGTTGAGGACTGCAAATCGGCTCGAGAAACTATGGTAGCGAGAGATGATGAAGGAAAAGGGAAGAAAGAAGGAAGAGCATAAGGATAGTAGAAAAAAGTATGTGGCAAGGATCCTGACTCGGGTCAGGCAGCTAGAATTATGCCTTATTGCAATAAGTAGACGGCTTTTATTTGAAAACTGGGAGCAAACAATGCAAGAAGTAAACAGTGAGTCAGATGGGGACAATGGTTTGGAAGAATCGAGGTACGGTAGGCGTGAGGCAAAAATATAGCATGATTGACTGATATCATGAGGAGCAGAGGGTTGGTGGCAAGAAAACTGTGCAGAAAGCAACCAAAGGAGACAGAGGAAATATACATGTACATACATGTACATTTATACATATATACTTCTATATAAATGTATATATATATGAGCAAGAAGTGCGGGAGCAAAGAGTAATGAAGTGAAGCAGCACGGAAGTAGCAGTGCCTGGAAGAGACAGGCAGGGTTGGATCAAATATTTCACAATAAACTCAGAAAAATCGCGATGAATTTTATCACGGCAGATGAACACGATGGACCAACAAAGAGAAAGGACTTTGGAAGCAAAAATAATGGCTCTCAGTAGAAGATATAGAAGACGTTCGGGAGCGGCTGGCGACCGTGTCTCCTATCGGGTCTAGCAGCGAATACCAACGATATCCCCTCTATCGGACAAATAGAGAAGACGTAAGTCGGTTTACAGATGCGAGGTGTATTCTATATATCGTGGCACCGAAACAGTACCGATACGAGAGATACACCGAACGGAAAACGGAACGAAACGCGACGGCTGTGCAGAGAGCGAACCACGAGCGGACGACCGGAAGTGAGAGTCATTTAAAACGAGATCGACGGAAACCTCGGAAAAGTCAGTCCAGTAAAACGTAGGCAACCGGAGAACACTGAGGTCAATGTCAAACGTCAGAAAAGATCGTGGAGAAAATAGATCCAAAATGATGTCCAGAAAATAGTCATTTTCTCAAAACGGTCGAGGTCACTACAGCAGCCCCCGCTAGAAAGCACGGAAAGCTTTCGAAAAAATGTCAAGGGGGAAAAGGCATACAAACGGTATTCGTGTGCGCGAATGCTCGCGAAATGCGTGAATGTTGCTATGCTGTAGGATGCTGACGGGCGGAATTCGTGGTATGCAGGAACTGTAGGATGACGCTCGAGCACAAGCCAGATTCGTTGCCAGTGACAACGGTTGCGTGAATCGTCATCCAGGTGTGCCACACCAATAACGTCCAGCGTCGGGTAACCGTTAACCAATATGATATCCGAAAGCCAAATCGGTAGATTCGTCAATTGCTAGGAATGAGAGCGACAGGGCCTATCCAAAAAGCGAACGTTGGTGCCGAAATTCTCCAGATTTCGTGGGACCAGCGAAGCGTACCATATGACGGGGTTCCATGAAACGAAAAGAAACGGAAAACTGGTGTAGCAACCGCAATGGACTTGACTAGAATACAGTAATAACTAATAAGGTATGTTAAATCGTGTCGAAACGATAAACACGAAAGTTATTACTGTGAAGTGCAATGGTTAAGATCGTGTTTGACCTAGTCGCGAAAACGTGCTGGGCAAACGATCTTCCGACCGGAACGTGAGACGGGAGCCTCATTCACGGACGGGTCCGCAGGCGTGCTCTGCTGACTTGAACGTGAGACAGTATTCTCATTCGAGGACGTAGCAAGGCCAACTGGGTGCTGTCCTGAAGTGAGACGATAGCCTCGTTCGAAGTCGTAGCAGGCAACGCTAACTGCAGACCTTGACGTGACACGGAAGTGTCGTCAACAGGCAGTGCAGGGTTAACATCGAATCTCATGTCAGCGGGCGACACGCTATCATCAACGTACGCGGCTTTGAGACGATCGATGCTAACGGTATCGACGCGACCGTGTCGATCAACCTTAAAGGTCTTATCGTGACGAGAAATCACAGGAACTAGACCTTCGTAAGGCTGGTATAATGGTTTACGTACCGAATCAACACGAACGAATACATGCGAACAAGTTTCGAGTTCGGTCGGAACAAAAACCTGTCGTCGCTGCATTCGAGTCCATTAATATTCTGACGCATTTGCAATCATTTTTCGGTGAGCGCTTTGACATCCGTGCACTCTGTCTTAGCCAGCAGTCACGGTGAAGTACTTTGCACAATCGCTGAGTTTTGCAAACTATGAGTAGCCGCGCCCTTCCTTGACTTGTTGTCGGTCAGCCAAGGGTGGACTTGAGCTCTTCAGCCCCCACAACCGAGGGAATTAACCGCTTTTCTTGAAGAACCGTCCTGTAACCCCATCGCCTCTATTCAGTTTGCCTTCACTTCCTTACCTAGCAGCCTGTGGTGTGCTTGTCTTCAGGGCGAAGTGTGTCACTGTCTGCGTCTTCTTGTTTGTCTTGCAAACCGCATCAATTTGGCCTGCAGTGGCCGTCTTTGTATCCTAATTTTCAGAGCCTGGCCGTTGAGTCCCTTTTATATCGTTTGGAGCAAATTCAAAATAGCCGTGCTTTATCCCGTTATTCGAACAACTTCAGGCCTGGTTTGCTTTTTACGGAGATTTGTATCATCAGGCGCTTGTCTGGTGATCCCACTTGTATGTGCCTCATACCATCGGCCATGCTTAGAAATGTATCTATATATCGGATTGGAGAATTTGACAGAAGGGGGAAGCGGCTCGCACCTGTCTCTATTTCCTGACCCATTCCACTTCCCTAACCCAATTACTGTTTTCAGAGTTACATTTCCGGGTATATTCACCCATCGCAAAAGGTTCACCTCGTGGCACTTGAGGGCCCTCTGTGCTGCCTGCTCTTCCTTATATAGGGTACTTTTATACCACTTAAGACCGAGTTTCTGTTTCGCCCATGTGACACATCCACTGAACTCTGCAGCCTTCAAAATTCTATCGCAGTTCACATCAGCAATCCCTTGAAAGCAGTTGTTCGGTCCCTAATCTTATCGACTACTTGTGCTTCATAGGTGATATTTCCCTGCTGCATGACTTTCCTATTCGAGGGCCCTTTCCTGTTTCGGTGCCTCCTCTTTGGGCAATCGGCCATCCTTTATGGACTCGTTCTCCCCCTCCCGTTCAAGCAGCTTGAGATCCTCTGCTGTAACCCTGAAAAAGTTGTCTGTGGCTTGCCCTTACACGACTTTTCGGAGGACATTTGAAGCTCATCCTGTAAATTGTCTGACTGCAGCAACCTTGCGGTGGCTTCTCCTGCGGCTCGATGTGGGAAGGCCGTTTTATGTGTCCCAACCGTCTGCCAGTCCAAGCAGTAGCTTACCGTATTCTCGGAGCCGGCTTTTATCATCTCACCATAATCAAGTCATTGCCTTCTATTGGCGGTACACTGAGTGATGCTGCTTTGCCGGTTCCCCATATTCCATGCGAAACCGTAAAACACACGGATCGCACAGTTTTCCGCCCTTATAGAGGGCTTTGTGCATTGCGTGTTTTCGCTCACAATTTCTGTCTCGTTACCATATGGTGCATTCTCGCCAGAGGATATGGAGGATCTCGTTCACCAGCGCCAAATTTCGATAATTGAAGTGTGATCTAGAGAAGGGTGTCACAGTGCGAGTAGGCAAGAAGACCCTGAAAAATCAAGCTGTTTGACTCAAAGTGTACTACGACCGTAAAACTGATGTGCTACCGTATGCCCCGCAGGTAAAAAGCTAAAAGTTTGTTCACCTATCAGCTTCTCCACTCAAAAGCACAAAATGATCTGCCACTTCTTTTTCACGGCGTACACTGCTGGGTTTCTCTTATCCTCTCGACCAACTTCCTTCTTTTGAAAGACTCAGCTCCCGTGCAGCTTCACATCACGCCAGTGTCTGTGCGTGAATAACAATTACTGCCAGCATTGATACAAAAGGGAGCTTCATTTATGGAAAAATCCAAAAATTGACCCAACCCGATTTTCACTTCTAGATGACTTTGACCTCACAGGCCAAGAGAGAAGAGCTAATCCTTCCCGGGCCACGTAAAGAGGTACTGATTCATAGTGTACCGCTCCATGGGGAGTTTTGGGTGGCTCACGGTTTAGAATCGTAAACGTTTGTATGGCCTCTTGACGGGAGGGCACAGAATGGGCTTCCTTCTGAGAATGGAGCTGGGAGAGCGCATTTGGTCGGGGACTAAGGGCACGTTGTTTGGCTTTGTACTATAGGAACATTTCGTATTGGAATTCTGTAGGGCTCTTTGGGGCAAAGTGACTGGTAGGTGGAGTTGCGGCAGGTGCTGTGGGCCCTCGAGTTGGGCAGGCATGCTTGTTTCTATCGTGCCATTTTCCAAAATTCCAGACAGTGAAGAGTGTGAAGTATGATTTCCTCGACTAACGAGAGAGACAGCCCGTCGGTGACATTGCACACGGTGGATTTTTCCGGAATGTTCGTTCGTTCATGGATCTCAGATGCGAAGGTGTACAAAACGTTGACGGAAGCGTCTAATATCTGGGAGTTGGTATGCGCTGGAAGGTTTATGAATTGTTTGGGCGTCAACTTTCATATTGTCAAGTCGGCAAAGTCATGTGTCAGGGCACTTACTTTTTTGGCCCGGCCATTTAAGTCCTCTGGTGCCATAGATTATGGCCTAAGTGCCTCCTGGTTGGGTGTGCACTTATTCTTTACAAGCAGGGCAGTGATGGCTGGACATATTCCGACGATTTGTTCCCAAGGCTTGTATCCCTCGGCTCTATATCACGAAGTGAAGAGACGAATTAACGGGAGTGATGAAGAAATGTCCGATGAGTTTACATTCCGGAAGGACAGGGTGGACGTTGAGCTGGATCACGGGCATTCAGGCAATAAGCCACCAACAGATACCCCAGAGGACACGTAAGGTAGGCCAAAGAATTAATTTGAAAACAATCACATGAATTTTCGAGAAGCGTTCTGAGAGCCTCTGAGACCTGAAAGCCAGCCAAATGCCTGCCAAAAATTAGCGAAAACGGGAAAAAATTAGCTGTGGTTTTATGCACTGGACCCAGGCAGCGGTTTTTCCCCAGGGGCCCGGGCAGTTTATACTAAGTCCAAAGAGCCTGAACCTTGAAGAAACCTGTAACACCGATCAGTATGGAATGTTCATGACTTTAAATTTGCCATAGAGATCGGCTTCCGTTGGCCATTTTCGATTGTGTCGTTTGTACTTAAGGTCATTTCGCGAGAATGAAGTTGGCAGATCCTACTGACCAAATGATATCGCTAAGTGCCCTTTTCCTCACCATTTTTCGCTCCACCTGTGCTCTAGGGCTGGACACATTTTGCTGGATCAAGGGCAAGGGCTGTTTGCCTTCCAGCTACTTCTACCGGAAGACAATCTATTCCGTTTGGAGAGCTCTAGGTAAAAGTAACGCGGCCGCCGGGATCCTACGCCACCTGTGCTCTTCTCGACAGTGATTCGTGCTTCACATTAGCCAACAGGGGTCCGGTCGATCGGCGGTCTCATCAGCTTCTACCAAGGACTAGAGATTGGAAATGAGCATCGAAGTGGTTGGATCTCGGTCATGTGAGTTAAGGGACGAGGAAAAACCGAAACAAAAGTAGCAAAGTTCTCCCCTCACATTCCTCAGGAGAAGCAATCAGTCCCTACCACAAAAGCGCATCCGCGCTTTGGAGACCCACGTATAGCCGAGGGAGCAATAGTGCACTTGCCAGCCAACATGAAAACAACGCAACTCCGAAAAACGAAACAACCCTGATAAAACCAATGCAACCCGGGATATTTAAGATCCGGAACTAGGGGGAGAAGGGAAGCAGCTAGAGAAAGGAGAACGGTGCATAGTTTATGATCCGGCCTATAAAATCAGTGGCATCCGAGGGCCGGAACGAAACAATTTTTGAAGAGGCTGCGAAAACAGTAATACTGACCGCAGCACAAAAACTACAGACAGTCTGCTTGGGTGTGAAACCTGAGTATTGAAATCTCGACATAAGACCAGAAAGAGGCTGAAAAAGAGTTGGGTTTATTTTGGCTTACCTAGATGCCCCAAGCAAGGGTAATAATTGACCAGAACTATGGCTCGGGCGAAAGAAATTGACCGTTATGGCATATGGCAGGAGGTGGACAAAACCGGAGGAGAAAGTGGATAGGATGGTTCTAGCCTAATAGAGAGTAGGAAGTCAGGGCAAGGAAGACGGTGGAATAGATATGATGTTTGGGATTCTCCTCAGTTAAGCCAAGATCTGCTCCCGTATAGAGCCCATAGCCTCTGATCCAAGGCTTATGACGCGATAACAACAACACTCGGTAGAGCTCAAAGGAGAAGGAACCAAAGCGCTGGGGAGGTATGCTGTGTGTATTAAGGTAACGCTACAGCAGGCTGGCGGTGAACACGAGCGGGGAGGTGGAGCCACCGACTTCAGTAATCACCTAGATTCATGAATTTGTTGGTGTTTTTGTGTGATTATCGCATCGGTAGCACCATAAATGATAGCCTCAACTAAGCACTGCGACTACCACGAAGAAAGCGAACCAACGGCTCTCGAATTTGAGGGCATCATAGTGGTTTTAATGCGAAGGCTTCCGTCAGTATCAGTGGTGTCCTCACTGCACACCCCAGGGCCAAGGAGGAGGAGTAGAGGCTTCAGTACTCGACCGACATAAAAATGATAGCGGATTATTTCGGAAGTTTCCGGGACATGCTGTAGCGCATGAGCTCATGGAACAGTTGCTCTAAATCAGTGAACGGATAGGACACCAGTATAGTTGAATGAAAGAGTAAAGGTAAATTATTGTTGATCAGTAAAATTAATGATAATGATGACGTCCGGCAAAGTTGAAACTGAAGGTCAGATGAGGGAGACAGGTAGAGGCATGTAAATTCGCTCGGAAAAGCAGGATATACGTGCAAAAAGTTATTGGGAATATACGTGTTAGCAGGAATATAGTGAAAAATAAAAATAATATTTTTGATTATATAGCTCGCGGAAAGCAGCAGGTTGACACAACGGGAGGTGGGAAAAACCACACTTCTGGGTTGGGGAAGGAGACTACTAGGGAACAGAAGGAGAAGGCTGCCCGAAGGAAGGCTGGACAGCAATGAACATAGTAAAATGAATGGATCACGAAGTACCGAAAAGAAATGGTGGTAGGTCAACCTCGGATGCCGAGCTACAGCAACTGTAGAGTCAGTGCAAGTAAGGGCGGTGCTGGAGTACTTGAAGGGGTGATGGATGGCTTATAGTGGCCATTATAGGGGAGGAATTTGCATTGGAATCAGAGGGACAGGATGCGGTGCCAAAATATCTATGAGAAGAAAATGGTTTGAGCGGTGGATACAGAATAAAATAAATCAGTCGAAGAAGAAAGTGACAAAGGTTGGTGACTTTACGCGGGTGGAATTGAACGAGCAGATGTGTGACACATCTGGAGGAGGAGAACGAAGTGCCAAATTGATGATGCGGGGGATTGATGGGGGAAAGCTGGTGAGTGGTCGGGGACTTCGCCACTCCCCACTTGGTGGATGGTGGTATTCCACATGAGGACGGAACTTATAATAAAACAGACTGGGTTGCACATCTTTGATGACTGCTGAGTCGACAGGCACACAAAGGTAGTAGTAAATAATGTGGAAGTTATGTGTGCTCCTGTCGATGACTATTTGGAAGGTTATCATGAAACAGCCAAGGGGAGTTGAAAATGCGGGATAAATATACCTGATGTATGATTCTATGGAGAAGGTATGAAGAATTGCAAGATCAGAGTAAATCATTTGAATAGCACCGTAGAAGAGCAGTGGGCTGATGCGAACTGCGAATAATCAACTGCGACATCACCGACTGCTGAAGGATTGCGAGAAAATATTTCAGCTAGAGAAGTCCACTGTTTTCGTGATTAGATGTAGGACAGCAAACAGAAACTGTACAGAGTGAATATATCGAAAGTGGCTGCAATTTGCAGCTTGAGAAATGAGTGAAATTTCGAATAGAAAGGACCGTTGGTCAGGTGCAAACCTCATGGAGTACATGTAAGAGGGAATGAGGGAAAAAGGATTACCTAGCGGTATGGGCGACCAATGTGAGCCAATAAAAAGACGGTGGAGGCTAGATGTAAGCAGCATACGTAGATGACTTCATAACTGGAGTGGGAAGTACTTACTAGGCCGTGAATGTGGAATGACAATGACGAAACTGGCTGCATGCTGGAGGAATGCCAGTGAAGAAAGGTGAGTGCAGTACGAACGGCAATTTCGCAGCCGCCGATCAAAGATAAACACGGCCCCCAAAGCGCTGTTCTTTACATTGGCTGTTTGTCTCTCTCCGAATTCCCCCAGTTCCTCGCTTTCACGTCTTATTAGGCCTTTTGTAGACCTCTCTTCCCCCCCGGAACCAAGTCTACTGCGCTCGACTTTATTCTCCCTCAAATTTGTTGGCCTACTCTTTTGGCCCCTCTCAATCTTACGGACCCTAATACTAGTATTCATCTTGGTGGCTGGAAGCAACATGTTGTCGAACCTACCAGAAACGTAGAAGGTACTAGACCTGGTATTTACTCTCAGCTTGCCTCTCGTCGAAGCTTCAGTAACGGAAAATAACCCCAGCAGTGACCATAAAATGGTTTTCTGCCATCTCCCCCTCAGTGGCCTACCTAATCCCGCACATCCCTGCAACAATACATTCCTATGCCGAAATTGGGCCCTTCTGGTCACGCTTATTCGCCAGAAAGACTGGGGTGAGTATTTACTCACCCATAACCCTCAGCTTGCTGCTGATATCTTCTACTCCTCATTTTCCGACCGTCTGAAAAAATTGTTCAATACTGCCCAGGCTGTACCTAAAACGAGGTCCTCTTTCTTGCCACTCCATAAGAAGTATCATAAACTTCTCAAACAACCACATAATTCTAAGGACTTTTCAACTTTTGTTCATTTAAACCGCCCCTCCACACTTATTTAACGACGAGATAATACGTGACTTCGTGACCGAAAAGATTGGGCATCTAGTCATTCAGACAAGCCGGAACTTTCTTCTGTGTTGCATAGGTCAAGAAAGGCTTATATCAAGGCCATCTTCTAACTTCCGTTTCTGGATAATAACTCATCTATCATCTCCCGACCTTGCATAGCCGAAGACTTCAGTGCATTCATCGCTTCAACCATGGCCCCAGCTACTGTCGTTGCCCCTGCCCCCCCTACCAACTACTGACTCTGTCCTTCCCACGACAACCTTCGATGCCAGGAGTGTTCTCGAGCTACCATTCAACAGCTACCACCCCCTTGATTAAGCACCGACGGCCTACCACCAGTTGCTCTTGTCAATGGCCGGTCGGAGCTTCTCCCTTTGCTGCTCAACCTCTTCTCTCCTTCGCCTAATGGTAGCACTGTACCTGATAATTGTAGGCGCTCGGTAATCAGTATGCCTCATGTGTTCTAAGATTTATTACCATTATTTATTTGTATTACCTCTGCTGCACTGAAACCGACCTCAGCAACGCTGTGGGAATAGCATTATCAACTACTCCCTGGTACGCTATATATGTATTTATATGACCCGCTGTGGCCCACTGTGAGCCGATAACTGACTAGTCAGTTCATACGTCCCTCGTATGAGGCCAGGCATCCTGAGTAAGCAGAGTACCCTTCCTCCACAGATAGTGATGAGCTTGGTGCTATGCGCTTAGTGCTGCGTCCGTGGTTGATTTGGAATGACTGCTTGGTCATCCTTCCCAGACAGAATATCAACGAATCCCGGACGCGAGCACCGGGCAGTTGTTCCCGTTCCCATCCTAAGGTGAAAACACTTCCACCACCAGAAGCCACTGCAAAGGACTTCCTCTACATAGGCTTTGGATGCTTTACAAAAACTTATTTAAAGCCAACACTAAATACGTAGCATTTACTTGATCTCCAACGGCTGTGAACGGCCATACTGATCGATCTCTTTCATGAACACTGCAGCATATACGCACCACAGCTGATTCCTGAAGATCTGGATGAAACAGCTTTACAACAATGCATCCATGGTTTCCAGTGCTGCGTTGAGCACTGATATACTTCGGTGAATAATATTACAATCAGCTTGCTGCTGCCGCTACTCAAACCGGTTTACAGAAACGTTCAAACTGGTATTCAGTTTAAATTTGGAGTGATCACGACACAGATGGAATCAAGTGATGGCAGAGCACCTCTAATCTCGGTCGTTCACCAGTTTAATGAACAGTGCCTGTAGCCTGTGCAAACACTCGAATCTTTGTGACATTATCTGTGTACTTCAGGCTGGATGTACTGCACACTCCGAGGTTTCAGCTTCGCAACCCGTGAGTTACCGTGAAAAATCATGCGCTATTTAAAAAGAAGAAAAATACAAATTAGGGAACGAACTTGTTATCAGCGACTATTATTAATGCCATTGCATTACATTTACGTAAACAATGTCAAATAAACAAAAAAACTCCATCTGAACCGTGAGTGAGTAAAATTGGTGTGGATAACTTGTGCTTGGGTGTAGAGGCGGGTCAAGGAAGCTTCGGTGGGTGCACAAAGTGTCTTTGGTCGTACAACGGAGAAGCGGAGGGACGAATCCGCACAAGTTCCTTTGAGCCAAGAAGAGGGACTTCATATGTTTTGGTTGTCAACTCACGGCTCAGAGGTAGATTCGAAAGTTTTTGTACGAAGTTATTATCTGTTGACGGGCGGTTAACGTTCGTCGGGCGCTCACTGCCGGTTCGGAGGTTACTGGTGCTCCCCAGGTATGCGTATCCGGTACTCATTTGTCACTCTATTTTGTTTATCACGTGCTTCTTGGGATTATTCGCAAGAAACCTGAACGAAGGTATATTTTTGGTTCTGATCAGCCCGGACATCAGCTCTGTGCTGCGGTGACAACACAGTGCCTCGGGATGAAAATAATCCGGGTTTCAACGAGGGGTGCCGCGGAGTGCATGCATCACTAATGACAAGAGTGAACTCGCGTTTTGAGCTCCCAAGTTAGCAGCGTTGATAGGACTTTATACCTATATATATATATATATATATATATATATATATATATATATATATATATATATATATATATATATATATATATATATATATATATATATATATATATATATATATATATATATATATATATATATATATATATATATCCATCTTGTAGTTATCAGCACAAGCATGGTCAGTGACCCAAAGCTCCCCGATATATTTTCGCCTACAATGTCTCCTTCATGTATCAGGCATCACCACGTATACTTCCACCACTACCTCTGCGATTCTGAACTGGGAAATCCAGTCTCATTTATCTCAGTGAATATTTAACCGAACTCAACTTTCAGTTATGACGTCACAAATGCTGGCCCCCATCCTATCCCTCAGCTAAGTTTCTCCAGTGATTTCATGCGGAACTAAGTCTTGCCCTTTACTGTTTGACTATTATTTTTGCATACATTAACCTCCCTATTAAACCTCCTAGCTCCTACTCGTGCTTTTCCCATTTCAGCTTTACTTTCCATGGCCTCATTTCTCTTAGGGACCCTCTTCATCGCTGAGTCCATGATTCCTCTTTCCGTTACCCGTTGATCCCCAGCCGGGCCATACACATACTGCGCTTCTCCATCTTATTTCCCTTTCCGGTGATCTTTAATGCCAAGTAACCACCTCGGGCATTATACTGATTAGCTCCCTGGGTGATGCACCCGGGCAATAATGCCACACGGCCGTCCGTCGATCCTTGTTTCCGTTGGCTTTGTTGTCCGAGTTCTTGCAGCCTGAATAATCGATCCTGGACCGTGTACCCTTATCATGGTTGCTCAGCCTTCTGTGCAACCATCAATGATCACTCACGCCAATCCCGACGGTGCGGAGTGCGGTCAGATCCATCGCTTTGGCCGGCGCACATCGGGCGTGCAGACGGTCTGAAACGATGTGCAGGCGCAATTAGGCTAGTGGATCACACCTCCTGTGTTCACTTTACGAGGTGATTTCCAGGTTGGGTGTTCCGAGCCCGGTCAGTCCCACCCACTAGCACCGGTTGTGCATTGCACTCCCCAACTCTCCTCGCTCTACGGCATTCATCACTGCCGCTTGCGGATTGCATGCTCCTACCATTCTGGTTTCGCCACGATTCGCGCATCTATCTTTCATGTCTGCACTCTCACCATTTCCCTTCTGTACCTTTTTACCTCTGTGTGCACACTCACCCATTCTGTTTTTTGTTCCCATCGTTTTCACCACGGCGGCCCTCACTGCATAATGTCACGCTTCCTCTGTCTGTTTACTCTCTCCCAACCCGTAATACCTTCTTTTCCACCCATTCCGCTTTATCGGCTGCAATTCCATATTCACTTGATACCTCCATATACTCATCAAGCCCACTGATCGCACACCTCTTTAGCTGCCATTTTGCGATATCTCATTTTGTCCTTCCATTCTATACCTTCCACCATTACACCACAGACACATCCGTAACCATGGCCAATCACTATATGGGAACTCGCCGCTGCAACCTTTGGGTTTTTCACCACCAAGTTTATTGTCTTTTAACCACCACCATATTTTCTATGTCTGAACCGCAGTTCTTTCGTGAATCTCCCTCTTAGGCAATGTCCCGATTAGCAACTTCTGGCTCAATCCACTTGTTGAATCTCCTGCAAACGCGCAGCTCTCCAGTTCCACTCTCTCAACTCCGACGCACAAGTTTTTCTCGTGCCTTTCGTTCTGTCACGGGTTTTCCCCTTCAAGGTGATTCCCCTCGCGACCATCTTTCTGTGTCATCTGCATTACAACGATCTGATTGGTCATCCTTTACCTGGTTCTTTTCGGTCGGTATCCTCACCTGTTTCGCATGCTGCTCGCCACAGGCATCTTCAGTGTGCCCTTCAGGCTTCGATGCTTTTCCGCTTTCCACCTAGTGTAAAGTCATCGTAACGTCATCATTTCCACTAACATTTTCAAACCATGTGATGTGCCATCACTTGATGTTTCTGATCCTCCACTTCCTTGTTTATCTCTTATTTTATTCGCTGTCACATCTGCTGCCCCTTTGCACCACAGTTCTTCGAACCTTTAATTTAACCTTCTCCAGGAACATTTTACACTTCTCCAACCACCCTGTACTTCCATTCTTTCTGCGTTCTCCAGTTATTTTTACGGCCATCTTCTTGCTGCATAATGTACGTCCGTTTATCGCCGCTTCATAAATTTTTGACCGTAAAAACATGTCACACCTGCACAAAATCAGATTGTTAGATTCACTCTTATCTGTTTCCGTCAATCCTTCCCTTTGCATCCCCCATCTATCGACTTCTGCTCACAGGCCTCACTTCTGTGCTTCCAAAGTAGATTCACCCTCTCTCAGTTGGTCCTTCATGTCCACCGGTCATAAACAAAACCATCAGGGTTCACCCAAGTTTATTCCGCACCTTTTGAACCAGCCATACCTGTCTCTTCCAAGCACTGCTACTTCCAAATTCCATCCTTTCACCGCTAATTGATCCTGCTCTTATATATATATATATCCGGACATTTTCTCTGCCTCCTTCAGTTCTTCGCCGGCCAGTCTTCTTGCTATTATGCCGACACCCCTCATGATATGCGTCCATCTTTCTATAGCTGTGCACCATATTTACCGTATCTTGATCATTCCGCGCCATTGCTGTCATTTGACCCACTCTTTACGTCTTGCCTCGGTTGTTTCCCGCTTCCAAATTGACACCGTCCATTTATTGCGATGAGGCAAAGCTCATGGCTACCTAAGCCCTAGCTAAACAACCCAATTTTTCATTCTTCCTTTCTCCTCTTTTTCCTTTTTTCTTCATCGTTTCTCGTAACAATAGTTTTTCAAGCCGATTTACAGCCCTTCTCATGTGAAACTCCCAGGTTCCTTTCTTATCCGTTCGGCTGAGCCACCTGCTTCATCTGATTTTGACTTTCAAGTTTGCCAGGCACATACTTGAATCCATCCCTGGGGTCACTTGAACTGCCTACGTTAGTGTTTGATGTGCACCGTATTATCTCCCTCTCACCTCCCCTCTATTTCTTCCTACCCACCCCTCGTCTTGTGTATTTCTAAAATTTTCATGAATTTCGTCTTTCAGTTTTGTTGTTTGTTAACATTTTGATCACATTTAACGCATGCTTCGGGCGTCTTCGGAATGAACCAATATTAATATGCCCGATGTATAGGTCTATGGAGAAGGTATAACACACTGTGTAACAACCTTCAGCCGCTAGTACGAAAGAGGTCTAGGCGAAATGGGGCAAAGTCGACGAGCGGAGGTTAGGGATATTTCAGCTTTTCTCTAGCCATGGGGCCGATATATTGTAAAAATCGTATAAGGTTTAAAGCATAACCACTAAAAGTCGGATGGGGAAGCCACATAAAGCGCAAGAGCCTAGTAGAGATGGCTTTGGGAAAAGCTTACCGTATATGAGATATGGCGGTCGCAGGTTATAAAAGAGTGGTACGCTACACGTAGGGGCTTCATATGGGTCAAATCCAGGAAGCGAGTGCAGATCAGGGAAGATGCAGCCACAGCGGCTGGTTAAAAAGGTATTCAAAGCAGAGCTACGCGCGGAATAGAAATATGCCCATCGGAAAGGACAAACAACTAAAATTTACCTGTTTGTCGGGCAGGTTCACGGGCTACGGGCACAGACCATCCAATGATGTGACAGCAAGGAGGTGAAACTGCGTGACAGATTTTGTTCATGTGAGATGGACCAACCGCCATTTATTTACTGCTGATGCACAAGACTAGGAGTAGAAGTGGAATGTTCCGCCAAGTATAATGCCATTTTGATGACTAATTTGGCTGCCCCTTTGGAAAGCGGCACTGGCACTGATACATTCGCTGGATGGCGCGTTGGCCACAGGAACCGTGAGGTAGTCGCAGAACATACGCTGGAACACAGATAGGATGGTCGCACGAAGTAGGGCAGGGGAAAGTTTATTCCATGTTCGAAAGAATGGGATCTCACAGCTTATTTGCATAGTGGAACCGGAAGGGAGCCAACGGGCGTAAGAAGGCGGCAAGAGCTCTCTGGGTTAAAGGACAACGGGCTAGTTGTGTATACACTTCGGTAGATCAGCTTGAACGAAAAGGTAAAATTCAGCCTAAGGTGACAAACCCCGCGAACAAGGAAGGGTAAACAGCTCGCAATCTTCATGACAAGTCACAGCAGACGTCTCTGACAGTTTTTAATGAAAGTTCCCTGAACATTTTGCAGGGTACTTTTGGCAGTTTTTGAAGGGTGTGAGGAGCTATATTCTAGCGAAGGTTGGGCAAGGGAATCGTATAAGCACAGTCGATTGCTCTGCAGTTTGAAGCCGAGCAAATGAGGCCAATGAGTCGTTTGGCTTGAAAGAAATGGTAGTCCACCTGTGCGGAAAATCTAAAAGAACGAGAGCAGCAAGGTCCGAGGCCAGATGCCATGGGGTTAGCGAGTATCGGTTGCCCATCGAGGATAAAGGAACCTGAAAGTGACTGACACTTGTAAGGAGGCAGAGAGCTTTTGGATGCAATGAATTTCATTTGCAACAGATCGCACCGGTCACTTATCGAGGCAAAATCATGTTAAATGTTATTAGGCTTAGATGACAGACTGCCTATAGGAAAGGAGTACACGATTTTGATGTCATCCGCAGTGGAAAATAGTACTTCATAGCGGGTCACGTGAAAGATACCATTTGCGTGCATCAGGAAAAATAATTGGCCCTGGGACGCTACTTTTATCACACCTCTTGTTATGAGCCTGGCTGAAGGCGATTGACCACCGACTAGTATTTCTCGGAAGCGGCTGGAGAGATAATAAGCCATCCACGACGGCAGCGGGTCAGCTACACCTAGAGGTTTGTGTTTGACCGCAAAAAGCTTATGAGACACTCATTCATAGGCTCCTGACAGTTCTAGGAATAAGGACTTTGGACCAACTTTAGTGAATTGGGCGTTGGGCATTTTCCATACCGCGCAGGAAGGGGATTAGAAGGGTAAAATTGGGTGGTGTCGGTGCGGAGTGGGCTTAAAGAGCATCAGCTTTGGGTGACGGGAGGGTCCGGCTGATTTTTCCCCCTTCCCTGGATGGGAAGGCGGTGAACGTGTAACCTGACTTTAGATTGGGTGAGGAATGTGCGGGATTATGCGGACCAGCTAGTAAGTGAGCAGAACGTCTAGTTAGCGTTTTGGAGCATGTTGCATCGGGTGGGATAGCAGTCCAGCTAATTTGGAGAGGCTGGATGATTTTGTCAGTGATGATGAAGGTTTCTTTCGTGCGGTCCACATTGGGAAAGCATTTCCTAGGTGGGGGGGGGAGGTAAGAACTCTTCAGACGTTTTGGCACAGGTTGCTTAGAAGAGGGGCCGTGTATACGGTGCAAAACCGCATCGTTAGGACGATTACTCTGTGGAGCCGGGGTGGTTTGACACTTTGTCGTCAGTGCTGCTGCAACGTACCATGCCAGAAGTCGTCGGGTGCAAAACATGGGCCTTATCTACTGCTGGTGGAAAGTTGTTCAGTTTGCACATAGGACGGTGTGCAGAACTTCAGCAATTCAGCCCAACGGAAATATTTCGGGACTCCCAGAATGCGATAGAGGCCTCTTCATGAGAGGCAATGACCAGACTCACCCAGAGTCGAACACCTCCGGCACTCAGAAAACGTTATTAGGTAGAGACAAGGCCATGCCCCTTTGGTTCTTGGCCTGGTGCTGACGTGATTAAAACGAGGGAGCGGGGAATCTGCGGGACGAGCAACCCCTTGGTATGAGTAGTCATTGGTTTCTTAGAATGAGACTAAACCACTAAAGGGAGAGTGTCCCGGACAAGTTCTGATGGAACTTCTTCTATATAGTTGAGAGCTGTTTAGGGAAATTGGGGCGACAAGTACAGTGGACACTGAATCAAGTGGGGGTACTTACAGAGAATCAATGGAGGAAAACAAATGAAAGCTACCGTGACTGGCGACCAAAGTTTTGCCGTTGCGTAACCTTAAAACGAGGGATGCAATGCCCTGGTGTAACAGCCTGGTAGGAGGGGCAGTCAAACGAAAGCGAGTTTTCAGGTTGCGACAGAGTGATAGTGAATTTGCTCGCAGTGGAATATTGCATGGAAAATGTACGGTTCATACACCGAATATGTCACTATAAACGAGGGAAGGATTGTTATACACACTGAGACCAAGAAAAGGGCTTATTTCAATTTCAGCCGAGGGCTGCACTGCGGGCAGCACTGAAAGCAGTCACAACTAGAACAGGGGAAAGAGCAACTGACATTGAAGAGAAGGCCCAAGTTCTCGAGCTCTTCGATGAAGTCTGCGAGCCGGACCACAGGGCCTCATTGCACCTGTGAACAACAACTTGCAGGCCCTACCGAAAGCTGACGCCGAGATATCAGCGTACCGAGCAAAAAACAGCATAATGCAGCTAGTAACATTGGAAGACTCCAAATAGGATGAAATTTACTTGTTGACGTTTAAACCTATGAAGTTTAACTGGAAGAGTCAATGAGACGACCGTTGAAGGCGCTACTGGAAAAGGGAAAGCTCCTTGGAGATTGGCTCACCCTCACTGCTATCCCCATCACAAGGGTGCTCGCCATGCCACATGTTCTGTCTACAGACCAGTCACTCTGGCCTCAGTCAAAAATGAGGTCCTGAAGGGGATGTGAGGGACCGCGAGTTCACGTCATTTAGGTCGTGTCAGTTGTATCCTACTTGTTTCCAAAGAGGGCAGCGAAAGTGGGCTACTAGGACTTCCCAAAGGCTTCCGATTCATTTATTCATAGGCTGCCGCCAGAAACTGACGGCCTTTTACGTTATCACTGACTTTGGAACTACAGATGAGGCACAATCTTGAGGATATTTTTTGTCTATGTGGAGGATAGCTTATCGAGGGCTAGAGGGCATCATAGCTGAGCCTCGATGATCGGTACCTGGCTCCCAAATTGTAAGTACTATCAGTGAGTGACCAGAGCTAAGAACAATTTTCCCGCTAAAAACAGAATAACATTAAGGCCTCCAAGATTTAAGGGGTTTCAGGTGGGACTTAAAAACAAAACAAGGACAGCTTATAGATCGTATCCACGAAAGCTCATCCAAACAGGAATCTGAAACCTAACACCGGCTTAAATGAGTAACCAAATATCGGACCTGAATTTTGTGAACCCTCCTGTTTTCTTCGAAAGAATCAGTCTTTGCTGGTGAACCCCAATGAAAGTGGGATTAGACGCCTTCATGCTGACGCCCGTATGTCGAGAAAAATAGGGTAGCATTATAAGGAGAACCTGAATCCTCTCTTTGGTGACAGGGATCTCGCCCTCCTACCCCACCCTGTTTGTTGCCTACAAGTAGAGGTAAAAATCAACACTTCACCTGCCCACGAAGAAGGAAATCTCTTGAGACATATTGAGCTCCTATAGTCGGTACCTCAACTGAATGTATTGAGAATAACAAGTAGAACAATGATAATAATGGTGGCATATTTCCTGATCGTGGCCTAGTTAAATGAGCAAGGTATGGTCAGTGTGTATTACGTAACACAACAGCGTGCGATATTCACAGATTTTGGAAGTGGGATTCACACCTGTTAGTTACTTTACAATAAGGCTAGGCAGTGTTTCAATGAAATTAAATGGTTGCGACTAAAGCTATCAATAGAAATCCGTTTCGATTTCTGGAACCGGGGGTTGTGAGGAACAGGCCATACTGTAAACAGCTTAAAGGTGTCATTAGAGTGTATTGAACATTCAGCGTATGAGATAATTTTTGTAAACAACTAGTTCTAGGGAGATGAAAGAAAATTGGAGATACACAGAAAAAACAGATGGGCGCACCTAATGGATATCTGAAGGGTCCGTCCACCAAACCGGGGGCAAAGCTTCACCAAATACCAACCAGCCGCGGTGGATAATGGAGCCAGCATATGGTTTTCACTGTACGAACTGGGATATTGGTGGCAAGTAGAAAGGTTTATCTCCGCTGGCGTCATTTGGACAAACCACTAAACCGGGAGAACTGCAGTTTGAAATGCCTAATGAACAGAGATGGCTGTAGAGTATAGCCAGTGAGTCAGACCAGGTCATCATGATCGTTCTTCTTAAGTAATTCCATAGCTACGTGGAGAACGACGTTTCTCCTGGAGGTGGTAGGAAGAAAAACGATTCACGTGTAATGTAAGGTGCTGTTGGAGCTGAACGAATGGTAGTTGGACTTCCAGCTGGGGAACTCAAAATAGAATCGTCGAAGAGACAGGCAACTGGAGTTAGGAGATGGAGCAGATGCATCAAGGCAAATATGAAATTGTCGTAAGGTGAGATGAACTAGAAAGCAAAGACCTCTTGCTGCTCTTTGCTGAAAACCAGACCCGAGGGCCGTAGCGTATGTTATTTGCGTGTGAGGAAAAACTTTTCCGTGATTACAACAATAGAATATCCAGCCATGTTTCAACCAACAGCGGGTGCGTGGTACCGTTTTCGTAATTAACGCGTTTGCCTTCGAGAGCAAGTCACGACTTGGGGCCTGAGCAGGAGCGGGTTCACCAGACACAAACGACCATTCATGGGGAAAGTGTTTACAGTAGCAAGCCAAAAATGGGCTGAAAATTGTATTGTTTGGCTAGCTGCAAAATGGCAGGTTGAGAAAAGAACGGGAAAGTTTGGTTTCTAATCATTGTTTGAACACTACAATGCCGTACGAACGAGGCGATTTAGAGGTTATGTGGTAAGTAATTGTAGAGACGGTGCTTTAAGACATTTGGTTTCAGGAAACCGCTAAGTGGTCCCGTGAATCTTTTGTGGTGGCTTGTAACCCGGGCAGATAGATTGTTGCCACCTCGGTGTTCAGTGTAAGAGTCTTCTTATAGTGACGGCCAGTGACAGCATATGTTTAAGCCATGGCCATCCAGCGCAGAAAACAGTCCAAACCAATCAATCAGTTCTTAAGATCCGTGCGGTGATCCGAGAGTGTCGTTTGGCAGACCAGCGGCTATCCAGGTGACCGGCATGGTCTGAGAGAGATCGAGAATGTGGCAGTCTGCAAGGTGTTCCACCTGAGGGAAATGAATGCAGCCTTAATAGGAATCAAACAGTTACAATTTAGGTAGAGGTATAAATCAAGGCACGGGAAAAAATGGGAAGTCATCAGCCTGGAAGTGGTTCTAACTGTGGGTTGTGATTGGAGGGTGGGGAAGTAAATTTGAGGTGGGAGAACAACTTTCGGGTGTATGGACTGAGAACAATGGAGAAAGAGATAAGCTTGTCCTGGACCGTAGAAGCAGACCAGTCGTATTTTGGAAGTTGACTAAAGGCATCTGCTACATGAAGTGCACCATGTTAAGGGATAATTTCGGCTGGTACATTCTGTCTGTAATTTTACTTTTTAGGGAAAATTTTAGGTCGTCGGCTAGTCACGTACCTGTGCAAGTAGAGGCACGAAGTAGTTATTAGATGAGATGACCTCTAGGTTAGGAGGTGGTATGGTACAAAGTTTTAGAAGACAGTGTCGGACACTGTGTCTATCCGGGCTCCTGCTTTCTGATACCTATGGGCACCAGATACGCTTTCGATGTCCCCTCAACCGTCGGCAGCTGGGGTCAACTTGGGTGGTTTATGTTTCCGACGTAAGGATTAAGGGCATTTCACACCTGGCGCGGTTCGACGATGTCTGGAGACTACCATGTAAGGTGCCCACTTCCAGACTTCGTTTGTCCCTTGAGAAAACGACGCAGGCTAGTGAGTGCCCAGGTAGGTCTTAATCCACCCACAAGTGGGTATCCAAGGTTAACTTCGGAATGGTTCATTTTTCGTATCGTCCATGGGAGTAAAAAAAGAGCTGTCGACATTCGGTCGAAGAAAGGTTATCAACAAGAAAGCTTATGGACATAGCTGGCCTCACAGGGCGAAACTTCGGAATGCTTGCCTGAACAACAGAATATGGCTTCACCTAGTTGATTGTAAACGGCATGTGCTACTCGGGAGGGTTTAAGCTGGGAGAGATGAGACCAGATTTTGCCTGGAGACTTCATCCAGCGCACTGTCACTCAGCACAGGGCCAGGCAGAAATACTCAGGGCTTGGCTCGTGCGCCCGTTTGCTTTGGGGAGCATCCCATTGGCAGGGTCGAGTGGTGGTAGTAACTGGGAGTCCACTTGTTATCGAAGGGAGGTAGAGCATGTATCCAATGCCTTTGCAACCAGAAGTAACCTTGTTACCCTGGTTTTTTTCCTTCGGAAGAGCGGGAGAGCATGCTTGTCCCATAGAGGGCTCTTCCCATTTCTCCCTCGCCCGTCACTTTTTATGCGTGACCCACGGGGCCCACCACTGTCAGGCCATTCCCTCCTAGGTATCAGACCTGATGATATTTAAAACCTCAGACTCACGGGTCGAATGTGAGCAAGATTGAAGGGCTCCATGTTGCCTAGAATTCGTAAGCTTATGATCCGCTAAGCAAGTGGCAACTTATTCTTCGATGCTCCTTTCTCGGCCCTTGAGATGGAATTTGTGTGATTTATTGACCAGAAGATAAAATTAACTAGTTCAAACCCTTTCTGCGATGCCGCACAGTGACTGTGAGTCTCCGGTGTGGTGGTACGTAACTCGATTCGTAGAAAGCATGAAAGGTTCAGCATGGGAATAAAAAGATTTGGATTACCACCCAGCAAAGTAGCAGGTGGTAAACTATTTAGTCCATAATAGTTCAAAAGTTTACAATAAATCAGAGATAAGTGTGGCATAAATGCAACCATAATAGTTGATTTTTGGGGTGCCGTTTGATAAAAACACCGCCTTCCATCTGGTCATTGTACTGCTGGTGGTATAATAGGTAAGGAAAGTTATTGACGTTTTACCGTGGCCAGGAGTTTTCGAAATCTGCTGGAGCGATTTGCGCGCCACTCTCCATCGTGAGAATCTAAGGAAGGCCATGAGTACCGAAGGTCACCTGAAGAGAGTCCGTTGTTGGTAACGGGATGACGAGCAACGGTGGTTTGATCTCCGGCCACGTTGAAAAGGGCTCCGAAAGACCCATGAGATGGCCGATTAGACTAAAGAAATAACAATGGAAATTAGACCAAAGGGGTCCGTTAGAAGACCGTGGCTCTGGCTTCTGGTACCGCCGGTTGGCATCGAGAGCAGCCGTGAAACAAGGCCTTAAATCGGGTTTTCATACGGCGCCAACTAAAATAAATGCGCGGCGATGGGCCCTGTGCTGGCAAACCTGGGTGGCCCATAAAGGGCTGCCGTCAAACAAATCATCGTATCTATTTCGGAATCACAATCCACCACGTGCACATGAGGCAGATAGTCCCCAGTTACAGAGGTTAGCTTCGGCTACGAGGGAGATTCGGTTCACTGAGGGAGGGGGAAGCCAATAAGATTGGGTAAAGTTCATGGTGCTGTGCAGGATACAGTCCCCGCAAATGACATAGTGAATACAAGTGGCCGTAAGCGGATTGACTAGAAAGTCATGGAGAGCGGGCGAGAAAAAGCAGCTGTAGTCGTAACGATTATTCCGGCCGTGAGTAACGTGCAGTCAGAAAAGGTCGATGCTCATATTCTGCGGTACTGAAGTGGCAAATCCTACGCGTATAAAACTTTGTACAAACCTCAACTGTACGGACCAGAGTTTGGCAAACGTCACTGCCAGATACAACCGTCACGGCAGTCCGAGTTCAAATCAAAGGCCTGCCACAACACATGAGCAAAATATAAAAAGACGCTCAAATGTGATGATTGATGCGTGCTGTACTTGTTGGAGGATCAAAAACGTACAAAGCATAGTCTCAACAATACAAGTATGTGACGACGACTAGTGAGTATTTCCACACGGTTACCTTGCACATAGCACCAAACCGTCCCATGGAACGGCCAATGTCCAGGGAGATGATAGGAGTAGTGATTCACCCCGTGTAACGAACGGTCTTGGAAAATCCCCCTAAGACCCTTGCGATTCAGTGTTTTCCGTAACATCACTCACTTGCTTACACCATTGACGCGTCTTTACGAACTGTTTGTTTTTACGGATCAGTTGTTGTTAGTTCGCGCCCGGAGCGCCACTTTGTCATATCCTTGTTCTGGACCTGCGTGACGCACGTGCTCCTCGCTCGCACGCTGCAATTCAGTTTCTCGTTTGTTGAGTCCTTGTGATCTCATTATTGAGGTTTGTATCTCTTTGGTGTCACTGTTCATTCACTAATCTAGTATCGCAGAATATCACTGATAATCGCCTTTGGATTTCGGGATCCGTTGCGAATTTGGCTACGCATTGCTCAAAACTCTGTTACATCCCAACCTACCTCGACCCCAAAGTCAGTACACGTCAGTCGCCATGGGCTGCTGGCTAGTCGCAGACACTTGCAGGTTTTCTTAGGATTATGCTCCGTACATCAGTGTCGTAACGTATGACCTGATGGCGATAAGTCATTATCAATGTATGAAAAAAAACAAGCTTCGGCGTGATAAGGATGCGTAGATAAATATAGAGAATGTAAAGGACAAAAGGCTTTCCGACTAGAAGTCAAGTACACGGCTAAATAAACTTTGAGGCTTCTCAACGAAGGATCCAGGTAGACAAAAGTGCTCCAAACACCAAGGGGTTCAAATAGTGATGTGATCACTGTAAGGGCATTTGAGGGTGCAAAACTGACGTCAAGTTGAACTCAGGTGGGATAGTAATACAGGTCGGAGTTTCCAAAAATAGGGGTGTCCCCACGAAAGTTCATCAAGTCCTTGTTCCAAAGGTTTCGCTACTTCGCAAAAGATTCCATGTCGTGCGCTGACTTTGGGTTTCATCATATAAGCTCCATTGTAAATAGTGAACTGCGTATCAAACTGGATGCAAATGTGCTTCCAAGATTTTGTTAGGGGTTGGGATCAATGGGGGAACTCATGAGAGATAAATAAATAAATTCAGCTTCAGTTGGTTTCAGTAAGCTTGCTTAGAGCTTAGTCCATCCTTTCCAAGTTGCCCCCCCAATATCCCCCTCAAGCAAACTTTTTACGGACATTCACAGTCCGTCTTTTATATTCGTTCTCACCACCACCGTGCGTACGAGGCCGTTGTTTTCTGTACGGCGGTCCTTGATCAATCCAATAGGCCATTCGTCTTTATGTAAGTGGCTATTCATGGGGATGACTATAATGCCACATCAAAATGATCTCTCACTGAAGATCCTCTTCTGCCAAAGCTGCAGAGTCTGTGAGCGCTTCCTCGTCCAGCATTTTCCGAACGCCCGTGCCAGATGGTTCACTTGTTTCTAACCTGTAATGTACGTCTCAAGTGGATTTTTCGGCCTGATCGCTCCTACACATGACCACTGTATTAACAGATAATTGGGAGTGAGAGCCAGTTCGTCTTCCGGGTCTGGGACCATCAGCACTGGGAGTCTATTGTTCCGTGTGCTTTCTTCTTCAAATGGCAAGGTTTTCAGTATCTCGTCATCAAGGATCAGCAGTGAGATTAGGGTCAGGAATATTTTTCTGGTCGATTGTATCGGCCTTCCCCAAAGCCACCGCACCAACTGGCATGGGGTGGGTTAAAGCGCATAGTCTTTCCATTTGCCACAGTCTTGTTTCGTATTTTGGTGCGGTCCAGGAGATCCCACCATCCATCCAACTCCTTATGCGCTCCAACGAAGTTCGGGCCATTTTCTGAGTGCAAGTTTTTGGGAACGCCCCTCCTCGCGACAATCACTTGGAGGGCCATTGGGAATGAACCTGTGGTCATATTATGCACTACTTCGGAAAGGACTGCCCTGAATTGGGAACATGCTATCAGGCAGCCATACCTCCTCTGCGTGCTTTTACGCTGTCGTACCAGTACCGGACTGAACTAATGAACGCCAATCTTTACGAACGAACACAATCTCGGTCGACCTCTTACAGCTGAAATAGGGCCATCATTTGTTGGCCTGCCACCGAGTTTCAGCAGCTACCAATGTTGCGATTGCCTGTGACTCGCTCGACTGTTGCTGGCCCCCCGGTCATCCAAAATCGTCGACCTTTGTCTTTGAATAGGTGGCTCAAACCTGCGTATCCCTCCTCCCGATGCACATGACTTGTCAGGCCTCTCGTGACGTGGTGGTTACCGGCAGCTGTGATGGAGTGTTTTGTCTTCTACTTTGGGTTTGCATTCGTCAACCACTCCCCGACTCTCAGTGGCCAACTGGCTCGCGCAGGGTCCAGCCTTCGGGTGCTGCCATACAACAACCTGATTCTCTTGACTTTATCGTCTATCATGGACATCTCACGAGTCTCGAACGGGAAGGGGCTTGGCTGTAGTAGGCGTAGGACATCGAGTTTGGCCTGGGTAAGCTCGTCTGGTAGAATGGTGCCCATATTTAACCTGTTCTCCAGTCGTGCGTCTTTCAAAATTGTTGACAGTGTTTTGTATCTCGTCCACCGGACCCCGATTCTTAACTTTTAACCTGGTCGGGGAAGTGCCAGTCTTTTTATTGGGCTTATGCTCCCCGTGGAGTTTTCAGCCAGCATTAGTGGTTTCATTTCAATATCGCAATATTCAGGCTTGGGTGTTCATAACGTTGGCAGTATTTCTCCAGATGCTGTTAGGAAGTCTGGTCCCATTGTCCACACCAGCAGCCTTTCTACTGTTCTTAGGGCTCTCGAGCTGAAGTCGACCTGGGTACTGACGGATTTTACTTTGTGCCACAGATCTGCCCCAGTCGACCCATGAATCACAGTGAACCTTCAGGCTGCAAAGGTGGTAGAACGAGTGTTGGTGGTGCTTACGTAATGCAGAACTGTGGTTGAGTACGATTCTCAGTTTATCAGATCAAAACACCCAGTGAACATCGCGGCCTTTAGGGCTGTCACGACTGCAGTCAACTGAAGCCTCAGAACGGATACAGTCTCCAGTGAATCCACCCTCGCTTTTGCGAATACTATCTAATGGTACCGCCCACCATTTCCGTCCACTCGGCAGCCATGAACCGCTACCCAGTGGCCTGCCTCTGAAGTATATGTAAACAAGTGTAGTTTGGCGTCATTTTTACACTTGACTCCAGTCAAGCACCTCGATATCCTGATCTCGCCAAGTTGATCTGGGCTATGTAACCAGCGGCACCATGGCTTGTCGTCTTTGTCCTGGAGAGGCCCCCCAACCAGTCCCTCTTTGGCACAGCGATTTTAGCAAACACTTGCATGGCAGCAGCCGTGGTGAAACGAAGCCTAAAGGATCATAGAGGCTTGAGGTTGATGACAGGATTCCTCTCCTTGTGGCTGGTCCCTCGGGTAAGTCCAGAAAGAATATGAAATCGTCACTTTCTGGATTCCATTGGACTCCGAGGGTGGGCCCCTCTTGTAAAGAGGATCCAGGAGGCTCTCTCATGCACTCAATTTTCTCGGGTTTTTGAATAACACCGAGAACTTCAGGGCTATCTGAAGTACGTTTTGTGAGGTTAAACCCGCCTCCTTTGAGAATGGCGGTCAAGTCGGTCGTATGTGAAACAGCAGTACTTCGGTCATCAGAAGAACCTAGAAAGTCGTTCACGTGGGACTGGTTTACTGCTCTTCCTGATAAACCGCTGGTGCCGCCGGGAAGCTTGAGGGCTTCCCGGAGGGCGAAGTTAGTACAGGAAGTGGATGACACCTTCCCCAGGAGATGAACCATAGGCCTGTACTCGTCTGGTGCTCGGTTTACGTCGCTTTCAGGCCCCAGGAGAAGACAAAGGTAGTCTCTATTTGTAACGGGCATCTTCATTTGTAGAAACATTCTACTTATGTCCGCAGACAGCGCCGCTGTTCATGGCCGGAAGGGGCATAAAATCTCGACTAGCGGTATCGATCAGTATGGGCTCTGCGGTACTCGGTCTTTGAGTGCGACATCTTGACATTTCGTGGCACATTCGAAGACCACCCTGACCTTCCCCGATTTCCTTTTGTTCACTACCTGGTGATGAGGTATGTACCACCCTGAGTTTGCCTACATTACTGCTGGATCTGCCCCCCCTACATAACTCAAGTTTATGTCGGGTTTTATGGCATGCATATATTCCATCCCTAATTGCTGTTTTCGAAGTAGCCTGTTTTTGAAGAAGTACAATCTTTTCAGGTCCTTTTCTTGGCTGTTCGGCATTGATTTCATGTTGAGTCTCCACGGCACAGAAACTTCGGTGTGATCTGTTACATACTTGGTGTTTTGGCTACCATTTTCAGGGCTGACCCATATTCTTGCTGTGAGGCATCTCTGTTAATGGCGACGTCAGCAGATTCGACGGTATACAGTTGTCGGGGTGCCTGTTCAATGTTCACTTTTTCCACTGAAGTGCAGTTCTTTCGGGTCTCCCCGCAGTATCTTCCGTTTGTACTACCACATAATGTGAAACCAAACGTTATAATGAATACGGCGCTTTGTGGCCTCCTAGTCCTTGATCCGGGACCCAGTGTGCTTCCAGTATATCACAGCCGATCAAAAGATCTACTTTGTTATTTTGCCACTCCCCGAGCTTGGCCCCGCCGAGAAGCAGCCACTGACTCCAAATCGATCGTACTGAAAAAGATGATCTTATCAGCAGATCTTTGGTGGTGGATGCTGCTGCCCTATTAACGTTGGCCACGAGACGAGTTGAAAGAGCATTTTGGTTGGTAGGATGACCTGGGTGCCACTTACTGTGCTCACTGCTTATGAAGATTGTTCCCCCTGTTATTACATCTCTGCAAATTCTTCCCTTGCCAAAATGGTGTCCCAGCTACTATCTACGAAGTCCAAAGCTCTTATCATCACAAATGAAATTTCTACACTGACCTTTATTACTCCCAGGCAATTTGGCCTAATAATACAGAAAAAAATTGGGCAAACCACGCTTGTAGTGCTACCAATAAAGCACTCGATGACAAGGACTAACAAATTTGTTTATATGACCAATTACCGTTTTTGGTGGCGCCACTTGCTCCGCTAGTGTACGTCGTCTGCAAGCCGTTGCGCTCCTCTAATACACACGTTGTCCCGTTCCAGCGTTTTGAGTTCTGCTTTGCGCGCTGCCGAGTATATTCGCTATCGTGTCAAAAACCGAGGACCAGGGGCCATAAACTGTATGGGAGCTGGTCTTGACTTAACTGAGGAGCATACTAAACGCCTGGCCTCGGGACTTCTTCGGCATTCAACTTCTTGGGCTTGCAAAGTAGGTAGTGGTGCCCCCCGTGGCATCCATTCTGTCTGCAGCCCTTCTTCATTTGTCACAGAGCTGCTTGATATGAACCGATGAGGCAAGGGAAATGCACACACTGTCTCCGAGCTACTTCCCATAGTTCGTTGAAGCCTTCGTTACGGAAGTAAGGACGTTCCGCCAGGCGATGTAGCGCAGGATAAACCGTACGTACCTGAAAATTTTCACTTTGCGGGATAGGGCATACTTGCCTGCCCATGTGTGGCCTCTGCTGAGATCACTGGTCTAGCTTTGTGATGCTCCCACAGTTCTAGGTATTTTCCCCATTTCACGCACACGTTGACCTAAACGACTATTTCCTATTCCGGCAAGACGGCCTATTAATTGCTTCAGGTCCTCAGACATAGTTTTTGACCCAACTTTACTGATTCATTCGACTCCCTCGACCCCACTAGTCTCTAGTTTTGTGAGTAAACTGCGCCCAATGGTCTCTAATATGTGAAGTGCATTCAGGTCTGACAGATAATCAAGGTGATTCAGAGTGGTGTTGCTGTTGTGTTTTTCATCACTTGACTGATTAAAAACCATGACTAGCCTTTGGAAAGTCTCGCCACTGATATTAATCCATCAGTCGAGTTTCGGGCTATCTTAGTGTTTGCCCAAACAGATCCTACAGGATTCAACGTGCTTGGGTGTAACTCTAGTCGGAATCCAGCATTGAGCACCCCTCGGTCGCTTTCCTGGCCCTTCCACGACAGTAAAGTAGCGGGTACTAGAATCTTCGTCCTGGATCTGATACTCTGCTTTCTACGAAGTTCTCTTATTGCTCATTGAATTGGCAGAACTGTTCTGCGCTTTCATCAAATGAGGAAAATCCCACCCTTGGTAAGTCACTTGCGTGTGTTTCTTCGGCACACATTGGTTTCAAATTTTCTATGGAATTGTTAGGCTAGATGGATGCGTGCTCAATGGTTTCCATGATCACCTCTCGCTTCCGCCTCCGAGGCAGTTCTCTCCTGGCCTGCCTAAGCCGGATTTTAGTTCTATCTTTGTCGCTTTATAAATATTATCACGTTTAAGTTCTATTTGATCGGCTGAAATTCATGGAGTTGCACTGACAGGACCAGCAGACCTAACAGTATCTGAAGAATCAGTGTCAATACCAGATACGACCGTCAAGGTATTCAGAGTTCAAACCAAATGCATCCCACGACACACGACATTCCTCATCTACTTTAGCGACCTCTCTGATGTAGCTTCGGTCGGCCTGGTCACGTATCTACATGATTTTACAATCTGGAGCACAGACACAAATGCTGCTCCGTCAGCCACTGACTCCGTCAAAGGTTGGTTAGCTGACTAGAGCCTCCCAGTAAACGGTGAAAAATGTGTGAGCACATCATTTGGCAGTGCTTCGGCTCATCTCTTCAAGATAAGTGGAGACCCACAAATCTATATAGTGGATCGGCTCAAAGTCCTTCGTTTTTGGCTGCACTGTATCCTGTCTTTCTCCTGCCATCTGAAAAAAGTCAGTGAAACTGCTTTCCGGGTTCTAAACCTTATTAGACAAACTTTGACGATGATCTCCAAATAGGACTCTCGCCTTCCATATGGAACATATATTCCACCTCTTTTAGAGTAGTGCAGCCAGATAGTACGAAATGGCCTCGTCAGAGATCGGAACATTTTGGAGCGGACTCAACGAAAATCGACCTAAATGGTACACGGCTTACGATTTACCCCCTTCCCAGTTCGTCTAATATCACTTAGTCTCTACCCACTTGAGACACGCGGTAATAAGGGAGACCTCTCGCTGATGTTTGACCTATTCTCACCGGGCCCACTGGCTCAGTTTTTTCAGTCATCCGAACTCGGAGACCCTGCAAGGAAATACTAAGAAACTCTTCAAAAGCCCCCATGTACCTTCATCAAACAACATTTCTTCTGGACCCGAACAAAATTTCCATGGAATAGTCCCCTACAGAGGGTAGTGAAGGCCTCCCCAAAAGAAGCATTTGGGCCAGCCTGGACAGCTGGTTACGACCAAGGCCAAGTCCAGCCAGTCCCCTGACCGCCTTCGAGTAGAATATTCTCTCCAAGTTCTCACACCTCGTCTCTAGTCCTGTGTACCCGTATATGTACGGAGTTAAAAATAGTTTCATTCTCCTCCATCTGAAGAACTTATGTGCAAATCACTTTCCTGTGAAAATTTCAAAATAACAAACATGCTAGTGAAGTAATGACGTACCCGTTTTCGTATTATCGGACTCACGTGCCTTATGGGAGGCATTTATTTTTATACTAACGTCGCTCTAGCGAAAATGGTTGCCTTCTAGTTGTCGAATTTTGCAGTCCTGGATAGGTGGCACCAGAGTAAAGAAGACACCTACAAGAACCTGGAACATTTGAGCTCAAACCTCGCACCCGTGAACTACCTCAAAACCTCAGGCCTACTCTCTCTCTGAGAACGCTCACCATGCATAACGTTTCTTGCAGTTGACGCGGGTTAAAGCTTTCTTTATTTCCCTCTCGTTTTAGGCAAGGATTCGAGTAAATACACTGTGCAGCCGTGAGTGCTTAACTGATGTGCATACCGTCAAAAGAATTCTGGACTCTTGGTTGGCCGTGGCCATTACCTGTCCTGTGCAAACTGAACTGGATTGGACCGATCCCTAGACTTGACATCCGGGTATGGGCGAGTTAATCTCGGAGCAGATGATCGTTGGAAGCCAGCTGCCTGGATTACATCCGGAGGTAGTGAATTCCAGACTATGTTTTGGTTTGAATACCGCACTTGATACTATCAACTTGTGGTGAATCACATTTTAGGAGTGACTTCTCCCTTGAAGTGCGTTACATGCACTGATCACATCCTGATCCACGAGCGGATGGAGGAGAAACTTTCAGAAAACATAGAACTATTCTTGTTAAGAATCGGATCAGCCGGACTCAAGCTGAAATCGTCCGGGTGCAGATTCCTCTCCAAGAGGATTGTACCTATTATTCCGATCGTGGGTAACGTGAAGCCCAAATGACGAATCCCGGGGCCATACCAAAGTTGATTCTCAGATTCTACGGTGCTGAAGTGAAAAATCATAGGCGTATAAAATTTTGTACAAACCTCAACTGTACGGACCAGAGTTTGGCAAACGTCACTGCCAGATACAACCGTCACGGCAGTCCGAGTTCAAATCAAAGGCCTGCCACAACACATGAGCAAAATATAAAAAGACGCTCAAATGTGATGATTGATGCGTGCTGTACTTGTTGGAGGATCAAAAACGTACAAAGCATAGTCTCAACAATACAAGTATGTGACGACGACTAGTGAGTATTTCCACACATGAACTTTATAAGGGTAAATGTTTTGGGGGACACCTTCTCTGGCCGGGGAAAGGAAACTGATCCCTTTAAAACTGATTAAGTCTTAAACTGACAAGCCCGTGAAAAAGTTGCGGCAAGGTGGAATTTCTTATGAATGTCTTCCTAGTGTTGTCGATTCATCGAGGGTTTTGCAGAACAGGCGGCACCACTGAATGCTCCTTGGCACAAAGACGATAGCTTTTATTTACACAAGCTGCGCGAATAGTCCTTCAAAACTTGCTTTCAGCTTTCTGCTGGGTACTCGTGCTAGCATCGGCAGACCTTTTCGGCGGAGCCGGTGATTTGATTCCGGTCCCGGAAGCGAGTAGTGGGCTACTGGAGGAGAGTTTTCAAAGGTTTAACGGGATTGAATAGAGCTTTTCATCGCCTGCGGGAGCAAGAAGCTATGTAAACGTAAGAGGAAGTACAGCACAATACAAAAAAAACGCTAGCTCTGGTCACCCGCGCCAAAGCGATTAGACAATACCCTACTGTATTACAATTTCAAAATCGCACAGGCCACCAGGCCTTTTTCTGGTTACAAAAATTTCAAGGCATCCAAAGACGGACATCCAAGCGACAGGAATTGTTTCGGTAGTTCGATTGCGTGGTTGAACATCGAGCGGGAAGCCGTCATCCGAAACTGGCGTATTATCGAGGATGCCACTTCAAGACCATGGACGTTGCTATTCCTGCAGGGTTAGCTGCTTGGAACATATAAATCTATATGAGGGTACTGGGGAACTTTGGGGCTGAATCCAGGTTGGCGATGATGAAGCAGGCTCCACTTATGTGAAGCTGAAGACGGGAAGCGATTTTTGGTAAGTTCCCTCCGCTTTCTTCGAATAGGTACACTTTCTTCTCGTTCTTCAGGCAGCTCAGAGTAACGGTGTGTGCAGTCCATTTCTGCTGCTCCATTTGAGGCTGCTTGTTTTCGATCTGAAAGAACAAAAGTAGAAAACTCCTTGGGTGCAAACGCTGTGCTGATTCATCACAAGGATTCTCCAGCTACATCAGATGGACACCACCGTGGCTTTCAACAGCCAGCTTACTATATTGGCCATGGAGTCTGATCATTCCAGGGAGGAAGTCTCGAGGAAAGAGGCATCAGTGGTCTGAAAGTGGGGAGGCTTTGATTCTAACCACTATTCATTTGCTGTCCCCGAACCTCTTTCGGCGGGCCTTGATAGAGACCGGGGGTGGGCCAGGTGGCGACTGAGCTTTGATGTCGACCGTGGGGTGCCGTCCCGTAGCTGATGCCAGCTTTCCTCCCCGGTTACATAGGAACCGTTGAAGAGTGGCTGCTTTGGGCCGATCCCATGGCTGCTGCTGAGGAGTATTCGATAATGAGTCTGTAACTGAGGCTACTTTATCAACAGGGGCCGCCCAAGCGGCACCACACCCACCGAGGTTAGGTGAAAGTTTTTCTGACGGTACGCTCAAATGACCAGTGAAGAGCGTCCTGAAAGCTTGCACAGAAATTTATGGAATTTATTGAGAAATATGGTAATGAGTGCCACAATATCCAGTGATATATGTCTGCGCCGCAAGAGCAGCAAATTTTGCTTCACTGAAGGTCTTTGTATTTTGGCGGTGCCACACTGGTTTTCTCCATTTTCTGTTGGTAGGAAGTACTGTTAGGAGTTTCTGCTGTAAAAATGATTCATTATTCATGAAGATAACTGATGCTTATTTCGACAGTCTTTGTTTAACTCTGGTATACTGTTATCTCTCCATATATTTAATTCAATATATACAAGCAAACACTTGTATACAGTCATATTTTTCCTTGGACACTGGGGCAGCTATTTCGTAGCGTTGCTTTTTGTGAAGCACATGCCATACTGAGTACTGATCACTGGTCATTTATCTTCGGGTTCTGGTAGTCAGTACAGTGTTGTGCCCGAAATGACGGGGCGGAAGAACTGTTTAGAGCTCAGTGTCCTTAGTGCAAGGTGCCTCATTTGTGGTGGGGCATCGGCATTTGTGTCCCAAAAGACAGTCTTTGGTTAGGCCAGTGAAACCGGGTGTTTTCATGTATTTATCAAATCTCAATTCGCTATAGGTACAATGGCGCCTGGTGTACTTGCTGTTGAAGAAAAGGCACGAGAATAGGGCCAGCTGCAGATTTTTGGTCCGCTGATCCTTCAAGCAGCAGCATACTCACTATTAGTGCTTCGGAATTCATCACCCATATGTATCGGTATACTTGTATCGTTCTAATTGTTTTGGCCTTTCAAGATGTGGGGCTTAGAAAGGCTCTGTGCGCCCAACTCATTGTGGATGCAGTTTTGCAGCCCTGGTCCAATGATTTTATAACCACCAGGCTAACTGCGAGGCAACTTTCCATCATGCTGTATGCTTTGAGCTCTCTCCCAGGTACTTTGAGTTGCCCATAAAAGACATGTTGGACACCTCGGTCGCGAGATACAGCAACCTGATTCGTATTAAGGAGAATTAAAGTCACATATAAAGAAACGTACACTGCCAGTGCAATAATTGTACGGCAGAAGTCACGAAGTCAGCAACGAGCGTACTGAAATGTAGAAAATGTTCCTCCGGATGATACTATAATTCTTGTTTATGCCGCACTGCCCCGATTCTGCGTTGCTTACGGCTTTGAGTCCATTTTGCAACCAAATAAAATTGCAATCATAAGCGTGCGCCGCGCGAAAACCGTAGAAAATTGAGATTTGATAAATACATGAAAACACCCGGTTTCACTGGCCTAACCAAAGACTGTCTTTTGGGACACAAATGCCGATGCCCCACCACAAATGAGGCACCTTGCACTAAGGACACTGAGCTCTAAACAGTTCTTCCGCCCCGTCATTTCGGGCACAACACTGTACTGACTACCAGAACCCGAAGATAAATGACCAGTGATCAGTACTCAGTATGGCATGTGCTTCACAAAAAGCAACGCTACGAAATAGCTGCCCCAGTGTCCAAGGAAAAATATGACTGTATACAAGTGTTTGCTTGTATATATTGAATTAAATATATGGAGAGATAACAGTATACCAGAGTTAAACAAAGACTGTCGAAATAAGCATCAGTTATCTTCATGAATAATGAATCATTTTTACAGCAGAAACTCCTAACAGTACTTCCTACCAACAGAAAATGGAGAAAACCAGTGTGGCACCGCCAAAATACAAAGACCTTCAGTGAAGCAAAATTTGCTGCTCTTGCGGCGCAGACATATATCACTGGATATTGTGGCACTCATTACCATATTTCTCAATAAATTCCATAAATTTCTGTGCAAGCTTTCAGGACGCTCTTCACTGGTCATTTGAGCGTACCGTCAGAAAAACTTTCACCTAACCTCGGTGGGTGTGGTGCCGCTTGGGCGGCCCCTGTTGATAAAGTAGCCTCAGTTACAGACTCATTATCGAATACTCCTCAGCAGCAGCCATGGGATCGGCCCAAAGCAGCCACTCTTCAACGGTTCCTATGTAACCGGGGAGGAAAGCTGGCATCAGCTACGGGACGGCACCCCACGGTCGACATCAAAGCTCAGTCGCCACCTGGCCCACCCCCGGTCTCTATCAAGGCCCGCCGAAAGAGGTTCGGGGACAGCAAATGAATAGTGGTTAGAATCAAAGCCTCCCCACTTTCAGACCACTGATGCCTCTTTCCTCGAGACTTCCTCCCTGGAATGATCAGACTCCATGGCCAATATAGTAAGCTGGCTGTTGAAAGCCACGGTGGTGTCCATCTGATGTAGCTGGAGAATCCTTGTGATGAATCAGCACAGCGTTTGCACCCAAGGAGTTTTCTACTTTTGTTCTTTCAGATCGAAAACAAGCAGCCTCAAATGGAGCAGCAGAAATGGACTGCACACACCGTTACTCTGAGCTGCCTGAAAAACGAGAAGAAAGTGTACCTATTCGAAGAAAGCGGAGGGAACTTACCAAAAATCGCTTCCCGTCTTCAGCTTCACATAAGTGGAGCCTGCTTCATCATCGCCAACCTGGATTCAGCCCCAAAGTTCCCCAGTACCCTCATATAGATTTATATGTTCCAAGCAGCTAACCCTGCAGGAATAGCAACGTCCATGGTCTTGAAGTGGCATCCTCGATAATACGCCAGTTTCGGATGACGGCTTCCCGCTCGATGTTCAACCACGCAATCGAACTACCGAAACAATTCCTGTCGCTTGGATGTCCGTCTTTGGATGCCTTGAAATTTTTGTAACCAGAAAAAGGCCTGGTGGCCTGTGCGATTTTGAAATTGTAATACAGTAGGGTATTGTCTAATCGCTTTGGCGCGGGTGACCAGAGCTAGCGTTTTTTTTGTATTGTGCTGTACTTCCTCTTACGTTTACATAGCTTCTTGCTCCCGCAGGCGATGAAAAGCTCTATTCAATCCCGTTAAACCTTTGAAAACTCTCCTCCAGTAGCCCACTACTCGCTTCCGGGACCGGAATCAAATCACCGGCTCCGCCGAAAAGGTCTGCCGATGCTAGCACGAGTACCCAGCAGAAAGCTGAAAGCAAGTTTTGAAGGACTATTCGCGCAGCTTGTGTAAATAAAAGCTATCGTCTTTGTGCCAAGGAGCATTCAGTGGTGCCGCCTGTTCTGCAAAACCCTCGATGAATCGACAACACTAGGAAGACATTCATAAGAAATTCCACCTTGCCGCAACTTTTTCACGGGCTTGTCAGTTTAAGACTTAATCAGTTTTAAAGGGATCAGTTTCCTTTCCCCGGCCAGAGAAGGTGTCCCCCAAAACATTTACCCTTATAAAGTTCATGTGTGGAAATACTCACTAGTCGTCGTCACATACTTGTATTGTTGAGACTATGCTTTGTACGTTTTTGATCCTCCAACAAGTACAGCACGCATCAATCATCACATTTGAGCGTCTTTTTATATTTTGCTCATGTGTTGTGGCAGGCCTTTGATTTGAACTCGGACTGCCGTGACGGTTGTATCTGGCAGTGACGTTTGCCAAACTCTGGTCCGTACAGTTGAGGTTTGTACAAAATTTTATACGCCTATGATTTTTCACTTCAGCACCGTAGAATCTGAGAATCAACTTTGGTATGGCCCCGGGATTCGTCATTTGGGCTTCACGTTACCCACGATCGGAATAATAGGTACAATCCTCTTGGAGAGGAATCTGCACCCGGACGATTTCAGCTTGAGTCCGGCTGATCCGATTCTTAACAAGAATAGTTCTATGTTTTCTGAAAGTTTCTCCTCCATCCGCTCGTGGATCAGGATGTGATCAGTGCATGTAACGCACTTCAAGGGAGAAGTCACTCCTAAAATGTGATTCACCACAAGTTGATAGTATCAAGTGCGGTATTCAAACCAAAACATAGTCTGGAATTCACTACCTCCGGATGTAATCCAGGCAGCTGGCTTCCAACGATCATCTGCTCCGAGATTAACTCGCCCATACCCGGATGTCAAGTCTAGGGATCGGTCCAATCCAGTTCAGTTTGCACAGGACAGGTAATGGCCACGGCCAACCAAGAGTCCAGAATTCTTTTGACGGTATGCACATCAGTTAAGCACTCACGGCTGCACAGTGTATTTACTCGAATCCTTGCCTAAAACGAGAGGGAAATAAAGAAAGCTTTAACCCGCGTCAACTGCAAGAAACGTTATGCATGGTGAGCGTTCTCAGAGAGAGAGTAGGCCTGAGGTTTTGAGGTAGTTCACGGGTGCGAGGTTTGAGCTCAAATGTTCCAGGTTCTTGTAGGTGTCTTCTTTACTCTGGTGCCACCTATCCAGGACTGCAAAATTCGACAACTAGAAGGCAACCATTTTCGCTAGAGCGACGTTAGTATAAAAATAAATGCCTCCCATAAGGCACGTGAGTCCGATAATACGAAAACGGGTACGTCATTACTTCACTAGCATGTTTGTTATTTTGAAATTTTCACAGGAAAGTGATTTGCACATAAGTTCTTCAGATGGAGGAGAATGAAACTATTTTTAACTCCGTACATATACGGGTACACAGGACTAGAGACGAGGTGTGAGAACTTGGAGAGAATATTCTACTCGAAGGCGGTCAGGGGACTGGCTGGACTTGGCCTTAGTCGTAACCAGCTGTCCAGGCTGGCCCAAATGCTTCTTTTGGGGAGGCCTTCACTACCCTCTGTAGGGGACTATTCCATGGAAATTTTGTTCGGGTCCAGAAGAAATGTTGTTTGATGAAGGTACATGGGGGCTTTTGAAGAGTTTCTTAGTATTTCCTTGCAGGGTCTCCGAGTTCGGATGACTGAAAAAACTGAGCCAGTGGGCCCGGTGAGAATAGGTCAAACATCAGCGAGAGGTCTCCCTTATTACCGCGTGTCTCAAGTGGGTAGAGACTAAGTGATATTAGACGAACTGGGAAGGGGGTAAATCGTAAGCCGTGTACCATTTAGGTCGATTTTCGTTGAGTCCGCTCCAAAATGTTCCGATCTCTGACGAGGCCATTTCGTACTATCTGGCTGCACTACTCTAAAAGAGGTGGAATATATGTTCCATATGGAAGGCGAGAGTCCTATTTGGAGATCATCGTCAAAGTTTGTCTAATAAGGTTTAGAACCCGGAAAGCAGTTTCACTGACTTTTTTCAGATGGCAGGAGAAAGACAGGATACAGTGCAGCCAAAAACGAAGGACTTTGAGCCGATCCACTATATAGATTTGTGGGTCTCCACTTATCTTGAAGAGATGAGCCGAAGCACTGCCAAATGATGTGCTCACACATTTTTCACCGTTTACTGGGAGGCTCTAGTCAGCTAACCAACCTTTGACGGAGTCAGTGGCTGACGGAGCAGCATTTGTGTCTGTGCTCCAGATTGTAAAATCATGTAGATACGTGACCAGGCCGACCGAAGCTACATCAGAGAGGTCGCTAAAGTAGATGAGGAATGTCGTGTGTCGTGGGATGCATTTGGTTTGAACTCTGAATACCTTGACGGTCGTATCTGGTATTGACACTGATTCTTCAGATACTGTTAGGTCTGCTGGTCCTGTCAGTGCAACTCCATGAATTTCAGCCGATCAAATAGAACTTAAACGTGATAATATTTATAAAGCGACAAAGATAGAACTAAAATCCGGCTTAGGCAGGCCAGGAGAGAACTGCCTCGGAGGCGGAAGCGAGAGGTGATCATGGAAACCATTGAGCACGCATCCATCTAGCCTAACAATTCCATAGAAAATTTGAAACCAATGTGTGCCGAAGAAACACACGCAAGTGACTTACCAAGGGTGGGATTTTCCTCATTTGATGAAAGCGCAGAACAGTTCTGCCAATTCAATGAGCAATAAGAGAACTTCGTAGAAAGCAGAGTATCAGATCCAGGACGAAGATTCTAGTACCCGCTACTTTACTGTCGTGGAAGGGCCAGGAAAGCGACCGAGGGGTGCTCAATGCTGGATTCCGACTAGAGTTACACCCAAGCACGTTGAATCCTGTAGGATCTGTTTGGGCAAACACTAAGATAGCCCGAAACTCGACTGATGGATTAATATCAGTGGCGAGACTTTCCAAAGGCTAGTCATGGTTTTTAATCAGTCAAGTGATGAAAAACACAACAGCAACACCACTCTGAATCACCTTGATTATCTGTCAGACCTGAATGCACTTCACATATTAGAGACCATTGGGCGCAGTTTACTCACAAAACTAGAGACTAGTGGGGTCGAGGGAGTCGAATGAATCAGTAAAGTTGGGTCAAAAACTATGTCTGAGGACCTGAAGCAATTAATAGGCCGTCTTGCCGGAATAGGAAATAGTCGTTTAGGTCAACGTGTGCGTGAAATGGGGAAAATACCTAGAACTGTGGGAGCATCACAAAGCTAGACCAGTGATCTCAGCAGAGGCCACACATGGGCAGGCAAGTATGCCCTATCCCGCAAAGTGAAAATTTTCAGGTACGTACGGTTTATCCTGCGCTACATCGCCTGGCGGAACGTCCTTACTTCCGTAACGAAGGCTTCAACGAACTATGGGAAGTAGCTCGGAGACAGTGTGTGCATCAGAAGGGATCAGGGGGCCCTTGTTATTGTTTTGGGTAATTTTTCACACAGTCCGCCATCAAGTCGTTCGTTGGAGAATGGTGTACTTTTGGGCACATTCTCATCACCCATTCATGTAACCACCTGCAAACGCTTACCGCTCTCCAACACGCCCTGCGGAGCCGCTGTTCCAACTTCTCCAAAGTTCACATAAGTTATTATTTTCCCCCACAGTTTTGTAGATTACGTATTTGTCTCGGAGTGTGAATACAGACGGCGGCCCTTGGGCTCGGAGGAGCTTAACTGGCTGCTGGTTTGGAAGCACGCAGCTCAAAGTCGCTCAAGAACACGGAATAAACCTTGCCTCCAAGAACAAGTCGATGAAATTTGTTGTCTCTGACTCAACCTCAGGCGAAGCCAATTCCATCCCAAAAATCGCCGGGAGACCGGCCTCTGTCGTTGAAGCCACAGAGCTTTGGCTTACTACCGCTCAAAAACAAGAAGAGGTAAGAAGAAAATGAAGTCCCATGAGTTATCTTCTTCCCCGAAATAAAACTGAAGGTGATTTTTTTTAGATTGGTTCATCCACTGGGAGTAACCAACACTGCTCAAGGCATTCTGAAGGTTAGTAGCAATTTATCATAAATCACGACCTTGTGCTTTCTTCAGAAATAGTTCATGGTTCGTTTGACACTTTAATTTTTCCCTGAGTTGAGTCACTTTGATGTGTAAACTACCGTATATTACTCAGTTTTGTCAAACAATTTTTATTCAAGCTATATTTAAAACCTGCTTGTAAGCAAATTCTGATGTCCATTGTTTCCTAAGGGGTGAATGTCCCACCTTTCAGCACCTTGGTTTATCAGATCCACTGAACACGTACCCTAAGAACCATAAAAGTCTTCCGTAATGAGGCTGTCCTCGACTTGAAAATTTGCAATAATTTTCAGTTAACCATTTTGTATTGATCTTAGTGATTTTCACGAAACAATTTCTTGTCAGTGATACGTCAGTGATTCCGATTAAGAGGCTAGATAATAGGCAAACAGACCAAGAATGGGACTGTGAAGATGGATTAGAAAGTAAAGATGGCAATTCCAGGGGGTTTTCTAGAGGTGGGCGCAGCTCATCGCGGTACCAACTGGGCTCAGGTAGAGTTACCCAACATTTTTATTGATGCATCACGGAGTCAGCCCAAAGGTTGCTCGAAGTTAGCCCAACGTGACCCAACATGAGCCCGATTGGGGATGCGTTGAGCGCATTTCTTTAGTGTCTTAAAGATGCAAGAGAAACTTCGCTTAGTATAAGTATCCCTGGTACTTTGAACTTCAGCTCCAATGCTGCGAACCAAACCTCCGGATAGTGAGAACAGAATGCCACCCGCCTGAACGTTGCGGCCAATAGAGTGCAACCAGTGACAAGCTGCCTCTTATACCCAGAAGTGTTTACGTAAAAAAATATGCATCGTGAAAATAAGGATCGTGCTAGAATAAGGGCGTCATACTGTTGCGCTTTACACAAACATCTCCAAGTGCTAGAACCATTTATTGAATCAACGGGATAACATATGTTCAGTCGTCACTTAGACACATACAAGCACGACGACTTTCGTTAGACCGCAGAATATGATAGACAACAGAAGCGCAGCAATCGAAGCTAGATCACCGACCGGCCCGAAAATGGTCACAGGTTAACGTGTTGACCGACGGAAGTTTATCGCCTCATTGGGCACCCAAATCTTGTGGTTCGGGGGCACAGAACTTGAATGTTTATAGAGGTTCTGGTAGGGGGTTGGGGGCCATTGAGGCGATAAGATAGAAATTTAAATTGATAAATAAATGAATAACTAGAATGAATCGAAAACGAAGTCTTTCTTAGGAAAATAATATTATGGTTGTGATCTGCACTTCATTATTGATCGAACAGTATTGCTTCCTCATAACCTCACTCTTTGGATGCTGCTTCTACCGGTGGGAACTGGTTTCCAACGGTATGAGTCTGGGAGCCCATCATAAAATGTCTGATCACCGGCCTTCGTTGGTTCATTTTCCTCAAGCAGAATGCTGAAGGTATTCAGCAACATATCCGGCGGAGGTGGGTGCTCATGATACGGTGGTGGGTAGTCGCAATGCCTTGCCCGTAATTGGTCCTCATGTTGAATGCAGATGTTACCTTTTAATGTTACTTCATGCAACACTCGGTCTGTTCTCCGTCTGATTGTATCTTTCTTCTACTAACTTTGTCCGCTAGATAATCTCTCGCGTAAACTGATGACCCTGAATCAAATGCAACCACTTTAGACTTTTAGATTATGAATTTTGCTGTCTGTTATTCAGTACCATTGCTTGGTGGGCGGGAAGGAGCTTTTGTCTCGTGAAGGCCTCTGCGGGAGGTTGAATGCCGGGGGACCAACACATAAAATGTATGGTGGCACGTTGGCAAACATTTGTATGATTTCCGCGTTTTCCCCCCACCGTAGAACTTGATAAATGCGCTCGAACTTGTCGACAAATCATTCTACCTGACCATTAAATTCTCGGTGATACGGTGAAGAACGAATGTGTTTGATTTGACTGTCACGACAAAGGTCAATAAAGGGTGCCGCAGTGAATCGCGAGCCGTTGTCAGTCACAGTAATGAGCTCGGTAACCCTTGTTGCTCATAAGCTGGCCGAGGACAATTTAGAGTGTGTTCCATCTCCGATGATAGTATTGGATATCCCAAGCCATTTCTAGCGCGCATCAACGGAAACGAGGTGAATCGTTCCATCGATTATTCCAGAATTGTCCATGCTTCCTCTGAACTACTGGACTTCAGGTGCAGGCCGGAGAATGGGATTCCTTTGGTTAGGAAACTAGGCTGCATCCTGGCAGCGGAAACTTGGCCTTATATTACCTTCAGTATCAGAATCCACAGATGAGAAATACTGGAAACCACTTGCTACCGTCTTCATTCGGCTCCTGCAAGGTTGACCATTTTGAAATCGTCTTAAGACAGTTTATCTGAGAGGAGCTGAGACCACAACTCTGCTTGAGAACATCAGACAGTACTTGAAAACTTACAGTGGTTCCTTTCTGCGGAATTGCTGGTTAAGTTCACCAGTGGAAGCACCCCGCGGCTATTTGGTGCATGTCCTTTGGATAGCTTGACAGATCATAAGACTCTCAGCGGAATCACTCCGGTAGTCGTCCACTGTGACAAGGGTCCCGCGTATATCTTCACTGAGGACTTGACGCGCATCCCTCTCGACGGCGACTATGGCAATCTTTGTGTCCTCCGGGCACAAAGCGTGGGCTTTCGTGGCAGTGAAAGGCCGTCTACCTGACCGAGGTCCTGTGTCAGTCTGTACTCAATGTTAAAGTCATATCCAAAGAGAGTGACAAACCGTCGTTGTATTTTGTCGGCCGAATGTACGGGGATACCCTTCCTCGATCCAGATTGGTCAACCAAGATTTACGGTCAGTGAGCAGGGTAAACTGGTGCTCGTAGATGAACTTTTGGAACCTCTTGAACGAGAAAGAGATGGCAATGGCCTCCTCTTCAAGTTGACTATAGTCCTTCTCCGCAGGAGTAAGGGTGAGAGAGGTATGAGGTGAGTTTCTCAGTCCCATTTGCCCGAGTATGGGATATGACCACACCCTTTCCATAGCTCGAAGCATCGGCAACAATGACAATCGGGAAACATGGATCAAAATGCCACAGTAATGGCTGGGAGTTGAGGACAGCCTTGAGGTCTTTGAATGCCTTCTGGCACAGGTCTGACCAAACCCTCTTAGTGGCTTTCTTCAGAACTTTGCTGAGGGGAACACGAACATTATAAAACGCCAGGGAAAAGCAGCTATAGTGGCCGGTCATGCCCAAGAGAGACCGCAAATTCACACCATCTTTTGAAGGGGGCATTTAGCTGATTGCGGGGATGTTATCAGGACAAGAATGACGACAAAACCGAGGTACTCGAAGAAGAATTGACACTTCTCTAGTTGCAGCTGTTACCCGATAGAGCGACTCGATCAAGGTTTGCTTTAATTTCTTCCGGTGACCAACCCACATGAATCGGGTCATCCAGGTACGCCGCGGTGCCCGCGAGACCGGGAATCAAGGCCGCCATCACCTGTTGAAATATGGCCGGGGCTGCCTAATCACCAAAAAACAAAGGGGCATATTGGAGCAAATCCAGGGGGTGTTTACAGTGAAAAGCTCTCGGGATTCTGGTGCAACGCGGATTTGAAGCCAAGCCTCATTCACGTCCAGTTTTGCGAAGCAGTGACCGCCGTTTAAGGCGGGGAGGATGCCTTCCGGCAAAGGCAGAAGGTGACAACTCGGTTCCAAATCGTCGTTAAGACCTTTAAAACAATCTGCGCAAAACCGAAGATTATTAACAGACGTTCTAACGACCACTATCGGTGTAGCCCACCTGGCATACGACGGCAGTGCCGCATAAGGCACTATTCGCTCCCTGAAGAAGGTGGAGAGGGAATATTGCTCGGGTGCACAACCCAAGACCCTCTCAAGAGGCGTCAGGGAGATGCTTCCCAATAGTCAGCGGGCGAGGGCTACCATGGAGGTGAGTACAGATGTCCAGCATTGGCAAACAAAAAGTGTAAATGGGAAACCCAATCAAGACCAGTACGATCAAGGTGCACAATAAAAAGACAGCAAAACCCTTCACCCCTGGTGTCTCAAAATATTGTGGTACATCGCAACAAAGCGAAACGTTTCACGGACCCACCGGAAGCACCAGATGCTATGTTGACCGCCTCTTGAAGTCGTGGGCTACCAGTTGTGTGCCATAGTCGTCTGGAGACAATGGTGAGAGCCGAGGCCTTGTCCGCTGTCATCTTCGTCATCGCGCATCGTTAAACACCAGGGAAAGGCCCAACGACCACTGCCTCCCACACCGTACTGCACATGGAAATAAAGAGAATGACTGCGGAAGGTGGACAGGGAGGAAGTAACGGGGTGGGAAAGGAAGAAGTGCCCTAGTAACCAACACAAGGAATACTCAGTCCGGCTGTGAAAAGCACATTGTTCAGTCATTCTGGTCCGACAGAAAGTGGAAACACCATCGCCACTACTCGTGGTCTCCCGCCTTATACCCCTGCATTCCCATGCAAATGGACGACGGATGATTTTGGCTTCAACCACGAAGGCATGAGGTATCTTCTTCTCTCAAGTTTGCCGTAAATTTTCTGACTTCCCGTCGCCAAACCACTTACTGACCTCCACTCCGCTCATTCCACCCCTTAAGAGGAATAGAGAGTACGGCACGATGCGGAAGGCGTGTATTAGCCATGCGTGACACTTGCCTCAACTAACAAAGTCCGCTAATATGGACGAGCGCGGTTGATGTGCGATGAGGTTTTCCTTTCCTCTCTCAATTTTAGCGGGGATTCGACGAAATACACTCGGCAGTGGTGGGTGCACAGCTGGTGTGCATACCATCTAAGGAATTCTGGACGCTCGATTGGCCGTGGCCATTACCTGTGTTGTGCAAACCGAACTGAACTGAAGCTGTGCTAGAACGTACTCTGAATTGGTACCCAATACTCGCTTTCTGACCCCGGCACTGCGTACTCGGGCACTCCATCCAATCATAGCGATACTATGCATACATCGGTGATCGAAAACCTGAGGGCGACGAATATCTTCCACAGGCTGACCACAAGTCTCGCAACTATACAATAAAACTGAAAGCACTGCGGTACAGTACACACGATCTTTCAACTTCGGCGAAATACCAGGTCGGAGCCACAAGTGCTTCAATCCAGAGTACTCCCCTAGGGCCTTCGATTTACTAGTCTACTTCTACCAACGTGCTTCCACCCGTCGTCAAGCTGCTGCCGAGGTAACTAAAGCAGCCAACGGTTGTTAGTTCTTCCTTATCGAGCATCGAGCCCGGAATCGTTGACTTCAAGTCTCCTTACGGTATAAAGGTGCAAAACGCGTGCCGAATGGAGTGACAGCTCATGAGGGTCCAAATAATACGTTTTGAGCATGTTCCGTGCATTTGAACAAGCGGGCAAAGCCGTCCGTGTGACCAGGTCACACAGCTTTTCGCAATTACCTAGTTTGACACCCACATCCTGAAGTTTTCGCAAGGCATTCTCCATTATCTCGTCCATGACGAAGTGAAACAGGAATGGGGAAATGGGACAGCCCTATCTAACAACACCACCGGTCGTTTCGAATGGACTGGATATTTCGCGACAAACCCTTAAGCGGCCGCAAGTATGAGTTTACAAAGACCTCAGTAGATTTGTCAACTTCTGGGGTATACCTTTTGGTGGAGTCCACTGAAAATAATTATTTGGCCAGCTGAATCGAAGGCATTTTTCAAGTCAAGGAAAAGTTTAATTGTTTTTCAACTGTGCTTGTGACGCGTCCCCAGCAATACACGATAATCAAAAACCTGGTAGATACAGCCTCTACCTGGGCGGAACCCAGCCCGCTGTTCGCGTGTGTTCCTCTCGCGCGCCTGTGTAAGACGACGCAGCAAAATCGAGGCAAATGCCTCAATGACTATCGGAATTAGGCGAACCCCACGACGAATACTACAATCACTGCGTATCCCCTTCCTAAAGATGGCAGCGAACAGTGAATCACCCAAGGGTTTGAAATACTTCGCTTTTTTCAAACATCAAAGATCAAGGTCTTAAGTGATTTTACAAAGGAACCACTCCCTTTTGGAAGAGAACTGGAGGGAGTTCGTCCAACCGGGCCGCTTCCCCTAGCCTCAGTAATCGAGGGCCTGACTTTATACCTGCTCTGCAGTGTTGGATGAGTAACTGGTGTGCATACCATCGAAAGTATTCTGGACGCTCTATTGACAGTGGTCTTGTGCAGAATGAACTGAAGTGAAGTGAACTACTTTCGGTGAGGACTCACGTGATACTCCCCAAGTGATCGCAACCGCTGAGGCCGCAGGAACCACATTACCGCGACCGGTCAAGCTTCTCCTTCAAGAGCCTGGCCTAACGGTCCAGCGTTTGGCCTACGAACAGGCTCTCCAGTTCTATCGCATATCGATTCCTTGACCGGGGTCCACAGTACACCAGTGTCGCGGATAAGTTTGAACAGTTTTTCACTAGCACCTGAAGCAGCTGCTCTTCCAGTTTCTTCGGCTGCCTTGGCCAACTAATTTTCGCGATCCTTCTTAGGGCTTTTTGTACCTTGCTTTGGTAGCTTTCTTAGTGCCTCAATCGTCTTACAGTTAATGAGCTGGCTTTTCCGCCCTGTCGAATTGATCGACTCTTGCAAAACCCAGTGTCTTCGATGGATGTGGGATCTAGCACCACAGGCGAATACCGCTTTCACGTGGATCGCTCATTTGATATGGACCAATTGCTCCTCTACGGTACAGCTCAACGTAGATCCTAGCTCATATGATAACATCTGCTCATAACAGGCGCGGACTTCCGGATAAGACATAATTGGCACAGCTAACCGGGTTCGAGGTTCGCGCCGATTACCATGGGGCTGGGGAGATGATCGCAGTAAAATTAATGCATGGGCCGACTCTGTGCATGTAGACCAGTAGGATCCACAGTTCCGAACGGAACTGCGCAACCCGTGGCCTACTGCGACATGATCAATCCGGCTTAGAGGAGCTGTAAAGTTGAAGCGCCATGTCGCCGTGCGACGCGAGCTGTGCCGGAAAGTTGTAATAGAAAGGAACAACCGACTGTCTGCACAAAACTGGAGAAGCCTATCCCCGTTATCTGTTCTTTGAACGGGTAAAGCTCAACGGCCACATAAACAAGCTTCTGACGCACTAAGTTTGCCAACTTGTGCAATAAAATCACCCGCTAGCACTACAGTGTCAGTAACTTTGCTCCTGCAAATGAGAGTGGTGGGTTCATCACAGAACTCATCTATCTGCGCATCGGATTTGCAGTCTATTAGAGCGTATGCCGAAACTACAAACAATTTACGCCTAGCACAACCAACGTTTTGAACGCCAACTGACCCTTGGAGTCTCACAGCACATAAACAACCTTCATCCGGAATCAAGTCTGAAAGGGTAGCTTCAGCCGTGCCAGTCAAGACTATTTCTACACCACAATTACCGACAGCTTGAGCTACTTCGTCCCCCGAAGTGCACAGGAAATACCTCGATGAGATATCAGCAGCGGTTACTTGAAACACTCCGCTAGAATCCTGGATACGCTTTTCACTCACGCAGCAGACATCAATCTTCAGAAAATTTGTTGTGAGCATTACGCACGACTGCTGACCGGCCTGTGTGTGTGTACGCACGTCAAATGAGCCGAGATTCTGGGCTTGACGAGGCTTGAGAGAATGTGAGTTTCTAGACAGAGGATTATTCCCGACACTATTTGACCATGAATTGTTGCCAGTGTCGCACGTGTTATCAATGGGAGCATCATGTGTGGATAGAAGGGGCAAATACAAGTGGTTAAGGAGAGCAGACCGAGGTTGAACCAGAGAAGGCGAACTCTGAGCAGTAGCTCACTTATCACTACCCACCCCGCTGGATGAAATTGTCAGCGCGGTCCTGATTTTCCTGTGCGACGACCCATGCGGTATGGAAGTCTCTCTGTTCGTGCAGTTTATGACGGACGTTGGACTGATACTGCTGGGGCGCCCAGCAGTAAAACGGCAGAACTGTAAGGTCGCTGAATATTACTTCGAGGTTACCTTAATAAATGCGTTCTTCGGTCCTTTGTACTGCGTAGACCCCTTGCACGTTACTCCAATGCTCGGCACTGTACGAATATGTTAACCAGAACGGTATTCTCCACGACCAGTGAGAACGAGAAGGCCATTGGGAGAGAAAGCGATTGGCGTGTATTTGAGAGCGTGCTTGAGAGCGTGCATGAGAGCGTGCGCAAGAGCAACGGTCAAATGGCCGCCGCGCTTGGTAGTCAGCGTTCAGTTTAACAATAAGCATGTTAAAAGTATGAACGAAGATGGCTGTTGCTACAGAACAGCTGGGGTTCCCAGCTAAAGCCTTTATTTCTAGCGAAAACCGGTCCGTTAGGTAGCTGGGCGGTTGAGTGGAAGCCCACTTGTTAAGATCAGCTTGTCCTCCACTGCTTTTGCCAATTAAGTTGTCTATCCCCTACCTGGAGGACCAGGAGGGTGGACTTCGTTTTGCCCCTAACCATTGAAATTTCATGCACCACTGCATCTTTGCCTTAAAGAAAGTCACCGTGTATAGCTCTTTGGAATAAAGAGGCATAATAGCCATCAAACCACGCCAAGGTGCAGTCTCCTTGTGATAGAAGCCGTGTCCAGTTGAAGTCTGACTGGATGACCGTTGATCTTTACGTTATTGAAATACCGGGGAATCACCCATTCCACCAGGAAGCTGGCTGTGAGGCTTTGTGAATGACTAATTAATTTAATGGGTATAAGATTTTGTCGGCGGATTGATGGCTCAGATCGACTAGAATCGGTGTTAGTCTCACGACAATGTTTGTCTTTGTGACCGAACTTTGCACATTGTGTCGAAAAAGAGACAAAATCGATGGAAAAGCTAAGTCCCGCAGCGTTTACATAGAGAAGGAGGGTAGCTGTTATTTCGAAGTGGAGATAATGGAGACCGTAACAAAGACTTTTTAATTGAAGTAACCAAATATAGGACTCATAAGGGACGATCCTGTTGTTGAATCCTGGCTGAATCACGATTCGGATTGGAGATGCTCTTGCTTTCATCAGGCAATCCCAGTGGCTTATTTTGGGGTTCTTAATGGATCTTCGCGAAGAGGTGGGTTCTAACTTCCTCGCTCTTTGGTGCTTGAAGACCACAGATGAAAACAAGATAAAAAAATTGATATTCTGTGAGAGACCGCAAGCCGAACCGTTCATTTTCTCTGTTAACCAAAACACCAAGTCACGAAGTCATCGGAATCCTTCGTTACTAACTGGAGACATTTGAATCGAACACTGAATAGAGAAGCCGTCTAGCCAAATATTTCTTCGAAATAAACACGCTATCCCTGAAAGATAGGGACTGAAGGTGAGCAGAGAGGGTTCCACTGGTATATCTGACATGTTCGGGAGGGCCCAGTTTCCGGATCAGTAGACAAACTTTGGTTTCGGCATCCGGGGCAGCGAATAAGTAGGCATAAATTCCTTCACAGATTTTATGTCAAAATTCAAATATAGGATATGATGGTAATAAGAGATTTTACGTGCTATATGCGATCAATATTACACGAATCAACAGTTGTAGAGAAGCCCAAATTTGACAAACTCGCAGAAGTAAGGTCCGTCAAGCACACTTGAGCCTTCCTTATTACTTTAGCACCAACCTCCGGTGGGTCCAATTTTTCCACAAGCCAGTGTTTCCGTCGCTAAACATTCATCTTCTACAGGTTTCTGCGAGTGTCAGAACCTTTCATTGAATCAACGGGATAACATATGCTCAGTCGTCACTTAGACACATACAAGCACGACGACTTTCGTTAGACCGCAGAATATGATAGGCAACAGAAGCGCAGCAATCGAAGCTAGATCACCGACCGGCCCGAAAATGGTCACAGGTTAACGTGTTGACCGACGGAAGTTTATCGCCTCATTGGGTACCCAAATCTTGTGGTTCGGGGGCACAGAACTTGAATGTTTATAGAGGTTCTGGTAGGGGGTTGGGGGCCATTGAGGCGATAAGATAGAAATTTAAATTGATAAATAAATGAATAACTAGAATGAACCGAAAATGAAGTCTTTCTTAGGAAAATAATATTATGGTTGTGATCAGCACCTCAGTATTGGAGAAACTACTGTAACCTTCTGTCACTTGATAGCAGAGCACCTGAGCTCTGTCTTGCGCCATCTTATCCTCAGACGTAGTTACGATGCAATATTATATCGCAGAAATGTATATCGTGCAACAAAATAAGCACATAAAACAAGGTCGAAATCATGGACTCATCGGACTGGTGAACTTTGCCAGGCGAAAACGGGTTCTACAGCATACATTTTCTTGTGCGATTTAGGAATGTACCTTCTACGAGGTTTCCCAGTGATCAACAAACGAAGTCCCCTCAGTCGGATAAATAGAGAAGACTCGAGTAGGTGGTCACATGCAGGACTGGTACCAAAACAGTACCAAAACAGTACCAAAACGAGAAATACACAAAGGCAATCTAAAGGTGAGGCAAATCGAAAAGCAAACCGAGTGCATGTCAAGTCGGCGGGGAACCGAAAGTGAAATTGGTTCGAAAGCGGGGTCGACAGGAGCCTGGGGCAGGTTAGTTCAGTTAGACGTGCGCAATCGAACAAAACGGTGGGGTTGGAACCAAGTGTCAGAAAAGATCGTAAGAAAAATAAATCCAAAGTGGTTTCCAGAAGATGGTCATTTTCTGAGCACCGTCGAGGTCACTACAAACACACAGTGGGTCAGCCGCCCTTACTATTCCTCATGAAAGTCACTTAGACTTTCATCTGATCCGTATTTTGCTGACAGACCCACTGATACCCTAACAGAAGTACGTCTGACTCAGTGTGCCCCCTGTTAGTATTGGAAATTGAGTCGTAAGAGACAGTTCACACACCCCTAAGATATGGAAATCATGACCAGTTATACCTTTCACGAAAATGGTAACAGGTTTAATAAATACAGGAGGTTGAGAACGCTGAATAAGAGAATTAGAAATCAACGACTTTGCACTACCGGTGTCCAACATGAGTGTATGTTTCTTGGAATGGTTCACTACATGGGTACGAGTAACATGGCAAGATGAATACGAACTGTTATCAGCTAAAAATAGGGACCGAAAATCGAGAGACAAACGGGATTGAGTACTGGAACTGTCAGTTACACGAAAATTAGCACTTCTGCAAACGGATTGAATACGGCCCAGTTTACAGCATTTATGACACGTAACGTTATGAAAGCGACAAGTCAAACGTGAATGCTTCGCACCACAAGAAAGACAGTTATTCCATGGTCGATGGTTCCTTTGTTGTGTTGGAGACGAATTTTTGTATTATTTAATCACAAAGGCGTTTGAATCGGCGGCTTTGAGGCTGTTGGCTTCTGCGCACTAGCAGCATTAGACAATATGGATGGCTTCTCACGAACAAAAGTGTTAAAATCTTGAAATCGTTCACACAAGAGTTAAGCGAACTAAAATGTGCAATCCGGAATCAAGAGTAACTGTCTTTGTAAATCAACGTTATTGATCCCGGCAATCAATCGATCACGTAACTGAGTTTGTAACTGGTCTCCAAAATCTCATGGAGAATCCTGAGTTTGCTGTTGCGAAGTAAAATCACGAATGAACTGCTGATCCTCACGAATCAATGAATAAAATTTTGCTCGCTCCGAAACTTCGAAATTGGCTGGCTGCAAACGTTGAAGAAGCAAGTCCCAGAGGACTTTATATGGCTGGAAAATAGGTGAATTGGAAAAAGTCAAACTTTTCACAGGGAAACAACCATACTTCCACGTAATAGATAAGAAATGAAAAGTTTTTTTCTTGGGATCCACATTTTTCGTGTTAAACACCAAATTTTGAAACTTTCCAGGTTATCTTGAACCTCACGTGCAGTCCCATGAATATTCAGAGGTCCCAAGACTCAGGAATCCATGACAGGTTGTATAACCTAGAAGCCAGATTTGATATTTAAGAATTGTACTAGAGTACTCGTGCCCGAACTATCCGCAGTCGAGGATCAAGAACACCGTCTTAGTGGCCACACTCTCGAACTTGTATTCTGCGTAAGCAAAATGTACATAAACATACAGAAGCAATAAACTAACGTGGTATGCCGTCATTAACAATCGCCACATAAAGCACCTGTCTCAGCTACTTGGAAGCGTCTGTATACTCCATGCTGTAGCAGCACTGATTCTTATGACCAGTGCCTGTGCCTAGCATCTCAAATTGAAATATGAAAATCTTGATAAAATCAAACACGGTTGCGGTGGCAGATTCGTTCCTCTGCTATAAACGTTTTTTTTATCATGTAACAGAGACTACTGAGGATACCTGATTGGGTTTCTGCTGTTGTCTTTATTCGACAATTTGCAACTTGTTGGTGGAAGACCGAACTGCGAGCGTTGCCGACTGGTGAGCAGTCACAAACTCCCAAAACCCGACCAACACACGGGCAGCATGTGATGACAGTGCTGAGAACGACTTCCTACACCACAGTTCTAATGGTACCACGAATGAGCTGAAAAATGGGGCGCATGTGACGGTGCTGTGGGCCAGAAAGGAAAACAACTGTACCATTGTCCCCTTTTTTGATCGTCAATTACCAACGCAACACTGTTCGCAGGTGCTCTTTAGACATTATTTCGATGAATGTACGTCATTGCTAACCGACGCAAATCTCGTCACACTAAACAGAAAATACATACGAGTGCGACAACGTTTGCTGAATACTTTAGTAGAGTAGTAACCGTTGGAAGGTAGTAACTTAATACTTTATGCGCTCAGCCTAACCAAACCAACTGCTTTGCACAACCGGAAGTTCATCCAATAAAGCGGATATAAAAGCAAGTATACATGAAGGCAAATTACTTCAGCAATATACGAAACCATCATTAAATTATTACCCATGATACACATTCACCGGTACGGATGAAAAGTAAAACGAACACTTTTCTAACCACTTACACAGTTTAACAAACACAAAAAGCACACCTTGTCTGAGGCCACCGAGACAGGTTCGAACCGATAACTCCCTACAGCTGGGAGGTGACTTCTCAGTGAGTGCGCCAAGCTTTAGTCCAGTGATGAGACGAGAATATGGCTGATGGGTGCCAGCAACTTGCATTTGATAAAACGCTACGTACAAAGACCAGACAGTAGCGTGCGCTGGAAAGTTGTGACGGAAGGTGCCTTTTGCGTGAACGAAAAGTACAGATAAACAAGGGGTAGACGGGGATGATAAGACCACTACATCCTTAACGAACCCATCCTTACCATAAAGTGCTTCGCGAGTTACTTCCATTATCGAACCATCTGAGATGCTCATTACAACTCACCACTTAACTAAGCCTGCTAATTCTCTGCAAATAACCCTAAACTCTCGAAAAAACAACGGTCCTAGATACACGGACACATTACACCGTCCTTTCGCAACTATCATTAAATTACATTTGTACAACAAAATCCAAGGCACACGCACCAATAAGGATAACTTTTTCAAGCACCATATAGAAGAAGCTTGGTTAGATGCACTAAAAACTATCTTCGATTTAAACTTAAGAGTTTCTACTAGAACCGGAAGTCGGTCAGTATTATCCCGCAGAATCTTTCCTAATTCTTACCGGCACTTCGGGTTGTCAAATCGCAATAGCGTGTGGTGATCACTTATGCTCATACCAAGATAGTTGTAATTTACTTGTCGCCATGTCTTAGATGGCGTGTTTTTCTTAATCTCCGACACTGAATATGGAACAAAATTTAACAACCGACCGTTCCTTCTCTTCATACAATAAGAAACTGTCAATGAATCGAGCCCAAACACTCCACTAGTCACCAACATTTTCATCTCTATTGATATCAGCTGCACTAGCCCAAAGGTAACAGTCGCCGCATTCAAATCCAAAAGAGGAATCACAACGGCTTCCAACGGAATTACTTGAGATTTAGCCAGCATCAACAAGCAATAATAGAGAGAGGTGTTGAAAGTAAAACGTTAGTACGCAGCCGCACCGTACCCGGTTGCAGATGCAGTATAGAACAAACGAAAACCGTCCTCACACTTTATTTCAGCGACACGATGGGTGTAAAACCTCAGTACACAAATCTCTCTTACTTTATTAAGGACCTACTAGCACTGTTGCTACCTATTAGCGGATTCTGGCCCTGGTAGTTTATCCCGCTCGACTTCTTGTTCGCGTAAATCGTGAAGCGAAGCCTCCGGTGAAGGAGAATAAGGCCTTAAACAAACTAATGGGTCGAAAGTGGCCGCAAGGCATTTGGCATATATTTATCTTGGAATGAAATGCAAATACCTGGGTCCTGGGTACAAAGACGTGATAACTTGTATTCGGACCTCAAACAGTCAGTTGCCCAAAGCTGAACCTGGGAAAAGTCTCAAAGTACAAGACTTATTCTGAAAACCGAAATCGAGCACTTGCAGCGCTAGCTTTAAATTTGTTATTATTATGACTTCATTCAGCAGTTTCTTTCTCAAAGCCTCTATGTAGATCGTAGATTTCACACAGTTGTTCCAAGATTTATCGTACATTTTCGGTCTCAGTTTAAGATATGAACGAAAATGACATAATGCTATCATTTACCAAGTATCTAATTCCCAGTGAAAGACTAGAACTGAACTAAACAAAACTTTTTCCTTTTATTCTAGGTCCGAGTTCATATTAAATGATTTACTCAGAGAAGCTACCGAGAAATCTGCGAAAGTTATGCAGCAACTTCTCTACGGGTCTATATCAAGCTCAAACACTTTTCCACAAATATCCATCGTTGGTAAACTTGTCTTCCATCAATGAAAAACAACATTCTTGATTCCTGCCAACAACACATGGACGATTCTTTGGAGAAGGAATTGATCAAGCTTTCTGCGCTTAACGAATTACCACTTTAGAGCTCTCCATATGACTGACAACTAAACGATTGAGGTTTTGGGGATCATTCCGTATCATTTGCGTGCCGTTTACTGTAGTCTTGTTTTCCACCAATTACGTGTTCATCAGAACGGTATGAGCCCATGATCTTATTTGTGAACTGTGAACTTCAGTCCACCACAGGATCAAAAGGATTACTGGATGAGTTGGAATCGCCTATTATACGGTATCTGAAATGTACAATAATATACCAATGCAAAAAATAACGTAATCACACTTGACCGTAGTCCTTCTCAGGCAGATCGTGCAAGAAACAACCACGAGAAAAGTAGAGACTCAACCGAGCGTCACCTATCACTAAACGAAAGTAATTTGACAGGGGTAATAGTCAGTTGATACAGATAAACAAAACTGGAAAAAGAATGAGACTGAGAATAGGAATACCATTCATGAGCACTTATTAAGAAACCGCTGACATTTTATGAATAAAGGACCTACGGTGAGTCAGAAGCCGTAACGCCCTATGTGATTCAAACGTAACGTGCCGTGGACGGTAACTCCGCAGAAGGACACAGTGCAGTCCAGATGACCAAATAGCCGGAAGGTTTCATCACACGTGTTCGTCTTGGACAACAACAAGGTTTTGAATTCGAGGGAGCCAAGGGACCGTCAAGTTTCTACTGAGATTAGAGTCACTTTGGAGGCCATATCAAGCTGCGGCCTGATTGGATATATGTAAATGTTGACGGTGACGTACCGCTGACTTTTATTGACATTCAGTTGGAAGGTTGCAAACAGACCATGTAAGGGGATGTCAAAGGCTTTGTCAGACTATATTTTGGTGTATTTGTCTTTACGAGTTTGACAATAACCGTCCTTGTGACCGTAGCTTTGACAGCGCTAGCTACAGTTGTGTCGAAAAAGACAATAACTGTGAAAAAGCTATGCTCCATATGGTCTACATGGCGAAGATGTCTTTGGAAAACGGTTCCCAGATTTTACCGGCATTGGTGGGACAGAGGGTGGACCAGTGGTTGTCGAAACCTTGTCGACAGACAGTAAGGCCCGGTCGGATCGTTGGATGGGAGCCGCATCGGGCTTGAGGCTGATCAGTAGGTGGCATTCGTACACCCGCTCGTATACTATGGTTGCCGGGTTCTGGTGAACCACGGCCAATAGCCGAGTGGGAACATCAGCATCACCCGGAGACTGTGGGCCACTGATGAAGACCAGGTTGCGGAACTGATCTTCTTTGAGCCAGGCAAGTTCAAATGGAGCGCGTTCTCAGTTGACATTACAGGCTAACCGGAGGAAGTCATCGTGTCCCTCCAGGCGAGTTGAAGACACTGGATGCAGAAGTAAAGAAAAGAAGACTGACGAAAAATATCAGTGAATGTCTCAGTAATGTCCTCGAAGATGTGGGCAAGTGGTTCATCGGGTATAACAAAATTACAATAACGGATATATTCGGCTGGGCAGAGTTTGTGATGAAGAAATCTCACTTCGGTAGCATCATCAGCCAAAGCCAATTGAACTGCAGAAATTTGTCTTCATGAAGTTTATACTAGCAGTCGAAGTTGACTCCGGAGACAGGTTCATACACAAAATCACAAACTTTACGGAGGACTTTATCCACTGGAATGGGTGCGGCCGAATTCGGTTGGGCAGTCAGAAGGTCCAGTCGAGTTTCGATTAATTTGATTCGCGTCTGAAGTAAGCATCTGAGATCGGGATCAGTCGCGGATATTGAAAACAGCAAAAAGCCGGTCGTTATTTATCTTGCAAATCCCAACCGGGTATCGTACGATAGACAATATGCGATTTCTAAACACGCTCAATGACTAGAATTTCGACCTGGAATGACCCAAAATGCAACTACTCGGAGGACAAGACCTTCAGCTTACCCGTATATTTGATGTTGGATAGGAGACGCACATACAATGAAGCTCCGCTGATTATTTACAATTTTGTGAACTTGCAGATTAAAAGAACACAGCGCACTCCAGTTCAGGTGAATCGTACAGTTTTGTGCAAACTTTCAACCGCGCAAGTCGAATTCAAAGCCAATCCCAGATATCTCCAAAGGTAAGAAAGATGGATGGAAACTGATCACGGATTCGAATTCTTTAGCGTCGATTTGTATCGGAACAAATTTCTGCCAACAGAAACAGACGAAAAAGGATTTTCTTGGTTTTTTAGTAAAAGATAAACAAAGTCCAAGTATACCCGAGGATATTCATACTGAATACAACAGGCTATGGCCAAAAGGTGGAAGATCATATTAGAAACTGACGTGTTGAAACTATCGACATGTTCGAATACGAAAGCCAAAAGTGAATTTGATAGCAAAATTTAGGTGTAGGTAGGAAAATTCAAGCACTTATATGACTTGAAAGTCTTATAAATGTTTACAAGGCGTATAGAAGTGTATTCTGTTATCTGCCTCACGGCGTATGTTTATGTAGGGATTAAAATCCCGAAAGGGTGTTGTGAGTATAATCACAAAGTATAAGAGAGCGTATCTTCTATGAGGCCCTCCAATGGTCTACCAACGAAGTCCCCTCAATCGGATAAATAGAGAAGACTCGAGTAGGTGTTCACATGCAGGACTGGTACCAAAACAGTACCAAAACAGTACCAAAACGAGAAATACACAAAGGCAATCTAAAGGTGAGGCAAATCGAAAAGCAAACCGAGTGCATGTCAAGTCGGCGGGGAACCGAAAGTGAAATTGGTTCGAAAGCGGGGTCGACAGGAGCCTGGGGCAGGTTAGTTCAGTTAGACGTGCGCAATCGAGCAAAACGGTGGGGTTGGAACCAAGTGTCAGAAAAGATCGTAAGAAAAATAAATCCAAAGTGGTTTCCAGAAGATGGTCATTTTCTGAGCACGATCAGGGTCTTTGCTATCTCAAGAAAGTTGGCTTTTTACGTCTATTGTCTTTTAACTCGTCCCGTGGGACAGAACCATATGGACTATCAGGGTCTCGCATGACTCGAACACAATGCTCATTAGATCATGTCTGGATTCAGCTGATGCCGGAAGATGACTCGTCTGGCAAGGCCGGAACCACCATGAGCCAAAGAAATTTATGGGTGTACCGAAAACAAGGCATCCAACAGCACAATCACCACTCTTTTTGTGCAAGATCGTAAGCAGAATCTATCCGCGTTGGATTCAGTCTTGAGGAAGACTCGATTTTGTGATCGAGGCACATCATCCAGTGCGAGCCTTGGAGAAAAGCTTGTGCTAGCTCCGCTGTCGCGGTCAACCGCGGCAGGAGTTGTGGAAAATATAGCTGACCACCAAAGCCGAGTTAAAAATAAAGGATCAAAACCCAAGTGCATGAGAGTTTAAGGGGAGATTTCTGTAATGCTACTCTTGTGACAGACACACGCATACTAGGAAGTATACTTGTCTCATTCACTACCGAATTTGGTGGCGCCTCCTGCCACGCAAATGTACGCTGACCGCACAGTCTGGCGTTCCTCCAATGCCTACGTTATCCTCCTGCAGCTTTTCCAGTTATTCTCCTGTGCTCGCTGCCAAGCTGTAAGTTCGGTCAAATCTTACCACTCCGTTTCCATATCTCTTGCATTCCCTAGTCCTTCCTACTATGCGTTGACCACCTGCGCGTCACTGCGGTGTTCTACAACTTTCCACCACGATCACCAGAGAAACGTTCACCACGAGAAGAACTCTGTCGATAGAGAGTGTGATAAGAGTCTATGGTGAGAGCGTGCTTGCAGTTTGCATATGCAGTTGTCAAATAGGGACCAAGCTTGGCAGCAGAGGTTCTGTTAAATAATAATTTTATAAGCAAAAGGAACAAAGTTGATTTTCTCTACAAGAGCTTCCTCCTAGAAGTCCGACGAAGTTGGGTTTTGCGTATGGACGTGTGCCGGGTGTAATGATATCCAAGGAATTCTGTGCGTGTCATTCTTCGCATTACCAACGTGATATCGGATGATTGATGGTGAGGGGTTGATGTCTGCACCTTGAAAGTCTATCAAAAAAGGTGTCCCATTGTCGTCTCCGCCACCACGCTGATCAGTCATCCCGTGGTCCAGTGAGTGGTTATCTCCCTGAACGTACCTGGTGTCAAAAAGGAAACGCAAGGAGGCAATGACGGTGATTTCGCCCGAGAGAATAAGCTAAAATGGAGGGACATTACACCTGAGGGCTCCAGTAGAGCTTTGACCAGGATAACGGAAACACAAATGAAGTTCGGTGCTGCTGTGATTACTAGAAAAGCAGAAAAACAAATACTAATAGATGATGTCTGGTTAAGTATAACCATCGCTGTGAGTGGTAGTTGCGGCTTTAAGAGTAGTGACTACCTCTCATCTAGTTGACGGTTAGTGATCCCTATTTTACACGCAAGTCGGCCTTCCCTTTCACGAGGATGGTTAGATATTGTTTTTTTAACTTAACATCCACGACATATATTTTACCAATTTTATCCAAGATGGAAACTTACTAAAGTGAAGCGATTCGCTTAGCAAAAATAGAAATATCCGCGTTCCTCTTTGTCTAAGTTTTGAATGAACAATATGTGATAAAGTAAATCCTACCAGCTGGGATCAAACAAACAGCCATCTCGGCGAAATCAGATGTAGATACTCCTGCTTTTGACCTATTCGATGCTTGAACCAGTCGGTGCAGAAATGGCTTCTTGGTGGATTTGGATTATCCAGGATAAGAAAAAGTTCTTGCAGGCTTTCTTCAAATAGACCTACCTGCAAAATCCAAGATGGGAAGCTGGTAATTCAAGCTGATTTACGAACAAGCTACTTGGTTTCATAATATTAACCAATATTGTAAATTGAGTAGATGGTTTGTTACTCTAGGACAAAATCTCACTACTCCAAGTATTCCAGTGCAAAGGCGGTCTGAAATAGAGTTCTCTGTAACACAATGATCATTTGTAAAGTTTTGATCTTGAGTTTAGGCAAGAATATTGTCCCCTGAGGATGGAATCACGAATGAAACCTTAGCACAAGCCATACCTAAAAGCTCAACAGAGAGGGTTAGCAGGTACGTGCAAGAATTCACATCACACCGAAATACGTAGAAACCAACCAATTTTCATAATACTCTTTTTATTGAAACTTCTTTTTTGGCATGAAGAATTCCAGCACTGTACAAAAGACTACTTTGGCCGTCTGCAACAAAAAATGCAGACTTCTACGAGAAAAGAAAGAAGTCGTATTTTAAGTCATAGAATATGGCCATCGACTCGTGAAAAGGCTTGTAAAGCAAAGAAAATTCTTTTCGATATATCGCTCCAGGCATTACGTTTATAGTAATGGGTGAATAACACTATAGTACAGCTATAGATCGCAGCGAGTGAGGAAGTGTGCCGTAGGTCTGATACCGTGACACCATTCTTCCCCTTAAAGAACCTTGTCCGTAGTGTGTACGAGAGTAAGTACGAAATGGGTAACCACATGGCGTGAAAACTCAGGTGCGAAAAAGAGGACTGGGGAGAATTTGTACGTTAGAACCATATGAGAATCACTTGCTACAGCCATGGCAACAATGATTGTTGAACGAGGTTACATTGATTGCACGTTTTCGGCGTTAATAATCGAATTCCTATGGCTTTTGTCACCGTCAGCAACGGCCTTAGTAATCCTTTCGCGTGAACTTTAGAGGTTGTCAGGACTGGCATGAGAGCTGTCTCCGCGTCCGTCTGACGGCCACTATCCACGAGATATTGTAGGATTGCGCTGTCGATAGTCCGAAAGTTTCTTTCTAAGTGGCGAATGTATCATTTGGGAGGTGGTATTTTGTACTGGCTGAGACAAACCCAGTTTACTTGTGCAATGACTAAAGTGGATGGTAGATAAAACAGTTGTGAATATGCAGGCAAATAGATAATTGCGTAGACGAGTACCAGACCCGTAAAGAGGCAACACCTTCCACTGAATTTGAGAATGACCTCTTTCGGCAGCACTCAGTCTCCGTCTTTTTTCAGAACTGCGTCAATTCCGGTAGGAGAGGCGTCCCTAATAGGACTGGAGTGTTTTGAACGCTAAAAAGAGCAGACGAAAATATCCTTTTTAAATATTACAGAAAGCAACGTATTGTGTGACCATGCACAGTGGATGACAAACGAAAAACCGATCCATTTAAACCTAGAAATGGAGGCATGGATCGACGGTAATACTGCAGACATCTAACTAAGGAGCGTAGTTCACCCAAGTTTGTAGGAGTATTCACAGTAAGTAAAGGAGCTAACCGACCGGAATCAGGTTTAAAACGGTCGTCATCAGTGAACTAGCTGAGAAATTCAAGATATGTTAAATTTAAAACACACCTAGATGGGTTGATAGCAACAACCGATTCACCAAGTTCCTGCCACAAAGAATGTAATCTGTCATTAGGAAATGCTTTGTTGGACCATATTGTAACGGGGAAGGCTGCGGCAAGAGAATGACGTGAATATCAAGGCGAACTCATGAATCAAACTAGGGTCACAGACAAAAGAAAAGGCGGCGAATATGTCGGAGGCTTCTCGACGCATACAAAAGGAGGCATACAGAATAGGAGAGGGGAAGCAGCGGGAACTCCGGCAACCAGCAAGATAGCCCAGGTGAGGGGCTGCCGATCAAGCCGTCAACTGAAATCGGACCAACCGAATAAAAATGATGCCCAAGAGAAGCAAGCTATCAGCCACGGGCAACTGGCCAGAAAGCATCAGAAGCACTCAAGCAGCCACAAGAGCAATGTTGGTGCCGCGCAGTCTGGAAAAGGGCCTATATAAACGATGAGTTTCATGATTTACCATGTTTAGCCGTTGGAATACAAGTAACCTACCACGCTTTGTCGTCCTTGTTACAGTATATCACTACACGGTCCTGGTAACAATCAATACCCACCAATCTTTATTTGAATGAACATACAGCAGACTGAAAAATGGTTGTGGAAGCACCCATTCCTAATGGGAAAGAATTAAATGAACATGGATCGAAAGGCGTGTTGATGGTAGTTTACTGACGGGAATCAGGATGAAGATATGACAATCGGAAATTCACTGAAGAATTACATCTTTTCCCGTCAAGCTCTCTCCATGATCCGCCATTATTTAGCCACGACCTGCCATTCCCTAACGACAACTCGCAGTCATTTAGCCCGGACTCACAGCGTTAGCCATGCAGCTGCAAGCTAGTCAAATTGAAAGTATCAGAATATTATGACATCAAGAGATGTTGGGTCGGTTTATTTTTTATAAAGTTTGGTGTTGCAAAGCTGACTGAGCAAATAAGAAAGTGTGACGATCACGTACGGCGCAGTCGACCGTGGTAATGATATCAAACGCTGCACCGCAAACTGATTGGAGAAGATTTAAGCGACGTAGCAGTATCTTCGAACCATGTGGCACAGTCCGTACGATTATTACTCTTTCATTGAACCAGTTTTTTCTTGTACGAACAAATCGAAGCAAATTGAAGTAGCGAAAAATCTTATCTATTTGGATTAAGTGAACTCCTCTTCCAGAGGGTTCAAAAATGTACTGTACGCCGGGGGAAGGGGGGGGGGGAAGTACTTGATGAGTGGCACGTAACTGTGCGTCCATAGCCATCAGATGAACAGGGGCATCGCCAAAGACAAATACTCCTGAAACTTCAGGTTGATCTGTGGCGAAAGATGCTGCGTAATGCGAAAAAAGCCCGATAAAAATATGCCGTGTTGTCTTTGTATGAAATTCATACTTGAAGATACAGGAGACAAATAAACAAGCCTATATGTTTAAGTTAAATCCTTTACTTGACGGTAGAATTCCGATGGCTTCGGTACTTGTGAAATCCCCCGGCTACAACAACACATATGTTGTAACATTGGGTCCCCTTTATCCAATTCATGAGAACGGAGAGAAGACATAAGTCGCGAGATGCAAGCATTTCGTTTACTCTTGTCAGCCGCGGACGTAAAACGTGTCAGTATATATACATGGTACAGTAGGGGGGGAGGGTAATTGCAACAGTAAAGTAGGCACGATCGAAAGTTCTTACAGTGCGTACGTTGGGGAGAGTGAAGTGACTTCACTCTCCCCAACGTACGCACTGTAAGAACTTTCGATCGTGCCTACTTTACTGTTGCAATTACCCTCCCCCCCTACTGTACCATGTATATATACTGACACGTTTTACGTCCGCGGCTGACAAGAGTAAACGAAATGCTTGCATCTCGCGACTTATGTCTTCTCTCCGTTCTCACATATGTTGTAGTTGGTTTTATCGATATACAACCTCCTAATTCCAGTACCTGGTCGTTGCAGCAAATCGCCATATTCTGCTCGTTTAGATTTGACTGCGTCTGAGCTTCGTCCACTGGCTGGATAGTCAGCTTCTTACCCGAATAGCGATGCCCATCAATCTTCTGCCATCGGCTTCTCCAAATACCTCAGAGTGCTTGCCGGGTTTTCGTCCACCACGTCGTACAAAAGCCTGAAGAACGCTTCGCTGAAATTCGTTTTGTATTGTCCCAGTGTAAACGCTATCTCTCGCTCCGTAGCCGCAATATCACGATATGTTTTGAACTTGATGCCAAGGTGTTTGATAATGTCTTTCAAATCATCTTTTTGTGCATATACGCTCTGGCGAGAAGGTACGATCTTTTATTCGCACTCAAATTAAAGCTCACCATCTTGTTAAGAGATGACGTGTACAGTGCCGGGTAAAGTACGGCAAATGCCATCACAATCGGTCACGGGTTGGTTGTGTCGCCTAACAGCCTCCTGAAAATTATCAACCAGTCGACCACTAGCTTGCAGCTGTATAGCTAAGGCTGTGAGTCCAGGCTAAATGACTGAGGGTCGTCGCTAGAAAATGGCATGTCGTGGCTAAATAATGGTGAGTCATGGCCAAATTATTGTGGGTTGAGGCTAAAGAACTGTAGGTTTCGGCTAAAGCTTGATGGGATAAGTTATATTACTATCACTTTATCGGAAACAGATGCACGGAATCGTTCTCTTCCAGAATACACTCAGAAATAGCGAAATCAGAGCACTCAGAAACTGTGTATGAATCAGCCATGTTAAAGTTAGATTGGTCTAGATATCTACAATGTACATAACCACCATCTAAGTCAACCATATTACGTAATCTTTTGTCCATTTGATTAGGAACAATACCACGCGAAGATCGCCGTTCACGTTTTTGATAATAAATAACCCCAGCTGATTTCAAACGGAGCAAGTGCTTTTGCAGTACCCTGTTCTTAAATAGCTTGACCAAAGTCTCTTCAGCCATCGAATGGGCAGAGTTATAATATTACATTAGGAAATTAATAAAGCTCTTGTAGTGTATGTCAAACGTACTGACGGATACAGATAAATTTTTTACTTTTCAAAGTATGATAAGAGTTTTAGGCCACCCCAATAGATTGTGGATGCCGAGGTAGAGTTAGTACACCGTGACAACCCAACGATTTCAGTCAAAGAGTCACTTTTGTCGCCTCGAAACGGCTTCCTTTGTCAGTGATGATTGTATACAGAACACCTTAACTGAATGTTTTAACTGGGGCTGTAATTGTGAATTCGGCTTTAGGAGAAGTAGGGGAATATACCTCCGACCAACAGCAGTAGGATTTGATAATAACCCGAACATAGTATCTGTCTAGAAACGGATCACAATAATGAAAGTGAACTACCAGCTAATGTTCTGAAGACAGGCCATTGCATCCATTTCCACGCCCTGCTAGCATAACCTGTGCATTTTACTGTGATTAACCTGTGCAAAGCACAGTCTGTCCAAAACATTTGGGTCACCCCAGTTGGGTCGAAATCCAGATATGGTCGAACTCCAGTTTATCCTGCTGATTTTATTCTCTCGCGCCTAATAATAGCGTCTATCATAAGAATTTGGCCACTGAATTTGGCATTAGTTTTATAAACTGGAATTTGTCCGTATGTCATGATTTCGGCAGAACTGAGCTGATTCAGATTTTTTTTGGACCGACTGTGCACGTGTCACAGGATTTGATGCCGTAATTTCTGGTTGGCTGTTATTTCGCGATAGTGACTGGCGACCACTCTTCAGGCTGTAGTGTGAAGAAAACAATGACAAATTAAGAGGCAGCATACGATTGCCACCGGTACAGGCCGTACTTGCACGATGTATTCCGTGTCTTTGCTATGGTAGCAGTCCATTGGGTACAAAGAATGTTCACCACAAGAGGTTTTCTTGCACGTTGTTTAGGGAAACAAGTGCTGTCGCGTTTCGCCCTGTCCCATAGAGTAATACGTTTTGAAAAACGTTTGGTAATGGACCGTTAAAAATACTCTGCTTAGGTAGCATAATGGTGGCCAGCGAAATGAGCCTATCCGGCACATCCGCGTTTTATAAGGGGTACAGTTCAACTAATTGTAGCTCAAGTGGGTGCAAAGTGGTAAATAACTTATTACTATCAACATGATAGCATGCTTATACTGTAGAATAAACTGTCGTCCGACTGAAACAAATGATGTATTTCATACTATTTTGGCAATCTTATTTTCACATATTTTTTATGGTTTCCGCTGTATTCCAGGGAATGCCATTTACTCCACAGTAAGATAACGAGGGTTGAAGAGTAGTTGTCGCAATTCGTCGTACTCATTGATACCTATTATTTCTGATATAATAAACTTTCTATGAATTCGGGCTTCTCTGAGCAACCGGCAGCTGATTCTGCCGAATGATACATGACGAATTTTAGTTGAAGCAATCAGTTAAATTCCGTTAGAAGACAGTGGTGTGAGTGTATTATCAGGCATAACAAAAACTATCTTCTTTTAGTGGTCGTTAGTTACACGCGTATCATTCCAGTTGACACTACAACGTCAAATCCATTTAGGGACACCCGGGATCAATGATACTAAGAAAGCTTTTATGACGACGTGATCGAACTAAAGCTGATAAGAGGGCAGAGTATGAATAAACCATACAGTATTATTCACCATCTAAAGAATTTATTGTTTCTTTTTCTCTAGGTAGTGTGGTTATTAAGCATTACTGAAGATGTAGTAATAACAAATATGTGACAATGAAATGGAGTCAACAGATAACAGCTTCATATTTTGCTTCACTACCCTGCTGACACCGAACGAGTAAGAAACTGAAGACTATCTGAAAGTTCCAGTATCGAATTTTGGATAAACTCCAAGTAGATCGTCTCTAGGAAATCGGAAATTCATCTGAAATTTGTGCATCAACCAGCGTACAGTTTCATAGAGAAGCGATGGAAAGGATAGTGACGCACTCACTACCTGACTAGAGACAACCGTTGTTGAAGTCTGTTGTTTTAGAGTGTACAGCAATGACAGTAACCATTTAATTATTTCTGTTTAGTTGTGATACATCTGAGGATTGTATAAGACGTTGGCACGGCAAAACAATTATTTTACGTGTTTTCCGTACCACATTTAGATCGATCACATGATCAAGAAAAGCGGAAATGACTGGAAATGTTATTTGTTGAAGTAAAGGATTGTTATTTTTTTAAACACACGAGAATAGGTAAACAGAAGAGGGCTATGTAGCCTAATGATGGTGGCTAGTTAAGTAATGCATCTTACGTTCACTTATTTTGGTAGAAAAGGATCCGTATACATTCATGATGCATTATGATCAAGGAGGTTATAGAACAGACCCGTTTGTTAATAAACTAGTGCCATTGCCCACTGAAGTTTTACTATTACAGGAGACGGTATTTTAGTCCGGTACATGCTAGTGCTTTGAATGCATGTACCACTTGCAGGATTTCGAAAAATTTTCTACTTTAATGGTTTCATATATCAACAACAAACTGTTGTAATTCTTTAGTTGCCGCATTTTTTCTGCGGAAATTATTTCCAAAAGTTTCGGTAGCTTCTGGTTTAAAATACGAAAACATACAGTTCAATGGAACTTTTTACCTGAAAACACTGGGCTGCTCGCGTTATTCAACGAAAAAACAACCGTGACTATCATATACACGAGTTCGATACAACCAGTGATTACCGATTACTTATCATGACAAGTGAGACTTTTTATTCCCACAACACAGTCATCACATTGTAATCGCTACTTATTACTCTCTCTCTCTCTCTCCTGTGCCATATTGGTGAATATTTTGAGTTCTTAGTTAGGTTGCTGCTAAGAAGTAGCAATCAGAGGAGAGCCACAATTCACGAATGGTTAGTGATTGCTCCAACTGAACTAGACTCTTTGCAGTCTGTCACATTCAGAAGACCAAATTCAGTATACTAGATGCAACCACAGACGAGTAAGCGTAGACCCTATGCTAGTGAATGACATACTGCTGATCAGATATTACGCAATCCGACTCGGGCTTTCTGTGCGAGGCTCTCCTGAGTTGATAATCATGATCCGTTAATTCATATTGAACGAGTTCATGTTGGTTTATATACCACTAATGATCTGCTCTATTTGTGCAGGTAGCTTTACACGATTTCTTTGTGGTTAAAAATAGCCCCTTTCAATGTTTGGTTTGAAAATTCCTGTGTCGTTTACCGTTTTCTCAACTGGATAATGAAACGAAATTTTTCTCGTGAGAAATCAGACAAATTCAAAATCTGGCTATCGCTACTGTTTTCAGTACTAATATTAGAAATTCGAAGCTTCGAGGGTGTAGTCACTCCCGAAGAACACACCTTACGCACCGAAGATGTCGACTGAATCAAAATAACTTCTGTGCAAATCAGTCCAGTTCCAGTGTGTCTTGGGACGTCGATTCATTGTGGGTAACGGGATCTGCGAGTCTATTATTCCGAAATCAGTGTTCGACTTGATTCAGCCCCGTGTACTCATACATGCCATTGAAGTGCGCATTAAGGGTGTTACTGGGCTTCAACTCTCATGGTTGGGCTAGACTACACTAATGGTTTGGGTGGAGAGCAACTATATCCCGGTACGATTCTTGACTTCCGTTAACACTTAGTCGATTCTTTGTCTGAAGGCCTTGTGTGCAGTACTCTAATCTGTAACCCTCAAAACGATATCCGAGAATCCGGTGGATCAGCTTACTCTCCATCAGTTGATCGCTTATTGTTCCAGTAACAAATGCTGCATGGCGGTTGAGCCCTCGAGGGTGGAATTTGGACAGTGGTGAAGTGTTCTTGAAGCCCCAAGTGTTTCTGTCCTGCCAGAGAGAGGGTGTTCTGAAGGTGTTCACCAAAGTGGAACAAGACGGAGTCATCCAACGTGTGACTTCATCTATATAGGTGATACTGATTGTGGTGGCGACGAAGAGTGACTGACAGACATTTTAGGTTTGTGGTGGTTATCGGCTAACCTTGAATCCATGTTTACGGAGATGCACGGCAACTGCTATGGAGCAGGAAGACTTCATGAAATGCATGCTCGGCACCAAGTATTTCTCAAAATTTGACCCGGTCGATGCATACTTGGAAATTCCGCTGCACACAGAATCTAAGCCACTAGTAACTATCTACATATCGTGGGGCATGCTGCAGTTCAATTTCTTGCCGTTCGGTTTGCGCATGTCATCCGGGATATTACAGGCTGCAGTTGACGAGTTGATGCATGGTATCGATGGGGCGATAGTCTTTCAGAATGATGTGCTGATTTTTGGATTCACAAATGACGAACATGAAGACCGACTGCGACAGCTCCCTGATAGGTTCGTGGGACGAAAAACATCGATCAATGCCACAACTGCAAATTTGGTGTCATGGAATTAGATTTTCTCGGTCCCGCTGGTAATGCAAACCGGTACCGACCTGATGTAGATCTTTTCCCACCCCTGGTTGAAATCGAGTCACCTACAAACTAAACCTATCTGAAATGTATTCTTTGATGCCTGTAGTACCACTCCGGATTCATTCCAAACTTTGCTACGGAAGCCAAACCACTGTTTCTGGTTCAGTCATCCAATGTGTATCAGTGGGACGGGTGGTTTAAAAACCCCATGTGGTTTTATTCAGAAGTTCGGAGACCGATCCACACTGGTCCCATTCACGTCATCTAAGTGGACCATGCTGATCACCGTCACGTCAGAAACTGGGGTAGAAGCAGTTCTGGAACAGGGAGGGTGTCAAATCATCTGCATCTCCAGTCTTCTCAGTACTGCACAGAGTGGTTATTCGCAGACCTGGAATGAAGCTTTGGCCGTTTTCTGGGTGGTAAGCTGACTACATCATTAACTGTTTGGACTGAAGTTTACGATTGTTATCGACCACCAAGTCCTTCAGTTTTTATATAACCCAGACAGATCGGCTGCCAAATCCATGGCCGCTTTGAGTTAACAATGGAGCATTTACTTGGCTGTCCATAACTATGACACGATAACCACTATTGGCTGTGGCAGAAAGGTGCCATTTCATTTCATCGGCAGCGTCTGTGTCGAGGGAAGAATTGAGCATGCAGACAAAACGATATTACTCGTCCATGACTTGGGTGATCAGTGATAGAGATAGAAGCATGAGGTGAAGCGGAAGTTCCCTCAGTTCTTCACACTGCGAGAAGAATTCAGTATCCAACCCGACGGTGTCCTCGCTGGAGGTGACCGGCTTGTCATTCCACCTCCACTGGGCTTGTCGGTTTTGGATGAACTGCACAAAAGCTCCATGTGGGCGGACAAAGTGAAGTCACTGGTTCAACCGATATGTTGGTGGTCAGAGTTCGATGCTGATATTTGCAATACTGCAAAGAACTTGGATGTCTGTTGACACAAAGTTCAGTCGAGGCCAAACAACTAGAACTAGTGACCCGAAAGTTACATTCCATGGCAGAGAGTTCACGCTGAATTCAGTGGTCCATTCTTAAAGTGGTACCACGCCCTTGTACTGATTGGCTACTACTCTAAGTGGCCAGTTTACCAATCACCTCTCTCGTGATTTGGGTGCTACGGAAGCTTTTCAGCCGAGAAGGAATCCCACAGGTACTGGTCACCGCGCCAAGCCACCCGTGTTTTAACGGCGCAACTGAGAACATGGTGCAATGAAGTCAGCCAACCTGAAAATGATACCCTGCTTGGAAGCTTTTCTCGACAATTTCTTGTTGCAGTGTAGAAACGCGGTGCACACAACCACCAAGAAGAGTCCAGCCGTTCTCTTCAAATCCAGGAGACTACGGTCAGCGCGATATGTCTTGATTCCAGCGATGTCACGTACTATCGTGGCAACAAAATTCGACCAGCTTGCGGAGTCATCACCAGACAACTTGGTCAATCTATGGTCGAGATAACAGACCTGGATAATACATCAGTGCATTGGTGCCACATCAACCAAGTTCATTTCAAAGTGGCGACTGACGGTGAAAACGATCGCACGACTGAGACAACCAAGGATCCAGACGGCGACGGTGTTGATGCCAGTGGTCTAGCTGTTTCGCAAACCTGGACGACTACCGAGGCAGCCGAGCCACAGGCACTAGCCTCAGTTGGAAGATCGGTAAGACAGGCGAGCCAAATCGACGAGGAGTTCTTGAGGAATGAAGATAGTCGTGATTCAGCGGCCATCACTCGTGATACGGACAAGTACAGTTTCGTGGCTACATACACTGGGGAACTTCAGCCAATCAGGATCGTCGAGGGCGGGTACGAAAAAGCTCGCTGTGACTGGTTAATTTCTAATTTGTCAATTATTTTCTTTAATTCAACATATTTATACAGACCAGTTCTCCAATATAATAAAAGGAAGTTTCGCAGGCTTGGTGTTCTTGCTTCATTGATTTGCGTAGTTCCGGGTTGGAGTGACTTCAGCACCTCCTGTCAGTTACTGTATTGCGGATATTACAAAACCATTTCCGTGGGACAGCAAAAGGTAAAAATGTTGTTCATAAGTTCGGACGTAAGATGAACCAGAAGAGAACAGTTGAAGCTGTGCTGTAACCAGAACATGGCAACAAACAAAGGATGGTTGAACAGTGTAAGGTTTTCCTTCAGGTAATTTCGGGGGATAGAAGTGGATCTGTTTAGTCTGTTTGGGATAAGTGATCATGTTTGTTTATACATCTGGGGGACGAAGTCACACATTATGATCACTGGTACTTCAGGATGAGATAAATATCATTGAGTGGATAAGTAGATGCATGGTCAAAGTCTCTTTCAGTAATATTCAAATTACTAAAATCAGTGGCGTAAAAATAGGTGAGAATGAACATAAGAGGAATTAACTGAGCTTTTTGATGCAATATAAATACTGGTGATAATAGTGTGATCAAAACGGAAAATTTTACGAGAATATGATACAGACACACAGTCAACTTTATCAGACAAGTTCAGAAAATGACACTGGACTTCATACTTTACATGGGACTTATATGAGTGAGAATGTCATCAACTCTTTTCTTCAAGGGATTCTGTCTATCCCGACAGAAGCATGGATAGCTTTTCTTTTCGACCACGGAACCATCCACGAAAGCATTGAGCCAGTTTTCCTGAAGGCGTACTGGAAAACATATTTCGGAAGGTAGCAATGAAGATCAGATGAGTTAGGTCCCGAAGGATTTTGAACAGGGAATGCACGTTTTTACCTGGAATACTGGAAGCCGTCATTTAATACGTTAGTATGCAATTAGGGCCTACTTTCCATCCTGCATTTTCTCACATGATATCTCCGGTTCTCAATAATATTATCTGATAGTGGGTGACCTGTATTTTGTCGACATGTCATTTGTTGATAACACCGGCTGTTTTAAAATTTTTCGAGAGGACAATATCACGGTAAAGGACTTTGATGACAGTTTTATTCCAACAGAAATGCACCAGAATCGTAGCGCAGCAGTTCAAGGAGCTCGCAGGCTGACGAATCAGAACGACGGTAAAGCCTAAAATGATGAAGCATTTAAACCAGATTTACACAATCAGTGGCGTGAGGTATTCTTCCGGAATCCGTAATTCCACTCAATCGCGCATCTTCTCATGAGTAGCATATAACACCCCACTACGGTTGTGATAGAGGGAAAGCCATCATTCAGTGACGTCTTCCGCGTAACTAAAATTCAGTGAGAAGGTTTGTAAATTAATTCCGTGGACCAAAGTATCAGGCTTTTTTGGACTCACATCGACGTAGAGATAATGATTTCTCGGTCAGCTTTCTGTAACGACAAATCTGATCGGGCGAAACCCACGGTCACGTTCACTGTTTTCGTTATGAGTTTACCTCCTAAGCAATTGATAAAAGCTGCATCAAATTAGAACGGCAGACATCATAATCAATCAAGAACTTATCTTGTGTTTTAAATCGTTTTTATTTTATTGTTTGAAGAATAAATTTTCTTTTAATAAAATGATCCATCGCGTTGCAGTGGTATTCCTTTAACCTATTTCCGGAGAACATTGTTGAGTTTTAGAGGATTTCTCCTATTTTTACTGCATACAATCCTATTAGATTGACTGACACTGTACCATATCTCGGTGGTTTTGCAACTGGCTGTTGATCGTAGTACAGTTTGGTGGTTTTCAACAGCATCACTCAACATGACGTTTCGACCGCAACCATTTCATCAGTAGTCAGAGTTAAATCGTCAATGCACAGGCATAGTTCTTCGTACTTAATTGTATATATATTAATCTAGTCCTTAGATTCACGCATGACTTCTCATGTGACCTTGACTCTGGAAGTTTACGAACTATAGGGAGGTGGCATTTTAAATTGCTAAGTCCATGAAGCTAAACCCAATAACTTGATATTTATCTTCTTCGAAATGATGTGCGTCAGACTTGCATTATGCTTGCAGATAAATGGAAGTGGTTGAAGGAAGTGAGGCGTTCAAGGAGTATGAGATTGATATCTTCAGTTTCGTGGCAATTTTTCTAATTCACAAATATTTAGTACGTAACGAGGTTGGCCAAGTTTGCCTCCATTAACCGCCATGGCAGCTTCCGCGAGCAGTGCTGCTGTGGATGGCGTGACGGTTGATGGATAGCAGACAACTTTTCAGTTGAGGACTTTCATGATTTTCAGAAATTAAGCTCGTGTGTTCGGAATGAGGTAAATGGTTCGTTTACTGTGAAGAAGGTATGACAAATCCATGAGGATAAAAGAAAAATGGTCAGGATGACGGCACTAATGTTCCTAATACCGAGCAATAGTTTGATAGCAAAAGCTTATGGAATGTCTCATTACGGGTGGGCGTTGCTATTTTTCTAATCCAAGTTCCCCGAATGGCAATATTTTCCATTGGTTGACGTCAGCACACCAGTTATTCTGTGAGAATAACGCTTTATAGCATGCAGTGTGTGTTTAATCCATGGGTGATTGAGATCATAGACAATTCTTGGGAAAGCATTAATCGAATATGATTACCGATGTATTCTAAAGGCAGCTTTAGATTACAAATTTATATATCTGTAGAATTTAGCTGTTATACACACTTAAAAGCAATCAGCTATTCGGTTTTTTCATTACTTCAGAGTGAGCGATCATCGGTTGCATCAGCAGCCATTTCGCTGAACAATTCACAAAACCTGCGCCAGTTATCGCGCACCCTCTCACACTTACCGCAGATTTTAAGTAGTGCACTGTTGCTCCATAGAACTCAATCGACGTGTTCATAGTATGAATTAGGTCTCGTAGCTGTGTGCACTGACTTGTTTTCCGTCCCTAGAATATCCTTAGTTTTTCCCACTTCAAGAGAGAATCAATAAGTTCCAACTCATGTTTTGTGCTGATTGAGTTTCTTGAAAAGTACTAGACTCTCAAGAACTCGCATGAGTATCTTATGTCTACTTAGTCCGGAATTTGAATTTCATTCGGAGTGAAAGCCTGACTTCTTGATCGTCGCAGACGAATATCGGGGAAATGGATCGTGTTTCCTTGTAGCCAGTTTGTATGTATGCACTCGCGAATCAATCACTCTCTAAGTATGACCAACATTTCATTTGTCACAGTCCTTGCATTTCACTTTTTATGTAACGTTTATTCTTTCTTGGGTTTTGAGTTGCCTTTCTGGTCTTGATATGATTCTTTTCAGGATTTCTGTTGCTTCATGAACAGCTGTGATACCTTGTGGTTGGATGAGTCTGTAGGTTTTTCGTAGTGATAGAATGCCTTTGTTATCACCAGAGTTTATTACGGAGCATTCATTTGTCATAGTAGTAAGATGTTGAACGATCTGCAGGCTGTCACATTTGAAAATTCAGTGGCGGAAGGGTGCTTAGTATATAATATAGTGATGAAACCCTGTACAACTGGTTCCGCGGGCTTGTCATGTTTCATCGGCTGCGGTACACATGCTCCAAATCCCAACTGGAAACAAAACGCAATATGAACGATTGTGAATCGAACGCATTTTCACTAATCCATTCGAGTAGGCATTCGAAACCGTTTGCCTAACAATAATACTACAATGTTCATTGTCGATCAGCGATCAACAAGTATTGAAGATGAAAATTTAGTTGATTCGTGGTGTAGGATACAAAGCTGAAATCAAAGGATACTACCGTCATTGCCCACTTGATTAATCAAACCCTTTGGTAGCACTAACTATTCTCTCCTTGGTTTTCTAACCCAAATATGTGAAGTGCATTTGGGAAATTCGTGTTCACCTCAGTTAAGTTTAAGCAACTAATAATGATTAACTGAATATCACGGTTCCAATTTCTACTTCTCACGAAAATCGATAGCGAATGTTAGCATCAAGTGAGTGGCAGCAGTGTGGTGATTGAAGTACTTTAGTGATCAACACAAATTTTGACCGTTAGATCTTTTACTGTTACTAACCACTTATTGCGTAGATATATAGGACCCTACATAGAAAGCCTACCACGCCATATCCGGCACAGTTTCACATCTTTCTTGTATTTTGCATACGAGCAACCGTAACTTATCCTTCAATCAGGACCCACCTCAGTGAGCACTAAGCAACTAGGAAATATCTTCAAGGAACCGTAGCATGAAGATATCAAATTATTCAACTCTCAGCTCGTCCCCGATATCGAGTGCTCAAAGTATGATCTGAAAACAGATGAACCTATGCACCCTCCAGGTTCTGGAAATATTCCGAGGAAACCGATGTCCAAATGCCGATTATCTGTGTGTATCTTTTGACCATAGTGGCCAATTTGCTGGGTAGTGCAGATGAATTGGTTTGGCTCTGTCAGTATAAACTTGGACTTGCGTGGGTGAGAGGATGTCTCATGAACACTGCAAAAGACCGTGAGCAGCTGAAGTCATCCACCCGGTTCATCCTAAAATTATCACGAAACTTTCGCTTCTATGCTTTCTTCACATACATCTGTCTCACACCCTACATGAATGTATGTTCAAGGTACCGAGTTATGAATCAGTTTTTCCCCGACAGGCTTAATCGAAATAAAGTGTTTGACACACCTGATTTTCTGAGATCCTAGTCGACAATAACTATTTTTTTCAATATCTGTAACACTGAAAACAGTTGCGTAAATATTAGGGATTCATTTTTATGAGATGAATGGTCCACCGTCTTGCAGAAATAAGAGTTACTCGTGTTATATGACAAAAATTCCCATTACAGCTTCGAGATGCTCTCGGAATGGGTAAAAGCTATCCGTGAGTAAATCCTGCAAACAAGTCACGCATACCACAAGGGATAATGATAATGCCAATTCCTACTGGTGTGAGCTCTGTCTACGTGGAACTACTTATTAGTGTTGCATATCGCATTGATGCGTCCTATCAGTAAGATCTTTGCCGTAGCTCATGTAGAACACCGCCCACCCTCTCTGTGAGCAAAGTAACATTGATTCGCGCTGGTTGTTTTCTGTTCTAATTCCCGTAGACATTCTCTTTACTGATTGTTATGTATCTGTTCTCACCGGAACAACTCACAGTTTTATCTCATTTTCCCGCTTGCATGGATGTGACAACTGTTACCTCGGAAGCTAATTCGTTCTCGACACCAAACGGTGTAATTCAGCTTCGTATTGGGTCTTGATCAACTGTGTGATACATATGAAACTTATTCAGAATGTAGTTAACGCGGAATGTAACGAAGCGTTCCAGGTATACAGCTTTATCAGGAATATAAAATGCAGCGTTCACCTCAGCTAAAATGCATGAAATTTTCCAAACCCTATTATTAGCCTCAAATGGGAGCAACTTTTAAATAATCGAAGGTTCTAAATTTATGTAATTTGTTTGCGTAGGACGAAAATATTGGCAAAATAGCTCACTTGAAGCTCCAGTATCGAGCTCAGTATCACATGGTTAATTTGCTCGTTATATAAACTGGGTTCATTGCGTTGTCCCATCTCTTTTCTCATGAATTGTGCCCATTTGTTGCACAAACATGGGTCGCAGATGATCCCTCAATGATTCCCGCCTATTAGTCTTCCACTTTGTTACTTTCTATTTGCTTTGCTGGTTTGTTATTACCTGCCCCAACTGATCATGCGACTGTCACCGCGATACCCGGTACACTCACAATTTGATATAAGCTCATTTCGTTGGATAAAACTGCACAAGGTTTTCAATAATTGAGACTCTAATGCGCATCATTTGTCTCATGTAGTTCTGAGTTTCTGATGAGTCCGTTAGTCTGTCATATTAATGTATTCTTATTTCGTAGATGGGTTTCTCCCTACTAATGGTCATTTTGTATAAGCCGTTTTGCTTCATCTCTGCTGATATTATTCTTACATTTCGATTAGCCACGTTCTGAAAGTGACTTATGCGGGCAATTAATCCAAATTGCTGCGCATGATGATATACTGAGAGATAAGCGCCTGTCCAACGATAGTGGCTGAGTCCAGAAAGTGACGTGCAGAGACTTACCGCCTGTTCCAAAAGACCAACGTCTACTTTGGGAGGAAATGAGTTTTGCTAAAACCTATCTGTTTCTCTTTCGCTGTATCTGCTGCACTAATAAAAGCTCTTAACATAGGGAACGGATCATTCGACACTGAAAATCCCGGACAGTAGAACCAGTGCTCCGGAGCTCAAGAGAAATATGAATTTTCAAGTAAGTGGACAAGCTTTCGAAATTTAGAGAGTGGGGAAATTCTCGCACGCGAAGTTTGACCTATATGCCTAAGAGTTTTAAAAAATTATAGCACTATTAGAGCATTGATTTGAATTATTTCTCATCGATGGTTGTTCATATGCACGAATACTCTAGAATGCCGGCCCTTCGAAGTTATCAACCAGCATTATTGGAATGTTTTCTTTCTCGTGTTAGACGTATAAACTAGAATATTATTACTCAGCGGCTTATTGACTGATCATAAAATTTGTATCCATTTGTTATCGTTTAAGGATAAACTAAAGCGAATATTGTTATTCTTTCGAGTTGATCGGTCAATGGTGATATTATTGCTTGCATGGGTTACACTAATGGGACGACGAGTTTTCGAGACGAGACTGGGAAGTGCCCTAAATTGTTGATAAACGCTTAACGAAACCCCACTAATTAGCAAATGGATGACAACATTAGAAGCTCAGTTAATTTAAAGCACTAGAAAGTCTGTGCTGTGCCTATCGAGATGACAATCGGAGATTCTACGCTGATGGCCGCATTCAGCTGGTTCAGATGGAAACATGCCTTCAACACCAGTGAACTGATATACTGAACAATCATCAGAAAAATGGGAAGAATATCATCACGCCCTTGAGAAGACAGCGGACAACCTCTTTGGGAACCCTTGGATGGTAGTCGTACAGCAGAATTATGAGACAACCTATCCGTAAAATAATCCAAGCAAATTATGCTACCGTGTATAAGTACTGTTAAATCAATAAGCATTTTACAATAAATTAGAAATCTATGGACAGCAGTTTTACTCGGGTTGTGAATGGAGAAAGATCAGCATTGCGTACCAGTTGAGACTGGGCAGAGAGTTGAACATGGAATACAAACTGTGAATTTCTATCATCTACATGCACTTGGTAATAAGTCCTATGAAGAATTCGTTTGAATGAGGATATTTCTTATGCAACAGAAACTAGTGGTTAGTTAAATGGAAAACTAACTAGGGATTGGTTTAGAGGGTAAAGAAAAACAGATTTGGGAATGTCACTGAAAAGATTTAGGAGAACCTGCCTAATGTTTGCAATAGTGGATTATAAAACCCTGTTCAGGCTAGACATGGATGAATCGTGAAAAATTACAGATCTGAATGGAAGGGGCTTTCTGAAGAGTATATACAATAAAGGCAAGTGGGAGCATTCACGGGGAAATGCATAAGCCTATGGACGACATCGCTTTTTGATTTATTTGGCGACTTTTACGAAAACGATAAGACTAGTTCGGACACATTTGGGATATCATAAGTTGCATGACATTCTTCTTATCTGTCTTGTGCATCTATGTGACAGAGTCGTGTCGAGTATTTTTAGTCAATAATGTTTTTAAGTAGTTCGTTGTGCAGAAGTAACGTTCAACTCACCGCAGAAGGTCCTTGGAGGCACAGTACACGTACTTCATTTTTGTTCTTTGGCTGTACACACTCTCTGATTGTCGGCTGATTATCGAACCCAGTCTGCGAGCGGGATTATGGGTACTACATCTGTTATGTAGTTGATTAGTCTAGGTGGGTGCCCAATGAGAAGTGAATTTCCCTCATTCAGCCACCGATTATGATCGCTAACAAATCTCATGCATACACACAGATATTTATAAAAGCAGGTTTTCCTTTCCTCTGGTTACTTTGATTTCACCGTGAGAAAGTATTTCAGTAAGGAGGATTCAGTCAGAAAGTCCATGGTGAGATTCCAAACCAAGTCTTTGACCGTTTCACACACAAAATTGACCATCCTCTTATCGCATAGATATGTGAGATACCAAAAATTCATTCTAATAAATAACCAACTATATAAAGATTGACTGTTAACCTAGCATTCTCACTTCTTATTTACTTTTTCATTATATTCTTCCCGTTAGATGCCAGACTCGTTTCAGAACACTGAGAAAAGTCTTAACAGTATTGTCGCAAGTCAAAACCGTTTCAATTATTCAAAGTTCCTTCGATATTCATGTGCATGTTTCGCCAATTCATAATGACCGACACACAGCAGTACAAAGACCCCACATGCTGTTTATCTACCAAACAAAATAACCCAAAAACATCTGAACACATCCTGCCATCCAGTGTTGCTTGCGGTTTCCTTCGGCCTCTCGGAGATTCACTACAACTCCTAATCTAAATCATTGTGTTTGCTATCTCATCCATAGCATTCCATTTGGGATTAACCAGCGGTCATGAACGTATTTTGATTTTGGCTATAAAGTTGGTCCTTGTGATATGGTGCTGTTGGTAAAGATTTAGATCAGAATGATAGAAAATATTAGTTCACTTTTCATCTTCGCTGATCACTTCTTTTTATTCCAATTCTATCAGCAATCTCTCAGTTGTGATACCACATCAATGGATAGTACGGACACGTCGTCCGAAGAAACGCGTCGCCTCTCTTTTGTCAATCCATCAATATATTCACGATCTAGGGCATCTAGATCGAAGATCCCAGAGATTGTGGATATCCTTCCAGATGAGTTAAGACGTTGGCGCACTCGGGACATGCTGACCAACTTGGTGCAAAATCTTCAAATCAGAATTACTGGACTAGATACTACTGAATCACCTAATGGAACTGGTGACTCGTGTGAGGCGACACATCATTTGCATATCCCAGATTATCATCATTTCTGGTCGCGTCAAACTGCGGAATTGGATTATGAAGATCGATTGAGTTTGGGACGTGCATTTCAGGTGGGTTTCGGGGGAGAATCGGCGAACGCCAATCATTTCAAAATTGTTCGAATCCCATGGTCAAATTTTCCCCTTCTAAACTTGATTTCCTCGTTACACTTTGGTCGAATTTTTATTTTATCTGACACCATGATGTTTTATACCAGGTGTACTCAACTAGTTTAGTGTCGAGGCCACACTGGGATATTCTGACGCTTCGCAAAATGAATCACATTCATCACCAACCCAAACTGCATTGATCTACAGCATCCATTATAGGGAGATTTTAACTTCATTGCCAGCGAAAAGATTCTAGTATGCACCAACCACAGTCCATCAGGTGGATAGATAAACGGACACAGTTAGTTTTAGAATGTCAGTAAAGCAAATTTGTCAATGGTTGGATTGGCCAAATTGTGAAAATTTCAACTAAGCTGGTAGAGTGCACTCTATGCTATAGTGTGGCTGATCTCGAAGCCCCAGTTCATGGAGGTTGATGACTTCAGCATTTGTGTTAATTCAGACCATGTTGAATCTTCTGAAACAAAGTTCAAAAATCCAACTGTGTTGATTGCTGTCATATCAGTGGTTAGGTTCGGGCCAATGAAAGACAGGCGCAATTCAACCCAGCAGCCCAGGGTCTGCATCCAAATGAAGGAAGTCGGCAGATATACATCTCAAACGATAACTATCGAGTATGAAACAGTTCTTTATTGGAACTTCGATTTCCAGTTGTGAATTTGAGCTTTCATGTCTCATGATGTCTGATTGGTTCTTTCTGATTTCATACCAAATCCTGTGATGGTTTTCTATTTTCTCGGTTGCTCAAGCAAAATTCTGATACCAATGCTGATTTCACATTAAAACAAAATGGTGCATTTGCTCACACTAACTTCCACGGTACTTATATTTGAATGGGAAGAGCGCACATATGGAGGAGGAAACTCGAAACATATTGAAAGTGCTATCATAAATCAGATGGAGCAAAATGTGACAAATAAACTTGTGTTCGCATCGCTCTTAAACCAACATCTCATTAAAAATTGTTATTTCGAGTAGGAAAGGGGTCACGCATTCATTCCGGTCTTCTCTCCGTTGCTTTACCTGAAGTTAATTGTGTCCAATGAACTTGGTGAATTGTTCGATCTGGTACTGGACAGACCACGCATTGTGAATGCAAAAGAACCCAGTGGACGTACGTTACTCCTCCATGCTGCAGACAAGGGAAGTTATGAGATGACGCGAATATTGCTATCCAGAGGTGCAGGTTCGTTGATGTTTTGTATTTCCTTTTCATGTTCTAGTCCTAATGTCCGGTGTTGGTTAATCTTGATTGGGAAATTTTATCACTCGGGAAAGTGCTTTTGTGAAACCAACCTCGAGCGTTAGATGTTTCGTATGATATAATGAAGGTTGTTTCATGATTCGGTCAAAGTGTAATTGTATTTTGAAACTTCAGTGAGACAAAACATTTGCCGTGCGGAACAGTACTAGTATTGAGATCAATTTGTGGATTGTTTAAGGGGTTCAGTTATTGGTCATCAAATGGAGATAGATGTCCCAAGACCTTCTCAGTCTCAGGTCGGAAACTTTACAGACTCGTGTCAAAAAAGAACGAGTTAAATATTTCGGATCTCTCATTCGCCGTTTTACAACTCTCCCCCCACCCCAACTGGGCAGTGTCCATCTGGTCGTGGTCCAGTCCGAGAAATACCTACGTGCTGCCGTGAAATATTGTTTGATTTTAGTTGAATCTAAAATAGGCTTGTCTAATTCATTTATCATTTATTCGTTCAGTTGCATATGTAATCTTGAATTAAAATGGAGCAATATTTTTTCATAATGAATACTTTGTTCTTTATCTTTTTATATAACACCAACTTAAGGTTGAAAAAATAAACTTATGAATTAGTTGATAAATTTATGCTTCCTTTGCAATGCTATCCAAGCGTTTCGAATTGTATGACTTTGGTAGCCATAATAGATTAACCCAAAAACTGTAAGTTGAAATTTAATAAACTGAATAAAATTTTAAAACCATGGAGGCAAGATTCATCATGAGTAGTAGTTGCGATGAGTGACAGGCTCACAAGTCAAACACTGCTGGTTCATTTGTAACTCATGACTTTGAGATCAAAGTCATACAAGTGTCGTACGGTAAACGCCCGTTTTATATTGGCGAAGATTAGAGAATTTTCACTTAGAACCAGAAAATGTCACTAGTTCACTAAATGCAACAAGAGTGATATTCAAATAACGTATCACTCACTTGTCGCGAAAGAAATTGCTCAGAAACTTCCCATAAATGAGTGAACGCTTTTTGTTTTATTCACGTAAAACATGGTGTGAAAACAGGACGCCGTGGTCAGAACTCAAAACACACGATTTTACCAGTGAGTTTTAAAACTCATTAGGCCATTTGTTATGGGTTGCAATGCATCACAATCAACCTTGTTAGAGGAGTGTTATCCACGATAATGAACATAACAGAATTCATCGGACTCAAAATATAGATATTTCAAGTCTGTCAAATCAGTTGTTTTCTGAGAAGACCACTTTGACGCCGGCCAATGAGTCGAATCATGCCTCACGTGAGTGTGATAATCATACAGTAGTGGACATGCCTTTAAGTTACCGAAACCATGGATATTTTGAAGGTTCACCTGTTACATTTGCCTCATGACGGTATTGGGAAATTTATGTGCACCTTAAACCAATGGAAGGGAAATGATGCATGTAATGCAGCACGGGGTGATCACAGTGTTCTGGTGGTTATTTAGCTGCGCTTCACAGTTTGTGGCCTTCACTAATGGCTATCATGGCTTTGCCCATAGGATTTGAACCTCGTTAACAAAGTGTTTATAAAGTGGTAAAAATCAAAGTTTTCAAGTGACAAAACATTTAGAGTTTCTCATGTTATTGATAGTGTATTGTCAAAAAGAACTAATATGAGTCCACTTTCGAGAGAGTATTTTCAGTGGACGTTAGAGAATGATGTTCATCAGAGGCAAAATTGACAGAAGAATTGCTGCGAAATGCAGTATGGCTGGTAATGTAAAGTAAATGATATCAGCGCGTTTATTGATTGCGATTCCTCCGAGCACTTCAAATAAACCACCTCGACCTTCGACTAGGCGGTTATTGATTATGAACTTTAATTCGCTGGAGGCATCTCCTTTTGGATTGAAAAGGGCTGAATGTTGGTAGGTTGACAATCCATTGTCCAGGGTTAAGCTTAGCCAAATTAGTTCGTCTATGGATCGGTATATTATCAAAATGAAGACTGCAATATTGTTTTGCTGGTCTCCTCACAATTTACTCGAAAACAGTGTTCAAGAAAATTGTGAGAAAGAGACCAAGTCAATCTGGAACGACATTCATAATCCAAGATTCCAATAATTGATATGCGAATCAAATGCTTAGGTTAGCTCCCTTACATGAAGGGAGTGATCGAAAGCAGGGCGTTGCCACTTTCAGTCGTCAATTTGTTCATTAACTATGTGGTGGGTGGGAACACATGGACGGTCTTGCATGTGAATATGGGTGCACGTTAATCTTTTTGGTCCCAGTGCTTTATGAACTGCGTACATGCCCGCCTCACCATCTATGCAGTGAGCTGAAACTGGTCTTATTACGCTGCGTCGGTGAGGATTGTCTAGTTAATGTGGTCCAACCACCACAACAAATGCAGCGTGAGAAATTTCACCAGGAATAGCTCACTAATGGCTTCGTGGTATGGATCTGAAGTGGTCAGAATGTGATCTAGTACCAAAATATATTAGAATTGGGAAGATTTTGATTACCATCAAATGACACTTTGATTTTTATGTCTATATTTATGTGCTTATGTAAATAGTGATTTATTTGTCAAGAAATCGATGCACTATCGACCAGGAAAATGTGCTCTTCCAATAGAAGAGACATGCCCCTCATATCTCTTAGCCACTGCATTGCTAAGGACAACCAGCAACCTAGTTCTCATGTTAGAGATGGAGAACAAAGTAAGATTATGATGGGTCCAGCATGATCAAGAATCGGGCGAAAATGGGATTACTGGGTTTACTGATCTATGGATTTTTCTTCATTGGCCTCGGAGAGATTCGACTGATGACTAGTCTGAACGGTAGATTAATATGCGATCACAGAGTAGCTCATTGAATTTGATGAAGCACAAATCCATACGGAGCTCGGCATCAATCTTTCACCGAGTAGTTAGTGTGGTTCGTTGATGAAAAAGCTTTAGACCACAGTATGGAAGACGTATCATAATGGATCCAATTGTTCACGCGATTATTCCAAGATCAATTCATTGATTTCTACATGACCATTGATTGAGAAATAAAACGGGTGTGAAAGAGAAGGCCAATGATAGTTATGACTACGGAGTAAGTTCGTCTGAAATGACAAAAGATCTGTTTTAATTGGTTATTTGTTTGCAATCAATCAGTTGTGGATCGCAGTGCATTGAGGTGCAGAATGATGACCACGACCACTTGAATAAGTCAGTTACCTAATGTGGGGATAACATCTTCGATAAAATAGATTATTCAAACCCAAGTTGACAGCCAAATATTTTTGTCTCCGTGCACACACACACACACACACACACACACACACACACACACACACAGATCCGAATGCAGTGGACTGTGACGGGAACTGTGCTATTCACTTGGCCGTACGTCGGTGCAGAATAGATGTGGTCGAACTGTTGATTCAGCATGGGGCGAACATTATGTGCAGTAACAAACACGGTGTACGACCAATTCATCTTGCTTGTGAAACAAACTTCTTAGAAGGACTGAAGGTGAGTGAGCAGTCTTCTCAGCATGAATGAACGTATTCGAGTTTCAGCGTGAACAGGTGATAATACTGATATTATAATAGACTTTTTTCTTGCGGAGACGCGAATGCAAACTTTGATGTGAAAAAGGCATTCATCCCTATATTTTTCTTTACCTGATGAGTGGATGCATTTTGTAGTTATGTCCAGTACAGTCCTCAGCTCAGTCAACCCTACTGCTCTCCTTGCAGGCCATGTTTACAACATTTTGATTGAGCCTGTTACACCGAAGAGATTTTTGTTCGCCTTAGGCATTCATGTATGTAGTAACCAGTAGATGAGATGATATGTGCAGCTGTAGATAGTAGTGGGCGATTAGGTGTGCAACGTATTCGATGAAGTGACAACAGGCGTCCTCCCAATGGTCCCTATATCCTTTATGTGAACGAAAGCACGTGTGGAATACCACTGTAATGCAGGAAAAGATATGTGTGAAAAATTACGGGAACAAGGATTATCTTTATATGGGAACTATAGAGGCATCACTTGTTACGGCCAAGGCAACAACAACTGTTGCACCAAGTTCCGCGAATTGCCTTGCTTCTATCGTCATGACCAACCGCCTGTGTCATCCTTTGGTGTGAAATTCGGGGTTTATTAGCATTGGTTTGAGAGCCGTAATTGGCCGGATCGACCCGGTGTCCGCTATCAACTAGATGTTGTAGGACTGCACTGTTGATAGTGCATACTGTTTCCTTGTGAAGGGAATCCATGCCGAGTTTTGAGATGCTTCTAGGCAGGTGAACTGTCGTATTTCCAGTGTACTGTACACTAAACGAGCACGTATAATAGTGTGGTAAGGAGGCTCGGGACTGATCAGGTAACCTGCCCTTCAACTGCTAAACAACAAACAGCCTGATATTTGTAAGGTATTGGATATGCAAAGCAATTAGACAGTTCCAGATGAATGTTTTTAAGTAGCTCTTAAAAGAAATGGAAATTAGCTTTTGAGTAGGTCACCGAAACAGAGGCACAAATCCACCATTATTCATAAGAATAACACTGATTAACAGTAGCTCTTTCGATATATTCAACTCGGTTTTATGCTTTCCGTAGCAGGATATGTTTGTTAGTGCCCACATGCTGACGGTTATTACCCAACCCCGTTTGATCGCCTCACCGGACTCCGCCTCTGAGTTTCCTAATCCTCCGATAGGGGATGCGGATAACAGAGCAGATCTTATTCAGTGTAAGACGAAGGCAGCCCGCTGAAAACAAAAATCGACTGTTTCATTCTTCATTTATTCAACCCGCACAGAACATACTCACCTGGACAAAAATGAGTGTCAATACGACCGATGATAGAGGCTCCACACCACTACACTATTGCTGAATGTCAAATAGTTACGATTGTTTGAAACTATTGGTGAGTCTCGTGTTTTTATTCTATCTGGCCAATTTGGCGTGCACAAATGTGTGCACAACCAATCAATTTTCGAATTCACACTGCAGTACATTTCATCTTCCTAGCATTTTCAAAAGAAAGCAACAGTTTACGCCCTAACCCGATAACTCACGATCAACAAAAAAATATTCTGGTAAGCCATTATTCATGAAGTTGATCTAAATAGTTAATTTTTACGGAACGTTTGTCCTGTCATTGACAAACTCATAGATAAATGGACTCTGAGTCCCAAGTCAGAAAACACAAATTCGCTTTATTACCTTCACTGCAGTATAAGAAATCCAACAAAGATGACAATACAACTGTAATTATGGGTAGACTGAGCACAATGTACAAACGTCCAACAGATACAGCAAGCCAATACAAGCGGATCGAGAGTAAATTCACCGTTCAGGTGAACTAATTTAATTCTCAAACGATTTATCAGGTTGTAATAAGGTTGAACTTATTACTGAACGTCGTGGAAAGTCATGGAAACATTGCGAAGCTGTTTCATCCCTCCTGGAAATCATCATCAGTAAACATGCATTGGGCCTCCACGGTGTTTGTTGACCAGTAACAATCAAAACATGTCGTAGGGGTAAGTGACAGGGTAGAACTTGTAGATAAGTTCACGTGATTGGGGGAGGAGACCGACGGCATCCCAAGCAAGCAGATGATGCAAGGGGTTGGCAAACAGGAGCAACGGCAGGATTAAGGTCAACAATCGGTACAAGCAAAGATAAGGATAAATAGTGCATTGATTCGGCTGACATGGCAAGCAAAAACCTATAAGCGAGTGTGCCAGTGGGAGTAAGACAAGCAGATGGTGGTTCATCGTGTGAGTCACCGTGGTGAACGAAGATAGCCTCCATTGAACAGGTGATCCAGACTTGAATAGGAAGAAACACATTGGGTTTTTGGCAACGTACCGGTTTCGGAAATGAAAACAATTGGTTGCCAAGTGGGTAACCGCAGGTAACCATTCTCAATATCGGTTCACAATCGACTGTAAACCGATAGACGGTGACCACAGTTACAAATTGAATGATACTTCACTAGTTTTCAAAAGCTCAGACTAACGAGCCATGGAGACTTCATTGAGAACCCTCAGAGCAAAGAGGACAGAGCACAAGGTGGTCAGAGAGAACTCACTGAACCATATGTCATGTTGGCCGCCGAACCGGGAACAGCTTAGTTCGAAGAGATAAATAATAAGTTCACTTAAAAGTGTGTCAAATCATGTGATTGTTTTGCCAGAATTGAATGTACTATCACTAAAAGCTACTGTAGTGAAAAGTAGACGCGGTGTGACTGCAAACGAGTCTATTCGGAAAGTGAACGATCAAACCAGTACACGAAAGGACCGTACGTGGGTATGCGTTCGTCAGTATAGTCAACTGACTACGGATCGATGAGCGTACGAAGCAAACGAGAGTGGGTGGTATAGCAAGGCAAAGAAAAAAATTCAACTTGGCAGAACGTCCGGATCGAGGCTTCCATGCATGGCGTAAAATCAATACACGCTCTACACTCCAGTAGTAGGATCACGGATAGCAATCAAGACGTCTAAATAGCTCGGGTAGCATTCAAACAAGTTTGTATGTCAGCAATATCATGCTCTGTTGAACGAGAAGAACGTGGTAGAAATAATAGATCAGTGATGTATGCAACATTTTATTGAATAAGAGAGGGAATATTTAGTCATGAACGGAGAATGGGGGCACAAGTGGTGAGGATTTGGTAAATATGTGAACGGCGCACCCGGGTCAGTTTTTTCAACACCATGGAGAACGTGGCTCAAGCTACATGACTACGATCATCCAGCCACACTTCATCATCGGGAACCATCTGCTTTGAGCGTAATTCATCCAACAAATCATATTTTCTGATCCAAGCTTTAGGGCACATTTCTGTGGTTGCATTCACCTGTACAAAAATAAATTCATCTGTTTCTGTTCATCATAGTTCTGCATTTGAAGATTCGATGTTTGAAAAAAGAAGCAAACTACGAACTTTTTGAAACGCAGTTGAATTACCATCTGTTTGATGCACACGGAACTCCGTCTGTAGGTAGCCATTAACACCATGTTCGCTGAGATCGATGCCATGTGCTATTTTTAATATGGTCTAATAAATAGTATGAAACGGTTGTGCTAAGTCCGAATCCATCGACATTTGATAGAGCACACGTGGAACAAAAGTGTTGGTGGCTTTCTAGTGTGGATGTGAAAACCGAATAATTTTAACATTTGAATCATTTCAAAATCTCTGGTATTTTGTTGAACTGTCTTGGCAGAGCATTTTCATTTGTGCTGAGTGAATACAACAGTGAACAAGTCATTACGCACTTGACATCAATCCACCGTGGTTAGCATCATTACCAAGTCTGACTCATTGAATTGGGATGCAGTTCTCCGCTCCCAGTTGCAGGACTGTGGTTACAGCTCTTCGTGTTCGTGCCACGGACGCTCGTGATTGTAGTTTCGGGTATAACCCTAACTCGCCTTTAAAATTATGAAGTAAAAAATGTATTTAATCACAAATGAAAAGCTACCGCTTCCCATTTTTCACCTGGCTTTTTTGTACACAGACACATTTTGAACAAGGAGTCGATGTTCATCTTAAGATGCTAGCTACATAACAGAAAAAATGAAATAACGCCCACATCTCACAGCATAACGATGACGGACAATGGAAATTCAACACAAATTTTGGTCTTTATATTGATAAGTGACTCAAAACATTTGCAAATAATGTTGTGAATAATATGCTCTCACTTTGCAATACCATATCACCCTAGTTGGATAACGGAGCAGACATATATCAAAAGGACGAATCTGGAAGCTATCCAATCCATGTGGCTGTGTTCCAAGTTGCGATCGAATGTGTGCAACTTTTGTTTGATCACGAAATGAACCAGCATGCTCGTCACGTGTTGGTCAATACCTTACTACCGACGGAGTATTTGACAATGAAAGTCCCGGGTGAACGTAAATGCAGTATATTTGTGAAATGGATCCAGCCAAAAGAGAAACGAATAAGTGAGGATTGTAGTTGTTCGAACGACGTCGCAGAAAACATGTTAACATCTCTGGTCGATTCGCAGCATTTGATAAATCTCTTTGATGGTGAAGGATTTTCTCCTATTCATATGGCAGTGAATTCCGGTAACTTGAATCTGGTTCAGGTAGGAATTCCGATTAGAATGCGAAATTTCTAGTGTGTTTTGTGATTTTATAGTGATGGCCCACAGGGTGGTGTAGGACCCAAACCATATCGCATTCACTCATGTACACCATACTACTCAATTACAATAATCAAATGGTCATTAAATTCGTACTTGAAACTTAGACCGCGTCTGGGCTTTCTCATCTTCCGCTTAACGAATCCGAGCAGTATGAGGACTTTGAAGAGCGATTGTTTGTATCTGCTCTAGAATGTTAGAAAATATCTTCCATCGCAAGAGAAGAACTGCGAAATACTAATGGAGAAGACGAGGCACTGAACTGCATTGAAGAGCTCCTATTATGCTGGTGGCCAAACCAGATTAGCATGAGCTTCTCCGTTGACCAGTGGTTTATTTTGTGCTACGGGCTGTCAGTAATGAATAGATGCCTCGTACGTGCCAGGAAATTCTTGGCTCCCAAAACTATCGATCCTAAAATTAACTTCTGTGTCCATGAGGGTCATCCCAATATAGCTCAGAATAACGAGAAGAATAACTCGTGGTTCTGGTGTCTGAGATATCAAAGCCCACAGAGAACATTGTCCGTGACTGTGAAACATGACAACAGTCAGATGAGATTTCAAAACTATTACACTATTACAGCCCACAGTCTTTCCCATGAGGTCTTGGCCCCAAATTGCTGGTGACATCATGAATTCGTCAACCTCTCTACCTCACTTTCAGAGGAACTGTCCTAATACTACTCGTTTGAACAGTAAATGGCCTGCGATACAGTTGTGTGGGGAGTTTATGTCGGCCAGTATTATTTGGTGGATTGGGCACGTATTTCTCGATTTTGGCTACCTGAAGAAATGGTAACCGATGATGGCTCCAAATTCACAAACCAAGAGTTTACATCTTACCTAAACGTTATTGCTGAAACTCATTCGCGAGCAACAATGCTGTGTGATCCAGCAGCAGAACGGCAAATTAATCTATTCGGGCAGTTTGTTCGGTGGGTAAAATGTGGGACAACTTAGTTCTAGAAGTCTTATTCTTGAGCTGAACGACATACCATCGAGTCACAATCGAGGCACCGGGAGAACTCATGTTTAGACTACCTATTCAGACAAAGCTCATAGATTTCGGAGATCTGATTTCTTCACTGACGATCCACTTTCTTAGCAACTATCGGAAATAGACTTGTTGGTTAGATACCGGAAAACTGAACCCCAGGTCCAATCGCAAGTTCATTAAGGTGAAAAAGTGCTTACTTGCGAAAAAAGACCTTAAATATATGTCCGGATTGATTCCTGTATTGAGCTTCCTTCAACATCGACCGTACATTTTAGCCAGAAATAGATTGACCACGCTTCTGGTGGAAAGTGGCTTCACAAGGTCAGACACATGTCGGTCTACAGGCTGTCCTTGTGTTCATTTGTCAATTGTAAATTTCACTCTGTTCTTTCTCAGTCTGCTTTGCTGGCCAATTAACCATGGAGACACGTTTGGCCTTATGCACTCTACACCTCGGTTGTCAAAAGTCTGTCGTAATGAGATAAAAACATGCTGCTGAATTAGTTGGGGATGATTTGACTCTAAATTAAACAGGGGTCAGATTATTTTGGACTGATCTTACTGAAACTGTTAACAAATATTAGTACGACTGGTAATTCCACTGGCATCTATATCACCTCATGTTTGATGAGCTGGGGTGTCAGATGGACCGTTATTCTGATCCAAAGACTATCGCTGCAGGTTTTTTCAACTGAAAATAGATCTGTGTACTTACGTTCTATTTTCCTCCTTTCATATGTGACACTTTCACCACATTTCTTTTTTCATCACGCCTTATAATCCAGGAATTTGCAAAATTTCTGCTAAATTTGGTACGAATAATCTCCGTTGTTGCCTAATCCAAACCTTCACAATTAGGCCAGGAAACAAGCGTCCTTTGGTCATTACTGCAACGAAAATGGATTCAGTTGCCGTCATAGTCGGTCGCCGACTGTTTAGCGTAATCAAATTCATTGAACAATCTATCAACAAATTAATTGTTGCTAACAGTTTACCGTAATCCTCTCGGATCTCTTCCGTGTAATCCAGAAAGTATTTGAAGAAGTATAACGGCAGATCCTATTTCGCTGGTTTCTTCTCGTGTCTATATGTACCAGTTTGCCCTTTTAGGACTGGCGGGACGAGGTAGATCAAGGGAACACTAGGTCACCGTAACAACCGATTAACATTTCCTGTATTTTTCATTGCTATTCACAAAATTGACTTGACTCGTCTTGACGACAAGTTTCACACATTTCCTCCAAATTTCGCTGAAATCTATCAATTAGTTTACATTTGACGATCATACAAATTGGCTTTCAAGGGTAGAAAGATGAGCTGTTGATCTGGCATCAAAAGTGGTTTGTGCAATCTAATCCATCCTCACACAAGATGAAAACAAAATAGCAAGCCTTTAAGGTAACCCCGATTATACCAATTCAACTTGCAACTCAATCATGGCTTTGGTGAGGCAACTGGGTTTACCACCGGCAAAACGTTGAAAGTTCCCGTTTGCATTGGCAACTTGCCGATAACCTATCACTTGGAGTGAGTAAAGTACACGTTGTTTAGGTCACCCCGTTCCGTTGTTCTTATCTGCTGACTCATCCAAGAATGCATGCAGCTGGATTCATTCCGTTTACGATGTTGGCGTGGGTTGTGACCTGATAGGAACCCATGTGTTTGATGCTTCTGAAGAAGGAAAACGGGTAATTTCATCATGCAAAAACGATTCACAGGACTTCCAAGGCATAGTTACTGTAGGATAAAAAGACGTCGTCTGTCTGCTTCTAAAACTGTCACGAATGGGGTGTGAAATTGCAGAAAACAGGCTCCGCATGTGTTCTTGTCGCTGTGTTACGCGCAGATGGTCATTGTGTAAATGTAACCGTAACGCGTGGGCCTTCTACCGTCAGTGTATTTCGTCTAATTTGAGTCGGAAACATGTCATTATGTGATTGATCAGTGAGTAATGCGATATTCTTGTCATTGAGGAAGGTTTATACCTGGAGGGACACACCGAGACTGCAAGTATCAGGAGGTCAATGAAAAAAATGTGTTATATCAAAATGGTACGATAAAGTCTGTGTTTTGTACTATTCATATCCCATTTCACTGTACATACCATACTGCTCTATAGATTCACCGGAAAGGAAGCTAACCGTTATTCGTTGTAAAATATATTTTTCGAGTCATTTCATCGTCAGACTGTTGGTGGATTATAGGTATTCACAAAAAATGCCAAACTAACATGTTCCAATCAATAGCGTAATCGATCCAAAGTGGCCTTTTTCGCATTTGCTTTAGTCTACTTTGCTCTACTTCTTGGCCTTGGCTTTGGTATTTCTGAAAATATCTCACGATTAGCACCACAATGCGAATTTTTTATTCGGGATTGAGGGAGTGTGACTGTACGGAAATCGGGTAGTTTTGCAAATGATTTTTTATCGTCGTTCTAATATCAACTTGATTATTAGTGCATTGTCTTGAGCAAATAACTAAGCCTTAACAAACAGTCACACAAATTTAAGGTTCTATTCTCATCGTATTTGTCTGCTTGTTATCTCAATTCACTGGCGAACAAACAGATATGCCTGGACCGAGGAGCTAATCTACTAGCTGTTGATAAATGTGGCCACACTGCTCTGCATTTTGCCTGTGCGAGAGGAGACTTGGATTGTGTGAAACTTTTATTGGACCACGAGCCAAAACTGAAATCACAACTGATTCGATGTGTTGATGAAGACGGTCGCACAATACTTCATCAGGCCGCAATGGGTGATCATCCGGAGATGGTCGACTATTTGGTCAAAATGGTAGGTTTGAAAAACAGCTAAATTGAAAAAAGCAAACTCTGTGTATGTTTACGATTTCGTCAACTTGTGTGGTGTGAAACGGTGTTTGTAGATAACTGCACACATATGCTACTCGTTACGTGATTCAACCTAACCATAACCAATAGGACAGTCGGTCAGAAGTTCGAACCACCTTTCAAACAGGAATGATCCAAAGGTATCCATCGTCGATCACATACTGTAGTTGCCCATTCACGAGCTTATCCTATATGTTAGACTGTTAGAATCTTGTTGATGAATGTAACAGTTGAAATATAAAACGGAACCGTGATGCGAAAGTAGATCATAATGGAGTAGAGAGATTTCCTGGACAACTGAGGAATGACAAGTCACGTATTTGTTTGCAGAGTGCTTTGATTGAGGGCTTCACTTGAATTCACTTCTACTTCACTTTAAGGGAAGGCGATTCAGAACGAGTAAAATAATGAATCAAATCCCCAAAGAGATCAAAATTTGCAGTAAGTTGTGAGCCATTAGTTGTAAGTATTTCCCGCCCACTTCGCGACGCTCGATGTTTAATGACGGGCAGCTGCGTCGTACCTCAAAAGGTTATTATTACAGACCCAATGAGGCTTTATTAGCTTCATGACTTGAAACTTCATCTTCCCGATCGCCATATCTCCCTAACAGCTCCGTGGGCTTTCGTGGTTATGCGGTCTCCCCAAAACATTGGATTCACATGGATGCGAAGAAGATTGACCGGGTCAATTCATCGAACACAGTTCGAAATTACAATAGGCCAGCTTGCCCTCGATAATCGACTGGGTTATTCCAGTCTGGCAAAATATTTGTTTCAGCACCTATCAAAGTGTATTCACAACAATTATTTCCGCGTCTTGAATGACTTGTTAAATGGAGATGTTATATTTTCGCCTATTCCAATCAACACTCACTTTTTCTGATCGCTCTTTTTGTCCTATCAATTGCAGGGTGCCGACTTGAACAAATCAGACAATAAAGGTCTTACCCCTATGTTACTGTCAGCATTGAAGGGATCGGTTCGCACCTGCATCCGATTCCTTCAACTCGGAGCCGATGTAACACGCACGGATGAGAATGGGCGTAACGTTGTCATGCTTTTGTTGTTGGGAGGCACTGGAAAGGCTCGAGAATCTGTCCCGGCACTGAAAGAAGTAAATGTTTAACTGCATACACAGAATGAATTCTATATGACTAGCCATTATATGAACACTCCCTTTCAGCTGACACTGTTGAAAATCAATAGTTAGTGAAAATGGTGTTCCTTTACAAATTAAGATGAAGACGTGTCATCCATTCCAAAAATAACACTTGATAATAGGTTGAAAAAGTACAATATCTTATGGGCACAAAATTGCACCAATTAAATGAACTATGATTGACTGTAACAATAAAGAATTAGACCTGAGTACTCGTATTATTCGCAATGGACGCACCATAGCTCCTGCCCGCAATACGCGCGATTGACGATCAAGAACACCGGCTGAAAGAGCACACACTCGAACTCGTTTTCTGCACTTTCGTAATGTACATAAACATGCAGATGCAATAAAACAACATGAAGTAAAATCATTAACAATCGGCACACTTTGATTGTGAGTAGTAGTTTCACCAGGTTTCTTTAGCTCTTCCTCAATGTAAGTTACGCTGACTATAGATATCAGAATGAGCTAACAGTGGGTTTATCATTATATCGTTTTGAGTCACTTACTTGATTAACGAAGTTGTGTCATGATAGATTACCGTAGAAAGTGATCAACCACCGGGTCTCTAACTCCCAGCACGTGCTTACGATACATGAATGACCAATCGATACACGTTGTGAACATTTCAGGATTTAGAATACTTTCATAAGACATTAAAACTGACATTAATAACTCGCACAAACCCAAATTCTGTGAATCTCAATGGGTAATATGAAGCAATCGGTTGACAAGTTCTTTATGAAACAGAGTTCAACCAATTATATCAAATTCATTTAACGGACATTATTTCGGTGGAAAAGAAGGAAGATGGGAATGCGTTGAGTTATTTTACAATTTTAAATTTAGCCTGTCACATCGAAAAGGAACCAATCATATTGTATAACTCTCTTATTACACCCACTCAGAGGGGTATGAACACAACTAGGTCACATAGTGCGAAGTAGGCCACATTTGTCTAGTTTTCTAAGCTGTGATATGAAAATTTCACTGTATATTCATTACAGTCAGTATCATTTCCAGCTGACATGGTTGTATGGTGTACATAATTAGGAAACATGAATAGGAACTCATTGTTGTGCGTGTTATCTTCTCCTATCTCTAACAAACATCTCACAGACAGGAAAATTTACCGAAATGATAAATCAGCAAGACAAATGGGGCTGTTCCGTCATGCACATCGCAACACGACTTGGGTTAAAAGTTGCGATTCAAATTGCTCTTAAATTTCAAGGAAGCGTCCTCAAATATGATATGGAACGAAGCAACCCACTACACACGGCCGCTTTATTTGGCCGTTATGAAATCTGTCGTATGATTTTGGAGATCCCCGACGGGATACGAGCACTTGGTCGACGAGACCAGAATGGAAGACAGCCATTACATATTGCCGCTCAACACGGACATCATCGTGTGGTAGAGCTGATCCTTCGAAAAGATTGTCTGATGCGACCGTGAGTTTGCATGTGTGATTGTCAGCTTGTTTGTTTTCGGATGGCATAATTGGCTTACAAAGTCTTATAGGCTGCTTCTGTTCTCAGTGGCTAAAATGAAAGGTTTAACTTCTAGCAGTGAAACTAGGATAATCTACGGAAGGACAGTATGATACACGTACGATCAGCTGGAGCAGCAAAGGCATAACAGGCATATATGATTTCTTTATTTTAATTTTGAGTCAACGCGAAATGTCTTTGAGATAAATGAGTCGGGAAAAGGCTGTATCCTGCTACACGTGAGTAATATTGCATCTAATTTTGGTGCCACAAAACCTTCACACCCTACGAAACAGGGGAATACAGTCAACGGGAATTCAATAACCGGGAGTGGAACAGGTTGAACCTCTAATCCCGAAGGGAGACTGTAGTGGAAAAACTAACTCATTCCCCTTCTGAAGCAACAAATTTATGAGTGTTTCGAATAGAGCAACGTGCAATGGCCTTTCAATGATTTGTGGTTTTGTAAAGGACCAAATTTGAACGGTTCCAGTTTGCTGTCGGGCTACATGAAATATGAGTTCCGTTGGGGTTCTTTCGGCTTCATTAACCATTTTAGATTCCTGAGTGAGTCACTTCGATTGGTGTTCTTTCCGATCGGTTAGATAAGTAATGATTACGGCACTGACGTAACTAACCTAATAACAATAGATGAACTGGTGAGTACGGCGGAATGTCTGTGTCATCGCTGTTTTGTATTTGATCTGTGAGAAGGAGTGGTCATTCATGGAAGGCGATAGGTGTTTATACATGTTGTGTTCATAATCACTTGACAGGCAGACGACAAGGAGGTGATTTATGCACCCCTGAGGATGGGTATTCAGCTTTCACATAACCAAATAACACATTCTCATAGTGGGGGAGGGGGAACACAATCACTGCTAGAATATGGTAGGTTCTGATTATTTACTGGTTCCGTTGACCTTTAACATGAGGTATTGCAGTTTCGAGGTTGTTTAAAAGCCTTTCTAAGTGCAGAAAGGTGAAACTGCCATAGGCTTGGGTGCACACATTATGGTGTATATAATTGGAATATGTGGCAGAAGAAGAAGCGCATTTAATTAGGTGTTCATAAATAGGGCGATTAAAATCGGTGAGTATTTCGTGGGAAGCTTTTAGGAAGTTTTACTGTGTTGGGAAAAGACGATTTGAGTGGACTGCTGTCATTTTATATCCCTAAAAGTGGATAAGAACTTGAGGGATCTGGAGATTACTTTGAAGTCTTTGGATAACAGACCCGTAAAATGACAGGAGAGGCACAGACCCACTGGGGTAGAACAAATGAAATACATAGCATTTGATAAGGTGATTTAGTAGAGTGGAGTTTAAGACGGGATACATAAAAGAACAAACATCTGGCATTTGTAAAACTGTGGCATACGTGCTATGGTCAGGTAAAGCTTCTGTCCAGTGTCACGCCCGTAGTGTGTGCATTGTGTACATGTATGCGTTCGATCGAGCGCTCCTCGTGATCTGTCTGACTCTCTTTCCCTGTGCTTACGTACGATACCATGATTGGTTGTTCATGTCCATTCACAAGGTCACTGTAAATTGATTGGTTGATTTGTCCATAATGCTCGCGTAGTCAGTGTCTGGCACGGATTACATGCATGCTTGTTTACGTACGCTACGAATGCTCCGTGTTCTGATTGACAATACAACAACACTAATGTAATTCACAGAATCATAATGATTCGGTTTTTCCCTATGAACTGAGGCCAGAATACATCAGTCAGTGGAATCGGAGTACATTTGGCCTATCATAAGTGAGGAGAGAATGTCTTCACATCTGAGGGATTGATAGCCGAATTGTGTGTAGCCGGCCACTCAAAAAAATCCGTGATGCCACTCTGAATGGTGGGAAAGAAGAGTTACAGAAATATGGCGAGCTAAGAATGACATGGTGAGCATACTTAATGGGGAGGCTATAGTCTTGGGTGGGGATGGAAGACTGATAGGCTGAAAGCAAAAACGGTGGTAATATGGTACCATAAAGGACATCAAGGGCGGAAGTAACATAAGCAGAGCTGGTGCCATTGTAACAACTACCGAAAAATTCACTCCAAAGAGAAATAAGAGGAGACTCAAGACTTAAACTGCAGAGAAAAGGAGAATTTCATTCCTGCTGATACAATTAAAGGTTTCACTGTAGTTCAGGAAGCAAATCCTAACTACTTTACTCTTTTTATCGTGACGAGAGAATGCTATGTACTAGGAGGACAAGGGCATCAAGGGTGGACCGTCAAGATCGATAGGAAAACTTGTAGGGGTCTGAAATATTTGAGGAAAACTACACATGTGCGATGACTAACTTTTCAAAATTTTCCAAAGCTATTGAGATGAAAGTAGTGGGTGGAACTGAGAAGAATCCTTCTTAAAAGTAGGGGTGATGGTCGCCAACCCATTAATACTCCCTACTGAATGATGGATTCGAAGCTTCGATGTCTACACCAGCAGGCTTGCGTACGAATGAACCTCCATAAAATTCTTCTAGCAATCGATATGTTTCTTTATAGTTTTATGTTCCAAGAAGTTGTGTGTATATATGTAATTCAGTCTGCATAGCTCTATCCTGAATGATTTCATGAGGCTCTCGACTTCTGTGTAATCCCTACGTTTAGGCATATTCTTTTCGGCGATGTAGTCGTTTGAAGTTATGGGATGAGAAATGATCGGAGTGAATGTGATGAGTCTGGATGGATTTGTAAAGGTTGGAACAAAATGAAAATAAGTGGTAAGATGATCCCGAGATGCAGAAATATCGGAGTGTGGGAATATAACAAGATCAGTTTGGATAATCGTTTAATTTAACATCATTATATTCCTCGAAAATGCCTGCCTTTTGGAAGCTTCGCGATTGCGGAATTGCATGAAGTGTCGATGGTTTGTGTGGCTATAAACCTTAGGCAAACCCTAGATGGTATCGTGATCGGCTGAGCCAACAGGAGAACGACACGAGGTGGAGAAATATTTACACTATTGACATTGATCTTGTCTAGGAAGACATCCATTCTAGTTGAAACATTGACACTGTTTACAAGACCGAAATGATAAAAGGAACACGGTCAGAACGAGTAAAATCACCAGAAACTATGCACAAAGAAATGTCTGTGTAGTCTACTAGAACTTGTAAAAATGGAATCAACAAATGCCTGATGGCCATCGACAGAATAATTGGATGAAATATAAACATTTACAAGCACAAGAGAGCGAAAACCACTCAAAATGTTTAGGCTTGCTTTTAATAACAGGGAAACTAGTCTATACTGTTGAAAATATAAACACGAGCATGCAATTTTGGTAACAATGATTGTTGATATGTGTGATAATCCCACCACCCCGCTTCCGTTGTGCGACAGAACGATCCAGACGATACCCGGTGAAAACACTTGGCTCAACCATTTCATCGGCGATGTCACTGAGAAGCCACGTTTCTTGTAGTAAGACTACACTCAGCTAAGAATACTCATTAGACCCAATAAAGTCCACGTGTTGATGATTGATAGATTTGGACAATGTTTTCGAGATGATTCAAAGTTTAAAGGTCTGACAATACCGAAAAGTTACTCAGTACGAAAAGAGTGTTGTTGCTAATCTTCACGGGACGGTTGACGTTGTGTATGGGTCTTTTACGAAGGCAAGCTCTGTATTTTCTAGGATCACCTCTGGAAATCCTGAGAATTCTTTACCATTTATTCTTTACCATATTTTCGAAAGGAAACAAGCAGCCAGATGCAGTTCTCCCAATGAAGGATTTCAGCAATTCATTAGGATATGTTATCATGAGTGGCAATAATTCAATTGTACAACAGTTATTTACAATCATGGCCAACAAGCAGAACAGTAAACCGGAGAAATCGTAGATGGTTATGTGATAAATGTTGAAGGTAGTGGAACAGCGCGGTTACATTTAAAGGCCCCGTAGTAGAACGCGTAATTTTTGTACTTCATTTATTTGTATCAATGTAAATGTAACCAGACCGCAGCTGGTGAGCAAGCCGCGAGCTAGTACTTAAGTAAGCAAGTGAATGAGCAAGCAGATGGAGGAGCTGAGCTACATATGCTCATAAACGTTGCCAAGTTATATCAGTCGATACATAAGAAGTTCAGCCAATCAACACTGTCCGCCCCAAAGAATGACAAAAGATCAATACCAAACAGGCATATGTCCATTTGCGGGGAAAATGTTGAATAATTGTCCACGAAGTATGAGTGACTCTACTAGAAAAAACAATGTGAACAATCATGCCTTCGAAACAAATGGCTCGACGTTTGCTCATTGTCTTAGCAGACACTTCCCCTTTGTTTATCTATGTTAACCTCTGAGGGTATTTTTAATTTTTTACGTACAATATTCTTTCCAGTTAGTTTTTCCCTCAAGTTAGAGGACGGCAAAAACTGGTTTTCATGAATGCTGTCATTTATTGTGTGCCTACAGATGTCGCAAAGGAAACACACCATTGCACTATGCTGCAATGAACGGGAATGGAAAAACTTGTTCCATCCTTCTGACTACAGATCAGAGACTTCTAAATGAGAAAAATGGGCTCGGAGTGAGTAACCCTTGTTTCGCATTATCCCTGGTCTTACGAGGTTGGCTGAAGTGAAGCTGAGTAGTGGGATAAATTGGCCGGTTTTTCGATTCCTCTTCGTCCATGAACAATAAAACTGTTCACCTTTTCAGATGACTGCGCTTCACATCGCCGCGATGCACAAGAATTGTGAAGTCGCCGAATATCTTCTCACGGCTGGAGCCAAAATTCTACCTGATAACAGAGGTATCTACTTCACTACACACCTGTTCAATCAGGATAATTATCTGGCAGCCAAAGTGGTTACCGAGCACAAACGGTGAGATGAAATATGAGTGTTGTGAACATGTTTGCATTCAACAATTTGTCATTAGAACATTTTGGTTTAGATCCACTGGTTAGTAATTGAAGAAATTGTGTATGAATTACTTTGTCATGCAATAGCAGAGCCCGTCATTGACAAGCCTCAAAAGTATTGTACAGCCTGCATCCTTATTAGGAATCAGGAGCAGCAGTAGTTGTTCAATTCAAACCATCCTAATCCCTGATTGGATAACGACTTAGAATATACTTTGGAAGGCATTCGAATTCAATAATTCGTAACTTAATTGCTAAAAATTACACAAAAATATGTGAGCTAAGAATGGATGGAAAGGACGAGGGAAATTTTCTAGTTTACGGATGAGGTGAAACGGTATATCGATGCGTTAAAGGGAATGAGATCTTCTGCCTTTCCCGATCATCTTTTTCGAATCAAATGGGAATTAATTCAACAGGATTTTCAATCCCACTCTTTTGCACAACACGCACACATCATATGTGTTTAATGGATGCTGAAAATGGTCGTTGTTCCTTGTTCGCCTTTGCCTTTAATCAGATGGCCAGAAATTATGGAAATGTTGCGAAATACAAATCAATGTCCGTTGGAGCGTCTCGTATGCTACATGCCTTCTTTAACCACTGTAAGTTTCATCTGAAATGATCTACTCCACACTATCCAAAAGTCACTTATTCTTGTATTTCTATTTATTCTGAATAATTGCGAAGCCATCAAGTACATTTGCATCATAGGCAGATAGGTTCACCGGGGTCTCGTAGAAGATAAACATGGTACTACGTTTGCAAGACAGGTAGTTGCAGTAACCTAAATATCGCATGTTTTGCGTAGTGTTCCGTTTGAAGAACGGAAATATTAGTAGGTTTGATAATGAGGAATACAGTTGAGTCCAATGAAAAATATAACGAAAAATATCTTGAACAATTAAAGCAGAACGGGACGAGTTGCATTTACCACTGTGTCTTTTGATGTAATCGCCTGAGATATCACCAGCTGTATCTGTTTTATTTACCGGGTTATCTGTATCCAAGTCGCCCGAACAAAATTAATACAAATCCTGAGAAATAAAAGTACTCTATTAATTCGTAAAATCCATCATTAGTACGAAAAGCCTGGATTTTGGATAATGGAAAAGCTATTTGCATTTCACTCATCAACTATCTAGACTCAGAACCGGAATCGAACTGGTAACCTTCGTCTTACCGAGCATTGGCTCTACCAGCTGAATAACTGCGGTACAGCCAATCTAGTTAGACTAATGCAACTGGTTATCCGATGTTGATAGATTCAAGTGATTATTCATTGGGCCATGTTCAGCCGTGTGCCTTTCGTTGTTTTGCGAATTTACCAACAAGGGTGTCTCATTGAATTAAACCAGGAAGACTGATGTGTTTCATTGGAATGACGGCTGCACACCACTGGATATTCATTTGCGTTTTCGCATCCAATTGGTCGTACCACAATAGATCAACTGGTAGAGAAACTACCAAGTAATCGAAAGGGTTCCTGGTCGATTCGGGCTCACGAAACGGACTTCTGAATTCAAAGTACTTATGCAATGCTCTGGACACAGAGTTCTTACTATACTTTCAATGGGACGGTAGATGAGTTGTGTCGGATGAGTGTCGAATCAAACACACTTTTTGCCTAAAGCGCTGTCTGATGCTCCATTACAAGCTTCGACTTACCGAATATCGGTAGTTTAGGTATCACACTGTTCACTATTATTTTGAAAGAATCAATCAGCTTGACTTTGATTTGCTGCATTCACGTGCTGAATGGTCGAGGATTTGGCGGGTTTGTTAAATGGCAGTAAACTGCATATGAAATATTGTTTAGAGAAAACTGTGGTCCACTGGGGATTGTGTTCTACTGCGAAATTCGTACGGCCATTCATTGTGAAAGTAACATCAAACATGAAAAGAAGCATATTTTTACGTCTAACCTCTTCCACTACAATGCGGTACTGTTTGGAAATATAAAGTTTGATCCACGTGTGCTTTTCTTGTTTGTGTTCCGTACTGGAAACTGAGAAGCTAAAACAGTTATGAGGGATCAACATAGTTTATATTTTACCTAATTCTGAGGACCGCACGCTTCACATAATTGGAGTTAACAAGAATAAGTAAGGTATTTACAAAGGATGATACGAATGAACGTAATCTCACTTGGTCAGCATGCGACCGACCACCTAGGTGATGGAATACATTTTTCCAACACTTCCAAGTAGCGTTATGATGAGAAAATAGTGGTGTTTACCACAGCACACAATTCAAAATGGCAAAATTTGTGCAGTCGTCTCACTAATCTGTTTTATCATGAGCGATTCTGCCATAATCGATTCACATGCGACTTGTGTAAACCGTGTCCTTTCTCATCATGTGCGTTTGTGAGTTGTATACTTATTTTTCTACACATAATTCGTGCCTGTATGTCCTAATGGTCCCCAATAACTTGCAGGGAAAATAAGTCTTACGATTTGGTTCATCTTTCTAACTGCAGAGGTTTTAATGCGAACCGTTTGATCCTTGGTATCCTCCGTTTTCTTGGTGGTGGTCTATCGCTGAAGTGGCCATGAATTCTTCTGCCCATGGCTCCAGGTTGATGGATGCAATCTACTTCTTAACCGCCTCTTTCTGTGGTCGTATCAGTCCGCTGGTGAACAGGATCTGGCCCAGAGCTTGTTACTGAAATGCTTCCTCTAACAAACTTGGATCATCATCAGTGTTTGAGAGTGTTAGGGTGTTACAACAAATGATATTCACACATTGAAATACTCAAACGCTAGATTCATGTATATTATTTCATCAGTTTACCATAAATACAATATCCTGCAGGTTATTATTACTTAACATTTTATCTAACCGAAGCTTTCAAGATTTCATCAAGATCCGATAGGATGCATTATCGAGCTCACCTGTGTTTCTATCAGGCTCAATTTAGCTCCCTGGGGAAGTACGTATTTGACTCATGTACACCAAAAAACTATTTCAGTTCATCCGTTTCCAATCGGAGGGGTTGTATCTTAGTGAGCAACCGGACTCACCATTCCAGTATCCACAGCTAATTTGCATTCCCGGATTTCCTTTTCGGTTTCACAGTTGGTTATGGATCAGTTCGTCACAGAATGTGGGGCACGAAACACCGGAGACCACGGGGTAGGTTGTTTATCCACTATTCTCCTAAGTAACCAGCTCTGTAAACAAGATTTCCATCCAGTCTGAATGACTTGGATGATATTACAGTAAATCACTGCCAGGATAAAATAAACACTTTGAAATATTTCACGAACCAAGCCTGCCATGTGAATTAAAACGCCAGGAGAACGTAAACATACATGCCCGAGTGAATATTTGGCTAATTCTTATGTAGTACGATTCTCGAGAGACGACACTCATTGCTGACATGAAAGTTTGCCGTGCAAGAAAACGCGAACATGAGTACGAAGGTATTCAAATGAGAACTTTGATTGTTCAATTGATATCATGGTTGTGTAACTAATGTCTGACGGGCGTTATTATGTACCAAGCAATTGCAACTACTAGCATAAACGTAAATTATCCCGATTGATATGGTGTTCACTTTTCATCTGGCGATCGATAGATTAGTGGTCTCACATGTACCCTGGACGAGATTACAATCGACCTCAGACTACCCTGCAGATGAACGAATTAGGAGTCGAAAACACTCATTTATTTTGTGTCTGTACGGTAACGTGGTCGCTTCTTCACCAAAGAATGCGGTCAATTCGCGAGTCTTTCCCGTGTGAACAAAACAAGACAGCCACCTAGATTGATAGGTAAAAGCCTGCAAAACCAATTTGTTGTTTGTCTTAACATTGGGTTGTAGCTAGTCAATAAAGGAGGGTAAAACACAATGCTATTCGTAGTGGGCATTACCACAGCAATGTTTTTATTTGTTACCACTAACATCTGAAATGTGTCAAAAAAATTTCGTGATATCAATGCTAATGCAGAGAGTAAAATTATCATTTTCTAATATAAATGGTATGCCAATTTGACACCAGTTAACTATAAAATACGTTTATCAAATTGTTCGAATAGGTAATTATTCAGTTAGCTCGTTGGTTAGTTGGTTAGCTCGGTAGTCATTTATTCAGTTTGATTGGTTGACTAGTTAGGTCTCAATTAACGCCTGATTCACTTGATGCTCAACCGCATTGCAAGGTATCCTACGCACTTAGTTCAGGCGATCGTTCCGCTTTCATCCACTGTCCTACTTTCAGACCCGATTTGATTTTACCATGTTCCAGCCTTCGTCAGGCGACCAAACCCGGAAAACAACTTCAGCTTTCCATTTAATGAAGGTGAGTTCAATAGTAATGGGGCTTGCACATAACTTGCTTGAGACGGAAAGATGAATGAAGATGCTGACATAAAATCTATCACAATATCCACACATCAGATGACTTCGTGTGTAACGGACGATGTACAATAAGAACTGTTTTTCAATCCAGAAAGTTGTAAAAGGACCCATGGAGAAACCAAGAAATGAATGTTCAATTTGTTTTTGTGTTAAATACTTTTGTTTGAACAAACTGATAAAATGCACCATATATCCAAACAAAAACATCAGAGCAAACACCAGTGATTGTGTGGTGAACTCGTAACATAACTTGACATTTCCCGTTCATTTCACAAATATCACACAGGTATTATTACTGAGCTCCTTTTTGCACTAAACTTTCATGGAATGAGTGACAGACAAGTGAGGCAAATATCTTCGCATTTATTGCAAACAATATGGAAATGTTTATGGAATGTTTATTGAAGGCAGTCGGTGGTTAGGACAAGGCCAGTGATAAATCCTGTTTTGCTAGCCGCATGTAATCGTTAAGGCGAATAATTTTGTTCACACACTGAGTTAGTCAAGTGGATCAAGTGTCTATCACCTCAAAAAGGACAAACACTTGAGTTCCAGATTCACTGGTCACTGTTGTGGTGGACGGCAGTTTGTCTCTTCAGCTGACCTTTGTTTCAAGCCTTCGACCTTAGGAATTTTAGAGTGAAGCTGTTGTGAGTTCACAAAGGACGAAAGAATTTGACTGTGATGTATTTGCACTTTGTGTCTTCGAAACCGGATCAAATAGCAAATCATACCAGCAAAGCGTAAGACTTTCCCCTCACCGACTCGTGATCAATGTATGCCTCTATAACTCTGGACTACCAAGTGTTAACTATAGATCCTGAGAATAGCCAAGGGGATGGGCTACACCTAAGGGTGCGACATTCGACAGACTTGAGTGAATACAATATAACTCAATCATCGAAGTGTCTGGCGAGCAAAGGTTCTTTCGACCAAACGGCCGGCGACCAAATGTCCGGGCATGCATAATTATTATTATTGTTTCATCAAATTCTCGTTGTAAATGGTTGCAATAATCCACACATATTTCCATCAAAATATTCGTGGTATGACTCCCACCGAGGACTTATAAACGGAAACTGTTCACAAGAAAGATACTCATAAATGTTCCAAAATTTTAATTACAGATTATGATAAACGAAAAACACAGTGATCTTTTGGTTCATCCACTTTGTACCGCTTATCTGACTATGAAATGGTATGTTTATTTCTTTGAAATGTATTATCTTTTTTCGTATAAGCTAATTCCAATTTGAGGTCATTCACAGTGTACTTGCGAAGTAAGGCTGTTTTAATTTGGTACTCGCATTCTGCTAATCCGAGTTAGCATATGTGTATTACTTTTTGGCTAGCTGTTTTTGGACTACATCTCTCACGTACAAACCAGGTCACCGTGAGTTATTTGGCATGTTTGTGGGTAAAGTAATCAGTCAGTTTTGAGCAGGAACTAAATCAATTTTTCTCAGAATCGAATAGCACCCTCCTGTTCCGATAACTGGAATACAACAGAAAATGAGATATCGTATTCAGAACATTGAAGGTGATTCTCTCTGTCACATTTGCATGGAATACACTACGAAAGAAAATCAAACGTGTTTTCACTGCATTTAAAAGGCAATAGGTCACTCAGTTGAAGAACATCAAGGAATTTGATTTATTCCTTTTTATTCCTATTTTCGTTTTCACAAGAATTACTTCGTCATGTGTATTTTTGGCTAAACAGCTAGAATTTCGCAAAGGAAACTTCATTGGTTTTCTTCGGTACCCAATATATAAACAGATGTTGCAACGCGCATGGAACAGACCTCTTGAGAGGAAAGAAATGGAAATCTGGTGTGTAGGATATAAGTGACATCTTGTGCATTTACGCTTATATGAAATAGTAATGCTTCCACGATGAAACCGATGTCCAGCAGTGATAATGTGACATATTTGTTCGTCAGTTATGTCCAGATTGGTTCGATTGTGCTCTGTTTCATGGCAAACACAGGTGCGGCATTATGGGTAAACAAAACTGTTAAACATCTCTCCAAGATTTTCAGCAATTCTCGATCAAAATGGTGGATATCATAGGACAAGTTAACATCTTTCTAATCACCTAATATGATTACAAGCATACACACACACGCACACACACATGTGCACAGACAGATCTGGATGATCATCCCCTTTGTTGGTTTAAGTCATATTTAATGTTATGTATTGGTTTGAGTACGAATAACTGAAAACGAGCTTGTTCACTACGCTGTTTTGTTCTCAATGTGTTCTGTGGGATTTTTCGTACATAGCATGATTACGATCACAAGATGTT